>JAOEGL010000006.1:60358192-61745276 GCA_034509955.1 Urosaurus nigricauda
GCCTCCTCCTACCAATCCCAGCTTTAATCCTCCACTCAGAGGATTGAGAACCAGAGGGACAAAGGAAGAGAAAAAGAAAAAAAACACCCTCTGACCCTTCTCAAACAAGGAAAGTGAATGGACCCCAGGGGTATCTATACCCTCCTTCTGGTGCTCATACATGCTGGTCATGTATGGAGAGAAGACTGGCTATGAAAATACTATTTTTACACCCCTACTGGGAGAGGGAGGCGTCTTTGATATTAGCTGTTCTGGCCTCACCTCCTCTGCTGCTGCTGCCGTGCCACTGCCAGGAAAAGGGAGCTGTGGAGGCCTTTATGGGCCCTGTTTTTCTGGCCTCGCCTCCTCCACTGCTGCTGCCACCCTCCCACCCTGAGGGCAGCCTTTTTCTCCCTTCCTCCATGCCTTTTGAGTCCACACTGGATTTGGAAGGCAACTGGGGGGGGGGCAGCAGTGGCAGCATGCTGGCCCTCCTCCTTCATCCTAAGCTTTCTCCCTGGAAGCCTGTAAGGGCATGTGTGTGCCCCACCTGCCCAGGAGGGGGAGGAGAGTACAACCAGCTGTCACCCCCCCTTCTGGGTGTCACCTGGTGTAGTCCTAACCTCCTAAATTCCCCCCCCCCCAGTGAAGCTACTGCTCTGAGGAAGTAGGAGTGAAAACTAGAAGAAGGAAAAATAACAATTTAAGATATGCAGGTGAAACCATACTACTAGCAGAAGATAGTGGAAGGATTACTGAAGAAAATTAAGGACGAAAGTGCAAAGGTAGGTTTACAGTTAAACATTAAGAAAACAAAAATAATGACCACACATGATTTAGATAACTTTAAAGTAGATGGCATTTGAATACTGTAGTTCAAGACTTTCCATACCTTGGCCTGGTCATTAATCAGAGTGAAGACTGAAGTCAAAAAATCTGGACTAGGACTTGGAAGTGCTGCTATGAAAGGGCAGCTAAAGTTAGAACTGTCTGTGCCATCATATATCCCAATTACACACACACACACACACAGACACATATATTGTTGTGAAAATTGGACAGTAAAGGAAGCTGATAGGAAGAAAATCAATTAATTTGAAATGTGGTGCTGGAGGAGAGGTCTACACTGCTAAAAAAACAAACAAATGGATCCTAGAGCAAATCAAGCCTGAACCCTACCTAGAAGCCAAGATGACTATCATACTTTGAACATTTAAAAAATATATAACTCACTTGAAAAGACAATAATACTTGATAAAATTCAAGGCAGTAGAAAAAGAGGAAGACCACACTCCAGATGGATAGACTCTGGCTGGAAACACATGAGCCAAATAAAGTGCCTCCTGGGCACTGTGGAAGCATGACATTCAAACGACATGCCCCCAAATTGCCCAGAACTCGCTCCAAGGCTAGCTAAGGTGGCCCGAATCTAGCCTGAAAGGGAGCTGCAAAAAACTATTCCTGCTGGTAGCCCATTTGGGACCACAGCAGTGGCTGGCTTTGAGACCACAGAGTGATCAGGGCTGCTGCACCCTCTGGCTGCTCCTTTTGCCCCATCTGCTTCACCCCTCAGCCAAGAAAGCCATAGTCCTGAGTCTGCAAGACTTGAGCAGGGCTGTTGATGACAGGGTGACTTGGAGGTTTCTAATTCACAAGGTCACCATAAGTAGAAGTCAGCTTGATGACAGTTAACAACAACAAATCTCTGATGTTATAACAAAATCTGTGTATGCTCAAGTCCCATTAAATATAATGGCACAACAAAATGGTGCCCCATATATAAAATGGCAAAATCAAGGTTTGCTATTTGGAATTTATATTTTGGGGGAATATTTTCAAGCCATGTATGCTAAAATACATGGATAAAAAAATCCATGGATAAGGAGGGCCCACTGTATGTGCACATACAAAGCCAAAGATATCTGCACTTGTCAAGTGATGCACGTGTCTCTGTGTGAACCAGCTCTCAGATGCATTGCTATCTGGAAAAAGCCTTGTACTGTTTATAAATTCTTACCCTAATTATATCCCAGGTCTTTAAGAAATACCACTCACAACACAAACTAAACTACTGTGGAAAACTACAAAGTTTAAAAGAAGGTTTGCTGATAACAACTTGCTATGGTTATTTGGTGGTGGTGGGGGGGAGTAAGGCTTATATGTTAGGTTTAAGAATCCCAACGGATATACCAGGAATGTATCAATACAATCAAATAAGCCTTGAGAGCAGAGGATTATGGGAGTTGTAGTCCTACACATTGGAGGGCCTCAGACTGGCAAAGCTTCGGGGCAAGCATTGTGAAACAGTGGGTTTCCAAGTCCCATCAGACGCCCAGAAAAAAGAGGTTTTGGTGTGGCTGAGAAAGCATGAGTCCCACATTTTTCCTCAGTTAGTCAGCAGCAGGAGGGCATAGGTTCAGAAGGGATTGGAAGCCTCCAGCAATTTCTCACTGCTGCTGATTAGAAGGACCTCACTTAACAGGAGCTCTTGAGAGACTTCTGATCCCAAAGTTCTTCACACAGGTTTTGAAGCACACAGGGCTCAAAGACGGAGGAACGGCTGATAAGAAATTTGAAAAATTATGGGTGTGTTGGGTATACAATCTTTGAGTGTTGTACTCCCTACAGCCCAATAGGTGTCTCTCCTTAGCACTACAATGACACATCTGTCACTTAATGACTGTTTATATACAAACATGAAGTGACCCTAAGAACCCTGCTGTACCACGAGGGCTACAGAAGATAGTCTTAAAGCAATGTGCAGAGCGCCTGGGAACCCAAACCCATTGTTTTTATTGGGGCCACTCAAACGATCACAGGAAAATATAAAATACTTTGCATTCTTCCTTTCTCCTTGGACCAATAAAATTAATATGATGTAGGAAAAAAAGGGGGGGGGGGATAATGAAAAGTAGCAGGAAAATGAAAGGCAGAAAAAAGAATCCTGGTTAATATGATCCTGAAATCTTACAGTAGTGTCTACTTGTATGGTTATTTTGCATATTATAAAACTAGCAAGTTGTAAGCTATGTTTATTCTTCATTGTAGCTATAAACAATTTAAAACTGTTGAAGGGACATCCTGCAAAAAATCTTAATTCTTCTGGACCTGTTCAGACATGCATATACATCATTTGACTGTTTATCAAGTGATTATTCAACAACTGAAAAACTGGCAGTTCAGTAAATGAATATTTTTGTCCCTAATGTCTTAATTCCTCAGTGCCAAACTGTCATTATTCTCATGTTCATGAGAACTCAGTTGGTTCAGGCTTGACACTACAAGCCCTGTGATGCAAGGCAGCTGCATATGAAATTGTTTTGCCTGAACACATCTTTGGAAACTATCTGGAAATGGCAACTGCAGTCTTGAAGGAATGGCAGGACAAACAGAATCACCCAGAACTAAAACAGATAGACAAATTTGTGCCAAAAAGAAAATACTGAAGCTAAGGAGCAGCATTAAACATGGAATTCACCAATATGTATTATTGTATACCTGGAGGTATTACAGAGTAAATGCTATAGTAGAATCAGATTGCATAAACAGACTGTCATAGTAGTAAATGCCTTGTAGGTATGAACAACTGGTGAGAAACTGTTTGTGATTAATAACTTGATCTCTTGTGGTATAACATTGTAGGTGGGAAGGTTTACATAGAGCCATCTGGTATTAACTCTGTCAAGCTTCCTTCCACAAGTTGAACTGATATTAATTTTTTTTCCTTATGAAAAACATTTGTTGCTTCTTATTGTTCTCTCGAGATGCTTGACTATTGTTCAGCCAAGAATACTTAAGCAGCGTGCACATACGTGAGACTCCACAACTTGGTGGACACTAATGAACAGCATGTACTACTTGCCAATGATCATTAAATATAATAGGTAGTTGTATTCTTTTACCTTGAAAAAGACATCCATTCTCCAGACTAGCCTCAACTGTATGTCTGAACCAAGTCCAAGTTTGTGCTTAACATTTAGGTTCCTTCTGGCCCATGGACACTTCAAGAGAGTAGGGACAGATGACTGTGGCTGAACCTACAGGGCAAAATAATTCATCTTTACCTTAACCTGAGTCCTGTTGGAACACATGTCATTACTCTTGTTCTACATTCAAAGGTCTCTTCCAACTCTATGATTCTATGAGTCTATGATTCTATGTGAAAACACTTCTTTTGGATGCCTGAGGGTTTTAAGGAGTTCTTTTTTAAAAAAGCTCCACTTTACTCTGCTGTTTTGAGAAAGAACCATGTATTAAAAAGTATGTGGCTTGACACTGAAATTGGGATCAGGGTGGGATCAGAGATGCGGGGAGGGAGGCCGGGTTGGTGGCTGGTGACCGGCTGGTGGGGTGGGTGACACATAGTCACCCAGGATCTTGCTTATCTACAAAGAGCTAGAAAGGTCAGCACTATTTTTTTCTTTGCAGTCCAGACATATGTAAACTTTTAATTCTTTGATCTTTGAATATTTACATGGCTTTCAATGTCCTTTTGAGTAGGGCAAAGGTGGTAAAATCTCATGGGGCAAGCAGAATAAAACAGTTTCCTATTGAATTCAGTGGTACTTACATCTGAGTAGACCTGTATAAGAATACAACCTATGCAATCCGTTCTAAACCCACTTTCCTGGGAATTAAAAATAAAAATGAAGCATAAAATTAGAGGAGGCAGAGGCAACGTATGTGAGTGCTGAAGTAATTGCCCAGGTATGCACCCAATCCAATGGGAGTACAGGTGGGTGGTTAGAGTGACAGAGAACAGAGAAAGGCTATTTGATTATGCAAATATATGCATGCATGGCAGGAACAAACAACACTGCAGTTGTAAAACCAGACAACAATGAACATATGCATGCTGTCAAAACACCTCCTTGTACCCATGTGTCTAGATCATGGGGTCCTGCGTGGCCTTCCACACTGATTTCAGTTTGCATCAAAATAGGTACATGTGACAGTAAAGCATTCAAATGGTGGTGCTGCAATATAGATCTTATGTAGATTTGCTTCCAGTCTATGTCAGTTTCCTATTTTCCAGTTATAAGTTCATTCCATCCTGTCTTCTTGTAATTCAAAAAGTACAAAAATGCATGTAAAATATGCATTATAGATCTATAATGTGCCTGTTGATGTGTGTGTGAATTTCCATGTTTGTCCTCCGTAGCTCCAGACCATGAAACTTGAAATTACTATATATACTGGACTATAAGTCAACTTCATGTATAAATCAAGAGCATGTTTTGGGGCCAAAATTATGGATTTTGATATGACCCATAGATAAATTGAGTGTAAAACCTAGATGCATGTAACAAAGGATGTAAAGGATGAAGCAAAGGAAAATGACGCCAAAGAACTTATAAAATTCCAGCAAGCATAACTGTTTGTTCTTACCCTAAAGGCTGGATGGATGAGGAGCTACAGTAAATCATGGGAGGCAACCAGATGCAGGCAGGGCTAAGAAAATGCACACATGTTAAAAAGGATGAAAAGGCAAAGCAAAGCAAATGGAGACTATGGAGATTATCACATTAGCTTCACTGCTGGGATAGATCCGTGATGTAACTTTCTTAAGGCAGATCTTATCACATTCACCCATTGCCAGGCAATATGCAGCCCATATGCAACCTGGGGTTCTCTTGCAGCTTTTAAAGAACAGGATTTTCCCATTCTTGAAAAGATGCAGGACAAGCCCAGAAAAGCCTTGGTTGCATACAGGCTGCATACTGCCTGGCAATGGGTGAAAGCGAAAAATCCACCTTAAGAAAGTTACATCCCAGGTCTATCTCCTAAATTAGCGGTGATTATACCATTTAACATAAATGTTATAACTTTGCCTGATTTTTACCCAGAAAAGCTGACAAAAAAAATGTCTTATTCAGATCCTTCAAAGACCAATTCCTCTAGGCATGCCTTTGAGGGTAAGTGCCACCCAGGCATTCAGAAAGGTCAAAGAGGTGCTATGGCAGAGAAAATAGAATGGATCAGCAATTCTTTTAGATTCCCCCAGAATGGACCAAGCTCTCACCTTTCAACACTCAGAGAAGGGGATGCTTCCTTTTTTGATAAGAGTTAAAGTAGAATACTTGCATTGACCCATGGATAAGGAGACCCAGGTTTGGGGGGTCAATTTTTGACTAAAATTTCTAGACTTATACATGAGTATATACAATTTCCTCCATCCCCCAAATGAGTTAAATTTGGGCCAAGACAGACCACCCAAAAATGGCAGTCTGGAGGTGCCTGTTTTACCTCCGGAGGGATGCCGCAGCAGCCAAACCATGCAACATTCCTCGGGAGTAAAAAGAATCTGGTTCTTCTGGGTTCTTTTTGCAACACCTGGCTTACATCACGAGTGCGCCATTGACACACTTGTGATGTACGCAATGTGCAGCGACATGTGGACACTGCACAGCCATTACATCTAAAACGAGTGCCAAAAAGTGCTGCCATGGCAGCAAATTCATCTTTTCCCCAGCATAAAAAGAAGCAGCATTTTGCCATTCCCTTTACCTCCAAGGAAAGGCCAGATCGGGGCTGCAGCTTGTAGTTGCCGCTGCCCTGATCCAGTGCTGAAAGTGGCAGCAGCAGGCTGCTCCAAAGGGGCAGTCTGTTTAGCCCCTAAGTAGCAGACTTATCTAATTTTCCCTAGCCATCAGAGAGTAGCCTGCAATCAAATGTGGGATAGTAATTGTTCCAGAGGAATCCAGGTGTAGCTTTACTTGGTGCTTTCCCTGGCAGGTCCTCCAACTCTGGAAGAGGGAGGCTGAGTGAAAAGATGGTTTCCTATAAAGATCAGGGTGGAGAATGATGGGTGAGGAAAAGGCTGAACAAGAGAGAGGGAAAATGGAGAGAGAGAAAAAGACCAGTGGGAAAGAGTGGGGATGGAGAAGAGAAGGGGGAGAGCATTAAGGGAAGGAAGGTAGTGGACTAAAGAATTTCTAACACTTGCCAAGCTGGCTGCATTTGCTGATGCCCCCATAAAATATTAATTATAATAGGCATTTCGTGCTATTAAAATATTTTTATACACAACCTCCCCACAAAAATTCACAGTATTGTATGTTTTGACCTTGATATGTGCTCCAGGAAATGTCGATTAAGTTAAACAAAATCTTCTTCCATTTGTACCTGAAATAGTCAGATTCAGTTCCAAGGCCTGTCAGGCTTTATATCATCATCTTTAAGAAACAGATACCATAAAATTTAATAGTTCTTCAGAAACCAGAAAGACCTGTTTGATCATGGGCAACAGTGGGCCAAAAAATACGCACATGTACAAAAGCTATCTTCACCTCTATGGAGAAAAAAGGTCTGCTCCCACACAGTGTACATTGATCAAGTCATTTCTTCCTACCTAACCTCTCAGTTTACCTTATGGCTCCACATTGCACCCCATGCTGCATTTGTAAAATGCCATTTTTAAAATCTCAGCAGTAAATCATGGTAAATTTCTTGTCTTCAGACAAATGCAACAATTTTACAGCTGAAAGAACATGGCATGAGCAATTGTCTGTTTGATTGACGGTGTCACTGGGCAGCCTTCAAAAAGAAGCTATGAATTCCTGCTCTATAGACAGATAGACAAAGGCCCAGATCTTGTTACAATGAGATATGGATGCATGAGAGGGGATCATGTACCTCTGTGTGGGCAAATTTAATAAGCTGTAATTTAACAGGTTCTTTATCTTGCAGCACTGTCTTATTCCTGCCAAAAATATGATTCTCCCCAAGAGAGAATCTTGTATCTTGGTTGTGCCCTTTGTTGGAAATAAATAGAAGCACACCTCACAAATCACACCAGTGTTTGAAAACATAACACAGGAAGAATAAATAGGTAATATCATGCTAGATGCATGAATGATAGGGCCTATAGAAGGGGGAATAGAGTGAAATTGATGTAATATGGCTGCTGGAGAGCACTCAGTAGTACTCAGTAGGAATAAATTAAGCACTACCAGTAACCCCCAGATGTCAGGTTCTCAGATCTCAGGGACTGGCCCTGAGTCTTCAGCCCTAAAGACAAGGGGAGGAATCAACAGGGTGAGAGCACTGCCTTGAATATAGTTTTAATATACTGCCTCTGTACATCCTTTCCTCATTGTTTAAATACAGTTGGTATCCACTGGGGGGAGGGTCCTAAATGGGTCCCCAGCAGATACCGAGGGCCGACTGTACTTATATTAACAAATTTTGCGAAGAAAAACAACTGTACTTATATTAACAAATTTTACCAAGATAGGGTTGCCTTAGGGTTGCGAAGCATACCACAACAATCTGTGCTTAGTATATATGTTTTCCTCATTACTTAGAAGTAATTTTCATTTGACTGGGATATTTTATGTAACAATGGTTAATGCTTTATCTTCCATGAAGAAATGACAAGGGAATTTCACGTCCTAGGATAATCCTGAACTGGCAAGATGACATATGATATCTGTCCTTTACAATTTTTCTGTGGCCACACCCCAGTTGTGCAATTCCCTCTCTCTGGAGGCCTAATTTGTGCCAACCAGTGGCATCCCTCCAGTTGGTATCACCTCCAATGTGGTAACGCATTGTGGCACCTCAGGCTTGATGCTGCCAGGACAATGGTCCCTCGGGAGTAAATCAAGTTGAAAAGCTACAGTCTACTTGCCACCAATGGCTGGTAAACTGGGACACCTGAAGGGACTGTCCATGTTTCAAGCTGTTCTGCTCTACCTGCCTTGGGAGTGATGGGAGAGGCCCCCAGGAGATTGCCAAGGCATGTTGACAATGTCCCAGTTGGCCTCCTTCAGGCAGGTAGATCAGGTTCTTCCCAGGACCTTCAGTCTCTGGAGATCCCGGTCCACCTGCAGAGAGGAGTAGCTATAAACTCCACACCAGAAAGCAGCCTTTTCTACCAGCAACACCCCACTCTCAGATGTCACCCCATGTGGTCTACACTACTTACAGGCTCCTAATGATGACTTGTCAGTGCTAAGGTAAAGCTTGACTTCTTATGAAAGCCTTCAGGACAAACTGATTTTATCCAAGCTGCACATATTTTATAGTTATGTTAATAATGAAAATTGTTTCAACTAGTTTTAAAATGTCTGATTTAAAACTGAAAACTATTTTATATATTTTAAATCTTTTCAATGTTAGTAATTATTTATTTAAAAAGTTGATTTTATTCTAAGCCAACCTAAGAATTTTGGATAAAGGTGAGAAAAAAATAAATATATTTAAATAAATAAATACAATCCCAATTTGCTCTCTGGTAATGTCACCACACACCAGCAGTTAATTTCATCAGCAAACCCAAATATTGGAGTCACACCACCATTCAATGGGAAATATGAGCAAGGACTGACCCTCTGCTTGAGGTAGAGGGAAAGATAATATCTCTCCAAGAGCTTGGGAAGAAATTAGAATTCAGGGCCCCCCAAATAATTACCATTACAGTCATAATGGTTAATACAACTCTTTTCTCTTTATTCAAAAATGACTTAATAATTGCCTTTTGTTACTTTTGAAAAATATTGGAATACTACAGGCTATTGGCCTGTGGTAGAAAATATACCTAGTAGTAATAGTAGTAGTAGTAGTACCTCCTGTAACTAGAAAACTAATTGCAAAAAGAATAAAGTTCCTTTTATTACCAAGCTATGCTCCTTGTTATGTTACAATGATAATATAACATAGTTATTTCTTAGTTATTAGAGAAATGAACTTATTAGAAACAACTTCCTTTACTTTCTTCAGTAATTGTTCTAAATCTTTGCTATTTTTGCTAGTTGTATGGTGTCAAATGCATATATTAAATTGTTGATGCTCCTTTCTCCAATTTTCATGCCTTTTCCTCCGAATCTAATCTTGCTTCCCATATGATATTTTTGGCATACGTGTTCAGCAGAGAGAGTGATAAGATGCAGCCTTGCTTGAATCTTGCTTCCCATATGATATTCCTTTTTATGTTGCAAGAAATTAACATGGCTATTTCTCTAAAAATAGCCTCACGTTTGGCCTTGCACAGCCACTATCTGCAGCAGGTGATATCCAACTATACTGCAAAGCTTTAAAAGCATTGCCTTTTGGGGACTACATCTTCCAGAATTCCCCTGGCTCCTGGGAATTATAGACCAAGAAGGTACCTTTCAAAAGCTCTGCTACAGTTATCTTATCCAAATCTCAGACTTTATACACAGAGTCTGATCTCGAGGAACATTTGAGCCTTAGGCAATGTAAATAATATGCAACATAATGGGCACAATGCCTTAGGCAAGTAGAATAACAAATGCACTAATACCAGCATGTACTTTATTCTTACCATCACATAGTTTCCAAAAATAAATATTTTTTTAAAAAAATAGAGTTGCTTCATTATACCTCTTTACAGAGCCATATGGAAGCCATAAATAGATCAAAACTGGTGCAGAGCAGAATATTGCATCAGTCCCTAAGGTGCTCATTTATACAAACCAAACTTATTAAAATTGAATATATTATAGGAAAAGCTTGCACTGTCTTGTCTGTTCTAAAAAAGTGCCACTGTTGATGGGTTGGAACCACACATAGGCTGCTGCCACATTGCAGAATTAATGCAGTTTGACACTGCTTTAATTGTCATGGCTCAACGCTATGAACCCCTGGGATTTGTAGTTTGCCGTGGCACCAGAGCGCTCTGGCAGAGAAGGCTAAATAGCTAACAAACTACAAATTCCAGAATGCCATAGCACTGAGCCATGGCAGTTAAAGAAGTGTCAAACTGCATGAATTCTGCAGTGTAGACTCAGCCTTACTCATCCTAAGAGCAGATCCCTGATTTTTTAGATTTTCTGCCCTCAGGGAACCCTTTATATACCAATCCTTGCCTAGGAACATCTGCTTATTGACAACATATTAACTACACTGCTACAGTTAGGTGTGTCTTTGGTTGACAAACCAAACCTAGAAAGTACACACCAATGGCTGCTCTTTATCCTGGAGAGAAGTGACTAGTGGAATGCCTTAGCGTTCTATTCTTGGCCTGACGTATACCATATTTTATTTATTTATTTATTTGTATGATACAATAAAAGGTATGCTCTTAAAATTTGCAGATGATACAAATTGGGGCTGGTAGTATCAAAAATGAAGAAACTTCAAAACACACACCTCACTCAGACATTAGTCCCATTGAAATCAATGAGGGTTACTTATAAGTTTGAAGTCAAAGACTTTCATGGCCAGCATCCATTGTTTTTTGTAGGTTTTTCAGGCTATATGGCCATGTTCTGGAAGTATTTATTCTTGACATATCACCAGCATCTGTGGCTGGCATCTTCTCTGCATAAACTCTTCTAGAACATGGCCATATAGCATAGAAAACCCATAAAACTACTTGTATGTTTGTTTAACACGGTAATGCATCTGAGGAAGTAGACTGAAGTCTACGAAAGCTCATACTCCCAATTTCTTTCTTTCAGTTAGTCTCAAAGGCGCTACAACATCTCTCTACATACTGTAACCTGTGTCACTTAATATGTAGATGTATATTTTAGGAAGTGAAGAATATAGAAATAATATAAGTGCAGGGCTGAGCCAAAACCAGAAAGCCCATCCATTTGCATTGAAAGACAAAAACAAAAGCAACACAATAGCACCTTGGTCAAACCTTAATTCAGAGTTGGTTTTCACAGATTTATCTTTCAGTCATTGTTGAATCATGGCCAAATGCATGAATGATCAGAAATCTGAGAGAATGTTTAAACCCATTCACCTATAAATCATCAAATCCTGCATAACCAAGTGTTATACAAACATGTGCAAACTGGCCCTTTGTTAATCAGCAGCAGATAAGACCTACATGTGCTTGATGGGTTTCTGTGTCCCAGTTCCAGAGGTACTTTCCCTCCTTTCCAAATTAAGGCTTTATACTAGATTAAGAAGTACATACATTATTTTACTTCCTCTCTTCCCATATATTGTCAAATGATTGCAAATATCTCCTCATTGAGAACATCTCACTTTCACAATGCACAAAAGATGGCTGGTATTGATAATGTTGCATACTATGGTGCAGATATAATGAATTAAATTATGCATAAATTGTGGTGTCTACCCATGCGGAAGGGGAAGGTGGATAGGTAAAGTACTGCACTATATTTTCTTCAAACAGAATGTCTGTGGATTGGGACTTGGAAATTGAAGGCCTCATTCAAGAATGAAATTTACTGAATGACTCTGGGCCTGTTGCTTGGAATGAAAATAGGAGGATGAACAAATACTGGCAAAACACTTGACAAGTACATTTCAGTGTTGGCACAGATCTAAACCTTCATCTCAGAAAATGTACTTGGATTTATTGTTCAAGAACCACGTACAACTGTAATTGGAATTGCTGGAGACACAGCCTTTGGAATTTTGGCTCCCTGACACTCTTCTAAAAATATGCATTTAAGCATCTACGTTGTTTTTTTGTTGTTTTGGTTTGGTTTTTGTCTAGGTAAAAAAAGCATGCTCTTTTCACATACCTTCCATATCTGACCTGAATTTTTAACTGTTTCTGGTTTTATTTATGCTTATTTTTAATTACCATATGTGATATTTTAAATGTTTTCTATGCATTGTGTGTTTTCTGGTTATTTATGGGGAGCTGCTTGGCAAATTATCTGAAAAAGTCTGATATTAATATCGGATATTAATATTATGATGGGAAATGAAAATGTCTTTTATATTCCGTACATTTTTCCTGAATGTAAGATAACATTAATTAAAAGATTATCAGTCAAAGAGTTGATCTTTGCCCCCATGCCCTTTGATTCATGCAGAAGAGGCAGTTGGTGCAATATAATTTTGCAATATTTTTATAGTTTCTAGATAGACAATAGAAGCCACTGTTCAAGATAATGGAAGGGACCTGCCAGATCAGAGCAAAGGTCCAACTAGTCCAGAAAGACTGTATTTAGCATCTTTGCCAACCAGCTCCCTCTAGAACATTATCCTTCCCCCAATGCGACACCCCAGTCTGCTCCCTCTTCATTTGAAAGTAGAATCTGACATTCTCTGCCAAAATGAATAATAAGTTTTTGAAAGAAGTTTTTAAAAACTGCATGATGTCCTTGCTTGCAGGGTTGTATGGGTGGGGGGAGCTGATAAGAATTCTTAACTCCCGTGATATAAGAATTCTAGGTGTGAATAATTTTCATTGTCCTCCTCTCAACAATTACAGCCATTTATCCTTGGCCTAATCTAGTCTGAAGACTTACAAATCCAATACCTGGACTGAGTGTATGTAGCAAAGGAAATAGAGAGGTAGGTCTTTCCATTCCCTTTCACTTTCCATATGAAAAGAGACTATTCACACAAAAGACAAATGGTATAGTTTTAAAGGGAGTTTTGATAAATTTCCATGGTGAATAATTTTGGATTTGCAACAGAAAAACAATCGAGAATTTTGCCCAGGCTAATTTCATGCCTGTTGTAGAACATGAGAAGAGAAAGCTGCCTTTGAAATTAAATGCTTCACCTTGATTAATAAGTTATAAAGAAAAGCAGTTTAAATAAGGTACTAGAATATTTAAGCTTAATACGAATATGGAGCTTGAAAACATCTGGTTTTGTTAGGATTCATATCTTGGAGTTATCACAGTCACTCTTTAGAGGGAATTCAGACAACAGTTTACTAAATGGTAATTTACCACAACACTTTGTAAGCTAGGTTGTCTCTATTATTCTAAGAAACAGGAAGGTGATTTTTTAAACTACATATCAGGTGTGAATTTGTAACAAAATACACAATAAGATGTTCATCTGTATACTAGTGGCGTCCCCACCCCAGTGTCACCCATTGTGGGGGAGTTGCTGATGGGGGGCATGGCAGCGGCAGCCAAAAGGACATACTTGGGCCTCTTCTTCTCCATGGTGTCAGAAGTCTCCTTGCAAGGAGGCCTCCATTTCTGCAGCAAAGCAGAAAGTTTATCATATGATGGAATTTGGGGATATAATGCAATGGCAATCCGAACACAATCATGGGGTTTTACATTATTATGTATTAAAGTATCTCACACAATTTTGGGCAATGGGAAGTCATTCCAAACGCAATCATGGGGTTTCACGTAATTGCGTATTAAAGTATCTCACGCAATTTCAGGCAATGGGGGGTCATTTTCGGGAAATGGGAAGTCATTCTGAATGCATTCCGAATGCAATTAGAATTCATGTAAATTCGCTAAACTAGCGAATTTACGTGAATTCGAATTGGCTCCATTCAAAATTGGGAGAAATTCCTCCCATATGATAAACTCCTATGAGAGGCATACTTGGGCCTCTCCTTCTCCATGATTCCAGAGGTCTCCTTGTAAGGAGACCTCTGGCACCATGGCAAAACCAGGAGAAGAGCTCTTGGACCTCTCCTTTGTGGTGCCAGAGGTGACTTCCCAAGGAAGCTTCTGATGCCATGGCAAAGACAGGAGAGGCGCACTGGGGCCTCTCCTTCTCTGCAGTGCTGGTGGTCCCCTCGCAAGGAGGCCTCCCCAAGGTCCACCAAAGCCAGGAGGGGTGCGTTTGATGCTCCTCATCCCAGAATGGAAGGAGGGCTTCATCCTCTTCTGGGGTGTCACCCAGTGCAGGTTGAATTCCCTGCACCTCCCTAATGACACCACTGCTGTATGCACTCTTAGACTTTCCTTTATGTAGCAGACATCTTGAAATACCTTTACACAGATTCATTGCTAGATACCTCTTAAACAGAACTCCACTCTTCAAAGCAGCAAGTACAGAGGTTTCCCATTATGGGCCCAATTCACCTAATGTTTGTCATTTGAACTTTGAACTTCATGTGGAATTATAATGCAAATTCCCCAAAATGATCATTTATTTATGAATTGTACTTAATGGATATGGATTCCCCATGTGTGCATTTCCCCCTAACTGTCAACATTTCAGCTGTTTGCACTTTAAAGGGTTGTGCCTTATTTTGTGGGCACTGTATTTTTATGCAATGGCCTGTGATCCACACACACAAAAAAGAGAGGCAGAGAAATGATAGGAAAAGAGGCAGTAAAAGAAAGTAATTGAAATCTAGTTCTCCATTGCTGCCATAAAAGTATATTTCTTTACTTCTTCTTTTACACATCTTCCATTACTCTGGGTTATTTGTCCGTTTCAACTGCATGTTTAGGAAACAACATACTACTTTCCTAAGAAACAGCAGCCACAACCCCTCCCTTGCCCCCCACTTGGATTAACTGATGTATGCAAAAAGAGCCCTCTCATTCTGCCCTAATTCTTCTGTGTGCACCATGCTAACTGAAATTAGTGGTGGTGTTGAAGAAGCAGATCCTTTGACATTCTTGGCACCAGAGAAAAACATCCAGTCCGATACCCAATTACCTCTCTCTTTTTGGAACCAGGAGCATAAATGGGCTATGTGGGAGACTGGGACTCTGCAAAGACTGGGCAGTCCTATAGCAAAGTGAACAGAGAGAGAGCATAGAGAGCAACGCACACACATAGATATCCACGTGGAACCACACAGAAACTTGTTTGCAGCTGATGTTGCTCACACACCCTGAAATGAACACAACTACTTAACTGCTAACATTGTCCCAAATTCAAAAGAACCAGGCAGTCATAAATTTCTAGTTTGTTTTTCTCCTGCAGGCATTGCTCATTATAACCACTTTTGGCAAACACAATGCAAACTCTAAATCATTTGTTTCAGTCTACTGTTTCTAGGGCTGGAGACAAACAATACTCTGAAAGAGAACTGAAACAGGTTTCAGATAAGTGTTGCTTGCCATTTGTACATACACAACATTCTTATTTCCAGGCAAGTAGGTTTTGCAGGTTTTTGAAAAATATTATAAAAACCTACAAAACCTGCTTATTAAAGGCAGAAATTGGATATATATCCACACCCTAGTGCAGTTAAGGGGAAAACAGATGATGGGTAAAGAGCGGCTTGTCACTGCCCCCTTGCTCGCCAGGTTGGGGCTGCCACTCCCCCAACCCAACACAGTGCTGAGTATATTTACAGCGCTTTAGAAATAAAGTTTAATAATAATAATAATAATAATAATTTCCCTGGCACACGTGTGGCAGATCCATGGCATTTTGGCGTCTGCTTCACCCCTTAATCTTTTTTTAAAAAAATGGGGGGGGGGGAATAGGAGAACTAACTTTAGAGAGAGAGAAATTTCCCATCCTCATCCTCATCCCAAAGTGGAGGATCACTATGGTCCACTTTTAACTCTAATAAGCATATGGTAGTGCAGTTTTCTGTACCATATTAAAACCCTGGAATAGGAAAAACATGGATACTCAGAGGAAACTTATTTCCAATTACTTTGACACATTCAGAAGCGCTTGTCTGATTCCAACTAAGTTGCCCCAATCCTATAACAGAGACATATAAACAGGTTTTAAAATTATATAATGTCTGAATAGCCAGACAGTTGTCTGTAGAAGAAAAGCTTGCCAAAATCAAAGGCCATAATCCAACTATAGTTAAGCACTTCTGAGTTCTGTGTCTTTGTATGGAAGAGAATTAAGCACATGCTTAACTGTCTAGTTAAAGTAAACCAGATTTAAACATGCTTAGTTTGGGACAGACAATGTTCTGGGGGGGGGAGAGTTAGTCTCTCTTGAAGCAAGTAATTAAGCATCTAAAATGAAAAGATTTAAACTTCCCAACCATTCTCAAACAAAGGAATTTTACATTTCTAGATAAAGTCTCCTATGTAGTGAAATCACCTGTTCATTTTTCTCCCTATTAAGAATATTTTAAGGCACCTACAATAGAAACAAAGAACTTTAGTGTATGGTTAAAATATATGTACACACATGCATGCACACATTAAGACAAACAGACACAAAACAAACCAAGTTGCATAAAATACAAGTGATAAAATGGTAATATTGGTAGAAGAAAAATAAATATACTGTCCTTTCACTCTAATCATTAACTTTGGAAGGTAATTACTGTTATTACATATGCCTGTTCCTTCACCAAAGCTTTTTACTTCCTATTTTTCATTAATAAGATAATTTGTATGGTTCAGCTGCCTTTTGAAATCAGTGAGACAGGTAACATAGGTCAGGGGTGTGTTGATGGCTGATCAGAAATACTTCTGTGTAAAATTTTTATACCTCAGATTACATAAATAATATGTAAATACATATAAAAAAGAGGACTGTACCACCCATGCCATGAACACTATATTTGTTAGAGTTTAAGGTACCACATAGGACTCCTTGCTTATTTTGCTGAAACATGTCTATCCGTCTAGAAGAATAGATAAATGATACGTTTTCTCCTTTTCCAGGTAATAATGGATAACATGCAAAGACTATATAGGTTGGATCTTTGCCAATTAACAAGGAAAACTCTATTGTAGAGAAGCCACCTTTGTTTGCCCGTGCTATGACAGTACAAAAATTTGTACTCAGACATGTTGTTGCCTGCTTTTTATGATGCATGATTTCATCTTTTTTACGATCCTGTGGCTGTATGTTTAGTTTATGGTGCCCTGTTATGACTGTTGGTCTTGGAAAATACATTCAATCATTTAACAACACTAACAGATAAGTGTTTTCAGTGCTCATGGAACTGGGCAGAATGTCACTTTACCTTACCTGGCCGAAACTGGTGTGATTCCACAGAATTCTATTACATGGAATATTTGTAAACCTGGTAGACCAAATACATAATGATATAATTACATAGTGGGGGAAATAATTGTGCTTCATCATTGAAAATTCTTCCATTATTATACTATCAGTCACAGTGTACCCAGTTTAGTACAGGAATTGAGAGGACAGTTCCAAGTCCTCTCAGAAGACACTACCATGTCAGACGGAAGCCTGCAAGGCATTTTGGACAATGTTCATGGATCTGACTTTCTCCTCCTTGCCCATAAGAATAAGAATTGTGCTTTGGGGAACTCACAGAATTAGCTGGGTTTTTTCAAAGAAAGGACAATTCTCAGTCGTTCACTTACAAGAGAGAATCTGAAAGAACATGGCATTCCAATGTTTACCCTGTTGTCCCCCTTTTTTTTAAAATAAAATTAAAGCATGAAGTTTTGGCTGTTTTTCTGACTTTTTCAACAACAGCCTATGCCGTGTGAGATGTAAATGGCTTGCACATCCACTATCACTGTTGCTGTTATTATTTGCTGTCAGTTTTCTTCAACGTATTGCAATGCAATGAATGAAAGATTTCCAAGATCTCTGGTCATCAACTGCCATGCTTTGGTTTTGCAAACTTAATGCCTTGATTAAATCAAGGTTTCCTCGAATTAATCAATTTACCTATGGTATGGTATCTCTCTTTTCCTACTGTCTTCCACTTTACCAGGCATTATCATCTTTTCCAATTAGTCACACTGTCTCATGTTATATGCATTTTATTTATTCATTCATTTTGTCTACAATATTTTTAAAAGCACAAAAGCCTCTGTTTAATCCTTTCTTGTTTTAATGAGAGTTCAGGCATGAATTGTTGTAAGACGCATTCATCTGTCTTTTCAGCAGTTGATTTTCTTCCTGTCAGTTTTCTTCACTGTCCAGGTTTCAGACCATATATCAGAATAGGAATTACTATGGCCTGGATGACTCTGAGGGGCTCAACAGATTGGCAGAAAGACTGGAGAGACGCCACCCCTTTCTTCCCTGTAAGCAGGCTGCAGCAACCACATGACACAGCCTGCTCACAGCACAAAAGGAATCCCCGAAAAGGGGCTTCTTTTTGTGCCATAGGAAAGGCTCCATAACTGCTGCGGCATGGCATTATGACACCCCTTGTGTGCAGTGCCATTTGGGCACTGTGCACGAGGAATGTCAATATGTCATTCCACAATGAATATCATTTGGCACTGTGCAAACAGCCGTGCACCAAGATGGCGCCCCGACAGAGGAAGAAGGGCTGGGCTCGTGTGGATGCCCAGCCCTTCTTCAGCCCTACTATGCACAGAGGCCAGCAGAAACTGCCAGTCTGTATTCCCCCTGACTTTGGTATTTTATGATATGTCTTTATACTTGACCACATCTGACCACCTGCACATATCATAGCAATACAGTCGGCCCTCTGTTCCGAAACCCCACGGATACCAAAATCTGTGGATGCTGTTGTCCCCAATGGCAGTGCATGCATATGGCTGCACCGCCATAAGCGACAGCGGGATGGGTGGGCGGGCTGTGTGGAGGTGGGGGTCAAGGCAGGACTCCCAGCCAGCTGAGAGGTGTGCTGCATGGGGATGGATGAGGGTTGGCTGGAATGTCCTCCAGCAAAGACCCAAAGAAGGGCCTGGAAGTCTTCCCTTCCTTCCTTCCTTGGGGTCCTTTTTCCACACAATACCCTGCGCTCCTGCCCCGTCCCCCTCTGTGGGAGCTCCCCATTGGGGGCTGCTCATCCAAGGGTCCTCGAAGCCCTACCTGAGCCTGAGGGGTCCAGCAGGAGGCCAGTGGGAGAGCAGTAGAGAGCACAGGGAGGGGAGCCCTGACCCCTCTGCTCCCCTCCAGGTGATGGTGGGCTCCTGTACCTCCTTGCTTTCCAGTGGGGGGCACTATCCCCTTCCTTTGATCAGCCCCAGCAGAAGAGACCAGCAGGATGGGGGTCGCCAAGGGAGATGGCTGTGGCAGCAAGGGCAGGGCTGCAATTCTTCTTCAGCTTTACTCTGATTTTTATATATAAGTAGTTCATGATCTGTACCACAGTCTGCACCTGGTCTAGTTTTGGCTGCAAGAATAGAGCTTCTTCACCTTGTGCTTCTGATTATACAGCTTACCTGCTTTTGTATTGCCCATCTGGTGATGTCCATTTGTACAGTCTCCTCTCTGGTCATATGAAGAAGGTATTTGTGATTAACAGATGACTGTCCTTGCAAAATTCTCAGTCACTCGGCTGCTTTGTTTCTTGTACCTAGCTGAATCTTCCTACTGTTTTTGATTCTTCCTTGTTGCTTATTTTAGCATTCCAATTATGTATAATTAGTTTGAAGAACTGTGTTGATGTGCTGTCCATTTCTTCCTGGCCACCTTCATAGAATCTTTCAATTTCTTCTACCTCTGCCTCTGTGGTTGGCATGTATACTTGGATTGTGGTAATATTTATAGGTTTTTACTGAAGCCTTATTGACATGATTCAGTCCAAGTTTGCATTGTATTCTTTGACTTCCATTGTTGCTGGGTGCCTTCAAGTCATTTCCAATTTATGTCAGCCCTAAGGAGAACCCCATCATGGGGTTTTATAAGCAATTTCTTCAGAGGGGGTTTACCATAGCCATCCTCTGAGGCTGAGAGAGTATGGCTTGCCCAAGGTCACCGAGTGGGTTTTCATGGCTGGGTTGGAATTTGAACCTTGGTCTCCAGAGTCGTCCAATGCTTAAACCACTACAGCACACTGGCTCTTTGACTTTTTGCTGTATCTTTCCTTAATATGTATGCTGTTCTTCATATTGCTTAGCAACTATTCATTTACAAATTGACAGAAACTATTTTTTATCAGTTTTTATGAAATTTGCTAGCTCTTGGACTTTACTTAAGATTCAATCCATTGCCTCTCCCCCTATTTTGGTTAGTTTCCCATACCAACTATTCTGTGTATGTATGGGCCTTCAAGTTGCCTGTCAACTTAAAGTGACCGTATGAATTTCACAGGGTTTTCTTAGGCAAGGAATACTCAGAGCTTCCTTTGCCAGTTTCGTCCTCTGAAATATACATCACTTGGTATTCATTGGTAGTCTCCCATCCAAGCACGGCTGGCCCTGCCTAGCTTCCAAGAGCAGATGAGATCTGCTGCCTTTAGGCCATTGCCACCAACTATTCTGGAGAACAGAAATTTAAGCAGATTGTCTTCTAGATTTTGTTTTGTTTTGGACTCCAGCTAACATCAGCTCTCCTGCTAGCCCAGCCAATCATAAGTGAGGACACATATTGTAGTTTATCAAAATCTGGAGAACCAAAATTCCATGTCATTGTTTTAACACATTTGCCATGTTAAACAAACAGGCATGTTTGCAGCCTATATGAGAATTACCTTCTTCCCTGAATGCCTCTGATTCCACTGTACACACCTAAAGATCATCCTGTGCATTTTGCTTAGGGGGATGATAATATAAAAATAGCTCTTGGAATCTGGTATTTCCACTTAATGCTATTCCATGTAGGTATCTGCCTCATTTGAAAGATCTAGTTTGTTTCTTTCTTTGTCCTCTTTGAGTTACTGTCACACCCCTTCCAATACACCCTTCTTTTTTCTTCCTACAGAGATTATATCCAGAAATGTTGTATCCCACTGAGTCTTTTCATTCTGCATTTGTTATGTCTGTTACATATATGTTCTCCCTTTAAACTAAGCACTTTAGTTCTCCCATCTTGACTGAAAGGCTACTAACATTAGCATAGAAGGACCTTTATGGTGTCCTTTTCCAAAGCATTTTGTCATATGCATTGCCCCTCACTGCTTTTTGGCTATCATTTCTCACTGCTGAGGCTAGAGCTTGGGAAATAGTGTGGAATACAATTACAAGAATATCCCAGACATGTCTCTAATGACTGGGGGGATTCTGGAAGTTGGGATTCAATAGTGTGACATCCCCAAGCCATGGTATAGTTGTACCTCTAAACCAGAAAAGAAGAAAGGAAAATGTATTGTGATAGGAAAACAGTTCTCAGAAAACATTTTTCGAGCCACCACGGAGATACAGGAACAAGAAAGGCAACAATTGCTACACTAGCAAAACTAGGCTGCTACTTGCCTGTTGTTTCCTAAGAAATTTGTATTTCAAAAATATAATTTCCTTTCACCTATTTTCTATTATAAGCTTTACACTGAAGGAAATTTGATTCAGCCCATTAATAGACATTGAGGTGAGCAATATAATAGACAAAAAGCAACCCTCCCCTCCTTTCTTCCCAGGTCTCAGTGTGGCTAATCTACCACAACCAGATTCCAGTGGGGTTTTGGGTGGGGACTGGGAGAGAAAACCAAGCCCCACAGCTTACCGGAAAGAGTCCCAGAGCAAGCAGAGAATGCCTCTCCACCAATGTCAGAGTGAAAGATTATGGGGTTACATAAAGCTGCGAAAGTAGCCCTCAAGTCCCCTGTCCAATTGAGAGACAGGGTGGGTGCCTGCAATGTGCTCTCATCCTGAGGGAATGAACAAAGGGCAACAAAGTGGAACAAATTTCTTGATGGGACTCCAGGATCAGAAACCAGAGGTAGCTGGTTGCTACTTCTGTCAGTAACCAAATATGAAAAAATGTGCACTTTGGACACACCCAGAATAAGAAAGCTTGCACCAACAATACCTGAGATTTTTTAAATTCGGGCTACGATCCTGGGATTAGACTATGCAAACTCTGGCATACCTTTTTGCCTCCTGTCATCTAGCACAAGAGTTTAAATGTTGTTGATCTACAACCCCCATCAGCTGTAGAGAGCATAGCCAATTGTGAGGAATCATGAGAGCTGTAGTTCAACATCATGAAAGGCAACAAGTTGTCCACTTCTGCTGTAATGTCAACTGTAGCAGCACTTTATTTAATGTTCATAGAATCATAGAATCATAGAGTTGGAAGAGACCACAAGGGCCATCCAGTCCAACCCCCTGCCATGCAGGAACTCGCAGTCAAAGCATCCCCGACAGATGGCCATCCAGCCTCTGCTTAAAGACCTCCAAGGAAGGAGACTCCACCACACTCCGAGGGAGAGCGTTCCACTGTCGAACAGCCCTTACTGTCAGGAAGTTCCTCCTAATGTTGAGGTGGAATCTTTTTTCCTGCAGCTTGCATCCATTGTTCCGTGTTCTAGTCTCTGCAGCAGCAGAAAACAAGCTTGCACCCTCCTCAATATGACATCCCTTCAAATATTTGAACAGGGCTATCATATCACCTCTTAACCTTCTCTTCTCCAGGCTAAACATACCCAGCTCCCTATGTCGTTCCTCATAGGGCATGGTTTCTAGACCCTTCACCATTTTAGTTGTCCTCCTTTGGACCCGCTCCAGTTTCTCCACATCTTTTTTGAATTGTGGTGCCCAGAACTGGACACAGTATTCCAGGTGGGGCCTGACCAAAGCAGAATAGAGTGGCATGTTGAGCATGCGTGCAGAGATACAAATGTGACACAGAGACAAACAGACAGCTAGTTGTCTTTTATTGTTGCTATGTGCCTTCAAGTCAACTCTGAATTATAGTGTTGTCTTTTGTTGTTATGTGCCTTCAAATTGATTCTGAATTATGGTCACCCTATCCCAGGGTTTTCTTGGCAAGAGAAGGATAACCACTGCCTTCCTCATAGGTTGAGAGAGTGTAACTTGTCCAAGGTCAACTTGTCCAAGGCAAAACAGGGATTCCAATGCCATGCAGATTCCCCGTTTCCTTTTTCACTTTAGAAAGAAATGATAGAGGTGCAGGGACCTGATTGTTGATAAAATAAAGATGAATGTCAAATGCCCTGTATGTATGTGGATTTTAAGCCCACATTAGGGTAACATATTTTATTAGGCCCACTGAAAAGTCACAAACCACAGTTCATACTTTTGAGTCATTCTAGAATGTTTTATCAGGGAAAACATTAAACAAAATATCTGGGGGGAGAGGAGGAATAAAAAGGTGTCTTTCCAACTTAAGACTGTTACCAGAGGCGGCTAATTCCGCCTCTGGTTAGAGTCTTAAAATGGAAAGTGGAAGGAGCTTGCAGACATTCAACCAGGAACTGGTTTCAGGTATCTTGAATTCTCCCAAGGGCTGCTGTAAAGGAGAAAAAGGGAAAAAGTTGAATGCCGTTTTTGAAAATGGAAAATCCAGTTGTTACATGGCCTTTTTGGGTGAAATGTGGGATCCTTGTGCCCTAGCATCAATTATCTTTAAAACGACCAATAGGAGTTGCCCTTGTTTATATTCCAGAATGAATTACAAATCCCAATGACATAATTAAATAAAATCTCCATGTTCAGTGGTAATAAATGTTGTGTGTGTATATGCCTCCATGTTGCCGGTCAACTTGTGGTGACACAATGAATTTCATGCAGTTTCCTTAGGCAAGGAATACTAGAGGTGGTTTTGTTAGGTCCTTCCTCTCAAACATAAGCCTACGACACCTGCTATGCATCGGTGGTTTCCCATCCAAGTACTAACCAGGGCTTAGTGGTATTCCCATCCCCAATGTGGCTGCTGGGAGTTGTGGCCAAAAGGCCACTCTCGCCTCTTTTTCTTCATGATGGTGTCCGCTGACGTTGTGGGGAAGCAGAATTGGGAGCATTTGCCACCACTACCCCACCCTAAGTGGGAGAACAGTCTGACCAGGGACTTTATCATATTGGGGAAATCGGGGGATTCAAAAGGCATCGTCCAGGGAAAGTCACACAATTGCTGCTAAGATTACCACACACATCATGTTCAGATACGGGTTATCCTGGGAATAACCAGGGAATAACCAGCAACAAATCATTCATGAGAATTCCCTGTGAATGATTTGTTGTTGGTTATTCCCTGGTTATTCCTGGGATAAGCCCTCTCTAATCACGACATTATGTGATAATCTAAGCCCTGATCATGCAACTTTCCCTGGATAAAATGCCTTTTGAATCTCCCGATTTCCCCCTGTGTGATAAAGTCCCAGGTGTCCCACCTTCTTCTGGGGTATCAGTTGGTGTGGACCGCACCACCTTACTCCCCAGTGATGTCACTGCCAGGGCTTACCCTGCTCTGGGATCTGGCACAGAAGGCTAAAGGCCTTGTAAAACTACAAATCCCTGGATCCCACATGATGGAGCCACAGCACTTTGGGGCCTCATTCCCACTACATAATAAACCAGTTTTCAAACTGATCTGGTTTAAATGGCCCTTGTTCGCGCTTTTCCAAAATTCTGGCGCAGCTTGGAAGGGGGAAGGCACAGCGCTAAACCCATTATACCAGTTCTTGCGGATCCATGGCATTCCCCAATTCTTTTGAATTGAATCAATTCAGCCCATGTGTGAACACGCTATTTGATTGAGTTTCTGTGGCACAGTCACCCATGTGAGGCGACTTCCATGTTAAATCAATCCATTGCAGAATGTGAATGTGAATGTGAAGTGGATTAAATGGAAACGGGGAAGGTTTGGTCACAGCTCAAACAGGATGAACGTCTGTTTGGCACTAAATTGCTTCATCAACTTGCCTCAAAAAACCATTTATTTTTTAAGCGGGAATGAGGCCAAAGTGGTGTCAAATCTCATGGTTTCTACAGAGCAGATGAAATAACCTTCTGTTGTTGGGCTGCTGCTCTGGCCATTTTTTGCCACTGCCAATGATGGCTAGGCTTGATGGCAGACCAAGAGCACCTGAGGAGGTCCACATAACTTCCCATCCAGGGAAGTATGCCTCAAAGTACATCTAGGGGTAGTTGTGTTTGCCATATAACAAATCCTATAACATCCAAACAATGATACCTTTATTGGACCAATCAAAATGCACAATTACATGTTGCAAGCTTTCAGAGCCACACTGGTTTCTTCCTCCAAACAATGATACCTTTATTGGACTATAACCAAAATGCACAAGTATATGTTGCAAGCTTTTGAAGTCACACTGGCTTCTTCATCAGGCAAACAGGAGAAAAAAAATGAAGATGTTATTCATTGTTCAGCATTTTGCTGTTCCTGGTCTTAGTCCAGATGGTAGGGAGGGCTATCTGCACTGTAGGCTGGCACCTCACACTTTTTTGGCTCTGTGGTCACTGGGAGATTTTCAAATTTAGTTCAGCAGTCGCAAATGGACACTAAATTTCCTTGTCTTTGAAAATCTCCCAGTGACCACAGGGCCAAAAAAAGGGTGAGGTACCAGCCAACAGTGCAAATAGCCCTCCTTACCATCAGGAACAGCAAAATGCAGACCTATGATTAACATCTTCGCTTCCTTTCTCCTGTTTGCCTCATGAAGAAGCCAGTGTGACTTTGAAAGCTTGCAACATGTACTTGTGCATTTTGGTTATGGCCCGATAAAGGTATCATTGCTTGGAGGTTACAGAACTGCCTCAAAGGGTCAGAGAAGAAGACTTCTTCTTGTGTTTATAACAACAAGGGGGAGTGAAATGCAGGCCTATGACTAACATTGCTTTCTCCTGTTTGCCTGATGAAGCCAGTGTGACTTCGAAAGCTTGCAACATGTACTTGTGCATTTTGGTTACGGCCCAATAAGGGTATCATTGCTTGGATGTTTTAGAACAGCCTCAAAGTGTCAGAGGAGACTTCTTGTCGTGTTTACAACAATAAGGGGTAGCGAGGAGGAGGCAGGCAAAAAATTTGGGTGGTTCTGGCTCCTTATGGAGAAGCCCAGCCCAGGCTCTCCTTGTCCTACATTTTCACCCTCAAGAAAGTTACAGCCCTGAGGTAAATCAACACAGAAGGCGAGGAGGCTTGAACTGCGCATGCGCAGCAGAGCCGGACTGACAGGAATTTCTGGCCCTCCTTTTAGACAGGTAGAGAGAGAGAGAGAGGCCACCTGGAGGAGGCACCGCCCTATAAACACTTTCTGAGGAGGAAAAGGAGGAAGAGACTGAGAGGAGGGCTGCTTTTTCGCCTCTCCTTCCCCAGAAGTAGGAGAGGGGGAAAAAAAAAGTTTTCCCTTCAGAGTCCCTCCTGAAAGAGACTGTGAGGGGAAGAAGGAGCCGCATTGGACGCCTCTTTCCTCCAAGGCGCCTCAGCCTCGACTGAGACGAGAGAGAGCTTAGACTTATTGCCCCCCTCAGTCACTCTAGTCCTTGGGCACGTGGAGGGGCGCCCCTCGACCAATCAGAGAGCAGGACCGGGTGGGGGGGGCGGCGCGCGACTAGGCAGCTCCTGCCAACCGTCACTCAAGAGATTGGAAGCTCCTCCCCCTCCTCCTGCTTTTGGCTCCCCCCTCCCCTTTGGATAGTTGTCAATCCTGAAATCGCTGCAGCAGTAGCAGCAGCCTGGGATGGTCTCCTTCTGGTCCTTCTTCTTCTTCCTCAGAACAAGCAGCCACGCGCCCAGAAGAAGAAGAAGAACAAGACCCTGAACAGACTGACAGAAAGGCAGCAGGATGAGGAGGGCTTTGGAGCCCAGTGGAGCCTCTCAAGCTGCTGCAAGCACCTTTTTCCTCCTCTTTTTGGCTTTGCTGGCCAGTGGCTGCTGGGGCTCAGCTGTGGATGAGAAGAAAGGTAAGCTGCTGCTGCTGCTGCTGCTGCACATCCACATTGAGGAACTAATACGGTTTGGGAGCGCTTTGAGTCTTTTTTTTTTATGGCTCAAGGCTATGGAATTCTGGGAGTTGGAGTTTGTTGTGGGGCCTTAAGGCCCCACAACAAACTCCAACTCCCAGAATTCCATAGCAACTGAGTCAGACAACAAGTTAAAGCACTCCCAATAATATATATATATTATATATAATATACATACAGTAGAGTCTCAATTACCTGACCTAAACTGGACCGGGTTCTCGTAGTTGGATATCCGAAAATGTTGGACGATCCGGAAGAAACCCGAGAAATCCCTGTGAAATCCCTACGAATTGCAAAGGTGTTGAAGTGTTGAAATGTAAAGCAATCGCCGATTGACATCGTGATATGTGAACGGTCCAGTCCTCTGAAAACGTAAAGAAATCGCGGAAAATTTAAAGGAATCGCAGCAGCCGCGGATAATCCGGAAGGCTGGATAACCGAAGGTTGGATAATCGAGACTCTACTGTATATATTGTGACTCTGGGTAAGGAGGAGTGATTCCCATGTTAATCTGTGTCTTGCTCACAGATTGCACAGATTAACATGGGAATCAATCCTCTCTACTCAGGGTCACACTATTTATATATATATATATATTTATATATATATACCCCACTCTCTTCCGTGCCAGCGTTCTCTGAAGACGCCAGGCACAGATGCTGGCGAAACATCAGGAATAAACTCTTCTAGAACACGGCCACATATATAGCCTGAAAACCCCAGAGAAAAAAGAAACTTTATGCATGCTGGCCATGAAAGCCTTCAACTTCACACAGCAATATCTATTTGTTGCTTATTATTGTTTGTTAGTTATTATTGCTATCTTTATTGTGCTACTTGGAGAAAGCGGAGCGTGGTTATGAGTCGTGGTTCTTATATAATTGGAGGAAGAGCTGAGTTCGGTTCAGGTGGCAGGGAAGGAGGCGACACAAGTGGCCTGTTTTGTTGTTGTTGTTGTTGTTGTTGTTGTTGTTTTGCTGCTTCTTGACTAACAAGGTTACCGGTGGTAGCATCTTGTAGCACCTTTGAGACTCACTGAAAGAAAGAAGTTGGCGGCGTGAGCTTTCGGAGATGAAAATCTACTTCCTCAGATGCAATTAGAATCAATAATAATATGTAGAGAGACCTTGTAGCCCTTTTGTGACTAACTGAAATAAAGAAATTGGCAGCGTGAGCTTTTGGAGACTAAAGTCTACTTCCTCAGATGCATGAGGAAGTAAACTGAAGTCTACGAAAGCCCCTGCTGCCAATTTCTTCCTTTCCTTTAATCTCAAAGGTGCTACAAGATCTCTCTATGTACTGGTTCTACAGACTAACGCAGCTATATCTTTGAATTCTACCACTGTCTTTCTGAAGGAGAGCTTGGTGTTTTTCTAACAAAGGGGTGTGGATTTGAGAAGAACTAACAAACCATGGGGACCCCTACTACATCCAGTTACGGACTTTGCAGTCACAATCTCAAAACCAGACCCGGAAAGAATAGGAGCAGACTTTCTCTGAAACTGAGATGCCTCCCAACTTTCACCGAAGGGCCGGTCCCACATGCGGCAGTGTCAGATGTTCGCTCGGAAATGATCTTGGAGTCTTCTTTCCTAGACATTTCCGGTGAGCTCTGGAAAGGTTGCACCTCAGTGAAGTTGTTGGCCCATGTACCACGAGTTTCTGGACTTTCCCTCTCTGTCGAGAAATCATTCTCGTAGTTCGTCTTCTGGTGTGCTCTTCGTTTTCTCAAACCCTTGAAGCACCAAACAGGACTTGGCACAGAAGAGAAGTTTTGTTGTTTCCATGGCCCCTGTGAGAGTCTGATGTGTCAGTTTCACAAGAGCACCAAATTCCCTAGGAAGGGGCTACTGTCCCAAGTAGCCCTCTTCCAGTAAAATGGGGAAAAACCAGCCGTGATTCATAGCAATGACCGAGCCTAGTAACTAGTATGCCTTACGGATGTGAGACTTTAAAATGGATAGTGTGTCTTTGCTTGATGTGTTGATTCAAAAGTTTCCTTAACTATCAGGTACTCTTTTGTGCCAGTATGTACTTGGTGTAGTTAAACAGCAACAAGGAACAGTTCACTGTGAGATGCTATTTCCTTGCCAAGTCTCTTTTTTAAAAAACAAAACACCCTGCTCATGGAGTTGTTTGTGTGAGTGCTGTTCCCAACTGAAGTAATTTGTCCGTCTTTATGATCAAGTGCCATGTCATCCTCAGCTAAACTTGCTTGAAGTTTCTTCCCATAGCTCCCTTTTTTTTCTTACCTTGTTTAACATCTCTGGAAAATCAAACAGTCTTTTTGTGATTGAGAATCCAGTTTAGACATTGTAATGGGAACGGTGGAAGGGCGTTTCGGCGTAGGTGGTTTTTCCCCTCTGCCTCGTTCTTTCTTTAACTTTTGTGAAGTTTTGAGAGCAAGCAGCTAGCTTCAATTCCCTTATTTTGGGAGTCTGCCAAAAGGAGAAAAATGAAGATTTTCCTCTTTCGTTCTTTCCCCTTCTCACTGCCTCTTTCCTGAGGGGGAAAAAGTCTGATACATGAGCTGGGCCAAAGCGACCGAAGTATTTCGTGACTCCAGACAATATAACAATCTTTAAAAGGAGAAACGCCTCTCCGAGGAGCCTAATTGCACAATCTTTAAATCAAGAAGTGTTCTCGCTCTACTCCAAAGAGCACGTCTATACCTGTCGGTGATGTAATTGCGACAGGGTTGGGTTTTTTTTCTTTTGAGTAGACTCCCATCTACCTTTGTATGGTTAAGATAAAACCGTTTCAAAGTGTGACTGCTCTGAGTTAGGTCCCTGAAGGACGAAAGAGAAACTAAAAACAAAGCGTTTAGTATTATGTGTATTCAGTATAATGCTAGGGAGTAATCACTCGGTCATCTCTGTTGTTAGTAGCTGTCCCATATCAGTGGTACAGCAGAATGTGGACAAACATTTTAATTGTATCAATTTTAATTGTTTGTTAATTGCAGGCTTCCACGTATTGGTGTAGACGTGAACCATTTCCCTCGATCAGTTTGCTGTGAAGGAAGATGTGTCTTCCTTGACTGCATCTTGGTTCTTTCGATGCTGTGTATGGCACAAGTGTTCTGAAAATTCGTAAAAAAGTTTAGAGAGCATTGCACATTGTGCTTGAAGAATGGACCTTTGGCATAAGGACCTTAAAATCTAAATTTCAACAGGAGGGCAAAAGGAAAAAGTAAACCTGTATAGCCTTGACCAGTTTGAGGGAGATTGATAGAATCATAGAAGGGAAGATACTTCAAGGACTATCTCGTCCACCCTCCAGCTGTGCCAAAATACACAACTAATATACTGCTTCGAGATGGCCATCCAAGCTCTGTTTGACAGCTTCCACAGAAGAAGAATCCACCACCCTGCAAGGCAGTCCATTCCACTGCCAAATGGCTCTTACAGCAAAATTCTTTCTAATGTTTAGGTGGAATCTCTTTTCTTGTAATTTAAATCCATTAATTCATGTGCTAGTCTCTGCAGGAGCAGAGAACAAGCTTTCTCTTTCTTCTTCACGACATCTTTTCAAGTATTTAAAGATGGCTATCATGTCACCTCTCAGTTTTCTCTAGGCTAAACATACCCAACTCCCTGGAGATGAACAGGGGGTTAAGCAATAGGCATTATATAAAAACTGGGTTAATAATCCCAATACAGTTGGCTTCCTTATCCACAGACTTTTTTCCTGTGGATTCAAGCATCCATGGCTTGAAAATATTTTTTTAAAGAAAAGTATAAATTCCAAATAGCAAACCTTGATTTTCCATTTTATATAAGTGATACCATTTTGCTCTGCCATTATATTTAATGGAACTTGAGCATCCACAGATTTTGTTATCCACAGAAGGTCCTGGAACCAAAGCCCACCGGATAACAAAGGCCCACTGTGTATTATAAAGCATTCTTTTAAATGCTGCATCACTTTCTATGGTCAGTACCTAATAAGGGGCAAAACTTGGTATTCATGTGCCATGAGATACTTTATTTTATTATTTATTTGTTTGTTTATTTGTTTTATTTCTATGCCACCTGTCTCTCGGAAAGGGACCCAAGGCTGCTCACAGATAAAATTGTTTAAAAGGTTTTATAATAAAAATTAAAAACCAAATGAAATCTATTAGCTAAAAACAGTATAAAATAACACAAAAACATACAAATGTTTTAAAAAATGCACCCCATATAAAAACTCCCTGACACAATTATTTTAATAAAGATGTCTTTGTCTGCCAGTGAAAATTATTAAATTTTGAAATGTTTTGTTTGTAAGGGAAAGCTAACATGTTTGACACTTTAACATATTTGAGGCTTCTAATTTAAGAAGTTACATTTAAAATGAAAATTTCAATACTGTATATCGTCAGTGATACCGAGCTATGTTTTATCCCTCCTTTATAGTAATAAAACTCTAAGTGAAGTTGATTGGTATTCAATGCTCAGTAACCTCTGATTATTTAATACTGAGTAACAAAGAGAGGATAACATCTTTATGCCTTGCAAGGGAATCTTGTAGCACCTTTGAGACTAAAGCCTTGCATGTGAGTTTTACAGAGATGTCATTATTAGAAACAGATTATGTACTTGATGAAAAATTGGTCTGATCCAGAAAGAGAATTTGTATGTGATGGAAACTGTACATTACCCAAGAATGATCTGTATATGAGGAATGCAGGCTATGCTGGATTTGAACATCTTTTCCGTCGTTCAGATGTGTGCATTGTCCCTTTTGAAGTCATTTATCCTAGTGCAAATATTTTAAAGAACAGTAGGTCAAAACCCGAATAAGAGCCAAAATTGGATGTGCTTCTTATTATTCTCTTTCATTCTCATTGCTGGGAGAAACATGGATTCTACCAGCCCAAGTCTCTTCAACCATGTGTAGTCAAAACACTGCGTGGCATGCTGTCACCTGGGTTATAAGTTTTGGACTGCACTCCAAAGGAGCATATATATGTCCCTCAGAGGATGACAACACCTCTGTGGGATTTTTACTTAGCTACAGAAGTAAATCTCAAGAGCTAATCCCAAAATAATAAGAAATGGTAAAGGGAGGGAGCATGAGCGGGAAAGAGAGAGAGAGACTCTGCTTGCCATCAAGGATTGGTGGTTTCTGTTTGACAGTCTCCACCACAAGGGAGCTGCTGAGACTTCATGGACTAAATTCTGAGTCCTGACTAAAGTTGACATGTTATCAGTGGGATTTATCTGTGTGGTTCAGCATCCAGTAATTGACTGAATGAGTCTCTACTTGGGACTAACTAATGGGATGCTAGCCTGTGTATGTACTAGTCTGCATGTGTGAAAGTGTTTGTGCTGTATTCAGTATAGCGTCCTTTAATGAAGATATTTGTGCATGGAGACAGTTCTTGTTTTGCTTTCTTGGTGCTCTGATGCTTGAGTATAGCCAGGAGGAATGCTGACATGGGCATGAGTATTGATTTTTTGGGACTAGAATATGCCATGTTGGTGAGAGGAGGGTCCTTTTCTGTTGTCCTTAGAGTAGGTTGCTTGAATTGCTTTGTGATAGTTTTCTTCTAGCTCTCTCTTTGTTTGGGGGTTGAGTTTGAAATGGGCAAAGGATCCTATTATTAGGTCTCTTAATATGAGCTCCTTAGTGAATTGCTTGATGCAACTAAAATATTGATACTTATAATACTAGATATTGTTGACTGGCCTATTGGTATGCATCTTGTTCATTTACAGATTGAATGTATTTTTTATTAATTGTAAAACTGAGTTAATATTGATAACATGTTATAATTATGGTTAATATATTAATCTTTTGAACTTTGAGTATGCAGTGTACAAATAAACTGGCTAAACAATTCCACCCATGTATACAGGTTATACACATACCAGTATAAATGCAGATGTAGCTTGAATTTTCTGCTACCAAGGGATAGTTACAGGAAGAACATGAAGGACAACTTTGAAGGGGAAAGTCTTTATCTGTGAAGGCTGTTTACACAGTCTGGAACACTGACTTTCCAAGGTGATGGGTAGAAAAGGCTCTCTTCTTTGTGAAGTTGCACATCACATGAGGAGAACTAATATTAAAGCAAGCAGGATTAGAGCAATCCCCACCTTGCAGGTTGCTTTACAACTTTGATTGTTCGTCTACATTTTTGCCCTGCCTCTTTTGAAGGGTTTCAACAATTACCATTTTGCAGATTTGGGGAAAATACAAAGTGCAACTACAGATGGTGGTAGACATATGAGAGTGCCATGTGTGTGGAATCTTGATTTAACAGCCTTTGTACCTTTGTACCTGTGTACCTTTGTGACCATTTTGGATTTCCAGATCCCATGAATCTCTCAGTTTTTTTAAACCTTTATATCACCCATTCAAATACCAAGGTTTCCTTTGTACCAAAATAGGAAAATAAGGAGGGTGTCCACAGAAAAAAATAACAGTGGTTTAGCCTTGACTTTAACCCTTTGAACCATTTATTAGAAGAGAGGCTTTGCTAAACAGTGCTATAAAATTCCATTAAATCTGGTCAGTTTTGTAAAAGTTATATAGTTCATGTAATTGTGTCATCTACCACATGCTATCAGTTCTCACTTTAGATATCAAACATTTATGAAAATTAGTGTTATACTTGGGGAATACATAATAAATTATACTGTGCAGCTCAGAGCATGAAAAAGTTCTGTAGTTTTCCTTAGAGTATGGTATTTTTCTGTTTTCCCCCACTGTTCAAGTGGATGCATCAGCAGTTTCTTAAGGTCTTCAAATATGCATGTATTCTTAAATCTGCCGATCCAGTAGCCACTTAAAGCTATTACAGGGGAATCTTTTAGTATCATTGAAGTGCTTGTGATAGCAGTGTACACACATAATCCAATACATTGTCCTGTTCTTGTCCACAAAGCAACACCTTCGAGGTTGCAATGTCTCTACCTAGCAGTGGTTCTGTATCACATTCCAGGGGAGGTATGTGCATTGGTCAAGGACAGGTTTTTGTTTGCGGACTTGCACCGAGGCCATGTTCTAAGACTAATTACCCTCCAGAGCTTCAATTATCTCTAACAGGAATTTTTATGGTGAAGTGCCTTATGCTTATTGTTAAGCGCTTGGCTTTCTTGTTACTTTATATATACTGTTTTGAATGCTTTGGGGAGTTTTAAACAAAGTTTTAAATAAATGCTTTAGACAAATACATCTTGAATAACAGTTCCAGGGATCTAAATCCAAGTTTTGGGTAATGAAGATTTTATTTTGGGGGCATGAGAAGTGGTGGGATTGAAGAATATTGCAACAGAACTGATTTTTTTCTGCCTGTCCTCTTGATTGCTGTTCTTATTATCTAATCATACCTTCATGTGTTACAATAAACACAAACACCTCTTTGTTCCCAATCAGTGTGTATATTTACAATGAATTCTGTAATGCATTAGAAAGAAAGAAGCTGTGTATCTAATAATAAAGTAAACGCCCAGAGCTTTGGCAAGAAGGAGTTCTGACTGAAGCTCATGGTGGTTCAAGCTGCTCCTGACTTATGGCAACCCTGTCACAGGGTTTTCACTTTTTCCAGATGTGCTAACATATATTTCTTTAGGGGCAAGGGGCGCTTACTCAAGGTCCATATAGTATTTAAGCCTCAGAAGCCTGTGCACAATTTCAATGATCCAAAATATCACTGGGGAAGCCTTTGAAGAAGTGGCCGACCTTATGAAACCCTCACCAAAGTTTTGTTTTTTAATTTTTTGGAAGCATGGAATATAGCTTAGTTTTTTACACTTTTAGTACTAAGTAAGTAATCCCAAAATCTTTAATTGGAATTCCTAAATACAGGTGGCATGTAGCTGAGAATATTATTGTAACATTTACATTGGCGTAAGCCTCTCTTTGCTCACACAACTTGTTTCTGAATTCTTATGTGTGTTTTAAGAACAACAAGTAACAGATGTTATCCAGGAATATCTGGATAGTTAAGTATGGAATTGTATACTGGTTTGGAGTACAGTATATATGGATCTTGGAGTGTAGTACATATGAATCTTAATGCTGCTGGAGATGAGGTTAAGCCTCTTGGTATATAGGTGGAAAATGCAACCTGAATACTTTAGACTCATTTCTCTCTCCTGCACTTGGTACTTCAACTGGTCTCAAAGTGTATAAATAACTTATTCCAGCTTTAGTCCTATACATGTTTAACTGAGAGTGGGTCCCCGTAGAAAAAAAATCAACATGGTGTAGTGGCTGAATGTTGGATTGGAATTCTGGGAGACCAGGGTTCAAATCCCCATTCTGCTATGGAAACCCCACTGGGTGACCATGGGAAGTTCACACACTCTCGGCCTCAGAGGAGGGCAGTGGCAGACCCTTTTCTGCCAAGAAAACCCTGTGATAGGGTTGCCATCAGGGTGCCTTAAAGTTGGAAATTACTTCAAGGCACACAAGTCCCAATGTTCCCAGGTTCTGAACAGACATGTATAGGATTGTGGTACTAAAGTTTTTTTTTTATTTTCCTTGTTGAAAATACAAAAATACTGTCTTGAATGGTGTGGGCTTTGAATTTAAAAAGTCAGGTTTATAACAGAATTGCTGGAGGCACCCCTGCTTCACCTTAACTTCTCCCCTTGGAAAAGTAGGCTTAATCAGTGTTTTCAGATACAGTTCCTTTGCATGATTTTTCTGCCTCCTCTGTGATGTTGTGCAGTGGAAAGCTTCACAAGTTTCAGTGGAATTTCCCCCACATTTCTACAAAGGAATGCATAGTAATATCTCAATTTTCAAACATTGAGATATTGATGAAATTGATAAGGTTTTCTTCTAACATCTGTGTTCATTGCTGAAGTATGATGAAGGAAATGATGAGGAGGCAAGCGATGCAGAGAAGATAAGATGCTGCATAGCATCTTATGATTGCTTGTAAGTCTAAGTTAATATTGGTTAATATTGACCAGAACCCAGCTTACAGAAATGAGCGGTATGGAGATAACCTCATATAGGAAAAGCATAATGGTTGAATTATGTGTCTAAATTATGTCAAGTGGGAGAAGATTTTTGAGTTACCATTAAAATGTTTGAAAATAAATTACTAATTTTAGTTAAAATCTAGTTCCCCATACTTGTGGGATGCAGGTAGGGTTTGTCCAGTGCTTCCCTTGGCTCTTGTGATACTTGATCTGCTTTTATGGTCAAGGAATTAGGCTATTATGTGAATTTATATTACTTACGGTTAAACTAAAGATTTGTCTGAGATGATACAGTGAATCTTAAAAATTCACAATATGAATTAGTTTCAGAATTAATGAAATATAAGATGTAAATAAGGTTGCTATGAAGAAAGCTAAGGGTATTACTTAAAATTAGCAAATATGTGCATAGAAGATAAGAAAGTATGTCGTAGATTCTAGGAAGTACTGGAATTGTGTGTCTGAGAGTAGTATGTTTGGGAGATGGGGATTTGATTTTGTATGGATGAAGAAGTTATTGTTGTTATGTATTTCAATATATTGTTATTTGTAACTGTCTTTTTATAATAAATAAAATTTAAAAAAAATTTTTTTAAAAAGGAATTAGGCTACCATAATTGCATTTCTCTTTTTGTTACTGGGCATATTGTGATGGACAGCCTCATGGTATTTTTCATAAGTATCCCTTATTGATTATACTTGTTAGATACCTTTAAAGACAAGCTCCCTAAGCACCATATAATGCTGATTAAAATTACCCTGCTATTAAATGGGAAACATTAATGCAATTTGTATGTGGTCCAAATATGTAACTTAAACACTCAGGTCAGCAAAAGAAAAAAAATATGCAATATCAATACAATAAAAATGCATTAAAATGACAGGAGCTAAAATTGACCAGTCACTACAGGAGCTGAAACTATTCTCGGTGCCACAAGAACAAAAAGATCAACATCTTAAGAGATGTTTGACTATGTGCATTGCTTAAGTGAGAACACAGATACCAAAATTATGAGGTAGCAATAAGTACAGATGGCAGGTAATATGTTAATGAGTCATGGGCATTCATAACATCTTAAGCAATACTTTCTTCCTTTCTTATTTCTTGAGTCTGTGGCAATGCATAATCACTCACTTCAGGAATAATGATCAACCAGAGTTTGTCATTATGAAAATGATCGGTGTCATGCCTTGCATGTTCCACCTACCCCATCCTTTGCATATGACAGGAAGACCTTAAGAACATTTTCTGTTTCAAACCATAGTTAAAGCCACTTAGCCTGAAAAACCTACAGAAACACTATTCTCCTCCTCCCTTTGTTCTTTTTAAGTGCCACTGGAGAGACTCTCTTTGTTCAAGACTACTAAATGAAGCCATATCAGAATTAAGTATACTTAAACCATTGAAGGGTAAGGTATCCTAATTTTGTATCGAGATGTATTTTTCATGTAGCGTGCTCCGTTGCACGTATTATAATGTAAATGTGAGAGATGTATAAAATAAAAGGGTGGAGACAGACAACTTGTTTTAGCAGTTTGGTCAGATATTTCAACATCGCCCTCAGCAAAGAAGTAAAAGATTGCTTAAATTAGTAACTAGGTGTTTGTTTGGTTTTTTGGAATCAAGTTCCAGCTTATTTTACACAACAATCAACTAGTACTAAAGAACACAATATCTAGGCAAGTTGTTTATTTTTTTAATGTCCCATGACATCTGTGTATTATGTACCGTATTTAGATGATGATAGTGCTCTTTAGAATATTATGTGGCATTCTGAACCCAAATGATGGCTACAGATCAGGATGGCTACATATTGCCTCCACGGTTAGAAACTGTATGCCTTTGTATATCATTTGCTGGGGAGTGTGATTGCAATTATGTTTGCTATTGGATTTACGTAGGCAACTGTTTGGTCACTATATGAACAGAACTGGAGTAGATAGTTGTTTGGTCTGATCCAGCATGACTTTTCTTAATGTTCTAATAATTAAGACTCTGGTTATATTTCAAGAATTTTAAAAAGTACAGCATTGTAAGAGAGATGTCCATACAGTGTTTAAAAAGAAGTTGAGAAAGGGGGAAGGGTGTTCAGAATACACTGAACTAACTAAGAATTTCCCAAATCATTATGTTCCTTGTAAAGCCTATCCACACCTTTTCTGAATTTCACCTAGATTCACAATGGTTTAGTTTCAAGCAGTCCTCTCATCTTTCTTAACTATCAATTTCTTTTCTCCTGTATTTTCACACAATTAGAAATTTGCAGAGTAAAGAAGGGAAAGTGCAAAGGCAGGCTTACTGTTGAACATAAAGAAAACAAAAATAATGATCGTGGAGAGTCTACAGAAATTCAAACTAGACAACAAGGAAATAGAAACAGTAAAAGAGTTCTCATATCTGGGATCAAATATTGATAAAAACAGGACTGCAGGCAAGAACTCAGAATGGGGACAGCAGCTATGAAAAACTAGAAGAGATCCTAAAATGCAAAGATATACAACTGAGCACAAAAGTTAGAATCATATAAGCCGTTGTAATCCCCATTAACCTATGTGGATGTGAGAGCTGAACAGTTAAGATGATAGGAAGAAAATCAGTTCATTTGAGATGTGGTGCTGGAGAAGAATGCCAAGGACACCGCAGATCGCGAAAAATGACAACCAGAAATCTCCCTGATGACAAAACTTAGGCTGGTGTGCTTTGGGCACATCATGAGAAGGCATGAATCATTGGGAGAAAAGATAATGCTAGGAGAGGTGAAAGGAAGTAGAAAGAGAGGAAGGCAGCATGCAAGATTGATGGACTCTATTAAAGAATTTGCAGGAGTTGGGTAGAGCAGTGGAGGACAGGGGGTCTTGGAGATGTCTCATCAGCAGGGTCGCCATGGATTGACATTGACATGAGGGCAGTTGACAACAACAACAACAAAAAAGAAGTGAAAGGAATGGCAGGTGTTTCTAAATTGCTACTGTTCTAGTGAACTATGGGAAACATATTTTTTTATTATTTTTAATGCACTGACCAGATTAAAAACTACTGTCCCATGATCTCTGTAATGTGTTCTTTAAAATAAAATAAAAAACAAAACAAAATGAAAGTTTTATTTTTACCTCGGCTCTCTGTCAAAAAGACAGTCAAAGTGACTTACAGTTCATACAATCCACAATATCCCAGGTATTCCCTCCCTTCCCCCAAAACATCAATTAAACACTTTAAGCAAAAAAGAATCCATTAAAATAATCTGAGATGGGTGTTGAGGCTACAGAGTACTGGGCTCAGTTAGTGGCTGGATTTACTATTCAGGAAAGGCCTATTGGAAGAGATCCGTCTTAACAGCTTTTTAAAATCTGTCCAAGATAGTAACAGAGAAGACAAGAGAAAGGGAAGTGGAGGAGAACTGCAGAGGAATAATGGACTTCAAAAGGTTCTTGGATAGCCAACATTTTTGAGATACTGCACTGTTGACCTCAGGAAATGTTTCTATGTTTTAAAACCTTTTTGATTCTTTTAGTAGCAGAAGTAATAAAATGGACCATTCTAGAATTCTTACAGCAAGCCAAAAATGGAACATGCATGCTGAAATCTTATTGCAGGAGTTGATGTCCTCAGGCCATCACTAGTTGCCTGAATTTGAAGGGCTATAAAAAGTACTATGTTTAAATACCCTAAAGCCCCTAGCTCCCACTTCATCTTGGAAGCTAATCAAGGTCAGTCTTGATTAGTAGTTGGATAGGAGATTGCCAATGAAAACCAGGTGCTGTAGGTGATATTTCAGAGGAAAGAACTGGCATAACCACCTCTGAGTATTCCTTGCCTTAAAAAAATGAAATTTACAGGATTGCTGTCAGTCGAGAGGCGACTTGAAGGCACATGAACATGCATGCATACACACAATGTACACAATGTTTTGATGTGATTTGCACATATATGTTCATCACATGATTTCTCTGTACTTGATGATGCTATGCTTGGTGACTGGCAGCCAAAATGCACGTTGACTCCATTTGGGGGAGAATTTCCAAATCGCTTCAGTCTCTGCTTTTGTGAATGGACCGTCCTAGATATAAGTTACGACTTGACATAATAATCATTGAGGGGTGCATCATGGCCTTTACTTCTACCAGATCAGTGGCTAGAGCTGCTGAGAAACTGGTAATATATCACAGTAGTAGTGTTCATTCTTCACACTAGTGGATGTTGTGATGATTTATCCAAGACCCTTTTGAACTCCATCATTCCTCTCCAGTTCTCTTCCACTTCCCTTTCTCTTGCCTTCTCTTAGTAGCCAATTTGAAATGCAGGATTTCAGAAAGAGCGCTTAAGGAGCATCATTTGAGTTTTTTCCTCAACTGTCTTACTGTCTTTCTTAATCTCTCACTATAACTCTATTTTCATGCTTCAGGTCTCTGGATTTATGACAGAGGCTCTTTTCTTGCCCTGTTACCACTTCTGTAATGAGCACACCTGGGTCACCTCTGATCATTGCATGTGGCACACCATAATTGGGATGATCATAGGTTGTAGTCTTCTATTATGTGGCTTTATCTCTTTGGAACCTTTGCTTATATAACATTATGTTGTAATGCAGGGTGTTGCTCCAGATGACCTCCCTGAAATTCTCTGAATTATTGTGTAGAATAACCTTTTATTCAAAAGTCAAGTTGGTACAGAGAGGAGTTTGTTCAAGACATGGACATTCAGCTTAGATATTAAAATCATTAATTTGAATTTTAAAATGGAAGAAGTTATTTTGTGATCTTCTTAATACACTTGGCCCTCCATATCCGCAGATTTTTTAATCCAAGGATTCAACCATTCATTACTTTAAAAAAAAAAAATTAAATTTCAATAAGCAAAAACTGATTTTGCCGGTTTATGTAAAGGATAGCATTTTAATTCACCATTGAATTTAGTGGGACTTGCGCATCCAAGGATTTTGTGTATCCATGTGGGTCCTGGAACCCAAACCCAGCAAATACTAAGGGCCCACTGTAGCAATTTCTCCATTTTAAAAACAAGCCCTGTTTTGTTCTCCATATACTTTGTTGCCATTTATGTATCAATCACTTTTCTGATTATCTACTGAAAGTTATGCATTTCTAAAACTAAAACAGTGTGCCTCAGTTGTTTTTAAGCAGGACTCAAATTGCTCCTTATGGCAGACATTAAAGCACGATTCTTGTTTCAGCTTCTCACTTTATGTTTTTTATTATGAACAAAATAAGTTAATATGAGACAATAAATGTTTGGAAGCACTTGCTTAAGACAGCTGGGTTTAAGCATCCGAAAGCTGGGTTCAAGTACAACAAATGTACGTAGGGACAGAGAAGTTTGATTGGTGGCTGGATTTCCTGACATCTTTTTGTTTCACCTAAAAGCATTTCTGAGTCTCCAGAATTTACTGAAGTAGGAGTACTCTAACCCCGTGGTTCTCAGACTTTTTACCTTGTGACCCTCTTTACATCTACCTCTGGATGTCCCCCACCACCCCACTCAATGTAGTATATGAATAAAACTATTTTGTTTTTTTAGTGTTTGTATTTTTGTTCACACATTCATGTATATTCATATTTCCATATTTTTATAAGGAAATAGTTCTCCTCCACCACCTCCAGACAGAGGCTTGCCTTCCTCTTCCCCCAAAAAACTTTGGGAAGCGGGGGGGGGGGGAGGGATCAGTGCCTCTAAGTCTCACACCCCCTTGAGCAGCTCTTGCACCCCTCCCTGGGGGTCCTGCCCCACAGTTTGAGAACCACTGCTCTTAATATTTTCCAGTTCTTCCATTTCCTTGATCTAAGTCTCCTTCTCAAAGGTACTATTACAGTTAGAGTGAAATCCCTATATCTGCTACTATTGGCACCTTTTGGAAGAGTGATTTAGATCTAGGAAATGGCATGGGGAAAAATAAAAAAAAAATGATTTCCTCATTATTGATCCAATTAAATTCATTCCCTCTGCAGCTGCTTTCAACATGAAATCAGATTACAGATCTTATAAGTCTCATTTGATTCATCACTCAGTAGCACACATTGTTGTATATGTGAAATGAATGCCCCTCAAGTTTTGCAGAGCAAGGTTCTTTCTACCTATTTGAAAGAGAGAACTTTGTTTAACCAAAAACTGTAGAACACCTGGGAGTTCCATATGTTGTTGTTGTTGTTGTTATCATCATTATCATTATTATTATTATATTTATTTGTATCCCGCTCTTTTCCCAGGAGTGGGACTCAGAGAGGCTTCACAACATTAAAAACAGTACAATTAAAACATTAACAAATTATTCAACATCCCTGCCTGTCCTCATAACAATTCCTTAAATGCCTGTGTGAACAGGTAGGTCTTAACCTGCTGACGGAAGGCCATCAAGGAGGGAGCCATTCTGATCTCCTTGGGCAGGCAGTTCCAGAGTCTAGGGGCAGCCACCGAGAAGGCTCTCTCTCACGTTCCCACCAGCTGTGTTTTTGATCATGTTGGGGCTTTCGAGATTGGCAGGAAAGTGTGACATAAAGTTGCCTTTTCCTTAATGCTTAGCAGCTGCACCACAGCCTTTAGATGGAGCTGCGCTGTTCCGCAGTTTTTAAAAAAGAAGCTGGGAAAACCAGCACCTTTTTAAATGTGCTTCTTCTCCCCTAAAACGCAAAAAAACAAACAAACAAAAAAACAACAACGTTTTCATGGCACACTTTCCCTTTTTCTCATCTAAAGGCTAGAGTTTCATGCAGCCATGAACACACTTCTTTTTGCCAATCTAGAAAGCCCTGTTGGGATGGAGAGAAGGGCTTCTCCAGTGGATCTCAGAGTCCGGGCTGGTTCATACCATGAGAAACGGTCTGTCAAACAGTGTGGACCTGAACCATATAGGGCTTTATAGGTGACAACTAGCACCTTGAATTGTATCCAGAAACAAACTGGCAGCCAATGAAGCTGTTTCAATAGGAGCATTGTATGGTCTCTGTAATCTGCCCCTGTTAACAGCCTGGCAGCAGCAATTTAAACCAGCTGAATTTTCCAAACACTTTTCATAGGCAGTCCCATGTACAGCCCATTACAGTAGTCTAAACAGGATGTAACCAAGGCATGTACCACCATGGCCAGATCTGGCTTCTCAAGGAACGGGTGCAGCTGGCGCACAAGTATTAAATTAACTCCTGGTCACAGCAGAGACCTGGGCTTCCAAGTTCAAAGCTGAGTCCAAGAGTATTCCCATATGTTGTCTTGAATTTCATGATGGAAGAAAGATGGAATACAAATGTAATAAAATGAATACAATGACTTAAGTGGTAAGGATGCATATTGTTGCAGAGGGACATAGGAAATGAAAACATGTGAATGTGAACTGTGTTCAGTTTGTGGAAGAAAATATGGTCTCCAAATTACTACCGGTAAGTTCACAGGACAGATGTAGTGAAAGCCTTTAAGAGTCGGAATTTTTGGAAGCCTGATCATATAGTCGAGGGTAGACAAGCTTCAGATACTTCTTGGGAAGAGCTCCTTCTCTCTCTTAATTCAAACTCTCACATCACTTTCTTAATTAATTCTTCATTGGAGATACAAGTTGGTTTGACTTAGCTTTTTTGTAGTCAAGTCTTCCATCTTCCATGCCCATATTATGGGCCTCTTTTCACCCTTAGTACTCCTACACGATCACTTTAGGAATGCAATAACAGTAATTTTCTTGTCATTGGACAAGTCATCATTTTCTAAATATAAGTAAGAGGAAAATCAAAGAGGAAATAAAAGCAAATTGAATAATTCAAATTAGAGGCTTGAAGGAGGCCAAATCAATTATTGACTTTTAAGGATGGCTAGACTATTCTAATATGGTACCGGAACAAGCAGGACATGCATTGTAGTCTTATCAATTATGAGGAGATTCTATTCTGAGGTAGGGAAAATGAAAATGTCCCTATTTCTTGAAATAATTTGTTATCTCCACCTTTAACTTGTATCAGTCTGTAAGTCCTGTATATGTGTATTAGCTTGTTTATTTTATTTTAATCACTTTGTCTAGCTGGTACTGCAATATATATATATACAGTATATTGTAATTTCTGTCCCCATAATTGAACTTAGAATGGGGCAAATGTTAACTCTGACCTGTTCACCTTGCATTTCACATTCTTTCCACCATCACCGCCACCAGAACATTCTTTTCCCCTCATTTTGAAATGTGGAAACAAGCTAATTTTTACCAAAACCCTTTTAGATAACCCCTTATATATCATCATATTACCAAGAAGTCGGTGCTTCTAAAATAGTATAAAATTATTACCACATGAAAATGGGATTTCAGTGTGATGTGTCATTTCTCACAAACCACTTTTAATATAAAATTAGTAAATTGTCAAGGTTCCCATGATGCTGCTATTGGTTGAATGTCAGGATCATTTACACTAGTACGCTGCATTTTTTTCAGTCAACAGGCAAGGAAAGGACATGCAGTAAGGCACATTACTTGCAAAAGAGCTAGTGTATGTAACTTCTTTGTGACCACAAACTTCGCCTGTTCAGGGTTCCAGAACTGTGGATACCAGTGATTGCATGTACAGTACTGTTTTGCAGATTATGGTAAGTAAACATATGGAAGGTGCAAAACTAAAGAGTGCAGCCCTGTTTATCCTTTAACACGGTATTCATTGCCATATGGGGAAAGTCAAACAGAGCTCTGTGAATTGTAGTCACAGATCAAAAATACTAGTGTGTGTGTGAGTATGAGTACACACTGTGGATTCTTATGCTAACCCTTCCAGCTTGTTTTGTTTTTCTTCTCAGAAACCTCCATGGTTTGATCAAGTAGCACTGAAAAACAGTGCTTCCCAAGCTATCGGACATAGGGGGCTGGCAGTTACCTCTCCCCCATCTCCCATGTGCCAGGGACAGGAGCCATATTTGTGCTTATTGGCTACAAATGTTTCTTTTCTTGGAAAGTCACCAGGGAGTTCCTGGTGAATAATACTGCTACAAAACCAGTGTAAGAATAAGGATCACCCTCTGAGAAAAAATATATTTGTACGTCCTGCTTTTTTACTCTGTGGAGACTTTAAAGGTATTAATCTCTCTCCTTTAACCATGAATGTATTTTGCAAGACTTCTTTAAACTAAAGGAAAAGGAACAATTCTTTCTGTTTGGTAAAGGGAGGCTCCTTTTATAGAAAGGACAAGCAAACATTTACCTGGGCAGATACCATCTGTGAGCCACTTGTTTACTAAAACCTGTTGAAGCTAAAGTGACTTTGAGCACAGCACTTAAAGTTATAAAATCATTGGCGGGATGGCACGTATATATTACATTGCAAAATTTAAGCATTAGATAACTCCATTTAATTAACGCTCATATTAAACACAGAGATTTTTGGAGAAAGAGAGCAGGATATAAATAATTCCGTGTGTGATGTACACATACATACACACCTGGAAACATTAACATTAAAAACATACGATGTCGTTCCAGTAAGACCACAGGGTACCAAAAAAGGCTTTCAGTGGTATAGCATACCTATTTCTGACATCTGAACACCAGCCACAAGAAATGAACTTACATGCTTGAGGTGCACGTGAGGAGAAGCACTGTGGATACAAATAATCATGCACTTCAGCATGTTTCATAAAATAGTGAAATCTATCACAAGCTTCTGACCTCATTGCCTATCTTTCCCTTTTGTCTGACCCATCTCCTATTTTTTCTGCAAGAGAAGCCAGTTTGAGATAAAGATCTGTTTCATTCCTTTATACAGTGCAGGCATATTAATTATATGCAATCAATAAATAGTATTGACTGGAAGTCAAGAATTTGTTTAGGTTTCATAAAGCCATTTAACAACAAAAATGTTTTAGTAGTTTGGATAAACCTCTTGTTTTATGGTAGTCTTGGTTTTGATAATCAGCATATTTTGATGCTGATTTACTTGTTGCACTTAATGCATGGGCATAATCCTTTGAGAATCAGATCCTACAATTGTAAATATGCAGTGTAACCTGAACTGTTGACCAATTTGAATGTATTCAGCAACTGGCAAGGCTGGGTTCTTGGGGAGTTGCCTGCTCGGTAAGAAAGACATTAAGTATATGGTATACACTTCTCTCCCCCTTCTTTAGCTAAAAGATTTTATAAAAATCTTTCTTAGGGATGGATATCTCTATACATGTTCAACATTCTGCTTGCACAAAGATGAGATCCACATCTTTGCTTGCACTGATCTGTGTTATCTTCTAATTTACAAGGTGTTCTTCCTCTATATCATGTCCTGGCTAGCTGCTATAAAAACTGAAATGTGTTGTGAGGGAGGCAAGAATACGTGATGAAGTGGTTGCTCTGACTTGTATTTGCACTGTAAACTTACAACTGTTTGAAAAAGAGAAAGATCTCTTAATACATCTTATTGAGCACATAGTCAGAAAACCATGTCTGTGACAGAAAAGGAGAGAGGGAGAGAGAGAGAGAGAGAGATTTAATATTATTTCTGCAAGTTCCATCACATACTGGGGTGATCAGCAGCAGCAACAGGATATATTATTATTATTATTATTATTATTATTATTATTATTACTATCATCATCATCATCATCATCATCATCATCATCATGGCTGATAGGTAAAAGATCTAAATGTTAGATGTTCGTTCGCCTTGGATATTAAACTTTCAGCTGGTTTTCTTCAGAAGTTGCTGGGAGGATGAATGCAATTAGTTATCCATAAGTGAACATCCATATCACTCTAATATTTGAGTTTATGTTGAATAACTAGCACATATTTTTTTTTTGCACACAGTGGAGATAAAGTAATTAACAAAGCTTTGAAAAACTAATCCATTCCAGTTACTTTTTATGTGACGGTTAAATAAACTGATTTGTTAGTGTTACTCATTACTTTTAAATATTGTAATTTGTCACATTACTTATTCCTTTTAACTATTTAAAAATGTCTTAGGACTTGTTCAGAGAGAGATGAAAAGCTTCATTCACAATAAAGCTGTTCTTTAAAGGTAATTACAGAATATAACTAGAAAATGTTACTTGTTGCCTAATACTCTCTCATAACATCATTTTACTCATTTATTTTCAAGCTCTGTTCACTATTCTCTATGCGGAAAATAATATAAAGAGAGGATTTGCCTTTTGAGAGTTCTATGAATTCTGTGAGAGTAAAAATGTGTTCTCAGACATCTCAATGACAGAATCAAATAACAAAAATCATGATTTTTCTGTAGACTTAAAGATGGAATTTAGACTCTGGTGCCAGAGTTGGCAGAATACAGGAAAGCAGGATGAAGCATAAACTTTGCAGATAGACCTGCTCTCAGTGTAGTAGCTGACTAGTATTGTTCTTAGTCTGAGAATAATGGTATAAAATATGGAATGTAAGATACAAGAATACTAGATGGTGCTGCTCTCTCACACACACTCTCTCTCAAACACACACATATTTAAAGTCATGTGAGAAGGTATATTTACATTCTTTTACTTTTCAAAGAATCTGCAACTTTGGACAGTACATATAACAGATCCCAAGAATTGCAGTATAGTAATTCTTTTCAGCTGAGGTCAAAGTTGCACGCATCTTTTCACAGATACTGTATATATATAAGAGTTGAACCTACATCCTTGTTAACTGCTTCGATGAGAACAGAGACAAAGCTCTGGCTTTATTCATGGGATCTGCTTTGTATTTGAAATGAGGCTTTTTTTTCCTTTTCTTCTTTTTTTGAAAGATCAGCTTCTCTGTTCAGTAAGCTGAAAGGATGCTGTTTAAATAGCCATTGGTTTACTTTTGCCTGGATTTGTGTCTGTTGTCCTTTACCAATTGGTATACACAAATGAGAGTTGGATGTGCGCATCAAGAAGCAAATAAGCTGATTTATAAACAGCAGCCTTCTCCTGGATAATCTCTTACTGCTACTCCTGTTTGTTCATTGCTGCTGTTATCTGCAGAAAGTTCTGTACTGGGATCATGAATGATGCAATCTGTGCCTTAAGAAGCCCAACCTAAGGGACATTTATTTGTAAGTCAAATCTCTAGTTCAAGTGAGCATTTGCTTTCACATAAGAGCAAAGCTACATGAGCTAGTGGCAGACATGTTTCTTCACATGTCTGCCTCATTCACTCATAAAGTAGTGTGGCCCTTAGAATGTATGTGAACCCCAGACCCCATTTTTGTAGCCTCTGAAGTCCCCTGTGCTCGCAAGCATCATGAGCCCCCCCTTTCCATTTTTATATGTGTGTGTTTGTGTGTGCAGTTTTGGGTTTTTTTTCCACCTGAAAACAGTGTCAGAACCCCAACATGCATACAAATGTGCCCTTTCTCTGAGTTACGGACCACCCGGGTTCCTCAATAATAAAAAGGAATGCTGTATATGATAGAAAGGCACTGAGTTCCCCCTCCCATGACTTTTATCTGCTGTAGTGGGTGCTTCTGTTATTTCCTGCTCACTTCTGTTTCTTTGTTAGTGTTTTACACATCCAGAAGACTGACCTTTGCTGTCATAGAATCATAGAATTGTAGAGTTCACAAGGGCCATCCAGTTCAACCCACCGTCATGCAGGAACTCTCCATCAAAGCATCCCCGACAGAAGGCCATTCAGCCTCTGCTTAAAGACCTCCAAGGAAGGAGACTCCACCACACTCCGAGGGAGTGTGTTCCACTGTCGAACAGCCCTTAATGTCAGGAAGTTCTTCCTAATGTTGAGGTGGAATCTCTTTCCTTGGAGCTTGCATCCATTGTTCTGGGTCCTAGTCTTTGCAGCAGCAGAAAACAAGCTTTTTCCATCCTGTTTGTATATGTTGTTCCATCAATATATACAAACACCAGGATAAATGTTCTCTCTCTCATAACACACACAGATTTGTCTGGCATTACTTGTTTCTCTGGAACCCGTGTTGACTTTTTGTGATTATGGCACTGCATACTGTCAATGCATACTGTCATAAAATGCATTTATTTTATGTTATACTTAATACATATCACCTTTATGCTGCAGTTCTAGGTTTGCTTTCCTAGAGGTTAATCCCAGTGAAGTCAATGGCAGCTGCTTCTGTCCAAACAGAAAAGATTGCATGGTTAGTCAACTAGGCTACATAGAAGATGTGAGGACAGATGAGAGCCAACTAACTCTTCTTCAATTTACAGAAGCTTTCCTGTTTGGTTGCCACCTTTCCCACCATTTATAAACATCTCACATTTATTTAAATGTAATTGGTGAAATAGTCAAGCAATTAATATAATATAATTGATAAAAAATAAGATCAAGAAAAACAATATAATTTTATATAGTTTCAAACAGGAGATACACCTATCCTGTAATTGATATATTTTTGTAACTTCTGCTTTTAAAAAGCGATGTATTGTTAACATTTTGTATTGACTACTATTAACGAAATAGTGATGTTAATGCAAGAAATATTTCATTATTGGAAATTTTCTGCTATAATGAACCATCCTCTGGCTAACTTGTTCCAATTCATAAAAGATAATAACAATAATAATAATTTTATTTATATCCCGCCTCTCCCTGTGTTGGATCAAGGTGGGTAACAACAAGCAAGAACAGCAAAGAGAGAGAGAGAGAAACAATAACAGTACAGTACAGCATAAAAAACAATAATCTAAAATAGCAGTTTTTTAAAAACATCAGATGAAGCTATTACTGCCTTTTAATGATCATAGATATATATCACCTCTAGTGTCAGAGGCAGAATAGTGTCATTATCACTTGCAGGAAACACAAGCAGGAGGGTGCTATTGTGCTCATACTCTGAATGTGAGGTTTCCATTGGCACTGCTAGAATAAAATGCTGGACCAGCTAGGCTTTGTTTTGAAAAACTGACTGCTACAGTCTGGCAACTAAATTGGAACAGTCTATTAAGCTGAGTGGCTTTAAAAGCACATTGTTGTCGTTGTGTGCCTTCAAGTTGTTTCCACCTTATAGCAACCTATCATAAGGTTTTCTTCAGAGAAGGGTTTGTCATTGTCATACTCTAAAGCTGAGAGAGTGTGACTTGCCCAACTTGCAGTGAGTTTCCATACCCAAGTGAGGATTCGAACCCTGGTCTCTCAGTGTCCTAGTCCAAAGCCTAAACCATTACATCAACCTAGCCCACATTACTTTTAGGAATCTGAATATGCAATCTTTAACTCAGCATTTCATACTTTACATTGCTGTAATATACAATATGGAGACTTACAGTACCTATGTAAGGAATTCCTTCTAAACTGTGGTGAGAAGTGAAATCATTTTCAAGAAGTGAATGCATTGTGGTTTTGGTTCTTTTTCCTTTTCTACTTAAGGTTTCACACCATTGATAAGGAATACCACTTGTGCTTCTGTTTGTATATATTGATTCATAGTGGCAGTATTTTATAGTGGACAACTTATGTGGGGCTTCCAATTTTCTTATAGCTTTTAAGAGCTGACTAGAATCATAGAATCATAGAATCATAGAGTTGGAAGAGACCACAAGGGCCATCCAGTCCAACCCCCTGCCATGCAGGAACTCCAAGTCAAAGCATCCCTGACAGATGGCCATCCAGCCTCTGCTTAAAGACCCCTAAGGAAGGAGACTCCACTACACTCCGAGGGAGTGTGTTCCACTGTCGAACAGCCCTTACTGTCAGGAAGTTCCTCCTAATGTTGAGGTGGAATCTCTTTTCCTGCAGTTTGCATCCATTGTTCCGCGTTCTAGTCTCTGCAGCAGCAGAAAACAAGCTTGCTCCCTCCTCAATATGACATCCCTTCAAATATTTAAACAGGGCTATCATATCACCTCTTAACCTTCTCTTCTCCAGGCTAAACATCCCCAGCTCCCTAAGGCGTTCTTCATAGGGCAAGGTTTCCAGACCCTTCACCATCTTAGTTGCCCTCCTTTGGACATGCTCCAGTTTCTCCACGTCTTTTTTGAATTGTGGTGCCCAGAACTGGACACAGTATTCCAGGTGGGGCCTGACCAAAGCAGAATAGAGTGGCACTGTAACTTCCCTTGATATAGAAACTATACTTCTATTGATGCAGCCTAAAATTGCATTGGCTTTTTTAGCTGCCGCATCACACTGTTGACTCATGTTCAGCTTATGGTCTACTTGGACTCCTAGATCCCTTTCACATGTGGTCTCATTCAGCCAGGTGTCCCCCATCCTATATCTGTGCATTTCATTTTTCCGCCCTAAGTGCAGAACCTTACATTTCTCCGCATTGAATTTCATTTTGTTAGCACTGGCCCAGCTTTCTAGTCTATTCAGGTCATTTTGAATTTTGATCCTGTCCTCTGGGGTATTAGCTACTCCTCCCAGTTTAGTGTCATCTGCAAATTTGATAAGTATGCCCCCAATTCTGTCATCCAAATCGTTAATAAAGATGTTGAATAGCACTGGGCCCAGGACTACTGTGCCTGAACGACGGGACAGTGATAATTGACTTATCTACAGCATTGACCCATGCTTGTCATTATTCTTCTTCCATATTTATAGACAATAGTTCATATAATGTGACAGATTTCCAGGAAGGTTTTTTTAAATGAAATTTTTAAATTACACTGTCCCATCAAATCTTTGTTTGTGAAGGATCTGAGCTTGGCTCCTATTCATCAGCAGAAAGATCATAAATTTACCAAAAGGCAAATTCCTTTTTTGAACTTTGCAACAACACTAGAACTAAACTTGGAAAGCTTTTCAAATGTAACACTCCCTAAAAGTCTTTGAGAAGAGTAACATGTTTTATACCATAGTTAGTAATGGAAAACCAAAGACATTTCTTTCAAAGAAATAAAGAAGAGATTTTCATCCATTTCCATGCTCCAGCTTAGTCAAAGCTCACAATGCGTTCCTAGAAGGAGTTCCCTGCCACAATGGTTTGCTTTGCCAGTTTTCTAAGTAAAACAGTTCCCACATTAAACTCTTTTTTAAGTACTGAAAGTGATCATCTGCATTTCAAGAAAACTTAAACAATACCAGACAGTAAAATACTGTTTCATTTAGAATGTTTCAAGTACTGTTGGTTTGTAAGCATGATTCAGATTTGCATAATTCAGGCAAAGGATCTTCCAGAATTAGAGTCTTTTAATCGGACTGAATTCTTCCCCAGAATTGGTTTCTTCAGTTTTATTCCACTCTAGTGGAAATGTACTGAGAGTACTCAGTTTTTCTCCTGTGTCCAAGCAAGTGAAAGCCGAATAAAAGAAACAGAATGGATTTAAATAATAATGTGTTTAATTGTACACATAAAAGTAATTATTTTTAACAGGATAGATTTTGCATATAGATATGTGAAGGGTAGGAAGTCTCTAGAATTGTGTCAAAAGCTCATTCTTTCATTGCTTCTGACGTCTAAAAATCGTTGTTGTTGTGTGCCTTCAAGTCGTTTCTGAGTAATGGTGAAACAAATGCATCATTTTAAAGGAGAGTTTTAAGAGCAAAATATGAATGATGTTAAATAAATACTTTAAGAAAATGCTTGGTTTTTCTTAAACGTAGAGTAAGCAACCACTTGAAGTGGGATGGGGGAGGGTCCAAAAAGGATCAGAAGCAAAGTTGGCAGAATAGAGGGGACTTTATTGCACTCATTGAACAGTTTTACATGGCAAGACCTATACATATCTCATATGCAATTCTTATATACAAAATATATGAAATTCCCTGAGTTCTGGAAAATATCAGTGGTGTTTATGATGTAATGTACTGAGGTTGAGAGAGAGTGGCTTATTCCAGGTGAGCACAAACAGTAGCACACACACATACTGTTTCTCTTTTGACAAATCTTAGAATTGGCCTTAATTTAAAAGATTAATTGCAAAGCTCTTATAGACCAGACCAAGTGAATTGATAGGCATTCTAATTTCAGGCACAGTTTGGAGTTGTTCTTTCTTGATCTTTCATGAAATTTGTGCTGTGAAAGTAGAATTGACATGGATTATGGTACTTGAGGAGCCCTGATGGTGCAGTGGTTAAATGTCTGTATGGCACTCACTCACAAACCACAAGGTTGTGAGTTCAGTACCAGCCAGGGGCTCAGGAGCGACTCAGCCTGACATCCTTCCAAGGTCACTAAAATGAGTACCCAACTTGTTGGGGGCAATTGGTTTACACATTGTAAACCGCTTAGGGCATGCTTTAGTTCACTGATAAGTGGTATAGAAATGTACCAGCCATTACTATTGAGATTGCGGAAAATGTTAAAAGACTAGTTTTTCTATAGCAAAATTTTGACACTAATGTCACAAGGAATTTGGGATCTGACTTGCGTGTAACTTTCTGCTTCAACAGTGTTACAGAACAACCTGAAGGCAGATGGCTGACAATTATCATTTTGGTTGTGCCCTTATGAAAGTTTGGTCATTTCATGGCAGCCACTTTAGCTTGGAGTTTGCCTTTCCTAAAGAGACAAAAACGACCCTGTGGGTGCCACTTACCAGACATTAGTCAAGAATGTAGGAAAATGGTGCTAGATCAGACTAAAGCTCTGTCTAGCCCACTCTTCTGTTCCCCCAGGAGATATCCAGTGTCTCTGGAATCCACAGAGTGCAGTATGTGGTAGCACTCTCTCACTTTCTTTTTTGGCAATTGAAATTAAGAGGCATATTACTCATGGTACTGACATTAACATAAAGCCATCATAAATTCATATATTTTTCTCCCTGAATTTTTCTTCCTTTTCTCAGTCTTGATAGACATAAGGCTGACTGAAATATCAAGCCAGGCATGTGGATTTGGTGGCATTTAAATTCCCTTCCATCCCTACCATTGTATGATTACAGTCTTTACAAAGGAATCCTCTGAAAAAAATATATGTACAGCTTAGCCACTGGAGTGCTGATATGCAAACTTAATACACAACAGAACTTATCTGTGTAATACAAATTTAACATATTGCATACATCCCCTCCATTTAGTGATTCTAATGTCTTGAGTTGGCCCTTCCAGAAGTATAAATAAGGATCACACTTTTTGGTGGCAATTTATAAAATGTAGCATGTTCAGTGCTACAGGTAATATCTAAGAACAGCAGTAGATGGTTCACAGACAATTTGTATCTTGGCTCATACATTCCTTATGGTAGGTATTTGGGATTTTTGCCTAATTGTAGTTTTCGTGGTTTTCCATGAAGATAACAGTTTGGCTGCAGCTAGGTGAGTGGAAGAAAAAATGCAGTCCGTGAAAATCTGCCCAGTTGCTACTGGAAAGCATCTTGTGATGGTGCACTATTACAGCTTGGCAGTTGCGCGACATTTTGGGAAATGTGTAGAACAAGACACCTTTAAACTGAACTGTGTTGTAAAAATATTTTGTACCTTTGTATTCTAAGTCTCAATTGTCATTTTGGTAAACAAGTTTGATGCAACTTGTTTCTGTGTCCCAGAGGGAGAGACTAAAAGAATGTCATTTTCCTTTTTCTTTTTCAGAGGTCTGTTCTTTTGAAATTTTCAAAGGTCTCATCAGTCAGCAGTTAACAAAATGCAATGATACAATTTTAATTTTGGTTTAAATCAGAGCATGCATAAAAGCCAAGCTAGTTAACAGTGCCAGTATTTGTCTCATGAGAGGCAATATGTGAAGAAGCTGATTTTTTCAGAGTTTATGAATACTTTTTATTTATTGCAAATGCTCTGAACTCCCACCCACCCCCCATTGACTTAAAATCAGTCCTCTCATTGACTTACTATATTATAACAATGAAGGAAAGGGGCTTAATTGTTATTGTTTGACACAAGAAGGTGTGTGTGGTTTTGTGAGCCATATTTGTCTTGGAACATGAAAATGGAAGAGAACCTGGGGTTCTTTTAAAGGGGAAGAACCACTGAAACGCTAGATGTTTGCCTAAATAAAGTGACAATACAGAAATTGGAAACCTGATTTTAAATTAAGCTGATTTGTTTGGAATAAGGCCATTGTTGTATTTAACCCAATACTGTTTCATTCTGACTCTCCAGTGTTTCAGTCAAAGGTTTTCCTAATCCTGGTATCTGTGGGAATTTCGGCTCAAGATTTAATGAGTTGAAACTAGGACCTTCTGCATGTTCTTAATGCCTGCCTTTCTCTGATTTATGGATTCTTTTAATTCTACAGAGCTGGATCAAAATTATATATCAAACAAAAACTTAAGACATGCACCATCTTCCTGGGTAGCATAGTCTCCAGTGAAGACCTAAGAGGTGTATAGCTTAAATGCTGCTTTTGGAAAGTCAACTTGGATTTTCCTGTTCTCCAGTAAGGACACCAAATGTTATGCTGCCATGCTTTCATTTCAGATGTACTTCACTGTACAATGGCATGCTTCTTCCTGAGAGGGACATGGCTCTTGCTGAAATATCAGATAATGCAGCTGAAAGTTCCTGGATGTTTATATTCAGATATTTTCAGATACTTCATGATAAATTTTTCTTAAGCCCATTCCATTCTTTTTAAATTGACTGTGTCTTGGCTTTACTTTCACACTAGCAATTGCTTTTTGGTATGCCGGACAATTGGTGCAAGTGGCATTAAAGACAGTATCAGTGAATATACCTATGTGCTGATGCTTCTTCCTTCTAAAATGGTGGTATACAGAGGTATTGTTTTTCTCGCGTTTGCTTTTGGTTATGGTTCTTTCTGAATATATCTGTCTGCTGATGCTTCTTTCTTCTGAAATGGAGGTACAAAGTGGTATGGTTTTCCTCAGGCCTCCCTTTGCCTCTGACAAAGTGTAAGCAAGGAACAAAAAGTAGTTGGACTCCTTCCTTCATGCACTCCCCCATTGCCATGAGGGTGGTGTGTTGGATCTGCCAAATCTCCTTCACAATTTTTGGCTGGGCTATTCGCTGCTATCCAGTCAACAGGAAGAGCAGTCCCTAGTCTTGGCAACATCGGCTCTGGACTTGGAGTTTCACTTCAAAAGTCAATCTGTTAAACATTTGCTTTTTAAAGAGTGAAAGAAAAGGGATTTCTGAAACTATGGGAGAATTAAATCATTGCCACAGATGTTTTATTTCACTTGGATAGGGATTCTCAAGCTTTGCCATAGTGAATTCCCCAATCCTCAACTTATTTGGAAAACCATTTCAAATGCAGTACCAGGCAGTGCTCATGTTTGTGTTTCTTTCTGACGACAAGAAGTTCCAGGTATTTGAATGTTGCAGAAGGGCAGGGTGGCTTGGAGGTCTCTCACTCATAAGATGAAAATGACTTAATGGGAGTTAACAACAAAAAATGGCATGGCTAGTTTACAGTATATCTGGTTTAAATGGAAAAGCTACATTGATTTATAAAAATTCCAGTTACCAGAGTTATATTATTAACTCATGCAAGAGATGGACTCAGAAGTTGGGTTCCTTTCCAGCATATGACAAACTGGAGCAGACGGCCCATAAAAGACACCTTCAGGGCATCAACAGAGCGCAATGTTTACACACCACAAACTCTGATGATGCCCTAAAGCTGCCCAGAAGCTGGGCAGCTGCCCAGACATGGGTGGCTTCAAGACACTTTCTAGCAGCACAGCGTTTATGCAGCACTCGCCACCAGAGAGGCTTGCAGCCGGCTTCAACCCATAGCAGGGCAGGATAAGCCAGCTTTTTGTTGGCTGAAAAAGGAGCAGATCTTTGCTGCTCCTTTTTCAGCCAAATTCAAGGCAGACTGGGGCCACAGTGTGCGTTTGCCACAGCCCCAATCCATCTTCAGAAGGGGCGGCTTCAAGCCACCCCTTCAGGGCTGTCCCCCCCCCCCTTTTTGGTATAGTTTTTTTACATTTCAAACCTGGAGCATTAGTAACATAATTGATGTTAGTATTTTCATCTTGCCTGTGGTTCTTTAATTATAGACTAGAGATTTATTGTGTACAAAGATAGAAATTTCCATTGAAACATCAACTTGCACCCAAGAAAGTCAACTTCAGGAATGCACCAGCAACTTAGTTCTCTTGGGTAATAAGAACATGTGAACTGAATTCATATCAAAGAAGTTCCTCGTGCTAGAAGGTATACAACATCTAAACATCTGGTACTCAAATTTCTCCCTAAACTGGATCACTAAATATTTATCTCCCTACTTTATGTGTGCTTACTCAGACTTGGAAATATTTTCACTGTTATTGCATGCCTTCAAAGAAGAGAAATGTAGAATGATGAGTTTACAGTTTGACATGAAGCTTCTTGCATTTAATTATGATGCTGAATCCACATTAATTCTAGAGGTTACTTTGCTTTTTTAGAAAGGTTAATTGACAAAGGGATGGAATCAAATGTTGCCATATAAACTGGCTTTCTCACAAGTGGTCAGGATCTATCATAAAGTAGCCGTCCAGGCAAGCTAGCTATTAAGTGGGCATACTCAGGTGTAATATGACTTGCAGATATTTACATTTATGTATGGCTTAGGTATTGCATACGATATCAGACGGACAGATTAAATTAAAGTGTAACATTACCTGTTTATACAATTTGAAATCATTCCTCTTTCAATTGGAATTGTGGACAACTTTTGCATTTACCATAACCATAGTAGTGGAACATTTGGCAGGTGTGTTGGAGCCCCAAACAATATTGTGTTGGTGACCAGATCTTCCTTGATGCTGTGCTCTAGAGTCTGCATACCTCTGGATTTTCCTCCAGTTTCTAAATTTCTAACATTGTAATGTGTGTGAGAGAGAGAGAGTTTATATCTAGAACTCATATTCACTGTGTTTGCATTTGCTTGAGAACCTGTCCTTTCCCTTTTCTTTGGATAATTATAAGGATTTCTAAATGTGAAATCGAAGGCTTTCACAGCTGGAATCCATAGTTTTTTTGCACACAGTTGCGAGTGGAGATAAAGTAATTACCAGAGCTTTCAAAAACTAATCCATTCCAGTTACTTTTTATGTGACAGTTAAATAAACTGATATGTTAGTGTTACTCATTACTTTTAAAATATTGTAATTATATGTCCAACTATGCTTTCAGTGATGTAATACCGTATAGGAGAATAATTAATATCTCTTACTCTATTAGAGCCATAATTATAACAAATCTGTAAAGCACTGATTTCTAGTACAGTCCTTATGACACTGAAAAATTTACCCACACAGATTTTTTTAGAAGTCTGACATGTCCAGTAGCAGTACTGCTATTGTTTGTAGCAAAATTGACATTGGTTTTACTGAACACTGTGAAACTGTTTGTACATTCTGACATTTCACCTCCTAAGGGCCTCATGATACTTACATTTAAGGGAATTGAATTTTGTCTGAAGGATTGGTTTTTTTTTATGTCATCAGCTCTGACTGTAGTGCACCTTCTTTTTCTTATTTAGCATTTAGTGAAAACCCTCCTACTCTTAGCACACATATGCACTTTCACAGATGCCTTAAACCTTTTTGTAGGCATCTTAACTGACTGATTTTATGGATGTTTTAAAATATTTAAAACTAGTAAAATGGTGGGTAGAGAGCCAGCTGGTGTTGTGGTTTGCATATTAGGCTAAGACTCTGGGAATCACTGCTTAGCCATGGAAACCCACTGGGTGACTTTGGGCAAGTCATACTTTCTCAACCCTAGAGCAAGGCAAAAAGCCCCCTCTAAACAAATCTTAACAAGAAACCCCAGTGATAGGTCAGGGTCGACATAAGTTGGAAAGTGGCTTCTCCCAAGTTGTCCTAAAAAGCCCATGTGTTTTGGGCCTTAATCATGCTTACAGTAGAAATATTTTAACCAGTGGGACTTAGATTAGCCATGCTTAACTAAAATTCAGTATATTTCAATGTGTCTCTTCTAAGTATGAATAAGTCAGGACTCAACTCATAATTTTAATAGGAAGAAATTTTTGCAATAGTTACGAACTATCTGTATCTTGTATCTGTATCTTGTATCTTTTTTCTCATCTTATGGTACATTTTAAAATCATAATAAATGAGAGCATCATCTAGTTTAATCAGTACTATAATGATAATATTTTTCTTCTGAACTCCCAGATGGATGCTTGAGGTTAGATCTCTATTGCAGCCAGCATGTGCAGGACACATCATACTCTTCCACATGGTGGTTTCTTCACATGGTGAAATATGTGGATTAGGTGCTATCCTCCCCCCATTGCCCATGAGGTACAAGGTTTCTGGGAGAAAACAATATATTTGTAAATTAATCATGATAAGGGTATCACAACTCTGTGGGTTTTTCTTAATATGGTGTTTGCATGTTGATTCTTACACTTGTGAGGAAAAGAAGGTGGTCAGATTTGTGTTTTTTTCAGCCTTATGCACCAGATATTTAGATGTTTTATCAATTACTGTATCCTAACTTTACCTGCATGTGTGAAAAGGGCCGTGTAAGCAAGTAATGCAGAGCTGATACATAAATTAAAGTACAAACAGTGGGGAGATTGCCAGTCCAGATTAGAATCTAAACCTATGATTGAGTATCCCATCACAAGATAAAATATGTAATATGTGTTACCCAATGCCACTTTTCTCCATACGTAAGGTAACAAGCAATTTTAGGACTCATTTACATATGTACTTATTTGAGGCTGACCTTGTTTGTATTAGAGGTAGATGAAAGAAGACTCATACCTATGTCTTGGCAAGTGTACATGCAGTATGCATATGTGTATCTACTAAACAGTGCAGATACAGTGTACTTGTGAAATCAAATCACTGAATGGCAGTTGTAGAGCTGTTGCCATAGATGCCTGATTGTAACTGTGGTGTTAAAAAAGCTCTTGCGATATTGTGGGCTAATTCCTCATCCATCAGAAATTCAACATACCATGGTGATACAGCATAAATTGTATCTTTTGTGATTAGGGTCCATACTTAAGCGGAGGCTTCATGCTTTACATTCAGAAGGTCTGGTGTTTGATCCCGATAATCCCCATTTGACAAGGAGAAGACTACTGCCTGAAACTTTAGACTGCTGCTACTGGTCAGAGCACACAAGAACCTCTCTGGATGGCAAGCCCTCAATTGAGCAGCCTTATGAATAAGTTCAGAGTTGAATTGTTTTTTACAATACATTGCTATTTAATTTCTGTGGAATGGAGGCTCTCTTTAAAGAAAAAGGTTGTCACCTTAAATGAGAACGTAAAATGAGAATGTTATCCCAGGTGTATCTCTAAAACAAAAATTACATTGTTGCAGAGTAGTCCCTTTAGCACCTTAAGCATTTCATAGACAGTTTGCCTTTGAATTATGGTCCTTATTATTATTTCATGCAATTTAAAGTGTTATAGCGGCAAATGCATGGTTTTGCTGTATTGGCAAAAGACAAGTTCTCTGACCTTTTGCAGCAAGGCACAGTTTGTATCCATAATTCACTGAAGCAATAAATAACATTCTTATTTTGTTGTCTTTTACAATATCCAGCAAATGGTGCTGCCCAAACTATAATTGCTTAAAGAGAAAATCAATAACATGTATCCACATTAAATAGGCCATTCACTAATGTTTCCCTAATCTATACATATAGTTTTGGCATGGATGATTATTGTGCATTTTTCTTGCCAATAAATCGTCTGTAACAGGGATAGTTCAAGGGTATATTGAAAAGGTTGCGAAGATGTAAAAGGAAATGACAGCTGTTATTAAAAACAAATTGTGGCAAACTGACTTTTAATGTATCTTGCTATATGTTTCCTTATCTGCATCTCACTAAGCTCACAATCCAGAAAATTGCTTCATGGAAGCCAAAGGTCTTGCATGGATCTGTTTGTATTTTTTCTCTTTCTGAGGGACTGTGCTATCTGGAAACTAATTTTGAAAATACTTTGTAGTTTTGTATAGATGGTGTCGATGAGTACCTTCAAATTGTTTCCACTCTATTGCAACCCTAATGCTCGTAGAGTTTTCTTGGCAACATTTATTCAGAGATTTGTAAACTGAGGCTGAGAGAGTGTGACTTGCACAAGGTTTCTGTGCTTAAATGGGGATTTTAAATTTGTTTTCTAAGATCCTAGTCCGATGCTCAAATCACTGCACTACTCTTGGTCTCTCATTTTAGAGATACTCTTTAAAAAAAAACTTAACTAAGTACTTGAGTTAGAAAGGCCAGCAAAATTCTGGAATTTGAGTTTGGAATCAGAATTTGGGGACCTGTAAATCTTACCTCAAAAAGTGAACTTCTTTCTTATGCAAAAATCCAAATAGTGGATAATTTCCCACCTGCCCTTTCGATATTTCCTCATCCACCCATGTGGATGTTAAGAATTTTGAAATTCACTTTGATTTCACCTTGGATTTCTCAGAGATTCTGGATAGTTCTCCCAAACTGAAGGCTTAGATTCCTTGTCTGACACTTTTTGACCCTCCTCTATTTAGCAACAGCAGTAAAATCACATGGGGACAGAATCAAGGTCTTAGTCCCCATCTCTCTCTTCCCTGTCATGGCAGCTATGGGTGACACCACAGTCTCAAGGGCTAATGCAATTTTCATTTTCAGTGGCATGTCAGGAGAAAGTGAAGGGGTTAAACTACTTCTAAAATTAGAAGCAAAGAGATTCTACCTAAACATTGAGAAAATGTTTTTTACTGTAAAAACCAAGGCTGCTGTCACACTGCACAAATAAAGCAGTTTCACATCACTTTAGCTTCCATGACATAATGCTATAGAATTCTGGGGTTTGTACAAGGGGGTATCCAAAAGTTTTATGATCACCTTTTAAAAAATTTGACAGAAAGTTTGTTTTGATTTGTAGTTGTTAACTTATCTCTGTGTAGTCACTATCTAGATTTATACATTTTTCCCAGTGTATTTTGACCCTCCGAATACCTGATACTGTAGAAGCCTGCAGATTGTGCCAGATGAGGATTTTACACTTTAGTCACTTCTGGCACAGCCAGTCACAAAAATAAAGGACGCAATGAGCTGATTTTCTGAGCAATGTGCACTTAGGGACCAATGATGACACTGACAAAATTTCATCAATATGCCATAATAACTTTCCAGGTGATAATTATTACTTTACGATAACCCCTCATAACGTGCAACCTGCAGATTTCTACAATATCAGGCATTTGGAGGGTCAAGATACGCTGGGGAGAATGTATAAATCTAGATAGTGACTACATAGAAATAAGTTAACAACTACAAATCAAAACAAACTTTCTGTCAATTTTTTAAAAAGGTGATCATTAAAACTTTTGGATACCCCCTCATAAGTTTGTTGTAGCATCAAAGCTCAATGACAGGAAAGGCGAAATGTCTCACAAAATTACACATCCCAGATTTCCATAGCACTGTCATGGTAGTTAAAGTGGTGTCAGACTTCTTTATTTCTGCAACACACACCTGTTGAACCATGGAACAGATTGCTTTAGAGGGTGGTAGGTTCTCCTTCTTTGGGTGGAAGTTTTTAAACAGAGATTGCATCTCTCAGGAGTGCTTCAGTTCTGTGTTCTTGCATGGCTGTGTTTGGACTGTGTGGCTCTTTTGGTCACTTTCAGATCTGTGGTTCCCCAATACTTGGACTCAGTCTCAGTAGGCCACCATAGCTGTCTGTTTTCAAAAAAAGCATGTTATGTATGGTTGTGCATTTAGCATAACATGTAATTTTGCCTTAACATTGCAAATTATCTGTTAATCTTAAAATAGAATGGAAAGTGGAAAAGTATAGTGCCATGCTAAACATGTGAGTACATAGGGGGTGATCCTGGGCTTAAGGTGAAATGAAAAAGGCTGTGGTAATGGTTCAGAAAAGGAAAAACTTAAAAGAAATTTCTCTGTTATGTATTGCATTTACCTTTAGTGTATAAGGTAGGTGAGGTTTTAAGCCCCTTTTTGCTTTTTGCCATTAAGTGTTCAGTTTAAATGACAGAAAATGTGTGGTCTAAAATAACAACAAGAAGAAGAACAAATAGTAGAAGAAAAATCAAGTTGCCTTGTTTACTTGCCAATAACTTCCAAAGTGTAAAGGCTATATAAACGAAGAGTTCCTTTCCTCTGCCTTATGCAGTCTGCTTTGAGTTACATCTGGGATGTCTTTGCATCCACTTGAAGCTGTCAAACTAACCTTTCCTAACTCCATCTCTGAAACAGCTGTAGTTTTTCTTATGACAGTGTTGTAATGGTACTCCAGTTATGGACTGTGCCTCCTTCCTCTGCACTACACAGAAGTTTTTAACTTCTCAATTGTGCTCAATCCTTATGGGAATATTGTTGCTGCTTAAACTGCAGTATAGAGACTCCAGCCAAAATGTAGATGTTAAAAACAGATGGCGTCAAGTTTCACAAGAGTGAAAAGAAATAAAATTAAGAAATATATCAACAGGAAATAACCAGTGGGCCCGATATATTTGAGATTTTTGCTATTCTCATTTCCGCTTTCTCTCCTCTGTGTTTTACTCCCCCGTAATGTGTATGCTCTTTTCTTTCTGTCTGTCTTTTTGGAAAAGTATTAAGTGTGTATGTGTGCACTTTGGGGTTCAGTATCGAAAGCAGCTCTACTATTGAATGGCATTTAAAAACACTCTGTGCTATAGAATAAAACAAAAACAAACAAACAGCTTCATTTATATACCGCTTCATACCCTTAAGGAGTGTCTAAGCGGTTTACAATTGTAAGCTATTTGCCCCCCAACAATCTGGGTACTCATTTTAGCGACCTCGGAAGGATGCAAGCCTGAGTCGAGCTTCAGCCCTTTGCTGGTCTTGAACTCGCCACCTTATGGTTTTGAGTGAGTGGCTGCAGTACAGGCATTTAACCACTGCGCCACCAGGGCTGCTGAATAGAATAGAAATGAATAGAATAGAATAGAATATTTTCTGCCATAATATAGATACTGTACAATGATTAACCAGCAAGTTAAGACATACGTGTGTGCTTGAATGTATTTGCGCTCTTCTATATTAATATCCAAAATGATATTTTACATACTTTACTGCTAGAAACATGGTAATGTTTCAGGGAAAAAGTAGAGAAAGTGCTATAACTGAACATGAGTCAACAGTGTGATGCAGCAGCTAAAAAGGCCAATGCAATTTTAGGTTGCATCAATAGAAGTATAGTGTCTAGATCAAGGGAAGTAATAGTGCCACTCTATTCTGCATTGGTCAGGCCCCACCTGGAATACTGTGTCCAGTTCTGGGCACTACAATTCAAAAAGGATGTGGAGAAACTGGAGCGGGTCCAAAGGAGGGCGACTAAAATGGTGAAGGGTCTGGAGAGCTTGCCCTATGAAGAACGCCTTAGGGAGCTGGGAATGTTTACCCTGGAGAAGAGAAGGTTAAGAGGTGATATGATCGCCCTGTTTAAATACTTGAAGGGATGTCACATTGAGGAGGGAGCAAGCTTGTTTTCTGCTGCTCCAGAGAACAGAACTCGGAACAATGGATGCAAACTGCAGGAAAAAAGATTCCACCTCAACATTAGGAGGAACTTCCTGACAGTAAGAGCTGTTCGACAGTGGAACACACTCCCTCGGAGGGTGGTGGAGTCTCCTTCCTTGGAGGTTTTTAAGCAGAGACTGGATGGCCATCTGTCGGGTATGCTTTGATTGGGAGTTCCTGCACGGCAGGGGGTTGGACTGGATGGCCCTTGTGGTCTCTTCCAACTCTAAATTTCTATGATTCTAGAATAGAAATGAATAGAAATGAAAGAATAGAAATGGAGGGAGATATGGGTGGATAAAATAACACTGGAAATCTGCTATACCATAACACTTTCTCATTATTTATTATCAAAACTTTATTCCCACAGCTGAAATGGAAAGACTCCTGGGGAGCAGAATGTGGTAGTCCTTCTTCTGCCAGCTGATTGGGAAACTTTATAGTTCTGCCATATAAAATGTAGCAGAGAAATCTTTAAGACATTTAGTTCTGAAGAAACAATTGTTAATATCGTGAAATGTTTTTGGAATGGAAATACAGTGTCGTGCTAAATACTGTCCCCCAAGGGAAAGGTAAGAAAGCAAGAAAGGTTACTACCAATTGATATACTTGACTACAAGTCAACCTCATGTAGAAATCGAGAGCAGGTTTTGGGGCTAGAGTTACAGATTTTTATATAGCCCGTGTATAAGTTGAGAGTAAAACTTATAGGCATGTAACAAAGAATGAAAAGGATGAAGGAAAGGGAGATCATGCCAAAGCACACTGCTATTTTTCCACCGAGACATTCATTCAAAAAGGCCAGCAGTAAAGAAAATAGAGATGGACTAAGCGCTTGCCTTTTGCCTCTCTACTCAGAGAAGGGGATGGTTCCTTTTCTTATAAGAGTTAAGGTACAGTATTTAACAGTACTTACATTGACCCATGGATAACTCGACCCAGATTTTTTGGGTTAAATGTTTTGACTAAAATTTCTATACTTATACCTGAGTATATACAGTAATGCCAGAGATCCATTTTGCCACTTTCTTCCAAAGATCCTAATGAAGATTAAACTCTGTGTGTGTGTGTGTGCGTTCGCCTTCATCTTACCTGTTTACTTATGGGGCCCCCATTAATTTCATATGGTTTTCTTAGGCAAAAAATACTCAGTGATGGTTTTGCCAGTTCCTTCCTTTGAAATATAACCTATAACACTTGGTATTCGTTCATCCAAATACTGACTATGACTGACTATGACTGACTCTGCTTAGCAGTACGTTATATCTGACTTGTTAACCTGCTGTCCATCCAGAAAAGCACCACTATGACTAGAGAAAAGGAAACTGATATATGTCATACCATACATACTGGGCTAAGCTGACCTTGTGTATAAGTTGAGGGTAGGGTTTGGGGGCAAAAGTATGGATTTAATTTTGACCCCAGATAAGTCAAGGGGAAAACCTAAGGGCATGTGAACAGGATATAAAGGATGAAGCAGAGGAAAACAATGCCAAAGAACTTTGAAAATTCCAGTAGGCATCTCTGGCTTATTGAAGTAGAGTAAAAGTTTTCACCAAAAATGAACTAATGAAGACATAGGCTGCATCCACACATTGCAGAAATAATGCAATTCAGCTCCACTTTAATTACCATGGTTCAGTGTATGGAATGCTGGGACTCATAGTTTGTTGTGGCCCCAGTACCTTTGACAGAGAAGGCTAACTATCTCATAAAACTACAAATCCCAAAATTCCATAGCATTGACCCATAGCAGTTTAAAGTGGTGTCATTTCTGCAGCACCAATGCAGCCATAACCAAACTTTCTATGTCTTGTTTAACTTCAGCTGTGCTTCTGGCTTTCTGCTTTCACCCGTTCATTTGTATGTGAAAAGTTTGCTGTGGTGGGGATGATTTGTTTAAGACACAACTTACCACAGACCTATGTTTAATCTTTGGCCACAGATTTTACCCTCTACAGATTAAATTGCATGTTAGTGTTTAAAATACATTTTTCGCCAACCTTTTTGTGATTTATTTGTTTTTTGTTATTTTAGATGCAATTATGTAATCATTGTGAATAAACTGCTTATTTATACATTGCAGTAATTTGGTTAGGCATGGGCATCAGAATGTATGGGTTTATCCTTTTACCAACAATAGTTGTCTTTGCATACACATATCAAACTCTGAAGACTGATGATGAATAAAATGAAGTTTTAAAAAAGCAAAATCAAAGTTATTTTCATAGAATTATGGCTGCTTCTGAAATACATTGGCTTACGGCTATTTGTTGTGCTGTATATTCATATCTCACTCTAGTATAAAGAGATGGACTCTGGGAGACGGAGGGAGAGAAGAATCTTGGATCATCCTCCAAATTCTGCAGTTCAAATACAACATTAATAAATGTAGCAAACCCTCCTTCTCTCACTCCATGAATCTATTAGTTTATACATATTTTGGATTCTTCATGCTTAGCACTACATTCTGCAACCTGTTATGAATGCTGGAAACTTTGCTAGCTTGATATGATTTCCAGATAGTCAGCTGATCATTTAATCAATGGCAATTAAAAACAAGAAATAGGTATTTTCCAGATATCTATGCATCTGTGAACCCCAGCTTTTGGAATGTACACATACCCCTTTGGGTTTGGGGAGATGAAAATAGCTTTCACATTATGAGAGGCTACTGGAGAATAGTTTGCATTTGTGAGAGCTGGAGAGAGGTTTGACAGGAGAGAAGATAAGACTGAAGCATCCTCAAGATGCAATAACTCTTTTAGGACGTGTTGCAAGATCAGCAGCCTTGCCTCCTGCTACAGGAATGCTTGTTTGCTGTCAATATGGTCAGTATGTATATTCTGTAAATAAAATGAGTATTACAAAGACAGCATTTAATGGTCTTTCATCCAAAGGAAACTGAGCCCCCAGGAACCTTTCACAACTTGATAGTAGTGAAAATAACTTCATCTCTTCTGGTCCACAAAGGGTAGTGCTCTTCATGGCCAACCAAGTGAAAATGTCTGTCTTAGAAGTAACTTCCTCACCTTCTAGGATCCCCAAATTATTTTTAAGATGGACATTTTTACTTGGTAGAGCATGAAGAGCACTACCATTTGTGAACCAGCAACCAGTATAAGAAACAGAGCATTAGAATGGACACAGTTGGAACCTGCAACAAAATGTTGCATGAAGCTGTCCTCTGCTACTATGCCCTTTTCCAGGATACTCCATTCCATTTCATGACATAGTATTCTGCAACCGCTAAGCTTGTTCAGTCTTTATTGTGCGGTTTGTGGACGATACCCCCAAGCCCTCACATTTTTTACATGCTTATGCAAAAAATAAATCCACTGGTTATACCCCTTTCTTATGCGTGGATAGTTCTGTTTTGGCTATACATGCATTGCCTTGTGTAACTTAAGTTTGTGTAGCAATTCTAAGTGGTCTCCATGAGATTGGGGTCCAGGTCCTGAAACAATTCTTTAGCTCAACTACTCTTGCCTTGCTTGCCAGTCTGGATCCTTCCATGATACTTAGCCAGTTACAGCTATAGGAGTTCCTTGCACATAGATCATTTATAGCATACAGCCTTGTGCCATTTCTTCATCGCTTTCTGTTCTTAGGAACTAACATCAATGTCATGTTTATCAAGATACTGCTATGAAAGAAAGTACCTTTACAGTATTTAATTGCCACTCCAGCAGCAGTGATGGCTTCTGCAAATACTGTTCCAGATAAATGTAGGTTTTGGCTTTTGTTGTATTTTGTTTTCTGTTATCTCTGAATGTTTTGTCTAGTATTCTTGCTGCATAGCTGTTTCCTCTTGTTCAGAAGTGTGCATTCTTTTCATTTTAAAATTGAGGATTTCAGGACTCGAGGTAGAGTGTTAATTATGCTCAGCATTGCCAGAAGCGATGCTAAAATGTGGAAAAGAGACACAGGAGAAAAGAGGGAGTGGTATAAGGGAAGAGTGCGGTCTGAAGGTTTGATTCCTCATCTCTTAAACCTAAGGAGTTAAATTACATCTCTGTTGTCCTTGCATCTATTACATCACTTATTGATGATGATGATGATGATGATAGTGGTGATGAAGAATAATACTTAACATTTTAAAACCAAGTGGGATAGTAATAGTCACATATTCATGGCAGTGTTTTCAATTGCTGAAATAAAGCCAGCTATTTCCAAGAAAAGCTACGGGGGGGGGGGGCATAGCTGTCTGATTTCCCCCTATTAACCTCCATCCTTTGGCACTCATGTTTTTGTTGTATTTTTGTCTGAACAAAGCAGAGAGGTAAAACATGTTGTCTTGGAGTTCCTGATAGGCCAGTTCTGTAATGCTTAAGTAACAAATGTAAATACTCTGTCCGGTAAACAGCTGCAGAATTTGTATTTTTATTTTCATGTCACACTTCTTCATCTATTTTTAAAGAGGTAAGGAGGGGCATTTAAGATGTAGGGAAATAGAAATGTACTGAAATGACACATCTAGAGAGGACAATATATGTTTTAATTCTGGTGAATTGCAAAGTTTTTCTGTTTCATGGCAACCTGTGGACATCGATTAAACATGCCATTCAAGCTGCGTAGTGCAGGTAAATCCCGTGCCAAAAAACAAGAGAAGGAGAGCGGGAAGCAAAGAAGAAGGGAGCTTAGCAAACCTTCAGGATTAGCATTAGGCATTAGTATTGAGCAAACTGGGAATTTGGCTGGGTCATAGATTTTCCATTCACTGTGTTTTGGAGAGCTCTTATTTCTCCGTTTTCTTTTTCTTTGCCTTTTCCCTCAGAGCCAAAAAGCACATTTGTAAGTACATTCCATTGATAGATTAATTAAATTATTGACCAAGATGGGATACTTTTTAGACTGTTCTACAGTGAAATAGATTCTACTTCTGTTCAGTTCAAGGTTTTTTTTTAAAAAAAATGTATATTGTGTGTTAGCCCATGTTCACATAAGCATGGACAAATAGTCATGGTACAGATTATGCTGCAGTCCCTGGCTATCTGGCCCTGTCTTCAACACAGTGGATGAGCTCAGGTGGTTTATTTGATAATTTATGCCCATCCAATGCAAAAAACTGACGTGGGGAACAAAAATCATGCATTATGATTAGCTGTTTCAGGTTGCTTCTGATATACATTAAAGAAGTCACAACGGGACTTTTGACAGCTAATGCAGTGTAGTAGTTAAGAGTGTCACTATAATCTGAGAGAGCTACATTGAAATCCTGTTCTAGCCACGAAATCCACTTAGGTACCTCTTGCTGTATCTCAGCCAAAGATTTCCTAGAAATCTTTATGAATGAAAACATTTCAACAAAGCAGCTCCATACCCTAGTCTGCCCCTGCCCATTCCTGCTATCTTCCTTGAATTTACACATTTTTTTCTTGGTGCTTTGATTCCCGCAGCTACATTGCTTACTCCAACTTGCCTCTCTGTGAAGTTTTGCCTCTTCTGAAAAATACATCTTGGTCTGATTCCATAGAATTCCCGATCCATCCATGATACTACCAACTGACTCTAGCCTAGTTGTATTACTGTATATACTCATGTATAAGTCTAGAAATTTTAGTCAAAAAATTGACCCCAAAAATCTAAGTGAACTTATCCATGAGTCAATGTGAGTACTGTATTTTAACTCCTATTTAAAGAGGAACAATCCCCTGGCGAAAGACGAGAGCATATCACATCTTTGTGATAGCCAGGCTGTTTTCTAAACATTTAACTTACATCATGAGAATCACACCAGGAGCCTGCTGTTTTTCTCAGGGCAACTCAGTTCATTTTCTTCCAAGCATAATTCTACTGCCTATGTCATTCAAGAGAAAATGCTATTATCATAGGCCAGTGGGTCCATCTGTATTGGCAGATTAATCACAAATTGTCTGGTTTTGTTCAGTTTTATAGTCCATTTAGTGTGGGAACAAAAAAAAATTAAGTAGATTAACTGTCATTATCTCTTCGAAATAAGTTAATATGAAATGCATACGAAGAGCAGTCACTCAGATACCATGATGTGGGATGATGGAATAAGAGTAGGTTTTGGCATTCTAAACAGTTTAGTAAACATAGAGGATCTCCTCTTAGTGCACAAGCAATTATAGATTTAGGCTGTGGTAATCTAGAAAGGGATTAATGGTCAAATAGTGGTGTTGGTGCATTCTCTGTTATTAATAATATGAAGGTACTTGTTATTGGGGGTGCAGGTAAAACGTACCTTGTGATATGCTGCCCACAGGATATATTGCTAATTCATAGAATTACAGGTTGAATCCCCCTTATCCAAAATGCTTAGAACTAATGGTGTTTGGGATTTTTGATATTTTATTTTATTTTATTTGGATTTTGGAATACCTGTACTTGCTTATACATACATTATGAGATCTCTTGGAGGTGGGACCCAAGTCTAAGCACAGAATTCATTTATGTTTCATATACACCTTATACACATAGCTTGAAGATAATTTTATACAATAGTTTTAAAATAATTTTGTACATGAAACAGAGTTTGTATACACTGGAACTTCAGAAAGCAAAGGTGTCACTATCTCAGCTATCCAGCTGTGGTTTTGGGAATAATTCAGATTTTGGAATTTTAGATAAGAGAGACCCCACCTGTACTGAAATCCTTAAAAAAAACTTGGCAAAAATATATGTCTGAGGTACAGAAACCATCTAGGGATAGCAGAATTGGAAGTCATGGTCACCTTAGATAGTTGACCAGTTTGTCAGGCAGATCCAGTTTGTAAGCTAGGCACTGTATTTCTTGACTTTCTAGAGCTCAGATGCTTAGCTTTGTTTACTGTATGTTAGCCAAAGGTAGGAAAGTTAAAATTTGTTATAGTTCCAAGGTGTGTGTGTGTGTGTGTGTGTACATGCAAACACACACACACTCTCACACACATGGTAGATAGCTTTATTTTATTTTTTTAAAATTAAAGTAGCTATTTTCTGGTTACACACCACAAACTTCTGTGGCATAATAAGTCTGCCTAAGAAATCATTCAGCCATTTAAAATATTAAGTTGTAAGAGAAATCTTGCACCTACCATCATAATGCACACATTAATAACTCAATATTGAACCCACATGCCTAATTTTTATTCAGGGACTCTTGACAGGTGAATCTGTATATATGCAAGAGGCCTATAGTGTTGTCATTGTTGTTGTTTAAAAAAAAACTGTGCACAAAAATGTAAACAAACCAAAGGAGCTATTGAAGCTTCTCCAGCAAATCTGCAGTATTACATTAAACAAAGAATTTTCCAGTGCTTGAATTTAGTACATGTTCTTGCTATTTGAAATGTAAGCAGGTTTATTTTTAACTCCAGTATAGACAGGAATGAACATTTTGGGGAATAGGGGAGAGAAGCTTTTTACGATTTATGCGAAAGCTTACAATCTTTTTGAACTCTGAGCATTGTTGCAACTGAAAAAGTAGACGTAGCTTATGCTACAGCTTCTTTTACACAATTAGTCTCAAAGGCGCTACAAGATCCCTTTGAATCTTTTGATCAGTTATTTTGTACTTGTCAGTCTTGTGAATTATTTCACTTAGACTCATGAAAACAGATGTGAACAGTAATTGCACATCAAGAGCTGAGGAGGGGCAGCCCCTAGGTGGCATGTTGCCTTGGCCTCATGTATCTTAACAACCTCAGCATCTCCTTTTCATTCCCTAGCTTAGCTTAATTTATCCAGCCATTGGCAATCCATTTGTTTCAAAGTTCTTTCCTCTTCTTTCCCCATCTCCCTTCACAGCAGTGGCTGTAGGATTGCTAATGCTGAGATAACACTCCAGCCACTGCTGTCACAAGGTGAATAAGAGCAGTGAAAGAGGGAAGAGGCAGAATTTAGAGGCCTGGCAACGCAGCAGGACAGTTAAGGAAGACGCACTAGTTGCCACACTCCTTGATTCAACCTCCAAGAAATGGAAGGGACAGAGGTAGAAACTATATTTATTTATTTCACTTGTAAGCTGCTTTTGTCCCAGAAAATCAGGGACCCAAGGTGGTTTACAGATTTTTTTAAAAATTGAAAGTTTCCAGTAAAAGTTTGAAAACAATTAAAATCATCTAACTAAAAACAATATAAAATTACATAAAATATATAGAAGTTTATAAATATAACAAAAGCACACACAGCATATTAAAAAAACTGACATGACATATTAATTTTTTTTTTGAATAAAAATGTCTTAGCTTGCCAGCTGAAAGAAAGCAGGGAGGGGGCCAGCCTAGGCTGCCATGGAAGGGCATTCCAGAGGGTGTGAACAGCCACTGAGAAATTAGAAAGCACAAAATGTGTATGTGTGTGTGGGTATGTGAATGGATGGACAAAAGATGATGCATTAAGTTAGCCGTGATGCTGATCATAATGCAAGATCACTTTATCTGAACACAAGTGCAGCAACCTTCCCGTTATCTGATTTCATCAACATCATCGACACCATTTTTTTTTTCAATCAGGAAGGAGGGCAGGCTGGCAGGCAAGATGTGTGGGGTGGGGTTGATCAAAAGAGAGGTAGACCTCCTCGCATAGGAGGCCTACAGCATTAGCTGTGAATTTGGGAGAAAGAAAAGTCAATTCTTTTTGCAAATTTAAATGTATGTATTACATTTTCTGCAAAGAACTTGGGCCTGCGTACTTTGTTTTCCTACTAATAACACTACATTTTCCTCCCAGCAACTGCACTGTTTAAGCTGAGGAGCAACTAAGGAACAAAGGCTGTCCAGGGAATTTTTATGGAAATGTGGCTGGATGCTGGCATGCTGAAAACTCAGTTTGTCACTTTACAGCAACTAATAACAGAAGTGTTTCAGAAAGCAATACCCTAGTATTTTGGTTTTGTGTTAGTTTGCTTTTTGTGTTGCTATTCCCTTGTGTACTGTAACAATAGCAGCAGCAACAATGCAACAGGGCCACTGGAATCAATTCATCATGATGTGCCTTACCTTTGGGAAGGAATCTCAGAGGTAAGTGAATAATTAAGTCTGGGCTGATTGAAGACACCTCAGGAGAGCCTAACAGTTTCACTAGAGCTGATGAACCACATTTTGCATTCCTGTGTGTTGCCAAGCACAAAGCCAGCATTTAAAACTTTGTATATGTGTGTTTTACTGCGTTCAGAATTGTGTTTCCCACCACTTCTGGCTTCCCTTTTGCAGCTTATGTGTACAAATTAAGAGCAGTACAGATGGTGACCTCATGCAATCCCACGCAGTGTGGGAGCCCACTAAATGATTTCCAGGTTGACATAGCTCTGATTTCAGTTTTCTTATGAAACATGTTTTTCTTCTCTTTCCCTTTACTGTGCAGAATCGCCGTAGCATTCAAAATAAATAGATCATTCTTTATGGAACTGCCTATACATACAATTTGGAACCCCATTCTGTGAAAACTGTAGTGGTTAACCTCTGCAACAGCCTCCAAATCAATAACAAAAATTCATTTCTTCTCCTGACCTATGGGCAGTACAATCTCAATGGCGTTTATTTTGATTATTAGCTGTTATCAGTGAGAGGTCTTAAGGGATAATTGCTGTCCCATTCTTTCCTTTGTTCCAGCTGTTTTCTCACTGAGGCTCTCCTCTTCACATCCTTGCCATTCTTATTGTGCCCTTTGACTACAGCTGGCATCTGTATTTCTGTTCCATCATTTAGCTTGCTCCCAGTATCTCATCTTTCTTGGCTTTGGCACTACTGTCGAGCCTGTCTTTATCAAATTTGCCAAGCTCTAGTTCTGGACACAAACACACACATACACATGACATGATAGTTTCTCCCAGCCCTGTTCCTATCCCTCCTCCTTCCATATTCCCTACTTCCCATTTTGCTTTTTCCCATACCTAGATATATAATAATAATTGTAATAACCTACTTCTGATACAAAGAAAAAGGTAGGGCAAGGGAGAAGAGAGAAGTATTCTCAGAAGTAGGTTCAGAATTAACCAACCATTATACAGCTGCTGCTACAAGATGTAAAGTAATGAGGGTAATGACAGATTTGGTCATTTGTCCTAGCTTGCAATGATAATATTTGTTGGATTTGACTTTTCTCAGCATGGTAACTCTTAGTGTGATGATTTGCAAAAGTGACTAGGCTCTGTTGCATTAAAATATGTTTTAATCTGTGTAGTCTTCCTTCAGTCATTTAGTAAACACATTACACACAAATCCTAATTAAAAATGAGGAGTCTATGTGAACCACATGGTGGCATAGTCCTTTTTTGATAATGACATTATTAAATTATCCCCCCATTTTTAATTTTTTAGGTTTTGGAAGCACATTGTTCTGGATTCTTTTCTTAAAGAACAGGTACCTACTTATTTGTGTTCTAAGCTTGCTGAAAGAATTGTTGAAATTTGAGTGAATTATAACTGTTCAACTCTTTTTCTTACCATAATAATAAAACCTGGAAAAAGTCAAATGTCTTCTTTTAGTTGTCTAAACAAAGTATATATCACTATACATCAATATATCTGCCTTTGCATACCGGTATAACTCCTTGCTTTTCCCTCCAGAACTGCTTTGGGACAGCATGTTGTTGTGTAATTTGATGTTCTTGTTAACCATTGTAACCTTGTCCTGAAGCATGAGTAAATGCTGTGTAGGGGTTTTAGTAGATCACAAGCTAAATATGCCATAATAACTCAAGAAGAACTATGGTGAATCGGAGGAAAGGCCTATCTGGTCTAACAGTTAACCAGAAGGAAAGGGAAGCCCAAAGCAGGGTGTGAATGTAGTAAGCCTCCTTTTGCTCAGGATCCCTAGTGGCTACATGATTCGATGTGATTCTGTGGCTGAAATACCAGTGCAGTTCTGGGCTGCATCAAAAGAAATACAGTATTCAGATCATAGGATATAATGGAACTATTTTATTCTCTTTTGGTCAGACCTCACCTATAATACTATATCCAGTTTTGGATACTATAGTTTAAGAAGGGTATTGACACATTTGAAATATGTTCAGAGGCAGGTAGCATTAGGGCATGTTAAGCTTGTAGAAAAGACCATTAAGAGGAGAGAGAGTAGGCTTCTCCAAACAATTGAAAGTGCTGTCATATAGATGATGAAGAACATTATATTTTGCATGCTCTAGCAGGTAGAACCTAAATGAATTCAAATTACATTAAAAAGTGTTGAGATTAAACTTTAGAGATAGCTTGTTCATCACTGAACAAGTTTTTGAGAGTAACTTTTAAAGCTCAGGCAGGCTCCTTAAAACCTGAATATTCAGTGTGTGTCTAGTGGAGTTGTGGAAAATACCAGTGTCTTTAACCTTTCTGGTCTAAGATATGTGTTTGTACTGTTTTGTTCATTTATTTAAATTCCCACCTTTCTGCTGCCATGGTGGCTTAAAACAATTTGAAACAAATCTTACCTAAAATGTCATTTTAGAAAAGCTAAAAACAATTAAATAATTATGTTTAAAAGCACATTGTAATAAATGCAATGTGTATATGTATATATGATAAATAAACAAACAAACAAACAAACTAAGGATATAGTTCTGAGGCAGAGGATGTACTCTATTAGTCAAATGGATAAGAGTTCATTATTCATGGTGCAAAAGGTCATAATAGTCATGGAGTTTGACAACTGGCATAGGAGCCTAGTGGCACAATTATAGAAACCCATCCCTATTTAAATCACTAACAGTGGCTGAGTTGTCTTCAAGTCACAGTTGGATGGATGTCAAATCACTTTTTGAAGAATGATGTGATCTAGCTTTAGACTACTTTAGACTACTGATCACCGGAAGGGCGGTATATAAATAAATTTTATTATTATTATTATTATTATTATTATTATTACTTATTATAAAAATAGGCCAACAGTAACTCCTACAAATAAATTCATGTTCATGAACATTAAACATGGTTGCATCTTGATTCAGTGCCTTTTCTTCAGCATCTTTTGCACTGATGTTAGAGATCAGATGGGAGACTAAAATGTCAGTAAACCCGCTTTCTATAAAAGCTCTTAGACTGTAATGCATTGGCAGGATTTAGGTCTCGCTTTCAATCACAACCACATGGTAGTAGTTATTTAGTTAAAACTTCTTTTAGAAGCACCTGTGGTCAGTGACCTGTATTTAGTAGTCCCTTGGGGAGCCACTTAAAAGATAACTTTTCTTTTTATAACCACCATTCTTTCCACTTTCTATATCTTGTTTATTTTTCGGGTGGTAGAGTCAAAACCTAGTAAAACATACAGCCAGAATTCCAAAGCAGCTAAGAGGTTGGAGTGATCAGAGATGAGCAAAAAGAGAGGAGTGATTTAGGTGTTAAGTACTTCCATAGCTAGATTTCTTAATTATTTTTGTTACCTCAGCACCTGTTTCTTTAGAAATGTTTATAACTTAGTGGTGAAACAAGACAGGCGAAATAAAGCAGTTTCAAACTGCTATGAAGGCAGGGTATTTGGATGACACATGCCTCCAAAGCAGGTGGAAACTGGATTGAAGTCGCACTCTAAGGCTAAAAGCGAGAGTAAAGAGAACTTGGGATATTCTGACTTAGTCAGGAAAATGTGCACCTTTCGTTCTGCATATAAATTCTGCAGCTCTGAAGGAGTGATCTATCCTAACCCCAACCCTAAAGTTGCGTATAAAAGCACTGGTGCAGGTGTGCATTTAAAAGTTGCTGCCAAGTGATTGGGGCAGCAATGCCAAAAAAGTGAATGTTTGACACCTCCAAAGGATATAAGTACAATATACACAAGCCAGACTGTCCAAGAGGAGGCATGGGGTGAAGGGGAGTAAAGAGATATGTAGCGGGGGGCATGATTGTGCTTTACCAGTGTTTTACTAGACATACTGATGCTTCGAAGCATCACAGGTGCGACCGTGTGGTCAATCAATGGGGCAGCCATCTAATGAGATCACATCTAGGCAGCAGGAGGCCACAAACTGTATGTTTGTACGATGGTGCACAGGAATGGTGGGGAAGTGACATAAAAAATTACCCAGTGGTGCGGCTTGATGCTGTGCCATGTGGTCGGGCTGTGTGCATTCGGACCACCTTGGGAGCGGGCAGTCCTGACAGTGGGATTCTAACCACTTTAGGAAAAAGCAGGTTCCAGCCCCTTTTTCCTGCCCATCTGTTTCATCCCATAAAAATCAAGCAAGGAAATCTTTCCCTGTTACTTATCTCCTTACTTATGTTAGGAAAAGTTTTTACCTGCTAAATTTCTGCATGGCAATAGTTTTTCAAGGGACATGAAAAAATAGCTAGTTTAAAATGTGGCCAAGCCTAGCTAGTACCCATGGTGGCAAAATGTAAAGGAGGACAAAAGTCTCTTCCATTCCTAATGTTTAGAGTTAGATCTCAGTGCTTCTTCTGTTTTCCAGAAGTCTCTTTATTTGAAAGGAAGCTTGATCATTTAAATATATCAGGATTCCATAGAATTCAATTGAAACATTCTCATCAAATATCACTGGTGTCATTTTTGTCTTTTTGTTTGTTTGTTTGTTTGTTTGTTTTGTGATGGAGGTTTTGATTCACAACCTACATCTTTTTTGTATGATCCCTCAGGTGCATACCCTTGGTTTCTCTGCTTCCTGCTTTTGTTCTTCTTGTGTTTTCATAAATGAGGACAGTGTTAGCTTACAGACCTCAACTAAGCAATGAAACAGTGCAGCAGGATGTAAGAAATTATTTTTTTTCCTCCCTCAGTGCTGTGTTTGGCAAAATGGCTGTACTTACAAGCCTGCTTGGATGGAAGGATTTGAAATTCCTGGTATTCTGTGACCTAGTTAGAAGGAAATAGTTCTATTATTGCCAGCTATTTCATAAAGAGATTTAACTTCCCCTTCCTATCCCCAAAACAATGATGACATGATATAGAATTATGATTATCACAATGTAATTATGAAGCACCAGATGGTTCTGTCTGCAGTACTGACTGCATCAGCATGGTCAAATCCCATTGTGATTGCCACAGTATAATTTGTCACTGCAACCATAATAAGGATGCCTTTAATATTTCCTCATACTGTTGAATTCAAACAAAGTTATAGTTAAATGAGATAGTTCTTCAAATCTAAGGGAATCTTATTATATTCATACTGGTGGGGGAGTTAGGTCATTGCTTTATTAAACTTCTCATTTGTCAGTGAGGTACTTGTGTCCAAGAGTCCAAAATATTAATCACTGCAGTAAGATAATAGTGTTTGGTTATATGTGGCCAGGATTTCTGCTGCATTCTATTCCTTCCACAGTGCAGTTGGGACTTTGTCCCTCTCCCTCCTGCAGCCATCCATGGTACCAGGAACCTGCTCCACGTTTCTATTTGGTTTGTCACTTTGGAGTATATCATACGATGATTTGGGAATATAATGCAATGGCAATCCAAACGCAATCATGGGGTTTCATGTTATTACATATGAGTGTATCTCACGCAATTTCGGACAATGGGGCTTCATTTTCGGGAAATGGGAAGTCATTCTGAACACATTCCAAATGCAATCAGATTTCACATAAATTCGCTAAACTAGCGAATCCACGTAATTGCAAATTGGCTCCATCTGCAATTGAGAGAAATTCCTCCCGTGTGATAAAATCCAAAGTGATGTGGAACTACAACATTCCTTGTGAACATGAAAGAGGCAACCCTTTGCTGGATGTAAATCACAAAAGAAGCCATGATCCTTGCCTTTATTTATTTAGATACCATTTTATGCTTAGAATCTTTTTTTTAAAGCAATCTTGTAGTGTTTACATGATATGCATCAGAATGCTTGTAATGCAAGTTGGTTGTTGTGGGACAAAGACAGACTTTCTGAAATGTGGTGCAAGTCATTTGAACACACATTCTCTGCCAGATAAGCAAATGCCTCAGATGATTGTGAATTCTGTTCAGACTCTACCCAGATTTCTGAATATCTGCCTTTCAAATCAAACATGTTCTTTAGGTTTTGGGCACAACAGTTTCACTGAAATGCTCCACTTTCTGATCCAGTGTCTGTGTAGGAAGGAGTATACTTCTCTCATCAATCTTTTGCAGATCATGTTTTCAGAATTTGCAGTTAAAATACCAGCTAGCTTAACATGAGATTATTTCCACAACAGCTAAAAAATACAAGAGAAGAAAAAAAAATGGACAAATGGCAAGTGATGTGGAAGATTCTGTCCCCCGCCCCCTGTACTTTTTATGTCATGCATACCTCTGGTATAAGAAGTTCTGTTTAAGGCTTAAATATTCTGCTGTGTTGCAGACTGCAGTTTTTGTTTTGGCAGTTTGCACAGCTGTACACAGTACATTTGCTACTAATTTTTTTCTGCTTTATGAAGCAGAGTAACTAGAACGAATGTGGCAGGGCAGATGCCAAAGTGTCATGCCCAGTAGGCAATGGTTGGGATGGCTGAAAACAAGAGCTAGAAAGTTATTTTAAAAAAGAAACCAGTCACAGATACATTTATACTACCAAGTAGTGAGCCATCATTATAGTTACGACTCTTGCTTTCTCGTTTTCTACTGGAAACTTTATAGCAATTTCACATTCACCTTTCTCAAAAAGAACTCAAACGTTACTTTAAAAAATATAAGAAATAATAAAAACCACTGGTATGTGCTACAAAACATTCTTCTCTCATTCATATTATTTTTGCCTCAATGCCCATAGCAGGGCACTGGGCAAAAATACTTGAACCATGTGATATGCCTTTGCTGTCATTTAGGAAGGCTGCACTAAACTTCAAAAACACTGTTACAGTAGGTGTCAGGATATTCCGCATGAATGTTATCCAACAGACATTAAATAATATGGTTCTAGATGTATGGTTAGCCTTTATCAGTGCATAGGCTAAGCCCTTCTTTTCTCCTTCATTTTTCTTCTCCTCCTCCCCTTCCTTTGCATTTATATTTTAAAAGCCCAGTAAAATTATTTTAAAAGTAAATTCTTTGTAAGTTATAATCACAATGTAATCTGGTTCTGTCTTACTAGAAAATTTAATTACAATTACAATTTAATTACAAATAAACAGTTATTTATTACTTGTTGTGTGCCTTCCAACTTAAGGCGACCCTATTGTGGATTTTCTTAGAAAGATTTGTTCGGGGGAAGGGGTGTCTTTACCTTCCTCTGAGGCTGAGAGTGTGTGCCTTGCCCATGGGCATGGTCATTCAATGAATTTCCATGGCTGAGTGAGGATTCAAACCGTGGTCTCCAGAATTGTATTCTTACGCTCAAACCACTATACCATGCTGGCCCACTATTTATAACTAGTCATTTCCAAGTTCCACTTGTTACATTGAAGCTTTGGGTGATCTTACTATCAATTATCTTTGCAATATGTCGCAGTGCATGTGTTCTGTGTACAAATATGGACCGCAATGGTGAAATGCCCATTGAAGCAGAATGAGAACAGTAAAAACCAGCCACATTTAAAAAAAAAAAAAAAACAACAACTGTTGGGGGACTTTATATTTACATATCACTTCCCCCACCTTTTATAAGCTTACATAGAGGTTTCCTAACAGTAATAGCTTGTAATGCATAAAAATTAATAAAGTTATAGCAACACCATATAAACTCCAGCACTTGGGTTCGCAGGTTTTTTTTACTGCTGGATACACACATCCTACAGTGGGCCTAATGACTTCTTACAGGTTGTTTTTTTTAAAGTTAACAACATATGTTTGAGAGGGTTTTATGCTCTTGCTACAGTTTTTTTTCTATGAAAAAAATGTCTTATTGAAGTAATATTAAGCATGACTGGAACCCACACTTCTATCATGTAATCACAGTAGGCAGGTAAGCATTATCCTTGCACCAAAGGACACATTATCTCCATACTTTTCTCTCTGCTGGAGGAAAATAAGTGTTCCATGCAATTTTATAATATTCCCCTCCTCTCCCTTCAGATCGAGGTGGGATTACATCAATAAAGCAATAAAATACAGGTATAAAAACACAATAATAGACACTAACAATATCAAAAATACAATAATTTAGCTAAATATCTGTTTTATCCTACTATTTGCACATCCCAAGCTGTTTCGTGCAGTTTTTATGCACATGAATACAACCCCTTGTGCAACCAGAAATGCACCAGCTTTTTGTGTAGAAATTGTGGTTCTTGCAGAAGAAAACATGATGTTTGCACAGTGAGTGACACACGTCTTGCAAAACAGTATTTTTAATGCAGAAATGTGAGGGTTGTGGCCAAAAACCAATGTGTATGTATGTGTAGACTTATTTCCTGAAACACTTTGGGATGTGTAAATATCGGATGGAAATTGCAGGGAATTTTCACTTCTGTGTTAATATTCCTGAATTGGGTTCCTGGGTGTCCAGAAATCCATTTTCTTTTGGGGGGGGGGGGGTGAATAACAGTGATATTATTTCCATCCCTAATTCACAGTTATCCAAAAACAATATTTTGATACAAAACAAAACAAATGTAAAGATATTTTGCTCTTAGCAGATGTATATCTACTATAACATTGCTGCATGCCATTTTTATAAAGAAAATTTACAGTGAACACATACCGGTAAACCAATTTGCTTCTTAAAATAAATATGTGAGCTGCTGAAGGAATTTGAAAGTACAGTTGGCCCTCCGTTGCAGGGATCTGTTCCAGACCCCCCACACACACACACACAAATGGAGGCTCCAGCCTCATAGGAAATAGCGGAGCCATAGGAAATAGTGGAGGTCACCCCTCCTCAGATATTAAAGGGCATTGATCTCAGATCCATGAGTTAGGAGGAGTGACTGTAGTTGGTTGTGGGAACCACAGAAGGATACACAGAGGAAGGAATTGAGAATCTATTATTATTATTATTATTATTATTATTATTTCTTAATGAGCTTTAAACCATGGCTTCAAATCCCAGTTTTTAAAAGCCATTAGTCATTGTTTCCCACATCAGCTATGGTTAACCATGGCTTGTAGGTTTATTCAGAAGGTAAAATGAAGGCCAAAGTTATGCAGGTGGTTATACAAAGCCTTTACTTAATAAGTTTGTTGTTGCTGTTGTTATGTGCCTCCATGGTTTTCTTGGAAGTTTCTTCAGAAACTTCTTCAGAAACTTGCCATTGCCTTCCTCTAGGTTGAAAGAGTGTGACTTGCCCAAGATCACCCAGAACAGGCTTTTATAAAGAATACTGCCTGTATATTTTCTGCAGCATTGCTGTTGAAGTGCTAGCAACTTATTTTTAAAAATTAAATGGTAAAAGCTGACAGTCCATGACGAATCACTGAAAGTGAAAAGCTCATGAAATAGGTTGGACGATATAAGAAGAGGTTAATCCATTATAGCCTGCTGTGTTAGCTCTTGACTTTATTCTGGGCAGAAATAGCAAAATCTTTGATTGCCATTTTATTTTCAAATTATGAAAAAATAGATAAGTGCGGTACCATATTCTCCCATGTGAACCTCATTATGACATCTCAAGGAAGGCCCTTATCTCTGTCTTACCACCCTCACAGGTGGCAACACAGGAGAGTCCCTCCTTGGTGGCTGCTCATAGGCTATGGGTTTCCTTTACTAGAGAGGTTAGACTAGAACTATCCATCTTATCCTTTCATAAGCAGATGAAGACTATTTTGTTTCAATGGGCCTTTGAGAGCTGATTGCATTGGGGGAGATGGTTTCTCAGAATGTGCTGCACTGTTTATTTGTTGTTTTTAATGGCTTGGCTTTTCATAGAGTTGGAAGAGACCACAAGGCCATCCAGTCCAATCCACTGCCAGGCTGGAATACACTATCAAAATGCTCCTGACATACACCTTTTAACTGTTTTTATTTTTATAGTTTACTTTATTTTATTTTTAATTTTTATGTGATGACATTTTTAGCTATATCTTTTCTTTTAACTTTTGTACAAAGCTTACCAAGAAGACCCCGTGACAGAGTTGCCATAAGTCAGAAATTACTTGAAGCAACAACAACAAAGTTGCCTTGGGTCCCATACTGGGGGGAAAGAGGGATATAAATATAAATATAGTAATAAGAGTATTATTCTATGACTCTCATTTTATATTAGTTTGAAGTGACTGGTGTAACGCAAGCATTACATGTGGAGTAAGATACACATTTTGAATGTCAACTAGGTTGTTAAAATTAATTGTTATAAACACAGAAAGGGTTAGCAAACAAATCAGCCATACTGATCATCAGAGGCTTCCTGACATTTAAGATATAAATTGAAAAATATATTTAGATTTAGATTTTACATATCAGTTAAATGTTTGACCTCCTTTGTCCTACAAAAGAAGGAGTTTATTCCTCAAGCAGCAATTCTAGCAGGCTGCTTGACTGAATAGCTTTGATGGAATGCTGAAAGCACTGTACTTATGCTTCTCTCTCATATGTACGTGTGTGTGTTTTAATAATGAATGTATGCATAATTCCCCAGGTGAATTAAAGGAAACATGGATTTCATGAGTGCTGAATATATATGCTTGCCTCTTAACAGTTATATGTTGTCTCCTAGTCAGACTGCACGTGTAGCAAACATAATAAATATTTTAGGTGAAATACGTTAACAAACTGTAAGTCAAAGCAGCTAAGTATGGTATTTTGTCTAACATGTATTAGGGAAGTTGTAGCAATAGACCACTCTTGCGGCTCCAAGCGTTGTTTGAACTCCACACCCGCACAACGGCCAGAAGCTGCTTTATTTGGACCTTGTGTTTTGGACCTGAGTCACCCCTCAGTCTGAGCAATGGAAGAGAGAGGAAGAAAAGTCACATAAGTGCCTGTTCATATGTTCGTTCTTTGTGGAAGATGGAACACTTAGTGAGGAGCCAGTAGCAAGGATGAATAGGGGAGAGGGGGCATAAAGAGGGAGGGAAACCACATTGAAATAGCAGTAATACTAACAAGTAATGGCCTTTTGGGAGATTGACATAATAAGTAGCATAACTGATTTCTTTTAAAAAGTAATATTCCAAGGTCTGATACACACACCATTTTCCATCCAATAATAATAATAATAATAATAGAATTGTTGTTGCTGTTGTGGCAGGAGAGGTAAAACCAAACTCAGTTTTGCCAGGATCACCTCACACTTCGATGAGCTTAAAGTTTAAAGAACTGTAAATTCAGTAGGGCCCATTTACTAGCAAGCAAACTGTATTGAGTCTTGTAGCCCTGTTTAGGCCTTTCTCCTCCTAGGTGTGGGCAAGTCAGGAACAGGGTTTGTACATTTGCTGCTTGTACTTATAAGGCTGGGTGAGAAGTACAAATGGATGCTCAATGTCTACACTTGATTTCATTTTGCAAAAATATGTGGAGTGTGAAATAAAGTCTAAGCAGAACCTATGAAAGGGGGGGGGGTTAAACCTTTTTGGTAATTTGTGGTGACTCCTGGTTGGCGGCTTTTAAAAATATTTTGCAGATGCCAAAACTTCTTACTCATTTTTACACATTTTTCTTATTTCTTGGATATGTTGTGTAAGGATAAAGAAGAAAATATGGATGCCATACTAGCATTATGCTGCATGCTTAAGAGTTGATTTAGATGAAATGTTAGGTACATGGGATTCAGCAGAGATGTAGTGTTTTTTTTCATGCCTGACACTGTGTTTAAAATCTAGCTTCTGTTATATTTATTCATCCATTCCATCTTAACAGCTTCAAGAAACTACAGAAAGTGGTCATTGGTTACTCTCTTGCCTACAAGCCAAATAAGGAATCAGTGTAGCAGAACTACAAGCATTAATTCAGCTTGAGCAAAGATGCATCACAGTTCTATTTCAAAATGCAGAGAAAGTTAAATACAAAACAAGAGTCCAAGAAGCAATCCCCTTGTGGAATTCACCTTGAGTATTTGGAACAAACATGCCCTATCTCTGCCTCAAGTTTGTTGTTAACAACAATACTCACAAAATTCTCTGGACATGCACTATTTTGCTGGCATGCATGCAGAAAGCTCTGAGCAAAATGTAGCTATGGTGTGAGTAATTTGTTAATTTCATGTGTTGAGGGGAGTGTGGGAAAACAGATGGAATACAGCTTTATAAAATCTGTTTTGAAAAGCATGTCCACATATTAGGATAAGCAACACCAGTATTAATATTTTAAATTGCCTTTTTTCTAGTAAAATTAAACAGACATTATGAATGGTATCCATTCTACAATATTTGGAAAGTGAAGTGAACACCCAGTTAAAGCAGATTTGTTTTCTAAGATCTCTGATTTGTAAAATGTCAGGCAAGTTGAGTGCTGTATAAATGGTTCATTAGCCTGGTTGCGGGATTGCAGCCTTGGTTTTTATTTTTGTTACATTATACAGTGATAATGATTATCTGAACAATTGTTGCTTAATATAAAAGGCACGAGACAGCTCTTTTGGGGTTTTTTTGTTTGTTTGATTGATTTCAGTTAACGAAAAATTGTGTATATTTGTCCAAAGTGCTTTTTGTTTTTACTTAAGTTTTGTGGATCAGAGCATACTAGGAATATAAAACAGACAAACAAACCATGGGGTGGATCAGTATAATTGCAACCCAGTTTTTAAACATAATGGGTGTCTATTAAAAGCTCTTGTATGTCCACCAATTTTAGATTGGGTCACTGGCTCCTAAAGAGTTAGCATTGTGGCTCTGGCCCCCCAAAACACTGGAATTATGCCTTTAGGCACTAGAACTTCACCTGTATGCAAGGTGATGTAGGTTAGATGAAATGCTGAGTACATAGGGCAAAATATGGATGCATTTTGCATGACTGCCATCATGTTTTAATGATCCCTAAGTTATAGTATGGTACTTGTAAGGCCAAACTGATAATATGGCTTTGGTTTCGTGAGGTCAGTGTATGTAATATTTCTTGTATTACAGTTACTCCTTTTGTAATTGATCAGCCATGCTGATCCCAGAGTTTGTTAAGCAGCACATTACATAAATTGACTTAGAATACAATTGCCTTCTTTTTTCAATAGAATAATAACAGAACCATGAACGTTCTAGATGTGTTTAAACAGTGTATCTACAACTAAGTGTTATTATTCTGACACGTAGTGAAATGTCTAGAATGTCCACATCACTGCTCTTAGACATAACTGTGATTGGATGGAACAATACCGTGGTGTTAAAATCTTATTATTAAAAGATAGAGAAGGGAGAGTAAATGTAAATGCAGCAAATGTATTTTTCTAAAGGTATAATATAGCCTAAACAAAACTCTGTTTGATAGGAAAGTCCGATAAAACAGCCAGATAAGCTAGAAAATGTATCTCTCCTTTAAGGTAGACCTATTCTGGCCTCCACTTTGCATGATTATTAATCATATAGAGTGGGAACACTTGGTTTGCCCACAACATCATGTTCTCCCCCCTGCCTTCCACACATGTGAGCATCAATGTTTTTAGAGGGGAGTGTGCTATGCATGCATAGGCTCCTTTTGAATTGGAATCAACATCATACTTAGGGCTGAGTCTGTGCATGCGTGGCTCTCCAGTGTGGTTGTGGGGTGACCATGTGATTATGTGAGCCATGTGATTGTTGGTGGTGTGTAATGTCTGAGCAATGTGTAATTGCTGTCTTCTAATTTTCTGTGTATATGTTGAGCCGTATACACGCTTGCACATAAATTGTGCATACACAAATCCATTCATCATTAAATGAAAGCAGAGATTTTTTTGAAGCCACTCATGATTGAACAGCTGCACTGTCTATTTTATAATGTGACGAAGGAGTGCCTGATCTTGAACCACTCTGTTTTCAATTTTTCATACAAACTGAATGAAGAGGCATGATATGATGATTTAGTATGTTAGATAGTGTCACCATAGAGAGTAAGAGTGTAGATGTTTTGCCTATATTAAGTCAAATTAAGATTTAATATAATTTGTGAGAATAGATTTCTTTTAGAATTTTAGGACTGCAAGACAAGACAAGTGATAGCATGTAGTCTAAACCCTGGAGTAGCTTAAGTGTATAGAATGTTTATATTTATACTACTTTTATATATAACCCCTTCATCTATATACAATATATATTTTTTTTATATAGCTTTTTGTAGCTTCTTCTATGCTTAATCAGGATCTTAATCTTAAATGTATTTCAATATTTTCCTATTCATCTCTTATTTTTCCCCCCAGAATTCTTTAACACATTTTCTCTCTTCATTTATTTTCTTTTTTGACTTTGCTCAAGTAATCGTAGGCAAAATGCCGATACACACAGCTATTTTATTTTATTTTATTTTATTTTATTTTATTTTTGCTTTTTTGTCATCTATAGCATGGGTCATATTCAAAACGAAGAGTTGTGGTTGTAAAGGTTTATTTGTAATATCTTTATCATCATTTCGTGAATCATTTCCCAATATTTTCCTGCTTCTTTGCATTTCCACCAAATGTGGAAAAAAAAAATCCCTTTAGCTGCTGACAACATTTCCTGTTTTATACATCACATATAATTTTTCCGACATCATGGTGATACTTCTTGGAAGCAGTCATAGCAGACAATCTTGGAATGGTTTCTCCTTTCATTCAAAATGTGAAAGATGGCCTGATTTATGTATGGTTTTTCCTGTTTTTTAAATAAGAGTTGATCCTCAGGATTAGATGGCCACTAACAAGAGGAAAATAGTTGTGGTCAGACACCAAGTGCCTTCTGTTTAAAATCAAAATCCCTGGAGAATCATACACTTTAATTTTAATGTCACAACATTGCCTGATTTTAACCCAGAAAAGCTGACAGACATACACAAATGTCGTATTGAAACCCATGAAAGCCCAATTTCTTTAGGAACTCCTTTAAGGGGAAGCACCAGAACTGCCACTGCTGTTTTCCCACCGAGACGTTCAAAAAGATCAGAAATGGTGCTGCAGCAGAGAGAACAGAGGGGCTTGGTGTTTCTTTCAAATGCTCCCAAGATGGATTAAGCTCTTGCCTTTTGCATTTTGCTTAGAGAAGGGGATGATTCCCTTCCTTCCTTCCTTCCTTCCTTTTTCCTTTTTTTAAAAATAAGAATTAAAGTACAATACTTACATTGACCCATAGATAATCTGGAATTTGGGGATCAATTTTTGACTTCAATTTCTAGACTTATACCAGTTCATGAATAAACACAGTATTAACAGTATTATGCTTCGTACATATGCAGAAGTAAATGCCATTAGTATTCAATGATGTGTTTCTTAGCATCTCTAATTATAAGGGTGAAGCAATAGATGATCTGTGACTGAGATCCAGGGGGCACCAAGGATTTTGGGGAGACATGATCATTCACAAAAGATGATATTAGGTTGACCTGGAATAAGGCAGCTATCACTTTCATTAGCTCATGATGTGAATTGCATTATATCAGAGAGCCTTTAAATGAAGCAGACCCGTCAGGAGGCCCTGATCTTTAGAAATTATCCATTGGCTTATTTTCCACATCTTGAAATAAAGTAGTTTACATGCATTTCTTCTTTAAAATCAACCTCAATAACATTTTCTCTTGTTTTTTACATTTATTTTTTTAAAGTAAAATGCTTTAATCCACCCATAGACTTTGATAAAACAGAATGGCTTGTAAATCTAAATAAATAACAAAAAGTGGCCAACTTAGCTGAATAACTATATGAAGATCTATAAATCTATGCAGATCTATAAATAACCAAACATTCAGTTGGAGGAAGAAAGGTTGTGTGTGGTGTGTTCTTAGAAGAATGCTGTGGGAATGAGAAACAGGATGTTTAATTTTTATATAGAAACTCCTATATTAATCTGAAGTGTTTTGCAGTATACGAAGTATGCAAAACAAAATAACAGTGGTGTAGATGGACAAATAGGCTGACCTGATACAAGACAGCATCTTGTGTTCCTATGTGCTTATTTCACTAGCTCATCATATGAATTGCGACCTGAGCACTAGAGTGTTACTTAAAATTGGATAAAGCCCCTGTAAATAGATAGATGAGGGGTGGGTTCATAGTATGACTCGGAGATACAAAGGGATAGAAACAGTCTGGGACACAGGAATAGATAATATTCAAAAACTAAAAGCATATTAAAACTGTGGATGTTGTACTGAGGAATGTACCTCTAGCCTACTTGGAGAAAATAAGAAACTTTCTTCACTAAAGAAATAAAACAACACAGAGGTTAGTGGTTCCTGTGAAACCACTAATTCCTAGTTCCTGTTTGACCCCTGTTAAATTTTCCTTGCAATCTACAGCAAAACCAAAATTTTGCTGCTGAACTTTGAACTGTGCACTTAGAAATGTTACTTTTTCCCAGAATAAGTCTTCAAAATTTGATTCAGAAACTGTGCTAAATACCATCAAGTATATCTACTGCATAGATTGCAACAAGTGAACTAGATACTGTGTCAAGTTCTGGGCACCACAGTACAACAGGGATACTGACAAGCTGGAGTATGTCCAGAGAAGGATGACCAAAGTGGTGAAAGGTCCAGAAACCATGTCCCAGATATAGGAAGGTGGGTAAGTTTAGCCTGAAGATGAAAAGAAGATGAGCTGACATGATAGCCATATTTAAATATTTGATGGGAAGTTATATTGAGGATGGAGAAAGTTTGTTTTCTGCTGCTCCAGAGGCTAGGACATGGACCAATAAATTTAAACTACAGGAAAAGAGATTCCACCTAAACATTAGGAGGAAATTCCTGACAGTAAATGCTGTTTGACAGTGGAATATGAAGCCTTGGAGAGTGATGGAGTCACCTCTGAAGGTTTTTAAACAGAGACTGAATGGCCATCTGTTAGGAGTGCTTTGATGGTATATTCCTGCAAGTTGGGTTTGGACTAAATGGTCCTTGTGGTCTTTTTCAACTCTATGATTCTGTGATTCTAAGGTGGGCATAAAAAGGTAAAGGTAGTCCCTTGACATGACAGTCTAGTCATAACTGACTGTAGGGGGTGGTGCTCATCTCTATTTCTAAGCAGAAGAGCCAGTGTTGTCCAAGAACTGCTCTGGTGGTTATGTGGCCAGCATGACTGCACCGAACACTATTACCTTCCCACTGAGAAGTGGTACCTATTTATCTACTTGCATTTGTGTGCTTTCGAACTGCTACGTTGGCAGAAGCTGGGACTAGTGACAGGAGCTCACTCCATCATGCAGAACCCGGGCCTCGAACTGCCAACCTGCCAATCTTGTAATCAATAGAGTCAACTTCTTAACCACCTGGTACCCTTAATCTGTTTTCAGCTAGAACTGCCATGTATCTAGACTATTGGATAGTCTGGTTGGGACTTATGGTAGTTATTACAAAAATAGTTGGAGGGCTGTGTGCCATCTACATGTCTTCACAGAGATGGCTTTTCTGAAATTTCATGCACTGCGAGTTATGGCTAGCAGCAGTATTTCATAAACCTCAGAGAGTCATGATACACTTTTTTCCTAGATTAAACATGAAGATGCACCTCAGTTTGTCATAGTATCTTCTAAGAGTAGGTGATTCTGTTGCAAATGCAAATCAAATCTGCTGGAGAGATGGAGCAGACCTTTTCCTGCCCTCCAGAAGTGCCCAGTTAGAAGGATGCAAGGCCAAAGCAATAAATTGTTTAGAAATGCAGATATGAATTTCATTTATGGAGGTTGCTTTGATCTCAAGGCAGCCTTTAATTTTTTAATGGAAATTCCAGGCAAGGCAGACAAGGCTGCTACCCTCCTTGTTCCACTGCCAGCAGATGAAGACCTTTTTATGTGAACAATCTGTTGGGTGACTAAGTGGCTGTGTAGAAAGGTGTTTAATGGGGTGTGTCCTAATGTTTTAATTGTTCTTGTCATGGTTTTAAATGATATTATATTGTTTTAAAGTACACTCATCCCTCCACATTTGTGGCTTTGACTTCTGCTGATTTGATTATTCACGGATGTTAATGCTCTCTCTATGAATATCTAGGTCCTCCAGTGCAACCCTATGGTGAATTTTAACCAAAAGTCACACTGAGGACATAGAGATTCCTAAAGACATGTTCTCTCAGGTAAAAACATAGTGTTTTTGTTTCTTGCAATTTTTCCACATCCACGGGTTCCTGTGCCCCTAACCCCAGTGAATGTAGAGGGACGAGTGTATTATTTTTAAAAAATCTTTTTACAGTGAGCCCTTTGTATATGTGGTGGATCCATTCTGTGCCTCCCTCCTACATATGGGAAAAACCGTGGGTATGGGGAAAACCACAGGACTCCAAGTCCCTTTAATTTCAATGTCAGAGTACTCCCGCTATTTTGTCCCCCTGGGCTTGCCGTCCGCATGAGCTCAAGTCTGCGTACGTCAAGCCCACATATTGAGTGGGCAGACTGTAGCTTATTTTATTGTTTTCTTACGTTTAATCCTAAATTAAGTCAACTTTTATGTTATATATCAAGTTTTAATTATTTAGTTCTCATTCAAGGGAGTTGCAGGATATACATTCTGCCAGTCTTTCTACCCATCTGCCCATATATCTCTCCCATTACCTGAGAATGTAACATTGTGACCCCAGTGCAGAGTTTGGTGAACACAGCCATGTTGCATAGTAGCTTATTTAGTGCTGGGCAGGGGGAAGGAAAAGATGCAGACAAGCATTTTAATTTACTTGCCCTTTATTGTAAAACCTTTAGCTGGAAACTAGGAGTATCTGGGTACTTGATTTTCAATTAGTCTTTGGTCTAATGTGTTGCAGGTGAGCTTGAGTCCTGCAAACATACTTTCTCCCACCCGTTAATTTCTGAAACAGAAATGTCTGCATGTGTTTTCTCTGTCATTGCTTTCCCCCATCCTCTGCTCCTTTTTTGTAGGCACAAGGTGTTGAAGTGGCCCCTCTGATGATGACTGAGTTGCTGTGACTGGCTGGTTCTTTTCCTTTTTGTTTAACAGTGTTCCTGGGAGTATGCTGCCAGCGTCATTAATGGAAAGTACTGCAGTGCAGCTAGGGAATGTTGAAAGCAGCTGGTGTGCTGACTGAGAATGGCGTGTGAAATATTTTGGTTTCTTTAGACCCACAATATATTTGCTTCTCATCTCTTGTCTTGAACTGAAAAGAATGCCTCTCTTTCTAAAAACACACTAAAATAACACTACCATAGATCTCTAGCTGCCTACATATTTAGCCCTCTGCCTTCCCTTTCCTTTCTTTCATGCTGACACTAAGCTTTTTCTGTTTTTCTATGTTGTACAGGAAGTTGTATAGTGCAATAATGACCTTATTATCTAACAGTCATAGTTTATTTAGGCTGTAACCATTTCCGTTGCCCCAAAGAAACAGCCAGGACTGTTCGTGTCCCTATGGTTGGATGAATCAGTTTAGAATTGACATCTGTGGTTCCATTTAAAAAAAAATTGCAATTTGTCCTTACTGTGAATCTTAAAAGAAGAATCTTTATAGTCACCTACTTCTATTCCTTGCTCAGTGCAGGATAACCATCATGCACTAGATTTAAAATTGGCTAAGTCACTGTGATGGTGAGATATAAATTAAGTCTGGGCATCTTCTGAGATAGGATTTCATAAATTTCATTTGACTTTTTGGATGGGAAGGTTGTATTTTTTTTTTTAAAAAAAAAGAAAGTTGGAGTAGGATGTATGCCACATGTAAATAATACAGGAAAAGCACAGTCCATTATCTTAAGCAGTACTAGGCAACTAAGGGCTGTACAAACAGAGGTGGCTCTATGCCGCCCCTTGAAGCACTGGGTTGGGGACGCGGCAATCAGACGCCATGCTCCCAACCCGGTGGAAAAAGGACCCATGAATGCAGCTCCTATTTCCGCTGCTACAGGGGTGCCATAAGCGCCCCAGCACAGCACCATGATACCCCTCATGTGCAGCGCTGTTTGGATGCTGTGCACTAGGGGCATCATCATGGCGTACCCCGTGTAAACAGGCGCGTGCCAAAATTGTGCCCCAGCAGAAGAAGAAGGACTAGGAGCATGTAAGCACTCAACCCACCCTCAGCCCTACCACATGCAGCTCAGCGAAAACTGGCAGTTTGTATTCCCCCTGAGATTCTCCAAATGTTGATGTACTGCAGCTTCTGCAGCTTCACTGTACTGGTTAAGGTTGATGGGAACCATTGTAGTTAACTGACTTTGAGTTGACCTCAACTCATGGTGACCCTTTGAATGTGACATCTTCAAGACCCCTTATTCTCAACCTCTCTGCTCAGGTCTGTAGTTTCAGGCCCATGACCTCCTTGATTGAGTCTAGCCATCTGACATGCGGTCTTACTCTCTTTCTACTGCCTTTCCTAGCATTATTGTCTGTTTTGTTGGCAACACAGAGGCTGGATGGCCATCTGTCAGTGGGGATGACTCAATTGAGAGTTTCTGCATGGCAGAATGGGGTTGGAGTGGATGGCCCTTGAGGTCTCTTCCGACTCTACGATTCTATGATTCTAATGAGTCATACACATGATTTGGCCAAAGTACAGCAGCCTCATTTTTTTCATCTTGGCTTCTAGGGAGAGTTCAGGTGAAGTATGCATTTGTTGGTCTTTTTGGCCATCCACGGTATCCTTAGCTGTCTTCTCCAGAAACACATTTCAGACAAGTTGATTTTCTTTTCATCCACTTCCTTCACGGTCCATCTCTCATATCAGTGCATGATAATGAGGGAAAATGGCTTGGATGATTCTAACTCTAGTGTTCAGTTGTATATGGCTGCCCTTCCCATTCCTAGTCTCCCTCTGATTTCTTGACTCTATTCTGATCAATGTGGATACAAGGTATGGGAAATCTTTGACTGTTTCAATTCCCTTATTATCTAGGTTGAATTTATGCAAATTCACCGTGGTCATTATTTTTGTTTTCTTTATGTTCAGCAGGAAGCCTTCCTTTACACTTTAACTTTTCTTAGTACTTGTTCCAAATCTATGACATTTTCCATTAGTAGTAGGGTGTCATCTGCATATCTTAGATTGTTAATATTCCTTCCTTCTATCTTCTCACCTCCTTCTCCCTTACCTAAACCTAATCGTCATATGGTATTTTTTGCCTACAAGTTTAACAGATAGGGTAATAGAATGCAGCTTTGTCTGAACCCTTTGCCAATTGAGAACCATTCTGTTTCTCCATGTTCTAACAGTAGTTTCTGGTCCTAAGTACAGATTTCTCATCAGGTCTATCAAATGTACTGGCACTCCCCATATCTTTAAGAACATTCCATAGCTTTACATGATCTATGCAGTCAAAGGCTTTACTATAATCTAGAAAGCATTAAGGGTTTTTTTTCTGGAATTCCTTGGTGTACTCCATTATCTAGTGTATGCTTGCTATATGGTCCCTAGTGCCTCTGCCATCCCTGAATACCACTTGCACCTCTGGAATTTCTCTCTCCATATATGATTTTAGTCTATGCTGTGGAATTTTGAGCATAATTTTTGCTTGCAGGGGAAATTAATGCTGTGGTCCTATAGTTGCTGCAGTCTTTTGTATCTCCTTTAATGTGCATTGAGATGTAAATATATCATTTCCAATCTGTTGGCCATGGCTTTGCTCTCCATATTTGTTGGCAGATTTTAGTTAAGACTAGAGCTGCTTCTGTTTGTGTATATTGTAGCAGTTGAATAGGAATATAACCTGTTCCTGGTGATTCATTTTTCCCAATTTTTCTGAGTGCAGCTTCTACCTCGCTTTCTAAAATTTGAGTTTCATCTTCATATGATTCTTTATTACATATGTCTTTCATTTTTTCATCTCTTTTATATAGCTTTTCTCTGTGTGGCTTCCATCTTTATTTCATCTTGTTCATGTAGTATGTTCTTCTACTGATTGTTTAGCATTCCCATCCTTGGTTTGAATTTCCCCTTGAGTTCACCGATCTTGTGGAAGTCTCCTCTTCTTCCATTTTTGTTATTGTCTTTCACTTACCTTCACTGATTGTTATACGGCCAAAACAGACAGCCATGAAGGGGCAGCTTGAAGCCACCCCTGCTGAAGACACCTCGGGACCATGGCAAACAAATGCTACGGTCCCAAAGGTGCACTCCACCACTGGCCCAAATAGGAACTCCTATTGGGCTGGTTTGGGGCCCAGACACGACCCTCAGATGGCTTCCGGGTACTCCAGGGGCATGCGTCATCAAAATGTCATGCCTCCAGAACAGCATGAAGCTGTCCCCATCTGATTGGCTGGTTGGCTTCCAGGCATTTTAGGGGCGTTAGAGGTCAAACCACTACACCTCCAAGCTACCTGGAAGTCAGCTTTTCTGGCCGGTCTGTTCAGGCCCGTAGTGATTCTCTTTATCCTTGCACACTAGCTGTTGAACAGTTGCGTTCATGGTTCTGGTGGTGTTCCTATCTCCCTTTTCTTTTATGTCTCACCTTTCTTTTACTGCTTGAAATATTTCTTCTGTTATCCATTGTTTCTTCTCTTTCCTTTTAGCCATACATAGATGGAAATCATAGACTGAATCTATCTGGAGGGCCATAGTTATCCACCTCATCTTTAGTCTTGGAAATCTGTTTTAGCAAATAGAACCAAAAAGAAGAAGGCAGATAACAAGCACATCCATTTCTTTGTCTATCAAACAAAATGAATCCCTTGCCTGAAACCAAAGTACAGTCCTTACATGCAGTTCTTTATGAAGATGATTTAGTCACCGTGGTTTATTTTAGATGAGTGAAAACCAAATGCATAACTTTGACTAAAGTTGTTGCAGGGAGGAGTGGGGTCATCAAACATAAGGAGAGCCATATTTCATTTTCATGTTTTATTTCATGCTGCTGCTTTTGAAGTGTGTTTAGATTGTCCTGTGGAGTTTAAATTCCCAGGAGAGAAATTAATGATCCTAGTTTTAAGATTTATTCCTATTCTATTGGAATAGGTCCCACAGGCATTTCATGAAACTGCATGGACAGTAACAATAGCATCTTGGGAGAAAATTAATCTGATTAACAGCTGTCTGATACAGCAGAAGAATTTAGTAACTTTACTGGAGTGAGAATGTGAGACGCCCAAGTTTGTATCCACTCCTATGGAGCTGCTCTGTGGTTTCTGTTGTTGTGGTCCAGATTGTCTTAGTCATAGATTATTTCCAGCCATGAGGGATTGGAAAGGGTTGCAGAGTAGACCATGCTGATTAGACTGTGTTATTACTAGTATGTCTCTCATCTCCCAGTCAAAAGGAAAACAAAAGAGGTAAGCCCAATTTTGATGGTGCCCAGACTGGTGCATCTCAGTCTGTCTGTCCATCTCTCTCTCTCTCTTTTGCTACATGGCCAAGGCAGGTACCCCGGAAAAGTTTTTCTAGCTATATTTTCCTGTCTATACAAATGTTTTGTATCTGTATTATTGATTTTGTGTGAAATAAAAAAAACTGCAGCAGGAAGAAACTTAACATACACAAGATGCTGGAAAACTGCTGTAGGAAGAAATTGATAAATTAGTATCTCCTGGGAGTTCTGCCTCTACATTTTGTTAGCCTTGTCTCCCAGGCTGCACCTGCACTTCGAAAATAGTGCAGTGTGACACCTCTTAACTTCCACGGTTCCATCCTATGAAATCCTAGGATTTATCGTTTTGTGCGGCACCAGAGCTCTTTGACAGAGAAGGCTAAATATGTCACAAAATTACAAATCCCAGAATTCCAAAGCATTGAGCCATGCCAGTTAAACCAATCTCAAACTGCATTAGTACACTGCAGAATTAATGTAGTTTGAGATTGCTTTAACAGACATAGATCAATGCTTTGAAATTCTGGGATTTGTAGTTTTGTGAGATATTTAGCCCCAATCTCCATAGTCTTTCTAATCACTGGACACAGATAGAAGAGTATGAAGGTTATGCAAAATATGTTTCTGTAAAGCTAAAATTGTTGTTCTCGTTTTTGTTCTTTGAAAATTTATCACTTGAAATAATAGAAAAGATTTTCAGATTTCAGTGCATTTCCTTAACAAACAGGAAACTGACTAGAAAGTATTGCCAGTATCTCTACAATTTATATAGACCAATCTTGTGCACCTAACTTTTAATTTGATGTTGCTATACTACTTTCAATGAATTCAAAAAATGAGAATATAAAGAAAGCTCATGAGGAATTTCTTAAATTAATTTCAGTGTCATTTAAAATTCAGTAGCCACGTAGTTTACAATTGAATTAAATAGCAGATTTGTATTGTTTTCACAAGAATCATAATACATTCTTACAGTGCAAATTGCGGTATAGTGGAACACCTTTGGACTTTGATGTGTGGAGTAATAGGGCACACAGTGCTGAAGGCTATTCCATCCCTGTGATTACTGAACAAACTGCCACTTAAAATAAAACCTTCTGTTATCTCTTGACAGCAAAAATAAAAGATCCTGGATTTGTTCTAAATAGAGGTCTTTATAATGCTAAATTTTAGCCAATTTTCTTGACAGTCTTTCTAGTTTCTGCCCCTTATAATGACTCCTTTGCATATTTGGCATGATATTAAATTACCTGTTCCCAATGCTTTTTGGTTTATTATTTTATCTTAAATCCACCCCACCTCACCCCATTTGGGGAAAAAGATGTCATGGTTATTTTAAGGTTCTGGAACTGTTCCTGTGCAATATGCTCATCAGGGCATATTTCTCCTAAGAGACAAAATGATTTTTGTAAATTAGAATTTCCTTAAAGTAAACCCATGAATTTATTCTAAAATTAAGGAAGACTGTAGCTGAAACTGGAGAGAATGGATTCCTTTTATAGTTATATGTGTTAAATAAAATAATAAATAACATCCCTAGCCATTCATGCTTTAACTTTATAAATTGCTTAATTCATTTTTAATTAACTTTTATGTTGTACATATTGTTGACCACTTTGGATCCCATTATTGGTAGAAAGGTAAGATGTAAAAAATAAATCATCATCATCATTATCAACATCAGGACATATTATTTTCTAAAATATATTGGTCAGCAGGGTTCATATGAGGAGAGAGAAATATCAGGTGACACTATTTAAAGTTTCAAGGTATGGAGCACTAATTATAAATTAGGATTATCTCTGTATAATCAATTTGAAGTTAAATCAATTATTAATATATCTGGTCAATTTTTAAAATAACATGGCTCAAGAAGAGATGAAATTAACAGCTTTGCAAAATAAAGAGAAATTATCGGAAAAGAAATCTATACAGTGGGATTTTTCTTAGTTTATCACACGGGAGGAATTTCTCTCAATTTCAAATGGAGCCAATTCACAATTACATGAATTCGCTAGTTCAGCGAATTTACGGGAATTCTAATTGCATTTGGAATGCTTTCAGAATGACTTCCCATTGCCCGAAAATGACTTCCCGTTGCCCGAAATTGCGTGAGAGACTCTAATATGCTATAACGTAAAACCCATGATTGCGTCCGGAATGACTTCCCATTGCCCAAAATTGCGTGAGATACACTCATACGCAATAATGTGCAACCCCATGATTACATTCGGATTGCCATTGGATTATACTTCCAATTTCCATCGTCTAATAAACTCCTTAGTATGTGCATGCAACGGCATCACTAGGGTGTGCAATGCTACAGACTGCACCAGGTGAAACCCCAGAAGATCAGTGACACCCAGCCAAGTGCTCCCCACCTCCCTGCTGTGTGCCGCTTTACTTATGAGTAAACGATAAGAGGCAGGGAGGAGGAGGGCCCAGCAGATCCCACCTCCTTGCTCTGTGCTGTTTTACTCATGAACCAGGCAGGGAAAGAAAGGGCATGGTCTTTTGGACTCACTCTCTGGAGCCCCCGGAAGCCCCACCAACACTGGATGACACCCTGGACTGGAAAACCACCATGTGCAAGACTTTAAATGTCTACAAAACACTGATCAGCTTCTCAAATTATGCTTCTTGTTTCGTCGAACTGACATAGTATCTGTACTTCAAACCTTGCTACATAACAAAATGAATTGTATTATAGGAGATAACTGGCCTCTTTCAAAACCTTGGTTTTTATCATATAACCTAGCTTTTCATATAAGGTAGTGGAGCCCATTTTTGTAGCTCTTCTTTCTCAATGGCTGATGCAAGTGTGCTGCACTCAGTCTCCTCTCTCTGCTGCCTGGCTCACTGTCGTCTTTCCTGATTCACAATTGCCTGGTTATTCAGTTCATGTAGTGTATCTGTTTCAGGAGAATGGCAGCTAATTTCTTTTAAAGGTGTTCATAGACAATGAATTGAAAATATCATAAGAAAATCCATAAACAAATAGCTCTTCTCATATTTACTCAGCAACTTTGATTTCCTTTAACCTTTTAGTGTGCTTATCTTTGCAAACCATAGTCAAAAGAACATTCAATATTTGTTTAATATGCCAGATAAATAATGGGGTGACTCACTTAAACTTTGTTAGGTCATCACTGTCATGGTGATTATTGATAACAATGTCAAGTTCACTGTCAGTTAGAAAAATCTTCCAGTTAAAATTTAAATATAAATAGAAGTCTAAGTCTTCCATTTAAAATGTAAGCAATAATGCTAAGACAGCTGAGCAGCTTAAGAGGAGGAGGAGGAGGAGGAGGAGGAGGAGGAGGAGGAGGAGGAGATGATGACGACGACGACGACAACGACTTTCATTTAACTTTGCTTTTCTCTCCAAACTGGGACGCAGGGTGGCTTACAAATTAAAATAAATATAGTTTAGTTAAACCACACAAATAATCAATGTTAAAAAATAATTCAAATATCAACAGCTTTAAAAAATATATAAAGCACACCGTTAAAATGACAAAAAGCAGTATAGTTAAAATAGTACTGCACACTCTTAAAATCCCTTTCTTTTTAAAAAATCTTCAGTTCTCAATGGCGTAATGGAATAAAAAAGTATTTCCTTCCAGCAGGAGGGGGCCATCCTAACCTTCCTAAGAAAGGACTTCCAGAGCCATGAGCAACCATTAGAAGGCCTGTCTCATGTTCTCCTTAGCCATGTCTCTGAGGGTGGTTGGACTGGAAGGATACTCTCAAGGAAATGGGAAGGCTAATACGAGGAGATCATATCTGTCAGATACCCTGGACCTAAGCCACATAGGTAGCAACAGAAATGTCTGAATACAGCCCCAGAATGATGTTACAGTAAGCCAAATGATGTAACTAAAGCATATATCATCAGGACTAGATCAGGATCAGTTGGTACATGAACTTTATGTATGCAAAAGCACTTCTGACCATCACAGATATCTTGGGGGCTGAGTAGACTGACAGGAAAAAGCAGCTCAATCCTGGGTTATCCAAAACCAGGTGGAAACCCTGCTGTCTGCACGGCCAGCTCCAAAGGTGGGCTGAACCCTCTGGCAGTCCGCACCACATGATGTCATGCCATGCCACTCATTTTTTTCCACTCCCCACTATGCATGCTCACTATTGCACAAACACACAACCTGTTTCTCTCCTCCCACCAATCTGTCATCCCATTGGACCTCTGTGAGATACACCATATGTACAGTGCCTCGGTGTGCCCGGTGACACATTTCCAAAGCACAGTCATGGAGGCCCCCCACTACATGTCCTCATCCCCTCTCTTCACCCCATTCCCCCCACCATTGGACTCTCTGGTTTGTGTATGTTTTATTTTCATAACCATTGCATTTTTGGCGACCTGTCCTGTTTGTCATATTTTAATGTTTTTGCTTTCCTGCCATCCTGTACTGATGCCATACTGTATGTGTGATGATGCTCATTTTCCAGGTTGAGGAGGAGTATTGGAGCTTCTTTTTGCTTTCGCTTTTAGCCCCAAAGTGTGGCTTAATATCAATTTCTACCTGGTTTCACCTCATATGTTATTCAAACTGTGTGGCTTCAAGTCACTTTGAAGCCACTTTATGTTGGCAGTGTGAACAACCCTTTGGTCTCCAGGCTCAAGACTGAGTATAGGACTACACCCAACTATAAACCTGCATCTTCAGAAGAAATATAGATTTGGTAGCTTATCATTATCCCATCTATTTGTAGAGTGACAAGTATTTCTTATCCAGATTAAGCCTCAGTTTCCTCAACATCAACATTACTGATGCTACATACAAGTTTATTACCAAAACAACTTCCTTAATAGTTTACTAGAAAAGAGAAATAGTGTTGGGTGTCAAAAGGCACAGAGAGGTCCAAAACTCCAGAGGTCCAGAAGAGCTAACAAGGACATAGTCCCCTGTCTATTTTCTAGCAAATGTCATTCACAAGACAAAAAAAGCTGTCCCAACTCAATAACCACAAATTAAGCCAGGTTGAAATAGATCTAGATAACCGTTCCCCCTCAGGAACCATATTCTAATCCCTTGCCTGGAAATGGGATGTTGCATATGGCCAATTATTATCCATTACAGAGGGGTTCAGAGAGTGCTTTTCAACAGAAGGCATTACCACTATCTACTTGTTGAAGCCTTGCCTTGTAAGGATTGACTAGTTTCTTCACTCACTTGCCTAGGCCTGCTCTGGTCCTACTCTGAGCCAAGAGTGGCAATGGTGAAGAGCACATGTAGTGGTTTGCATTTCTCCAGTAGTCCTGTTCATATCTTCAGTCTGCTCAAATTGAGAAGAATCCATTATTATCGTACAATCTTGTGTTACAGCCAAAACTTCAAGCTGTCATTTAATCTAAAACAGAAGAATCTATTTGCAGGGGAGAAGTGCTATGGATAAGGATTACATCCAAAAGCCACCTGGAAACTGGTTCCATGAAGGCCTGATGGATTTCAGGAAACATTTCCTAGTTTTCTTACTAGCTCACCAAAATCTTTACCTTTTTTATTTTCATATTTGTATTGCATTTCTGAGCAATATGGTAGAAGTGCTTATGGACAGAGAGTGGGGTTTGGGAGGTGTTAACCATTTAAGATTTAAATCTTGTTTCCTAATAAACATTTTGTTTTCACATTAATATGAAAGAACATACTGTTCATTGAGCCCACCATGCACTAAACCACTTTCCGCACTACTAAGGCCAATCTATTTCCTCATGTGTGTCCCACAGGATGACATCTGGTGATAACATTTATTCTTTTGGAACTCTAATTTGCACTAAGAGAAAAAATGCTCACCACACAATTTGGTACAGAATCAACTAAACACCCACCTTACTACTTAACTTGTTTGTCCTTAATTCACTCATATATAATGGCAGAGATGTTCCTGTATGAGACAGTTTGCTATCAAGGAAGACTTGTGATTATTTTAATTAAAGCAAAAGTCATAACAAGTTACTATAAAATTAATACAACTCTTGCTTTTAGCTATAACAATCCTCAGCTCTTTGAGTTTCCTGAGTATTCTCCTCTTCATATTTAAAGGGCTGAATTTTGAAAATTGTGGTAAATTTTTAAGTGCACCATTTCACAACCATTTCTGTCTAATTTTAAAAGGCAGGTGCACTGCCAATCCTCTGACGCCTTCAATTGATAAAAGAAAAAAAAATCTTACAAAACATTTAAATGATAGCAATGTAAATTGTGTGCTTCTTCTCTTTACAATGTTTGCCCTTTGGGTTTACTTTACAGTTGATTAAGTATGGAACACTTTGGCAAATGTTTGTCTATTGGACATCTGTTCATTATACATTCATGAAAAAAAGGCCTCTGAGCTTGTTTCTTGATTAAAAGTATCGTGGATATAGCATGTAAGTCATCAGACTAAGGGTCTGTACAGACCAGCCAAAAAGGCCAGCATCGGGGTGGAGTTGGGGCGTGGGCACCACCTGCCCTGACTCCATCCCCAAGCCACCAACATTCCGCATGTTCAACCAGACAGTGGGCAGTGTGGGAATACTCCTGCAGCACAGCATTTATACATGCTGCGCCAAAAAAAAAAACCTGTGAAAAAAAAACACTGCTGAATTGGCAAGGACGGCTTTTTGCTGGATCAGAAAGGAGCAGCACTTTGCTGCTTCTTTTTAAGCAGGCAAATGACTGGATCAGGACCATGGTGTGCTATTGCCACTGCTCCAGTCCAGCACTCAAAGGGTGGTGTTAAGACGCAGCTTACCTGCCATCTATTTTGCCCTATGTTTCTGTATTGCACACATCCACTAATTCTGTTATCATCCTGTGCTTGCTAGGATAGATATAAGTCAGTCCTCTATATCCACGGATTCTGCATCCATGGATTCAACCATCCACAGCTTGAACATATATTTTTTTTTAAAATCCAACAATCTAGCCTTGATTTTGTTGTTTTTTAAAAAGGGACACCGTTTTACTATGCTATAGTATAGAATGAGGCTTGAATATCTACAGATTTTGATATCCATGGGCGATCCTGGAACCAACCCCCGTGGATATCAAGGGCCTGTAGCTCCATATATATCCCATTCCTAAATGTTATACTCCTGGCATGTTTATCTTCAGCACAAAATACATTATAAAATATGTGTACAGAAAACTATAAAATATAATCTACTGGAATATGTCTTACTAATGGTTTGAGAGCCAGTATGGTGTAGAGGTTTAAGCACTGGACTATGGCCTGAAACAGACAGAGAGTAAAATGCAGCTTCTGGCCCCTGTGGGGCTGTGGCATTTAGAAGATACAAGCCTCCAGAGTGGCTGGAAGCTGTGCTGAGAGCGCGCCCAACCAGGAACAGCCAGTCACAAAAGGAATGGACTAAGTCTGCTTTTTGCTGGCATCCCATTCATTACCGTGGCAGCGGCCCAGATCGGGGCCCAGGTGCGTGCAGTCGCTGTGGTTCCAACCTGATCAGGGTGTGAGCAGCCTCTGATCACTCCTTTTGCACCATCTGTTTGAGGCCTATGATTCTGGAGACGAGGCTTCTGGCTCAGTCATGTAAACCCACAGGGTGACCTTGAGCAAGTCATACGCTGCCAGCCTTAGAGGATGGCAATGGCAAACCCACTCTGAAGAGGAGAAGAGAAGGAGAAGGCAGGGAAGATGAGGAAGAAAAGGTAGCCTCCTGCCAGCCACCATGATGAGAGTGGCAAGGTTGGCTGGGGGGGGAGGGGGCAAAGTGCCATTGTCCTCCATGGTGGTGCAACTACTATGGGACTTGAGCATCCACTGATTTTGGTATCTGGGGGGGGGGGATCTGGAATGGATGCCCTGCTGATACTGAAGGCCCACTGTATGTGTGCTGCCACCACCATCCCCTCTGCCAATTCATTGATTCACTCAGTCACTTTCTCACTGTGAAATGAGACTCTTTAACTGTTCCTTTTTGTATATTTGGTATTTTCTTTGACATTCTAAGTTTAGTACATAGCATGTGCCCACTTCCTGGTTTGGTCCTAAGCCTTGGTTTTCTGACAGTCCATTATACAATTTACAACACAGAATTCCAGGTAGGTTAGGAAAAATAATGTTCTGTCCAGACTTTGGGCTTCTAAAAATTATCTCTTCTATAATTTCTGTTCTTATTGTTTAGGGAAACATAATGGGTGAATCCATAATGAAGGCTGGCAACAAAACAAGTTGTGTAGCACATCACATAGTGTTGGTTTTTTTAATCTATAAAATATGTCTTAAGGAGATGCATTCACCTTTATCTTAATACAGTGGTCCCTCCACATTTGCTGGGATTAGGGGTGAAGGACCCCCATGAATGTAGGAAAACTGCAAATAAAAAGCCACTATTCTTTTTGCCTGGGAGAACACCTCTCTAGGAGCCTCCAGGTACTCCAGCTCAACACTATGATCAAAAATTGTCAGAAGTTTGTCATGCTGGAGGACCTACAAATGCCTAGAAAAGTATTTTCTCCAGGAACGTCTAGGTTCTCCCTCACAACTCTATGGTCAACTTCTGGCAGAATTACACTGGAGGGCTTGGAGATTCCTAGAGAGAACATATTAATCAAACCCACAAACCCACAAAAGTCAAAGTTGCAAATGTGGAGGGCCAACTGTAATCCATTATTATGTGCTAGCAGATTGTTTGTCACAAAGGAATTGCCGCTATGTTAGCTGCTAGAGGGAATGTCTGCAAGATTCCTATTATACTGCTACTACATAGTAGCTCATAAATTTTTTACTTTCCTTCGGGTAGATTTTTAAACCAAGCTAAAAGGTTGGAATCAAACAGTTGATGGTCATGTTTAGGATAGAAACAAAGAGATTGATGTTATATGTGTAATAGATATGATTGCTTGCAGTATGCTGCTTCACTTTTTCCCTATCCCTCTGCAATTTTTGATTAACTGTTTTTGAACACATGAAGTTGTCTTTTAATGCCAGACTGCTAATTTATCTAACCCTTATGACCTGTTGCAGCAAGTGCAAGGAGCAATTTGCTGCCCCTGGTCAGGTGCCAGAAATGCATCGTCATCATCAGAAAGCCACACACACACACTCCAAAAAATGAAAGTGGCCAAATGTCCCCTTATAGTTTTGAAAAATAAGGGACTTCCAGGGAAAATGATTTCCCTTTTCTTTTTTCTTTACCAGCAACAAAGATAGTTGTCGCTGCAAAAGAAGCCTTAAGGAGGTTTCATCCAACCAGGTTTGAACTTTTTCCTGATCTATAGTTTCTGACACTGGCCATAGCTCTCTAAGCCCTTTCTCAGCACTGCTGTTATGAAGTCCATCCTTCTAAGTGGCAACCCCAAGAATTTGTATACTGCCTAGAAAGGTTCCTTTTGTCCATGCTGTTCATAATGCACTTTGGCATGCAACTCCCCCCACCCCACCCCAAAAAATAGGAGTGGGAAAGAAGGGAGGGAAGGAGGGAGAGAGTGGAAAAGGAAGAAGAGTATTCAGTATCTAATGTCAAGGTTTAGAGATTTAGTACACTAAATGAGTGATAAACCATTTTTCTTTAAGGCTCTTTGGAGATGGGACCAAAGTCTAAACATAAAATCTATTTCTTTCATATATACCTTATACACATAGTCTGAAAAGAATTTTAGACACAATTTTTTCAATAATTTTGTTCATGAAACAAAGCTTTTGTATACTGAACCAGCAGAAAGCAAAGATGTCACTGTCTCAGCTACTCATATGGACAATTTTGGAATCTGTCAGATTTTGGAGTTCTGGATAAGGGAGACTGAAACTGTAATACAGTAAAGAAATGCAGAAAGCAAGTACTGTAGTCTTTTGTACTATAAACCTTTGATTTTATTCAGCTTTTTAATATGTATGTATTTGCAAGGAAATGTTCAAAGGACAATATTTATTGTTTTGACAGATAAATAAATGAGCGTGGATAATCTTAGAGCACCCACCTAGTGGTCAGCCCTCTGCAGGGCAGAGTCCAGTTCAGTGACATTTGTAGAGCTCAGTGGCTAAACACAGGTTCTGGATTAATCTTAAAATGTGTTCAAAACAGTCAGTGTAGTAACTGGATTTGGTATTAGAATCAGAACTAAGGAAACTGATCAGAAGAATTGCATGATCATGAGTAGTATCACTTCAAACTGAAAGTATAAAAATCAAAGATGGGCTACTCTTCCGTGAATATCAAAGAGTCATATGTTTTAAGAAATGCTATTAGCATGCTTCTCCATGATCTGTACACTGTACAACTCTTTTGTTTGCAGAAAGGTTTTGATAGATTAGATCTGTATGCAAACATGTACAGTCCAGCAAAGCTGCAGCTTCTTCTCATGTACGTCAAGGATCTTAATCTTGCCATGATAGGGTAGGGACCAGGTATGTGTGGCCTTCAGATGTTGCTGTACTGAATTTCCTCTAACACCTTGCTAGCACAATAAGTCGTGAAGAACATAGTCAAACTCGGGGGGGCCACACACTTCTTGTTTCTATGGCAAGGTATTAACTAAGGGGTTTCGAAATAAATTTGCTCACTGTAACAACGGACAGTTGTATTCTGCTGATGCTGCCATTTCACACAAAGTCTGCCCGATGGAACTGGTGACTGGAAATATATCTGGATCATTGCCATTAAAGAGATTGGGCTAGGGTGGGGTGAGAGTCCCACCTTTCTTTTTATGCTAGACATGTTTATACAAGAAGACTTTATAGTACTATTTCTAATGCCTTTCACAGTGACTTTGGCCTATAACTCTGAAGCCAATAGGCTTGAAAAAGAAAGGTCTACTTTACAGTTGAAACTGTAACTGTGTGTTGCCTTAAGAGAGAGAAAAATGTTTGTGAATGATTTTTCCACTATAGATTTTACCGTTTTTCCCACTGTGTTAAAATGTTTTTCAATGCCCTGTCTGTTAACTAGATCTCTAAGAAATTGTACTTGGCATTGTTCAGTTCCATCTGGATAAGTTATAAATATCTGACTAAAGGATTCTGGAAGGGCTGAGCATTCTTCTGCCTTCACTGCTTTGGTGTTTGAAAACTTTTCTCTTTGTGTGCAGCTGTTATTCTTGCAAAGCTATTACCTTCCTCCACCCACTCATTTCTAATGGTGAGGCTGCTCACCTTTTCTTTCCAAGCTGCTCTCCAAAATGTATTGCTTTATCATCAGGACATAGAACATTTGTGAGAAATATTCAAACAATACTGAAAGGGAGTTGACTTGCACATTAACAAAAATTCAGTAAATACCTCCTTCCAATATAACTCACACAAATAAGTTACGCTGTCATGCAAACATACTTCCACTGAGAAAAATGATGTTTGATACCATTTGTTATGCTGCAAGAGCAAATGAGAACCCAAGAAAAAAGTTGTCTGTCTTCTTCTATGCTGTTTGCCCATAAAATCCCACAGAAAAGGAATTTATGTAGGAGGTGGCAAGACTGGGACATTAAATACTATACAGGTGTTATGGGTAACACCAGGACTAAATACCCTAAAGACATCAGATGTCTGATCTTGGAACCTAAGCATGCCTTAGCACTGGTTAGTCATTCCCCTTTTGCAATAATATAAGCATAGTTATCCATAGGGATAACTTTGCAGTATACTTCTTTTAGTCACTTAATAATTACAATGGTGTACTTATGTTGATGTAGAACTTTTTAAATATTAAAAACAATACGTAACTAAAGGTAAATGTGAAGATATTTTTCGGTAGTGGGAAAGTACTGGCTTTCAAAAATATAACTAAAATAAATCCATGTCTGCAAGACAATAGTGTAATTTAAAAGTAACATTTCAAGTTCACATTCCAATCAGAGTGAAGTTTGAGATTAATAAAATATTGCACATACCATATACCCATGTGCTCAGTTTTCAAAGTTTTTACTTGCTTTGAAATTGAACTTTTTATATATCATGTAAATTTCTTCGCTCAGATTTTGATTTGATTTGATTTAGCACAGCACATAGATTTACGGTTATCAGTATTTTGTGTGGGTAAATCTGAAGCTGTCTGGGTGATCTTGGGCCTCTCAGCCTAATCTGTCTCACAGGGTTATGAGGATGAAATGCAGGAGGAAGAATCATGTCTACCACTTTGAAGCTATTGGAGAAAAGGGCTTTATAATTCCAGAATAAATAAAATGACTGGAAAGACAGCTAATTGATTTGTAGTCAGAGTTGGAAAAATTAGATTAAACGTCCAAATTTCCGACCTGTCCAAAGAGTGAAGATTCATTTTATTTTACTGGGGATAGTATTTTCCTGGTTCGTTTTATTTTACTGTGGGTAGGGAGCCAGCATGGTGTGGTGGTTAGAGCATTGTACTGAATCTGGAAACCAGGATTCAAATCCATGCTTGGCCATGAATAACCACAGGATGACCTTGGGCAAGTCACACTCTCTCAGCCTCAGAGGAAGGCAAGGGCAAATCTCTGAACATATTCTGCCAGGAATGATAGTTTCACCTTAGGGTTTCTATAAAGTGAGAAATGACTTCAAGGCACACAGCAACAACAAAGTTTTGAGCAATTAAAGCACACACCTTTTTGTTTAGAGCAGGATCCAAGTGTATTCCCAGTTAGTTTTTATAACTGGAAAATTACTTGATGAGCTAATAAAACATCACCTGACTTATTTGGTAAATCCTTTTTTTCTTCTGAGTTAATGAATACACGAGTTCTGAAATGGTTTCTTTGGCAATGATCTCAAAAAGGAGTTCTAGAGACGTAGTAAAAAACAAAGCACTGTGGCCACAGCCGAATGTGAGCACACACTGCTCTTGGAACTATATTATTCAGCAAAGTTAATCAAGTTTGTTGATTAACTTTTTGGGTGAAAATTTAAATCTGCTTTAGTAAACCATTAGTGGGAAATATTTAATGCATTAAGGACAAACACTGTCTTGTATACAGACTGTTGAAAAAATCAGCCTTTAAGTTGCTCTGTTGTAAACTTTAGAATCCAGTTTGCATTTTTATGGCTTGAGGTTAGAACCAGTACTAATGGGATGCAGCCTCTGTGTGGACAGGAACTGAATTGAACTGTGTAGACAGGCACTGGAACAGATTGGAATAAGGCAGAGAAGATGAAGTACAGTACAGTATCTGGTTTGCCCAGGAGTCCTGTGAATTGTGGGAAATGGTTCAATAAGCCATACATTTTGCCTGCTATGTTTCAAAAGCTCCAGTTACTACAGTCTTTCCATCTTGGCCAACAACTAAGGTCAACTGAGGTAGTAGATGCACCTTTCCTGCCAAGGGTCTGATCACCTCTGGCATTCTGGAAGGACTATTCTACTTACAGTCACTTTCCTAATCCAACATTACTTTTTGCGTGCAGAGGTAGACTATTTCTAAAATCTAGACAGAACTAAAAGTGTTTCAGCAGAGCAAAGATTACCAGTTTTAGGATTGTTACTTCAATCATTGTTAAATTAAGCTCATGGTTTCTTTTAAGCCAGAGTATAACAGAGAATAGTATTAGATTTAAACTGGGCGGCCCTCAGTCTGGTTCCAGCTTGGAAACTGGGCGGCCTCAGATAAATCAGTTTCATAACTGAAGCAGGTTGTTTTGAGGATAGGATTGCCATACCCCAACACCTTAAAACGTGGGCATCTTACCTGAAAAGTATGCAAATTATTATAACTATGCATACACTAACTTGTATTCCACATATTATTATTGTTTCACTGTTTTCTGCAAACCAGATTTTCTTTCCTAGCACTATATTTTCACCTTTGTAACTTTTTTATAATAACTGCTCTACTGATGAGAACCAGCATGGTGTAATGGTTTGAGCACTGGACTACAACTCTGGAGACCAGGGTTCAAATCCCTGTTTAGTCATGGAAACCCAGTGGTGAACTTGGGCAAGCCACATTCTCTCAGCCTCAAAGGAATGCAGAGGCAAACCTCTTTGGAACAAATCTTGCCAAGAAAATTCCCATGATAGGTTCACCATATGTTGGAAGTGATGTGAAGGCAACAACAACAAACTCTAGTGAAAGAGTTTAAAGTAATGTTTAAACCACTGGATTTGGAAGAGTGAAACCCAAGTTCAAATCCCTCCTTAGTCATGGAATTCACTATGTGACCTTGGGCCATTACTGTCTCTCATCAAATCTATCTTACTGGGTTGTTGTGGGGACAGGAATTATGCAAAATGGTTGTGTGCATTCCTGGTGATAGTAGAAGCAGAGGTGGCAGCTGTGGTGGTGATGGAGGAGAAGGAGGAGGAATGCATGGTCGCTTCTCATGCTATTCTCATCAGATGACTATAGTATTTTCTTTCCTTCGGTTTTTTACTGATGGGGAAATGACACAGATCTATGAAAATAGCATAAGAAGCTCCTGAGAATGATTGTCATCTGATCCCTAGGGTTTAAAAAAATCAAAGAAAAGAAAGGCAAAAATTAAAAACCACAGTTTTTTTCCCTTGCAGTTTGCTTTGCCCTGTACCGTACCTTACTCCTTGTATCCACCCACTACATATTTTATCCTCTCTTTCCTCTCCCTTGCCTCACCTAATGTATTCACAATGCCTTCCTTACTCTGCATTTGCACCTCTCTCCCTTTCTTGCCTCACCTTGCACCATAGCTGTGCTTCCCTTTCCTGCATCTTGCACTCTTCTGCTTGCACCTCCAACCCCTCCTTATCTCCCTTTTGTGCCATCACTCTTGCCCCTTCCATCATCTTATGCCAATGTCTCATGCTCCTTGCACCCTGCCACTGCACTTCTTGCCCCCATTACCTCATTTGTCATTTCCCCTCCCTTGCTTCATCCCCCTTTCCCATCCCTCTCTTCCCTTCTTCTTGCCTTATGTAACCTGCATGCCTCACCTCACACTTTTGCCATGCCTCCTTTCCATGTTTTTTGCATTCCACGCTTACATGTCTCACCCTCACTTCTGGTCTTCCTCTCCTTTCCCTCTCTCTGGAGTTTATCACATGACGGGAATTGGAAGTATAATCCAATGGCAATCTGAATGCAATCATGGGGTTTTGCGTTATTGCATGAAAGCTGACCACACACATTTTTGGGCAATGGGAAGTCCTTCCAAACGCAATCGTGGGGTTTCACGTTATTGTGTGAGAAACTATCACATGCAATTTCAGGCATTGGGAGGCAGTTTCGGGCAGTTCTGAACGCAATGTGGCATCAATATGCAATCACGTAAATCGCTGAACTAACGAATTCACTCAATTTCGAACTGGCCCCACTTTCATTTCTTTTGAAAGTGAGAGAAATTCCTCCCGTGTGATAACGTCCTGTGTGCGCTGCTGCATGTCCCTTCTCTTGCAGCCTGCTCATACTTGCTGCACCTTCTTTGCTCTGCCTCTCCCCACGCTTGCTTTGCCTTGATACTGTGCACATGCATCTCCATCCCTCCCCCCCCCCCGTTTCCTTTTATGTTGTACTGTAGTAAAGAAGCTGCAAATACTGCTTTAAACAAGCAGGCAATGGTGCCACCACTGGTACAAGACAAGGAGCAAGGGAAGGGGAAAATAAAGCCAGCTTGATGGGGGAGAGTTGGTAGCAGGAATGGCAGGAGATAGGTAAAATGGAGTGGAGAGAAGGTGGCAACACCAGGGATGGCTCTCATCCTCCCACATTAGGTGGTGGCTGAATCCTAACTGCCCCTCATAAAAGGAATTTTTTTCTTGTTGTAGTTTTTCTGGACAACTAAAAAAATGCATAATATTACTACATCAAGCAAGCCCCGCAAAACAAAAGATTTCGTGGATCCTTCAACACTAATCACTGTACTGCAGTTTTTACTCTCTTTTGTGGCAAACAGTACATTCTTTGCAAGGAGCTCTGAAAAACGGATTTCAGCCTGACTTTCCTGGAAAAACTTGGCTTTCCTGCTTAGTTGTTTTGAGTCTGGAAACTTGAAACTGAAAATATGAGAGGCTATGTCATAAGTTCTAGTCTTAAGGTGTGAGACACCACTCATTGGCTGTACTCACTCAATGATGGGGTGGGGGGTTGTTTCCCACAAAATGTAGGGATGACTACAGATTTTGCCTCATAATCCTGTTTCTATAAGGGCTAAAATATGTTGTTGTGTTTTTCAAATGAAAGCTTATATTGCATGCCAGATGATATTCCAAGCATCCTGGAAACCCAGCCAAACGTGAGGATGAAATGAAGGAATCCAGCATGTGTTACACTAAATAATGATGGCAATATATAGTCACCATGACTAGTAGTCAATTGATAGCCTTGTCCTCTATGATAATTTCTGATCACCTAAGTTTGTGCCAGTTCGTAAATATCACTTCATTCAACAGTTTACATTGTGTGATTAAGTAATTAAATTTATCTGCCACAGGTCTCTCACCATTCAGCTTATCTGCATGACCCCAGTTGTTATATTTTGAGAGGGGAGGAAAAATATCTCTCCAGTCGCTTTGTAATGTTTGTAATGTTACAAAGCTCTCCCCTCCCCACCCCTCACTTAGTTTTTCTAAGATAAAAACAAAATTGATAGTATAATTCCATTCCACACTGGCTGTGCAGTTACAGTACCTCCTCTGCCAGTAAGATTTGGCACTAGAGAAAAAGAAAATTAAATGTAACTTTATTTTAACTTGTACCCCGCCTCGACTGTTGATCACAGAGGCAGGATATAAATAAAATCTATTATTATTATTATTATTATTATTATATGAAAGGTTTTGTTAATATATCAAAGAAAAGGCTAGAAATACTTGTGCTTATTTCATATTTGGGGAATGGATTTTTTCCCCTGTTGTTCTGTTTTTCATTTAAAAAAAATAAAGTATTAATGTGAAATATGTCTACTTCATCTATTTGGACAAGCACTGATGAACCACACCACAACAGGGTAATTCCTATGAAGTTTTTATGTACCCATCTCTGTCAACTTCGTAAAATCCCAAGTTAACTTTGAAAGACTCAAAATGTTTCCCATTATTTTAAACTAATGAAGAATTATTATCAAAGTATGCTTATATTATAGTTAATGATAATTCTACAGAAGGTATTAAAATACAGTTATCTGATCAAAGTTTTTTTAATGAGATTGGGAAGTCCAGATTAACTGATATATCCAGGTTAACAATGTTAATACTAACCAAATTTCACAGAACAGAACTAAAGAAGAGGAATTTTAAAATATATGTATTTTAATGTTAACAAATCCTAATAAGAAATAACACATTTATCTTATTAGCATGGTTAGCTGATAGGCCTCTTTGTGTGTGATAATAACTTGCTTATTTTGTTAGTGCAGGAGCCAATGTGGGCCTTTCTGGAGAACATTTGATGGCTTCCACTACCTTAATGTACTACAAAAACTTTTTTTCCCTTCAAGAGGAACCCTGAGTTGAAATGTATTTCCCAGGATCCAATCAAAGCAGAACTTAGGTGAAGTTTTGCTACTAGCCCCCCTTATATTTATTTCACTTTCCATGCAATTAAAAAGCCAGGGAATGTTATCCTATGAATTTCCTGCTTCCTGTATCTTTGCTGCATGCAGTTCAACAGATCTCCCAGGCAGCAGACCTCACACCGTACACATTTTAGTCTATTTGCAAATAAATCAGAAGACCAGTTTGGCCAGAATGCTGCAACTATAAACCAGATTTCGAACACTTAAAAGAACTTGATAAGGGCAGCAGCTTCTGTTTGTAAACCATGAGATCAGAATTTAAGACTACCCACTGGCAGCTGTTCTGTGTACAAAGTAACAGTGTGTGACTGTGCACACTGTCTGGAGAACTAGTAATCATTTGATGCTTTGAGTAGTTAGTTGTATCAGTAACTTCTTAAGTATTGTATTTTTGTTGTACTCCCCACTCGTATTGAGGAGAGTGCAATCTATAGTTATGATGATGTACATGAGATACAGTGGGCAACCTGTTCATTTCTCTGGTGAGATCTTTCACAGAAGTAATGTAATGTATTTTCTTTTCTTGAAATCTATCTTCTCTTCTGTGAATTTTAAATGTGCAGTGTTTCAATATGTGCATATCTTATTTGTCTTTTTAAATTGATTTGTATTTTAAATTGGTGTGTTTTGAATGGTGTTGTTTGCTAAATGTTGTTGTCCCCTGCCTCAGTCCATGGGGCGAGGTGGGTAAGAAATTGTTGTTGTTGTTATATGAGAAACACAAACACATCAACTAATCAACCAGACCCCTCTTATATTTTTGTACCAAAGTTCCTGAAGAACACATTGGGATAAAATGAAAGCTCTCTTGGCTTATTTAACATGGTAGTGGTCCTATTAAAAAGATATTATCCTTCTTGAATTTGGTTTTTACCTATGGATCACACAGCACCTTTTTAAAATTTAAAATATAAATTGTAATTTATTTTTTAAAAAGGAAACCCACCATTTTTCTTTACTGCAGTGCAACTGAAATTCAAAAAGCAATTCAGCAACATTCACTGTCTGGGGAGGTTGTAAATGGAAGGTATTTACCCTCCAGGTTATTTCACTAACATAGATATGTGTCTACCTTACAAATTATCTTTTAGAGACTCAAGCACAGTTGCTAAGACGGCAGCATTCCATTGTGTTAGATGTCATAAGTTCATAGCCTTATGTGAGGCCACAGAGATGAGATGGGCAGGCATAGCGAGACTGGTCAAAATTGCTTCTGAATCAAATTAATGTGTTAATATAAATAAGGGCAAACCAGGTAAATGGGGAAGATTTGGTATAAAACCTGGTTTACTGTAGCAACCCAGTTTATGGGGGAAGAACAAGAGTTTTTATTGCCAGCTGTAGCAGTTGACAGAATTTCTGCTATGGCTCTTATTCCATTCCAGCACATGTGAGACATGGAAAGCGTTTCCCGGCCATATCCAGGCTTGTAGCATTTGTGGCCCTATGTTTATATCCCTTGGGAAGACCCCCCCCCCCCCGCCGGGCTCTTCACCAGTGCCACCAGGACTTGTACTACAAGAAAGCTTATGAATGTTAATGCTTAGTTCATGCTTTGAATTGCACAATGGGCTCATGTGCCTGAATCAAGCAGGACTGTTCACATATTTCTTCACTTGCTCCTGGCTTTTTCGTGCAACAGTACTGCACAAACACAACACGCATACAAACATATCCATGTTGAACCGTAGAGCTCAGAACCACCTGGCAGGGTGGAGATGAGTGCCCAGGCTTTAAAGCCACCTCGTGTAGAAAAATCAAATTCTCTCTTCCAGTGCCACTTACCCCTCAATTTGTAACTCTGTCTGGTGACCCAGAGAAATAAGAGTAGTTCCCTAAAACTTCAACTAGTCTCCAGAGAGTCCAAGTAGAAGCCTAAAGTGTATACATTTTTCAGCTGATAGGAGTTTTAATGGATGTGCTCTCTAGAGAAAGAACTATCACATTTAACTACTGACTCCCAGTTGCAGTTTGAGTACAGTATTAGGAAAACAACAGTGAGGGCATGGCCTCAAGCAGAGACTTGTGTATTTCTTGGCTGTCTCCCCCCTCCCCTGTATGCCAACATCTGGTACCTCAAAGTAGAGAGATTCCATTGTGTTTGTATAATTCAGTTCACACTGTGAACACATACATCCAAAATAACAGACTCTTCTGTGGTATAGAGGGAAAGCTAAAAGGGAAGGATAATCTTCCTGGCATAAAGTAAAAAAGAATTTGTAGCTGTAGCAATTGTTGAAAGAGCGGTAATAAGGAAATGACCCTGAGAAAGCGTAGAAGGAAACAGATCAGTAAGCTTGCCCAGCAGGAATAAAGCAATAACTTTAAAATTTTGCAGTAAACTTTTTTTCTGGGAGGAGGGGCTTGGCTTGGTTTGGTTTTGGTTTTGATTTTTTTGCTAGCAAGTCATGAACTTTATAAAAACAACAACTGAAGTCCTGTTTTTTCAGGTGGCTACTAGTAACTTACCGTATCGTAGGTACCCTTCTCCCACTGAAGCTACTTCATGGTAAAATGGAGGAAGGGATGGGAAGCATGGATTTAAAGCACATTTTCCTACAAAACTGCATTTTTGGTCTTCCTTTAGAATAAGTAAACTCCTTTCTCATTTAAATACAATAGCAAGTGTTAAAAGTATAAAAACAGTCCAGAACTACTAATAGAACAATCTTTTAATAACTGTAGGAATAGCTTGGCGTGTGGGTGCCATTGCTTTTTCTTTCAGCACTGGATATGGTGATGTTTTGTTAGTACAACAGTTATCTATCTCCAGTCCTGGCAGAATATATGTTTAGGACTGGTCTGTTAATCACTGACTCAAAAAAGATAACTAGTTGGTAAAAGAAATCTACATACTTTCTAGTGAAACTCCTATCTTCATCTGTTAAAGGTAGACCTAATGCTTTGGATAATGCAATCACATTGGATTAAAAAACAGGAACCAAAAGTGATTGCATAAGTGTTACCTGAAAGTTGAGGTAGCATACAAATCAGATTAAGAGAAGCATTGTGTGTGCATGAAGCAGATTACTAGAGCAGCCTTTCTCAACCTTTTTACCCTGGAGGTGTCTCTGAAATAATTTGTAGGTTTCAGGCAACCCCTGCATAAAAAGTATTATATCTGTAGCTCAAAAAGTTCTCTTCTTCTGATCATGATCTCTCATTGAACCCCTAGCGACCTCTTATGGATTCCAGGGAACCTTGGTTGAGAAATCTTGCACTAGAGACTAAGAAAAAGCTCATAGGTAAGAGGGAATCTGAACTGAAATCTTAGACAAACAGTCTTTGTCTTCCTGGGGACAGCCGTTCCTTAATTAACACAGAATTTTATTTTGACATTGTAGTTGTATAGTCCTTTGTTTTCAGAACTCTTTCCACATTTCCTGACTCTCATAATTCACTGATTTATCTTCATTTTTAACAATCTCAGATGTTTAGCATCCATGGAATTGCAACATATGAGATACAAGCTTGTACTGAATCCTAGAAGGAATAGCGAACCAATGAAGAGATATTAAAACAACAGGACAAAAAATATAATCCAAAACAGACATCCTGAAAAGGGCTGATTGGAGCTGCCCCAGAGCTCATAACTCCAATACCAATAGCTGCCAATACCAATAGCTGGAATTTTGTTTTTGTACTCTGCTGTGTATATTGTTTTGCATGTAGCTGGGTGATTTTTCCCCAGACGGCACCGGGAGTTTAGGCATTTATCCCACCTATATAGGCTGGCCTCTCTCCCTGTCCATTCCCTCTGGGCCATATTTTCTGGGGACAGAAATAACATAGAGCGAGAGAACAACAAAGGCCCCAAAACAAAACCCTGTGGTACGCCAACTGAAATGGGGAAAAGAAGTTACATGACCTCCAACTACCACTCTGAATGACCATACAGATCTATTCTGTGTAATGATGAGTGTGTTCTGTGTAATAACTAGTCATGCTGTGTAATGGCTAGTGCATTGGTCAGGAGGGGGAGAAACAGACTGTATTGAGACCAAGGTAGTTTTTTTCTGTCAAAGGACCCCCATGGATAACAAAATCTGTAGATGCTGAAGTCCCATTAAATATAATGGAATAGTAAAATGGTCTCCCTTATATAAAATGGAAAATCAAGGTTTGCTATTTGGTATTTGTACTTTGGGGGAATATTTTCAATCCATGGATAGAAAATCCATGGATAAGGAGGGCTGACTATACACCTGTACATAATGCCCTTCTTTTTAAATAAACCTTTTCCTTCAAAGACCTAAAATCCTCTCTGTGGAGACAAAATGAAGAGCCACTCTACCAATTGCCATGCATTAGGGTGAACCATGATAGGAGGGGGAAATAGATGAAGGTGGAAAGTAGTGCCTGAAAGACTGAGCTGCAGAAAAATATTTTGGGATGGCACTCAGCCTTAAGAAAGACCTAGCCAGCCTTTTATGGCTCTTTGAATGTAAATACAGTCGTCTCTCAACATTTGTGACTTTGACACATGCAGTTTCAATTATTCATGAGGTCAAGGCTGCTGTGCACACACTCCTCCTCCTCCATCAGTCCCGGGCTTTTTCTCTGGGGCAGGAAACATCCCAGGAGAGAGAAGCTGGGAAGGGTGCCTGCGCCAATTCCCCCCTCCTTTTCCAGGCAGCTCTCTTGGCTTGGGAAGAGGTTTTGGCGAAATAATCCCTCACCCTTTTCCAGGACAGTGAGCTGTCTGGAGTAAGACAGCTCTCTTGCCTTGGGAAGAGGTTTGGGGAAAGGAAGCGTGCCCTCCTTCCTGCTGTTCTAAGGCTTAAGAGAGCTCTCTGGAGCATTGGAAGGGAAGGAGGGAGCCAGAAATGTGTGCTTCCCTGCCCTTCCAGCACTTCAGAGAGCTTACTAGAGCTGTTTGAGGCTTTGGAAGGGAGATGGGGATGCACTGCTCTCCATCCCACCACTTTATTCGTGAATTTTGACTTTCACGGGGATCTTGTGCCCTTAACCTCTGTGAATGTCAAGAGTCAACTGTAATCTATGCCTATAGTTATTCTCCAAATCTGTGTATACCTTTTCATTTGAAGGGTGATTTTGACATTGCTTTTAAACGACAGGTGATGTAAAGCATGTTAATGTAAATGTTTGCAGGTAATGTAAAGCATCTGGTTAATGACAGGTCTCTTGTTTTTTAAAATAAATATCTATAAAACTGAGTCCAGGTACTTTTAGAGCACTGTTAAAGTGGTTTCTGTTTCCCAGATTGTTTCCTTGCCATGTATGCAGATAATCATGTTTTCATGATTGTTGAGTTTGTCCAATGATCAACTGTATCTTCAAATCCTAACTCTGTTCTCCATCCCCACTCCAATCCCCAACTTCAACAAGCATTGTCTGGAGGAAAATGCAGGCTCCATACACTCTGTTCAAACTATTTGTTATATTTACAATGATAAGAGTATAAATATTCTGAATATTTTTATATTGTACCAAAAACCTGCATAGGGATTATTAAAACAAGTTTCGTTGTACAAATAACATCTTATGTAACTGCAGTACCTGTACAATCAGTGTAATATCAGCAGATTGTGTCCTGTCCTCCATGATTCATAGAAGAGGACAAGCAGTCTGTTGATTCCTTCTTACAGTGTTTTAAGTAAATACTTAACATTTTCCTGCTTCTACCCACTTAGTCATTGAAGTCACACTCAAGAAGTCCTAGAGCAGTGGTTCTCAAGCTTCCTAATGCCGTGACCCTTTAAATACAGTTCCTTATGTTGTAGTGACCATTGAAAATATGTGTTTTACAATTGTCTTAGGTGACCCCTGTGAAAGGGTTGTTTTACCCCCAAAGGGGTTGCGACCCACAGGTTGAGAACCACTGTCCTAGACAAAGTCATAATGCCTTCCATTCTATTCACGGACCCCAAGTGAAAGGTGTACCTCAGGACTGGAGGAACCTGATATTGGTGAATTCCAGTTTTCTTCAGTGCTAGTCAGCTTGGCCATTGGTCAGCTTACATTCCACAAATCCGAGTATCTAATTTGCACTCTGTGCACATTATTCTAATTATGCAAATTATTCTTATGCAAATTATACACATTAATTGTTGCATTTTTTTCTCCAACTATGTCTCAAGCTTCAAGCTACAACCAGGGCAGTGGTGATTTTAGTTTTACTCCTTGTCCTATTCCAGAGTAAGATTTGTTTTCTTAATGTTACTCCTACTCCTGTAAAAACCTCTTACTCCTACTCCCAGGCCCTGGAGGAAAGCCGCAGTTGCTTTGCAAGGCTGGCCTGTATGTATGTGTAAGTGTCTCTCTTTGCCTCCCAGTCCCTTCCCCAGTGCAATATAATAAAATTGTTTTTTGGTGTTTGCATGTACAATATAATAACAGGAATAAGGAGTAACAAATATATTTTGTTATTACTTATTCCTACTCCTACTTCTGTAAAAACCTCTTACTCCTTGACTCCTTACTCCTTATTCCCCCCCCCAAAAAAATTGCAATAAGCAAACCTTGTTTTTGCCATTTAATATAAGTGACATCATTTTACCACCCCATTGTATGTTAAGCATCCGCAGATTCTGGTATCCACAGTGGGGCCTGGAACCAGATACAGTACCAGTGGATACTAAGGGACTGTAGCTCTATCTATCCATCCATCCCATTCCGGAAGGTTATTTCCAGGCATGCTTATTTCCAGTACAAAATATATAAGGTTTTCATCTTAGCTCCAAAACACACGGAAGAAATAATCCAGTTTGAGACCACTTTAACTGCTGTGGCTCAGTGCTGGAATTCTGGGAACTGAAGTTTTGTGAGACATTTAGCCTTCTCTGTCAATAAACTACAATTTCCAGGATTCCCTAGTACTGGATGAGAACAATTAACGTGGTCTCAGGCTGGATGATTTCTGCAGTGTGTTTGGGGCCACAGAGAGAGAAAATATAGAACTGTACCATTCTGCATGACAGAGGTAGGTTTCTGCAAATAATCCATGGAGATAAAAAAATGAACCAACCATGCCCCCTTCCATTTTTTATAATATTATAAAGGTACTCAATGAATATATTTTGCTTTAAAATAGAGGCAACATGTCTTTTTGACCTTTCCATTCATCTATATGAAACATATAATTAAATGTGAATAACAAATCACTGGTGGTAGAAATGCTGGTATTTCCTCTTCACCTTCTCTCTAGTTTAGCTGAGTCAATATTTGCATTTGGTTTGTGAAACAATGTTTTTGCTTATAAATATAATATAAAGTCCATCAGCTTAGCTGTGATTAATGATTATCTGAACAGTGACAGAAAGGTAAGCAGAGCCCTACAAGCAAGTAATGCAGAGAGCTGAATGCAGAATAGCTGGAGATATTGAACCCATAATGATAATTATGCCTCTATAGAGCAAGCCCTTGCGCAGACACAATTGGTTTGTTGTCTTACTGTATTTACACTCGGAACTGAATAGGTTTTAAAAGAACAGCCTCCCATAGCTTTGCACAAGGGTGTGATCAGGTGATGCTTCACCAGGAAATTGTAGAGAACACCCTGATTCTGAATAAAAAGGAAATGAATCACCAGTTTTATGTCATTCTTATGTCACTACCCTCAGTTGTCAAAAAAGATTTATCTGGAATCCTGCTGATTTCCTGAATTTCCTGAAAGGTGTACATTTCAAAAAGACACATACCTGCTGTCATTTAAACTAGAGTAAAGTTAAAACTAGAGTAAAGTTTACCTTTCACAACCTCTGGTAATCCTCTGTGCCTAGAAACAGAGAGAAAGGGGCATATCTTACATATTGTAACTGCCATTATTTGTAGCGTAGTGTAGTGTAGGTGGAAATGGAATGGAATAAAATTTTCCTTGTTTGAAGTGAAGTAGTCTCCAATCTGTTTGAATAGATTTACTGTAGAGTGATATCTAGAATAAATACCCAGTGCTGACATTTTACAACACTATTTTTAATATCGAGAGATCTTGTAGCACTTTGAGACTAACTGAAAGAAAGAAATTGGCAGCATGAGCTTTCATAGACTTCAGTCTACTTCCTCAAATGCATCTGAAGTCTACAAAAGCTCATGTTGCAAATTTCTTTCAGTTAGTTTCAAAGGTGCTACAAGATCTCTTTATGTACTGGTTCTCAAGACTAACACGCCCATATCTTTGAATTCTACCACTTTTTAAAATAATGAGCAAAATGTCATGATATGAGATGCTTTTTGACGGAATATGAACAGTTTGATTCATGAGCAGGTTTTTATCTAATTCATATTATTGATCTGTATCAACAAGCAGGTTTTACTTTGGGCATACAGTGGTCCCCCGGGATCCGAATCCCCCGGGGAACGAAATCCCCGGGACCCGAAACCGCCGGGGGCGAAAAAAAGCCCCCGGGATCCAAAAAAAACCCTGGGTTGCGAAAAAAATTCGCAACCCGGAAGCTTTAAAACAGTGTGCTTCCGGCACGCTGTGCATTGACAAAAGTGTTCCCCCGGGTAACGAATGACTTCCGGGTTACGAAGGTAATCCCGGAACGGATTACCTTCGTAACCCGGGGGACCACTGTATTGAGATTTTATCAAGGCTTTTCAGTAAAAAAAAAGTGCTATATTTGCAGTTAATTCATCTACCAGAAAATATTTTTATATTTATTATAGCACCCATATTTTCTTTCATTATTATAAGTCTTCATTTCCACTAGCGGGAAGATGGATTACCGAAAAATTTAGTTTTTTCTTCACTTGATGTAATGAAGTAATACAAACTGAACATTTATATGGCAAATTAACTAAAGTTAGGGTGTAATAAACACTGTGTGTGTTTGGGAGAGAGAGAGAGAATCTCATCTGGGTTTGGGCAATTTAACATTTGATTTTTCTGTATGAATGTACATTTGTCTGTGTATGTTGGTGTAAGCCAGTTATGTGAAAATTGCATGAGATTTATTTTTCCAGGTGTAGATACACTCATCATTAATTCCCAATCATAGGCACCAGTATGATCAGTGTTTTTATTCTGCACCCTGCATGATACAACATTTATGATCTGTATTCAACTGCAGTGATGCACTGAAAATCAACTGAACAATTTAACACAACTATGATTGAGCCAAAAAAAATTGCTATGTGTGTGTGTGGTGTCATCCTTTGTACTTTTGTGTAAAATACTTAAAACCTTACCATTTTTTATCTGATCATGTGTAGAATTTATCTGATCATATGTAGAATTAGAGCTGCAGACATGCTGTATTTGCTCACGCTGCCAATTGATACATTTGATTACATTTCAGGCGATTTTTTTTTTTCTTTTGGTAGCAAACCTCACTACCAGCTTGTTCTGGCTGTATACAGTCAGGACTGGCACAAATAGTTTCCCACTTTCCTTTAGGGCATTTAAATTGGAGATTAGGCATTTTACTGCTTCTTTAAAACATGAGTGAATCAACTGTGTCTGGAGAATTATCATCTCAGAAATTTCCGCACCCTTAAAACTAAATGAAACTACAGTATATTGTTTATACTCAATGTTTTTATTTAAAGACTTCAGCAAAAAAAGGTTCTCAGAGCCACTTAGATAAATAATGACACAATTCCTGTCCTCAAACTTTCAGTCTTAAGGAAGCAACCCAAAAGAAAATGGGATGTGGAGATGAGAGAAAAACAAGCCCAAGCATAAGTTCTTTCTTGTTTAAAAAGCTCTTATTTAAAAGCTTCTTGTAATATCCAACTGGACTGCATATAGTTCATAACGTTCAAAGAGAGGAGGAGCTAAACGCTGATGCTCTTTTAGAGAAAATAATGTAGTGGCACACCTAAATATCCTAAAGGCACCAGACCCCATCTGATCTCGGAAGCTAAGCAGGGTCGGCTCTGGCTTGAACATGATTGGGAGACCACCAATGAAAATCAGGTGCTGTTGGCTGTTTTTCAGAGGAAGGAACAGGCAAAACCACCTCTAAGTATGCCTTGCCAAAGAAAACCCTATGAAATTCATGCAGTCTACACAAGCTGACGGGCAACTTGAGGGTGCATATGCACACACACATTCTCGCAGAGACAGGAGTGGCTCAGTTGATGATGACAATTAAGATGTTCACACCAGCGCTTACTGTCTGGGAAACACACATATGTGAAAACCTGACACGCTTCTGAAATGTCAGGGAATTGTCCCCTTGCCACTAGTGTTCTTGAAACATTTGTGGAGCTGCAATTTCCTATGAACGCAAAGATTCAAGGATGCTAGAGGCGAGGGGATGATTCCCTGATGTTTCAGAGCCACGTCAGGATTTCACACATAAATGTTTCCCTGACATTTAACCAGCGTTTTACCAGCGCTTACCCTACAGTAACTGGCGTGAACATCTTCTCTGTTGTTTTTTATTTCCCTCTGCTTCATTCCCGCTACATTCCCCTCTGGTATAATGACTGCTGCAAGGTAATAGTTGAAGGAAGCAATCGTTCAACTGTAAAGAGTGGAAAAGTGGCCTTTCCCCTTTCACTTCTTTAGTTATAGCCTGGTGTATCTACAGAGGAAGATTCTGTAAATATTCTCCATGTGGGGCTACAATCTCTGAGTCCAGATATGCCCCCTCAGATCTTAGAATATTGAAGTAATGTTTCCTTAAAATTTTTCCCAGTTTTTATAAGCATTGTTAAGTTTTTCTTTCTTCCATCTTGCTTTAATCCACCAATCAGTTTTCATTAGTCCAAACCAGTAGTTCTCTGCATTTCATACAACCTCCTCCTTCATACTGAATATCTAGAAGATTCAACAAGATTTTAAGACAGATTAAGGTTTCATCAAAGACACATGGCCTCAAGCATTGATTCCGATTGGATTTTTGGACATGACAACTATCTAACATACCTCATTACCCATTTGGGGTGCTATTTTGTCCTAGAGATGGTCCCCTTGAGTAAAACACAATAAGATCCACAATTATTCCATACATTGGAATCTCTGGATGACATTCCTAAAGGTGGAGCATTGTTTGAAACAATGATTCATGTATCTGTTGTTTTCAGGATCTTGACTTGGTGACTACTCACAAATCGTGATTTGTAAGGTGGTGTCAATTCAAACACCATACCAGACCATGGATTAATATTACCTTAGAACCATCTCTATTGACAAAGTAAGCAAAACAAAAACTTTAAATAATATAGATCCAGACACAGGGGACAATCCTAACTACATCTTAACAATTGTCAGTTTTTTCAATTCAATTAAATATTTATTTACGGTCAGTAGACTTTATTGTAGACAATTGTGGTATCTCATTTAACATGACTCCAATAAAGAGTCGGCAGCATACATGCCAACAATTTTGGCCTAATTAAGTACTATCTTTTGATACAATTTCCCCACATCAGGTTGAGTAAATAATAAATTTCTAGTCTATACCCATATATAACATTGGGTACGTAATCTGTAAAACAGAAAGCAGCTGTTGCTGTAATGTAAATTACACTTTCCAGTTTAGTGATCTAATACCAAGTGTGTGTCTACCTTTTTGTTACTATCTCATAGGCTTACTGTTAAAATTTCTAGGCTGCCATTCTGCTCAGTGACACTCAACGTGGCTTAAAAAATAATTTGAGCTGAGTGGTCTTACGGTTAACTTTTCATGTAGCCACAGGAAAACTCCTCTATAAGTAAAGTATATTTTACATGTTACTCAGAATGCCTTCATGCAAAACTGAAAAAACTCACCAGTTGACTTATTCAGATTCAGTTAGTCTTAAATATTAATCTTAGCATCTCTGTAGGATTTGGCATATTTAACTGTGCTTGCAGTTACTGAATAGGAAGAACGTGGGTCTCATTTCTCATTTATTCCCCCCCCCCCCCCAATTTTAACTTCTATCTAAATTTCAGAACCTAAAACATGAATTGTGGTCATGTGATAATGACATGACTAGGTTGACTGCAGTGGCTCCTTTTGCATACCATAATTTGCCATAGCTCAAAGCAAGTCAGAGCTGATGAAAAACATCCCTTGATTTCAGATCAGAGATCAGTTTTAACAATGTAACTGGAGATGGTTCAAGTTTGTTATGCACTAGAGCTTTTAATTTTTGCTATTTTTCAGGAAATAAATCAGTTTTGTCCCTGCTGTAGACAATTGTCTACAATACAAATGCTGCATCCATACTACAGAAATAGTAGTATTGACACCACTTTTACTGCCATGGCTTAATGCTGTGGAACTCTGGGAATTGCAGTTTGTTGTGGCACCAGAGCTTTCTTTGCTCTGGTGCCACAACAAACTGCAGTTCCCAGAATCCCATAGCACTGAGCTGTGGCAATTAAAGTGGTGTCAACCAGATTATTTCTGCAGTGTGGATGCAGCCAAAGGCTTCTAAAATGCAGCTTTGTGAGGCCTTGTCAGCAGTAGCCAGGATTCTCCAAGGGCAGCCCAGAGTATCCTGTCCTTGCAGCTGCCCTGATCTCCCCTCCCACCCCATTAACTGCACAAGCATCCTGTTAATATGCACAGTGCATCTGCTACCACCATTGGGTGGGTCGCTCACTTGAAGACACATCCACACACACAAGTAATAAATACCAACACAATAAGGACTTCCTCCTTTCTTCCCTTCCCATTGAAGCCTTCCATGGTACCAAAAAGCCTGCTCCAGAGGGTTTTCTAGCATCTCTGTACCATTTGTGTCCAGTTTCCAGAGGCATTTGTTTAGATCCTAGTGGAAACTGTTAGTTGGACTAAAACCTGAAATGCATGAGCCAAATGGCATGGATTCCGGCCATATTTGGGGCATAGCGTTCAGCTGATGCACATCCCAAATGTGGCCAGAAGTCGCGCTGACACTGTGCCATCCAGGAAGAACCTGGCCAAGAAGGACCAGATAGGACCTGCTCTTTCCAGCAGCTTGGATCAGGACTGTGGCAGTGGCACTGGCGTGGCTGCACACCGCTCTTTCAGGCCTGTGTGTTTCAAGCCTTAAATAGTGTAGCAGGCACATGAGGAGTCTTCTGTTGAAAGTGAGTTCTCTTTGAAGAGCTAACAAGTCTGGTTTAAAGAGCCCTATGAAAGATTGGCAGAGGCTTTCAAGTTGCCTGTCAGTAGCATCTGGAAAGCAGACTGAATAGATGTGCGTCAGGTGGCTTATACGGTTACAGTCTTGCCCACTCTTGCCCATTGTGGTGAAATGTACTGTATGTCTTTTAAAAAGATAGCCATTATGCTTAAATGTGCATCTGTATATACAGTTAGACATCTACAGTTATTATACAGGTTTGCATTCTCATTATTTTGGCAATGCATTTTCTCTCATTTTTTGGCAGTGCATAACTGGTCTTCCTACTAAATGGACCTTTGTTATGATTCAACAAGGTTGTTAATATGTTGCCTCTTGAAACTGAAAAGAGCTCATAGTAGCAGAAATATAAGCAGAACACCGAGTTGACTACACACAAATTGTTTGGAGTTTTCCACCAGTATAGAAAGTTGTCTAATGTATGTATTTTCTGTGCTACCTCAGGGAATTGTTCCTTTTTTCCTATCCTTCTGGTAGAGTTTTCTATTCAGCAACATCAAGGAATGCAATGGCTCATTTCTACTAACAGGAATTCCCCAGGCCCCCTGTGCCAATGTCAGGCAGTATCTTTGTGACCTTGCTTGTGAAATTTATATAATCAGAAAAAGAAACATCTAAAACTTTTTGTTATTTTATCAGTAACTGGTTTCTAGTCAGGTCATGGTTGCCCACAAGAGCATTTGAACACATGAAAGTAGCATTCTAGTCTTTAAAAAGAATTGTAAAGTATTCTACATGCTGCGAGTGTAATAAGAATTATAAACAGCAGTTATACCAATATTTAGACCACCGTTGTAATCAATACGTATTAATAATTAGTTTTTCTTGAGCAGCTAAGCCTTCTTGTGGAATTCTTTCATGTTTATAGTGCTAAGAACCCTGCTGGGTCAGGCTAAAATTTCCTCTGGTTCAGCATCTTTTTTCTTACAGTGACCAGAGTGACCCTTGTCTGTCATACATATGTAAAGAAGAATTAGCATAAATGGGGGCAGGGGAGGTGCACACCTATATTCCTTCAAAAAATAAAAATCCTTGAGTGCAGTAGATCTCAGAATAGGAAACTTAGCGTACATGTCAGGCATTGAACCTCCTGATCCTCTGGGTCTCTTGGGTGGTACAGAAGTGAAATCAGAGACCAAGTTCTGTACTTCTGCCCATTGCAAAGCTCCAAGATCCACTGCTCTTGCTCAGCCTAGGCAACTTGTTCCTGAAGAAGCAGTTGTTACGTCAATTTGACTGCCTGTCTTCTAACTAGGAGTGTGGTAGCTAGCTACTGTTTCACTGTTTCACAAGTTATGGAAGGCCAGATTTCACCAGTAACTGGTAACTAACTGACAGTGATTACATACTATTCTATTCCACTGTTGTTTTTACTAGGACATAGAGCACTGTTTTAAATTTAGCTGCATAAAAATAACCTAAAGATGGTTGGTGGAATTGATTCTTTTTCTTTTCTTACATAATAAGTACTTGAAATATTTAGACAGATCATAAACAAATTACATTTCACATAGGTCAACGTTAAGTGCTGTTCTTCTGAAATGAGTTAAAAATATCTGCACCTCCAATTTCTCACCTTGCCTTTGCCAGCTGGGTGACAATAGAAAGTAAAGTACACTGTAATTTCCCCCACATTATTCACCTATATTCTTGTATAAATTAATCTCTGTGTGGAGCTATGTCTTTTCTCGCTGAAAAAGCATAATTAGGCCTTTTGAAGTACTGTTGGGTTCCCAGCCAACTTAATGTCAATAGAATACTTATGCATATGAGACATTCTGAATTTTACGTTGGTTATTTTGTGCATAAACCAAGTCATTTGGGACAAAGAGATTTCTCATTCTGTATCCCACAATTCTGATTATCTAATATTAGAAGAAGTGCAGTCCAAAAACTGTTTTGCAAAAATCTTTCCTTGCAATGAACTAGAGTCATTCAGTGTATGCCTTAGAGTGGAGGGAGGGAATAGAATTTACTGCATGTCCAGGTTCAATTGATGAGGTTATTTTTAACATTCAAAGAACTAACATTTAGGAAGAGAGTCGTGAGGCCCTTGGTATCCACTGGGGTTTGGTTCCAGGATCCCCCGTGGACATCAAAATCCATGGATGCTCAGATCCTATTAAATACATTGGCACAGTAAAATAGTGTCCATTATATAAAATGGCAAAATCAAGTTTGCTTTTTGGAATGCATGTATTTTTAAAATATTTTCAAGCCATGGATGCTCTTGAATCAGTGGATTTAAAAATACATGTATATGAAGGGCTGACTGAATCTAAAGAACCAAATGTCATTTGAATCCCCCAAATAAGGGCATCACAGTCTATTCTCTGGATGCTACCAGTGTGTGACTTAAGCAGATTGCAACTGGAAAGAGAATTTTCTCTGTGGTGGGCTACTAGTGGTACTGTTTGTGGAATGCTCTTAGGTAAGGGAGACACCAAGACTATGATCGTTTACATAGGCTAAGACTTTTTTGATCTCTGAGATTTTTGAATTACTTTTGGAATGTTTTTTTAATACATTGATACTAATAACTGATCCTCTTTTCAGTTTGTTGCCTCTTTCTTAATATAGAAAGGCTGTTATTTTTGTTTTGTTGCTGATATGTGTGTGTGTGTATTTTATAGAATGCTCTTTCAAAGAGCCTGCAATATTTTGAATAACATATCAATTGTATAAAGTTTCATAACTGAAGAGAGCACATTCAGCCAGAGACTTTACATCGACATTATATGACATTGTCAGTTGATGACAAAGAATAAAGATGCCTAGGCTGTAGGATACAGTATGCATACTTGCTGTTTTATGCTGAAGGTGTCACTAATTACTCCTTTTATTCTTTTTTTTTTCCTGCAGTTTGCCAAGGAACCAGCAATAGGCTAACACAACTTGGAAATGTGGAAGATCACTACAACAGCCTAAAAAGGATGTATGAGGACTGTGAAGTGGTGCTTGGCAATCTGGAAATCACGTGTGTGGATGAGAACTATAATCTCACTTTCTTGAAGGTTTGTGTTGCAAGTTGTATTGCTTTGGTTGCGATAAAAATGTGAAGGAAGATGACTGCTAGCAATAGTCTTTGATAGTGGCAATGCACACCTAGTTTGCAACTGCTTTTGCTGGTGGGCTGCTTTGTTAAGGAAAGAGGAGCTGTCAGCAGACCAAAACCTTATCTCCAAACTCCTAAAGTAACCACCTTGTCATATCTTGCTAATGTAAGTATTTAGCCCTTTAGGTGATCTTCAAGAGTATATGCCATGCTGCACTGACACACAGTACTGACACACACTACCTAGTTACTGTCAGTGGAGCAAGGCACTATACTAACTGGTTTATTATTATTATCATCATCATCATCATTATTATTGGATTTATGTGCCACCTTTCTCCAAAAAGGGGATTCAAGGCAGCTGACAATAAGTTTTATTTTGATTTGTTTAATTTTTATTTATTTCAGTTCCACAAAGGATACAAAATCAACAATATAACAACTTAAAACATTAATTTACAAAATCCAGTTAAAACATTAATTTACAAATGTTAAAATGAATTAAATATCAGCATCATTAAAAATATAATTAAGACAGGTAAAAATACACTATTCAGAACTTGAAACGATTGGGAAAGGGAGGCAAGGTATCATCATAAAAGCAGGTTATCTTAACCAAGGGGTGAACAGAATGTATCTTACACTAGCAGCATGCCAAGCATATTTACAGAATATGATATGGGCATTTCCTAGACATTTGAGAAGTATATCTGGGAGGGAGGAAAGGTTAACAAAGTAGATTGTCCCTTTCGTATAGCAAGTATAACAGAGAAGAAGTAGAATGTGGAGCCCAGATTTGGTGGCATGGATAGTAGGGAAGGGAACAGATGGCAAAGCTGGATCTCTGTTGCTGTTACAGCCCTATAACTACAATAGCTTAGCCCAGTCTAGCCTGACAATCTCTAGTATTTGGTGAATGGCAGCAGCTCCAAGAGTCTGACACAGCTGCACCAAGTATGACAGGATTAAGGTGCACAGGTTATCTCCTCTTACTTTTGTGCAGTGCTGTATACACTGGAATAAATAATAGCAGTAACAAAATGTGGAGATGTAAATGTCTAGATTTCAAAACAGAACATATAATAAGATGATATGAAAGAAGTATACCAGGGTTGTATAAAAAAGTATACCTGCTCTCTTTTTGGCAGCAGCAGAAGACATTTTTATTCAGGCAGGCCTTTGAATTATAATTATGGAGCTGTAGTGTGTGTGTTTGTGTCATCTTGGAGCTGTAGTGTGTGGTGTGCTCTGTGTGTGTGTGTGCAATCTTCTGTTGAAACTGTTTTATAAATAACATTTTCTTTAAATATGTTCTAGGTGTTTTAGCTGTCTTTAATTATGGTTTTAATAATATTGAAATTTATTTTCTTTTTAACTTTTTATAAATCAGTGTTATAGCTGGACCTTTTTACATTATTCTAAACCACCTTGAATCCCATTTTGGGAGAAAGGCTGGATGGATAATAATAATTATATTCCAGAAATTATGCAGGGGTAGCTGTGTTGTCCATTTAGCAAGTTCAAACAAAAATCCATCAAACAGTGATACCTTTATTGGCCAACCGAAATGCACAATATGCTTGTTGCAAGCCTTCAAGCTAAACTGGCTTCTTCATCAGGCAAGATGTTACAGACCACAGCTCTATAATGACAGGAGAAAAAAATGGAGATGTTACTAAGATGACTGCATTTTGTTGTTTCTGTCCATAGTTAAGATGGTATGTGGAGGGTACATTTAGCAGGTTGGCTCCTCCTGCTTCTGGCCATGTGGAATTTGAGTGTTTAACAAAGTCCAGGAAATTTAAAGCCTATCAACAGGACTCTTCTCTTGCAATCCCATCTGCCCCCATTCCTTAGGTAGAGCACAATTGGGTTTTTCAAGAAGCATCAGGAGTAATTTGGTAGGTGTAGAGATAAAATATGCTAATCCAGTCCAAATTTAAGAAGAAGAAAAAAATTAAGAAGGAAAAAATGACTAACACAGCTACCCCTGCATATTTTCTGGATTGTGAGATACCACATTGTAGCTGCAACAGGGGAACCCTAAAGAGCAAGCCATAAAACAATTTTTCTTCTTCTTAAATTTGGACTGGATTAATATGCTTTACCTCTACAAGAAGGTGCTTGTGTGACATTTACTCCTCATGAAGTGAACACAGGAATACTGTTTAGCATGTGTAGCTTCAGGTTAACATTTAGAGAGGGTTAGCTTTTATTTTCTCCTTTGCTAGTGTCACCCCAAATATCAGGCTGCTTTGAGGTTTCCATTGCTATGCAGAGTAGATTTTATTACAGAGTAGATTTTATTTATTTCTGTATTTTATCATCTATGTTGTATTTCATAGCCTTTGTTGTTTATATTCTGTTTGTTGGTTGATTGTTATCTGTTGTATTGGCAAGAATAACAGAATAGTGTAAATTTTGATTTTGGAGGGTGATTAACTGGAGAAATTTTACACTAAGAGTTCACTGTTTTTTGAGCATTCTCCTCAGATAGAACTTATGTCGATGTAATTTAGGCATCACATTCAGATTCTTTTGTATATCTGGGCATTTAAGAGGGGTCAGTTTTTATTAGCATCACAAAATTATTATTTTTAAAATTTAAATCTGATGCTTGAATTGCCATTTTGTTATTCTGTGCTGTAACTTTTTTAATGGTTTGTATTTGTTGTGAACGACTAGGATGTCCCTCCAAATTCCTCAAAATGATTATCTTGCTGCATGAGGGCCAGCATGGTCAAGTCAGATATGGCGATGCTCTCTCAGAGCCTTTTCTAATAACTAATGGTGTGAAACAAGGTTGTGTTCTTGCTCCAACTCTATTTACAATCTTCTTCAGCATGATGCTCCAAAGGGCTACAGCAGATTTCGAAGAAGTAGACGTAGCTTGTTTAACTTAAGCCGTCTGAAGGCTTGCACAAAGACTCTAACTATCTAGTCCGTGAGCTGCTTTTCGCTGACGATGCTGCCCTTGTTGCAGAGCTGTTTGGGCTGGAAGTCAGCCTGAAGAAAACGGAAGTCCTCTACCAGCCTGCACCACAGGAAGAGCACTATCACCCCCATGTCACCATAGGCACATCTGTGCTTAAGTCTGTCCAGCAGTTCACCTACCTGGGAAGAATCATCTCAGATGCCAAGATCGACAAATCACAGATTAGCAAAGGCATATAGTGCATTCGGAAGGCTTCACAAAAGAGTCTGGAATAACAAACACCTGAGGCGAAGAACCAAAATCAGTGTGTACAGAGCCATTGTATTGTCCATTCTCCTCTATGGTTCTGAAACATGGGTCAGCTATTGCCAACATCTACGACTCCTCGAACGCTTTCATCATCGCTGTCTACGCACAATCCTAAACATACACTGGACTGACTATGTGACGAATCTTGCTGTCCTGGAACAAGCAGAGATCACCAGCATTGAGACCATGCTATTGAAAATGCAGCTGCACTGGGCAGGGCACGTTTCTAGGATGGAGGATCACCGCCTCCCCAAAATAGTACTCTACAGTGAACTCGCCACAGGTCAATGTAAGAGGGGCGCCCCAAAGAAGAGATACAAGGGCTCCCTGAAACAACATCTCAAGCTTGGCCAAATTGATCACCAACAATGGTCTGCCCTGGCCTCACATCGGGAGGCATGGAGACGCACTATCCACAGTGCTGCAGCCTCGTTCGAGAACTCACACCAAACGAGTCTTGTAGAAAAATCAAAACGCAGAAATAACCACAACTTGGTAACATCATCCAAGGAGACTTTCTGCTGTGCTTTCTGTAACCGGACTTGTTTATCTCGGATTGGCCTTTTTAGTCATCAACGCGCTTGCAGTAAGCGTGGGATGAGTTCTTCCTGAATTTTCGTTAGCGAAGAAAAGCCAGAGATTTGCTGTGAGTCATTTTGCAGGACAGAGAATAAAAAAATGCATACAAAAATGAAGATTCTCTATTTCTGAAAAATAAAATCTATACAGAATATGTCCATCACAGATAGAACACCATGTTAGAGATAGTTTGTCTCCAGGAATTCATAGGTGTGGACTTCTGGTACTAGAAAATTGATCAAGTTTCTGTATGTTAATCCTCCTAACTGTTAATAAGTAATAATACCATTATTTACAGCATTTGGTTTCTCTCTGTTGCAGAATTCCCCCCCCCCCCAAAAAAATATTGTTAGGACCCAAGGATGCACTCTGGAATTAACAGCTTTTAAGACTTCACTCAGTCAAAAAGAAAAAAAAGAAATGATTAATATTCTTTGTTTTTCTGTTGTGCACCCTCCAGAGCATACAAGAGGTGGCTGGTTATGTGCTCATAGCCATAAATACAGTCAAAGTTATTCCTTTGGAGAATCTTCAGATAATTCGAGGAAACACCCTTTATGAAAATGCTGCACTCGTGATTTTACTAAATTACAATGATGTGGGGGGACTTGAAGAGCTGCCAATGAGACGTTTAGCAGGTGAGCAAAGTGCAAAATGCAAAGCTGCAAGCTCTACCTTGTTGGTCAAAAATCAATGAAGCAACAATAGTCATCTCAGTAGTCAGCAGTGAGTAATGAAAATTTGGAACTGGCTCAATGCTTCTCACTCAATTTTCCATTAATGTTTTGGTGAAACATGGAAAGAGTAACATGCCTTTTCAAATACATGGATCAAGTGAGGATCATTAATTCCTCAACAACAGCTATATTACTAGCTGTTTGATTGTTTTATTAGTTCTTAGCTCATTCTTTAGATTCTTCAAAACATTTCACAAACATAGATCAGTATATAGTACAACAGGAGATGAACCTCCAACCCCTAGAGCATAGTGAAGCCTTTGGGAGTTCCCCATTCATTCCAGAAGCTTTTTTGTGGCTACCTTGATACTAGCTATCAAGGTAAATAAGGAGATACGGCTCCTGTTTAAAGCCTGGGAAAATTATATATTTGTAACTTTTTCTGGGTTCTGTTAGACGAACTATCATTGAACATAGCAAACACAATTGCACTTTAAATCTCTCTCTATATTTTTAACAATACAACAAATTATATATTAAATTTAGCACATATGCACTGTCCCAAATCTTCCATGCATCCAATGAGGTGCCAATGCACAACCCAATTGCAGGATTCCTTTGCCTGTGCTTCTCAGTGTTACTGAACTATTTGGTGCAAACTTAAAACCATAAATAATATTTATTTTAAAAAAGCAAATGCAATACAGAAATTACATGACAAAGAATTTACCCCTTTGTTCCTTCCTAAATACACAATAGAAAAAGTGGAAAGGGACTACTCTTTAGCCCTTCTGAACTTAACCAGCAAGTACTTCTTTAGGACTTCCCCACTCATTGAGCCAAATCAGTACTCAAAGTGGTGGCAGTCCCCCCTCCCAAAATACTATCATTCAAGCAGTTAGTCAGTAGTGCTGTGGTCAAAACCAACCTTGCATTATATATTTACACAATTTGAAATGAAATTAACATTTTTGCACTGTGTAGTCACTGTCTGAAGACTCATAGTACTTAGCTTTGATTGAATATGCACAGAATTGAGTTATGCTTCTTGGGAAACTATCCAGATTGATAAGAATTATATTTGACCAAGCTCATGTTTCTTGGGCCCTGCCCCATACCCTGAGCTCATCCCAAATAGGATTATCCATGGTGCAGGAAGAGCAAATGCACAAGAGCCAAGTGTATTTTGGGCCCACCCTTGCCACCAACCCAAAGACAGAATATGGGGATATGTTTTGTTCTCCCTCACACTGTCCAGTGCTGTGCTCTACTGCTTTTCCCTTTCCCATGCTCCTTTTTGAACCTATGTTTTTTATACTTGGGTAGTGTCAGTAGTAACTTGTGTGGCTCCCACTGCCCTGACTCTACTAACCTGTCATTCAGAACAATTAAGAACATTATTTCACCATCCACTTTGTTTAAAAAGGTGACGAACAAATGCTATCATTTCTTAATATTTTTGTCTTAATTTCTTTTGGCAGAAATTCTAAATGGAGGTGTTAAAATCATTGGTAACCCTTACCTCTGCAACATGAACAATATTATGTGGGATGACATTGTTGATACAACTAATGGCAAAGGTTTTGTGCTGTTAGATCCTGTTGAAAGAAAAGAAACATTGCCAGTGATTAGCAACAAAACTTGTAAGTATGCTCTTAAGAATAAGGTATTCAGGAGTTTTACACTATCTGATTGAAATATTGTCAGCTCATTGGCATAGAATAGCCAGGAATGGTGCACAAAAATATAGCAAAAGTACCTCCATATCCCCTTGCAGTGAAAAACTTTTTTTCCCCCAACAATATTTTTGAGGTAGTGGGAGCCTCTGGGCTCTGAAGGGACAGTTGTGGCATCTTATGCATGCTAGAAAATGAGTTCTGTGTATAAGGAGTAGCAAGAGAAGAGAAGCATAAGACAGGGCAACAAACGAGATGTTAGGACAGCTGAGAGTTGTATAACTGAAAGAGAAAGAACAGAAGTGGTATTAAAAACAAGAGCTAAAATGTAGATTAGCTAAAGACTTCTTTACTGTTAAGAGCAGGGAGACCATACTGGTTATGGTAGACATATAGAAGTAGAAGCATATAAGAATGTCCTTACTCTCAATGTCGCTATCAAGCCATCATTTTGTTTGAACTAAACACACCTTGATGAGACACCTTCAAGAACCCTTATCTTCTACTTTTCTGCTTAGTTCCTCCAAGCCCATTCCTGCCCTCCCCTGCCCCCCAACTGTGTCCATCCATCTCTGCCTTTCCTAGCATTATTGTCTTTTCCAGTAATCCATGTTAAGGATGTAAATTTGTTTGTTTGTAACCACCCCTAGATTTACACCTCTTGCATCTCCTTTGTTTTCTGTTTGTAAAGGGGGTGGGGGGTGGGGGGTGGGATAAGGATTAAAGCAATCAGATCTTTTTGTTTGCTTTTTTCGTGATAAATTAATGTAATTTCATCTATGCAACTTCAAAAGTTTAGAATTTTTGTATATTTTTAGTTATTAGAGTATAGTACAGACATAATATATCTAAAAGCACAGCAGCCAAAAATAAGAAATACCGTATAGTTGTATTTTAAAACACCTGTTTTTTTGAAAGAACATCTTATATTTGATAGGGGGAAATTAATAAAGTTTTACTTTTCTTGTAACAAGCAAGTACCGTATATCTATTGTGGTAACAGTAGTTAAGCCATCTAAAATTTATTTACAGGTTAAAGGAGGGATATATGTTTTTGTAAATAAATTCCTTTTTTAAAAAACTTAAGAACTCTCTAGAGCCTAATTGTTTTCTCTGCACTTGAATGATGTCATTAATTAGTTGAGGGTGCCTAAAAATGTTTCTATGTCCTGGAAGTCCATCCAAAAGTATGAGAAATTTGGCAATCCTTTATTTATTCTAAGCTTGCTAGTTTATAGTCTAGGCAGTTGAGACCTACAATTCAAAACTGAGCCTGTCCAATAACTCCTTTGGGAGAAAACGCTTTTACTATAAACACTTATAGTAACACTTTTACTATAAAATCATCATGAAATAATTTAAGTTCACAAATACCTGGTAAATGTATATTTGCTTTCTTTCCTAGGTCCCCCATGTCATCCCAACTGCACAGGCGGGCACTGCTGGGCTGCTGGCATAGAGAACTGCCAGATATGTAAGCATATACATTGATTTTCCTGTGGTTAAAATATTTATTACTTAATGAACAGTATCTCAATTAGCGAGAATTTCTTTGTCATGTGCTCTCTGTTTTCTTCAACCGTAACTTACTAGTTGACCATATACTTAGCTTAATCTAAAAAATGAAATTTATTCCATCCTTTCCTAAACACAAATCACACTTTCAAGGTGTTAAGCACTGACTAGTTTCTTTAGAAAGTTGGGGGAAATCATTTGTTGTGGGAGAGCTGAAATGAAGAGGGAATTCCTTGAGAGCCTTTGACTGCTTTTGAGTCTACATACATTGAATACTGATGCAAAATTATTGAAGCAATATCTAAGATTATTGTTCAGAAAACTGCACCATATGATTACTTATTGCTCTCACCTATCTTTGTGGATGTAAACAAGTATTTAAATCATAACTTTAAGCATAATATTGTTGATTGCCTCACGCATAAGTATTTGTAAAATTTAGAAAACCCTGGAGAGACTAAACATAATAGTTCAAATCACATAGATATCGTGTATACTGTTAATGAAAAAGCTAACACACAAAAATCAAGTCTTCAGAAGTTTAAAGCCAGGAGGTAATTTTATTTAAATTTATTGAAATATGATGAGTGCTCTTCTCATCTGCTCTAGTTTTTGGGAAAATGTACTTTGTCTTTTATTACTATCCATTAGGTTTTCTCTTGTAGTTTTAGTGTGCTTTACTTCTTCTGTGTATAGACTGATGGTGCAACTGTTTAATAATGGTTTCCAATTTTATTGTGAATTCTAATTTAATGTTTTTAAAACTACTATTTTTGATTATTATATTTTTAATGCTGTAGCACACTGTTATTTTTGTATTGTTTTTACTGTTCCCCACTTACTGTTACTCGCCTCAGTCCAACACAGGGAGAGGCAGGATACAAATAAATAAAATTATTATTATTATTATTATTATTATTAAACTTGTAATAGGCTGTGTGAAAGATAATGTATATATTATGTGATAATTTGTGCAATAAGCTATTTTTAAAAAATATTTTATTTGGTACAATTAGTTTTTTTTAATATTAGGTACATTAACTGGCATATAGAGGCCTCAGTAACTTCAGTCTCACAATTCCACCCTATAATCCTGACACTAAATTATGGGATTTTAAGCCTGCAAGACCTCATGCAGATTTTGCCTTTCCATATTAGCTGTGTGTAAGAAAGGGATGTGGTGGCTTAGTGGTTAAGATGCCAGTTCTGATGATCAGAAGTTGGAAGGTTGGCAGTTCAAGGCCGAAGTGCTACATAATGGAGTGAGGTCCTGTTACTAGTCCCAGCTTCTGCCAACCTAGCAGTTCGAAAGTATACAGATGCAAATACAAAAGCATATAAATAGGTACCACTTCAGTGGGAAAGTAACAGCATTTGGTGCAGTCATGCCAGCCACATGACCACCAGAACAGTCCTCTGACAACATTGTCTCTTTAGCTTAGTAATGGAGGTGAGCACTGCCCTCTATAGTCGGTTCCAGCTAAACATTCATGTCAAGGGACTACCTTTATCCTTTTAAGAAACATGTCAGTACTTAATATTGTCTGAATGTAAAGCTAAATAACATTCAGATTTTAAAAGTATTTAAAACAGACTATGAGTTGAGATCTATGGGCCGGTACAGATGGGCACTTTATGGCACCCTGGAGCCAAAATTAGGGATAGATAGGGCTGCGTTACAGCCCTTATGATGCCGCAAAAAAGGAGCAGCCTAGAGCAGCTCCTTTTTAAGTGCACATCTGTGCAGCAGCATGCAGATGCTTCTGCACAGATGCACTTGCACAGCATACAGGGGTGGCTTTGAGCCGGATAGTTTTAACCACACCAGGATTTTTTCCTAAATCTGACAGTTTAAATTTTACTGGGTTCCTTATATAACATAGTGTCTCTGTGGTCCCCAACAAAAGATAGAAGTGTATTTGACAGAGGGGCTGTATAGGCCAGCAGGAAAGGCCAGCCTAGCAGTGGAGTTGGGGCATGGCATCCCAGCTCCACCCCCAGGCATGTGTGATACCCCAACGCCTCCCCAGGCCAGCATGATGCTGCTTGTCATGGTGATCCTCTGGCACTGTATCTCCAAAGAGCACAGAAAAGCTGTGCACCAGCAGCTGTGGCACCCTTTCCAAGGTGCAAAATGGACCCATTTTTTGCAGCTCCATTTTGCACTGCAGAAAGGAGCGATCAGCATGTAGTTGCCATGGCCTCGATCTGGTGCAAAAAGGGGAGGTCTGTTGAGCCCCTGAGTCTGTATTTTATTTCAGGTATAGTATTTGTTTGCAACAGTACAGTTAAATTTCTGGTTTTTCTGTCTTTTCAGTAACAAAGGTTGACTGTGCGGCACAGTGTTCAGGCCGATGTAAGGGGAGGTTGCCGAGTGACTGTTGTCATACCCAGTGTGCAGCAGGCTGTACAGGCCCTAAAGAGAGTGACTGCTTGGTAAGGAAACTACAAAAATCCTTCAAAAAATTATGGCAGTATTACACAGCCCAACCCAAAACCCAATTGAGCTGGAGTGCCTCCATTTTTAAAGAATTTCTTATGATACCTTCAGTGCAGAAAATAAATACACTTGTGAATTTATAACTGCATGTCCACTTCATGTATAAGTTTAGGCAGGTTTTGTGGCCAAAATTATGGATTTTGATATGACCTGTGAATAATTCAAGGATAAAATTTAGGGACAGATAACAGAGGATATAAAGGATGAAGCAAAGGAAAACAATGCCAGAGACCTACCCATCAGATGAAAGTGTATTTGCTTTCAAGAAAGTGAACTCAGAATGAGTTCTCATCACTAGACTGTTGCCTTTTGTATTGAACAAAGATTGTAATAATCTAACTTAAATTAATGTTTTGAGGCTGATGATCGTGAAGCTCTAACAATCATTAGATAGCGAAGAAAGGTCAGAGTGACAGATCCCTGAAGCCAAGTGTTCTAATTCTGGGATTGACATAATAAATGCTCTTTGAGATTGCTTTTGTATTTTTTCATCACCTAACACTGTAGTTGTTTTGTGCTTTGCATGTTAAACCACAGCATAGCTCCTTTTTTAACAGTATCACTCATTTATTGACAGGCATGCCGCAAGTTTTGGGATGATGCAACCTGTAAGGAATCTTGTCCACCTTTGCAAGTGTATAATCCTATAGCCTATCAATTGGAAAACAACCCAGAGGGAAAATACAGCTTTGGAGCAACTTGTGTAAAAAAGTGTCCACGTAAGTCAGCTAAATCATTAGTTGGGAAGTTTGTCTCGGAAGGAGAAGGGTCAGTTTGTTACATATTCTATTCAGGATGCTTCAAGTTAATTCCTGGCTTGTATCTTATGGAGATGTTTTCATGTACCCAGCTGTTCATTCTGTAGGAGTAATTACCAAGCATTATAGACTGGGTCATGCTCTCCTGAGATCTGAAAACACCCATCCATAGTCAAGACTGCCTGCTGTGTGTCTATTCTAAATTAGCCCCTTCCAATGGTTGTCCACTTGGGATATGTAGTTCTTTAAAAGGTGTTTTCTGCTTCTTTATTTAAGGAACACTATGCATTTTCATTTCTCTATAGCTTTTTCTTTTGTTTTATTATTATTTGTTTTTGAAAAACTTCTTTATACATTACAAGTTTGTTATTATAAAAGCAGGTTATATTAGGCAGGTTACAAATGCAAATAAGATCACTTTTCTTTCCTCTCATTAGTTGTTGTTATTTTCATCTCCCTTCCTACGTTTTCCAGATAACTATGTGGTAACAGACTACGGCTCATGTGTCCGATCATGTAATGCAGATTCTACTGAGGTGGAGGAAAATGGAATTCGAAAGTGCAAAAAATGTGATGGGCCATGTAGCAAAGGTATGCAAATTCACTTTGTGTAATGCACAGTTATCCCGAAAATCATTACTAATACACAGTTCCTTTTAGTTTTGACACCAGATTGCACTAAATCTGTAGAAAACTACCTCTGTCTAAAACACCTTTTTATTACTACTGCTAGATATGATAACTGTTATACAACCGAAACCCACAGTCAGGATTGATTTGTATCTAATCAAGCCTATTCTTCTATCTTTATAAAGATCATTTTGTAGTTTTTCCAATTTTGAATATGTCCCACTGTTTCACAATTCATTGAAATTAATTCCTTCCCTTTTTTCATAGTGTTGCTCATCTTAGCCACGCTTTTGTTAAATAGTCTGGAACATATATCTAGACAATTTAAAAACAAAGATGATCCTCTATGTGGTTACAAATGCTAGAATATTGTTGGCCAGCAAATGGAAAAATACTGATACACCGAGCATCGATGATTGGTTAAATAAAATGATCGAGACAGTGGAAATGGACAAAGTGCAAAATAAAATAGAGGGAGAATGTATTGACCTGATTAATGAGGACTGGCGGGTTCTTTTTTGTTTTTGTGAGAAAAGATGGTTCAGACAAAATCCGATAGTTTAAGGGTTATTTTTTTTCTTTGTTTTTTTCTGAGCTTATTTGTTAATGGATATTTGTACAATTTTGGGAAACTATATTTCTTTGGGAAATCTAAGAAAATAGGTAAAATTTGAGGAGTCGGTGCACATGATGGTTATAACAAGTTGGAAAGGCTACTAAATAAAATAATCTCAGCCTAATGCCTATAAATTATGGAAGTACTGTAATATCAGAGGGATCGGAATTTTGCCAGGGTGAAACACCCGGTTTGAAACTCCTACGTGATGCAATAGCTACCCGAAAATATGTGTGTCTTTGTTTATATGTTGATTATTTGTTTGTGTTTTAATGTTGTGGGTCTTTTGTATATTGTGGAATTATAATAATAAACATTTTTTTAAAAACAACACTTCCACAATCCAGAAATTAACAATAATTATCAAAGGAAACCCATTTTAATTTGAGGTACTGTACATGGTACAGTGTATAAAATTTTAAAGAAATTTATATTTCCCTACATTTGCTTAGTAATAAAATAATACATACTTCAGCAGTGGTGATCTGGGACCGAGTTGGGGGAGGGAGTGGAGTGTGTGCATGCCCCTCCTGCTTTCCCCCCATACTTTAGCCAGCTCAGACAAGCCAACTAAAGCATGGGGGAAGGTGGGAGGTGTGTGTGTGTGTGTGTGTGTATAGAGGGAAGAGGTGCACATACATACCCTTCCTGACTTCCCCCACTTATTCAAGGGTTTTCCACTTTTGCAGGGGTTTTCCACCTCTAACCCCCACGAAATGAAAAGGAAATTTGCTATCTATATATGAATGGATATCAAGAATCTGGAACATGGCATTTATAATAAAATATATTAACATAGTAAAATACAAGATTTAAGGGATGATAACAATTCATAAGAGCAATGTGCACTGCTCAAACCTGAATTCCTACCTGAACCTTATTAACTCTATACTGTTTCTTTTTTTGCCAGTGTGCAGTGGGGTTGGAGCAGGTAATCTTACAGGAGCTCTTGCTGTGAATGCATCCAATATTGACCATTTCAAAAACTGCACCACAATCAATGGGGATCTCATATTTCTCCAAGTATCATTTAAAGGGTAGGTTGTTGCTGTGTTTCATATTGTGGAGAGAAAAGAACTCAGAGTGATTCTGCTTTTAGATTAGCATCCACCGAATATTTTTTTTTACAGTGATGAATACACAAGAACACCTCCTTTAGACCCAAAGAAGTTGGATATTTTTCGAACTGTTAAAGAAATAACAGGTTAGTAATATCAAGTTATTTTAAAGGCTAAGATTTTAGATTAGGAAAGGGCTAAGATTTCACAAGAAATGTTTACTCTTTCTATTAATAAACAGACAAATGTTTCTGTCACAATGTATACTTAATAGAGCCAACCATGTATAGACAACAACATGTTTACCATTTCCATTCATATAATCTGGAAGAGTGTTTTGCCCCAAAGGATATTTTATTACCATAATTGCAGCATTTGATACCAGAAAAAGGAGAATCAGAACATATGGAATTAACAGAAAATATGTTCATCTTCTGCAGATGCAAACAACTAATTTCACTAGCAGAACTCTTGTTCCAAGCAGAGAGGCAGACTAAATAAAATAAAGGGGGTGAGGAAACAGAACTCTGAGAATCCATGTTCTGCTTTAACAATTTAAACAGAATTTACTGCCTTTCTCAGAGAGAATGATTTGGAACTTATCTTCTCAGATACTATTAGAAGAATGATGCTTGGGCAATCACATGACAATCTTAGCAGAACCTCAGCACCATAGCTGAACTTTTGTCCTAAAAATGTACAACTGCTACCCTTTGATTTAAAAAAAAAGATTACTGCATTATATGCTCTAGCATGGGGAAAACAAAGAAAAATAAGAAAGCTCTTTTAATATTTCTTTTAATATTTGCGATTCTGAAATATACGTTTAGAACAGTGCTTGTTAAAAAACTGGAGTCATGGCTCTCTCTGATAAAAGCTATGGGCCCTCTCCCTCCACAGAAAAATGCACATATAGATCTTTTCACACAAAGATTTACACACCATTTATTTGGTTAGTTCTAGAAACATTTTCTGCATTACAAAAAAGCAAAAGATTGGTGAAGTTCAAGTGTCCTGCGCAATGCTTTGAATTTCTCTTAGTTGCTAACAATGTTGGATTGGTTTATATACTTGCCAAGTCAGTATTCCAGTTTCCATGACACGAACCCTGCCCATAATGTCACAGTATGAAACTGGTGGTCCATGAGGAGGTTAGAATGCATCCTGCCCTACCTCTTGTAATGTTACCATCTGGAAAATGCTCTTTTACAACAGGGGAAAGTAAAAACTGACTTGTGCTGTACTTTAATATGGCAGTTAGCTGTGTACGTCTGCTGTTTCAAAACAATTAACCTATTTTATTACTTTAACAATGTGATCTAACCCAGTTAACTGTCAAATAGATTGGGAGCGGCCCAGGTCATTAGTCGCTTTCTTTTAGCAGAGATAGGAAAGGTACAGGAGATATATAAATAAAGGTTAATAGTAATATCTCATGATGTTTAATGTTTTCAGAGTTGTCTCCAGAATATAATGTCAGAACAGGTCCTCATTAGTTGTCATGTCCTAATATAGTTATTATAATAATAACTGTGGTTGTACCATTCTGTTTTGTGTCTTTGTCTTCCTCACAATTTCTACATTCTTGACAAATAGTGGGGAAAATAATTATATGTATGTTCCAGTTAAAATGTATAGATTTCCTGCAAGGCTTACAAACTGAACCAAAACATTTCTGTGGTGTCTCAAGCTGCTCAGGTCCTCAGGCACTGGCCTTCGTAATGTTTAGCTGTCTTGGTGGCCTGTATGTAAACTGTTTGCAAAGTGATGTTAAAAATAGCTCTGTGCTGTAGCTCCCTGAAATGGCATTCTTCATTTTGATGTTCTCATAAAAGCAGAAAAAGAGGAAAGGCATTCTTGTTTGGAAAAAATAATAATTTAGAAATGTTTTTAAATACTAGTTGTGTTTTTCAGGGTTTTTGACAATCCAGGTTTGGCCTGCAAATGCCACTGATTTGAGTGTTTTTGAAAATCTGAAAGTTATACGAGGCAGAACAAAACAAATGTAAGTGCATCCATGTGCCAAAAACGTCAGCCTTGTGTATAGGTAGACTTGTTTAAAAAACATATATACACCTATATACACACATTGGTCTTGCATGGATCATGAACCACAACCAGATTACATGTTAAATTAAGGTGGGTGCCATAAGCAGCACTGCCACCCAGTTCCTTCTTTTGATGTAAGCTTTTGCTGGGGGTTGGGTGGGCATAATATGTGTGCAGTACACTGTTCTGTGCAGCTTGTAGTTGTCTCCCATCCATGAAGTTTATCAGATCAATATCTGATTTGTAATGAGAAGCCAGGGATCGTAAAAAACTGAAACAGAGTCCTAGTTGAAACCTGTTCTCAGTCACCTGAATCTTTCCTCTAGCTCTCAAAGGCTCGTCCAGTGCCAATTTCTCACTTGGTGTTATGTACAATTGTGACCCGCCTCACAATTTGTACAGAATCCTGAATATTTAAAATAAAATATCTTGTAGTCATCATAGCCATGCAGTGCTAATAAAGAAATTACCTAAACACCAAGCAATTCATTCAGGTTTTTTTTCAGTTCAGTGCTCCCTCTAGCCTGTTATTTTTCTACAGTAAAGATGGCCTTGTGTGTTTAAATCAGAGTGAAGGCTTTCTTTTGTCAATTTCCCCTCTCCTCTCCAGTGAGCAAACTCTAAAGCTTATTTGAAGAAAAACTCTTACTTCACTTAAGGTTTGCTATTGAGCAAAAAACCTGTGGAACAATACAAGTATCATCCTTGTGTCAGGGGGAGACTTTAAAAATTGCTTGTTATTGGGTCTTACATTTTTTTCTCTGGGGAAACTCCTTTTGTGTGGACTCTAGGAAAATCATACTCCAAGTTCTCTCAGGCTCGCCCCAAATTAAGTTTATTACAGCCTATCACAAAGCTACAGTGACAAGGGAATCTTTACATAAGATGATCTGTTCCCTTCTACTGTGTAATGAAATTATTTTTCTTACATATATAGCTTAGATTCAAATCAAACTGTACTCAAGGATTTTTGCTGTTTTCTGGTGATGTAATTCCAAGTCCAAATCTGGCTTATTTTCTAATGGGTTGAGAGAAATTGTGTTGTTTCTTCATATATTTTGCTACTTCTTTACCATTCTTATTTAATTTTAGGGGCCGGTATGCTCTGGCTATCACTGGGTTGGATATAAAATATTTGGGGTTACGGTCTCTCAAGGAAGTAAGTGATGGAGATGTTGTGATTGTGAAAAACAAGAACCTATGCTTTGGGAATATGGTGAACTGGACTAAGCTTTTTGTAACAGAAAAGCAGAATATAAGAATTACCCAAAACAGAAATGAAAATGAATGTGGTAAGTTAGTAGAGTCATTCAACTTGAACTGAACTATACATTTTGCATGGGGGGGGGGGGTGTTGTTGCATGTAATTTTTAAAATGTTATTGCATGTAATTTTTTAAAAGATGATTGACCAGTCACAGTGTCTTCATGGTATGATATCTGCATTTACAGTTGACCCTCTGTTTTCACAGGGGGGATCTGTTCCAGAGTCCCCCACAAAAATGGAGACTCGCACGTATTCCAGTCCCATAGGCATGAATGGGGAGCACCCTTGCGAGCATGCCCCATTGACGATAACAGAGGTTACCCCTCTGTGAGTAATCTAGAAAGCTGATCCCAAGTCCACGAGAAAGAAGGGGCAACTGTATTTGTATTTCCACATAAGATATGACTTCTCCACATTGCTCCCAAATCCCCTCCAAGGACATGGAAGCATTTGCCAGCTTTTTAACACCCCAGGCCAGTTTTAACACCCCAGGCCAGTTTTAACCACAAGAAGTAACTTCCAGTAGTACTGATATCTGCATTTAACTGCAGGAAGTGACTTGTGGTAGTATTGATAACTATATTTCTGGTCTTTTTGTGTGTGTTTTTAAAGCCCAGAGGCCCAAAAATCTAAAAAAACAACAACTAGGGGGCCTTTGGAGGCGAATTTTTGCAGAACATCTTCTCTGAGGGGCTAAAGCAGTCTCTTAGCTTTCTACAATTCCCTACCACTGCAGGGCCTTTCTCTTTAAGGGGTGGGCTTAAATGGCAATAGCTGCTCTCTTACCATGTAACAGATTAGAAAAATGGTCTCCTTTTTAAAATGAATTTAAAAAGTGATGTTTCTCCTAACTGTTTCCTTTGCTTATTGTTGTGGTTCTAGTCACCATATGATTACATTCTGTCTGTTATGTCTTCCTACATTTTAAGTAGGAGGGATGTCCCCAAACTGTAAAACAAAGAAACATAAAAGCATCCTTCAATGTAAACCAAGCAGTCATGGTTGGAGCAATCCCTCAACAAATTGGGAAATTCGCCACCACAGATTAAGAATACTCCATGCTTATTCAAAATATGGTCATATTGAGGCTAAACAGACAGGCAAAAAAGATGCTTTCAGGCTGGCTTGAAGGTGTGACATTTAGATGACACACGCCTTGAAGCCAGCAGAAAAGTGCCCTTATGCAGAGAGAAGCTGTTTCAAAAAGAAGCAGCTTTTTCCCACTTCTTCCTGAGTTGAACCCATGGCATGTGGTCATGACATGAGCACTCCAGCTGCCTTGAGATCCTTCGGTGTAGTTGGTGGGGTTTCAATGTGGCTTCAGAAAAGGCAGTTTCAAGCCACTTTTTCCTGCCCATCTGTTTTGCCCCATTGATGCACTATAACGTCCACCTCAAGTAAACATTAGAGCTCCAATCCAGTCTTTGATTGCCAAAATAGGAGTGGGGAAACATAGTTACAGTTACTGCTTACATCATAGAATTGTCACCCAAACTCTGGTATTATGGTTCCTTACAATTCATTTTCAAGCAATTGGCATTGTTTCAGAACTAAAGGAAGTGCATGTATTTATTTTCCAATACAGTATGTTTAAAAATGGATTAGCACAATATTTATTGTTACTGGATATATAACTGAGCTACTTATTTGAAAGGGGGTTTGGAAGCAGATTACACAACAGACAATGGGATAGAACTGATACATCTAAAAGCACAATCATGTCTGAAAGTTTACAAGTGGAATCCTATATGTCTGGCTTACCTAGGACTTGATACCTTAAATCTCTGCTGCAGAGACTAGAACGCGGAACAATGGATGCAAACTGCAGGAAAAGAGATTCCACCTCAACATTAGGAGGAACTTCCTAACAATAAGGGCTGTTCGACAGTGGAACACACTCCCTCAGAGTGTGGTGGAGTCTCCTTCCTTGGGGGTCTTTAAGCAGAGGCTGGATGGCCATCTGTCAGGGATGCTTTGATTTGGAGTTCCTGCATGGCAGGGGGTTGGACTGGATGGCCCTTGTGGTCTCTTCCAACTCTATGATTCTAAATACAACAAATACGGATCATTTGGACTGGATGAGCAAAGATGGGCTGACAGCACAAATCTGCTGTTAATGTTGGCACAATCAAAGACTGTCTTTCATTTCAGTTCTTGTGATCCCATCTGATCTTGAAAGTTTAAGTGGGGCCATCCCTGGCTAGTACTTGGGACAGGAAAATGCCAATGAATACCAGGTCCTATAGGCTATATTTCATAGGAGGGTACTGCCAAAAACCATTCTGAATATTCCTTGTCTAAGAAAACCCTATAAAATTTAGGGGGTTGGCATAAGTCAATAGGTCACTTGAAGGCACATGCACACACACACATTATAATGAGGCAGCAGGATGGTTCGTAGGAGTATACTTCAATTGGAAGTTAAGATACAAAGATCCATTAATAACATGGGGGTGGATATGTGATCCAAATTTCCCTTCTTTGGGGACTATACCTCAAGCCATGATAACTAAAGTTCTTATTATTTGAGGAATGATTGATTTTTCTGCTGCTGCTGTTTTTATTGTTCTATCATTTATAGAGATTTCATTCTTTGCCATTCATTATATTGATTGATCATAGAATCATAGAATCATAGAGTTGGAAGAGACCACAAGGGCCATCCAGTCCAACCCCCTGCCATGCAGGAACTCCCAGTCAAAGCATCCCCGACAGATGGCCATCCAGCCTCTGCTTAAAGACCTCCAAGGAAGGAGACTCCACTATACTCCGAGGGAGTGTGTTCCACTGTCGAACAGCCCTTACTGTCAGGAAGTTCTTCCTAATGTTGAGGTGGAATCTTTTTTCCTGCAGTTTGCATCCATTGTTCCGCGTTCTAGTCTCTGCAGCAGCAGAAAACAAGCTTGCTCCCTCCTCAATATGACATCCCTTCAAATATTTGAACAGGGCTATCACATTACCTCTTAACCTTCTCTTCTCCAGGCTAAACATCCCCAGCTCCCTAAGTCGTTCCTCATTGGGCATGGTTTCTAGACCCTTCACCATTTTAGTTGCCCTCCTTTGGACTCGCTCCAGTTTCTCCACATCTTTTTTGAATTGTGGTGCCCAGAATTGGACACAGTATTCCAGGTGGGGCCTGACCAAAGCAGAATAGTGGCACTATTACTTCCCTTGATCATTATTAATTTTGTATTTTGCTTGTTCCAAAGTTAGTTAGCTTTAAGATTTTGAAAGAGAAAAGATGAAATTTAAATACTCAAGGCAAAACTACTCAACTTACGAAGTGTTCTAGAACTAGCCAGGGCCTCACTTCTTCATGAAGACATTAAAATGGTGGCCTCAAAAGTATGTGCACACTATACTTGTGTGCTGCTGCTGAGTTCCATTACCTCTTCTTCCTTTATTATAAAAAGACTCTCCTTTCTTTCTTTGTCTCCTGTTGTAAAAGCTCACAGACTTTTACATAGTAGTAAAGCTGAGTCTAAATTTAAATTGTACATATGGGCCTTCCAAGAGGCTGCCTATGTTGCTAAACAATAGTTTTCCAGAGCAACCTCCACTGAGATTTGGGGTTGGAGAGGATGGTCATTGTAAGTCATTGATCAGTAGGAAATGCCATATAGAAGGACAAATGGAAGGCTTCATGGTTCTCCACAACATCTGCAGCGAAAAATTTGAACACAACCTTCTAAGAGGGACTTGAAATTAGAGATGGAAAGGGAAGTTGTATATATAAGTGAATAGTTAGTTGAGAATGTTTCTAGACCAGGTGTGAGCAAAGTGCATCCCCAGGGCCATATCTGCCCCCCACATCACCTCCAGAGTCCACAGACTACTGATCTTTTTCTGATCCAAAAAATGTATTGCTTAAGGCCTCCTTATATTGCGTAAAAAATAGAAAATACACATTTTTCAAGAAACAGAAGTAGAGTTCCAGTCAATTGGGGGCTCTTGATTTATTTTTCAGTAACCCATGCAGCCCTGGAGGATCCTAGGCGATAAAAGTGATCCCAGATCTGCCACGGTTGCCCATCCTTATTCTAGACAGTGTACTGTTGTAAGATGAAGGCATTATGAATACCTTCTGGAAGTCTCTGGTTTCATGGATTTTAGCAATTTGTTAAAACAAATATTATATTCATGTCATATTCATGTACTTTTTGCTCTCTGGTAATTTTGAATAAACTGTTTTAAAAATTATTTTTACAATATGGAGGTACTGATTTTTAGCTTTTTGTCTCTTCCATCCTAGCTGCTATAGGAGAGGCTTGTCATCCCCTCTGTTCAGATGTGGGCTGCTGGGGCCCAGGACCCTTTGAGTGCTTTTCTTGCCAACACTTTATTCGCCAGCAGGAATGTGTAAAGGAATGCAATGTTATGCAAGGGTAAGAGTTTCCTCCATTTAAAAAAAAGATTCCCAAAGATAAAAGATGAATTACTAATTGATAAACTAATACTGTAAAAACTGTAAAGGAGCCCTGGTGGCGCAGTGGTTAAATGCCTGTACTGCAGCCACTCACTCAAAACCATAAGGTTGTGAGTTTAAGACCAGCAAAAGGGCTCAAGCTCGACTCAGGCTTGCATCCTTCCAAAGTCACTAAAATGAGTACCCAGATTGTCGGGGGCAAGTAGCTTACAGTTGTAAACCGCTTAGACACTCCTTAGGCGGTATGAAGTGGTATATAAATGAAGCTGTTTGTTTTGTTTGTAAAAGATGAAAGACATATTTCCACATAGTATGGATTGAGTACAACAACAACAACAACAACATTTGATTCTTTGATCCTTGAAATTTTAGGAATCGGGGAGAGGGGGACAGAAAATTCCTCTCAACTTTAGTGAAATTATGGAACACCAAGTTAACAGCAAATGAAGAATAACTTGGGAGTGTTAATATAGGCATAGAATTTTTCAGGGTGATTCCTTATCTCCATTATTATTTATCCATTGCAGTGAAGCCACTTTCAGTAATGTTAAAGAAATCCAATATGAAGAATCAAAGCAAGCTGGAAAAATAAACCATTCATTTCTGTATGGATGATAAAACTGATCAGAAAGTCATCCAGAAACTGAAACATAACTATTTTTTAGTTTTGGGAGTAAAGGCAGCTTACAAAAATTAAAGCCAAAACAAATTAAAACCTACAAAAAACACCAGTAAAATGTATACAAATTATTTTTAAAAAATAAATTATTTATAGAATTAAAACTATTCAAAAATTCATTAAAAGACAGGATCCACTCCTGGCCACCACTAAAATTTGAATCTGGGAGTACACCCAAACTGTAAACTTTCATCTTCAGGGAGAGTGCACTGTGCATTGGGCATAGCTTGAATCGCTATTCCTAGATATGTTGTTTTACTGATCAGGAGCACCTCTGTTTAGTCTTGATTAAGCTTCAGTTTGTTTGCCCTCATACAAACTGTGAAAGATGGCAGTAGTAATGTTCTGCATAGCCAGACCCTCAAAGAGAATTCAAAGATGCAGGCGGCAGTGTTATTCCATATTGCTAAACCAATTCTAGCCATTTTAATATCTACAAGGAAAAGGTATTTTGTAAAGCTAATGGAGTCATAATATTCTTCACTTTACAACAGAAGGAGCTCACAATAGCATAATATAGTTGAGACATCATATTCACCCACTGACCAAGCTATTGTGAGCATTGCAACCAAAGGACTTGAGCGGGATGGCAGATGACATCATTATTCCTCTCTACTGATCAGAAAGTTCCAGCTCTTCAGCCCTGCAAGACTGGGTCCAGATGGGACTTCTAATCCTTTTCTTATATGACACCTGTATGTCATACCACAACCCAGCTTTTGTCTTCTCAGATTCTTAATTTCTTAAATTTTTAATATATAGCTAGAAGAAAATTTAATAGAGACTATCATTTATAGAGTAATAAATAGCATGGAACATCACAAGAGTTGTCAAAAATTCTGTAAGTTTCCAGAGTGCTTTGCAGTGCTGGCAAAGACAAATACAAAAGCTCTTTGGGTGCACAGAACTAATACACTTTTTATCTGAACCAATAATTATGATCTTTCAATAAGAATAACTTCTTGTTCTACTCTTATATTAAGTATGCAAAGTTGACTTCTCAACATGCTTACCATGGAAAATACTTTTAATTCCTTTCTCACATGGTCTGTCTTTACAAACTTATAAGGCTAGTTCAAAAAAATTAATCAGAACAGAATATATAATATGAAAACCTTCTGAAGGACTTTATTTATCATCAAATGTTACGCTTTTCAAGTAAACATCCTTCAGGTAATGTTTTGACCCACATGGCAAATAGGGTCTTTTGCATCAAATTATGAGCAGAGATTGTTTAATTAGTGTTAAATTATTTGACATGTAGTAGCTGAGCCTTCTGCTCCCAATTTTCATATTTTAATAATACACTGTAGGTTGTAGAGAAGATGTGGATTTAATAATCACTTGAATTTTGTTAAATTTATATGATTCAGTCCTTTTAAAATGGTAGTGTGATTGCCTCAAAATGTAGCCTTCTCCCTCCAAATAGTAGGATTGCATGTGGTCCATGTTTATACAGTGTAAATGTGGCAAGATGTGGGGTAGTTCTTGTGCTCTTGGGACTCCTATGTGGGGAACTTTTTAATTGGAATCAAACTGTGTTCACAAATTTCTGTGTTCACATTGTCTTGACAAATACATTTTTGAACCACAATTCAACTATTTTAGCCTCTGAGTATTCTGTGCCTAAGACAACCATATGAAATTCATGTGGTTCTTCTTTGTGGTCTTAGTGCCCTTACACAGATGGGTCTCTCACCTGTGCAGATCTGAGTCATGAAATGTTCCAGAGCTGAGTAGCTTTTGGCGGTAACCCCTGCCCCTTTGGGCGCAAGGATAAATAGCGGCAAGAGCTACTCCATTTCTTTTTGACATTGTGCAATTCACATTGGGATCTCCAGACATTGACTAGTTTCCTTCTCTGATTTTTTTTCCCTCTCTCTTAACTTTTGGTCTTTTTCTTGCTTTTCTTTCTGTCTCTATTTCCCAGTCAGTGTTTCCACTATTTTTCCCCTTTCTCTCAGCCACAACCTTTGTTGGCAGCTGTTTTTTGATAGCATCATACGGCCTTCAAGGTTTTGTTTAAGAACCTCACTTTGTGTGGGAGGAAAGAATCTCACACACTGACAGGCACTCAGAGTACTTGTTTTGTCTTTGAGAAGGGCTCCAGGTAAACTTGTGCTCAATTTGTGTCTTAAAGAATCAAGCTTCTCAACTTTGGAATTTTCTGTGGAAGCAATCTTTGAAAGCAGCTTGGGAGACTATGAAGAATCAAACTATTCACACTGCCTCTGGCTCTGTCTGCAAGAAGCACTCAGTTCTATTGGTTCTAAAGGGCCCTTCTACATTGTTGCCCTCCCCATCAACATTGAAGGCTTATTGACTCCATTGACACCACCTTCAGTTCTCTGAGACAACCCTGAGGTGACTGCAGCCCTTCTGATGTTGGCAAGATTGATGACATTTCAGCCCAAGTTAGGAAAGGGGCATAAATGGAGCATGGTAGAGACTACAGCTCTGAGTGAAAAGAAGAAAGTGAAAATGGCCAACAAGGCAAGGCGCAAACACTCAGTTGGCTTTGTTGCCAGTTGGCATTGTTGCCAGTTGCCAGTTCTGATATTGGTGAGACAGTCAGATTCCACTATCCCTCCATCAGTAGTAATAATTGAAGAGAGATACCATTCTGAGGATCTATCAGTTCAAGAGGTGCTTCAAGTGGCACACACTCAATACAATCAGGCTTCAGCAGAGCACCTTACGTTGACAGCTCTTCACTGTCAAACACACTCCCTAACTCCTGATCAGGCAGACTTGTGTGCCCACCATGAATTGCCTTCTGCCTTAATATCTAGATCCTTACATTGTCCACAACCCTCAACAATATTTACCACTTCGATTTCTCCAACCCATGCAGCCCAGTCAACATTTAAGACATGACTTTCCATGAAAACTTCCTTGGAACCAACGGCTTAACATGGATACTGGGATGCCACCGCTCGGGGGAAGAAAGCTTCATATGCTGCCCCAGCTCCTTCAACCACACTGCTAGTGGTGGAGCAGCACACTAGGGTTCCTCCTCGGAGAATGATGGTGAGAAGCAGAACTGGTTGACCCCACAGTCACCATCACTACTCTCACCTCTTCAACACCAGACTAAGTAGGCAATACCTCTCCTATATCATCAGAAGATCTTTGGCACCATGGCAACCTAAGTCTTTGCTAGGTTCCTTGGACTTGAGGTAAGGCTCAGATCACAACTTCTCTGGATCTTATCTTCCAGAGAGTGGATGTCCAAAATGCAAACCAGGCCATGCTCACCTTCCTTCTGCCATAACAAAAGGTGGTTAAGCAGGTGTGCTCAAAATCATCATCCATAATTCCCACTTCTAAATGCCTTGAGAGTGTCTATAAGATACAGTCAGAGGGTAACTCACTTCTTCACATTCACCCAATGCTGAACTCTATGGGAGTAGAAGTGGCACAATCCAAGTTGACTCAAAAGTCAATGTCTACCTCACCTGGTAAGGGAGGGTTGTCATTTGGATCTTTTCCATCTGAAGTTTTGTGGTGCTGGCCATATTCAGGTGGGCAACTATCTAACCTGTATGGCCAAATACCAACAATTCCTTTGGGAGAAGATGGCATAATTCAACTAGTATCTGCTAGAGGACCAAAAGAATGTTTCTGTCCTGTTCAATAGGAAGGCCCCTGCCTGAATACGAGAAGGATTAATACCACAGAACTGACTGAGCTGCTTAGACCATGGCAACATCCATAGGTCTCTATAGGTATGCCTGGCTGACATCTTCATGTCTGACCAAGTTCACCACATCTCAGACTCTCCCTTTCATAGGAGCAATTCTCAATTCCAGATTGGCTCAAGCTTTCCTCTCACCAGATTGTACCAGTGCCATCTGAGATCTCATTATTTGAATCCAGGTCATGGTATCATTAGTGGCGAGTTGCTCAGCTGCTTCATCTCCAACACAGTGGTGATCCCATGTGCGAGTTTCTGATTTTGTCCACTACAGCTGTTGTTCCTCCAACCCTCCAACCCAAGAAGCTTCATGTTTCACTTCTGATCCTCACCTTGTGATGGCTTCAGCACTACAACTTGATCAAAGGCATGCCTTTCTGTCCTTCTAAGGCCATGACACACGTGACATAGGACACATCTCCCCTTGGCTGGGACACTCACCGCACTGGACTGACTGTTCAAGGGAAGTGGTCTACAGAGAAGCAGCATGTTCACATCAACATCCTGGAGATGGTAGTAATGATCAAGCCCTCTTGGCATTCCCAAAGGTCATTGAGGGCACTGTGGTCTAAATGTTATGAAACAATGTGACTACAGTATGCTACATTAGCAAACTTGGCAGCTCCAGATCCTCCACAATGAATTCTCTGGCTCTACAGATGTGGGTCTGGTGCATTTCCAGGTTGATTGTCCCATTGGCCATACATGTTCTGGGATGGGACAGCACCCTGGCAGACTCTCTGAGCCAGGCACTGGAGGAAGTTCATTAGTGGACTCTGTCTAACAGAGATTTCCAAATGATGCTGTGCTGATGCAGTCATCCTGACATCAGTATTTTTGTTTTTGTGAAGAACCACAAATGCTGAATAAGGAATGGCTGCAGGAAAGGCTCACTAGGGTCCGAAACAGACGGTCAGGAAGAGGTGACCTCGTTACGTGCTAGGGTTGCCTCGGTGCAGTGCATCCACACTTCAGGCTAACCCTAGCATGTATGGAGGGTGCCATTTTAGATGGTGCCGTCCACACGTGCGGCGTGCTGGGGCTGTAAGGCACACACTGCATCCACACAGTCTGGGGCGCGCCTTACACCTCTGTTCTGCAGGAGGAAGCCTATGGTGCCCTTTCTGCGGCGTAAGAAGGAGCTCAAAAATGGAGCTCCTTCTTGGCTTCCGCATCCTTGGCGCAGCTTTCAAACTGCCACGCCAAGGATGCCGAGGGAAAAGGGGCTGCAGCAGTGGCTCCTTTCTCCCCTCAGGAGTGCCGCGGATGGTGGGGTGCAGCGGGCACTGCTACTTTACCTATTTCCCTCCTTCCCTAGGGTGTTGGTGAAGATTCAAGAGGATTCAGCAAATTACATTCTGATAGCTCTGTGGTAGCAGTCCTGGTTTACAGCACTCCTGCAGCTGTCCCACTGGGACTACCTTTAGCTCCCTTATTCTGGTCACCCAAGTGGAGGATCAAGTCAAACATTTGGACTCTATACCTTATGGCTTGGGCTCTGTGCAAACCTTAAATGACTATATCTGATCCATCCTTCTTGCATCTTGGAAGCCCTCCACATGCCACTCCTGTGTGCTGAAATGGCATCAGTTCTGTGCTTTCACCCAAGCCTTCAGTCTCCCAACAGTGCCAACAGACAAACAGACCAGCCTTGGTCTTCCTACTGCATCTCAAGGAGAAGTCTATCTGTGACATCCATGTAGGTTTACCTTGCCCCCATAATTGCACACCAACCTGCTGCTCACCCAGCAACATTGCTGTTTTGGAGTGTCATGGTTGGATAAGAGATTTATCAGGCGACTTTCACACCTCTAGCCACCTGTCTAGTATCTGGTTCCTTCATGGTCTTTCTCTTATGGTTCTCTCCCAGCTCATGCAGAGAACACTCTTTCTTTCTTCTATCTATATTCCATCCTGTATCACAGGATCTCAGATACAGTGGTACTATCACCTTCCTGGTGTTTGAAAGCAGTGGAATTTTCTCTTATCTAAGTACTGTACCCTATTTGTGTGGCTGTTGGGATGACTTGAGTGTTCTGCCAAGGTTTAGACAGTGATCAGATTTTGTGTACAACTACTCCTTTCAGTTCTACTTTTTAGTTTTCTTGTGCTGCTGTTCATTCTGTTCCAGTACAGCTAAACGAAAATGATACATTAAGATTAGAGAACTCAGTGTAATATGGTACTGGTAATGAGCTGCATTTCATTTTCTGTTTCAATCAGGGAACCTCGAGAATTTATAAAGGATTCTGAGTGCCTTCAGTGTCATCCAGAATGCCTGGTGCAGAATTCAACTGCAACTTGCACAGGACCTGTAAGTCCATATTAAATCAATTATAAATGCTGTTGTGCTGATGATAATGTATTATTCACTGGAATATGAAATTAATTAAAGGCTTGTCAATTCTGGTAACATAAAAACAGCTTCTAATCACTTCCAGACATTGTTGAGAAATAATGACTCAGTAACTGATTTATCCCCTGCCTCTGTTCATAAGAGGCGGGGAGCTGCAGCTGCTGTTTTTTTGAATTGCAGTTTTTAAAACCAACATAGCTGATGCTTCTCCATGAACACATCTATTCTAGATTGAAAATCTAGAAGAGTTAATCTCAAGCAGATGAGAAGAGAGAAAAATTATGTGTCCTTCGAATGTAATCTTCATGTGACAGTATTGGAGGCATGAACCCTTCCTTTGGGAAATACACATTATACTGTAGCAACTGGTCCTCATCGTGTAATAAGCAAATTGGTTTATTGATATAGGCTGCAGAAATAATCTGGTTTGACATCACTTTAACTGTCCTGGCTCATTGCTATGGAATTCTGGAAATTGCAGTTTGTTGTGGCACCAGTGCAGAGCCTGCCAGGAGCTTTTGCCCAGTTGTTCTTGCCTAGGGTTGCCATGTTCCAGGCATCTTTTATAACTATGCATATTATTGGCATTCTAATTATGCCAATAATTTTTTACCAGTGTTTTTCAGCATTTGTATTATTTTTATAGTAACTACTGTTCTGAGAGAGAGAACCAATAAACTAGTGTATATAAGGATGGACTGACAAGTTCAAATCATGGAATTACCATGTGACCTTGGGGCATCACTAGCACTCAGCAAATCAACCTTGCTGGGTTTTTGTGGACATTAGCAAAAGGCCATGACCATGTACAGCGACAGCATACATTCCTTGTGTGATAAATAATTAACAGTAATAACAACAGCAATAAGATTTTGTTATGCACAAGATCTGCTAATACTATTGTGCTCTCATCAGATCAGTGTATTATTTTTTTGCTATTAGTGTTTTTACTTATGGCCAAAAAAAATTAAATAAATACAGATCTATGGAAATATCACAGGAAAGCCCCTGAAAGTGTCTGCCATCTGAATCACAAGGGGAAATGTTGAAAAGAGTAAGGAGACACTGCAAATGCCACCTCCTTCCTTTGCATTTTGCATTACTTTGCACCTGCTTCCCTTGTTCTTTGCATCCCCCTACTGCACCACGCACATTACTTCACCTCTTCTGACTTCACAGCCTCTCCCTCCCTCCACAGTTTCTTTTTGCTCCCTACCTTGCCTCACCTTGCACCATCAATATGTGAGCCTCCTTTGCTCCTTGCACTTCATCTCATTTTCACTTCCCTCCTTGTCTCACCATGGGCCCCTTCTCCTTCTTTGCACTTTTAATCTTCATATGCATACACACCCTCCCACCACACCTCCCCTCTCCCTTCCCTCCTTTTCCCTCCATTGCCTATTGCCTTGCCTCCCTCCCCTGCTTCCAGCTCTTGGTGATTTGCTTATCTCACCCTCCCTTTCCTTCTTCCCCTCCTTTTACCTTACATTGCGCTGCTGCACAGCCTTCCCATGCACTTTGTGTCTACCTGTTACACCACCAATCCTTCCTCCTTCCCTCCTACTTGTTCTACCTTGCTTCAACATTCAGACCACTATACCACACTGGCTCGCTTTTACCAAACTTTTAATGGCCAGAAGCCATCTGAAACAGAATAACATTAACTAGAATGCCAAATTCTTAGTAGACCATGCCCATCAGAATTAGCAGCTGCATGAAAATAGATGAGAATGATGTATTAAGACATAAACATTCCACAGGAACCACTTTTTTGTACCTCCTCCAGCCAAAACATCTGTTGTGAGAAATAGCCCAGAAAACCAACTGTCTAGATAACCACACCACCAAATTTACCAGTTGCAGAAGAGTAGAGGGGAGTGATCCAAGGGGTCACAAAAATCCCTTTAAAAACCACTTTGTTGCACCTGTTTCTAACAAAACATTTATCTCCCTGCAAAACAGCAAGACATGTGAACTTTCTGGATAACCAACTTGAGGATTTTCTAGTCCTGAAAAATTAAATGATGATGATGATGCAGGAAGCTACAAAAATCCTTCCCAGAACCCACCTAATTGTACTCACTCTGGCCAAAGCATTGGCTCAGAATCCCACCTTGCCATATAGCCATTTTCACCAGTGCATAAGTGGTATAAGTCTATATAGAAGTGATGCGACAAGCCAAAAAGTCAGAAAGAAACTACCATTCTAGCAAAAATCTGCATTACAGATTCACCCCTTCCAGCAAAAATCTATATTACAGAAAATGCTCTGTAATGCAAATTTTCTAGGGAGCCATGCGCACCTAACTCACCAGTCATGGATCTCTATAGGGGAGTGATGTAAGAAACCACAAAAATTCCATTGGAACTACCTCTTTGCATGTGCTGTGTACATGGATCCTTGAAAGGTTGGTGTTCTGGACCATTTTTCAGTAATGGTTTCTGTAGACCTTGTCTGTCTTACTGATCTTACTGCAACTGATGAGCTATCTGGTGGTGTTGTGGGCCATTTTCTGGAACACAGAGATTTTGCCCAGAATGGGTAGCAAAAAGTGATTGCTGAATTTTTTGACTTGTGGATTCACTTTCGTTATGAACTGGTGAGTTTGGTTGGCATGGCTAGTTGAAATGTAGGCATTCTGGGGCACTTACTAGAATACAGACTAGTATTCTAAAAAACTAACTTGCTGTTTTATTAGTACAAAATATGGTAAAATGTAAAATAAAATTTTGAAAAGATGTATGAAAACAAGTCAAATTAATCGTGGGAGGACCTGTAATGCAATGTTCCAAATTTAATGGGATAATTAATTAAAAAACAAACAAACCACAAGGTAACTGCTTGAAAAATCAGTGCTGACATTTATGTTATTCTGTTGCCGCATTTTTCAACTCATGGAGAAATATATTTTCTGTTCACAAATAATATCTTGTTTCTCATTCAGGGTCCAGACAACTGCATCAAATGTGCCCACTTAATAGATGGCCCACACTGTGTTAAATCATGCCCTTCTGGCATTATGGGTGAAAATGATACTTTAGTCTGGAAATATCCAGACGAAAATTCAGTGTGTCAGTTATGTCATCCAAATTGTGTTCGCGGGTGAGTAGAGATACTTTTTGAACAAACTGAAGTTGTGGGCTTAAAATATTTTAATTTGCATGTTTTCACTCTGTAAATAAAAATAAGTAGAAAAGTTCTACTTTTGTACTTTTGAATCCCATCTTCGGAGAAAGGTAGGATATAAATTCAGTAAATAAAAATAATAAATAATTCACTGTTTCTTCTAGTATCCGCATTTTGGCAAAGGCTTTCCCCCAATAACTGTTTTGTTTGCCATGTTTAAATTCAATTATTTCAACTGATTTTGTTATTTGTAGTTGTTACATATAGGTTTTCTCCTGTGAACAAAATAGCAACTTTGAGAAGAGGTTTTTAACCAGGAAAATGATGTGGGGATTTGTTTAGATTTTGGATTTGTTTGTTTGGTTTTTGCATCTCCAGTGCTGCAGTCCTGTTCTGCTTTGAACCCCATGCCTGCAGCTGTTAACATTTTTAAAAGCTTGGGACATCCTCATCACAGTTCTCTCTTGGCACCACATCTGACTGAGTCATTAGTTGCATACAGAGAGGCCCCAAACACATGCCCAGGCCTGAGTTAATGACCAGTGTGGATAGTTGACATTATGTTCTTAGGGACTCCTGGGGCTCCTGTTTCAGACCTGTCAAAGGAGCTGCTCTAAAACTAAATACTGATATCTATGACAACCATTGTGTTTTGGAGATACCTATGCAGAAACATCTATCAGAATCATGCCAGTTTCTCTTTATAAAATTTCCCCAGGAGTTGTAGTTTAGTGCTGGTGCTGATAGTTCTCTGCAGGAAATTTCCCAGCCCTTCCATTTTATTGGCTCCCTAGGGAGAGACAGTGATTACTATACTAGTTGAAGTCTATCATGTAGTTGGACATTTATGCTGGTGTGATATTTTAAAATAAGTTTTAGATTAGATTGTGAGGGCACTTGACACACCTGCTATTAGTATGGTATTAAGAAGACCTCTTTGTTTTGTTATTGTTGTATGAAACTAACTTTAATTATAACCGTAGGCATGTGGAAGTGAATTTTTCTTTGAGACGCTCTTATGTGACCCAGTCATCTGCTGACTTGATCACACTGTTTGATTACGAGGAACGTGACTACAGCACCCTGCTGGTCTCATTGCTGACTCTGTTGGAAGGTTCCATGGGTTTGGCCCCACTTGCATAGTTGGGTCATGAAAGCATTATGGGGCCTGAGTGGGAACCCTTCTACATGTACAGTAATATTTAATGGGCAGTTTCCAGATATTACAGGGTCAACCTTGTTGGACAACCTGCACAACCCAAATCTGATAGATAGATAGATAGATGTTAATAAATTTTTCTTGCATTCCTCGAGGGAGTATGGGGGTATTTTTGCCACATTTTTTCTCCCCCGGAATGCCCTTTTTATAAACAGGAAGTAAACGTGCAAAAAAAATTTTAAAATAAAAAAGCAAATATTTTTAAAGAGGATGGGGAACCTAAAAACACTTTGGGAGCTACATACAGGGTCACACTTCCTCCACCCTTAAATTAAAAAGTTTCTTTCAAATCCACTCCAGTGCCTAATATTGAATGCTACATATATAATCATACATAGCATGTCAGGGAACAGTCTGAGTTAATGAGTTTGCATTCTCAAGTTGCAATTACAAATCCATTTACCACAGGATAAACAAAAAAGCCCACGGAGTGCACTCATTAATAAAATAGAGAGGTGGAGGCTATTCTAAGCAAGGAGGGCTGGAGAGATTTTTTTTCAGTTTACAAATGAAAATCTGCTCAGAGGACTACAGACATACCCAAACAGAATCATAGAGTTGGAAGAGACCACAAGGGCTATCCAGTTCAACCCCCTACAATGCAAGAATACACAGTCAAAGAACCCCAACAGATTGCCATCCAGGGGCTGTATATATAGCCCTTAAGGGGCAGCATGCCGCCGCCCCTTTCTTAGCTGGATCAGGGCACGGCAACTGCACACTGCGGCCCCGATTCAGCCTTTTCAGGGCACAATATCTGCAGTGCTGCTGCTTGAAGGTGCTTGTTTGGCACTGCATCATATGGATGCAGTGCCAGAAGAGTGCCCATGCCGTGTGGAGCGATGCATAGTATCACAGCACCCTGGGGGCAGAGTTGTGGACACGATGCGCTGACTCTACCCCCAGCTCGGCCTTAATGCCCGATCTGAGGCACCCCCCAGTCTCTGTTTAAAATCCCCCAAAGAAGAAGACACCACCATTCTCTGTCAAACAGCTCTTACCATCAAAGTTCTTCCTAATTTTGAAGTGGAATCCTGTAGTTTGAATGAATTGCTCTGTTTTCTGGAGCAGCAGAAAATATAAAAGATTTATAGTTTATTCTAATATGTAGAAACAATGATTGCTGCTATTTTCTTCCATTCTAAAATGTCAACAGGTGAAGAATGTAGATATCTTTGTTGGCCTTATGGTAAAAACATAGTGTTTTTGTTGTTTGCAGTTTTTTCCACGTTCATGGGGGTCCTGTGTCCTTAACCCCAGCAGATGTGGAGGGACAGATGTATCATGTTCTGTCACATGTTGTTCAGTTCAGCATGCACAACTACTCAGAGTTAGGTTACAGTATTTTCTCCCTGAAAATAATGTTTAGAATTCAGTTTAGGACTTATATATATTGCTTGAGTAAGTCATGCAGGAATCTACTACCACAAGGATTTCTAGGTCTGCAGCAGTTTTATAACCCATGTTTATTTAGATTGTAAGCCTGAGGACAGGGAACTGTTTTATTAACAATTTGTAAGCAGCACTGAAAGCATTTCTAAAGAGCAGGGCATAAATACATTTAATAATAATTATTATTATAATATGGTTTACAGCAGTGGTCTCCAAACTCTGCCCTTTAAGAGAGTTTGGACTGCAACACCCAGAAGCCCAGACTATTGGCCAACATGACTGAGGCTTCTGGGAGCTGACATCCAAAAATCTCTTAAAGTGCACAATTTGGGGACCACTGGTTTAAAGCAATCGCATCTGAAAAGGTTGTTTGAGAATCGGTTCTAAGGTGTGTGTTTAAAGTTACCTTCCAGTCTCTTGAATTTGCATTTCCAGTGATAACTGAAGTTGTGTAATACAATTCACATGACTTGAAGTCCTTAATTTACATTACGTAAGGATTGTTAGGTTTTAAAGGAGTCTGATTACATTGAGAGGTTGTATGGCATATTTGCTAAGTGAGTAAACTGTGAACCAGGAAGTCCCTGGTTTAAATTTCTTTTCCACTGTGCACTCACTTGGTTTCCCTTGGATAATTTTCATTTTTATTGCTTTATTTGTTTTGTAACCATGCTAGGAATATAATTGGAAACAGCATAAAACCACTTTTTTAAAAAAATCCCTTGAACTCAGCTTTTCTTTTATCCCATTTGTAGAAAGCAGTAAGCTACTTTACAGAGGTGTTTTTAGGACTGCTGAGGCAATATATATGTGAACATTTGAAACACTAGATAAAAGCAAATGATTTTTAAAATTTTTGTTAAGCACCTGTAAACAGTGTTGGGTAAGACAAGAAAAAGGCTTATGAGGCTGCATCCGTACTTGAGAAATAAATCTAGTTTGACAATACTTTAGCTGCCATGGATCAATGCTATGGAATTCTTGGAATGGTAGCTTGTTGGGGCACCAGAGCTCTCTGACAGAGAAGGCTAAATGTCTCATAAAACGGCAATTCCCAGAATTCCAAGCATTGGGCCATGGAAGTTAATGCATTGTCAAACTGGATTATTCCTACAGTGCAGATGCAGTCTGAGGCTGAATTATGTTTGACATGTAGAAATTCAAGAAAACGGATTTCCCCTTCCATTCCATAAAAGAACTGTAACTGTTATAAGCATAGGCTTCAGCCTTCTGTCCATTTACCGGGGAGTAAGTCTCATTTAATTTCATGTTTCTTACTTCTGAGTAGATAAGCATAGGATTAAAGTGTAAGTATCTGCTGACCTTGGGCAGGTCACATGCTCTTATCTTCGAGGGAAGGCAATGGCAAACCTCTTATGAACAACTCTTGCCTTATCCTCATGATAGGTTTGCCTTTCCAAATGACTAGAAGGCACACAACAACAACAACAACAACAAAATAACAATCTGATGATAGAGCATAAATTTAATTAACTGGACTACAGTAATTAAAACTGAAATGGAGAGCTAAAGAAAAATATTATTTAAAATTGTGGTAGAAAATTGGCCCTAACCAACTGTATCTGTACCAAGAGAATTAATGTACATGCAGATGGAAACCTACATTTGTGGTGCTACGTAGGTCCAGGGATTTATATTCTGGTTTCATTTTTTGTTAGTGTCTAGGTTCATCTTAATTTCTGTTCCAACATCTTATTTCAGTTTCTGAAAGAATGTTGGAAGACCATTAAAAATTGTCAAGAGGTCTTATTCGTTGTGTGGTTTCTGTGAAGGATTGCCATTAAAACTACACCTCAGATAGATGGACTTAAGGAGAAACTCTTTATAATTTTTTAAAAAATAAACCGTTCCTAAATTTTGACAAAAACAAAACTTCTGCTTTTTTTTGGAACAGCACCACTTATTTCAACCTTAGTAGAAGAATCCATGTTTGATGTTTCCCCATAATGGCTGCTTGCATGAAGAAGGCTAGACTATGCCCATTCTCTTTAACAGTTTATATTGGTGTGGGTTACAACTTAATGCCATTCCTAAATTGGAGATTTGTGGGTGGGTGGGTGGGTGGGTGAGAAGAGGGATGTTTCATGTATACGCTCAACAATAGAGGAAGCAGCACTTTATTAGTGCAATGAATCTAACTCCTGCATATTACTGCGAAATAGTGCTCAGTGATGAAATCTTTGTTACTGAATATGAACCCTAAATCATAAGTCAGGTCACTGCGATTAATGTTTTCTCCTTAAAACAGACAAGTGTGCTGTTGTACGGTGTGAGCAGCTGGGCTGAATAGCCTGAGGTCTAGTATTGAGAGCTTTCCCTATCCCTAGAGGTTTTCAACCATTCACCTTTCTGTCAGAACTGAATGTTAGAATCTTAAAAGTGAACATTTTGTCCACTCACAGCACGTTGCTTGTTCCTTTCATGTAGGCCAGTGAACAGTCGTCTCTTTGTGATAGGCTGCTTTGTGTGGTCAAGATGAGCAACCTTTTGAAGTCATTGAATAAGGCAGCACTTTTTGGAGAATGAATTTGTACATGCGGGATGGGGGAGTTGAGAGTTCTGGGCTGTGCTTGATTACTATTCTGGCAGATACTCTTCTTCATGTGCTTGGAGCCACTTGAGTTTGAAACTGTTCCATCAGTGGAACATACAGCATATTCTCTGGACAAAGTGAAACATGCAGTATGTCCTCTGGATAAAGGCATCTGCTTTAAAGCTCTTGATATTTTCCCAGGTCTTTTATTTTCTAAGCCAAGTACCTTGTCTTTAAAAGAAAGAAAAAAGCATTCAAAGACTCACAGAAAAATTGTCCATTGAAGAATCTATATGTAACCACGTTGATTGTTTTACTGTTTCTTTCTTTCTTTCACTTACAGCTGCAAAGGACCAGGAATTGAAGGTTGTCCTATTGGGTAAATATTGCTAATTAATTATATGTTTTCAATGAGAATAATACAACATATATCTTTGTATAGATAAATATGAATATGTTTACAAATGATTTAATAGTCTGTTTTTCTCTTTTCTGTATGACAAATGTTATGCAAATTCATATCAAGAGTAGAACTTTGTATTACAGCATAATCTTAGGCTTCTCAAATAGCAGCTTAGTTGGCAAACCTATGTCTAGCCCAAGGCTGGGGATCATGTCCCACCACTTTAGCCCTCCACGGGTTTGATAGCTAACTTCATTGTCCCCTGGGGAGAACTAATGTCACATGTGGAGCAGAGGCAGCTCAGAGGGCCAGCTGCAGAAGAGCTCTTACAGCTGTGACCCGGTTTGGGAACTTCACCTACCTCTTATTTTTTTCCCTTGGAGAGGATGCAGAGAGGGGGCCATCTTCAGGAGAGTTAGCAAATTCAAGAGTCTAGGAAGCTTCACAGTTCCTGGACCTCCCTCATTTGGGGTAGGGAGTGGGTGGGGAAAAATATGGGATAGGCAAAACTCTCTACCATCATTCTGCTGGCCTTCTTAGCTGGGAAGGCACATGCTGGGGGGGGGGGGGGGTTCCTTCTGTTATAGCTAGTCACCAATTAAAGATAACAAGGGAAATTCCCCTCCCCTTGTGTTCCCCATTGGTGAAAAAAAATGTGGCAGGGCACTTGGGTTTGAGAGGTGATAGATTATTGGCGTGCTTCTCTAACCCTCTCCACAAGCAAAATGGATTGTGACTGCATACTAGTGGTCAGATCCCCTCCCTGTTTCAGACTTCAGATTGCAGTTAGAGGTTCACATGTTGGAGTAGGCCTACATGCAAGCCAATGTTATCACACTGCACTCTTATAGCGCTGCCATTCCACTTTCCCTGCTCTGGCTGCTTCCTGTTGCATTCTGGGGTTTGTACTTCAGTGACAGTGAGGCTTAAATGCCACTCCCCAAACTGCAAATCCCAGAATGGAACAGGAGGCAGCCAGAGCTGTAAAAGTGGAATAGCAGCACTGTTAAGAGTTGCAGTGCAGTTGATAGGTTCATATTCTCCCTGATTCTAATGTTGTAGTGTAGGAGTATTTCTAATGTTTTAGTGTAGAAGTATGTCGATCTCTCTCTTTCTCTCTGATTCTTCCCCACCAGCATGTACATGTATGTAAAGTAGTTTGGTCCAGGAATGTTTACCATGTCAGAGGATTTTTGTTTTGTTTCTTATTAATTCTTTAATATTTTTATTATTACTTTAAATTAGAAATGGGCAACTTCCTAAGGGGAAGCAGACACCCAGGCTACATCCCCATCCTGTTTGTTTTTTTAATTATTCCACTTGAAATGGTCCCCTGTGCTCCCTTAAGGAACATGTAGATAATTTGCCATATTCTCTCCCCTGGGATGTTCTAGGGCCCAGATTCAGAGGGGCTCTTTTCCAAAGCAGGAAATGACTGAAAGCCAGCCTTGGTTTTGAAAATGGACTGGAGGGGGTGCCTTTGGAAGCTACAGAATGGCCTGGAGGGTTGCATGTATGCCCAGGCTGCGCTTTTCCCGTTCCTGTTTGAAATAATGTATAAAAACAACAATGAACAGAGAACACAATAAACAAATTTAAAATGAACACAATAAACAAATTTAAAAATATTTGGAGACAGGATAACTCAGCCATGTATTTGGGGTTCCCAAATTACCAGAGATAGAGGGAAAGGCTAGATTTGGTCAGATGTGGAATCAGCCAGATATTCTGATGAATGTCCTTTGGTCTTTCAGGTTATTAGCAAAACAGTTTAATTGCACTATACAGTACTTGAGCAATTAATGATAATAAATAATAAAAAATTATTTATACTTTCCCAGATGGATTGAGGCAGGATTACAAGCCGTTTGCCTCCTGGTTTATTTTATTGGTTGTATTTTTTCTCTCTGCTGTCAACAACAACCACACACATTTGAACCAGGTTCTTCGGAGGCTGAATCAGTAAGCTTTCAGCCTGGCTCCTGTTAAGACAGAAATAACCCAAAATTAGATCCTTATGCTGGACATTGTATTAAGAAGGCAAGCAAATGTTTAAGATTCAGATTGCACTGCAAAAAAATTTTTTTTAATTGTTGTATTTCATTCCAGAAATTTGACATTTCAGTTATAAATGATGATATTTGTGTGTTTCTCCACACTTTCTCTGGCTTGCATATGTTTCATGTTAGGGGGAAGGTACTGAGATCTTTTTGTAATCTTGTCTAGGGGTCTTTGACATACCACAGAACATGCATATACATTTCAGCTTTCACATGATTTCATCCATTTGAGGGTACAATTAAAAGTATATTTGTCAACAATCAACAGTGGCAGGTCTCTTAAGGTTACAAGCAAACATGGGCTAGCATGTTGTTCTGAAACAGTAACAGAAAATGAGAGACTGGCTGCATCTGCACTGCAGAAATAATGACACCACTTTAATTGACATGGCTCTATCCTATGGAATCCTGGAATTTGTAGTTTTTTATAGCACCAGAGCTCTATGACAGCGAAGATTAAATACCTCATAAAATGCATGCAATCGTCTTGTGGTTACTGCAATCCCTTGGGTCCCCTTTCTTGAGGACGGGAATTTATTTTGAGTGTTTCCAATTTGTAGGCCATTCTTTTGTTTTCCATATTTGTTCTCAGAATGAAGTACCAGTTCTATTGTTATGCAATCTGTTCCTGGTGATTTATTTCTCGCAAGTCCTCTGAGTGCAGCTTCCACTGCATTTTCTAAAATTGTAGGTCATCTTGGAATGATTCTTCCTTGAGTTAATCTGTCATCCTTTCATCTCTTTTATATAAGTCTTCCTTCTTTTGTTTGCATTATCTTTTTATTTCTACATGGCTGTGTTATGTGTTCCTCTGCTGATCGTATAGCATCCCCACTATTGGTTTATTTCCCTTTGATTTCTCTTTCCCTTGTTTTTTTCTTTTCTGTTGTCATCTTTTGTTTCTCTGCATTTATTCTAAATCATTATTCTAAATCTAGTAGTTCTCTTTCTCCCTTCACACAAATCACTGAGTAATTGCATTCAAGATTCTGACCCTATTTCTGTTATCTTTTACTTTTGCTTCTCATCTCTCTTTGGTTTGAAGAGCATAATCTGTCATCCATTAAGGCCTCTACATACTATCATTTTGCATTCCTCCCCCACAATATCCCTGGTTTCAGTCCAGAGTAGTTGTGGCTCCCAATCAATTAGACTTAATAGTGGTAATCCATTTTTTAACATTATTTTTAAATTGTACAGGAATGTTCTTCAGGAATATTTTGTCTATTTTATCAATGCACAAAAGTTACCATGACGGAGGTACCCAATCAGCAAGCCCTGTTTGACCTTAACAACAGATTATACAGTCAGCCCTCTATATCCATGGATATTTTAGCCACAGATTCAAGCATCTAGAGCTTGACAATATTTTAAAAATATCTAAATTCCAAAAAGCAAACCTTGATTTGCCATTTGATATAAGGGGTGCCATTTTACTGTGCCACTGTGTTCAGTCAGACTTGAGCATCCATGGCGGGACCTGGAACAAAAACCCCAGTGGATAACAAGGGCTTACTGTAATTCCAATTACCACATATACTTGACTGTAAGTCGACTTCATGTATAAGTTGAGGGCAGGTCTTGGGGCCAAAATTATGGATTTTGATAAGACCTGTGGTTAAATCGAAGGTAAAACTTAGCAGCATGTAACGAAGGATGTAAAGGATGAAGCAAAGGGAAACAATGTCAAAGATCTTACAAAATTCCAGCAGGCACAATTGTTTGTGCTCACCCTGGATGGATGAGATAGTAGAGGGAATTGATGCTTCTTTTAGGTGCTCCAAGAAGGAATTAAGTTCCCACCTTTCACCAGGGGATGGCTCCTTTTTATATATATAAGAGTTAAAGTACAGTACTTACATTGACCTGTGGATAAGTTGATCCAGGTTTTTTGGGTCAATTTTTTGATTAAAATTTCTAGACTTATACATGAGTTTATACAGTATACCAATCCTAGATCTTCCGTAATTCAAATAGACATTGGACTATTTTGTCAAGCAGTTGATAGCAGTGACTGGAATCCTGAAGTAAAGCACACCCTTGAAGTGATCTCTTTCCCATTTGCCATTTGGTACCATGCTTCTTCTATTAAATGTTTATAATTTGGTTTTAAAACCTGCTGAAAGTACCAATCACATATTTAGCATAGCATTATCAGGAAGAGACACTGCCACATGTGTTGAGCTGCATAATTGCAGCCCCCATCTTCATTTTTCACATCTGGGCGGATTCTGTCTGTTTTGGGTGGTTAATTGACTCTTCTTAGGCAAGAGGGAATTTAAGATACCTTCCTGTTTCAGTGGTCTGTTGTTTGAGCAATCAATCTATCAGAGCTGTGGAGTGTTTTGTTCCAAGCCTTGATCTTTGATTCTGAATCCTAGCTTGTTCTCTGGTCCAGCATCCCATTTGCCCCTTGACCCTGGTTGTTCTTTGAACTTGACTTCCCATTCCTGGCTCCTGGCTCAGGGATCCTCAGCCCTGTCACACAAACAGTATGGCTGGATTTGTGGGGAAAGAACTTTTGTTATATATTCTCCTCCCCATTTCTCTCATGTTAGCATTGTGAGAGAAGCAAATTCTGGCCTGGGGGTTTCTCCTAGGTCAGAACTATCTATCGCAGAATTTGTAAAGTGATGAGTGAGATTGGATCAACCTTGTTTCTGCAGTCATCTGGACTATCTAGGGTATGTCTTCAAGACACAGTTTACTTCTAACTCATAAATTGGACTTGTCATTCCTAGCCATGGCTGGCCCTTCATTATGACAGAAAGATTGTTGGATGCACTTGATACTGTGTACACGATAGCACTTTGGAGCACAACACATTGAGGGCAAATTTTCCCTCCTTGGCATTAAAACAGCTTAGTTCTGTTTTGTCTCCATACATTTTTAATACAAGATGATCAGCTCTGAATAATCAGTAAGCTGGCTTCTTCCCTTAAATACTGTATAAAATTAATATGTAACTATTGCTTTTGTCTCCTAGCTCGAAGGTCCCATCAATTGCAGCTGGAGTTGTTGGAAGTATCCTTGGCTTAGTTGTTATAGCATTGGGCATTGGTCTCTATGTGCGTAGGCGTCACATTGTTAGGAAACGTACTTTGCGCAGACTACTACAAGAAAGAGAGGTAGGTGCAACCTAATTATTCTGAAATGTGCTAGCTGGGACTGATTCAGACAATGAGTGTCAGCACTCCAGGGCTTTTCCAAATTATCTGTTCCAGCCTAACAAATGCACAATTATTCTTATTTGTTAACAGAATCCAGGTGTCTTCCCTCAAGGAAGCACATCTGTTTGGGGGAGATAGCATATTTTTCCCCCATTCAAACAAAAGTAGATTGTTTGTAAGTATCTTTCACTATTCCCAGTTGTATGCAAGGACATTTATCATTATCTTATTTAGTAGGGCTGAAACTATGTTCTTATTGCCTGTGCCATGTTGTGATCCCATCACCAGTGAACAGGCAAGAGTGAAACTAAGTAGATGTAACACTAAATAAAAGTTAAATGTCTTCTGACAATGCAGTTTCAAACCTGGCCTTGTAACTTGAAAATAAAACTTCTTTCCCTTGTACCTAACCACTTTTCAGCTGCCCCCTCCTCTGCTGTAATGACAAATTTGCACAATCAGTAAAGCAAATGATAACTTTTTTGTGATAAACACTGCAGGTTTCAGGAGTAGGGCTGCATGTTTCTCTTCCACAGAGAAAAATAACATGTTAGTGGGATGGCTGGACAAATCTTTCCTTCTGTGTATACTAGGAGCATTTGGGGACGGTAAAGATGGCAGCATTTAAATATGTGACTTCCTTTAGTGTCACAGCCTGATTTCCATCTCTTCAGACCAAACATTCCCATTTGTACACACACGAATACACATCAGTAGGTCTTTTGAAAACAGTGTGTACTAGCCATAAATTAATCTCCCCTATTACAGTCGTTAAGTGTAGAATGTCGATCACAGTATTTCCTCTGAACTGGAAGTCAAGGGCTTTCTTGCAAAGTCTGAAGTACAACATAACCATGCTAAATCATAATCAAGTTAAGTCCTGATCTGATCTAGCAAAGCATTGTGCCTGATGTATAACTTTATTTCTAGCTGTCATTGTGGTAGGTAATTATTTTGCTTATTCAAAGATAGCTTTTATGAGGCTACACCCTTATGAAGAAGATTATATGATTAATGTGAATGCTATATGAACCAATAGGAATGTGAAATGAGTGACAAAGATACTCATATGGTGTGTAGTTATCTGTCCTCTGTGTAGGTGTTCATTATGTTGGAGAACAGGAGAACAGAGTAATTTGTGCATGTGGCTTTCAACCAGTGATGACTAACCTCTTTGGCCAGTATTATGAACCACAGTCCAAACATGCACTTCTCCCACTTTCCAATAGTATTGTCTATGCAGTGTGGTGTTTAGGAGCAAACATCCACAGAAGAGCAGAATGTGGAAAGGAATTCCGTAAGCTCACAGTGCCCATGCCATCTCTGGCAAATGTGTCACAGATGGATGTTCATTTGTCAGATGGATGCAAAACAAGCTATTTAGTACACTGATGCATATTGTAGGCACTGCATGACATAGTGTAGGCATTATTTCTTTTCAGTATTTGATGTGCAGTAATTCCTTGGGATATCTATAATGTATAATCTATAAGAAGATCAAATGAAATGTGAGATTTATTTGTCCCCTTTTCTTTCTAGTGTAATTATAGAAAGGCATTTGTAAAATGATTTCAAGCCTCTTCTGAAGATCTTGGCTCGTTTCGTTTGATAGCACTGCAGATCTAAAGTTGAATGAATTTTGGTTTTATTTCTTAGCAGCATTTTGGCTTGTTCTGCATAACAGAGCACAGATAATTTCAGGGTATCATTTTTTTTCTATTGCTAAAAAAAGTAATCTTGAACTGCCTTATATTTTTTAAAAAAAAGAAATGTCTCCTCCTAAGCCATGTCATTTTGGCTTTCAATAGCTTGTTGAACCCTTGACTCCCAGTGGTGAGGCACCAAATCAAGCACTCCTACGGATTCTGAAAGAAACTGAGTTCAAAAAAGTCAAGGTTCTTGGCTCTGGAGCTTTTGGTACTGTGTACAAGGTAATGTCACCACCTTTTTAATTTTCATACAAACCACTATGCACATTTTCTTGGGTTTAAGTCACAGGCACTTAATTCTTAGTAAACATGGGCAGTATCAGGCTACTGCACAGTTGAATTATCATATTGATTTTTTAAATCTGTGCTTATAGTATTAGTACATTATTCAAATTCCTTGTATCATGTTCAGAAAACTATGTGATACATACAATTCTAGATGGCCAGCTTATCTGCTTGTTGGCTGCTGGCACATTCTTAACCCTTTTAAAAGCTCCATAATTGCATGTACATTTTGCTCTTTAATTCTGTGTTAAACTAACCATGTTGTTGTATTTTAAACAGGGGTTGTGGATTCCAGAAGGGGAGAAGGTTAAAATTCCTGTGGCTATTAAGGAATTGAGAGAAGCCACATCCCCCAAAGCCAACAAAGAAATTCTTGATGTGAGCTTTCATATCTATTTATTTTTGAAGTATTGAAGTATTTGCTCTTTTCTTAGGTGAAGACAAATATATAAAAGCATTATTAATAAATGGGGTGTCTTTCTATCATTATTCTGAAATGTCTTCACTAGATCTGCTGATTGACTGCAATTTCAGCTCTAAAAATTTAAACATCCTGGAGTTGAATTTGATTAGCTTGTAAGAAGAAACTATTTTACATTCTTGAAAAAAGCTTTAGTCTTCTTGGTCTTAAATGCTTAGCTAGTTTTTCTTTGGATGAACTGAGAATTTCAGTTCACCAAAAAAAAAATCTTAAGTAGGACAAAATAGAGGACTGTGTCACTTCCAAAATCTCCTTTTGAGAACTATGCAGACAACCCTGAAAACTACACACCTTACGATATAGAAAGGACTGCTTTTAGGCAGCCACATATACAAAATGGTTTTTTTAAACATGAAAAACAGCAATGTTGCACAACAAAATTGTTGTGAAAAATCATCAGTGTTGCACAAAAGCTACAAGACTATTTGTTGTGTAACTTTGCTGGTTTTGCACAACATTTTTGTTATTATGTGTAAAAAACAACAATGCTCCACAACAAAACCCTGCAAAATCAGTAGTGTAAATTCATGGCTATTTGTGGTGCAATATTGCTGATTTTGCATATTTTTTGTTGTGTAACATTTTTGTTCTGCAGCATTGCTTTTTTTACATAGACAATAGCAATGTTGCACAAATATAGCCACATGGTTTTGTTGTGCAACATTGGTGATATTGCACATTTTTGCTGTGAAACATTGCTGTTTTTTACATTTTAAAAAGGAGTCTTGCACAAAACACATACATGGCTGCCTGAAAGATGTGAAAATCAGTAGTGTTACACAACGAAACCACATGTGGCTGCACCTTCAGTCCATCTTGAGTTTGTTTTCCTGCTGTATAACATTTGGGATGTGTGTCTTTCAAACCAGTAAAGGTTGTATCCATGATGTGGAACACTTCACTATGTTGTTAATATAGTGTATAGTGTGCAATTTAGTTTTGCAAAGATATGGTGAAAAACAATATAAGTATGTGATGGTATTTTCCCACCCATGGGAAACTGTGCAGTTTTCTGTATGTAGTAAAAAAAAAAGACTGAGTTTAGGTTTTTACTGCAATACTGCATAGTTTCTCAAACTCTTACAGAACTCTAATAAACTATGCAGTTTCTGTTATGCTGAGAACAAAAAAAAAAATGCTTGCCATTTACGGGATCTTTTGACTTGCCATTTTTCTTCTCACCTAACTTTCTCGAGGGGTCGGGAACTCCAAATTTGAACCCAGTCAGGTAATTGATGGATTCCCATTCCACCCCACCCCATAAACAGAAACCACTTAGTAAACTGTGCTTCCTTTTGTTGCAAATAACACTAGCATTGCTTTATCTTTCACATATATTTGTGAAAAGCTATTGACTGCTACAAAAATGATTTTTTGCAGTGATTTTATCCACTAAGAGGTGCTAGCATCTATACCATGTTTCACCGTGTTTCCTCTAACTTCATTAGAAACTGGATAAATGAATAGTGGTTTGCATTGCTTGTGACAACACCATGTTTGTTTTTCCAAAACTGTCAGATTCACTTTTTAAAGTCTGCTTGAAAACAGACACATGCAAGAGCTATTGATCAAGTCTTCACAACTTATTTTCACTACACTATGCTAGGTGTTGCTTCTTCTAGCCGTGTGTATACAGTCATATCAGAACACTGCTACCTCATGGTATTATCCCACTAGTGTTCTGTTGCAAAAGGCCTAGTCATGGTATTAAATGTGTATAAATTTAAAACAAATACAAATGCACGTAATGGGGAGTCTTCTGAAATTGTGATTTTATGTAATAATATTCAGGTTATGCTTCAGTGTATATAATTTATCTCTATTTGCCTATACATAAGGATAAAATATTCAGTGAAACATGTTAAGGAAAAAGTGACATCTCCATACATTCGATTTAATATCTGTTGCCTTAGGTACTATCTCCAATTTGCAACCATATATTGCAGGCTAAGATGGAGAAAAATGAAGCACCTTGATATTTTATTTGTTCTACCTCAGAATATTGAGTGCTATCTCTATCAGTCTGAGGGAGATATCACATTTTTCTCCTACTCAAACAAGAGTACAGTATATCGTTTTAGGTAACCATGACACTTCCCCATAGTAAGCAAGGGAATTTTTATAAGAATAGAAGCCATGATATTACTGATGATGTGCCCTCAATGCTTATTACATTATGTGAGCTCATCCCAGCGGTCATCCAAGTCAGCTAACTATAACTTTAACACAGAATGAAACTTGAATTTCCCATGGCAGTGAGCTTTCAGACTTGGCCTTATAACTTTAAAACAAAAGTTGCTTTCTTTGGACCTACCACCTTGATATTTGCTTTCTTCACCACACAGTAGAGACTACTGTTACAAACTAGTGGAATAAATTATTGATTATGGTATTGTGTTGACCCTAACCTAGTGAGGAGAAGAAGGGAAAAACTTTAAATTAATTTACACATTTTTTTATTCAGCTGAAATACTTATATCTACACAACCTTACTTTCTGAGGTGTTGTACAATTTTTTAAAAATCAGAATCAAGTGGCAATTTAAACTATTAAAACTAGAAACAGTAGCAAAACCAACAACAAAACAAAATGATATAAAAACAGAAGAGCCTCAACATTCTTTAAAATACCATTGTTTTAAAAGACATTTTACAAGATTCTAGATTCCTTAAAACAGGGGAAAGGAACCTCCTGCCCAAAGCATAATCTAACCCATAGAACTTCCCCCATCTGACCTGTTGAAATTCTTGAGGAAGTTCGCTTCCCACACTCTATATACTCTTAGCTTGGGGAGATATTTCTGCGCACCTTTTTAGTTGCGAAGGCCAGCAATGGGGGAAGGGGGGAAATTTCATCTTTATCTCAGTTGCTGGTCAAAAGCAACAAGACTTCCATTTGTTCATTGTGCACCATTCCAGTTGGGACAAAAGGAATTTCTCTGTGTTTGGAAGAGCTCCTATCTGATTTGCACTAAGTTTCACCATATGGTGTCACACCTGATGTCATAGGGAGAAGCAAACTAATAAACAAAACCCAAGCCATTTTATATGTTTGAACTAACTAGCTTGAAACATTAGGGGGAATGTAGTAGCAGCCATAACTTCATTTTTTACCTTGTTAAAGATAAATAAGGCATAATATTTCTGATTTCAAAATGTTCAGAACAAAAGAATTAATATTTAAGTAAGCTCATACTTCCTTGGCTTAAATGCTTAAATGTTTTGATTTATGCATTTTTATTTTTCTTACAGAGAATAGAGAAAAAAGTGGAATACTTAATAATTTTGTATATGTATCCAAAATATATGGTGGTTATTATTTTGATGTGTCCCTACTATCACAGCCAAATTCCTGGTAGGGATTGTTTCTAGAATCTAGAAAGAATCTAAAATTCTAGAAAGTTCTAATCTTATCAAGAGGACCCAACCCTCAGGGCCTCAATCAATTTAGTACTGATGAGAAGACTGATTCAGTCAATGGGATTCACCTCCAGTACATGTTGACTCACCATTCAACAACTGATTGAATAGGTGTATTCTGCTGGGATAGGATGAAATACATTATAGGTAACATTAATAAATAATAATAATAAAATGTTTATTTATATACCGCCCTTCCAATGATCAGGAATGATCATTCTTGTCATAGAGTAGAGACTTCTCTTATTCTTCCTTTTTAATTGGTTGATAGAGCATCAAAATCTCCTACTAGTTCTGTTAGTTTAGAATTGTTATGCACTATAAGTATTGGCAGTAATCTCATCCTGTTCACTCTCCAATTGTAGCTCCTAATGGCTTTATTAGGATAAAAGCTAATTCAGGGGATTTTTTGCCAAATACCAAGCATACTTGCAGCCGGTCATAGCGTACCTCAAAGATTTCCAAGATAAAGTTTAGAAACAAAAGCTGTGCTGTAATTTCTCAAAGTATTTTAAAGAACATATGACTGTACAATGGCTTCATTATTCTTCAAATGGTTGCCGGCTGCTTCACTTTGCAGTATCAAATTTAATAGGTTCTGTCAAATGCTGGAACAGCTCCATCGTCTGTGTGGCCAACATATGACATGCAGTCCGTGGAGAAAATTCCCGGTTTAGCTGACTTGAAGCCAACTTTTGCAGCAGAGTGATTTGAAGCTTAGATCTGTTTGGGGAATATTGACTTAGTTAAAGGAGAAAAAAATGAAAACATGCATGGGTCACAATACAAAACTTTGGAAGAAACCAGATTGCTTTATTGTGAATCTATAGTTTATTGTATCTAAATAAGAAGTCTACAATGCTTCCAAAATATAAGTTTTATCTTAAAACATTTATAACATAAATACAGTACCCTGCATTATGCTTACACACTCACCTAACAGTCCATTTCTTATTCACACTCCCATGCACATTCTGATCCATTCCTTCTTTAACAAAATCTTACTTGGAGAACAGAACTAGTCATTTACTAAAGATATTTGAGAGCTTCTGCTTTCATGTTATCACATCATGCAGGATACTCAGACCTGTAGCACTTGTTACAGTTGCTATGGGGATGCTGCTGAAAACCTCTTTTCTCTGACATAGTGATTCACCTCTGTCCTAAATGTACCATGTTTATTTATTTATTTAGAATATTTATACCCTGCTCTTCAGCCACAAAGTCTGTCAGAGTGGCTTACAAAATGGTTAATTAGATGATTCCCTGACCTCAGGCTTAGAATCTAAAAAGACACAACACAAAAGGAGAAGGAAATGGTAGTGGGGAAGGAGACCAACTCCAGCAGTTCTTCTCTTGCTCTCTGTGGCCCAGCAGAAGAGCTGGAGGGAGGGCTCTTCTATTTCCTTTAGGCCAGGTCTGATGGAGCTGGCAGGCCTTTCTCTCCCTCTTAAATATAGATGGCAAAGGGAGGGTTTGTCTTCTTACTTAGTGATATGTTGTGGTTAATCTAAATGAATGAATCTGTGAACATTTAGAAAGCAATGCCATTATCACAAAAAGTCAACATGGGTTTCTCAGAAACAAGTCGTGCCAGACTAATCTGATCTCCTTTTTTTTTTTTTTTTAATAAAATTACCAGCTTGGTAGATGAAGGGAATGCTGTAAATACAGCATATCTCAATTGCACTAAGACCTTTGACAAGATTTCCAATGACATTCTTGCAAACAAGCTTGTAAAATGTGGGCTAAACAAGTCAACTGTTAAATGAATTTGTAATTGGTTGACTGAAGGATGATCTGCAATGGCTCCTCTTCATCCTGGAGATAAGTGACCAGTGGGGTACTGCAGGGTTCTGTCCTGGGCCCACTGCTATTCAACATCTTTATTAGTGACTTGGATGAAGGAATAGAAGGCATGCTTATCAAATTTGCAGATGACACTAAATTAGGAGGAGTAGCTAATATCCCAGAGGACAGGATCAAAATTCAAAATAGATTAGAAAGCTGGGCTAACAAAATGAATTTCAACACAGAGAAATATAAGGTACTGTACTTAGGGCGGAAAAATGATATGCATAGCTATAGGATGGGGGACACCTGTGTTAAGGAGACTATGTGTGAAAGGGATCTAGGAGTCCTGGTTGACCACAAGTTGAACATGGGTCAACAGTGTGATGCAGCAGCTAAAAAGGCCAATGCAATTTTAGGGTGCATCAACAGAAGTATAGTGTCTAGATCAAGGGAAGAAATAGTGCCACTCTATTCTGTTTGGTCAGGCCTCACCTGTGTCCAGTTCTGGGCACCACAATTTAAAAAGGATGTTGACAAATTGGAATGTGTCCAAAAGAAGACCACCAAAACAGTTAAGGGTCTGGAAGCCATGCCTTATGAGGAAAGATTTAGGGAACTGCGTATGTTTAGCCTGAAGAAAAGATGGTTAATGGGTGATATGATAGTTTAAGTATTTGAAGGGGCGTCACATTGAGGATGGAACAAACTTAGTTTCTGCTGCTCCAGAGACTAGAACACAGAACAATGGATGCAAGCTATAGGAAAAGAGATTCCACCTCATCATTAGGAGGAACTTCTTGACAGTAAGAGCTGTTCAGAGAGCGATGGAGTCTCCTTCTTTGGAGGTCATAAAGCAGATGCTGGATGGTCATCTGTCAGGGATGCTTTAATTGTGATTTCCTGCATGGCAGGGAGTTGAACTGGATGGTCCTTGTTGTCTCTTCCAACTTATTGATTTTATGTTTCAGTTGTACTAAGGTCATGAAATTGTGGATCTCCACCTACTCTACAAATAAAAAGAGGGATGTAAAAATTCAAAACATGTTTATTAGTTCTCTTGCATATTACAGCTAAGGTAAAATATTATTAGTCACTGGGAGGTTATTTTCAGCCATAATCCATGGGCTGCATCCACCCAATTACCTCAGAGATAAGGTGATATGACCAAAACAAACCCAACAGCAACCTCTTGTTGACATACTCTGTTTCTCCGAAAATAAGACTTCCCCTGAAAATAAGACCTAGTAGAGGTTTTGCTGAATTGCTAAATATAACACCTCCCCCAAAAGTAAGATCCAGCAAAGTTTTTTTATATAAATATATATACAGTATATAATAAATGCTCATTTTTTGTTCAACAATAAATGTGAATTCATCTTCATGGAAAAATAAGACATCCCCTGAAAATAAGACCTAGCTCATCTTTGGGAGCAAAAATTAATATTAGACACTGTCTTGTTTTCAGGGAAACACAGTAGCTGAGACTGACTGCCACTTTGGCTTCTCCAAAATTATTTCCTCCCCTAGTCTTAGATTGTAAACCATTTTGTTAAATTATAAACTGTATTGAGTGAATTGTCAGAAAAGTGATATATCAATGTAATATGTGTTCTAGAAAGAATAGAGTGACACTCTGACATAGTAGACAATGCGAGTAGCTACATTAAAAACATAGATCAAGTTAGATTCAGGCCTCTTAAAGTTATGTTTCATTTAACATTCCTTTTGATAAAACTCTCAAACAAAGTTTAGGTGAAGGGAGGCATTGGTGTAGAGAACTGGAGGAAGGGCGTAATCTCTCAAAATGACTGCCTGGTTTTGGGGTCTCTACCTGAGTGTGGGGGGAGAAGACTGGGGGAGAAGGAGCAGAATCTGTTTCTTCTCTTCCAATTACACCAGCCTGAATTTGGATTCAGCCCATACAGTCTGAATAATAATGTTTATTTCATTCTCATGCCTTTAACATTTTGAAATACAAGATTCTCTCTTTTCTGTCTCTTCTGACCAGGAAGCCTATGTAATGGCAAGTGTGGACAACCCCCATGTGTGCCGTTTGCTAGGAATTTGCCTCACATCCACAGTTCAGCTCATCACGCAACTAATGCCATATGGGTGCCTTCTTGATTATGTCCGAGAGCACAAGGATAACATCGGATCTCAATACCTTCTCAACTGGTGTGTGCAGATTGCAAAGGTAAATTAGCAGCAATGTCCATCTATTAGCTTGGTACTAGATGAGACATATCTGTACAAATTGACCCAAGTTGGTGGAGTGTACACAGTGGAACAGTCATGTCCACCATGATCTATGATTTTATGAACTAAACTATTCAATACGTCATTCAGATTTAAGTCAAAACCCACACTAAACAGGTCTTGCAGTACCTTGGATCAGCAAAAGAAATGCTGCTTATCTAGAAACTATTGCAAATTTTGTCATTGTTGCTAACTTACAAACAGGAAACCAAATCCCAGAGGTACTCCTCCATAGAACACATTCTTTTACTTGATTCATACAGCTTTGATATAGTAGTTTTTATTCAGTCTGAAATAACTTTATCTTTAAGCATCTGAAACACAGAATGTTTCTCAGGACAATTGTGTCTCAGGAGGCAAATCATAAACTTCCTAAGTAAAAAGAGCAGCATGAGGTTGCATATCAAAATACCACAAGCAGTTCATAAAAATGGCCAATCTCTGATTCTGCAAAAAGTATCATCCCATTTTCATGGAGTGTGGGCACAAACTGGTTTCACTGGGCCTAATATTACAATTTTTTTTAAGTCCATCATTATTTTTTATATATTTTAAGCCAGGCATCTTGTAAAAAATGTTGGGGTTTGTAATTAAATTTGTACTCCACTGTTCTGTCAGATTGCGTTAGCCAGCTAAGACATATTAAAACAGGTTTTAAAAATGCAAACACATTAAATAAAATAATAAAGACCCAAAACACTCTTCAGTAACAAGCCAGATTAAGTGTCCAGGACCTATCTGAATAATTATTTAAAATAATTAAATTATATTTTAAGTTATTTATTTATTTACAGTATTTCTACCCCGCTGTTCTCAACCCCCGAGGGGGGACTCAGAGCAGATTACAAGGCAATCATTAGATGCCGGCAGTATAGAATTTAAAACATAAATACAGCAAGTTAAAACAAGCACAATCAACAATAATTAACAATCAAACAGTTTAAGATCTCAATATATGATCCTTCCATATCCCAAAGCGGTAATCCGTGTTCTTATGACCTTCAACGTTAGCCAGTCCCAGTGAAGTGCTGCATTACATTAATGTGCAAAAGCCTGGTCCTACAATCATGATTTTACTTGCTTCCTAAAGGCCAGGAGGGATGGGGTTGATCGTATCACACTCGGAAGTGCATTCCACAAGCGGGGGGCCACTGCCGAGAAGGCCCTGTTTCTCGTCCCTGCTAGCCGCAATTGCGAAGCTGGCGGGAGCGAGAGCAGGGCCTCAACGAAGTTACGAGGCGGGACGTAGGGGCAGATACGTTCGGACAAGTAAGTCAGGCCAGAACCGTATAGAGCTTTAAAGGTCAAAACCAGCACTTTGAATTGAGCTCAGAAATGGACCAGTAGCCAGTGGAGCTGACATAACACGGGGGTAGTATGCTTTTATGTTATTTTTATGTTTCTGAGATTAAAGCAAATGAAAATATTCTTGTGGATATTGTAATTTAGAATATGCATATTCTTAATTTTAGAACAGCCAGATTTGATATAATGGAATTATTGACTAATGAAGTTACAGTTAATAGGATTTCACTGTGGTTGTTGATTTGTTTGAATTCAAAGATATAGCTGTGTTAGTCTGTGGAATTAGTATGTAGAGGGATCTTGTAGCACCTTTGAGACTAACTGAAAGAAAGAAGTTGGCAGCATGGGCTTTCCTCAAGAATCTGAGGAAGTAGACTGAAGTCTACGAAAGCTCATGCTGCCAACTTCTTTCTTTCTTTGAGTTAGTCTCAAAGATTCTACAAGATCTGTTTACATACTGATTTGTTTGAGAATAACAGGTCATTAAAATTACATTTATTTAATGAAAGTAGCTTTTATAGTGGCCTTGTGCCAGTTTGCTAGAGTGATTTTTCTGGCAACACTGGAAGCACTTAGCACACTGTGGGAGTTTGTCAGAAAGCATTGTGGTATTGATCATGGAGAAAAATGGGGGTGGACACTTGAGAGTAAACATTTTCCCAGTGCTGTGTTATCCCATTAGCAAACACACACACACACACATACACACACACACACACACACATATATACAATAATAACTGTTTTCACACACTATTTTTTCCTGTTGATATCTATATAAGTATCTCTTCCATGACTCAGTAAAAAGCAGCACAGAGTTTCATACCTGTGTAGAATATACCAGCTAGATACTGCCCTAAAGCTAATGTTAGGCCCATCTAGAGGAGACCCACTGAATCATTACTGTAGCTGGAACTATCCCTTAAATTTAGACCATTCTTGTAATAGTTATTGTCACTGGTGCAGTAGTAATAACTACAGACTAGAGGAGAATATGCTGACATTTTTATTCTGTTAGTTTATTTCTTTTAGATGGAAGATAAAACACTGGTATGCTAATGTTTTTTTACCAAATTGTTAACACTACAGCAATATGTTTGCCTTCAAAGCCCCCAAATGACTTCAAAGTCTAAAAATGCTCTGCCCCATACCATGGCATTTTACATTTTCTCTCTCTGTTGCACTGGGACTGTAATCACCTTGTCCCTTTCCATGCAATGTCAGAATGAAAGTTCCTATACACAGAGAATTGGATACAGACAAAGTAAATGTTCTAGTCCTGTTGAAATCAAGGAGGTGAATTAATTATGATTAAGTCTCAGTGATATCAGTGGGACTAAGGAATGAATTACTTTATCTGCATCCAATCTAGAGATCCTTGTGTCATACACAAGGGAATTTATTTTGATTAATCTGGTAACATGCTGGTATATTATAACAGATTAAAATGCATTCACATCTTAATCCAAATAGTGAGAATGATGATTGAGTGCATCTGTGCAAATTTTACCATGGATTGGGAAAAATGTGGCACTGCAGTTGATTCAACTCTCGTCAGCCCAAGATAGCATTGCCAGTGGTCAGGAATACTCACTACTGAGTAGCCCAGCAAGGTCTGGAAGGGGTTTGCCCACCCCTGCTTTTCTGTGTAGAAGTATTCTTATTATTGTTTTTTCATAAATTCAATGCAACATTTGTCTGTTGCTCTCCAAAATAATCAGAATCTTTGGTAAAACTCTAAATAGGATATCAGTTCCAGCCTTTTGAAACAATTACAGTATGTGAAATTCTTCCCTCATATCAAACTCTGCATAGATTAATTTAACCAGTGAGAAGGAACCACTTTGATCCTGGGGGAATGGAACCTACCTACCCACCCACCCCAGACACAAATGATGAGGCCTTTCCCCAACACACATTCCCAGTTTCTCAGGACAAAAGAGGCACAGAGAAGATATCAGTGTCAGCTGAATGTCTTCATGAGAATAAAGCATACCTTATTCATATGAAACTCATTGTAGAAAGTTTTTTTAAAAAAAAATCTTCCTGTGGCTTTGGCTGCTTCTGATATGAAATGCAAGCCATTTGCAGAGTAAGTCCTATGTTTAGTTTCTTGTTTATATGCTAGTGTCCAGTTTTCTTTGCCCAAGAAGTCTTATTTGTACAAAACTGGCTTGAGAAATGTTCTTTTTACATTTTCTTCCTGGTTTGGGTTTGATCGTGTTCATTTTGTGGTGTTGCATGTTTTCTTTTTTAATGGATTGCTTGTGCCCCTTGGTTGTTTGGGAGGCAGAACATGGATGTCACAGTTGGATCAGTTCAGCCTCCTGTGACTTTTTGCCTCTGTCTCCATTGACCCTTTGCCTCCATCAGATATGAACTTTCACACAATCATGCCCTGTATTTAAGAACTGTCATGACTGTCACATGATCAAATTGGTGTGTCGCAAAGGACATTTGTTGTAGAATTCAAGAAAATGATGAAGAAGAGCCAGAGTTGAGGAGGAATATAGAGGGCTGATGTGGAGTGATAATCAATAATTTATTTGAAATAGTTGGGGGGCATTTGGGAAGTATGGAAAGATATAACCTCTGGCCGTCCCTGAATATGATCATTTCAGTGCTGAAATGATTCCATATAGACTATTCCATAAAATTCAAAGCCTCCTTTGATCCTATCTTTATAGATGTTGGAAGGGTCTTAACAGTGTGTGTGTTTAAATAATATAATTATACTCTGCTCGCCATGCAGTGTTATTTCCATTGGTGTGAATCTGCAAGAGTTTTAATGGAAATGGCTTTTTATCCAACATAGGTATCTTTCTTTGCATTGGTTGTAAGAAAATAGAATAAGATTTTCTAATTATTCTTTGTATCAATGCTGTAGGGAATGAATTACCTGGAGGAACGTCGTTTGGTACATCGTGATTTGGCTGCCAGGAATGTACTAGTTAAGACTCCTCAGCATGTGAAGATTACTGACTTTGGACTGGCCAAATTGCTTGGTGCAGAGGAAAAGGAATACCATGCAGAAGGAGGAAAGGTAAGTAAAATAATAGATCGGTTCCTTCTAATTCATTTAGTAGGCTTCTTATGCTTTTGTGTACTGAAATCACTGTATATGGAAAGAAGGTTAAAATAAGGATTTTGACATGATCCATAGGGTTTTGGTCTAGCTGTGAATTTGGCTGCACTCCATCTGTTTCTTTATGTCATTCTGTAGACTTTGTAAGGAAGACATTCATTACAAAACAGTTTAAAACTGCTCAGTAGAAAACAGGTATACAAAATAATTATAGTTTTGTATTATAAATGGAAAAGTTTTTCTGGTTACAAATTTCCCATGTTGATATAATCTGAGCAGCAATTCTAAGCAACTGGAATATTATACAATTCACAAAACTGTCATCATTAGTTACAGTGTTTCTTAGTGCTTCCTGTCTTGCTGTTACATTTAATGATTATGTTTCAACTCATTCTAGGTCCCTATTAAGTGGATGGCTTTGGAGTCTATTCTGCACCGCATTTATACACACCAGAGTGATGTTTGGAGTTATGGTGAGTCTGGCAGAAATGTTGTGGTGATTCTGAATATCCATTTGAGCTGATATGCAATTATTTGTCATTGTTTCCTTTCTTAGGCCCAAAACAGATGGGCAGTAAAGTGTGGCTTCCGGCCACTCTGGGGGCATGGCATTTAGATGACGCAGGAAAATCCAGCAGCAAAAGGAGTGGAAAATATCCACTCTTTGCGGCATTCCATTCGGGACCGCAGTGGCGGCCGAGATTGTGGCCAGGTGTATGCAGTTGCCACAGTCCCGTGCCAATCAAGGTGGGAGCGGCCTCTGGCCGCTTCTTTTGCCCCATTTGTTTGAGGGCCAGAAGCGGGGGTTTACATTCTGTCCAGGCCACCACAAGGCCTTGCACACCCTGCCTGGGCCACCATGAGACCTTGGCGCTCTGTCCAGGCTGCCACAAGCCCTTCAGCACCCCATCCGGGCCGCTGTGAACCCTTGCATGTTTTGTCTGGGCTGCCGCAAGGCAGTACACACATTCACAGTGTGCATGCGTGTTCCCATGTTTGTGTGCTCCCATGCAGGACGTGCGCACTAGAAGTCCTGTCCCCCAGAAGCCCCACCACCGCACCAGGTGTCACCAGATCGGGTGATGCCACTGGTTCTAAATGAGACCACTCTCTCCTTTTTTTGTGGTATTTATAACAGGTCAAGTAGCAGTAATTTACAGAATTATAAATACAGAAAAGATGGATTTATCTATACATGGTATAGCAAAATTTGAATTAGGGGAACAATAGGCATTATCTCAGGTGTTTAACGTAATTTTATACATCAGTTCCAAAACAATCTCTCAGAAGAAATGTGACCTAATACAGATTAAAGCTTTGTTTCCCTGAGGCTGTAAATCTATATGTCTGGATTGTCCCACACCAGAATATGGATGGGACTGCATACGGATGAAAAATGTAACACTTTATCCACCTGCTGTTTTAATGAACTTAGTGACTTTCCCACCTCATGCCTTGTTTGGGTAGTGGAATAAGTGATCTTTTTTAAAACATGTCTTCATTTAATTAGTTCATACCTGCTGAAGCACTGATTATTCTGTGTACCTGAGCACCAAACAAGTAGTAGGGATCTTCAAAAGACTTTCTCCTGATCTGATACTAAGATTGATAATATCTCTACCCTCCTTAGAGTGTTTCTCTGCTGAACAAACAAGTTCCTTTGTATTTGTTTTTCTGCTTTTAATGGATTAGTCTTTTAAAATTATCTGTTATTATGATATTTTAGGTGTCACTGTCTGGGAATTAATGACTTTTGGATCAAAACCATATGATGGTATCCCAGCCAGTGAGATTTCCTGTGTCCTGGAAAAGGGGGAGAGGTTGCCCCAGCCTCCAATTTGTACTATTGATGTCTACATGATCATGGTCAAATGTAAGTCAGCTTCCCCTCTCATTTGCACAGCAGACATTATTATTCATCATTATTGTTAAATATAAGACAGTTTCTTGTAGCTGTTAGACCTTATTAGAAAAAATTCATTTGTTGGAATGCTCTTGAGGAGATTCCATGAACAGAAAAAACAAAGTGAGGCCGGGGGGGGGGGGGGACGGACACCAGGATGGCCAAATGAAATCTTACTGTATAAACAAGTTTGTAACCACTAAGACTAGCTAGCCCTATGATTAATGAAAACTGTTACTATGAAATTCACTGACCCATTCACTAGGATGGTGATGTTTGGGAGAATTTTTCAAGGAATTCAAAAGTTTAGAGTGGGTGTTTGTTTATTTAGTATCTTTCTCACTTTTCCATTTACAATATGTGAAAGGCTAGAAAGGGTTGTTCTCTCCCTCACTACACTGGCAAAGGGCCCTCTTTTGAGAACAGCCCTGAGAAGGTCAGTCTTATTCCTCCATGTTGCTCCATGAGGTTGTACTTATCTTTGATCCACATTTATTTTGTTCTTTAAAAATACCCTTTCTTTGGCTGCATTTTTTGTTTCCTTTCTTTCTCTGCATTATTTCATGAAGATATGGTGGCAAGATTCTCAGGGTCAAGCCTCTGATACCCTTAATTCATGCAGCATGCTTCACTCATTCCATGGCGAAGTTGAGAAGATGGAGGAAGATTTGCTCTCTCTTTCAGCCCCTGTGCTCTCTGATGAAGCCAAAGTGAGGCCTGTCTTCCAACATGAACATACCTAAGGCCTGGCATACGGAGAAGGGCAGAATTTCCTCCATATCACTCCCTTCTTTTCATGCTTGCCACCACTAATGGACTCAAAAGGAGGCTGATCAGCATGAATAACATGATGTAGGCATGTAATCCACTGCCTTGGCCACCTCTTCAAATTTCTATTCCCTACCACCAGCATTTTACTGCATAAATTTGAACACTTATCACTTGTAACTTGGGCTGTATTTCCACCTTACCTTCTGCCCTTGTGGATCTCAGAGCAGAGAGGCAATAAGAAACATACAAGGATTCTTCCTCCTCTCCTTTCCTTTCCCCATCTCGGGATATCTGCTGTTTCTCCCAAAAAGTGAAGGCATTTTAAAGCATGCAGACATTCACACACCTCCCATTTGGGCTGCCTCATTAAAGTTCCAGCTTCTCTTAATGACCATTTTGGATGCTTCAGAATACTCTGCTGGGTGCCCCATGAACAAAAACTCTGCATGTCCAGTTGAAAAGAGAAAATAGATTAAACCTCCTACACTGAGCAGGTAGCTTCTCTGCCTTCTCATTCTTCCACCCAGGACATTTCAGATACCTTTCTCTCTTCCCTGATCTTCTCAGATAAGGAGGGGGAGCAAACCTCAGTTATTCTTACATCAGTTAGACTCTTTCAGTGAGAGGACTGTTTGCTGCTCTTTAAAAAGGCAGTTAGAGATTCTCTGCCTCAAGTGTCCTCTAGAAGAGTCCCAGGATGCTGATCTCATAGAAGAGTATTTTCCTAAAGCTGTGCCAGCATCCTTCAAAGTTTCCTTTTCTTCAAAATTTATTCTTTTGTGAGAGAAGAATAGAGCCAGCCTGCCACCAACAGGTCAAACTCATCTTCTGGAGGAAATTTAACAATCTATCATAGGAGTTTATCATACGACGGAATTTGGGGGTATAATGCAATGGCAATCCGAACCGAACACAATCATGGGGTTTCACGTTATTGCGTATGAGTGTATCTCAATTTCGGGTAAAAGGGAAGTCATTCCAAATGCAAGCATAGGTTTTATGTGAATTCGAATTGGCTCAATTTGAAATTGGGAGAAATTCCTCCCATGTGATAAACTCCTCATAGAACATTATAATCAAATACAGACATTATAACCAAATTTGCAAAGGTTGCAGCACTCATCTACTCCTCTACATATGCAAAGGAGGGAGATGATGCCCAGGAAGTTACAAAAGATATTTTTGAAATCTGAGACAGCTCTTAAAAAAGCTTGTAAGGTATCTTCCTTATTTCTTAAGGTATCATCTGCATCCTAAATGCTCTTCCACCTCAGAACAGTGGTCCTTGAACAAAAATCTAGAAAGGGCAATTGGAAAGAGAAACAGCAGAATTGGACTATATCTACATGCACCAGTCCATTAACAATGGGATGACCAGAGACAATGGTTTCCTGGCACACTACATATATTATTGTTATGTGCCTTCAACTTGTTTCCTCACAGATTTTGTTGGACTGTGTGACTTGCCCAACATTCCATGGCCAAGCAAAGAATCAAACCCTGATCTCCAGATTCCTAGTCTGATGTACAAACCACTACACCACACTGGCTCTACATATATCATAATTCTGGTTCATCCCCCAAGCCTCATGGTCATCTCATCACATCTCCTTTCTGTTTCCCAGCCAGCATCAGACTACATTTCTACAATATCCACCAACATTCATACGGTTGTCTGCTTTAGACAACATCCTTCCTTCTAACTTTGTCTCCCAGCTGAACTGGTCACCCACTAATTTTGCATTTCTTTTGCTATTCACATAGCCTGCTTATAAAGGTCTGTTTATGCACTCTATGCATCTGAGGAGATAGACTAAAGCTTCCAAAAGCTTATGCTACCAACATTTTTCTTTCATTCATTTAGTGTCAGAGGTGCTACAATACCCCTTTGCATGGGAAAATATGGTCTTTCAGGAAACCTGGACCTGAGCCATATAGGGCTTGGTAGATCATAACCAGCATTTTGAGTTGTTCTCAAAAAATGTACCCTGAGCGAACGGCACTGTTGCAGTGTGTATGTCGTGTGCTCACTGTAGCCAGCCCCATTTAACATTCTGACTGTAGCTCTTTGGACCAGCTGAAGTTTTACAGCATTCTTCAAAGGCAGCACCACATAGAATGTGTTACAGTAATCCAAACAGGATGTAATTAAGGCATGTCACATTGTGATTAGAGCCAACATTTCTAGAAACAGGTCCAGCTGGCGCACAAGACTTAACTGTGCAAATGCATTCCTGATCCCCATTGAACCTCCGGGCTCAAAGATGAATCCAGAAGCATACCCAAGCTTTACATCTGCAACTTCAGGAGGAGTGTAACCCCACCCAGCACATGTTCTCTTTTGACTGACCAGGAGACTTCTGTCTTGTCTAGAGTAGGTGAAGCATCATTTGGGGATACTTTGGAGCTTGCTGTTCTCTCAGATAGTAAGCACACAGTCCAAACTGTAATCTACTGTCCAATGAGACACATGCTTTTTGCACCCCCTCCCTTCCAATTTTGAGCTAAAATATTTGCTTCTCCACATATTGGTAAAAGTGAAGTATTTTATAAAAGAGAATTATGCCACTCATAACAGGATTGAAATCAACAGTGTTCTAAACTGTATTCATGTAGGTGAAGTCTGAATCTTTTCCTTCTGTCTCATGACCCTTCGTTGCTATTTTTGTTAGTTTTTTCTGTGTGAACTTGATTCAATAACATATTTTAAGGACAGGAAAAAGAACTTTTATAAGATTCCAAATACTTTAACATTCTGTCTTGTTTATGAATGTGTGTGTGTGTGTTCACAAGTAATCCACTAGATGGCATTAAGATACTTTGCTTTGCATTTCAGCGTTCGTTCTGTTGCCTGAAAATTTTAAAAGTAAAGCCTCAGACATGATTTGAGATTTCCTGACAGATTTAATAATTTGCGCTTTCCAGGGCTATATACTGAAGAAGAAGGCCTTAATAAGCTTGTTACCATTTAATAGCTTTATATTTAAATTATCATTTGAGATTAACAGAATTAGTACTGTAGGTGCTTCACTTTTTCTTCTGCAATCCTGAACATCATTATCACAATGTCTCATCTCTTAATTTAGGGCTGCTTTGTGTGTTACCAGAGCAACATAGAAGCCAGTGCCACATGGATCTTCTCATGCTGCTCTGGTAACATACCAGAATATGAAGCTGCTTTATATCAAGTCAGATTGCTGGTCCATCTCCCTATCTAAACTTTTCAAACTGGTAGTATCTTGTCAAGGTCTACCTTAGACCTCTTTAGTAGGAGGGATTCAGCTGGAGACTCTCTCTATGCAAAACCATAAATCTCACAGAACTTATGAAGAAGCAATTGGGTGGAACATAGAAACATTTATATAACTTTATTCCATTGGCTCATATCATATCCTTGCTTTTTACAAGGTGGTACTAGAATGGCATTATTTGTTTGTTTATTATTTCATTTCATTTCTATGCCACCTTTCTACTAAGGGGGGGATCCAAGCCACTCCTAGACACAATCAATTTAAAAACCTTCACAATAAAATTTTAAATTTTAAAATGTTTAAATCATTTTAAAACATGCAGAAGTTTAGAAAAATAAATAAGAAGCAACTATACAAATTTACTCCCATTTTGCTTAGATACTCTACATTTGCCTCTTATTTTGTTTTTGTGTAGGAAAGGAATAGCTTTAACAAACTCAGGGGTTTGAGTGGCTGCACCCAAAAAGATTATTTATATTCTGCTCATTCCTGAAATCTTGAAGTGGACATAACAGTAAAAAATAAAGCAGGAATAAAATTAATACATAATTATGTTACAGTTTCCCTGTATCTGCTTTAACTGTGGACATGGGTAAGAAAAGCATGTGGGGTCCTGTCATGACAAGCAGTTATGACAGGACTCCACATGGATCCCAGTACACCGTTCATATTAGTTTCAGTTTCTCTGGCACATCCCCCCCCCCCACCAGATTAACCTGTGCATCCAAGAAGAGGGACTAGAATACTTATATGCCATTTGATTATATGGGCCATATCTAGTTAGAGATCACTTCTAAGCACCAGGTTTGAACTTCTTTACTCTTACTGTCAAATGTTCCCATTTTAGACTTTCACTTCAAGTCTCTTTTCCGCTTCATCATGTTTTAATGTGTCCTTCAGGTTGGATGATTGATGCAGAGAGTCGCCCCAAATTCCGGGAGCTGATAGCAGAATTCTCCAAAATGGCTCGGGACCCACAGCGTTATCTGGTTATACAGGTACTAGTCATCAAAACTACAGTGGTCCCCCGGCTTACGAATCCCCCGGGGTACGAAAACCCCGGGGTACGAAACCGGCGGGACCGCTAACGTATCCCCCGGGATCCGAAAGATTTCCCCGGGATACAAAGAAAAAAACCACGCGGCCCCTTTAAATCAGCCGTGCAGTCCGTCCGCTAAAGCGGTCCCCTGGGAAACGAAAGCTTCTGGGTTACGAAAGGTAATCCGGAACAGATTACCTTCGTAACCCGGGGGACGACTGTATGATGTTTATTTCCCTTGGAAAAGAGTTGGTGTATGTGTAGTTGGAAAGATATCTAAATTTTGTTTGAATTTATTTTATTGCTTTCTCTGATGTGGAGAAATGGCAAAATAGATGTAAAATTGCAGTAACAGAACTACCTGTAAAAGCAAAAGGAAATTTTTATATGCCTTGGGAATTAACAATTAAATTATGAAATCATTAAATATATCATCCATTTATCCAAAAATAAAAGTACTTCCCACCACCAGAGAATTAGTTCTTACTACTATGTTTTGGCTGTCATTTCTTAGTCATTATCTTGACCTCTACTTCCCACTTACAAAGTTACAAAAACTACATAAATGTTTCAATATCCAATCTACTAAATTTCTATAACTGCTGTTAATTATTTTCAATTCTATCAACATCTTCTCATTGATTAATTTTACCCTCACCAATACTGTAAATATGATAGTATGATATACATTCATTATCTTACTTAATATCTTACAATTTCTTAATTTTACACATTTCTGTTTTGAAACCATCTCAAATTAACCATTTCTTAATCTCTTTTAATAATTCAGCATTAAACATCATTAAATCCAGAAGTATATATTCCCGCCCCCCCGCCCCCCCATTTTTGATTTATATGATTTGTTCACAGTTTCCATTCTTCAATAAATTTGGATTTATTTTGTTGTCTTTGCATGCAGGTCAGTTTGTCCATCTCTGCTAGTTCTGTCAGTTTAATGAGCCATTCATTAATCGACAGAATGTCTGTTGTTTTCCAATATTTTTTGTATGTAATTCTGGCCATGGTGACCATATAGTGCTCAATTCTTTCCTCCTGTAAATCTCATGAATCATCTTATCATATTCAGTAGATAAAACTCTGGTTTTAGTTCTGTTTTCTTTTGCAAAATTCCCAATGTTCTTAGCTTTTTGACATGTCCACCATGTATGAAAAAAGGGACCTTCACAAGACTTACATTTCCAACATATATTATTTTGGCCTTTATAGATCTTGGTTATCTTTCAGGGTGTTAAATGCCATCGAGAGAACATTTTGTACCAATTTTCTCTTAATCTATAATTCAAAGTAAATTTTATGCTCTTAATCCAACTTTTTTCCCATTTATCTAAATGTATGGCATAGCCGATGTTCTTGGCCCATGTAATCATGTTGTCTCAGATACGTTACTCTTCTATATCAAATTTTAACAATAGTTTATACACCAAATTGTATAATGATGTGAGAAAATGTTTGGCCGGTTTCACCTGTAAGGGAAAGAGCAATGATGTTTGTGAGAAAATGCTATTAAATTCTTCCATGCTCCATCTATCTTTGGATTTTTCTATGTAACAGCTTCCCCACGCCTCAGTACTTATTCTCAGTAACAGAGAGTCCTATACTAATAGGCAGTTCCCACTTGATTGGTTTTTTATTCTATAAAATATAGATCTTGGCCACCTCTGAGGGGGAATTCAACTGATTAGTAAAAATATCTCTTCTTGACTCCAAATTGAATTCAGACATTTCTACAAAACATCCAAATAATTTGAAAGAAGGCAAAAGTTTCAGTAATTTGGTATAATTTCCCAAAGGGTAAATGCCACACATTCCTACTTTTGGTGCTAAAGCAGATGGAAGGTGAATGGAACTCATCTTGGGAAATTCTAGTGATCTTACTGAAACTTTTATTTTATTTTACTCATTCAAAATTCCTTGGATGTTTTTCTATGCAGTTAGCCGCATTGCACCTCCAACACCCAAATTCTGTTTTGTTAATGTGATATGATTTCAGTAACAGCTGCCAGGGAAGCTGGTAGAGAGAAGACTGTTCTCTTTAACTCTTGTTTTATGCACTTCCCAGAGCCATTTGATTTGTCAGTATGAGAGGCAGTTTGATCCAACAGAGCTCTGATGTTCTATTATGATTATGGTCAAGTAGTGCCCAAGAATACAGACTTTGGGCATTCCTCATCTCAGTTTCAATTCATGTTTTACAGCTCAAGCTATAGGGACATTTTTTTTAAAAGATTAGTTATGATAATGATGCAGCCTGAAAGCACAAATTGTCATTCTGGTTTTCCTTTTGGACAGGGAGATGAAAGAATGAGTTTACCAAGCCCAACAGACTCAAAGTTTTACCGGAGCCTGATGGAAGAAGAGGACATGGAAGACATTGTGGATGCAGATGAATACCTCATTCCACACCAAGGATTTTTCAGCAGCCCATCAAATTCTCGGACACCTCTCTTAAGTTCATTGGTATTTCCTGTTTCCAAAAATCTTCCATACTGACAAATTCCAGAAAGATAACTAAACTAGCCTCTTGCAGCAAAACCCACAACACATCTAGTATTATCTTAAAGATTAGCAAATGCATTATAAAAACTGAGAGCCTTTGTGGCTGAAGAGCAGGGTATAAATACTCCAAATAAATAAATGCCATCAGCTTTCTTTGGCCAGATTTTATGCCACAGTAAATTATTAAATTTTAAGATGTCATCACACTTGTTTTCCACTGCAAAACCATTTAGTATGAATTGTTCTTCATATTCCTGTTTCTTATTCTTCCCATATTTAAACAAAAGTAATAAAACCTTTTGCTCTTCTGTTTTAGAGTGCTACCAGTGATAATTCTGCAGTTGGAACCTGCATTGATATTAACGGGGTAAGTTTACATTACTCAACAACCACTGGCAGCAGCTACTGGACTATTCTCGGGGGTTTTTTGCCGTCAGTGACAGCTTGAAAGCAACACATGTCATCCAAGTTTAGCTTTAACATTGGAATGGCCATGTCTTTCTGTCAGCAACTACGTGCTTCAGATTTCCTCCTTTATTCTATCCTAACCCGCAGGGACATCGTGTGAGAGAAGACAGCTTTATTCAGCGATACAGTTCAGACCCAACTAGAGGTTGCCTGGATGACAGTCTTGATGATGGCTTTCTACCTGCTCCAGGTGAATACACAGACATTACTGAATCTTTGCATTCAATCTCTGATAGTTTGTTTAACTGAGATGTTCTGTCTGAATTGTATACACAATGGCAAATTTATTAATATTTTGGTGATTTTGACAGTTGGAAAGTCATAATTGTCACATAACTGATTTGATGGTATATTAAGTAAAAGGCACCTGAATAGAACTGAGGATTTATTTGCTGTGTAAATGCACTAAAAATAGCTGTGTGTAAACATGCTGAATAATGTCCATTTGTTTATATGTGTTTTGTTTGGGATAGGAATCCTCCAAAATGAATTTTGTCTTAACTTTTGTGAGGGGCGTAAGAGTGTTTAATCATTCCCATCTTCTCTAAAAAGAGGTGATAACTTATGAATAGCAATGTTTTTCTTGTTTACTTTCAAGACATTTTTTTTTTACTTATGGCAACCCTAAGATGAACCTATGACAAGGTTTTCTTGGCAAGGTTTGTTCAGAGGATGGCCTTTGCCTTCCTCTGAGAGGATGTAACTTGCCCAAGGTCACTCCCTAGGTTTCCATGTCTGAGTGGGGATTTGAACTCTTGTCTCCAGAGTCTTAGTCCAACTCTAAATCCACTACACCACCCATGCCCTCAAAGAAAGTGCACCACATTAATATTACTAGTAACAGGGCTGATAAATACAGTTATTTAAATCACATTGAGTGGCTTTATAAGCAGCAGTGTGCAGCGCAGTGCCATTGGTTACAGTAATTCAATTTCCACCCATTGATGACCAGAGAGAAAGATGCCCATAGGAACAAGAGTCACAAGGAGTTTTTTTGATGTGCATGGAAGTGTAGGCATATTGTTGCTGACTAGCTAACAGTGTGATGCACTGATTAGTGACATTGTAACAGGGATATGAACACCTAAAGACAAATTGGATGGCTGCACAATTTTTTTTACTTTTAAAAAGGATTTCAAATTAAATGATTGCTTTTGTGTGTGGTATATCTGGAAAGTGTAAATGAACTAAAGGAATGGAAAGCTGCAGGGAAAGAAAGCTGCATGTATGGGAAACTATTTTAAAACTACATGAAAAAGAATGGTAGATAAGGAACCCAAACTTTTCTAACAGGATTATTTAATTCAGAAGTCCAAAATCTAATGTAGATTTCAGGATTATCTATGTAGTTTGCTTGGCAACTGAATTATAACAGATTTAATTTCATGTAAATCAATGTTGATCCCAGATTGTGACACAAAGTATCTTTGTTGCCTTAAATTCTTTTGCCATATAAACTGCAACACCCATCAGGATGGTTCTTTTTCTCAGACCTGGATTCATTTGACACTTCCTTATTTCTCCTCTCAATTCTTTACTCCATGCATATTAACTGTCTTTGTTTTAATCTTGTACAATACAACATTTAATAAAATACACTGAATGATAACAGTAATATATTTGGTAACATTATGAAAAATTCAGAAAAGGACAAAGTGAAAGTAGTTGCAGGTCTGTGATGCTTCTTTTGTGAATATGACTAGTCTTGAAATGCAACTAATGTGCAATATAAAAATCATCTCCCTTGCTATTTTTGTCAAAAGATTCTGCCAGTCCTTGACTGATCATTGAGCCATACCTGGTTTGCTGAAAAATTAATTTTTTGATTCAAGTCCCTTGTGCAATTGTGTTAATTCTCTCCCTCCTTTGTTTTCTTGAAATCATTTCAGAATATATGAACCAACTAGTGACCAAAAACCCACCTGCTTCAGTCATGCAAAATCCAGTATACAACAATTTCTCCCTTCCTGTTGAGCCAAAGCCTGTGGTTGATTCAAATCATCAGAATTCTCGGAGCACAGCACTGGACAATCCAGAGTATCTCAACACAAACCTCTCTCCTTTCGCTAATACAGTTTCTGACAACTACCCCTACTTGGACCAGAAAGGCAACCACCAAATCAACCTGGATAATCCTGATTATCAGCAAGATTTCTTGCCGAAGGAGACCAAACCTAATGGCTTCTCTAAACTTCCTACAGCTGAGAATCCAGAATACCTAAGGGTCGCAATACCAAAAAGTGAATACATTGAAGCCTCAGCATGACCACTGAGAGAAAGACTTCTTGTAGCACCAGCAGCAAGACCAGGAATGCCAATGAGGTTGCTGGCTGCTGTAGAAACAAACTATGGGCAGATGAAAGACTAGTCACTATATGCCAGAATGCACAATTTCTGCTAGGTGTGTTTACTGATTTCACTCAGCTTGCTTAGTACTTCTCTAATCTTTATCTATTGGGAAGATGCGATGTGCAGCAAAGAGATGACATCCAGCAAACCAGAAATCATTGTTGCATTCATTCTTTTCTTAACTAGCTGTAAAGAATTGCAGTTTCTCAGTGCAATGCAGCTGCAGCATCCACTTTGAATCATACAGTGCTCTGTATTTTATAAAATATTTTTGGAATTTTTAAAGAGCTTTATTACATCCTTACAAGCAGATACTGGTGCCATATGGATCCTTGTTGGAGACTGGGAGGGGGAAGTTAACAGACTAGACATTTTTCTGTGTCTCTTCAGCTGCACTAACCAGCCTCTGAAGATCTAAAGAAAAAGTTATTGCTATGCATTGGTCCAGCTCTTTGAACACCAGCTTCATTTAATATTTTGTTATATACAAATGAGGAGAAAAGGGCATCTGTGGGGGGAAACGGGGCTTCTGCTTAAGATATTTCTTGGAACAAATGAGCAGGACAAAGAGAATCTGATTAGCCCAAGTCCACCTAGCAGAAGAAGTCACCTACAGCACTCACTGCCAACTAACCACTACGGTCTGGAGACCAGAACTTTGCAGTCTTAAGGCATTGTTCAGGAATGTATATAAAGTGCACAGTGGACTAGTCCCTTAAACACTCACTGTAGATCAAGAGAATTATTTTGTCTGTTTATTCATGTCTCATTTGTTTTCTGGCTCCACTGTTTTCTCTAGAGCTGTGACAACAGCTCTACAAGCTTAGCTAAAAAGCTATGAATGGGAAAGCTTATTTCTACCATACTGCCTTGATACCACTTGGACACAATATTATGAATCTGAATGGTGAGGAAATGCAAAGCTTGCAATTTATTTGAAATGGTCTGAAATATGAGCCTAGCAGTATGTAGCCTAACATAAGGATCAATGGAACTGTCTTGCACAAATTCTACAGAAGTTATAGTTTTGTTCAACACCCATTTACTTTAATGGAACTGATGTAGGAGAATTTCCCATTGATCTTTCCACCGATTCAGCATAAGTGCCAAAAGCAATTACAGTGAGAGAGAAATATTTTCATACCAAAATCCAATCCTACAGTGGGTACTATGTTGGCTGGTATATTATGAATATACCAATTACTAAACAACAATCACATGAAGAAGGCAGGGGTAGAAGTGGAAATAGTGATTAGTTATCTATCTATTTACTGAAATTAACCCACAAATGCATTGATACTAGAAGAATTTAAAGCCAATGCAGAGAGTATCTTAAAAGGTGATTCCAGTGCAATCCTTCCTATGTCTACTCAGAAGTAAACTCCACTGAGTTCAGTGGGACTTTCTGCAACTCTCGCACCTATGTTGCATAGATGATTTGCGAATAATTCCAGCCATAGGGTTGTGGGGGGTTTTTTTTTGTGTGTGTGTGTGGATTAATTTGCTACATCCTGTGGCAATTTTTTATATAAATAGCCAAGTTGTTAGGAAGTTCTCTTTATGCATGAAAGATATTCCATCAGAACATTTAGCTACTCTAAATCATGAATTAGTCTCAAACTCCTGTTTAGAATGAGGAAGAGATGGTGTGAATGAAAAAAGAGAGAGGAAATTAAGTAAATTAAGCTATCTGATCCACTTGGATTATACATTCATGGCTAGCTTTTATGGTTTACAATATGCTTTCTGCCCATGAGACCATAAGACTTAACAAAAATAATTGTGTGTCTAATAAATTAAAAGAAATTAATAAAACTAGAGCATCTGCCATAAAAATAAGCAGTTATCTCGGATAATATCTCAACAATTTATGATTGTGTATCTTTATAGCCCAAAGCAACAAGATTTTTTTGGAACTAACATTATCATAATACTCTTTCTTTAAAATATGCACTGACTCTGCTACGTTGCTGCTAAGGTAGCAAGGCATTTCCCCAAAACCTAGCAAAAATAAAAAATAAAACATTAGCATCTTCATTCTTTCTTAATTTCCTAATAAATTGTGATGTGCTTTTTAAAATTTCCTAATGGTACTGATACAAAAAGCACATTTTAATTACACATAAGTAGGATTATGTTTTTATTTTAGTCTCAATGGATCTTGCTTTCCTGCAAAAACTAATCCACACCTAGACCTTTTAAGACCACATACACTGAGTTTTTACAGGGCAGTTTGCCATCATGAGATGGCATCTCCTTTTCTGTTTCTTCAGTGGTCAAAAATTCATCACCATCACATGGTGAAAATTTTATTATATCTGTGTCATCATATTCTGGATTTGAGTATTCAAATCATTACATACAATGAAGAAATTACACTTCCCCTACACATTTTTGGTGCCTAAACCTGTTAAGTTGCTCCCCCACAATATAGGAAAGTTGATGAAATAAATTGATTGTTCACATTCCCACATCAATGGAGTAATAGCAAAAGTAGTCCTTAGAAACTACATACATTGGTATGTATTCATAGAATAACTTTCCTAGGCGCCTTTGGTTCTTTAATTTTTTATTTTTTATTGCTAATTGTTATTTCATTTTACAAACCTGATCTTAATGATAAAATAAGCATAGAAATTAGCCTTGTGTCCTCTGGCAGCCTTGTATCTTAACAAACCTAAGGCAAAAATCATCACATGGTTAGCAGAAAGGAGTTACACAGATCTGCCATCAAAATTTGTTTCTGTTCCGATAGGGCTATGTAGGGAGGCAAAAATTTCATGGACGAGGATGGTCTACATACAATAAGCAGAACATAAAACAATACCTGCAGTGCTCTTGTACATGTGCTGTATTATAAGTTCCTAAACTGAGCATGTGTGCATCTTCTAATTGTGTGTTCAAAGTGTTAAGTAAATGTCCATTGTCTTATCTACAAGGGCTTAAAGCCCAAAGAGACTGTTCACACTTTGCCCATTTTGGTTACAATTGGTTATGACTGTACCTTTTAAACACTAAAGTAGTTCCTTAAGAAGCTGAAATATGCTTCATATGCATTACAGAAGTGACCAAAAAAAAAAACCTGAAAAACTCTGTATACAATATCAGACCTATGTCCTTCATGCAGTTTTCCGGTCACATTTTGCACCTTGCCACAGCTTTCGTAGCACATGTGCATCAGCATTGTACCAGATATCTGAGAGCAGTTCACTGTCACTTTCACAAATGGCTGGAATATCTTCCATGTGTTGTATGAGGTACACCACATAAAGGTCTTCTAAGCAATTATCCCATGCAATCGTTCCTACACTGGAACCTCAATACTAACTCCTTCACTAAAGGAACAGGTTAACACTTGGCTATTTGTAAAGCAGCCCTAAGTGTAAGACTCTGCATTTCCTGACAAGCATTTCACTCGGGGAATTGGACATTCAGTATGGGCAATAACGCAAAACTGCTACCTACCTCTTCAATGTCAGCTGTTGTTAACATTGTCCTAGTTTTTCTATGATTTTTATTTCTCTGTGAGAATATATTTTAGTTCGGGCAAAGTGAGTCTTTTCTGTTGGCACCTCCTCATTCTTTTTAAAACATTGAGTAAGACTGTTGTGAACTATGTAAAATTCCAGTGCCAGGGGAAACACTTTAAAAGTTTTGTAATGTTAAGTCATGTTTAATTGTGGGTGTGTGTTTTTTTTCTACGGAATTCTTGTGTTTCTTTATTTTACCAATTATATTCTGTAGCTCTAGTATCTGACATTTTAAGAAGCCTTTTTAAGAAAAAATAATTTTTAAAGATAAACATCATAGTACAGTAAATCTCTTTACATTAAAAATGGGCTGTTGGGACCAAAGAGATTGTCTCATTTTCTTGTTTTAAGCTCATGAATAAAATTCAGCATGTCACAATTATCATAGGTTATGGTAAATTTTAAAAGCAGTCAGCTATGAATTGGCATAGGTTTTATCTTTCGTCCCTTATTTAAAACCATGGGTTGAGAAACATCAGCTGTGAGAAGCAAAAAAATCCCCACATTTTCCCCCTATTTAAGGATTGTTTCATTATAAATTTCAGCATTCAAATATGACCAGGCTACACATGTTCAATAGAACAGTTAATAAGACCATTTCCTTTCAAAGTGTTCATATTACAATATGATTTAATTTTAAATGTTACTTACGTATGGTATAGCAAAAACATGAGTTCATTCAGTACAAGTACCTACATCTGTATCATATTGTTCATTATCCGTAGACTACACGTGCACTTTCACTTTTGTGTGGGTTTATGCCCTTGAGGTTCTAGTTAGGATTTGCTATGTGAGCAATAAAATTTCCCACTCTTGCACTCCCATCCCTCAGTGACAATCATTTGTGAGTGCTGTAGCCACTGTGAGAAAACAGACTGTATAATTCCTAGGGTGCATGAATTTCAGAACGGTAGTTGAGTCAAGGCCAAAAGAAAGGGTTTCAGAATCCGTGTTGAATTCCAACATGAATTATATTAGATCACTGCACAATATGTCCAAGCATTCTATGTTTTTCTAGCATTTAGAATGACTAAAACTCCCATAAAATGCATAGGTTGTTAATTGCCACTGTATTTAAACTGATAAATGTATTTTTTGCTATGTCTTCAGTACAGGAGGGAGTAAAAATGAAGTTTTCTTATCAGATATCAGCTTCATTGTAGCAAAAGTATCTAACATAACTGCCTAAGAGACTGAATACGATGTTAGCGCCCCCCCCCTTGATTTTAAAAGGAAATGAATGCTGAAAACTTCTAAAGAATTAAACTTCCACCTGTTCCCAAGTGCTAGAGTCAGTGTTGTGCAATAAAAGGCCATGTAGGGCTCAGTCTACCTGCTCCAAGACTCCCTTTTGAAACAACAAAGAGCTTTGCGCATCTTATTTTTTTCTACCTTAATAACCAGGAGAGATTAAATTTTCATCTTGCTCTATCATGGAAATGATTTAATGTGAATAATGTGGGATATTAAGGGCAGGGGTGGAGAAATTATTGCGCTGAGGATGAATCTGGGCCTCCTGAGGGTCCACAGGATAACCTCATTTGGGGGTTTCCCAGGCTTTGAACGTACCCCTCCTCTTTTTTAAAGGGCAAAATGCTGCTTCTAAGAGATTTAAACTAAAACATGCTGGCACTTTTTGATCCCATCCTTTTGCGTCTGATCCCACTCACCCCTGGAAAGTCTTCTCTAAAAATGAAATCAGGCCTCAGGTGAAAACAGGTTCCCTGCTCTTAATTTGGTGTTGGGAGACAACCACTTCTTATCCTTTAAGGGAATTGTGCATAAAAGCCCACCCAGTTCCCATTCAAATGGGTGTCTGTGTTGGGGGGGGGGAGGTTGCGGTGCCACCCCATTTGTTCAGGGACTCAAGTGGCGTCACGTGGCTAGAGCTGATGGGAGCCTGGGTCCATAAACAGCCTATGGAGCTAGTGCCAAGTCTGTATCAGTTGTACGATGTTGCAATAACTTAGTGTAGGTAAGATTTATATGCCTTTGTATAAACGGTTCAGTAGCACATCTTTAATTGTAGGGTCCAAACCACCTTCCCTTGTTCCTGTCCAAACCCCATTGAAGCCAATGGAGGTTAGGCAGGACTAATAGGGGGCATGTGTATACAGGCAATAGACTAAATATTGTAAATGTACCAATGAAAGCACAATTTGTAGAAATAAACTTTTTGTATTGCTGATTTTTTAAAAAAATGTTGATAAAAAATGTTTGTAAATTAAGTGATGAAAGGAGCAAGATGTGCATAATTCTTTTCCATTTTTTTAATGTTTTGAGGATAACAGATATTGTAATGTAGTGTATTATGTTGGATAGAAAAGGACCATTTTGACTGGCTTGTAGCTTTGTAGAAGTACTTTGTAGCTTTGTGGAAGTACTGGTGATAAAAGTTGGTGGGTTTGTTTGTTTTTTCTTTTGACACTTGAAAATGTGTCACTATGAGATCCTATCCAGAAACTGGGACAATTATTACTTTCCCTAAATATGGTCAGCTGGAAGTATGTTCCATCCAGATTAATATAGCTTCAAGCTCTTAATTTTCTAAGGTCCAACAGTGTACTTCTGTATCCTATGTCAATGGAATTAGAACTTTCCTCCATTCCCCTTTCTGCCGCAGCATTCAATGGTTCCAAAAACATTTTTTAAAAAGGGATTTCTCTGCGGATTTCTTGAGCAGATTTTTATGGTGCCTGAGAGGCTTCAAGGAACAGGCAGATTGTCATTTCAGGCACAAGTAGCAGAATCGAGTGGAAACAGACCATTGCAAACTGGCCTAAGATCTTGTCCAATCCGTGTCAGCAGCCAACATGGAGACATTTGAAGCTTTCACATATTGCTACGGTTGATGCAACATAAATATATACTTGTACCAAGAACTGCATCCTAGCAGTGGTCTCCGTGGTGCAATAATTAATAAGAGAAATAATATCAAATGCAACTGAATCTAGAAAATAAACGTTTCTGTTGCTGCAACCCAGTTCCTGGGGGTAAGTCCCAATGAACTAAGTAAGAGCTACTTCTGAGTAGCCGTATATAAGATTGTGCTGTGAGTTTAAAAGCAGCAATAGATTCATGGAGACAAGAATAATAAATGAGGGGACCATTTTGTCAGCCCCATCAGGAAAGCTTAAAGCATATTTGCTGCAACCTAACTAGCTTTCAGGGGCTAGGTCTTCTCCCCTTGCCCAAAGTCAACACTTAAAATTTTATTAATTCAGTGGTCTTATTTTATTTGGAATTAAGCCTAAATTTGTTGTTCAGACATGTCTTAGCAACCTATTCCATTTTTTTAACTAGGTGGACAATAAGTAGGCAGATGCATTACTTTAAGAATGCATTGTTCCAAATATTTCCATATAAACACTGTATTGTGAAGAGCAAAGGAAGCATAAAGAGATCCATGAAATGAAGGTGCTATCTTAGCCCCTACTATACTGACCCCTAAAGGAAAATCTTAACTTAAAATCCTTTGACATAGTGAAGTTTGCACGAAGAGAACTAGCCACTTTAATGATCTATATGTTTTAGTCCATCCCTTCCAAAATGGAAGCAGCATAAGCTACCAAGATATTCTTTTTAAGCAATACACGTAGTTTTAAATGTCATACTCCTTGTTTTTCAAAAATGACTATTCTGTGTTTCTGGAGCATGTTCATTTTATTTTAATAAAGCATATGAACAACAGTTTTTGCCTATCATTTGGAACTCAGGCTTATGAGTAAACAACACTGATAACTGGAGGGTAGGAAATTATGTTTATTGCTGGTTTTTCCAGAGTAATCATTTCTTTTAGTAAAGCAAGGTACACCAGTAGTATTCACTGAGGCAAACCTGGGGAAGAAAAGGGACAGCCTCACTAGGCAGCAAAGCCTCTAAAGGAAAGGGTTTTCTTTTGTAACCTTCTGCAGACCCTAAGTTTCATAGGAACTAAGGGGGCTTTTTAGATTGGCAGGAAAGTGTGACATGAAGTTGCCTTTACCTTAATGCTCAGCAGCTAGACTGCAAGCCCCAGGTGTGCATTTAAAAGGTACAGGGCAGCTAGACTGAGGGGTGTGGGAACGACTTATCTGAAGTCTTTTCTGTGGCTCAGCAGGTACATGGGAAGCGGTCAGAACACTACAAACACAGGCGGAACAGCTACATGGGCGGCAATGAATGCGGCTTTTAGCCGCGGTGAACCTTTAAATTTTTTTTCCTTGCCGGCTGCAAACTGCGCAATTCCTCAATGCCCTGCAGGTGTAAAAGCTGGGGTTTATCCACGGAACAGCAAACGCAGTTACACCATACAGTCAAATTATCATTGCCGGCTGCGAACTGCTCAATTGCGCAGTTCGCAGCCAGCAGCCGGCAAACCTGTGCAGTTGCGCAGGACAAATGTATACTTATGAGGATCCGTCAAATTATCATTGCGTTTCCTCTGCCTTTTTAAACTGTGCTGTTGCACTGGTGCATCATGAATGAACCCCTTTATTTTGTGAATGAATTGACATGTTATCCACAGTAGAATAACAGTAATGGCATCCCAGAGTATACTTATGAGGGAGGGCTCTTCTACTTAAGGCCAGGTCCAATGGTGTTGCTAGGCCTCTCCCTTTCACTCTTTCCTAGGCCAGATGGTGTTGTCAATGTTTAGCTGTTAGAATTTCCACCTTAATTCAGGTCAGTGAATGGGAAAACATTCAGCATTTGATTCTGGATGATCACATTGACCTGGCTGGATGAGGCTGGGGGTAGAGTAATCTTTTTCAGCTCTGCTCACTCTGTGCAGCCGTGGACAAGACCTGGGTGTGAAGTGGTGCTGCTGCAGTGGTTTATTTTAATTCCATCCTCTGCATTCCCCATGAATGATTTGTTACTGGTTATTCCCAGGATAAACCCTCTCTAATCGTGACATCATGTAATAATTTTAGCCGCAATCACGTGACTTTCCCTGGATAATGCCTTTTGAATCATCCAGTTTCCCCCATGTGTTACTGAATGCATTTCAGTTTGTGCAGTCCAAGGCACAAATTGTGCAGTGGACAGGATCTGTGGAGAGGTGAAAGACACCATGTGTGTACTAGAACTTTGCTCTTCCTAGTTCATTAAACAGGCTGGGGGATAGGGACTGACGGAGTGGGTGAAGGGAGTAGTGAGTGCCTCCTTATAACAAGATGGAGTTTATAATCTGCATAAAGGAGGCAGTTGTGAGGACTTTGTTGAAAAGGTCATCCCTGTATCCCCTTTTAATGGTTAATTATAGGCCAGTGTCTAACATACAATTCTTGGGCAAGGTTGTGCCTCCCAGCTCTAGGGGTTCTTGGAAAAATTATCTAGATTCATTTCAATCTAGTTTCAGGCTTGGAGTTTTGGAGTGCGGTGCCATCAATATGTAGACAATGCCCAACTCTGCTACTCTTTTCCATTCCAATCTAATGAGGCTGTCCTGGTTTTAAACAACTGCTTATCATCTGTAATGGACTGGCAGTGAGTGAATAAACTGAAACGTAAATTGGGTATGACAGGTGCTCCTTGATAGTAGAAAGGCAGATCAGGGAAAACGGATTCAGCCTGTGTTAGATGAGGTTACGCTCCCCTGAAGACACCAGTTTGCAGTTTGGGTGTGTACCCTGACTCAGTTTCAAACCTAGAGACAGGTTTCTGCAGCCACGAGGAGTGCTTTTGCATATTTAAATCTTGTGCACCAGCTTCTTTCTTCGGTGGAGTCTCCTTCTTTGGAGGTTTCTAAACAGAGGCTGGATGTCCCTCTATCTGGAGTGCTTTGATTGTGAGTTGGACTGGATACAGCAAGCTTGTTTTCTGCTGCTCCAGAGAATAGGACCTGGAGCAATGGATGCAAGTTGCAGGGATGCAATGGATGCAAGAGAAGACCTTCTCTGGAACTCCCTTCCCAGGGGGCCAAAATGACCTCCCCTTTACTGTCCTTCCAACAGGCAAAACCCCTTATATTCCAACAATTAATACAGAAGGTTTTTAAAGAACAGGCTGAGGGTGCTGTATTGTTCTAACTAACCTATACCATTTTAATAGCTTTTTAATTTTTAAAATTGCATTTTATTTATACTAGAAACGTAAAGTATTATAATATTATGACTAGTTTAATAGTATTTTAATATTCACTTTTCGTATGATGTTAACTGTATTGCTTTTTTAAAGCATAACCTGCCTTGAGTACCAAGTCTCTTGAGGAAAGTGGGATATGCTGTTGCTGCTGCTGCTGTTCACATAAGAGTGTAGATTTACATGGTTTACTGATTAATAATTATTACAGCTGGTTTATTTTAATATTGGGCGCAAACCACTTTGGACAGCTTTAAGATGGAAAAAGGAGGTTTGTTCCTTTTCTTGCAAAGAAAAATGAAATGGAATGAAATGCATACACACAGAGAGCATCATTTACATTAATTTTTAAAACACACATTGAATACTAGTGTTATGATTTCCCTTCAAGATTTTGAGTCACTTAGCGGAGTTTATAACATACCATACATGAAGTGAAGTGACCCCAATCTGGCCTTTCTGCAGCTCCTTTTTGCGCCACGGAAAGGGTGCCATAGACGCTGCAGCTTTTCAGCGCTTCTTTGGTGTTGCATCATCTAGACATAGTGCCAGAGGAGCGCCATGACTCCACCCACAATGTGGGCAGGCGCACAGCACCATCAGAGCAAAATTGGGGCTTGCGTTGTGTGGACCCCACACCTCCACTCTGCCCCCAGGCCAGCATTTATCGCTGGTCTGTCAAGGCCCTAAGTTACACTGAACACTTGGATAGACTGTGGAAATAATGTATTAGTAGTAGCAACAACCATAATAATACATTTATTAATGTAGATGTATATGGAGTAGCTCATATAGATGTGACGTTGGTTCAAAATGCTTGCTTTCCTACAGCAGGCAGACAGCTTTTTCTGGTGGAGCATCTCTCATATCCTGTGAAAATGTCAAAGCGCTAATAAAGCAGTTGCAGGCCTGAAGACAGTGATTTATTTAACTTCCGAAAGAGTTTAATTTAGAATGTGTTACTCTTGTTCAAAATATTGATCTCCCTAGCAGCAGAGCTAATGAGGGCAGAATCTGCTGGCTCCTGGCTGCAGAATGTGCTCTGATCCCCTCCCTGTGCAGAAACACTTCCCAGATGCTCACCCTATTTAATGTTATTTCAGACTTGACAGTGAGGAAAGCTGATTTTCCTCATTCCCAAAGCTGAAACAGTGACTTCTCTAACTACCAAAAACTATCTGCAACTAGCAACCTATGTAAATAGCAAGAAATGTAATGTAAGTGTCTCAGTTTCTTGAGGGGGTAGGTGACAACAGTGAGGCAGCTCTCTAAGGCAATCGGCAGTAGCAACACTTTGGCTTAGACGTTCCAAGAGCCCTGCCACACTACACACTTGTGTGAGTCTGCTTTAACTGCCATGCTTCCATCATGTGGGAATCCTTAGATTTGCAATGTAGGAACAGGTATTCTCCAGCACAAAGTTCCAGCACAAAATTCTCCAGCACAAAGTTCCAGTGCTAACAAAACTACAAGTCCCAGGAATCCATAGGATGTTGTCATTGCAATTAAAGTGGAAAACAGTGCTCTTGTCTAGTTTGAAAAGGCACAGCTCTCAAGCTCAGATTTTGTAGTCCTTGGGACCCTAGAGTGACACATTTAAATAGCCATCAATGGCTATTCTCAGACTGAATTATTGATCTTGAAGATTCCAGGCAGTATTGCTAAAAACATTAATTTTTAAAAATCATGTATCATTCTTAAACAGGAAATATTGCAGAAGTCAATTTCATGCCCAAATTCCTGCCCCAACCCAGCACAAATGAAACCTTCCTCGTTTTCTTTCATCCCTCTATTTCCTTGGTATCCCTCTCTTAGTCTGCCCTCTGGTACATCTGTGAACATTGCCTTTGAAACAGATATTAATCTTTTCAATGGGGTTGCTTGTTCAGGATTGTCCTAGGTCATGAGGTTTCCAGGCCAAAACTGGAGGCCTAGGAATGGCCCTTGGTTAAGCGTTAAGTACCAATGACAATCGGTCATAGCATGCAATTCAAACAAGTACGCTCATATGCACATACATACATTGAACATGTTTTCCTGTTTGGAAAATAAAACAAATCTTAGCTAAAAGCATGGTTACAAGATGAAGGGAAAATGAACGGATTAATTCATTCTCAGGAAGAAAGACTAAGGAACGTTTAATATAGCATACTTGCTTCTAGGCAGAAGGTGGAGGCAGAGCAGAGAGTGAGCCCTGGTGCCACAACAACTAACCTCGGAGGAGAAGGCTAAGTAAATACAGAAACACACACTCCACCCCAAGAGACTTTGCAAGTTGTAGCAATTTGTAACACCCTGCTTCTCTACTATCTGAGCTGGAGATCTGCAGACAGTATTTTCTACTTGCCCAGAGAAGAGCTCACCAAAACTGGAGATTTGGCACACTTATCTCCCACCTGCAGATTATCCACAAATATTAGCAATTCAGGGCCAGACCCTGAGCTCTGGCAACCCTGCCAGCCATGCCACAGTATCACTGCATCTTGCTCCATGAGATTGTCTTTGGGTGAGCCTACTTTGTCTGCAGCTTACCCATCTCTGGTGTAGCTGTCAAAAGACTAGTACTGCAAAATCATTTTTGATTGTACCTCTGCCAGCTCTACACCAAAATCTGTGTTGGCATCATCTTTACTGAAGTCAGGAAGCATTAGGCAGAATACTCATAAAGTCAGCATTCATAAATTCAATGAACAAAATGTGACATGCCATGAGTACATGGGATCCCTGTATCAGTGGGTACCCCAGGCAAAATAGAGGATGTTCCAGTCCAGGGGGCACACATCCTACCAAAATGAGAACACACTGTGCAAGCAGCTCAGTTGGTACTGGACAACGGATTAAATATCCTAATAATCATAAAACCACGGCAATTTATTACGCAGGAGGCTAAGTGCCCAAATCCCGTGCAGAAACGGGATTTAAATCCGGAAAAATCCCAGAAAAGCGGGATCATTTTCAGACAGATTGGGGGTACTGACACAGAAAGTGGACAAAATCTGTTGCTTTTTAATTTTGGGAAAATCCTGAAAGTAGAAAGGATCTAATTTTAACCACTTTCTGTGCAGGTTAATATCAGATTAATGCTCAATGTGCCCAAGATCATTTGAAAATGATCCCGCTTTTGTAGGATTTGTCCACTTTCTGTGCGTGATCCCCCCCCCCCCCCGACGTTGTCTGAAAAAGATCCAATTTAAATCCTGTTTCTGCACGGGATAAACTCTGTGTGATAAACTCCTATTGGAACTCATCCATGCTGGCTAAAGGAACAGGATACGAAAGGTTAAAGGTAATAGCTTTCTAGTCTTTGCATAACCACCCCATGATCAGCAAACGCTGACTACAGAGAATGTTTGCACTTTTGCAAATAACTAATTGCAGAATTAGGCAAATCCTGTGTTTGCAAGCTTTGTGTTGCCTTTGTGAAGAATTTTGTTGCTTGTTCTTTAGGCACAGAATATTCACAACCCTGGTATGGAAATCCACTGCTTGGGAACTGCGTAATGAGATAATTGCCCTTCCTCCCTTTTGCCTTTTTCCTTTCTCTTAGTCTACCAAGGATGATCTCTTGTCAACTCTTGTATATGTGGTATTTCATGCTTTCCAACTGTCCCATTATGGCAGGCACGGTTTTCATTAACCCTTTGTCGTCCCACATTTCAGCAACTTTTAAAATGACTCAGTTTCTCTCCTCCTTCCCCACCCCCCACTTACCTCTTTTACTTATTTCAATTGCTGCAAACATAATTCAAATTGCAAAAGTAGTTTAGACTAAGCATAGCAGGAGTTAGAAACTTCCCAGTAGGCTCAGGCAAAACAAACTTTTGCAGCCCTTCATAGTTCACTAATACTTTTTTGCCATTTTTTGCCATCACATGTGTCCCAATATTCACCTGTGAAATGTTGGAAGGCATACCTATGACTCTACTGGCTTCTGTAGTCAAGGTTAACATTTTAGCAGCACGTGAGGATTTAAAATAGTGTTAACAGAAACACTGTTTTGATGCAATGTTAACATGCACAGCAATCAAGATTAGTAATCCTAATCGGGCATAGCAGGCCACATAATACAATTTCACAGCACTCAGAAAGGGATATTTAAGCATCCTTTATACACATCATTATCTCAATAACCAACACACAGTAAGTAGCACTAGGTTAAAAATTCCTATTGGTGCCATCAAGACTCCCCCATAGAAATTAATATGGTGGGGGGATTTTTCCTCCTGAGATCACTGCTGTGAAGGAGAGACTTGTAAACCTTCCTCTCTAACTAGGGGTATGCGGGATGACACCTGAAGAGGGGTGATACCACTGCGCCGCAAAGATCTGCCTTTTGTCAGAAACAGACTATGTCATTTCCCTGTGTCCCTTTAAAATGCTGAAGAGATTATATGAGTGGGCCAAAGGAAAGGTTCCTCGTTTTATTAAAAATAAATTTTAAATTTTAAAAACTTTTTTAAGAAAAAGTTTCTCTTCCCACTGAGCTTCAGCATGACTTGTTTTTCAGAAGCCCATTGCCCCTAACCCAATCTTCTTGAACTTGGTCCTTGCTTCTGAATTTCTTTTACTTTCTTCCAGCCCGATGGTATAACAGCACATCAATTCAAAAGTAAAATTTCATTGCCTTCAATTAGGCGATATAGTTCCCAAATAATAACTGGTGAAGTGTCCAGGGTTTCTAGGATCGACCACTCCATGCTATGCACTCTTGCACCTCTGGCATCAGGGTATCCCTCTTTGCTTCACTGAGGTAAGATGAAAGGGAAAACTGATTTCCCCCACAATATATTGTTGTAAACTATTAGTATTGCATTGTGAAACATGAATGAGCAATTAAAACCCATCAGTTTTACAAAAGCCCTGCTTCTAGTAGAAATAAAAACTGCTAGAACTGGTTGACATGGATCAAACTGAATCCCTGTCTTTTTGGATTTTGCTTGGGGGCAATCTTGATCCATGGCGACCCAGTGGATGAGACATCTCCAAGACACCCTGTCCTCCACTGCTCTGCTTAGTTCCTGCAAAGTCAAACCCGTGACCGCCTTAATAGCATCCGTCCATCTAGGATGCAGCCTTCCTCTCTTTCTGCTTCTCTCCACTTTTCCTGGCATTATTTTTTTTTCCAATGAGGCATGCCTTCTCATGATGTGTCTGCAGTAGGACAGCCTCAGCTTTGTCATCTTGGCTATGCTGCTATAGAATGCAACACTGTTCCTGCAAAGAATACATCAGAGGGAAAAACTCTAGGAAAACCTTCTTTCTAACATACCAACTTTCTATGTGCAGCTACATGACTATGTATCTACATGACTATGCATCACTTACATCTACTTTCAAGCTAAGAACTTCTTTCTTTAAAAAATGTTTAGCAAAGTAACAATGTAATTACAGTTTAGGCATATTTTGGGTTAATTACTACTGGTACAATGATCAAAGTTATAGGTAAAAGACCAAGAATATATGGCAATTAAAGGAGAAATTAAAGAGAACATTTAAGAGGTTAAAAACTTATAAAGTTTTTATAATGTATGGTATAAGAGATCCTGCCTGTCTCCACTGGAATAGTACAAATTTCATTAAGGGACAATCTGGTAATCAAACCCTAAAAGCACACTCCTAAGGACTCCATTTATATTCCTATGTACTCTTACATTCAGTCAGTTTTACTTATAAGTACACATCCAGAGTCTCATTCTTTCAGTCTTCCTTCTCCTTGGTTTTCATATCATTTCACTTAAAAGATCTGGATTACAATTCTCAACTAACCTCAACAGATCAGTTTCTAGGGGTTCTAACGTTTGCAAACCTGCAAAAAAAAGGGGGGGGGAATTAGATAGATAGCAACTACTGGCAGTGGCACCACTAGGAAGTGTGGTGGTGTGCATCGCACCAGGTTACACTCGAGAGGAGGGTATCACCCAGTGGGGTAATACACCCTAGGGGACCAGCCGGCTACCTTCCACGTCCCACATGGACCTGGAAATTAGTGCTTATCAGTGAACCAGCACTCCCTAAGCAGTTTATGATGTGTAAACCAACTGCCCCCAACAAGCTAGGTACTCATTTTACTGACCTACAAAAGGATGGAAGGCTGAGTAGACCCAGGAGCCGTGCCTGGGATCAAACTCACAACCTTTCGGCTGTGACTGGTTGCAGTACCACTATTTAACCACTGCTTCACCAGGAAAGGTGGCTGCCTTCCAGGTCCTGTGAGGCAATGGTCAAAGGAGAGCTGTTGAGAAAGCTGAGCATGCCCCCACCACCTTGCTGTTGTAGTGCCATTCTATGTGCCACAGTCCCCCTTTGACCCTGCCCCTAGAAGACCCACCTCCCAGCATTGGGTGACACCCTGGGTGGGGATGCCACTGCCTACTGGTGAGGATACATCCTTGTCTAGATAATGCCAAGTGATGTACAAACCCTGTCCCAGTTCAGGACTGGCAGTCAGACCACATTTTATTAGCTGTGGTTTGTTTCTATTCCATTCAGCCCAGAAATTAACTAGATAATTCTTCTACTAAGGAAATTTCATGTTGAATCAAAGTCTCAGTCTTGCTTTCTTACACACACACACACACACACACACAGCGCCTACCGACAGCTTTATGACATGCATTATTCTTACTCTGCGGGTTATTTGGCTTGTATAAATGCTTCAATCATGCTCAGCTGAGTTCTCAGGCCTGAACAAAGGAAAGGAAAACAAACTGCAAAAAATGTGCAAATAATACTGTGCTGGAAGCAGTTTGAGTCATCATATCATGAAACTGCAGAGCTGGAAGGAATCTAAAGGTCAAGTAAGGTCAAAAGCACTTAAGGTTGGATCCAGACTGATGTATTCTTAAAGTAAACCCAATGAAATCATGAGATTTAAGCTAGTCATTCTTAATTTTTTAAAGTCTAATTAATTCCAATGTGGTTTATTCTAAAAATGGATTCAACTCTTAGACTGTAATAGTATACGTGCATCTTTGAATTTTAGGGATCTTATTTCTTAGTAGGCATGGGTAGCGTTGTGTTGTTAGGAATGAGTACATATTTAGAAATATAAATAGTAGAGCCCTCCAGTATCTGAAAGGACTATACTTCTACAGGACGCAATGCTGAGCCTGCAACATGCAAATCAAAGAGGGAAGCTCCAGGAAGTCCCACTCTCTCTAATGTGCCAGTTTTGTATGTACAGGGAATGTCAACAGGAGGGATAACTTACATAAGTAAACCTGCATTTGGAAATGTGTAGCTCAACATTGGCTATATCATATGCTTTTTCAGGGCATATGATTAGGGCCTACGGATATGTAACACATAAAGCACAATCATGGCTTTTTCTGCACTGCAGAACTGCAGAACTAAAGCATTTTGATACTACTTTAACTGCCAGGGCTATGGAATGCTATGCTATTTGTAGTTTCATGAGATGTTTAGGCTTCTCTGTCAGAGAACTCTGGTGCCCCACCAAACTACAAATCCCAAAATTCCATAGCACTGAGCCATGGCAGTTAAAGTGGTATTGAACTGCATCATTTTGCAGCACATGTCAAATAGAAAAACAGAAACCTATGAAACAAACCCAGCATGGAAGGGCCCAATACACAGGAGTCAAAAAGTCAAATCTCATGTATACATACTCAAAAGTAATTGCTGCCACGTTTAATGAAGCTTCATTCACAGGGTCTTAGGTGTGTAGCTTGATCCTATTTATAGTAATGTATGACCATATCTACAGTGCTATATAAATAAAGCATATTAATAATAATAATAATAATAATAATAAATCCTACTACCCTGTTTCCCCAAAAATGACATCCCCATAAAATAAGACCTAGTAGAGGTTTTGCTGAATTGCTAAATATAAGGCCTCTCCTGAAAGTAAGACCTAGCAAAGTTTTTGTATATAAATATATATACAGTATATAATAAATGTTCATTTTTTTGGTTCAACCATAAATGCGAATTCTTCTTCATGGAAAAAATAAGACATTCCTTGAAAATAAGACCTACCGCATCTTTGGGAGTAAAAATTAATATAAGACACTGTCTTATTTTCAGGGAAACATGGTAAATTCATCAAGGCATGCTGCCAAGTAACTGTGCTCGGGATACAACTTTAATAAGATAAATTTCATGCCAAGTATGTCACATAATATTTTTGAGCATTGATCCCTAGGGTTGCCAGCTAACAACAACAAAAAACCTGACCTTATCTCATTCTGTGCTTTTAAGAGCAGCTTAATGGATTGAAATCACAGGTGAAACTTTTAACAGCAAGGGGATAATATTGGCACACAGGAACTCTGGCTGAATAAAATGCTGGCAGCCTCAACACTGTTTTATTTTTTCAGGCCTAATATATGCATACAGATAATATATAACTTAGCTCTCAAAAATTAATATGCAGTTCTTACAGCAGACAAATTCTACACCAATGGAAGCGAAGGCTTAGCAATGACCCCAATTATCTTTTTATGGTAAATTTGTTGGTGCTTTGATACGTCAGTAACCAAGCTAAGTGCCATTTATTTTCCTACCACTCTTAATAATTGTCATAATGGACTCTGAATATTCCTAAATTGTAATTACATTATGCCCAAAGATGAAAGTGAAGAACAGCAGATCCTGGCCAAATAAAGGTTTTTATTTAAAAATGTAACATTTTGGGCAATTTATTGGATAATACATAATTTGTGTTACATGCACTCCTTTGACATTTTTCCTGCAAGGGGGAAAATACAGGTAGTGTCTAGGTGGCATCTCTTTCTGAAACATCATTTTTAGGATATGCAAAATGTTTGATATAAGGCCCTTTCACACCACACAATTAGATTTCACTTTAACTACCACAATCAGGCACTAGAACTCTCTGCTGTGAATTCTAACTGCCCTTCGCTAACCTGCAAGTCCCAGGGTTCCATAGGAAGCAACCACAGCAGATGAAACTGGAATCATAGCTCCAAAACACACTGCAGAAATAATCTAGTTTGAGATTCCTTCAACTGCCTTGGCTCAATGCTAGGGGATTCTGGGAACTGTATTTCTGTGAGACATTTAGCCTTGCCTGTCAGAGAGCTCTGGTGCCACAATAAACTATAGTTCCAAGGATTCCCTGATACTGAGCCAGGACAGTTAAAGCGAACTCAGACTGCATTATTTCTGCAGTACGTTTTGGACCACAGAGTTAAAACTTCTTAGTGTGGAAAGACCTATAGTTCCCTTGCAGAATAAGGTTGCTTGTAGGTTGGTGGACGTTGGACACCTGCCATCTCCTGGAGTGAGGGAAACAATTCAGCAATTTGAATGGTCCAGAAAGAATGGACACACTGTCTGCTCTCCCTCCTCCAGACTGATCTGAACTGCTTTGGGCCTCAGCCTCTGTAGATCAGAGTTGAGTTTAGCTCACCGAGTTCAGGCTCCATCCCAGTTGGACTGAAATAGCCCAGTTCATTTCAGAACAATTTGGTTTGTCCAAAATTCATTTCAAACCACTTGGTTTGTCCAAAATGGTCATATAATTCTGATTATCCTAAATCTCTAGTACTCTCCCTTCATAAGGGAATTAATCCTATGAAAGGATAGCCTGAGAACCTGGAAAAACGAAATGTTATATATTATATAGATGGTGCTCCCTATACATCCTCAAGCAGTTTGTTCTTAAAGGAGTTAAATTAAGGATGTGATTCTTTATCCACTTATTTTATGAGTTTAACAGAACTTACATCCAGAAATACAGGTACAGCGCAGCTTTATCAGGGTTTACCAATAAGCAGAACTGCAGAGTCCAACTCTTTGCCAATGCAGGAATCCCAGAGGAAAACCCACCTGCCTTTTCCAGAGGGCAATTCAGCCTCTTTTTAAACAAGTTTCTGCTTCCCAATTGTTCAACAAGAGCAGCAGGGAATTACCCCTCCCCTCATGGCTGAAATGAAGAAAGAGGATGGAACTAATTTTGAGGAAGATTTTTTTGGAGTGGAAATACTTTTAATCCTAAGTATTTGTGGAGTCGAAGGCTTTCATGGCCGGCATCCATAGTTTTTTGTGGGGCTTTCGGGCTATGTGGCCATGTTATAGAAGAGTTCCTTTCTGACGTTTTGCCAGCATCTGCGGCCGGCATCTTCAGAGAATTATAGCCTGGAAAAGGATTGGAGATATATATCCTGTGTGACCCTGGGATGGGAGGAGTGATTTGCAAATGTATTGTTCTGTTGCTAATGGCAGTCCTCAGGGTGGGAGGATATGCAAAAGAGGATTAATGTCTGCTAATTAGTTCTCATTGTCTGCTGGGAATCCCCTGACCTTAGGCTGTTTCTCATTTGCATTTGTGTTTGTCTTTTCCATTTGGCCCCAGCTGGCAGATTTGAAGAATGAAGGAGACGCCACCAGTCTGATGCCTAAGAGGGCATTTTGCTCCTCGGGGAAGCCTCAGCTGCATCTGGAGAAGAGACGGTTAAGGGGTGATACAAGAACCCTGTTTAAGTATTTGAAGGGGGTGTCATATTGATTCTAGGCTGCATCAATAGAGGTATAGTGCATAGCTCAAGGGAAGTTAATAGTGCCACTCTATTCTGCCTTGGTGAGGCCTCACCTGGAACACTGTCTCCAGTTCTGGGTGCCAGTGGTGTTCTAGGGTTGGTGCCACCTGGGAGTTTATCAGACAACAGAAACTGGAAACATAATCCAATGGTAGTCTGAACACAATCATGAGGTTTCACGTTCTTGCGTGAGAAACTACTGCATGCATTTTTGGGCAATGGGAAGTAATTCTGAACACAATTGTGGGGTTTCACGTTATTGCGTGAGAAACTATAAAACGCAATTTCGGGCAATGGGAAGTCATTCCAAACGTGATGCAGCGTCAATATGCAATCACGTAAATTTGCTGAACTAGCGAATTCACTCATTTCCAAACTAGCCCCACTTTCATTTCTTTTGAAATTGAGAGAAAATCCTCCCGTGTGATAAACTCCCTGGTGTGGTTAGTAATGGCAAGGATGGGACTTCTGGGGGCAGGGCTTCTAGTGTATGTCCCTGGGAAAGGCTGGGGAATAGCCCCCGGGAGGGCTTGGGACTGATCAGGTGTCACTCCTCTTTTCTAGGATGTCACTTGTGACACTACTGCTGGGCACCACAGTTCAAAAAAGATGTGGAGAAACTGGAGCACGTCCAAAGGAGGGCGACTAAAATGGTGAAGGATCTAGAAACCATGCTTTATGAGGAGCAACTTAGGGAGCTGGTGATGTTTAGCCTGGAGAAGAGAAGGTTAAGAGGTGATATGATAGCCCTGCTTAAATATCTGAAGGGATGTGGACGTTATCAGACGATGGAAATTGGAAGTATAATCCAATGGGAATCTGAACGCAATCATGGGGTTTCAAGTTATTGCTTATGAGTGTATGGAGTTTATCACATGGGAGGAATTTCTCCCAATTTTGAATGGAGCCAATTCGAATTTGTGTAAATTCGCTAGTTTAGTGAATTTATGTGAAATCTCATTGCATTTGGAATGTGTTCAGAATGACTTCCCATTGCCAGAAAATGACCCCCCATTGCCCGAAATTGCGTGAGATACTCTAATATGCAATTACGTGAAACCCCATGATTGCGTTCGGAATGAGTCCCCATTGCCCAAAATTGCACGAGATACGGTACACTGATTTGCAATAACGTCAAACTCCATGATTGCGTTCGGATTGCCATTGCATTATACCCCAAATTCCGTCGTATGATAAACTCCCTAGTCACGCAATTTTGGGCAATGGGAAGTCATTCTGAACAAAATTAGAATTCATATAAAATTTGCTAAAAATAGCGAATTCATGTAAGTGCAAACTGGCTCTGTTTGAAACTGAGAGAAATCCCTTCTGTCTGATAAAAGCCCATCGAGGAGGGAGTGAGCTTGTTTTCTGCTGCTTCAGAGAACAGGACTGGGAACAATGGATGCAAGCTCCAGGAAAAAAATATTCCACCTCAACATTCGAAGGAACTTCCTGACTGTGGAACACACTCCCTCGGAGAGTGGTGGAGTCTCCTTCCTTAGAGGTCTTTAAGCAGAGGCTGGATGGCCATCTGTCGGGGATGCTTTGATTAGAATCATAGAATCATAGAGTTGGAAGAGACCACAAGGGCCATCCAGTCCAACCCCCTGCCATGCAGGAACTCCAAGTCAAAGCATCCCTGACAGATGGCCATCCAGCCTTTGCTTAAAGACTCCTAAGGAAGGAGACTCCACTACACTCCGAGGGAGTGTGTTCCACTGTCGAACAGCCCTTACTGTCAGGAAGTTCCTCCTAATGTTGAGGTGGAATCTCTTTTCCTGCAGTTTGCATCCATTGTTCCGCGTTCTAGTCTCTGCAGCAGCAGAAAACAAGCTTGCTCCCTCCTCAATATGACATCCCTTCAAATATTTAAACAGGGCTATCATATCACCTCTTAACCTTCTCTTCTCCAGGCTAAACATCCCCAGCTCCCTAAGGCGTTCTTCATAGGGCAAGGTTTCCAGACCCTTCACCATCTTAGTTGCCCTCCTTTGGACATGCTCCAGTTTCTCCACATCTTTTTTGAAATGTGGTGCCCAGAACTGGACACAGTATTCCAGGTGGGGCCTGACCAATGCAGAATAGAGTGGCACTATAACTTCCCTTGATCTAGAAACTATACTTCTATTGATGCAGCCTAAAATTGCATTGGCTTTTTTAGCTGCCGCATCACACTGTTGACTCATGTTCAGCTTATGGTCTACTTGGACTCCTAGATCCCTTTCACATGTGGTCTCATTCAGCCAGGTGTCCCCCATCCTATATCTGTGCATTTCATTTTTCCGCCCTAAGTGCAGAACCTTACATTTCTCCGCATTGAATTTCATTTTGTTAGCACTGGCCCAGCTTTCTAGTCTATTCAGGTCATTTTGAATTTTGATCCTGTCCTCTGGGGTATTAGCTACTCCTCCCAGTTTAGTGTCATCTGCAAATTTGATAAGTATGCCCCCAATTCTGTCATCCAAATCGTTAATAAAGATGTTGAATAGCACTGGGCCCAGGACAGAACCCTGTGGCACCCCACTGGTCGCTTCTCTCCAGGATGAAAAGGAGCCATTGTTGAACACCCTTTGAGTTCGGCCAGTCAACCAATTACAAATCCATGTAACAGTTAACTTGTCTATCCCACATTTTGCAAGCTTGTTTGCAAGATTGAAAGTTCCTGCATGGCAGAATGGGGTTGGACTGGATGGCCCTTCTTGGGGTCTCTTCTATGCTTCCTAGAATTCCCAGCATTGACTCGGGGGGAGGAGAGTGACAAGTGGTGCCCAACTGGGTCATTATTATTGTTGTTGTTATTATTTGTTGTTATTACTATTATTATTAATTGTTGTTAGTTGTTGTTATTATTATTTGTTATTTATTATTATTATTTATTTGTTGTTATTTGTTGCTGTTATTATTATTAGTTGTTATTTGTTGTTGTCATTTGTTGTTATTGTTGTTTTATTATTATTTGTTATTATTTGTTGTTCTATTATTATTTGTTTTATCATTATTAGTTGTTATTTGTTGTTTTATTATTGTTTTATTATTATTTGTTGTTTTATTATTGTTATTATTATTGTTTTATTATTTGTATTATTATTGTTTTATTATTATTATGTTTATTATTATTATTTGCTTTATTACTATTTGTTATTATTATTTGTTGTTTTATTATTATTTGTTGTTGTATTATTATTATGTTTTATTATTATTATTTGTTGTTATTTGTTGTTTTATTAGTGTATTATTATTATTATTATTATTATTAGTTGTTGTTATTGGTTGTTGTTGTTGTTGTTATTCCTGAGGGCAGGAGTCCAGCCCCCTCCTCGTCGTGTGCCTGAGGAGAGGAGCCTTTCCTGCGTCGTCGTCGTCGCCTCACAGAAAGGAGGAGGAGGCAGAGAGAGCAGCCACAGAGTCTGAGAGAGACAGAGAGAGGAGTCTGAGTGAGGAGGGGAGCCGAAGAGAGGAAGGAGAAGAACAAGGCCCAGAGCTTTCCCCTGACTGAGGCCCTGAGGCGGCTCCTTGGGGGCGACGACGACGACGACGACGAGGATGGCTGTCCTCCTCGGGGGCTGGAGGAGGAGGAGGAGGGCGAGGGGAGAAGAAGGAGGAGGAGGAAGCCCGAGGCGGGGCCTGCTCCTCCTCTCCTGCCTCCTCTCCGGCTTCTCCTTCCCTCTCGTCGTCGCCGTCCTTTTGGCGGTGCTCTGAGGAGATTATTTGAAAAAGGGCAACACGACGACGAGGAAAGAAGAGGCGCTTTCGGGGCGACTCTCGTCTGGAGGCTGCGTTTCTTTTTCACCGAGGCGCAACAAGCTGCCCCCCCCCTCTCTCTCTCTGTCAGTGAGAGGCGCGTTGCTTTAATTACGGCGGGGAATTTTGTCCTTCGGGGGACGCCGTCGTTTTCTGGAGGGGAGGGGGAGATGGGGGAAGGTGTGTCCAAACGCCTCAAGGTGCAGCTAGGCGGCGAGGCCGAGATGGAGGAGAGGGCCTTCGCCAACCCGTTCCCGGACTACGCCCCGAAAGGCACCCACGGCCACAGCGCCGCCGCCGCCTCCGCGGAGCCAAAGGACTCCCCCCTCGACGAGGACGACGACCGCCTTCCTTTCTATGGCGACGGAAAGGTGAGCACTGGCCCCGCTTTAACTCTTTGTGCGGCTGAAGGCGATGGGATTCTGGGAGTTGGAGTTTGTTGTGGGGCCCAGAGCGGAGCTCCGCTCCGCTCTGGGCCCACAACAAACTCCAACTCCCAGAATCCCATCGCCTTGAACCGCACAAAGAGTTAAAGCGGGGCCACAGTAGGCTATGATTATAGACCACCGGTTCTTCACCAACTACTGTGAAGCAGCTCTGAGGGGAAAGAGCTGGATACAAATAATGATGATGTTTTGTAATATATAGTATTATAATATAACTTTGTTATTGTTATTATTAAAATATATTATTATCATTACTATAATATATAATACAATTATTATTATTTATATAATAGATAATAATATGTAAATATAATGTTTATATAATCTATAAATATTAATTCTGTTAATAAATATAATTATTATCATTATTATAATATATAATAATTATTATTAATATAATAATATAATATATAATAATGATAATAATATATTTTAATAATAGTGACAAAGGTGATAATTATTAAATGTCATAATGGTAACGACACGATTAAAATAATACATTATTGTCGCTATCGTATTGTATTATTATTGTCATCTGCGTGGTTGTATAGATATTAAATGTCAATTTAATAATAATAAAATATTTAAACAATATATATGTAATTTAATGTAATAATGATAATGTAGTTCAATAATAATTTAGAGAAGAACAGTTAAATATAATAATAATACTATATTATTATTAATATAATATATTATTAATTTAGTATTATTATATTTATTATATTTATTATATTATATATGCTAATAATACTATTAAAATACATTATTATCATATTTATTATCATCTATATTGTTGTATAGATATTATTAAATATACATTTAATAACAGTAAAATATTTAAATATATATATATAATTAAATATAGTAATGATAATATAGTTCAATAATAATAACCATTTAACAATAATAATATATTTAAATAATAATAATATAGATAATAATCAAATATATAATCATTATTATATTCAGTTATCTATATTGTTATATAGATATTATTAAATATCAATTATTAACAATAATGAATATTTAAATAATATATATATACATAATTAAACATAATAAAGATAACAGTATAGTTCAATAATAACAACAATTTAATAATAATAAAATATTTAAATAATAGTAATATCTATAATAAATATAATAATGATGACAATATATTTTAATAATAATAATTTACTAATAATAAAAACTAAAAAAACCCTCAAAAGTCACCTTGGTCAAGTCACAGACCCTCAGCCTCAGGAGAAGGCAACACCAAACCTCCTCTGAACAACTTTTGCCAAGAAAACCCCACAATATGTTCAACTTAGGGTTACCGTAAGTGAAAAATGACTTGAAGGCACCCAACCACAACAAATACAATTTCCCGTCTCCTTCTCATATGCAAAAGAGCACCTCTCTGTTCCATATTATGGTGCCTTGGAAAGTTGATATAGCGGAAGATATTCCTTGAGTTTCTCTGCTTTGGAGTGTAAAGGGATTAGTACAGTATGCAAATACTAATATGACAGCAGGGTAATGAGGTGATACATTCATTTATGATCATAATCATCTCAATGCAATCCTATGCATGTCTATTCAGAAATGAATTCCACTGAGTTTGCAGATGTAAAAGGCGGGAAGGGAGAAGTGGGGGAGTGAAAGCATGTAGCAGCCTCTTTGAAATGAACTGGATTTTATTCTAGCATGAGCTTTCATGAATATAAATCCACATTTTCTGATACAGAACAGGCCTGGGAGTATATCCTGGAAATTTGATGAGACTCCCAAGTAAGTGTATGCGTGATTTCAGACTCAGTTTGATACATAGTTGGCCACAGATTGATCATATTCCAAAAGATATACAGATGACCCTCCTTATCCACAGATTTTTTTATAAATGGATTCAACCATCCAAGGCTTGAAAATATTCAGAAAAAGCATAAATTCCAAATAACAAACCTTGAGTTTCCATTTTATATAAGGAACACCATTTTGTTATGCCATTGAATTGAATGGGACTTGAGCATACAAGGATTTTGTTATCTACAGAGGTTCTGGAACCAAACCCCAGCGGATAACAAGGACCCACTGTATATAAATTCAAAAAAACGAATGTTGATTTTACCATTTTATATAAAGGGCACTATTTTACTGTGCCATTGTATTTAATGGGACTTGAGCGTCCACGGGTTTAGGTATCCACAGCAGGTTCTGGAACCAAACCCCAGTGGATACTAAATGTTGTTTTGAGAAGCTTCCAAATGAGATCCTTTGTTCAGTGCTAATAATCCTTGGCTATGTTTATTGCGTATAATGTTTGGTCTTTGATACTGAGAATTTCTGCCTGTAAGTATGCTTGCATCCAGAGATGTTTAATTTTTTTCTATTGATGTATCTTTCCATCAGTGTTAACTGCCCATAGAAACGTGGCACTATTTTATATCTTTTAAATGAATTATATACTGTCTTGATAAGGTTGCCTTGGAAGCAACTTGAAGGCATGCAGCAACAACATACTGCTTGTTGCTTTTTATTTATACCAGTGCATTTTGTAGTGCAGTTTAGAACAACATAATATACAATAAGCATGTATATGATAATAAACAAATACTGTAATCAAAACACTGAACAACTAAAAGGGTTGCTAATAACAGCAAAGGGAATCCTTCAGTTCCACTGTTTTACTATATAGTGTCCTGCTAGTGCTAAATTACAACTGTTAAAATGTTGGGGGGGGGGGGGAACCTATTGAACACCAAAGAGAAAATAGAACGGGCAGCATTTGTGACTCTTTTGGGAAGAGGGGCCACTGAGAAAAAGCCCTTTCCTTTGTTGATAACTATGCCTTTCACCAATTGTAGACAATAACTGAAGTAAAATGACTTGCTAAGGGGGTGAAACAGACAAGCAAAATAAAGCAGCTTCCAGCTACTTTGAAGGTGGGTTGTTTATATGACTCATGCCTCCAGAGCGGATGGAAACCAAAATGAAGCCACACTCCAGGGCTAATAACCGGAGCAAAAAGAAGCCAAAATATTCCAGTTTAGCTCAGAAAATGTGCATCTTCGTGCTTGCATATAAACAGCTAGTGCAGAGCTGCAGCAAAACCAAAATAAATAAATAAATAAATAAATAAAATAATGAAAGTGCAATAACTCCAATGGATGTAATTACACCATACCCAAACCAGACAGTCCAACAGAGGTGAAGGGAGCATGTATAAGGCGTTGGTCATTACCTATAAAGCCCTACATCGCTTGGGTCCAGCTTACCTGAGGGAACGCCACCTCCCATACAATCCTTCCCACACTCTCAGGTCCTCTGGGAAGAATCTATTGCAGTCAAAGAAAACCAGGCTGGTATTGAGTTCCCAGAGGACGTTTTCTGTTGCCGCTCCAAAAATCTGGAATGACCTGCCAGAGGAGATCCGCCATATAACATCTCTGGAGGCCTTTAAGAAGGCAAGAAAAATGGATCTCTTCCTGCAAACCTTCCCAAACCGACCTCCTCGGAATCTAACTATCCATTGTTTAGTTGTTCCCACCGGATTGTGATTGTGATCATGACTGATTTTATTGGGAATTTTACTGGGAATTAATATTATTATTATTAGGGTGGGAGGGAGATAGGGGAATTAAGATTTGCCATGTCATGTTATGTTTTTACTTGCTGTTTGAGTGTTGGACTATGATTCTGGAGACCAGGGTTCAAATCACAGCTCAGACATGTAAACCTACTAGGTGACCTTAGGCAAATGACACTCTCTCAAACTCAGAGGGTGGCAAAGGCAAACCCCCTCTGAATAAACTTGCCAAAAAAACCCTATGATAATTTTGCCTTATAAGTCAGAAGTGATGTGGAGGCACACAACAGCAACGTATGGCCAACATGGGTACCCCTGGATATGTTTCCTTAATTTCTGAAGTTTCTTTGGCAGTTGCAGGCTTGTGGCCTCAGTACATGATGGACCTGCTACTCAGAATATAGCTTTTCTCACGCTAGACCCTTCTAAAATTCTCTGAGATCTTTAATGGGTTGGTTTTTGGTTGCTTTCCAAACAAACACATCATGAGGATGCTCCCTCCTCACCAGAGTCATATGGCCCTGCAAGAGGACTCTAGAGAAGTGAGGGACAGACATAATCTGTCTCTTATGTCTTGAATCTTCTGTGTCTCACTGCTCTCACCCTGGTACAAGAATTCTGTGCGCCAAATCCTGTCTCATCAAATGTTCAAAAAGGAGGTTTGTGCTGCTAGGCGTACCAAGGCCAATGAGCAAATCGAGGCCTGGCATTTGTTTTTCCTGTCTCCTCTTCTCTCATCTGGGGATCTGTTCTGGATTCTGACTAGTCCAAGTGAAGCCCATGTTACGATTACTAATTCAGGCCCTTTACAGACCAGCCAGAAAGGCCAGCCTGGGGGCAACGCATGCCCATCTTCACCCACTAGGGAGCCGCACAGCATCATGACGCACCTCCAGCACTGCGTCCATATGACGCAATGCCGAATGAGCACCATATAGCCGTGTCGCCGCAGCTATGACGCCCTTTTGAGGGCACAAAATAAAGCCACCTTTTGTGGCTCGTTTTTGCACCCTCAGAAGGCCACATCAGGGCTGCAGCATGAAATTGCCCCAGCCACAATCTGGCTAGGAAAGGGGCAGCCTGTCATGCCCTTCAGTCTTAAATCAACATGAAGGAGAAGTGCTGCTCTTTGCTTTATTTCAAGCTGTTGCTCACATGACTGGAGCAACATCAGCAGAGAACCCAATATTTTGACAGCCTTAAACTGAGTACCAATATTATGACAGGTGACTACAGAACTTATTCAAAAGCTGTCTTCAAACCTCTGGGTGGGGGAGGGAACCAAAGAATGAATTGAGCTGTTGATATTAACTGTTAATGGACTGTTTGTATGTGCCCTGACATATTTGTGAATTGTACTGCACGCTCCATGTAATTAAGGTTTATTTTAAACTCTGACTGATTCCCTGGGAGCCATGGTACTTAATGGTAATGGTACTAAGACTAATGGTACTTAATGACAAAGCTTCACCAGTTAGTGAAGATAATTAGGACATCGACAGATGATTTAGTGGTGTTTAGTTGCCCGGTGTCTTCTATTAGATATTGCTGATGTCTGGGAAAGGTACTTCTGGTTATCTTTTTGGTAGGGTGTGGTTTAAATTATGAACATGACTTTAAGCATGACAGTTTAAGCATAGGCTGTGTGACAAAAAGCTTTCATTGTTTGTGAAGCAGGATGAGAATGTCATTGATCAGAAGATGAGAACAAGAATTTTTACATGCCACTTTATATTGTTAATTTTTTGCATTTGCATACTGCCTGAGAGTTGATGGATATATATATGTGATACATGGAAGGATATCTATGTAATGTCATCCTATTCCTGCTTTAAAATAAGTCCACAAAAAGATTAAACGGAAAGATGGTAACTGGTCGTAGATCATCTACTGAACTCCATAGCTGAGCATGGAAGTATATCTTAGTCCACCTCTGTTGCAACATCCACCATAACTGGCTCTTCAGTCTGACATGGTCAGAGGCGTTTAATAGACCCCAGAGATGAACAACACTCCAGTTTTGCAGTAAACCATAGTGCAAGCTTGTCGATCATCAATCACTCATGGAAAGTAGCAGTCGCTTCCTGACAACCAGCTTGATTACTTTCGCTTTGAGTCCAGAAATGCAACATGAATGATTAAGAGCTAATTGATACCTGGTGGGGTAAACATTTTCGTTCTATTGCATCTGGAAACTTATTTGTTCTGCTTTACTTTTTAATTTTTTTAAGTTTTAAAATAATTTTCTAGTATTACTAATTTCTCGATTATCAATTTTACCAACTGTGGTATAATTACCAACTGTGCTTTAAATAAAATGAAGGAATTCTCCAATGAAGGCAGGATTAATTCTTTGTGAATATAAGTAATTCTGAGCACTGGGGAACTGTAGCTCAAACTGGGGAGGGTGCCTTACCCCAACATTTCAGAGAGTCAAATCCACCCCCCCCCCCCACCCCCCAATTTGGAAAGTTCCATATAACAATTAGTCATCTTGTGAGAACGTTTTAGCTTTGTAATTCTGCCTACCTGGGATTATTTGAAAACATGTTTTTTTCAACTGCACTTCCTTTTCCTTCCATCTGTATACTTGATAGGAGTCAGAGTCTCTTTCCAGTGGCACCAGAGAAATAAATGTAATCAGTAAAAGGAAATAGTTCTTAAATACAGTCTCACACACACACAACATTCATATGATGTAAAAGATGCAGTGGGTCACAACATTTAGTTTTCTCCATGGTGAACCAAAGAGTTTGAGAGGATCCTACATTAACATATTTCATTTCAAGATTTATTCAGAGGAGGTATGGTTTTGCCTTCCCTTTGGGAAAAGTATGTAATCTGCCAAAAGTCACCCAGATCTCATCTTTAGAGGAAAGGATTGGGTTGTCATATGTCAACTTGAAGGAACATAACAACAACGGGCTAAGAGAGCGTGACCTGCCCAAGGCCACCCAGTTGGTTTCCATGACCGAGCAGCAATTCCAGCCAGAGTCCTAGTCCAATAGTTAAATCACTGCATCACACTGGGTCTCATATTTATGTATACTAGTGTTGGATGGGTTGTGGGTTAGGCTGCTTTGGGTAAAATGCATCCCTCCAAATGTGGTCACAACATTCATCACCAGTAGCCATGCTGGTTAGTTCCCATGGAAGTTGCAGTCCCACTGCATCTAGAGGGCTGTATGCTTCTTTCACGTAGTCTAAGTGGTTCCTCAATTAGTCTTCTTTTATTGTGTAAAACTTTCATTTTACAAAATAGGGTCTGTGTTCATTGTTCAGTGATGTGGCTTAACAATTTGCATTGCAAAATTTGGTCTTCATTTATTTTCTCCTCAATCTCAAAATCTGCTAGATTTACATAAGATTAATTCAGAGGGAAAAGGAGCATAGTACAACTTTCTGCATTGTGTATCAGATCTGTGCACATACTTAGATCGTTGCTGTGACAAAAACCCTGTGAAATTCATGGGGTCACCATAAGTTGACAGGTGACTTAAAGGAAACATGCACACATGTTTAAGTTTCCTAATTAACAAATGGTAGAAATCGTGTATTTGCTTGTACTGTACAAATTGACAAACACACACACACAATCTAAACAGTTTTTGATAAAGTAGTGTTGCCTTCACTGAAATAAGTCCAAGCTTGCTGAGCAGGGTTTGCACAGAACTGTTCTTTTGGGGAAGGCTCCTATTTTCCCTAAATAGTTCAGTTGCATAGTGGTGTTTTTTTTGGTGTTTTTTTTACATTTTACCAAAAACACTATTTTGAAACATTGAGAATGGATCAAAATGCTTGTGGAAGTCAAATATATTTGCTGACAGTGTACTGCATAAGGAGGAAGAGCAGAATAGGAGCAATTCAAATACTTATAAAACTAATGTCTTAAAACAGAAATATAGGATGAGAATGGATTCCAGTGAGTGAGATATGTATCACAGCCTGATCCCCTACTGTACAGCTCAGGGCTAGGATGCAATTCTAGTCCTCATCCTGCTGCCATTGTTCCAGTCTTGAAGCTGTTGAAAGCATTGGCCGCAATTCTGTGTCTCACCCACCCACCGTGACTTCTCCAGCTGGTACTTATTATTGGCACCCTGTCCCTGTGCTCTCCTTAGTCTCTTTCCTCTCTTGAATTCTCCTCTGTTTCCCAGAATTGTTTCTCCTCCCCATCCCTTGACAAAATATCATCCCCAGAATTTCCTGTGGCAGCTCTTGAGCAACAGAAATCAATGAAAGCTGGGGTGTGTGTGTGGGGGGGGGCAATGCGTACAGCTTTCATAAAGTGAATGTGTATTTAACAATTCACACAAATGTCTGTGCATTCATTCTAGCCACTTACAACTATACATTTGATCAGGATTTAAGAGGATTTCTGCACCTGGGTCCAAATCAGCAGTGACCACAGGTATATGGAGATTCTCACAGACTTTTGAACATGTGTATATGGAGTGTGAATACATGTACAGTGGAATGTACTAACATCCTTAGTATGTAATATCAATGAACTCTGTCTCACATTTGGTTCCTACTCACATTATGGATGACTCCCAATGTTTGTGTTCTCTCTCCTTCCCCCTTAATTTTATACTTTATATTGATGTGATCTGCTTTGATTCCTTTGAGAAAAAGCAGAATATAAATAAGTAAATTATTATTATTATTATTAATCTCTTCCCTTAAATTTGTCCTTCTTGTCTGCAGATCAACCCATATTTCAACAAGAAGGTCACGACTAAAATTAAAGACCTGTTGCAGCAAATGGAAGAAGGGCTAAAGACCGCAGATCCTCACGACTGCTCTACATATACCGGTTGGACAGGTAAGGTTTATTTGACAGTAATCATGGAGATAGAATGGTTCAGTCATTAGAGATTCTTCACTTATTTTGTTTTCAAGTTCTGGATTTTAGGTTCAGGCCTGATTACCGCTGGTATTACTGTACATTCACTCTTAATGTTTTATACTGCTTTTTTGTGAAGCCATGTCAGGGGACCTACTTAATGTTAGGGGTTTTATTCCAACAGTATTCGCACCTCTGTGAATGTAGAGTGCATAATTTACACCCCTTAAATCAGTGGTTCCCAACCTTCCTAATGCCGTGACCCTTTAATACAGTTCCTCATGTTGTGGTGACCCCCAACTATAAAATTAATTTTGTCTCGGTTCCTAAGACCATGGGAAATATGTGTCTTCCTGTGGTCTTAGGCGACCCCTTGCGGCCCACATATTGAGAATCACTGCCTTAAATTATACAGTTGACCTTCCTCATTCAGAAAAAAAATACTCTCCAAGCTGTATTTATTTATTTATTTATGGTATTTATACCCTGCTCTTCAGCCCTAAAGGCTCTCAGAGGGGCTTACAGATTACAGTTAAGTTATTCAGACAATTCCCTACCCTCAGGCTTACAACCTAAAAAGACATGACACAAAAGGAGAAGGAAATGGTGGTGGGGAAGGGGATCAAGTCCAGTGGTTCTCTCCCTCTGAGACCTGGACCATGGCAGATGGGCGATGGGGGGGGGCTTCTTCTTGCTCTGGCTAGCCCTGATCGAGTTGGCCCTGCCTTTTAACTCCCTCCCAGGCCGGATGATGACAGATGGCATGGAGGGAGGGCTCTTCTTCTTTAGGAAGAAGCTTACTGCTGTTTAGCCTGGTTATGAGAAAGATGTAATATAGCCTGTTGACATTTGGCACATACCAGTGAGGATATGTGACTCTTGAAATAACTTTCACCATTATTTGTATATTTACTTTCAAATGATGTTGATAAAGTAGTCTGCATTTTTAAAAAAATATCTGTTGCTTTAGACCTCTTGTTGTGGCTATGTGGACTATCTATTAGAATAAATAATTAATAGTAGTAGAAAATCCAGCATAGTGAAATATGCAAAAGAGAGAGAGAGAGATTGTGTATACATTATTTTCAGAATTTATAGCAAGTTACAGAATGTTGTGAGCAGGAGTTGCACATAATATGTTCCACCTGATTACAAGCTCCTTTTGTTATTACAAGTTGTTTATTTGTAATATTTTAAAATTTATTATTACAAATATTACACAGCCCTGGATACCTCTTGTGTAAGGTCCTTGCTCATTCCATACTGTTTGTATGGCATATCGTAATCCAGTATCACAGTAAATTGTTCTTGACACAGTCTTTTTAGGGTTATCCATGTTCCACTGTTAGAGTCACCAACACACAGATTTACATGTTAAATCACTTTCTCTCAGCCAGAGGTCACACAGTATATATACCCCACTCACGTCCATGCCAGCATTATCTGAAGATGCCAACCACAGATGCTGGTGAAGAATAAACTCTTCCAGAACACAGCCACATAGCCTAAAAAGCCCACAAAAAATGATGGATGCTGGTCGTGAAAGCCTTCAACTTCACAAGAATAATCTTATTACAGGTTTATTTATTTCTTCATGTTTAATTAATATTTCAGCTTGAAAGATTCCCAGAGCTGCTTGAAATATAAAAGCAAGATAGTCTCTGCCCTCAAGCTTGCAAATTAAAATGCATGTACCCATGATACAAAATGGAAAGGAAATGAGGAGGAAAGAGAAAAACAAGAAAACTCAAGAATCACTCTCACAAAGATTTTGCAGTGACTTCCTGGGATGGAAACAGTTCAGGGAGAGGAAAAGCCTGCTGGAGCTGATTTCTCAAGAGAGGCAATGCAGTAGTCCTATTTTCCCTCCCTCCCTATACTGAAGTCTGGTGCAATGGCTGTGGCTGGGTAACACTTGAAGGAAAAAGGAGTGACATAGACTTGGCATCTCAGCAGAATCAGGGGAGGTAAAAAGTGATGTCTGGGCTTCATTCCTTTCAAGTTTCTTTAAGGGTTAGTCCCTTAAAAGCATTAAATCTGAAATAGAGTGGCCCACATTCAGTTACTGAAGTGGAAGATCAGTGTTTTTGCACTGTTCCTTATTAGTGACTCTTGAAAGTATTTGAAGTGTTCAAGACAGATGGATCTGTAGGAGAGGTGACAAAAATGTGGCATTTGTGTTTAGCTTGTTTTAAAAATCTAAAAATGGGGACAGCTTTGTGGTGCTGAACGGTGTGTGTGTTGTCGCCTCTCACTTGCTTTTTCTTTGGAAATAGAATGGAACAAAATTATGCAGCCAGGATTTAAGAATTCATTGTTAACTCTCTCTAGTTAAAGGACTGTAAAACAAATCAGCCTTTCACTTTGAATAAGAAGGAAGGTGAATGACTAATATTACTCCCTGGGCTTTGCTCAAGAATGCTTCCATATGAGTCTAAAACATTTTTATAAGTATATGATTTGGGTGTATGTTAAGCATTCAGTAAGTATCCATATATGCTTTAAGATCTCACATTTATATGTCCCTTCCTTGGAGAAGCTCAGAATAGAGCAGGGGGTAGCCATTGTAAAGCAGACTAGATAGTTAGCTCTGCCAAGACAACTCAGTGATCATGGCTGATATGGGATTTGAACCATATCTCTTTGGTGAAGGTCTAGAATGCTTTACACTCAACATGAGCTGTCTGATCCTTAAGAAAATGTTCTGGTGTTAAAAATTATATTCCAATAGATAGAGTGATTAAACAAGAAAACAATATTTCCTTATACTAACTTTCTTCTGTAACAGAAAGTGGAAAATAATTACTGTTGGACACCAGTCCCAAGGAGAGAGAAGAAGCAAAAGGAGGCATGAAGGTTTTTATATAAACAGTCAGAATCCAGAATGTAGTACAATATATTTCTCCTGATTTGTTTAGTGTATTGTAATTGATGTGGTTCATGCACCTTACTACACCAGAAATATAGTTCAGGTATAATATGGCCAGTGCTACAGATGCTTTCCTCTAATGTCATGAGATCAATTGCTTCTATCAGCCACACCCTTTCTAGTATGTTGAACTGAAGGTAGGATCACCAGTCGATTGTGAGAATGAGTGGCAGAGCCTAAATTAGGGAATTAGATGAATAATTGCAATATAACAGATCTCTGTAGCTCAAGCAAGCAGCATGATTGACAAGGGAACAGCATGAAACACATGAAAAGCTGGTTTCCAGCAGTGTGGGCATATAAGCATCCCAGCAGTTCTTGCTGTCTTTGACTATACTAAACTGAGAACATGACAAGCTTTGGTCTGAACTTTCATTAGATTGTACAACATAAATAATGGAGCTTGGAGTGTTACTTTTTAAAAGGGAAATCTTTAAAATGGCAAAATCTTAATTTTGTAATTTAAGGCCCTTATCCAAAACTGATCTATCAATATTGCTCATTATTTATATTGTTTATTGTTTTTGTTATTTTGTATTGGTTAGGGGCTTGGGAAGGGGTCAATTTGTATCTTATTGTAATTTTTGCATTGTATCATTTTTACTGTTGTTAGCTGCCCGGATTCCCCGTGATTGGGTGCGATACAAATAAATCTATATTATTATTATTTTGCACAAAATATGTTCCCATGTACTTATGTTGTTTTGTTTTTGTTTTGTTTTGTTTGCATTTTCATTGTTCTTGCATAGTTCCTTTTTTGGGGCAAGGTCACTTGAAAAAGTAAGAAACAAGCTGAAAATCATGGGGAGAGAATCCCCTTAAAATGTCTCAAAAAGTATTTTTCATCCCTCAAAAGAAATGGGAAAAGTGAACACACTGTCCACCCCCCTCGTTTGTGTGTGTGTGTGTGTGTGTGTTGGTAGTTATTAATAATAATTAATAAATATGGTTCTTCATCACAGAGGGGTGCAATATATTTGTATCTGATCTTCATATGTATCTATTTGAGAGTGGGGTGGATAACATGTCACTCTCCAGGTATTATTGGACAACAAATTTTACCTGTACTGGTTATGATGGATAGGAAGTGTGGTATTGTGCAGTCATTTGTCACATGAGTGGAATGTAAATGTTTTCAAATAAATTATTCACTTGGTTCCCCCTCCCCCCCTTTAAAATGGGGACTGGTGCTGCACACATTCTTTAGCCCAACCCTTTATTCATGGCATTTATGTAGCTATGTCCCTCAGTGACTGACATGTGTGAACTGGCTCCACAGAACAGTGTGTTTGAAATGGTAATGGATGATGTAACATTGTTGTGCCATCTGTCTCATGTAGTGGCCATGTGACACTGCAGTCATCAATTAATCAATATTCTAAATTGACCAGGCCATGAAAGAGGTTTTTGTTTGTTTGTTTGTTTGTTTTAACTTTATTATATTTTTAAAAAGACAAAGACAAAGTTTACGTTTCACATACATGTCAAAATCAGATTCAACTGTACATTCACAGACTGTACGTAAATCAGAATCAGTTCTTTGAATCTTAATAATTACGACTAATACAGATTCCCAGTTATATTATAGCCTGAACTTATAACTGAGATTAGTATTATCTTCCACCAGATATCTTTTTACTTCGGAGATATTAGAAAAAAAGCTAGACATTTAACAGTACCTAACAGTGGTATATGTATTTTTGCAGTCATACTCTTATCCCTGATTTCTTTAAACATCTTATGGGTAATTGATAGTACTTGGGCAAAGGCTACTTGTATTTAGGTCCATTTGTTTTGGCCGTAGGTTTTTATGGCTTCCCAATCTGCGTTGGGAATATTGGTTGTTTTCCCCTGTAGTCTTTCAGATAGTTTATCCATTTCCATATTGTCCATCGTTTTTAATAGCCATTCATCTATTGAGGGTAGCTCATCTGTTTTCCATTTTTTAGCCACTAATATTCTGGCTGAGGATATCATGTATAAAATAGACTTTAGGTGTTTTTTGCTGCATTATCTAATGTTGTGTTTGTTATGTTCAAAAGATATAGTTTGGGCCACATTTTGAAGTTTAGTCCCTATATATGGTTAATCTTATTATGTAGAATCATAGAATCATAGAATCATAGAGTTGGAAGAGACCACAAGGGCCATCCAGTCCAACCCCCTGCCATGCAGGAACTCCAAGTCAAAGCATCCCTGACAGATGGCCATCCAGCCTCTGCTTAAAGACCCCTAAGGAAGGAGACTCCACTACACTCCGAGGGAGTGTGTTCCACTGTCGAACAGCCCTTACTGTCAGGAAGTTCCTCCTAATGTTGAGGTGGAATCTCTTTTCCTGCAGTTTGCATCCATTGTTCCGCATTCTAGTCTCTGCAGCAACAGAAAACAAGCTTACTCCCTCCTCAATATGACATCCCTTCAAATATTTAAACAGGGCTATCATATCACCTCTTAACCTTCTCTTCTCCAGGCTAAACATCCCCAGCTCCCTAAGGCGTTCTTCATAGGGCAAGGTTTCCAGACCCTTCACCATCTTAGTTGCCCTCCTTTGGACATGCTCCAGTTTCTCCACGTCTTTTTTGAATTGTGGTGCCCAGAACTGGACACAGTATTCCAGGTGGGGCCTGACCAAAGCAGAATAGAGTGGCACTATAACTTCCCTTGATCTAGAAACTATACTTCTATTGATGCAGCCTAAAATTGCATTGGCTTTTTTAGCTGCCGCATCACACTGTTGACTCATGTTCAGCTTATGGTCTACTTGGACTCCTAGATCCCTTTCACATGTGGTCTCATTCAGCCAGGTGTCCCCCATCCTATATCTGTGCATTTCATTTTTCCGCCCTAAGTGCAGAACCTTACATTTCTCCGCATTGAATTTCATTTTGTTAGCACTGGCCCAGCTTTCTAGTCTATTCAGGTCATTTTGAATTTTGATCCTGTCCTCTGGGGTATTAGCTACTCCTCCCAGTTTAGTGTCATCTGCAAATTTGATAAGTATGCCCCCAATTCTGTCATCCAAATCGTTAATAAAGATGTTGAATAGCACTGGGCCCAGGACAGAGCCCTGTGGGACCCCACTGGTCACTTCTCTCCAGGATGAAAAGGAGCCATTGTTGAGCACCCTTTGAGTTCGGCCAGTCAACCAATTACAAATCCATGTAACAGTTAACTTGTCTATCCCACATTTTGCAAGCTTGTTTGCAAGAATGTCATGGGGAACCTTGTCAAAGGCCTTACTGAAATCGAGGTATACTATATCCACAGCATTCCCTTCATCTACCAAGCTGGTAATTTTATCAAAAAAAGAGATCAGATTCGTTTGGCATGACTTGTTTCTCTGAAACCCATGTTGGCTTTTTGTGATTATGGCATTGGCCTCTAAGTGTTCACAGACTCTCTGCTTAATGATCTGCTCTAGAACCTTTCCTGGAATTGATGTCAGACTAACTGGACGATAATTGTTGGGATCCTCTTTTTTTCCCTTTTTGAAGATGGGGACAACGTTTGCCCTCCTCCAGTCTGCTGGGACTTCTCCTGTTCTCCAGGAGTTCTCAAAGATTATTGCCAATGGCTCTGATATTACATTTGTCAGTTCTTTTAATACTCTAGGATGTAGTTCATCTGGTCCTGGAGATTTATATTCATTTAGGTTAACCAGGTATTCCTGTACTACCTCTTTACTTATTCTGTGCTGAATTTCCTCTATTCTGTCTCCATTGTCCTTAGGTTGAGCACCCTTTGCCTTTTCTGAGAAGACTGAAGCAAAGAAGGTGTTGAGTAATTCTGCCTTTTCTTTGTCCCCTGTTAGCATTTTGCCATCTTCTGCACGCAGTGGCCCCACTGTTTCCTTCTTCTTCCTTTTGCTGCGGACATATCCAAAAAAGCCCTTTTTATTGTTCTTAACCTCTCTAGCAAGCCTGAGTTCATTCTGCGCTTTAGCTTTTCTGACTTTACCCCTACATGTGCTGGCTATTTGTTTGAATTCCTCTTTCGTGATTTCTCCATTTTTCCATTTCTTATACATGTTCCGTTTAAAACTTAGCTCAGTTGAAAGTTCCTTAGTCATCCATCCTGGCTTCTTGAGACATCTTCCATTTTTCTTCCTCATTGGAACTGTTTGAAATTGTGCCTTCAATATCTCCCTTTTGAGAAACTCCCATCCGTCTTGAACTCCCTTTTCTTTTAGTATTCCTGACCATGGGATCACTCCCAGTATTTCTCTAAGTTTATTGAAATTAGCTCTCCTAAAGTCTAGAGTGCGTGTCTGACTATGTCTAGCTTCTCCCTTCCACTGTATTACAAACTCCAGGAGAACATGGTCACTTCCACCTAAGGATCCAACCACTTGCACCCCATCAACTAGGTCTTCCCTGTTGGTTAAGATCAGATCTAAAATGGCTGATCCCCTTGTTGCCTCTTCCACCTTTTGGACAATGAAATTGTCTTCCAGGCAAGTGAGGAATTTGCTAGACTTTGAGGATTTGGCTGAGTTTGACTTCCAGCAAATATCAGGATAGTTGAAGTCACCCATCACTACGACATCTCTCTTTTCTGAGTATGTGATTATCTGTTCTAGAAAGGCATCATCCAATTCCTCTGCCTGAGTCGGGGGTCTGTAGTAGACTCCCACAGTAACATCCCTGTTATTTCCCTCTCCTTTAATTTTTATCCAGATGCTCTCCACCTGGCTTCCAGTATTGACTTCCTGCATCTCTTCACTGGTGTAAATATCCCTGACATATAATGCTATTCCTCCTCCTTTCCTGCTTGGCCTGTTTCTCTTAAAAAGGTTATACCCCTCTATTTCTACATTCCAATCATGAGACTCATCCCACCAGGTTTCAGTGATGCCTATTATATCATATTTCCCTTGTTGTGCTAGGAGTTCAAGTTCATCCTGCTTATTTCCCATACTCTGTGCATTAGTGGAGAGGCATTTAAGACCATGTGTCCTCTTTACTTGCTGCTTTTGCACATTTTTTTGCCTCCTACTGTTGGGTCCTTGCACTGTTTGCCTTGTTCCCTCTATGCCACTTGGACTATTCTCTCCATCCCTTTTGCCTTCCAGTATAATGTCTCCCTCCCCCACATAACTCAGTTTAAAGCCCTCCTGATCAGATTCTTCAGACTGTTGGCAAAAACGTTTTTGCCAACTGGCGTGAGATGCAGTCCATCCCTTGCCAGAAGTCCCTCCTCATGGAACCGCAGCCCATGATCCAAGAATCCAAACTGTTCTTGGCGGCACCATCTACGGAGCCAGTTATTCACCTCTGCTATTTTCCTCTCCCTTCCTGGACCATGCCCTTCTACCGGGAGAAGAGATGAGATGACAACCTGCGCATCCATCTCTTTCAGCTTCCTTCCCAGAGCCTCATAATCCCTTTTGATATTCTGAAGGCTGTGCCTTGCAGTATCATTGGTTCCCACATGAACCAAAAGAAGGGGATAACGGTCAGTAGGCTTGACAAGTCTTGTCAGCCTCTCCGTCACATGATGGATCTTTGCCCCAGGGAGACAACACACCTCCCGAGACATCTTGTCAGGCCCACAAACCACTGCTTCTGTACCCCTCAGCAAGGAGTCCCCCACCACCACCACGCGCCTCCTCCGAGGCTTAGCAGTGGCTGTTCCTTTTCGTGATACTCTCAGGCTCTCCTGCTCTGTCCCTGATGTCTGTCCCTGCTGCTTTTCCTCATCATCTCTGACAACAGAGAGAGATTCAAAGCGATTCTGTAGCTGCAAGCCACTCACAGAACGTTCCCTGGTTTCCTTACTTCTGTGTGTGACCTTCCTCCAAGCATCTACCTCTGTTATATGTGGAGTGACCTCCTCCACCCCAACAACTTCCTCTCTCTGTTTCCCACTCAAGACATTCTGGTCTGATCTGTTCAGGAGATTCTCCTGCTCTCTATGATGCTGGAGTGCAGATATCTGCTCCTCTAGGTGCTGTACTTTCTCTTCCAAGAGGGCTACCAACTTGCACTTGTGGCAGGTGTAGTTCCCCACCTCTGTAGGCAAGAAGACAAACATCCCACAGGTGTTGCAGGTGACTGCAGCAGGGCTTTCAGTGTCCATACTGAGAAATCTTAAGGAGGCTCTGAAACAAGACTGTGGGCTTCCCTTGCTAGATTTGGCCTTTATTCCCAAGCTCTGTCACTGAGTTCAAGTCACAGGGCCTATAGTTAGGTAGAGAGCTCCTGGCTAAAAGCTCCTTCCAAAGGCAAGTCTCTGATTCACTTCCTCTGATGCTTCAGGCCGGCTCCTCTTCTATTCTCTAAACACCTCCTTGACTAGATAAAAAAAATCAAAATTCGCTTCTGCTAGCCTTGAGTAGCCTTAAGTAGCCTCCCAGCACTGGATCCCAGAATGCAATGGCTCAAGTGTAAATTAAATTAGATCTCACCCAAGCACATGGACTAGAACCTCCTCCTTTTCTTTCTCCTTTGTTAAAGGAAATGAAGCTTCTGCTAGCCTTGAGTAGCCTTAAGTAGCCTCCCAGCACTGGCTCCCAGAATGCAATGGCTCAAGTGTAAATTAAATTAGATCTTCCCCAAGCACATGGACTAGAACCTCCTCCTTTTCTTTCTCCTTTGTTAAAGGAAATGAAGCTTCTGCTAGCCTTGAGTAGCCTTAAGTAGCCTCCCAGCACTGGCTCCCAGAATGCAATGGCTCAAGTGTAAATTAAATTAGATCTCCCCCAAGCACATGGACTAGAACCTCCTCCTTTTCTTTCTCCTTTGTTAAAGGAAATGAAGCTTCTGCTAGCCTTGAGTAGCCTTAAGTAGCCTCCCAGCACTGGCTCCCAGAATGCAATGGCTCAAGTGTAAATTAAATTAGATCTCCCCCAAGCACATGGACTAGAACCTCCTCCTTTTCTTTCTCCTTTGTTAAAGGAAATGAAGCTTCTGCTAGCCTTGAGTAGCCTTAAGTAGCCTCCCAGCACTGGCTCCCAGAATGCAATGGCTCAAGTGTAAATTAAATTAGATCTCCCCCAAGCACATGGACTAGAATCTCCTCCTTTTCTTTCTCCTTTGTTAAAGGAAATGAAGCTTCTGCTAGCCTTGAGTAGCCTTAAGTAGCCTCCCAGCACTGGCTCCCAGAATGCAATGGCTCAAGTGTATCTTTTCCCAAAATTTCTGCATATTGGGACAGGACCACCACATGTGGTACCAACTGCAAATTGATCTTGTTTCTGTTTTATAACTTTTTGTGTATTTTTGCAAGTTTAGATGGTGTGAGGTCCCACCTGTAAGCCATTTTTAAATAGTTTTCTCTAATATCTTGGCACTTAGTAAATTTAAAAGTCTTTTCTCTGGCCATGAAAGAGTTTTAAAAGGTGTATGTGAATTGCACTGATTGCACTAAGCTGATTGAGTCACAGTGCAGTTCGCAGGGGTGTAGACTTATATGCTATTCTACTGGAGACCTAACCCCAATACAAACACACACAAATCAAGGGAGTTACTTCTGACAGCAGATGCTGGGAAAGGGCTACAAGAATTTAGAGGAGAGAGCTGTATATCACCTGGCCTGCACTTCACCTCCCAGCTTGGCCTGCTGCCTTCTGGTGTGGCCAAGAATGCTGCCCTATGCATCATCAGTACTGAAGGAAGATCTGCATGCTAATCCAGTCAACTTTTGTACACAGAATAGGAACACTGTCTTGTTCTTTGCTTCAGAAATGGAATGTGTTAAACTGGTAGATTTGCCCTGAGTTGGGAACATTATACAGTGGTCCCTGGGTTATGAATCCCCTGGGGAACGAAAATCCCGGGATACGAAAGAGCCGGGGCCGGAAAAATGGCCCCGGCTTACGAACGTATCCCCGGGTTACGGGAAAAAAAGGTGTACTTACTGTGTAGTTAGGCAGGAGGGACCCGGAGGGCTCCGGGGAGGAAGCCGGCCCTGTGGAAGCCACGTCCGGCCTCCCTTTCAGGCAAGGCCGGCGCGTCCCGAAAGGCCTCCTCCGCTGCTTAGGCCTCGAGCCTTCTGGAGGAGGCCTGCGCCTGCAGAGGGCGGGACGTGCCTGGCAGAGGGGAAGGGACGAGCCTGGCGGAGGGGAAGGGAAGGCCCCGCGCGGACCCGCCGGAAGCCGGATCGGGGCCTTCCCTTCCCCTCCGCTGGCGGCCAGACCTCGATCCGGCTTCCGGCGGGTCTGCGCGGGGCCTTCCCTTCCCCTCCGAGGTCTGGCCGCCGGCGGAGAGGAAGGGAAGGCCCCGATCCGGCTTCCGGCGGGTCCGCGCGGGGCCTTCCCTTCCTCTCCGCCGGCGGCCAGACCTCGGAGAGGAAGGGAAGGCCCCGCGCGGACCCGCCGGAAGCCGGATCGAGGTCTGGCCGCCAGCGGAGGGGAAGGGAAGGCCCCGATCCGGCTTCCGGCGGGTCCGCGCGGGGCCTTCCCTTCCTCTCCGCCGGTGGCCAGACCTCGGAGGGGAAGGGAAGGCCCCGCGCGGACCCGCTGGAAGCCGGATCGAGGTCTGGCCGCTGGCGGAGGGGAAGGGAAGGCCCCGATCCGGCTTCCGGCGGGTCCGTGCGGGGCCTTCCCTTCCCCTCCGCCAGGCTCGTCCCGCCCGGCGCAGGCCTCCTCCCGAAGGCTCGAGGCCTAAGCAGCGGAGGAGGCCTTTCGGGACGCTCCGGCCTTGCCTGAAAGGGAGGCCAGACGGGGCTTCCACGGGGCCGGCTTCCTCCCCGGAGCCCTCCCGGTCCCTCCTGCCTAACTACACAGTAAGTACACTTTTTTTTTCTCTTTCCCACGGGTTACGAAAATTTTCGGGTTACGAAAGGTAATCTGGAACGGATTACTTTCGTAACCCGGGGGACCACTGTATGCTTGTAGTCTTCTTGTGCACATTTTGCCTTAAAGGATTCATGTGCAATGAGAGAAGCAGATGATGCACCAGAGATGTTTCACATACTCAGATATGTTTCATGTACAGATAAAGTAGAAATGTGCTAACGTTCCATATATACTTGACTATAATTTGATATCATGTATAAGTCGAGGGCAGGTTTTGGGGCCAAAATTATGAATTTTGCCATGACCCGTGGATAAGTTGAGGGTAAAACTTGGAGGCTTCTTCAGTGTGTGTATGTGTGTGTGTAGCAAAGGAGACTCTAATTGAGGCTATTTGTTTCATCGTTTCAGCTTTTGTTTAGTCCTTCACTCCTCTGACAGCAGGTGTGAGAGGGACTCTGTTTAAAAGCAATTAATCACCCTGGACTCTTTCTGCTTGACAAGAGGGAACTAAACTGTGTATGCTGACTGCATGGGGAAATCTGAAAGAGCTGCCATCACATTACCATACTGATCTGTAAATAAGTCAACCTGGGATTTTGGATCAATTTTGGGCATACAGTGGTCCCCCGGGTTACGAAGGTAATCCGTTCCGGATTACCTTTCGTAACCCGGAAATTGTCGTATCCCGGGGGACCGCTTTAAGGGAAGGACCGCGCGAATTCCTCTACAAATTAGTATCTAAGCACCTGAGTTTTATTGTCTAGCAGCATGTATAATTTGGATCAGGCTGATCATCAATTGGCGGGTGGGACATGACCCCAAGACTGGTTATGCCCAAAACTGGTCGAAAAGCGCCATTTGTTTCTCTAAGGTTGGAACCAGTCTTGCCTTTCATTTTGTGGAAGAAACAGACCCATAGGATGCTCACAGCTGGTGAAAGTGAGGAAGTACATTTATGCAGATTCCCCACTTCCCATGCCATTCCAAAAGATCACCTAACCCTCTGGAACAACTTTTCAAGAGGTTGTAGAAAAGAGTTATCAGATTGGTGAAAATCAGCCCTTACCCCATAGCCCTCCAGCAGGAGTGTTGTGAAAGTAGGGCTCCATCTGTGGGAAGTCTGGGAAATAGATGTGGTACAAAGTCTTCTGCTGTAGTTTGCAGATAAGTGTTTTGGAGTTCTGAAAATGTTAACAACTATTGGTATAGATTTAAAGTAATAACATAAACAATAAAATTCTCCTTATTGAATGCAGAGGAAATGGGAGAACAACATATTTATTTTGTCTTCTGTATGGAAACTGCAGGTATAGCCCTCTTGTACCTTCAGCTACACCGTGTGACAAAGGAACAAAGTCACCTCCTGCGATCCCTGGATTATGTGAAGCGAATACTTCGGAATCTGAATGGCAGACGGGTTACTTTCCTCTGTGGTGATGCTGGACCTTTGGCCGTGGGAGCAGTGGTGTACCACAAGCTGAAGAACAACACTGAATCCAAGGACTGTGTAACAAAGTGAGTGCTTGGGTTGGCTTGGGGATAGATGCTGTTGACAGGCTGGCCCTTGGATAAATAGCTTTCCAGGCAAAGTGTACTTTCAATATCCACCCATCAACTTAACAGCCTATTTTAAAAATTACAATGCATAGAGTGTTTAACTTATTTCACATGCTTACGGTGTTTAGTGATATCATCTCAAAATAAAGGCATGTTCTACTGAGTTCTATCTAGACTTGGTGATAGTAGACTGAATATTGAAAGAGAAATATGCTTCAAAGGTAATTGATTAAACTTTATTTTTATCATTAGTATCCAAGCAACCTGTAGAGCAGGGCTGAGAATTGTACAGCCCTCCAGATCTTGTTGGAATACAATTCTAAACAGTCTTAATCATTATAGCCAATGGGGAAGGAGGCTGGGAATTGCAGTTTGGGAGCATTTGGTGGTTAAGCAATTTTCAACCCAACTACAGAGCTTTGAAAGAAAGAAAAAAGACTTTTACTCCTTTGCTTCTGTCCCACTCACTACTAACAGTATAGTCAGCAAATTCCAAATCACCGAACTTAGTTTGTTACCCCTGCTTCTTTGTTCCATTGCCCAGAGAAGGCACCTGACTTATCCATCTCTAAGCCAGGCCTGATTATAAATCTACTGAACATTTTTGGTGGTTGGCATGAGTTCCAGCACAGTGGACTATTGTTTTCTGATTATCCAGGGAAAGAAATTGGAATGAAGTTGTTGTTGCTTTTATTGTTTCACACATTATATATTAAAGGAAAATACTGGTATGTGTGGTGAGCATTTGCATTGTATGGAGAAGGTCCCAGGTTTAATTCCTGGCATCTCCAGATAGTAGAGCTGGAGTTCCTTATCTAGAAACTCCAGAAAGCTGTTTCCAGTTAATTTATACAGTACTGAGGTTAGATTATCATATGGTATGATTATTTTACATGTGTTTATTGCATATTGAATATTTATAGTATAGTAGTTATAGCTATTGTCAGAGGCAGTGTATTGTAATAGTCTGAGCATTAGACTACAACTATGGAGACAGGGTTTGAAACCCAAGGTCACCCAGTGGGTTTGAAACTCCCTGGATGACCTTGGGCAAGTCACACTCTTTCAGCTTCAGAGAAAGACAAAAGCAAGCCCCTTCTGAACAAATCTTGCTAGAAGGCCCTATGATAGGGTCATCATAAAGTGGAAACAACTTGAAGTTACACAGCAACAACAACATATCTGTTGTCATTTTGTACTCTGCAATGAACAGTTTTTTCCAGATGTTGGTATCAAAATGGTGTGGGAGTTATGCAAGTCTCCAGCAGTTATTGGACTGCATATCTCAAGAGCCCTTAGCCATCAGTGTAAGTTGTGGGAGAGCCAGTGAGTTGGAGTGGTTTGGGTGAAGGACTAGGACCCTGGAGACCAGAGTTTGAATCCCCTCTTGACCATGGAAGCCGACTGGATGATCTTGGGCAGGTCACGCTCTCTCAGTCTCAGAGGAAGGCAACAGCAAACACTCTCTGAACAAATCTTGTCAAGAAATTCCTGTGATAGGGTCTCCATAAGTCAGAAGTGACATGAAGATACACAACAATAACATCAACAAGTAGAACCTGCATTCCAACAGTATCTAAAGAGCCTCATTATTTGCATTCCTAGTTTAAACCATCTAACTAAATAAATCCTGATAAGCCCTGATTGCACTTTCTGTTGCACAGAAAATAATTTGGAGTTAAGCGTCAGTTAGTACCCATGTTTTTGTGCTAGTTTGTGACTTCATAATCTTGGGCATTGTAATCTCAGTTATTGTAGACTTCCCCCAAATCAAGAGATAAATGGACAGAATCAGTCTGAATGTAACAACAGCAGAAGATGAATTATCTGGCAGTGATAATTCCCTTGCAAGTCAATGAGAATGAGTGAAATGGAGGTCACTTCAGTTCACAGAATGATTTAAAAGCCCTGAGGATAGCAAAAGTACCTACAAAGCAAAGTGAGCCACCACACAAGGTTAATAAATTCTGACTCAATTAGGTGCCTGTGGATGGTAGATTTCACTTTCCCCCTACAGCATGAACGAACTCTGTCCAGCTTGCTCTGTTTTGCTTTCTCTAATATTTCCATTCCTGTCTTTAAAAAAAATGGATGCTTCTGAATTGCTTTCCCATCTCTTTCCTGCTTTGGAGCTGACAACACTGACCTTTGATGGATAACAGCCACCTCCCATTTGTATTCTATACTGTTGCTGTACCTGTTAGCATTCTGCCAACATCTCTCCCTTAGTCTGATATTGCAGATTAGCTCTCGAGGACTCAGCCTACAGCCATTCCAGTGCAGTTTATATTTAGAAATTTAATCAATCTCCTCCTAATCCACACTCTCTGTGAGATTAATCTCTGTCGTATCACTTTTGATAGGAATATTTCCATTTTAGATAGAATTCCATTCTCTACTGAAAAGAGTCAGGGGGGATCTTTTCATATTTGCATGCAGCTGGACTGTTTTTATAAAGGGAAAAGTAAAGTAAAGTAAAGTAAAGCATAGCTAACATTGTTTAATGTTAGTTATTACTAATATTGTTTAACCTAAAATAAGTTGGTCTGAGTTCCAAAGGAATCATCTATCATCAAGAAGTCTGAACATGCCCCTCGATCTCACTCTTGTCCTGTCCAGCATCCAGGACTGATGTGTTATCAGCCACTTCTGAAAATTAAAAGATTTTCATTTTACAGTGAGGCTAGGGGATGGCTCCTGCTAAGGGAAAAAACCCATAATGAATTAATTCACATAGGACATATCCAAACTGCAGAAATAAAGTAGTTTGACCCCACTTAATTGGATGATGCCATCATGTGGAATCTTGGGATTTGCAGTTTAGTGAGGTATTCAGTCTGGTCTGTTAGAAAGCATATTTATTTCATGCATGTAAGAGCTATATTAGGTTGAATCTGTCTTGCAAAGTGGTTCCCCAACTTTCCTCCCTGACAACATGTTTTTCCAAATCATCTGACCACATAAAACTACTGCATTGGTCACTTTTGGCACACTTACAGCTGAAAGTAAGGGAACCAGTTCTCTTCCACTCATGAAAAGCTTTACCACCTAGTGGTTTGATGGCAGTGTTTTTTTCTCATTATGGCAACCAAGTGTGTTGCTGTTTACAAGTCTTGGCAGGAAAGTAACCTTCCTGTCCTTCCCCCAGCCGCTCTTGGCTGACATTATGAGTTAGACTGATAGACAGGTCAATTCTTTCTCCACTTTTGTCTTGTCTCAGACTTTTACAACTCCAGAGAATAGTCCTTGCCACAGATTCTGACCTTCCAGATGAGCTGCTTTATGGAAGAGCTGGTTACCTGTATGCCTTGCTCTATTTGAATACTGAAATTGGTCCTGAGACGGTTCCACAGTCTATTGTCAAAGAGGTAAGGGAAATCATGCTTTCAGAATTTCCTGTTCTTGAATAGCAAAGGTGTTCCAGGGGATTAGCCCCCATACAGAAAAGGTCTGGCCTTGTCATTAGGCAGGGGATTTGGGGTATGCCGTCTGGGTGGTAGAAAGAAACTTGAGAGATTATATAACTCATGTGCCAAAACAGCATGGCTGACTTGATTATTCTGCACACTATACAAATATAGCAGTATGTTTCCACTTTAACTGCCAAGGTTCAATTTTATGGAATCCTGGGATATGCAGTTCAGGGAGATGGGTGTTTGACATTGTCAGTCAGAGATCTCTAGTGCCTCACCAAACTACAAGTCCCAGGACTTCATAGGATTCAGCCTTGGCAGTTAAAGGGGGATCATAGCGTTATATTGGTGTAGGGTGAAAGAGGTCTTGACTTTGCTTCTCAGGCAGCACAGTGTCTTTGGCTAGCCCTGACACAGAGTCCTTCAATGTGTGGGGAGAGAATTCTAGGCATGATGACTTTCAATTATCTCAGTTTATCTTTTCCCATACATTGGCAGCTTGAATCATAGAAAACTGTCTCCTACGCTTCTGAGCTGCCCTGCTTTTTCAGATATTATTTTAGCCGGCCTACATTTTCCTCAGCATTTTCCTACTCTTGTGCTTATACAGGACCAATGGAAAGCATGAAATCTTGTCCCAGTATATAATGGTAGGCATGTGGTAAGACCATGGAGTGTGTGTGCTGTACTTGATTTTTCCCCCTTTCAAGAGAGAAATAGGGGAGCAGATACAGGTAGAAGAGGGAGAGTGTGTAGCATTAAAGGAACCATGTAAAATCAAAGTGCATAGCGCTCAGGCATTGCCACAGAAAGTTCATATCTGCAAAGCAAGGAGAGTACTGCAGATACTCATGTATATGTCTAGAATTTTAGGTCAAAATTGACGCAAAAAACCTGAATTGACTTATCCACGAGTCAGTGTAAATACTGTGTCTTAATTCTTATTTAAAAGAAGGAACTATCTCCTGGTGAAAAGCAAGAGTATAATCTTTCCTGGAAACACCAATCCCCTCTACTCTCTCATCCATCCAGCCTTAAGAGTGAGCACAGAGAGCTATGTTTGCTGTAATTTAGTAAGTTCTTTGACATTGTTTTGCTTTGCTTCATCCTTTAGATCCTTTGTTATATGTTCTTAAGTTTTACCCTTGGCTTATCCATGGGTCATATCAAAATCCATAATTTTGGCCCCAAAACTTGCCCTTGACTTATATATGAGGTCGACTTATAGTTGAGTATATACAGTACTCAATAATGATAAAAAAATTTTTTTAAAATACCTTATACATGAGGGAGTAGTGACATTAATGGTGTCACAGACAATGCCCCATGATTGCCTGCAACACCTGTACAAGTCTGGAGTTTTGGAAAAGTTACTTTTTGACCCAGATGGCCAAAATGTCCATGCTACATAGGAGTCCTGGGAGCTGTAGTCCTTCCCCTCAAAACGTTTTCCCAGCTCTGGTCTAACTATATTTTACAGCTTTCACTATTGCAACAAATCTGTTAATGAATTGGCAATACTGTATACATTTTACCAGCAATAAGTTCTTGATTTTCATAGAAAATATGACATGTCAACAGGAATGCTACATGGAAAAGTCCTTGATCTTCTTGCAACCAAGGATTATCTCTAAGAGGGCAGTTGTAGCAAGACCAATTTCAACTGATTCCATGAAGACATAATTGTTGCAGTTGAAAAAAAATAGTTTTAAGATGCACTTCTATATACATGACTTATGTGTGTGTGTGCGTGAGAGAGAGAGAGAGATTGAAAGAGAGAGTTCTTTGTGTTCCTCATAAAAATGACTTGACAACAGAATATTCTGACAGAATAATTGGTTATCTATTGTCTTTCTGTCCACATTAGGTAGTAGATTCCATCATTGAATCAGGTAAAAACTTCTCCAGAGAAGAACGGAAGAATGAACGGTGCCCACTGTTGTATCAGTGGCACAAGAAGCAATATGTTGGTGCTGCCCATGGCATGTCTGGGATCTACTATATGCTGATGCAGGTAATACTCCATGGTACATATTTGTCAAAGTTTGGGAAATCTCCTAGTCTGGCTAGGACAGTCTGTTCGTTTTGGTTTTGTACTATAGCTCCCAGATTCTCCCCCAAATTGTAACTTTTGCACGCTGTATAGTTTGTTGCCCAAGTAACACTAAATTCATGATTAAACTGGGATTGTCTTCTCTATTGGCCATCCCAGACACGTGATCTCTGTCTCTGCCTCACCCTTACTACTAGCAAGCAGTGCTTCACTGAGAGGGCCTGGGGCACAAGCCCATCTGGAAGTCACTGTCACTGAAATGGGAGCCACTGTTCCAGAGAGTGGCCTCTAGTTGATGATTCCTTAGTAGTGAAGGAAAGATCCTCTGCATGGGTCCGCAACCAATTGTCTTAGTGTGGATGACTGCCACTGGTCAGTGATTGAGCACATGATTTGGTTAAAGAACATCCCCAGGTGTTTTAAACTAAATCCCTGATGTCTCTACTTAAAGAGAAATAAAGTAGCTGGTGATAGGAAGGACCTCTATCTGAGATCCTTGGCCAAACATTATAACCTTGGTATAGTGTTCCTTTTGACCTTGCTACCTCCTGACTGCACACCAAATGGATAGACTCAATCAGAGAGATCGTGGGCCTGAATTTGCAGGACCTAAAAGCAGTGAAGGTTGGGGGTCTTGGAGATGTCTCATCCACAGGATCATCATGAGTCGAGGTCAACTTGAAGGCAGTTAACAACAACAACAACAACCAACTTACTGTCTTCTGGAGCTCAGGATTAGATTCAAAGGGGGGTCTGGAGTGGTATCCTAGGAAGCCCTGGCTGAAACAAAATTTATCCTGACTAAGCCATTCCTGAGTCATTCCTGTTACTGTCCTGGCTCATCCATTTAATACTTAGTGCTGAATTGATTCAGACAGATTGATATGAAAACATAAGAAAGGTGCATGGGGCTTCCTCTCCCTGTCTCCACTGCTGCTGCTGCTGCTGCAATCTACTGTGGTCCAAGAAAGTGGAATCTGGAAAGGGCACACAGTGTCCTAGTCAGACTGGGAGGTGAGGTAGGACTGGATACAGAAGCAAGGGTAGAAAGTATATTAAATTCCACAAGTAGCAGAATATGTAAGAGGAGAAAGAATTTTCCCTGTCTTCTTCAGTAACTTAATTACCAGACCTGCTTTTTAGAATTGGTGCTAATTCCAGTTTTGAACCCATGTAACACTAACACAGCAAATTTGTGTTTAGCAAATTAAAGTTCATTCAGATTCAATGAGAAGATAGTGTTACTTTCCCTGTTGGGGTGGACAAAGTCAACTTCTAAATACAAGAGTCATTGCCAAGGTTCAGGTTCATTTTCTTTCAGCACAGTAGATTTGGGCCCAAAGGATACATTGACCCAATCCAGCAAGATAATCAAAGGCAAGTATAGAAGTCATTTTCCAGCTTCTTCATTGTCAATGTGGACAAACATGGTTTCATGGGAATATGCAGACCATATCATTGTATTTTTTTCTGAAAATGACATCTTCCTTTGTTATGATAATTTTGCTTTTTAGCCGGCATCTAATGTGGACCAGGAGACTTTGACAGAGCTGGTGAAACCAAGCATCGACTATGTGCGTCATAAAAAATTCCGATCTGGGAATTATCCATCATCTTTAAGCAACGAAACTGACAGGCTGGTGCATTGGTGTCATGGTGCCCCAGGAGTCATCCATATGCTCATGCAAGCATATAAAGTATGTCCTTGTTTTGCAAAAATGTATGGGATGGGAATATGCTTATTTAAAAAAAATGAAAGTTGGGTTTTCAGATTGCTAACAGGAGCCTATCAGGGGCCGAGAGGCGTGGAAAAATAATTTCTTTCTTCACTATGCTATAATGGCTCATAAATGTCTAATTAGACTTTCTCTGTTGCATGGGTTAATGGAATTATTTTTATTAACCATAAACAGGGCCATCATAGGATCTCTTTCTGGAACAGAATAGCGAATGATACCCCTATCCACCCATATCTCAGTGCACAGTATGCTCCTGCCAACTGATTTTGAGGCATGGGGTAGATATCCCAGAGGTATTTGTCCCCATCTTTGGCAGTAAAAAAGAAAATTACATGGCTAATAATTTTCTGTTCTCTTGGGACATCGATAATTTGTTGCCCGATCTGGCTACATCACTTCACCTTATGGGGAAGGGGGCTTCAGATGCCTGTCTGTGCTGAACACACCTCATCCTTGACTACTGAGGGCTCCCCTAGTGCTTGTGTCTGCAGCATTTCTGGTTCTCAAAAGAGAAAAAGGCCTCTGGTTCTTAAAAACAACTCAGGGAGACCAAGATGTGTCAAAATAGCCCCCTGTTCATGCTAAAAGGTATGAGAACGATACTTTGCCCATCCCAATCAATATCCAAAGAACTAGAAAAGTTGTTACATTAATCTAAGAGGATATATGAGAAAAGCACAAGTCTAAATGATGAGACTTTCAAAAGAAGTTTTTGATTTTGATTTAATTTGAAGTTGGATGTGGGGGACAGGGGGGTTAGCTATTCAAAGAAAAAAGTCTTGAGTTGTTCAAATCTAAGCCTCTCTTAGAATTCTTACTACTGTACTATCAACTCCACCCTTGGTTTCCATAAGTAAAAGAGAGATCCAGTCTCACTTCACCCAGGAAGCCTTAGGATGACTTTGGTCAGCCTGTGTCTACTCAGTCTTACCATCCATGTAGGTGCTATCAGGATAATAGTGCTGATCTGCCAAATAGGGGTTTTGGAAGGATCATTGAGGAAGGATCATTGATACATGAAAAACTGTCCTACTTGGAATAGATAACTGAATTGAGGCTGTCATGCTTCGGCCACATCATGAGAAGGCATGACTCATTAGAAAAAATGATGCTGTGGGAGATAGAGGGCAGCAGAAAGAGAGGAAAACCTCATGCCAGATGGGTCGACTCAGCCTGAGCCTGCAGGACCTGGGCAGAGCAGTAGAGGGCTTGGAGATGTCACATTCATAGGGTCGCCATGAGGTTAGGTTGACTCGAAAGCAGTTAATAAAAATCTTTAATTATTTGTGCAGAAAGAAAAAGTAGAGTCGATCCATGAAATTATTCAACATGATATATTCCCAAAAAGAAAAAGAATATGAAAACCTTGGTAGAACCTATTGGTTTCATTAGCAGTATGGGCTATTTACACATACAGTGGTCCCCCGGCTTACGAATCCCCCGGGTTGCGAAAACCCCGGGATTCGAAACCGGCGGGACCACTACTGTATCCCCTGGGATCCGAAAGATCCCCCGGGATACGAAATAAAAAAACCGCGCGGCCCCTTTAAATCGGCCGAGCGGTCCGTTCGCAATAGCGGTCCCCCGGGAAACGAAAGCTTCCAGGTTACGAAGGTAATCCCAGAACGGATTACCTTCGTAACCCGGGGGACGACTGTAGTAGAGTGCGCTCGCGTCATATGCAGGCGTGTCATACACAGCTTCCAGTATATGCTGGAAGCTGCACCGGAAGAGAAGGTGGTGCACGCTGGAAAGTGTAATGGGGCGTGCACCCATGGAACCGCCGCAACCACGAGCCCCCATTGGTTTTAATGGGGCTTGAGCATACACGTCTTTTCCTTTACGTGGGGGGAGGGTCCGGAATGGATCCCCGCGTAAAGGAAGGGCACAATGTAAAGCTTGGCTACACAGCCTTTTAGTAAATGTTTTCCATTTACAGTTTTTATTTTAGCTTATTGGTGCACTTAGATGTGTGGACGATAGCAGTGTAGTGCTGATTGCAAAGCAGGCATTCATATATCCACTGGATTACTGGTTTATCTTGCTGTATGAAGTGTTTGAACTAAGTGGTCTGATTGCCCCCTTCCACACAGTGACTCTGTGATAATTTCCACAGGTGTTCAAAGAAGAGAAGTATTTGCGGGATGCCATGGAATGTAGTGATGTCATTTGGCAGCGAGGACTGTTGAGGAAAGGGTATGGCATCTGCCATGGAACTGCAGGAAATGGTTACTCCTTCTTATCTCTGTATCACCTTACTCAGGATAAAAAGTACCTCTACCGAGCTTGCAAGGTATATTTTCCCCTGAAGAGACTCCATCCACCCATTCTCCTTCTAAATATGTTTTTGTTTATTACGAGGGCAGATTCCCCTACACTGGTTGACTACATAATATATACTAAAAGGGAAGAAGCATTTTCCATCAGAAATTATAATCTTCATCTTTATTTATACCTTGCCTTTCTCCCAGATTGGGATTCGAGGTGGCTTCCAAATTAAAATGATTACAGTATAGAGTGGGCCCTCGGTTTCCACGGGATTGGTTCTTCCCATGGATACCAAAATCTGTGGAAGATCCCTTATGGCGACGCAAGGGGCGAGAGGTGCACGACTGGCGATAAACTGAGGAGCTGTGAAATGGTGGGGGGAATGATTTCGTGCCAAGTGCTACACTTAGATTCCCACCATTTCACAGATCCTCAGTCTCTCTCCAGCCTTTTGTCTCTCTCCAGTCTTGTTCGTTCACCACTTGTGTTTTGTGCTGTGCCTGGTTGGCAATCTGGACAAAAACATTCCCCACTGCAACATTTTGTAGTGGTTCCCACTTCCTTTATTAATTGAACATATCTGGGCAGACTTTGGCTTCTCCCTTGTTCCTTGTTTGTTTGTTTCTTTTAAAGTCCTTCAGATTTAGATTATTTTAGAAGCACAAAACTATTATTATTTATACAGCATCTGATACAATTTCAAGCCCTTAATGGAAATATTATTTTTGAATGTTAACAGTTTACAGCCATGCCCTTTTCCAGGATATGCCCCCTCTCCGTTTTTCTAGATTTTCACCACCCTCAATAGTTAATATGCATTTCATTCCATTGAGTATACACAGTCCCCTGTGAGCTTCTTTTGACTGTGTTCCCTTGAGCTTTCAGAATGAAAGGTTTATGAACATTTCCTCCAATAAAGGCAAACCATAGATTTCTCCCATGTCATCTTGTGTATAGATAGTGCCATTTTGGCTCCACGTGCATTCACTTTGAGAGAATGAATTTGGTATTAGTGTGTAACAGGAATAGGAGCCATCTCGAAATTGTCAGATCGCAGCTCTCATCAACTTTACCCAGCAAAGCTAGTTGTGAAGGATTGTGGGACTTGACATTCACCAATGTCTAGAAACTCACATGTTCTGCATCCTTGGGAGGATAAGAATAGTGTAGTGAACCCAAGAATGCCTTTAGTTTGCCTTGACTGGCTGGTTTAAATCCCAAGGTCCTGACATTAAAAAAATGGTCTTGAGACCATTAATTGAAGGAGGCAGTTGGGGATTAGATTAAACTGGAGCTGTGACATTACTGTGGGAAATCTTGGAACTAATATCTGTCATTTTTGCCATGAAACAAGCCCTTCTCCTGAGTTCCACACTTAACCAATAAAAACTGTGCATAGGGATGATAAATTCATCAGCCATTCGCTTGGATAGAATTGAAGAGTAGGAGACTGTTGTCATGCTTTAAAAAAAAAAAAAAGCAACCCCAAACCATCATGGCAGTTATTTTCAATGAACAGATACACATTTTGAAGGGAATGTAATTATCTTTAAGGGGTTATGAGGTTTGGTTGCTCACTACTGCCCTCTAACGTAAACTGATGGCCATTTCTCCTTGGAACGGATGTGCTCCTAATACCTCTGCTTCCCTGTTTCCTGTGAGAGAGGAGGCTACTTTACACACAGTGGACACAATTCAATCAGCGCAGAGTGGATTTTGTGTAATCTGTCCTTCCAATTTCCTGAAATTGCATCATAGCCTTTAATAGAGCTGAAGCTAGATGTATTAATCTGGACAGATTGATTGCAAAGAGTTCCTCTTTTTGAACTTTGTGGTATTTTGCATCTGTTGAGTGTGTGTATTTATACATTTATATTGTTTGCAGGATACCCTGTCACTATTTCTTTCCCTTTATTTGTCCACTTTCTCCCAGTTTGCAGAGTGGTGTCTAGAATATGGTGCACATGGATGTCGTATTCCTGACCGACCCTACTCACTCTTTGAAGGTAAATCATTTTTTATTATTTAAATCTATAGCCAATAATTATGTGAAGAAGAGGTAAAGCAGGCGGAGGAAATTCAAAGCAGTATGCCTTAAATTCATATGTTTAGGAAATTGGCCCCATTTAACACAGTGAGACTAACTTCTGAGTAGACCTGCTCGACTAGCCTGTGTATTAGATCTATATAATAATCTTGTAGGTTTTTAAACAGAGATTGAAATGCCTCTGCTGAGGTTTTTTTCCAAATCAGACAGTGTTATTGTCTGGATTTGTTTTCTTGTTTTGTCTCTCATAGTTGAGGTCTACCTATGATGTCAACTACAGGCCTCTCATCTTTTTAAGTGGGAGAACTTGCACAGTTGGTGGTTGACTAAATACTTTTTGCCCCACTGTACTTGTGCTTTATGGCAGCATAGCTATGTCAGTCAGTGGGAGCAGGAGACCGAAGGTTGAAAGGAGAATGGAGAAATAGGCTGCTCAGAGCCAGCAGTGTTTTTCTGGCTTCTCTTACCACTGCTGTGTTGCCCTAGAAAAAGTACAGCCACCAGCATAGTTGTGGGCTCCAATTACTACACTTAGGGGTTGAGCTCAGCATGCTGACTGTGGGGTTCTCAGTAGGGCCAGCTTGCCCTGTTCTTACAGAGAAACCAAGAGAAAATAAGGAAAGAACTCCTACACCAATCCTGAGAAAGAAGCAGGGTACAAAAACAATAATGCTTTTTGGAGGCATAGGTTTGGTCTGATAATGCTAGTTTGGTTTTTTTCCCCCTTGTGGACAGGTAATTGTTTGTGTATATTTGTGCACAAGCACATCTGCACTTAAATGCAGTTTCCTTATGGTTGAAGGAAGATGGAGGGAGGACATTTTGCTCTACCTGTACTTTCCTTAGTTGGAGAAGTCTTGGGCAGAGGAACACCAAAAAGTGAAATGGGTATAGGGAGAGCCACATTGCCAACACATGGGTTGGATGATGGAAGACTGTAGGTCCTACTCCAGGACAGAATGAAGCCAGAGCAAAGCAGCAGGAGTAATCCTCTAGATAGCACCTTAGGTCAGGCAGTTGCTCGAGTTTTCCTTGCCAAGGGAAGGCCTGTGGGGAGAGTAGTGCTTCCAATAACACTGCTAGCTAGAACTGTGCTTCTCCAGTTGGCAGCTTGTTAACTACAAATTAGTTCCAAGGGCTGATCCTTCTGCCTTCCATCATCCAGCCCATTCAAGGTTGGATCTAACCCATTCAATCAGGAGGGCTTTAAACTGAGTTATGTGGGGAAGGGAGACAGTATTCTGGAAGGGCTTGAGGAAATAGCCAAACTGTCATAAAAGAAACAAGTCAAACAGTGCAAGGACCCAACATGGGAGGCAAAAAATCTTGCACATGCAGCAAGTAAATGGTTTTCCATGTCTCTACACCAATGCACAGAGCATGGGAAATAAGCAAGATGAACTTGAACTCCTAGTACAACAAAGCAAATATGATATAATATATAAACCTTGGTGGGATGATTGGAATGTAGAAATACTGTAGAGGGCTTTAACCTTTTAAAAAGAAACAGGCCAAACAGGAAAGGAGGAGGAATAGCATTATATGTCAGGAATATTTATATCAGTGAAGAGATCCAGGACATCAATACTGGAAGCCAGGTGGAGAGCATCTGGATAAAAATAAAAGGGGAGGGAAACAACAGGGATGTTATGTGGGAGTCTACTACAGACCCCCAAGTCAGATGGAAGAATTGGATGGTGCCTTTCTAGAACAGATGACCACTCAGAAAGGAGAGATGTAGTAGTGATGGGTGACTTCAGCTATCCTGATATTTGCTGGAAGTCCAACTAAGCCAAATCCTCAAGGTCTAGCAAATTCCTCACTTGCCTTGAAGACAATTTCATTGTCCAAAAGGTGGAAGAGGCAACAAAGGGATCAGCTATTTTAGATCTGATCCTAACCAACAGGGATGACTTGGTTAATAGGGTGCAAGTGGTGGAATCATTAGGTGGAAGTGACCATGTTCTCCTGAAGTTTGTTGTACCACAGAAAGGAGAAGCCAGGCATCATCAGACACACATTCTAAACTTTAGGAGAGCTGATTTCAGTAAACTTAGAGGAATACTGGTGGTGATGCTGTGGTCAGGAATACTAAAAGGGGTGGGCGTTCAGGATGGATGGGAGCTTCTCAAAAGGGAGATACTGAAGGCACAATTAAAAACAGTTCCAGTAAGGAAGAAAAATGGGAGATGTCTCAAGAAACCAGGATGGATGACTAAGGAACTTTCAACTGAGCTAACTTTTAAATGTAAGATGTATAAGAAATGGAAAAAATTGTGAAATTGCCAAAGGGGAATTCAGACAAATAGCTAGCATGTGTAGGGGTAAAGTCAGAAAAGCAAAAGTGCAGAATGAACTCAGGCTTGCTAGAGAGATTAAGAACGGCTTTTTTGGATAGGTCCGCAGCAAAAGAAAGAAGAAAGAAATGGTAGGGCCACTGCATGGAGAAGATGGCAGAATGCTAACAGAGGACAGAGAAAAGGCAGAATTACTCAACACCTTCTTTGCCTCAGTGTTCTCAGAAAAGGCAAAGGGTGCTCAGCCTGAGGAAAATGGAGCAGAGGGCAAAATAGGAGAAATTCAGCACAAATAAGTAAAGAGATAGTACAGGAATACCTGTTTAATCTAAATGAATATATGTCTCCCGGACCTGATGAACTACATCCAAGAGTATTAAAAGAACTGGCAAATGTAATTCGGAGCCACTGGCGATAATCTTTGAGAACTCCCAGAGAACGGGGGAGGTCCCAGCAGACTCGAGGAGAGCAAAAAGGGGGAAAAAGAGGATCCAAACAGTTATCGTCCAGTTAGTCTGACATCAATACCAGGAAGGATTCTGGAGCAGAGAACATCTAGAAGGCAATTCCATTATCACAAAAAAGTCAACATGGGTTTCAGAGAAACAAGTCATGCCAGAAAGGCCAATGCAATTTTAGGCTGCATCAATAAAAGTATAGTGTCTAGATCAAGGGAAGTAATAGTGCCACTCTATTCTGCTTTGGTCAGACCCCACCAGGAATACTGTGTCCAGTTCTGGGCACCACAATTCAAAAAAGATGTTGACAAACTGCAGCATGTCCAAAGGAGAGCGACTAAAATGGTGAAGGGCCTGGAAACCATGCCCTATGAGGAATGACTTAGGGAGCTGGGGATGTTTAGCCTGGAGAAGAGAAGGTTAAGAAGTCATATGACAGCTGTTTAAATAGTTGAAGGGATGTCATATTGGGGAGGGAGCAAGTTTGTTTTCTGCTTCTCCAGAAAACAGCACCCAGAACAATGGATGAAAGCTGCAGGGAAAGAGATTCCACCTCAACATTAGAAGGAACTTCCTGACAGTAAGGGCTGTTCAATAGTGGAACACTCCCTCGGAGTATAGTGGAGTCTCCTTCCTTGGAGGTCTTTAAGCAGAGGCTGGATGGCCATCTGTCAGGGATGCTTTGATTGGAAGTTCCTGCATGGCAGGGGGTTGGACTGGATGGTCCTTGTGGTCTGTTCCAACTCTATGATTCTATGATTCTGAGGTGTCCTGGAGGGCAGTGTGGTTCCGAGGACTCTTTCTTCCCATCTTACATTTTTGTGTCACTACAAGATCGTAGATGAAGGATCTAGTGCTCAGAGTTGCTTCTTCTTTTAGTGTCCTTTTGACTATGGGTCTGATTTGCCTGTTTCAGGTATGGCTGGAGCAATACACTTCCTCTCTGATGTATTGGTCCCTGAGAAGTCCTGCTTCCCAGCCTTTGAACTCGGTCCTCAAAGCAAAGGAAACAAAGAAGAGGACAACAGCTAAACGGAAACTTAACATGATGCCAAAAGCAAAAAGACTGCTTAGTGCCTAAAGTACACTGAACCAACACTGGAGTCTGAACAAAGAGTGAAAACATTCTCACCTGTTCTCCAAAGGATCATTTTTGTCATTGCTGTTTGAATGAGCGAATTCAACACCTCAGTGTCTCATTTTAAGAGATGCCTTTGGCTTTGGCATAGAGCAGTCTTAGCCTTCACTGGGGATCTCCTTTTTCAGTTTTCACGGTTGTCTTCAGCTTTTTTGAGTGTTGCATGTTTCTTGGTGTTTGTAAGTGTGAGGTTTCTTCTGTTTGTTGTAAAGCTGAAAACTATGTGACATCCAGTCTTGTTTTTCTGTGCATGACTGTAATGACAATACAGTTCTCTTCCTACAGCTGGATATATGCGCTCACAGTGGGACTGCCATGTCTGTGGACCACAAGAAAAGAAGGAAGCAAGCACAGGCAAATGCCAAATTGGTTGTGCTCTTCCAAGTTCATATTTCAAAATTACTGAACACATTTCCCTCCACAACTTCAACAGTGAGATTGAACCATACTTAAACACTTATAAAGCCCATTGGTTTCCATGCAAAAAGTCATGCATGTACTGAGATCTCCTGTATTGAGATCAGTAGGATTTAATTGTGCCCAGTTTCTCTCTGAATTAAGGTGAACAAGTTTCTTCCCTTTTCCACTGCAAGTATTTTTAGCTTTCAGTCCTTCCATAGCGAAGAATTGGCTTCCACTTGATTCTACTGGGAGATATTTAAACAAGTGTTAGACTCCTCTGTTGAAATATGTGAGGCTGGGTTGCATCCTTGGGTACTAAGCCTGCTTCAGAGAGAATAGGTTAGCATGATCTCTCTTTTCTCTCCTTACAAATATCTGTGTTCAGTATACTTTTTTAAAGAAGAAGAAGATGTGTTTTTAGGCATTCACTTTTCAAATTTGGAAAATGTGTTTGCTGAAAAACAAGAGCCTTTGAATGCAGGGAGGGAGCAGCCAACTCCTGTGTTTTACAGCTTGCTGCAACTGACTAGAATCTCTCTAGTGATATGGAGGAAACTTACTAATAGAAGTAGCCAGAGCTCTTGTAAGTGATGGCAGGTTCAACCCAGCAGCAAAGGGATGGTAGGCAATGTGCTCCCAGAGACATTTTTGCAGTCTCTGCTGTTTTCTAGTAATTGCTACTGCTACTGCTAAAACCATCCCACTGAAATTTGCTGTGTTGCAGCAGAGAGCATCAAGAACATGTTACTCAAAAGTAGTGGTGGAAAAAGCCTGTGTCTTTTGAGACACTATGTCCTGGCAGAGTTCAATGATGCAGTTAGATAATTGGAATCCATACTGAATTTCAGCATCAGCTGACAACTGGAAATTGGAGACAGCAGTGCAGCCCGTGCCCATGGGATTCATTGTGACCCCCTGGCCCCATAAAGTTGTCCACCTCTGAGCTTCTTACTGCTGTTGAAACTTCTCAGGTGGGACCAGCCTCTGACGAACCATGAAGCTGTAGATCTCCCTGTTGGGTAATATGAGCTCCCCCAATGCCATATTTCCTTCAATAGACTTTGATGAAACATTTGTATAGAGAGCATGTCACTCTCAAGCCCAATCTTCTCAACAGTGGTATGTTTCTCTTCTTTCTGTTTAATTCTTCCACATCTAAAAGAAACTGAGCAAGATTTGCTTCACTCTGTGTACCTTTTGTGGAAGAGGTTTGAGGTAAAAATAACCCAACTGTTTCGAGACATTCCCAGTTAAGGACTGAATCCTAGTTTCAAATGGAGATGTTTAAAAGTGGTTGTATCAGATTGTTCTGATTCTGTGGTTGGTGACTACTTGTTTTTGACTAAGAGTAAAATGAAAGTCTGAGTTATCTTTTATAAGAGGAGATGGTAAATGGAGGGTTCCAGTATCACAGTGTTTTATTTTTTGGATTGTTTTCAGTAAATAAATACATTCACCAAAATGTGGAAATATTCTAAACATTTTCTTCCTAACTGCCAGTTTGCTAAAAAGGAAGAAAATCAATTCATTCAAGATGTGGTGCTGGAGAAGAGTGCTGAGGATTCGGTGGACAGCCAAGAAGACAAACTAATGGGTCCTAGAACAAATCAAGCCATAAATCCTCACAGAAGCCAAGATGACTAAAATGAGGCTGCCATATTTTGGTCACGTCATGGGACGAACGACTCACTGGGAAAAACAATAATGCTAGGAAAGGTGGAGGGAAGTAGAAAGAGGAAGGCTGCATACTAGATGGATGGATTCTATTGAGGTCACAGGTATGAGTTTACAGGTACTAAGAACAGTGTTTTTGGACAGGGAGTTTTGGATAGGGTCACTATGGGTCAAGATAGACTCAAGGGTGGTTAATAAGGGTGTGTGTGTGTGTGTTTGTGACTTCAAGACAGTTGTTTCAAACAAGGACAGTTCTTTGAACTTCTGTCAAACTTCCTTTTGATATTTTAATTATGATGCTTTTGTTTAAAAAGCCCCTTTCAGATTAAAAAAATGTTGAATATAATCTTGCACTAACTGACTCATTGCTATTTGCATGCATATGGTTAATGCAAAGAATTATAGTCTCTGAGTGCAAAGGTTCAGAACTTCAGTTTTTCATTGCCTCCCCCTGAGGTTGAGAGTGTGTTTCTAAGTCCATAGACCAAGGATGCCAAAAGCTTCAGTCCAACATCTTGAAATGGAGGAGAGAGTGTTTGCCTGGGTGGTTTGTTGACTTGATTTCGCGCCTTTGCTTTGTAAAACAAATAAGAAGAGCATTGAGGGAAGTAGTTTAGCAGGGGTCTAGTTAGAAGTACTTTTACAACTTTCTTCAGCTGCTAAAGGACTGAAGATCACTTCTGGTCGGGAGTGATCTTCCATTGATAAAAATTGAACCAAAGAAAATAAAGCTCACTTAGCTCAGTGTGCTAAAGTAATTTTTTTGCATGCCTGTCTATGAAGGAATACAAAGAGACCCTAGGGGTCACCCAGTCCAACCCCCTTATTTGTCAAAGCTGTGTGCAGGGGGACAACAGTATTCTTTAGCCTTGGTGGGTTAGCAATTTTATTGTGTCACCTGGTTTCTTGCATAGTTCATATTTAGGATTGTTTTGTTTACACCCTTATCAGATTAAAACGTGTTGAATTTCTGGATAGCAGAACGGGGTTAGACTGGATGGTCCTTGGGAGACCCTTCCAGTTCTAGAATTCTATGTATTCCTGTTCCTTTTCTTGTGCCTTAGGTCAGATATGCCACAGGGCCAGATATAGATTATCTGGCTCAAGAGGTTGCAGAGATCACAAAATGTGCATACGTGTGCACTCACACACATGGGCCTTCAAGAAGCCCATCAATTTATCGGGGGGGGGGGGCTGTGAATTTCCTAGGGTTTTCTTAGGTGAGGTATCCTGAAAGGTGATTTTCCCAGTTCCTTCCCCTGAAAGGTAGCCTACAACACCAAGTAGTCCCTGGCGGTCTCCCATCCAAGTACTAACCAGGGCTGACTGACCCTGCATAGTTTCCAAACTCCATATCTTGTTGGACTGCACCACCATTTCTCAGCATTGGCTACACCAATTAGGGGCAGCTTGCAGTCCACTGAGTTCAGTGCATTTTAGTGCTAGAGAGAGCAGGGTAGAGGAAGAAAATTACACCTTGAAAAAATTTTGGGCTACAGCTCCCACAATCCCCCTTCTAGCTATGGAACTTGTAGACAAAATTGATCTTGTCTTGTCTTCTTCACTCTGTCTTCTTCATAAACTCTACACCAAGCTACATCACCCTCCCTCTTCCTTGTGCGACAGTTTCTGTTTTAGCTTGGGGCAAATTTGAACCCAGTCATTGCAAAAAGAACAACACACAGTCTCAATACCTCATTGGCAAGACAGCTTTACCTTCACTAGTGTGTGAAAATTAACATCCTCTTGCACCCCTCTTGCAATGATTCCATAAAGCACTGATGTTTGGAAGAACGAACTTCAAAATAAATTTTTTGTCCCATTACACCGTTTGCAAGTTAACCATTTGTAAATTCTCACACCTAGGCGATTAGGTGGCAAATTTCTTGGCTGGTACAGAAAAGGAACGAGAAATCCACAATCGGCGTGTTTAGCAAAGCATGACAAATAATCATCACATCACTAATAGGAAGCATCTCCAAGAAGGTGAGGTCCCTTGTGACTCCTACCACTACCAGAGAGGTAAGCCAGTGGCCTGAATTGTAGTTCCTAAAAGCCTGACAGGATAATTGGCACCTTGTTTAACTGATTTCTATACTTCAGGTTTTACCACGTGTGTGTGGGCCAACAATCACCCACCAAAGTTTATCATTAATTAAATATCTGTGTGATACCTGTTTCCTAAATGTGGCATCATACTCCAATGCTGTCCCCTCCCCACCCCGCCAGAGCCCAAGCCTTCAAGGCCGTTATGGCCTTCCTCAGGTTCTGGTTTTTAAGGGGGAAATGTCCACACAGCAACCATCCAGGATAAATTCCCTTTCCCTGGTGTTTCATAGCAAGTGGATGTCCAGGGGATCCCTTCATCATCATCCATGATCCCGCTTATCCTTCTCCCCTGCCCAGCCTACTTTGGAGTTGCCCCTTTTAGCCCATCTGAGCAATGCCCAGGCCAGTAATCTACAGACATGGACTACCACCCCACAATAGTCCCCACCCTCCCCTGAGCAATCATTACTATCAGATAAGGATGCGAAGATCCTGAGGTGTCTGTGTGTTCCTGCTGAGAGGAGCTCTGCTGCCCTGGTCTCCATCTATTTCTCCCCTATCTATTTGTGTTTATGTCCTCTTCAAATCTGGAACTCTAATTGTTTCTGATGCCTGATTTCCTTCAAGAGAAAGAACTAGGTGGAGAGTTGCTTCCTCTTGGCCTGCATCTTGGTACACTCCTCCCTTGCGTTGCCCAGTGTTTCACAACTGCTTGGCCCTGCTGCATCCTGGCTGTCTGACGATTGCCCCAGGACAGTCCATGCTCCAGTTGCTCCACCTGTTCCACAAGTCTTTCAAGGGTCAAAAAATAATACCTGGCACTGGTCTGTACTGGCATTTTTGAAAGAAGCCTTATACAGTCTCTATGTTTCCAACAGGGCTGTGTGTATTTGTTCACTTCAAAAACATCCCAAGGTGAAACAACTGCTGCATCAAAAAATGCAGTTTTCTGTAAACTGAGTAATACAGGAGATTTTTTATCCTTGAACAACTAGCAGAGAATGGTGATGAAATCCTTATCTTTTTCTGAGCTACAGATTCAATACAGTATAAAGCAAAGGTACCAAATACCAGCAATATCCACAGCAGCAGTTTTGATCTTTGGAGGCGATGGCAGGTTCGTGATTACTGAGATGCATCCATAACTCCCTGTCTCAAGCCCAAGATGTTAGTGTCCCTCCCCAGTTTTGCCCCAGGTAAGGCTGGAAACAATGAGGTTCAAATGTAATCTAAGAAATATGTATGGTATTACCAAACAAAAGCTAGAAACTAGGCATCTCCAGGAGGGAGGCCTCGGATCTGCAAAGAAGAGGCTCACAACCAGCACCACAGCCAGCAAACTACCCCCAGGTGTGTCTGATGGGCCTCGACTAATGGATTTAAGATTGCAGTTATTAATCAGGGAAGTATCCAGTTTGTTTTTGTGACATTAGGTTTTATTCATGCTCTGCTTTCTTTTCTTTCCTTTTTTAATTTATTAATACATTCTAAAACAGAACATGACAAAAAACAGTACACCAAAACAACAATAAATAAAAGACATTAACTCAGATAATGCCCTGAAAAATATAAACAAAAGGTGTATTCAGGGATCCTGAAAGACATCTTTCCATAAATTTTAGCTAAAATTGGGGGATGTCTAGAGAGTAAATCCTGTTGGATATATTCAATAAGTGGGTGCCAAATCTTATGAAAAGTCAATCCAGAGTGTAAGCCTCTCGCTCTGTCGTTATTGTCTGCAATTGTCTCCATTGACCACAAGTCCCAGTCTAGTCCACCATCCTGCAATATTCAACTTTCCAGTTTTCCAGTTCTTGGCTATCTCAAGCCTGGCAACAGCCAAAAGGAAACTGATGAGTTCTTTATGCTGCAGGGCTTTATTTTCATTCATGAAAATGGAGAACAGGAGAAGGAGTGGTGATAATTGTATACTTTGTTTAGTGATCTTGGAGACTAGTTGTAAAATTTCTATCCAGTATTTATGCACCAAGGGACAATCCATCCACATGTGTACAAAATTTCCCTACCTTCACATCCCCTCCAGCATTTTGGATTAGCATTGGTAGACATATGGGCCTGTTTGACTGGGGTAAGGTATCATTGATGGACCAACTTGAGGGTATTTTCATTAATGGCAATAGACCTAGTTTTAAATGGTAAATGAATCCACATATTTTCCCAGCTCTTACTATCAATTGAAAGGGAAAGTTCTGCTTCCTATCCTGCCTTATGGAGTGCTGAGTTCCCAAATGTTTCTTCGAAAAGGCAATTATATATTAATGCAATTTGGCCTTTGGAATATATACCCGGAGAGACGCACATGTTTTCAAAAAAAGTAAGTGGGCGAGGATATTCCTGTATCTGAAGCAGTTTCTTTAAGAATAGTTGTATCTATATTATTTGATACCAGTTCTGATGAACAGGGCCTAGAGCGCCAGTTAGTTGATCTGTTGTGATAGTCATTCCATTGTGGAACAGATCACTAACTGTGTACAGACCATATAACTCCCAACTGGAACCATCTAATTAAATGATTCTATGTACAGTGCTGTGTAAATTTACAGCACTATATAAATAAAGGTTAATAATAATAATCTCAAAATTATGCATATTTTTTTGGGCTCTGGAAAAGAGGATGAGTGAGAAAAGGCCGTAAATGGGAAGGGTAGGGGGCCAACATGCTCTGCCTTCTGAAGAGCTTACTCTTTGAAGGTTCCTGTGTCCAATTTTTAGGGATCTCTATTTCAGCAGGCTTCCTTGATCCTTTAGTCTGAATCATATTGGTTATTCCCAGCTAAGTAGATCCACTGAATCAATTGTTGATTCAGGTTATTGAGTCAGGATATTAATACATCTCATTGATCCAACAGATATATTCTAGTTGAAACTAACAGTAGGGTTCAGGCCTCTGAGTAGCACTTTTAGGGAACTGGAGCCATGGGGAGAAAGGAGTAGGGAAACCATCTCCCGCAAGCCTAATTTTACACATCTAGATCTAGATCCAATCCAATAACATTACTGAAGACCTACTGTAATACAATTTTCTCTATAATTGTTTCAAATATATGTCACTTGTGTGTGTATGTTCCTTCAAGTTGCCTGTTGATTTATGGAAACCCCACAAATTTCATAGGCTTTTTTTTAGGGTGTTGGTGCTTCTCCAGGTTCTGACGAACTACCATTCCCATCATGCCTCATCACCTTCAGCTTCTTTCAGCTTGGCTAGTGGCGAGGCATAATGGGAATGGTAGTTCATCAGAACCTGGAGGGCTGTAGGTTCCCCACCCCTGTGGTAAGGAATGGAGTGTGGAGTGCTGCAAAGCTCCAGCTTTCCATCCCTTGGGGTCGCAGGAAACCAGTGTCCTGCAAACTCAAGTTGGAAATACCAGTTTTTGAGACTTGAAACTAGGGAGGAGAAGATAAAAGGCACGAAGGATATGTAGTTGAATTATTTAATTAAAATACATTGAAACATTGAGCTTACAAAATGGGTACTGCCACTTGGGATAAATGGCTCTGTCACTAGCAGTTCCAGCTTTGTGGTAATGTCCTATTACTAGCTTCACCTATTGCTTCTATAGTATCGACTGAAATGGAATGCATCTGAATTAAATTGAATGAGGGCTGTGTTATTGTAAGCCTCATTAGCACTCATAGCTATATGCCTGGCAGCTGGTTTGCAAGATCCTGTTAGCATACCTGCCCTAAAGGCACTTGCCTCCTTGGCAAAGGTGCATTAATTATGCTGGGCTTGACAACTAATTCAAGGAGGTATATTGCTATCTATAAAGCTGGGATGGAGGTAAAAGATGCAGGAAGCCTGCATCTGCAATAAAATGTCATTACTTGATACACCTACAGTGCTTAGAAGTTTCAGATTAGAATCTGGACAATTAGTACATGATAGATTTTCAGATCACAATGATCATATTTTTAGAAATAAAGTATTTGTTTTGTATGTTTCGGACATAGCTTTACTTAACCTTCCCACTGGAGTTTGACACACAGATGCTGGTCTGGTTGTATATCACAGGGCTTATGCATGGGACTACAGATGGCCCTCCTTATCCATGGATTTTTTATCCACCAATTTGAGCATACAGGGCTTGAAATATTCCCCAAAAGTATAAATTCCAGATAGCAAACCTTGATTTTCCATTTTATATATAGGACACCATTTTGTTGTGCCATTATATTTAATGGGACTTGAGCACACACAGATTTTGTTATCCACAGAGGGTCCTGGTACCAAGCCCCGGCAGATAACAAGGGCCCACTGTAGTATATGTGTGGGAGTACTGGACCCGTTTCAAGATTGCCCCTTTGCTTCTGCAAAGTGAGAAATCCCCACCTGTGGTTTTTTTTTTCCAAGTCACAGAATTAATTCATCCTAGTTGTAATTAGAATTGTGTAAAGGAGGTCTTTAAGCAGAGGCTGGATGGCCATCTGTCAGGAATGCTTTGATTGGGAGTTCCTGCATGGCAGAGGGTTGGACTGGTTGGCCCTTGTGGTCTCTTTCAGCTCTTTGATTCTATGAGACCTGGATGACCACACTCATCAGCTTTCCTGATAGAGCAAGGTTTTGAAATGAATGAGAGGCTTCCAGCTGCAGGTGTTCACCTTTTGATACATGGAAAGTGACTATGCAGTGGGCAGAGTTGGTTTGCTACCTGCTGCACTTCCTCACATGATTCTTAGCCTACAAGAGATCCTCATAGCTTGTGTGCTCCTCCCATCAGTAAGCTGGGCATTCTCTGCACAAGAATACGTAACTCCTACCACACCTATTGTAGTAAGAAACCAATAGTTAGCCCTCTCCTCTGTATCCATGGATTTTTTTGTCAGGACCATGTTGTAAACAGGTCTGATAAAATGACATGGATGTGGCCACTAGGTGGAGCTGTAGCGGAACTTATTACAGTTCCAGTGGCAGTTAGATGAGTCTGCATTTTGAAACAGTACATCATGGGAAGGCTGATGCAACTGTCACCTTCCGAGAGAAAATGTCAGACACTTAGTGTTACAGTAACTGCTTCAGAGGTTGTTATGGTTGGTTGGTTGGTAAAGTAACTTGTTAATGAGTATTCAAAACAGATGTCTTACAAGGGACACCATTTTACTATGCCATCGTATCTAAATGGACTTGAACATCCACAGGTTGAACATCCACAGGTTTTGATATCCGCAGGGCATCTTGGAAACAAACCCTAGCAAATACCAAGAGCCCACTGTATTTCCAGCTCAATTTTAAATTTAACCTACCCCACACAAAGAAATATCACCTATTAACACTTACAAGTTTTTTTTAATAAATATATATATGAAAAAGGTTTTATTTTTTCAAAAAGTCCCAAGAACAAAGCAGAAAATATCTGAAAGAAAGCATGCAAACAGTCATAAAGTAACCAATATATTTAATCACAACATTGCCGTGTTTTTCCCCCCAATCAAGTACCATACAATTATCACAAGAACAGCAGTTTGACTTCATTATAAGGTGGTATGATCCACCAACAATAATATCAGAACCAAATGGATCTCAGAGGTTGGGAAGTGGATTTCAATGTACAGTATCAGAATTGACTCTAACATTGTCTCTGCCCAATAGGGAAAGGAAAATTTCACTAATCAAAATACACTGACAAGTATAAAATTGTTAACTGCTAACACCATAGAACCTACCCCACACAAAAAGGAACTCTTTATTTGCCACCCAACTAGTGCAAATGCAGCTCTTAAATTACACTGTTTCAGGGAAAAATACATGTATAAACCACCTTGTGCAGTGAGACAGCTTTGGTGCAAACTGGGAAGCCTGAATTATGAAGCAAGGGGCATTTTCTGAAGCCAATATGCACCAATCCTGGACTGCCCTTCAAAATTTAGCTGACTCTTGGCCACCCCATCTAACATAACCATAATGTAACCACCACAAAAGGCAATACAACTTTTTGGTATATAAATCTTGACCTCTATTTGGTTATGCCACATGGATTTGTTCCAGCTATAACTGTTGAAGGCAGGTGAATTTTGAATCTGTATTGATTTCAAATTATTTCTTCCTGGTACATAATTTATTCAGCGGCAACGTAAGTAAGCATTTATTGGACAAGTCATAAAGATGAACATCTGGGGTAGCCCTATGCCAGTGCCATACGACGTGCCAGAATTCACCTTTAAGAGCAATGGAACAAAAACTGTGTGTTGTGGTTTCTGTTTTTGAAGCATGCGTATTTCCAAAACGCTGGGGAATAAACATGTGTTCCAATTCAGCCATCATATATAGGATGCATATAATGTGTATCCATTGTGGAGTTGAAGGCTTTCATGGCCTGCATCCATAGTTTTTTCTGGGGTTTTCGGGCTATGTGGCTATGTTCTAGAACAGTTTCTTCATGACGTTTCGCCAGCATGCTAACAGAAGATGCCAGCCAAAGATGCTGGCGAAATGTCAGGAAGAAACTCTTCTAGAACATGGCCACATAGCCCAAAAATCCCACAAAAAACAATGTGTACCCATGTTAATTGGAATAAAAAATCTGTGGATATTTATTGAAAAGATGGAGAACATTTTGGGCATGGAACAACTCAATGCATACAGAGTTTAAAAGCATTTGTGAATGACTAAAAATGAAAATGAATCAATCCCAAGAAGTTCAGCTCTGGACAAAATAGTTTATGAGTCATCAACTAAATGTAGATGTTAGTATTGTGGAACATGTTATCACAATGCAGAAATACTGAGCCTTCACACCCTTGTTAGGAGCACTTAGGAGCAGATGATGAGGTGATTTCTGCTTTGAAAACCTTACATTTTAACTTCACCATGTACCGAGACTAATAATTTTGTAATCAGCTAACTAGGTCTGATTTACACCAAAATGTAAGATTACTCCCTAACCACATCATGTAAGACTGGATGTTGTCCCATTTAAGCATTTTCCTGCATAGAAAAATTTAAGTGGCAGAGAGAAGGGTTGTAGCCTAGTCTTTTCCCTATCACATTCCCCTTCTGTGTGCAAAGATTTTTGTTTTCCACTATGTGAACCTTCTTCCACCTGCAGACCGATACAAGTATAATCTAGGAGCAACTATGTCACATGTTCCACAGTTTGTATTGACAGCCTGTTTTTAAAATAAATTAATACCCGCTATCCAATATTTCTAAAAAGCTTGTGAAATTTCATTATAAATAACTTGAAGACTGAAATTGTGTTCTTAATTTACATAACAATGTCCCCCTAGGATATAGAAATTATGCAAATTAAATGTTTCTGCTACACTGGAACATTTTATACAAACAGAGTATCATCCACAGGGATACACCCAGCAGTGAATTCAGCAGAGAGATTAGTGTGTACAATGGAACAGCATGAACCTCATCATTTAATATAAACTCACACAGTTGAAGGAGGATTGCTAGATGGTGGTGTGTCTTTGCATCCTAAATAGATTAAATCTATGAATACCACAGCGCTGGCAACACTTTGCAAAGTATAGTCATTCAAACAGGGTAGATGATGATCAAATATGTATGCTGTATTCAATGTAAGGCCTGTATCCTTCTAATAAACTCAACTAGCATCCACTTTCATAAAATATGGCTTCAATTATGACTTGATGGTGACTCAATGGAGTTTTATCACACGGGACGAAACCTGTGCAGAAACTAAATTTAAATTGAAAACAACCTGCATTTGCAGGTTGTTTTTCAGACGACATTTGTGTGAAAGAGAAATAACACAAAAAGAACCCAAATGCAAAGTCATAAAAAAACAGTTCCTTTTTACTTTCGCTAAATTCCAAAAGTACAAAGGAGCTTTCCATTTGGATTATTTTCGCGTTATTTCTCTTTCATGCCAACGCATCTGACAAACAACACCTGGATTTTAAAATCCTGTTTCTGCATGGGATTTTACCAATTCGCCCTCCGTGAAACAGACTCCATGCAACTTACTTCCTTGTTCCTGTCTGCATTGGCAGCCTGGGATATCCTGGCCCTGGAGCTCCTCCATTACAAAGGCCCTCCATTGAAACACTGAGCATCTGATCACATAATTGGTCCACTGAGCTACCAAACATGTCTGTTGTTGCCGCAGGTCACTTCACTTTGAGGTCAGAAGGAATCCTATGTGTGGACACCTCATTCGGACCTCAGAGCAAATAAATGGCAATGGCAGCAGCACAAGGAAACTGAATAGGATGAGTTTTAACAAGCCGCCCAGTGTTGGAACAGAGGACTCTAGATCTTCCAGGAAGATACGGAGCAAACAGCGAAGTATTTTAGTACATTTTAAAAGAAGTCTACCCCAGGTTTGGCACTGAACGGGCCAGACATTGTCTGGTCTATTCACACTAGAACCAGAGAACTCTGCTCTCCCTGCCAAGAAGATGGAGAGAGCCGTATTTGGTCCATGGAGACAGGCCCCTTGACAGGCCCCTAGACAAAACCTGGATGCCACTGTACAAGTTAGCAAAGTACAGTTGGCCTGCCCCTTATGACTTGAGCTCATGCGGAAGGCAAGCCCCAACAGAAAGAATGGGGAGCGCACCCCATTATCCTTAATGGGATTTGAGCATACACTCAGTTCCCCTTACGCAGGGGGGGGGGGGCAGAACAGATCCCCTGGGTAAGGAGCAGGCTGACTACAATGTAGCCAAGGAAAGAAAGTTCAGCACATACTTATCTGTCCATTTGAAACCCATGAGACACAGAAGTGGTTGATTTTGGCAGGATCATGGCCAGTGTTCCCACTCATATTATTCTGATTTGTTTGGCAGCCTATGGTTTACTCACTGTTGTCCAAACAGTATTTCAGCTATTGCTGGGGCAAATTTAACTGAAGTGACACAAGTATGTCTAATTCTGGTTTGTGTCAGTGTTAGGTTGAAGAAGACCTCTACAATACTGGGCCTTTTTCTCTCTCTAAAGAAATATGAATAATCTAATTACCTTCAATAAAATTATTGTTCTCAACAACAGTTGATCCTAAACCGACTCAAGCCAGGAGTTTCTCCATGCACACTTTAATAGCCCCAGTAGTTTCTACCTTCAGATATTCAGATCACTAACAAGGTATGCTTTTTCAGTCATGTTACAGTTACATTTTCTACTCCTTGCACGTTATCTTTCATCAAGAATGAATATTCCTAAAGACCAAACAGAGTTTTGCTAGGTCTTCCTAGTATCTTAACTGATATTTTGATGCCTCTAGTCCTGCCAGCAGGTTTGCACAAGATATGAACATGAGTAAAGCCTAAGAAAAGACAAGATATGGTGAAAAGCTGTGTTGGCATTAGAAAAGTGAAGGAAGTAGAAAGTTTCAGACCTTAGAGCAGCAATAGTGGAAGATCATTTTTACAGATTGCCACTGTAAACAGAATAATCAAAGACAGTTAGAAGACTGTATAACAAACAGCATTTTAAATTAAATGTTTGGTTTAAAAGTTGGGCAGTGTATGTTTGTAATCTATCTGGACTCCATCTGCAATTGAAACTTGAACCTAACTCATGATTGCTGCCCAGATTAAATATTAACTTGCAATGCTGATTGAAAATCACTAATCCAGAATTTGATTCAAAGACACAGCTAGTCTGGAAAATCAGTATGCAAAGGGATTTTGTAGTACCTTTGAGATTAATTGAAAGAAAGAAACTGGTAGCATGAGCTTTCATAGACATGAGTAGCATGTTGCACAACCTTTGCATGCTATGCAACCTTAAAACACTTTACAATAGAAGTAAGTAACCCATGTTTCCTCCAGATGTTGTTGGGCTGCAGTTCCAATCATTTTTAGATGGCTGGAGTTGCTGACAGCTGTAGTCCAAAGACATCTGGAAGCCCACAAGTTGCTCATTCTTGCTTTATAGGCTTCAGGTACACAACACACTTGACAATCTCTGTGTGATATTTTAAAATGTGATGCGTATGTATCATTTTTAAATGTCCTCAAACATTCTGCACATTACATTCTGGAAGTTCTCCATTTTACCTTTAACTGAAGAATGAGAAACACAGTAGTGGCACCTAGTTTTCCTTCTGTGTCAGTCCTCTGCCAGTAAAAGCACAACTATATACCACACCTGATGGCCTGGCTGCTAACAGAATGAACAAAGGAACAGGCAGTGGGGAACTAGCTATAGTCCAGCGTTAGAGGAAAAATCTCTAACCCATATTCTCACCCATCTTGAAATGGTATGAGAATGAGAAGCTGAGAAAAGCAGATATGTACTTCTAATGCCAATGCACTAGCAACAAAGTACAGGACATTTCTCATAAACAGAAACCATAGAGCACAAACTATCATGTTCATCTTGATGTTTCAATTCTCCATTTGCAGCTGTTATATTTTAATCTGGATTAGTGATCTTTAATTTCTACATAATCTGTTTTCCTATTTTAAAGAAACTGCAATAGTTCCCTAATACATGGTAAATCTCAAATCTTCTGATTTCATTTTGAATAAATAAATCATCACATGAAACAAATGGGTAAAAGTCACCTTGAGGTGACTGTTAAAATGTTTTGTTTGGGGTGTTCTTAAAAATGAATGTAAGAAGAATATGAAGAAGAAATTCTGAACATTCAGGTCAGATCTAATAGCCATTTCACTCATGAAATCAAGGCAAATACAGGTACACACTCAATGGACCACTGACTCCTTGCATGCTACACATCCATCATATAAATCATGATTCCCTGTGTTTTGCACATCTGTCACACTCACATCCTTCAAAACAGACAAATCCCCTTCAGTGAAGGGCCTATGGCTGCCCACAGCAAAACCATTTTTGACTCTTAAATTTTTATGTAAGAAATATTTTAGGCAATTAGGGTTTTCTTTTTAGACCTAGGCCTATCACCTTTTCCCAAACAAAACCAATGGTTTGCTACTACATTCACATCACTAACACCATATTGCCATTTTAACTCTCAGCAACCAAAGGCTCCACCAACCTGTGAAAATGGAGCCAGGTTAGAAGGAACGGGCATTTGGAGATGGTGCAATCCTATTCCAGATCTTGACTATGCCACTGAAATAGAGAGGGGGTCTTATTCCAAGACAGGAACTTCTCTCACACATCGCTGTTATCACAGTTGCTTGGAGATATCTTCATCCAGTCCTTTTCTAGTTCTCTGAGGTTTTTTTTTTTCCCCATCCTTACCTATTTAAATTAGTTCATCCGTTTCCTCTTTTCTCACGTTTGCTGATGTGTCCCTCTTGTATTTAAAAGTCCAGAATGAGCTCCAGGACACTTAAGCTGGAGTACATTGCTTTGTGCTTACTACCATATTGTGCCACAATGCTGCATTAATATATGTATTGGGACCACAAAGAGAATAACTTAAAAAGGAAATTGTATGGGATTTAAATATAGGCTTTAAAAAAAAAAAAAAGCTCACGCTTACACATAAAAAGACTTTTGCTCTTGCTCGGAATATATCAAACAATAATTCCCCCCATGCTGCAAATCTGCCACTCTTGTCCAAATAATGCTAACTGGGAAAAGAGCAAAGGATGCTGGAGCAGTAAGAAATTTTTCACAGCTCGCGATACTGTCTCTTTCTGACCAAGTCACCACATCCTGCAACGCTGAGGTTATGTGGAAGATTTCACGGCCTGTTCGTATGGTGGAGGTGGGGTGTTGCAATAAGAAGGTGGGGGTGGGTAAACTGGGTTCACTTGTGGAAACTTGGGTTGGACGTGGTAAGTCATAGCCATAGGGCTCATCACAGCTCCTTCTGGTTCCGGGTAGTATGCCATTCCTGGCTGCTGTGCTCCTGAAAGAAGAAGACAAAAAAATAATGCCTGGCAATGGTCTGTACTGGCATTTTTGAAAGAAGCATTATACAGTCTCTATGTTTCCAACAGGGCTGTGTGTATTTGTTCACTTCAAAAACATCCCAAGGTGAAACAACTGCTGCATCAAAAAATGCAGTTTTCTGTAAACTGAGTAATACAGGAGATTTTTTATCCTTGAACAACTAGCAGAGAATGGTGATGAAATCCTTATCTTTTTCTGAGCTACAAATTCAATACAGTATAAAGCAAAGGTACCAAATACTAGCAATATCCACAGCAGTAGTATCCAAAACACCACTTAATATACATTTAGGGCCCTTTACATCTTGGCTCCTTGCTACCCCTCTATTATTGGATCTAACTGTAACTGCATGTACTACAAAAGCTGTGATAAGAATCTATAATGGGATGATGAACACCTGCCAAGTTGTACACACAGATTTCAAGGACTAATGGAACAGATCATTCAAATAGCTTCCACAGAAACAAAGGGAAAAAAGCTGCCCTGACTCAGATATTTTTTACTTCTCTTGATTTGAAATAAACATTGATACAATAGGAAGCATGTCTGTCTATCTGTTTTTCTCTCTAAAAAAATAAGAATGTCTGCTTCAAGATAAGTTTTTTTATGGTATGAGCCCCTTGCCACAACTCACAGAATTGGAGAGAAGGATTTGATACAATGCCATCTTGCAATTTCAATTGTCTTTCCAGGGTTTCTTTGCCATCACTACCACCTCCTCCTCCTCCTCACCACCACCACCACCACCACCATCACCACAACCCCCAGAAATTGGAGAGTTCAAGATGGAATAGCTGTACAATATCTTTTAGTCACCAGCATTAGAGGTTGTGTATCTGTATGTTTTAATTCACTGTACCCCACTCCGATTGTGCTCTACAGAGGAGCGGGGTAGAAATAAAGATTTTATTATTTATTATCTGTCTCCCACTATAATAGGGGTGCCTTGCTACAGTTCCCTTCTAGGTTTTATTCTAGAATCAGCCTTGATCTTATGGTAGGAAAAAAATATTCCTGGTGGGCTGGAAGATGGTATATAATTACTTTAAACAAATAAATAAAATTATTCTCTGACACCAAAAGGATAATTTGCCTCAGGCAAGAGTTCACTAGGAAGAAGACCTTAATTTTCTATGTACACTGTGTACTATAGACAACTGCACCCATATACACACCCAGGTCATGGTAAATGGATTCAATTCATTTATTTGTTTACTTATGGTATTAGTTAGATTTACATCTTGCTTTTTTCCCAATGAGCCCAAAGACAACATACATGGTTTTCCTCCTCCCCACAACTTTATGAAATAGATCATAGAATTGAGGGAATGTGTTTGGCTGGCCCAAGTTCACTCCAGGAAGCTGTATCTGAACTGGATTTGCCAGTTATTTCTGTCAGTCAGGAGACAGACCCTAGGATAAAATCTCAACTCTGGAAAAACCTACTAGAAACCAAATCTGGAAAACCATTTTACCTACTGAAAATGGGAGCTACATCCTTTTGAGTGAAATACAGGCTGATGAAGACTCCCCTGCCCCCATTTAAACTTCTCAAATACAGCAATAATTTTATAATTATAAATCTTATGTATAGGCACTCCTCCGTATCCACAGAGGATCCATTTTGGACAGTAGATAAGAAAAAAATGCAGGACCTCAAGTCCCGTTGTTCTCTATGGCCATGCAACATGCTCGCTGCCTTGAGCACAGCTGCATGCATGCACCTTCATTAACAACAACGGGGCTTGCTGTTTATGGAAGCTCAAATCTACAGTTGGCAAGCCTGCAGATAACAAGGGCCCAATGTATATTAACCTTACACCATTTGGGTATTTCCTGAGAATCTCAGCTGTCATTTAAAACAGGATCAGCCAAGATCCTGTGTCGTTAAATGTACCGTATATACTCGACTATAAGTCGAGAAATTTATGCCCCAAAATTGCCCCTAAAATCTTGGGGTAGACTTATAGAAGGGTCAACTGAGTAGCAGTGCTAAGTAGGGTCCCAAAGCAAGCCAGCCTGAGTCGCCCCAACCTCCCTTGGGCACCCGTGCCTTCCCCCTCCGCTCCGTTTCCAACTTCCAAGCCTTGGCTTCCTAGCAGAAAAACTCCCCGTTTAAAAGCACTTCCCCCTCTCTCAGCTCCGTTTGGCAAGCCTTTCCCTCACAGAGGACAAATTCCCCATGTAAAAACACTTACTTCCCTCTTGGTCCGTTTTGCAAGCTTTGCCTTCTCCAGGAAAAAAAAAAAACAAAAAACCTCTCCATGCAAATCCACTTGCTTTTTGCAAGACCTGCCTTGCCCAGGAAAAGCCTCTCCACTTAAGTCTACTTGTTGTTGCTGCTGTTTTTTTGCAAGCCTTTTACTTCCCATCCCAGGAAAAGCCCCTCCACTTAAATCCACTTGTTGTTGTTGTTGTTGTTACTGTTTTTTTGCAAGCCTTACTTCCCATCCCAGGAAAAGCCCCTCCATTTAAATCCACCTCTTGTTGTTGTTGCTGCTGCTGCTGCTGGGTTTTTTGCAAGCCTTACTTCCCATCCCCAGGAAAAGCCCCTCCACTTAAATCCACTTCTTCTTGTTGTTGCTGTTTTTTGCAAGCCTTACTTCCCATCCCCAGGAAAAGCCTCTTCACTTAAATCCACTTCTTCTTGTTGTTGTTACTGCTGCTGGTTTTTTTGCAAGCCTTACTTCCCATCCCAGGAAAATCCTCTTCACTTAAATCCACTTGTTGTTGTTGTTGTTGTGGTTGCTGCTGCTGCTGTTTTTTGCAAGCCTTACTTCCCATCCCCAGGAAAAGCCCCTCCACTTAAATCCACTTCTTCTTGTTGTTGCTGTTTTTTGCAAGCCTTACTTCCCATCCCCAGGAAAAGCCTCTTCACTTAAATCCACTTCTTCTTCTTGTTGTTGCTGCTGCTGGGTTTTTTGCAAGCCTTACTTCCCATCCCAGGAAAATCCTCTTCACTTAAATCCACTTGTTGTTGTTGTGGTTGCTGCTGCTGCTATTTTTTGCAAGACCTGACTTCCCATCCCCAGGAAAAGCCCCTCCATTTAAATCTCCTTGTTGTTGTTGTTTTTGCAAGACCTGACTTCCCATCCCCAGGAAAAGCCCCTCCATTTAAATCTCCTTGTTGTTGTTGTTTTTGCAAGACCTGACTTCCCATCCCCAGGAAAAGCCCCTCCATTTAAATCTCCTTGTTGTTATTGTTTTTGCAAGACCTGACTTCCCATCCCCAGGAAAAGCCCCTCCATTTAAATCTCCTTGTTGTTGTTGTTTTTGCAAGACCTGACTTCCCATCCCCAGGAAAAGCCCCTCCATTTAAATCTCCTTGTTGTTATTGTTTTTGCAAGACCTGACTTCCCATCCCCAGGAAAAGCCCCTCCATTTAAATCTCCTTGTTGTTGTTGTTTTTGCAAGACCTGACTTCCCATCCCCAGGAAAAGCCTCTCCACTTAAATCCACTTGTTGTTGTTGTTTTTGCAAGACCTGACTTCCCATCCCCAGGAAAACATCTCCATTTAAATCCACTTGTTTATTGCAAGACCTAATCCATTTGCTTCCTTTCTCAATCCAATGTTTTAAATCGGTTGGGAGAGGTCCAGAGAAGGAAGGACGTAAGTGGTATTTCCCCCCTTTCCATCCTTCCTTATAGAAGTTTTACCCTCGACTTATCCACGGGTCATATCAAAATCCAGGATTTTGACCCTGAAACCTTCCCTCGACTTATACATGAGGTCGACTTATACATGAGTATATACGGTACCTATAATGACAAAGCTCTGTCATTGTATCTATGGTATGTTTGATGATGCCACTCCCCAAAGCCCTACCTTTTGAGCCTGTCAGCGTGCTGCAATCAGGGTCGCCAAGGTGCTGCACACAGAGGTGCTGGGAAATGACATCTGCAGCACTCTCCTAGTCACAAGCTCACTGAGAACAGGCAGATGGAGAGACCCCTCTGGGTCCTGGCACAATGCTTCTCTCCACTCACCCCAGAACTAGGAGAGCACTACAGATGTCATTTTCCAGAGCTTTTATCTTTAGCACCTTAGAAAACCTTTGCCTGGGCTGCTACCTAGCTGAAAACATAGATTTTGGGGATGTGTGTGTCACATTCTGTCATTAATGGCCATAAACATGAATTCCAAAAGTTATGAGATTTTAGTCCAGTTTACGATTTCTGCTGCTCAACAGAATGGGAGCTGACCATATTTCTGGTCCCAATTGCTATGAAAATCTACTGTATTAGCAATGCCTGTTGAATTACCATTGGCTGAATTGTTCAAAGCTTCTGCATCCAACATAGCTCCTATTCTGCTCTCTGTTAATATCTACAAAGTATACTAAGAGAAATCATGAAATGAGCTTATTTTGGGGGGAAAAATAATCTTTTCTTGGTGCAGGATATTAGATTTTTATTTTTAGCATAGAGGAATCACAGCTCGGACTAGGCTATGTCTGAGCTAGCTTGACAGAATGGCAAGACCAAACAAAATTCTGCTCAAATCTCATGGTGCTAGAGAACAAAATAGTGCAAGAATGAATAATACTTTTAGGCATTCTAAAGGCAGCACCACTTCTGTTTTAGACCTCTCAGGAATAAAAAGGCCACATCTTTTCAATTGTGAAAAACAAGCTTCTATGCTCTTTAGGGATGTAAATGTAGGGCAAGCAGATCCTTCTCAGACTGTTGCTACCTTCTTTCTCATTAACATAGAAGGAAAACGGTTCCATTAAAGATAAATTCCATGCCTTTGGCTACCTTTAAATTCAGATTTGCTATACAATAATATACAGTATTATTTTCTTTGACTAAACAAAGTGCCTGTAGTCTACTCAAATCAGAGACAATATGATAACAAGAATAACTGTATTATTAAGCATTATTCCAATAGCCAAAGCCAACATGGTGTAGTATTTTGAGCATTGGACTATGACTCTGGGGACCAGGATTCCAATCCCCACTCAGCCAAGGAAACCCACTGGTTGACCTCAGGCATGCCACACTCTCTCATCGGACATTTGGTACATTTGGTTGTCCAAATAAAGATATCACTGTTTTGTGGATTCTGGATTTTATTGTACTTCTCTCAGCCTCAGAGGCAGGCATTGGCAAAAACCCCTCTGAATAAATCTTGCCAAGAATACTCGGTGATAGGATTTCCATAAATCAGAAACAACTTGACAGCACACAACAACAACATTCCCATAAAACAGAAGTAATCTCTGACCTGCTGTATTGGGATTAGGTGGCCGAGTGTATGATACATTGTAAGTTGTTTCATCAACCAGCGGTGGAGGATACATCCGCCTTCGGATAAAGAAACCGGCCCCACAACAAAACAAAACTCCCATCATCAGCAGGAACCTGATCAAAGGGAAAAGGTGAGAACATGCTGGCTTAGTCTGAGTCTGCATAATGTACAGCATCACAAGGATTGACTACTCTATAGATAATTAGGGAACACAGGAAAACCATCAAATATCTGAAGCTCAAGGATATGTAAATGGCTCAGTAGGCCTCACTGACTTATTCTGAAATGAAAATTTATCCCTGTGCCAAAAAAGCATGTACTGTTTCATGCCCAAATAGCAACTAGTTGCATGCCACTGTCTGCCTCCCATTTTCTGGTAGGAAAACTGACTGAAATAGACTCATTTCATTCATCTATATTGAGGCATGTAATGAAACAAACAGTCATCTGTGACAAGTAGGAACTCTCCCCAGGTGAGCAGAATTTTTTTTAGATGCTTCTCTGCCTCTTTCTCTTAGGGTATTGATATATAAGAAATGACCAATATGAGGGGCAGCAGGCTATTACTTTTTATTTTACTTTGGAGAGGTAATGAAACATATTACTGGGGACTCTTTTGCACTCCCCTGAACTACAGTACTACACCTCTCCAGCAGAGAATCCCAAATGTCTCACCAAAGTACAAAACTTTAGTATCTGCAAAGCATGAGTTGTGTACTGAAAGAGGTAGTCACTGGACTGGTACCAGTCCACAAATCCATTGATTACCAGACCTTAGAGAGTTTCTACCAGTAGGAAGGAAAGAAACAGCTGTAGTCAGTGGACACAAATATTATACTGGTCCCTGGCACCCTGGGAAAATTCCTCTCTCTGTTCAATCATTTCTTGCCATTCAGCAGCAGTCAATATATCTCTACATTTACCGCACTTCTTAAACAACACTAAGCATTGCAAAAAGAGTTCACACAACCTTTTCAGGATCTTTGGAGAGAAGGGATGGAGAGATCTTTCTCCACCCTGTCATTTATAAAACCAATACAGTAATTTCTTTTCTCACTGCCAATCTTTCCCTATGACTGCCAACAATTTAAAACTAGTGGGAAATATGGGGTCTTGGGTCCAGCATATAGGGTTCCCACAAAAGACTGCACAATGCTTTTGGGGGAACAGGTTGTGCATCCCCAGGGTTGCCATATGTGGACTTTGTCAAATTCATATCATGCAAATTACTCTAATTATGCACCTGAAAACCAGTATGCCAAGGGACCCCCTTAACACTTTTGAGATTAACTGAAAGAAAGAATTGGTAGCTTGAGTAACTTGAGCCTGGTTATTCAGATGTGTAACTGAAAGGCAGAGACAGACTTATTCCTTGCAAAAAAAACATTTGACAAAAATGCCCCATCACTTGGCTCATACAAGGACAAGAACTTCTTTTTTAAAATGAAAGTTTGGAAACCATTCCAGATAATGGCCCAAACAGTCACTAATGTCACTAGAATCCAAGGCTGCATTTACACTGTAGAATTAATGCAGTTTGGCACCACTTTAACTGCCATGGCTCAATGCTCAATTCTAATCCTGGGATTTGTAGTTTTGTGAGATATTTAGTCTTTGCTGCCAAAAAGCTCTGTGCCACAACAAATTACAAATCCTGGGATTTCATAGGATGGAGTCTTGACAGTTAAAAGTGGTATTAAACTTCATTAATTCTGCAATGTGGCAGCAGCTCATGTAAAACCTGACCAACGGGAGGCATGGCAACGCTTTGCACCCACTTTACATTCTTCTATCCATTTTAAGACTATTTTAACTGCAGAGAATGCAAGGAGTGGTTATTACTGACTTACCAAAAATACCATAGTCTCTGGATAGATAGAGTCCTCACACAGCATCTTGAACCACAACAGTCTTCATAAGACCGACACCTACATAAAAGGAAAAAGCAGAGTCTCTTAGAAACTGCAAAGCAAAAAATGAAGTCTGTCAGAATATGGAATCAGCAGCAAAATAAAACCTTGGCGAGCTAAGAATCCATCACAGCTCACTGTTTTAACTGTGAGCAATGAGCTGAGATGGCAAAACCTGCTCTGAACAAATCCTGACAAGAAAATCCCATGATACGTTCTCCTTAGGGTCGCCATAAGTTGAAAATGAGTTGAAGGCACAAAAGAATGAGCTGAGAAACAGAAATGGAAGAGCCAACTATTCTGATCCTAGGAGTGTTGTTTTCAACATTATCCATCTGGGGTCAAACTTGGACTGCACAGCTATGCCTGCTCAAGTCACACATGGGGAGCTCACTTACGACTGGCAGCAATGTTAATTTGCGTCTGTGAAAAAGCCAGTGCATACCATAGCAGACCCTAATACATAAAGGTCCTAATATGTAAAGACTAAACTCAAGGCTTCACAAATCCAGGAAACAAGTTCCCACAATTTCAGACATAAGACTTTTCAGACATTCATTAACTCAGATAACACTGGGATCATCTAAAATTAATTTCATTTGTTAAATTAACGTTGGGATGGGTCACACATGACTGCAGCATCAACGTCTGTAACATTAGTGATGGTCTTTATGTCTGAATATGGGTTTTTAAAAATCAAACCAAAGGGGTTCTAGAGAAACCATGGCATGGCAAGTTGAAAAATTCTAGAGATAACAAAATTATTAATACAGCGGTCCCCCGGGTTACAAAGGTAATCCGTTCCGGATTACCTTTCGTAACCCGGAAGCTTTCGTTTCCCAGGGGACGCTATTTTCAATGGACCGCGCGGCCGATTTAAAGGGGCCGCGTGGGGTTTTTTTCGTATCCTGGGGGATCTTTCAGATCCCGGGGGATAGTTTAGCGGTTCGGCGGCTTTCGGATCCCGGGGTTTTCGCAACCCGGGGGATTCGTAAGCCGGGGGACCACTGTATAAGCTATAAAATTTGAACGATGTGTTCTAATATGCAACCAAAAGCTGATGCACAGGGTTTTAATGTAATTATCTATCTGATGCTGTTTGGCTATTTATCTATCTGATGCTGTTTGGCATATGAGATCAGCACAGTGTGGTTGTCTGAACACTGAAGTTGGACTAGGATTCAAATCTCTGCTCAGTCATGGAAACCCAGGGAGTAACCTTGGGCAAGTCACATGCTCCCTCACCTCAGAGGAAGGTAAAGGCAAAATCTCTCAACAAATCTTGACAAGAAAACTCCGTAATACGGTCACCTTAGGATCACCATAAATCAGAAATAACTTGAAGGCACATAACAACAACAACAACACAAACAACCACCAGAAAATTAAAAGAAGATTCAGCTCAGAAATGACAGACTGGACTCATTTTCACAAAGATCTTAATCAGGGACTAAATAAAAAAGGAACCAACAGCCAACAACACTTACAAGGGGGTAACCAAAAGTTTTAATGGTAACCTTTTTTTAAAAAAATGACAGAAAGTTTGTTTTGATTTGTAGTTGTGGCTCTATGTAGTCACTATCTAGATTTTCACATTTTCCCCAGCATATCTTGATCCTCTGAATACCTGATATTGTAGAAGTCTGCAGATTGTGCCTTACGAGGGGGTATCGTAAAGCAATAATTATCACCCGGAAGTTATTATGGCATATTGATGAAATTTTGTCAGTTTCATCATTGGTCCCTAAGTGCATGTTGCTAAGAAAATCAACTCATTGCGTCCTTTATTTTTGTGACTGGTTGTGCCAGAAGTGACTAAAGTGTAAAATCCTTGCCAGGTGCAATCTGCAGACTTCTACAATATTAGGTATTCAGAGGGTCAAGATACACGGGGAAAATGTGTAAATCTAGATAGTGACTACATAGAGGTAAGTTAACAACTACAAATCAAAACAAACCTTCTGTCAATTTTTTTTAAAAGGTGATCATTAAAACTTTTGGATACCTCCTCATAGTCCTGCTGAGACAACGCTGCTGGTTTTCAATGGTGCCAAAGATTTTAAGCTCTTTAGGTGGCAAATATTTAACATCTGTAATATATTAGAGTAAAAGACCATCTGCAGGACAGAAGATGACTCAGAAATAAAATTGCAGGAGTACTACTGCTGTTGCTTGTAGGAACAGAACGTCAGTGTTGCAAACAGAAAGGAATTTTTTTCCCAGCAAGCCCCAGTTCCTAAAAATTACTAAATTTTCTCCTGCTCTCTGCAAATAATCCCTCAAATACTCCTCTTTGTAGCTCAAAAACAAGAACACAGAAGGGGGCAGCTCACTCTCAGTACTGGCGTAAATGCATTCAAAGCAGGTCAACCGGTCGCACACACACAGTAGCAAATAATCTTCAAAGGGACATTGTCAGGTAAAAAATGTACCTTACACACCACAAAAATATCCATAGGGAAAGCTCACCTGTCAGGGAAGAAGACTAGTTTTTGTCACACATTCTGATCTAGGGGTGACCCATGTGGTTTCTGAGGTGCAAAGCAATTGTACTACATGCTCCCCACAAATTTCTGAAGAAGATCTCAGGCTCTTAATATTATTTTTACTTGAAACCTGTATTTTTGGCACTTCATTTTTAAGGCATTAAATTAAGCAATGATTCTTTGTATAGTTTGTTATTATATGATGTGCCAAGAAATCAAAGCCATGGGGATGAAAGCAAATCAAATTGAAAGGAAAGCTGTACAACATCAGAAGGATACCATCCTAAAGACTCAGATTTAAAAAAATGCTGAGCTGGAAAAGAAGCCAAAAGAACTTGCTGGAATAAAAGGTTTCTACTAATAAAATAAAAATAAAATAAAATATAAAACATGAGGTCTTACCTTATACACTCAACTATAAGTCAACCTCACGTATGAGTCGAGGGTAAGTTTTGGGGCCAAAATTATGGATTGCAATATGACTCATGGATAAGTCAAGGATAAAACTTAGGGCATTCAACAAAGGATGTAAAGGATGAAGTTTACTGTCTTCACATAGAAATGGCTTATTTAGATCCTTCTAAGCTCAATTCCTCTTAGCACTCTTTTGAGGCAAAGCACCAAAGAGTCACCACCACTGCCATTTTCCCACGCAAGCATTCAAAAATGCCAGAAGAAGCATCATGGTGGAAAGAGTTTAGGGGGTTGGTGCTTCTTTTGGGGGCTCCCAGGATGAAGCGCATACCTTTTGCCACTCTATTCAGAGAAGGAGAAGAGTTAAAATAAACTACTTACACTGACCCTTAGATAAGTCAACCCAACTTTTGGGGGTCAGTTTTTAACAAAAATTTCAAGACTTATACATGGGTATAAACAATAGTTTATTATTATTGACATTTTAAGACACTTTTCTTTTAAAATGTTCAAGATGCCCTCAAAATATTTTAATATATTCCATCCCGCTGGTAACTTTTTTTGTAACACCAGTTTACAACACAGCTTGATGTGAATGATTGCTTCACAGGTACGCATGCTTTTTAAAAACACTGTACACTTAAAAAATATATGAATGACAAACGTTTACTAAAATATGTACTGTACAGGTACACCCCTTGTAGAGGAAGCACTGCAACCTGGTTGCAAACCCAAGTAATGCTGTGCCAGGCTATATCACATGGCTCTAAGCATTTCCAATGAAATAATACAACACAAATAGCTGCAGAGGATGAAAAGCACAGGTTGTTACAGGTCGCTGTGCCATTGTTCAAATCTATTTATTTATATAATCCTATTCAATTTTAAAAACACAACCAAGAATATCAACAAATGATATTGAGCGTCCTCTCCAACCCGCTCCAAAGCACAAACTCTGGTATACGGAAGAGCTCAGGGAGAAGAAGCAGGTTGGACGACGACTAGAGCGCAAGTGGCGAAAGACTTGACTCCTATCCGACAAGACTCGCCATAGGCAGCATCTTCGCGCCTATCGGGAGGCTTTGCGTGCAGCGCGAAAATCTTTCTGCTCTGCACGCATTGCGTCTGCAGAGTCTCGCCCAGCAGAACTGTTTAGGGTGGCAGGAGAACTGACGCAGGTTCCCCCTGCGCCAAATCCCCTACTTAACCCTACGACGGCCTGCTGCGATGCGTTTAACACCTTCTTTGCAGATAAAATCTCTCGGATAAGAGCCGACTTGGACGCCACCTTTTCTCCAGATCCTATAGGTGAAGTGTCTAGCAACTCCGTTGTTGTCACATTACTGGATGAGTTTCAATCTGTAAGTACTGATGACATGGACAAGCTACTTGGAAGTATGCGGAAGACAACCTGCCCCCTCGATCCTTGTCCATCCTGGCTGGTCGTCCAGGGAGGAGACGCACTGAGAATATTTTTTGGGAATACGATCAATGCGTCCCTTAGGGAGGGCATTATACCATCCTGTCTTAAGGAGGCGGCGGTTAAGCCCATCCTGAAAAAGCCCTCCCTTGACCCCCTGGACAGAAACAACTATAGACCAGTGTCCTTGCTTCCATTTTTAAGCGAGGTCATCGAGAGTGCAGTTGCCACCCAACTCCAAGCAGTCTTGGATGAAGCCGATTACTTCGATCCATTTCAAACCGGCTTCAGGACAGGACATGGAGTGGAGACTGCCATGGTTGCTCTGACCGATGACCTCCGCTTGAGTATCGACAGGGGTAGTGTGACCCTGTTAGTGCTCTTGGATCTTTCAGCGGCCTTTGACACTGTAGATCATTCCATCCTTTTGGGTCGGTTGAGAGAGTTAGGAATCGGAGGCACTGCTTTTCAGTGGTTAAAATCCTTTCTCTCTGACAGATCCCAAAGGGTGAGGCTCGGGGACAGTTGCTCCTCCAAAATCAAGCTTAATTGTGGCGTCCCTCAGGGCGCCATCCTGTCCCCGATGCTATTTAATATTTATATGAAGCCGTTGGGTGAGATCATTCGGAGGCATGGAGCTCAGTGTCTTCAGTACGCTGATGACACTCAGATATACCTCTCCATGACTAGATCATCGGCTCAGTCATCAGATGGCGCCTCCCCTCTTAATGACTGTCTTGCGGCAGTAATGGATTGGATGAGGGAAAACAGATTAAAACTAAATCCAGACAAAACGGAGGTACTAACAGTTACCGGTCCGAAACCAGGATTGGGAATACAGTCCCCAGTCCTAGACGGAGTCACACTCTCCCCTAAGGACTCAGTTCGCAGTCTGGGGGTACTCCTTGACTCTTCGCTTCACATGACTAGCCAGGTGAATGCGGTAGTCAGGAGCGCCTGCTATCAGCTTCGGCTGATACGCCAGCTGCGCCCTTTCCTGGATACGAAAGACCTGGAGACTGTGGTACATGCTCTAGTAACCTCACGTCTGGATTTCTGTAATGCGCTCTACATGGGGCTACCCTTGTGCCTAACCCGGAAACTTCAATTGGTTCAGAATATGGCAGCCAGGCTTATCACAGGAACATCTAGAAGAGAGCATATAACACCAGTGCTCAAAGCTCTCCATTGGCTGCCCATTAGTTTCCGGGCACAGTACAAGGTGTTGGTACTAACCTTTAAAGCCCTGCATGGCTCAGGCCCATCCTACCTTAAGGACCGCCTCTTCCCGTATGAACCGCCCCGCACACTTCGGTCCTCTGGGAGGAACCTACTGCAGCCGATGAAAACCAGGGTGTCCCAGACCTCTCAGAGGGCCTTTTCAGCTACTGCCCCTAAGCTCTGGAACGGCCTGCTGGACAAGATGCGTCTTATTACATCACTGGCTAGTTTCAAAAAGGCTTTAAAGACGCATCTTTTCCGGCAGGCCTTTCCCTGAAGGAGAGAATAAATGAAACCCTTGCTCCCTGCTCTATAAATATAAACAGTATTGGAAATTATTAGTGATTCCCTTTATTTAATACTTACTTGAATCGATTTAATGCGGCCTTGCACACGGACTGTTCATGAAAATGCACTTTGTTTTAATAACTGCCGACCAATTTTAACTGTGTTAATTTTAAACTGTCTAGATTTAATTCAGTTTTAAGGGGGGGTGGTTGGGGTGGGATGTGATTGTTGTTTTTACTCTGTATCTTTTTATTTTGCTGTACCCCGCTCCGAGTATTTTATTAGAGGAGCGGGCTATAAATAAACTTCATCATCATTATTATTATTATTATTATTATTATTAAATATTCTTGGGGTTGCTCCTAGTGTAAAATGTGAAGCAAAAAAAAATATAAAAATCAATTAAGAATACAGCTTTTAAAAAAAACAAACACATTTCTTCTTTCCTTGTGTTTCAGATCAATACCCAGAGAAGAAATAATATTAAGCCAGTGTTTATTTCATACACAAGTTTCCTTAAAAGGCCGAGGTAAATAAAAAGGTCTTCACTGGATGCTTGAAAATCCATCGGAGAGGCCAGCAAGTCCATCTGGACTATAGACGTTATGCCAGTACTACAAATACAAACGCCGATGCAAAATTTTACAAGTTTGAGCAGATTTGTAGACGTCTCGGCAAAAATACCATTTATGCCAAATGTTGCCAATTTGGAGGTTTCAGTACTTCCTGCTAGTCACAAAGGCTGATGTTGCACATTCTAATTCCCTTCTGTTTCCAGTGAGGGCTCTGAGAGTTGAGGATCCATTACTGCTAGTTGGCACACCGGACTGTATCACTGCTTCAGAACATGAGATGTTGGTTTAGGCATCAGCGTGCAAGATAGCAGTCTTGTTCTAAAGCCACCTGGATACATTTCTCATATTCGGGATGCACACAAAAATCTGTTTAGTCTACTCTATTCACTTTGATTATAGAAGCTGATGATAATTCTGATCAGCATCACCACCACTTCCTTCTCCCTGTTTCAATTAATATTCCATGTTTCTCCTCTTTGACAGTTTAGCCTCCAAACAATATTGTGAGTTAAGTAGACCAAGAAAGAGGGATGGGCCCAAGGTTATCATGTAAGTTACAGGGATCACATACCCTCCAACTGTCCCAGTTTGTCAGGAACTCATAAGGGGAGAGAGAAGAGAGTGGACTCTTACCCTTCCCAGTTGGCTCAGACAAAAGTAACCTGCTGCAACTTGCAATCTTCATACATGAACAGTGCAGTTGTGGACTGACATATGTACTGTCAACTGAATCCACTGATGCAGCAAAGCTGTGGTCTGGGAATCACATACCTCCTGCAGAATTGTGATCTAGTCCCCGTATTTCAAAAGCACTCTTTTTTGTTGTTAACCACTCTTGAATTCATCTTGACCCATGGTGACTCTGTGGATGAAACATCCCCAAGACTCCCTGTCCTCCACTGCTCTGCTCAGTTCCTGCAAAGTCATACCTATGACCTTAATAGAGCCCATCCATCTAGCATGTGGCCTTCCTTTCTTTCTATTTCCCTCCACCTTTTCTAGCATTATGATATCAAAGATCAGCTCCCAAATACAGACTGAGCCTGATGCCCACGATGATCAAAGCCTGATGGACCATGCGAGATGGGGAAAGAGAAGCAAGCAAGACAGAGAAAGACATGGATCGATTCCTCACAAACAGCATAAACCAAACAGACAGGTATTTCTCAGTTAACAATGTGGAAGTGTTCCTGACTATTCTTTCTTTGACAGAAAATTTGGTACCAAAGACAGCAATAACATGGAAAGAACAGAAATAGGTTTCTGAACCACAAAAAAGATGAATGGTTCAAAAAACACAACAAGATCAAGAAAGTCTTGCATAAGCAAATAAAAATATCAGAAGAGCTGCCAGACTAAAAAAAAAAACCTCACAGGAGTGAAGACAAACAACCACCAAAAGGGAAGGTATTTTTACCATACATCAAAGGAGTCACAGACAGAATAGGGAAACTGATGAGGAAACACAACCTTCAAATGATCTACAGACCTAATAAGAAAACCCATCAAATGCAGCACTCAGCAAAGGACAGGAGGGACCCTCTCATGGCTGCAGGGGTCTACCGCATACAATGCAGCTGCGGACAAGTCTACATAAGGACACCAAATGCAGTGGTCAAACACGAATCAAGGAAACAAGAGACACTGCAGACTGGGTCAGCCAGAAAAATCAGCAGTAGCAGAACACATTATAAACCATCCTGGGCATAAAATGCTATTTGAAAACAGAAATTCTGAACCATGACAACAACTATCAGGTCAGAAAGCACAGGGAGGCCATTGAAATCCACAAACACCTAGGCAACATCTACAGGAAAGAAGAAACCCTGAAAGTACACAAAGGGGCAAAACAGACCTGCAATAAGAGCCACCACATGCCCTGATTTTGCCCCCAATCCAGCTTCACATCACTCGTCTGACCAGACAGCGGGCAACATGGGACCATTCCTGCAGTGCAGTGACTAGACACCGCACACCGCAGGAGCAGAGAAGAGCCGCCACAGCGGTGGAAAAAGGAGCGGTAGCCACAGCCCCACTCTAGCACACAAAAGAGCTCTGTTATGCTGCCCCTTTAGGACCGTCTGTTTTCAGCCAAGTTTGGCTACTGGTCCTGGGCTGAAAAAACACCAACATCATTTATATGATTTACATGTTAATCTCTGTGTTGGTCTGTTGATGAATGGCAAGGCCTCAGGCTGGATAGACAGAAGGATATGTGTGTCTATTAAATTCACAATCCATTGTCTGCTGGGAAACCCCCAAAATCATTTCCTCCCAACGAAGGGCCACACACTATATATACCCCACTCACTTCCATGCCACCACCCTTGAAGATGTCAGCCACAGATGCAGGCGAAACATCAGTAATAAATTCTTCCAGAACACGGCCACAAAACTCACAAAAAACAATAAAAATATTTTGAATGCTCTATAGAACACTATAAATCTACTTCCAAATGTGTCCCAAGATAGGGACCCCCCCCCCCAAAAAAAAACCTTTCACCCGCGTCCATTCTCATGATTTCGATTTTCGTGGCCAAAGGCATAGACCTATGCTTTTTAAAAAACAATCTGGGAGTAGCTGGTGAGACAGGCTTATCTGGTCTCCCCTTTTCTATATGTTCTGCTGTTCACAAACACTCTATAAGGGATTATGGAGGCAGCTTCTGTTTACTTTATATGTTGCAGGCAGGCACACTTAGCAACAGTAAGATCAGCTGGAGCAGATACCGGGTGGTTTCCAGTTCCAGCTTTATTGCATTGTTTATTGCAGACATAATACTGCAATCCAGCACCTGAAATTCTGTATATACCCAGCCCTTCTTCAATCTTCTCCAAATGCCAATGATGCTTTAAAAACATTCCAGATAGACAGAATGTGAAGAAGATAAAGAGGGAGTTGTCTGGGCATAAAAAGACTTTGTAAAAAGGAGATTCCTCTTCAGAGGCTTTTAAAACAGAAGTATGTTTGTATTTTACCATAATCAAAGCCTCCATCAGGAAACAGAACTCCATCATGACAATAAAACCATAACGCCTTTATTAAGGATCAGAATACAAAGGCTGGTGTGATTTTTCTCCCAACATTTTATGTTCTCATATTCTCTCTCTTTCGCGTGTTTTTGTTTACCCAAATTGCAGGTTCAGTGGGTACAATTAATAACAGAAGGGGAAAGGAACATCTTAATTTTTCACATAATTTTTGAGGGTGCAATTTTCTTTAGCAGCCCATCCCCACCCCATGTGTACCCCATGTGGATTAGGTTTAAGTGTCAATTTTTAGCACCAAAGAGAAAAGAAAATCGATATATTCCACCATCACATATAATTTAATCCTAAAAGTGGAGTGCAACATAGCCATTTATGTCAGAACAGGGAAATTCTACAGGTCTGAGAGGAACTGTCTTCCTCACGCACCTATCTGCCAATCTGAGCAACACTGAGAAAGAGTAGCTAACGATGTAGTAGACAAAACATGAAATATATACTTATACAACACCATCAATATGCAGTTTCATAAGAAAAAACAAAAATATTTTTACCCAAGGAACTTGCCATCTAAATTTTGGGTACCGCTGAGGTCCCTCCTCCCCTGTCCTGGTATAGCCAATGGCTGCTTGAACTGTTTTCAAAATGCACTGTACAAACTGCATGATGGTAGGGAAATGTATCAAGGTCAAGGCATATCAATCAATCCCACTGTATCTTTTGGCATGAAATCCATCATGTTGACTGGATTTGCCTCCTACCAAACACTCATTCGGCTTCCATTGTTAAGGCAATGTGAGGGGAAATGTCCACAAAGTCCAACCATCATTTGCTGTTGTCAGGAACAATATCCATAAACAACAGGCTCTTTCATGTGATGCTCAGAACAATCTATCAGTCTCTCTATTTCAATATCTGGATCTGAGTCCTGAATTCATCTCATTGATGAAGTGGAGTATGAATTCATTATTTTTGCACATAAAAATTGGACATGTAAGGAATAAGCTACAGTGGGACTACTTCCTTCTTGACACATCTGGCAGATGCATTTTTTTTTTCAGGAAAAAAATGTATTTGTTTGGTCTGGGCATGCATCCCATAGTCTTTCCCTATATTTAACCAGTGCTATAACAGCAGGACTGATCTATTAGCAGACCAGTTTCTGACACTGAAGGTGTAAAACCATATGCTAAGAGGGAAGACAGTATCTTGATATGAACGAGTGTAGGCAGATTCAGAACAGGAATCCCATTATGATGGTGTATAATATATAATCAGTGAATGTCAAAGTATGTCATCACAATGTCTTTCCTGCCACGAAGCAAAAAATCAAATCCTGGTGGAACAAATGAATGTGACGGAAATATCGTATTTAAGTTAACCCATCTGTTCAGATCAAGTCTATGTACCATGTCTACGTATCATGATAAATACTACAGTTACCTGAACCATCAGCCTCTTCTGAGCTGTCTCCCAGCAGCCATTCCACCAGATTGAGGAAGACGGAGAGATGGGAAAAAATACCCTGTCAGTTCAGCTGACAGAGCTGCAGTTTTTGGCTCTTCCTTTTTTTGGACTGTTTCTGTTCTATGTTGTCATGATAACAACACTATATCCAGTTGCCTAATAGCATTTCATCTGCATTAAATCTGTCTATTAGATGAACCACATAAGATTGTGGTTAGCCTGTTGCTAACATTGTCGTTTTATAATTTTTTCCTCCGGTATGATTTTTTTAAATACCTTTGCTTAATGAAGAAATCAGTGCAGTTTTGAAAGCTTGCATCATGCATTCTATGCATTTTGGTTGATTGAATAAGTAGCATAAACATGATTAAATAACATTATGAACAAGTGTTTGAGTTTTCTTGTTTTCTTTTTCCCTTCCTATCTCCTCTTATTTTTGTGTCATGTTTAGTTTTTAAACCTGTGGGCAGAGATTATCTTGTCTTTATTGACATGCAAACCACTCTAAGAGCCCTTATAGCTGAAGCATGGATTACAACTATTTAAAATAGATTATACATTTTTAAAATACCAAGAAAAACCAACTGGGCATCAATGCTTTTATAATTTTTAAACAACCTCTACAAGACATTCCTCACACTCTGAGTCCCTCAGATTTGGTGTAGGGTTCAAGAACCAGGGTTTGGAATGGAAGGATTCAAATGAGTTCTCAAGAAAGGAAAAGGAATTGATGGTTGAAAAGAGTCATTGCTAAAGCAGCTAGGAAGCCAGTTCATAAATGGACCAGAAGAGGAACCCTGCTGGATCAGTTCAAAGGCCTATGTCTCCTACCTGAGCCCCCAGAGACCTTCTACCTGTCAGAGCAGACAGTATAGAACAAGCTCAGGGGTGGGAAAAGAATGGTCTGTGAACTGCACGTGGATGTAAGCTGTTATTGTACCCTACAAGGTGCATCCCTATCCTCCTCAAATGGGGGGAGGGGGAATAAAACATTTTGTTTTTTCCCCAAAATGCGAGCACAGTGTTCCCTCCACATTTGCTAGGGTTAGAGGCACAGGACCCCCATGAAAGTAGAAAAACCACAAATAAAAAACACTATTTTTTTTAACTGAGAGAACACCTCTCTAGGAAACTCTAGGACCTCCAGCATAACTCTGTGGTCAACATCCAGTAGAAATTGACTATAGAATTGTGTTGAAGGATGTACAAATGACTAGAGAAGTGTTTTCTCTAGTAACTTATAAGTTCTCCAGTACAACTCTATGGCAACTTTTGGCAGAGTCACGCTGAAGGTCCTAGAGAGAACATGCTAATCAAATCCGCAAATAAATCTACAAAAAGTCAAGGCCACAAATGTGGAGGGACAACTGTAGTATTCTCAATGCTTCTGAGGGGTGCTGCTGGACATTTCCCTCTGGTCCGGTTTTGTTTGTTTCTTTGTCTCCCTCATGCAAAAAGTAACTGCTTTGGTTAGTCCCAGCACAGAAATAAGGCCCACATAGCCCTTAAATAGGCGAGAAAGAGGAAGGAAGAGCACAGGAAGAACTTTTCATCCCATGACCAGAACTGAGAAATGTTACTATTTAATTTACAACATCCAGGGTCCCCAGATATGCAGCTACAGTGGTTGGGAGTTTTGGGGCATTGTAATGCAAAATGGTCCTTGATGTTGGTCACAGGGAGCAAAAACCAGAGTTTCTGCAGTCCCAGGACTACTGGTAACTCAAAAAAGAGGTCTGAATACATCTATCAGTTTGACTGGTAAAATTTGTAGATTAAATTTTTATCTGAGTAATCTGTAGGTTTCCATTTTAATTGGCAGGGCTGAGACTAGTGAGCAGCAAGCCATTTGACTCCAACAAACATATGAATGCTAACAGGGTACAAGAGGAGAACGCTGAATTTTTTTTTTCTAGCAATGAGTGGCTAACCTTTTAAATTTAGTTTAGTCCTCCTACCACCTATTTGTTTTCTATAATACAGAATAAGTGCTAACATAAAGAAAACTTGGATCTGTCTCCAGATTCTAATACAAACACGCATTCATACATGCTCACATGAACACAGAGAGAAGAAGAGAAACACTTACACATAATATGTAGGATACACCCCTTCAAAGTACCAGCACTGCTTTTTGGCCTCTGAATACTGAAAAGAAAAGGGGAGAAGTGGAATTGTTTATCATGTACAACAAAAACGGTAAGTAACATGCAATACACTCTAGTAGCCTTTCCCAACCTGGTACCTCCCAGATATGTTGAACTATTAACTCCAACAGCTAACAGTTTGAGGATACTGGGGATTGTAGTCAAACACATTTGGAGGACACAAAATCGGGGAAGGCTAAGTTAGAGACTTGAAGGCATCCAAACCCCAAGGCACTGTTGGCAGAACATGAGGAGGATGGAGAAAGAAGTTTAGTTTCATTTTCTCCACTTCCCTCCCTGCCTCCTTGTTAGTTCCTCCTCACCTAGGAGGTTCTTTCTGTGTCAAAAGAGTAAGGTAAAAATAACTGAAATAAATATCAATGGGCAAACACAAGGTTCAATATTCCACTTTTTTTTAATCCTTCTCTGCTGGTGATTCTAGCTCCTGCATTTGTATTAAAAGAGAAACCAGGAACTGGTGGGTCCTTTATATCCCTCATCACTTCCACTTCTTCCTCAAGATTCCTGTACCTCTTAACTATAAAACAGAACCAAAAAATTACAGCACTTGCTATTTTTATCATCCTGCTTGATAACTTACACTTGTTAAAACGTCCTGTCTTCTGTTGTTGTATGCCTCTGTACAATATCTTTAATCACAGTGATTTAAAAGCATGGGAGTCCTGCCTTTCTTTGCATCTGGCCACTTATCATGCATGCTACAAAGCAGGTAGTGGGTGGAAGACCCCTGTGTTTGTTTAATTACAAAACAACTTGTAGACAGGTATTAACATTCCTGTGAGCAAATCATATTATTATCTTTCACTGTACTACAAGACTACCTGAAGATCTTTCTCCACCACACTATCACACATTGTTGCTGAAGCCACTTTGTACTTGCAAGGCACTCTATAACATTACTGCAACTCTAACAGTCTGTCTCTGCTACTTTGATCCATTAACTGATAGTCACATTAGATCCCGTCTTGGCCGAAAGATGGTATATAAATGAAACAACAAACAGAACATATATTCATAAACTGATCACACTAGTTTCCTTTTGTGTGTATGAGAATCTTAAGGATGTCCAACAAAATTTTATAGTGCAATTCCTTGCATGTTTATTCAGAAGTCTCACTATGTTAATTGAGGCTTACTCCCTAGTAAGTATGTTTCAGTCTCAACACACATTCAGCAACAGCACCCATCAGGATAGGCACATATGTAAGGTGTGGGGATGACTATGTTGTGTGTACATATATCGGGGCAGACAAAATGTGGCCCTCTAGATGTTCACCAATAGAAACCAACAAAAAAACCCCTAAAGACTACTTATGAACAGCAGATAGATACACAATGTATAAGCAGTGGTGTCACTAGGGTTGGTGTCATACACATACACACACAGTGATCTTTTCCATACCAAATCACATTGAATCCTTAGTAATGCTTTCGGTATTAATGTTACATTAGTACAATAAACTGTAATTCCCATATATCACTCAATGTAACGTTAATGGTTGTGACATAAACAACCAGCAAAATTAAAATTACAGTGGGCCCTTGTTATCTGTGGGGGGTTGGTTCCAGGAACCCACAGGGATTTTTTTTTAAAGTTGTGGATGTTCAAGTCAGCATTTAACATTTAAATTTACCTGCAACTGATGGCAGCCAGGTTGAGAAGCAATCTTGGGGCATGAAGACCCAGGCACCAGGTACACATTCTCCCTGTTTCTGCTGCGATTTGGCTCCGAAGGGGCAGCAGGCACACTCCCAGGGAGAAAGAAGCAAGAAGAATGGAAGCATGGTCCTTGGGATTTCCCTTCCCTCTTGGCTTACTGACCCCCCTTGGCCCAATATCTGGTAGAAAATAATCCAACAAAGGAATTTTAAAGAGTGCCTGAATCTCAGAGGTTGGGTTTGCTGATGCCGCTTTCCATTCCCCGACTCTTCCACGCTATGTTTCATTGAAACCAATCCCAGGTAGAAGTGACCTAAGGCAGGCAGGAACAGCGAGTGCCTGAATCTTGGAGGGTCAGTTTACTGATGCTGCCTTACACTCCCCTGCACTGAAATGAATCCCAGGCAAGAGTGAACTAAGGCAGGCAGAAGCAGTGGGGGGGTGTAAGGCAGCATCAGTAAACCAACTCTGCAAGATTCAGGCACTTGCTATCTCTGGCTGTCTTAGTTCACTCCTGCCTGGGATTGATTTCAATCAGTGATGAAGGAGGAGGAGGAGGCAAGACTTCCACAACACCATGCGTCCCCATTCTTCCTGCTTCCTGAGAACATGCCAGATGCCCCTTCTGAGTCAAATCACAGCAGAAGCAGAAAGAATGTGTCACTGGTCCCCAAAGCCTCTCACTCTTACTGCCCTGAGAGTGCTTCCCAGCCTGGCTGCCATCAATCAGTGGTTGAAAAGATTACATCTCTTTATTTCAATCTGTGGATGCTGAAATCTGCAGATACCCAAACCGTGGATAGCAAGGGCCCACTGTACAACAAGCAATGCAGTGAAATAGAAGCCAATGACAAAAAAGGAAGAGCAAGAGACCTGTTCCACAAGATTCTAAAAATTAAAGGGAAATTTAAACCAAGGTCAGGGATGGTCTATAATCAGAATAGAAGATAATATAAGACCATGATGAAATTTTAAAAAGATGGAAGCAATATACAAAACGTGGAAGCAATATACAGAAGAACTATAATAAAAAGATGAAGTGATGAATCAGAAATAGTAAGGAGAGATTTACAAAGTCATACCCCAAATGCTGGAAAGTAAAGTGATAGCAGCACTCAAAGCAACTGCGAAGAATAAATGACCAGGAATAGATGACATACTAACAGACCTCCTACAATCCACAGCAGCAGAATCAAGTTCAGTTCTAACTAAAATATGTCAATGAATATGAAAAATGAAACAGTGGCCCACAGACTGGAAGTGATCACTACATTCCTATGCAAAAAAAAAAAAAAAGAGAGAGAGAGAGAGAGAGAGAGAGAGAGACAAAAGATTACAGTAATTACAGCTCCATTGCACTAATTTCTCACACAAGCAAAATATAGTCAGCCTTCTGTATCCACAGATTCAAGTATTCACAGCTTGAAAATATTACATATATATATATATATATATTCCAAAAAGAAAAGCTTAATTTTGCCATTTTATATAGAGGACAATATTTTACTATCCTATATATAGTATATATATATATCGAGAGAGAGAGAGAGAAAGAGATTTGAATATCCACGGACTTTGGTATGTTGAGGCATCCTGGAACCAAACCTCAGCAGATACCAAGGGCCCACTGTAATACTCACAATTCTGCTGCATAGACTCCTGCCATACATGAACCAAGAGATCCCAGAGGTGCAAGGAGGTTTTAGTAAAGGAAGAGGCGTGAAGGATCACATTACAAACATACAACGGATAATGAAGCACACAAGGGAATTCCAGAAGAAAATCAGCATGTGATTTATCGACCACAGCAAAGTTTTAACTGCATAGATCACGATAAGCTATGGCTTGCACTTAGAGGAATGGGTATGCCATTTCACCTGATTGCCTTGATGTGTAATCTGTATTCTGGACAAGAGGCTCCAGTCAGAACAGACTACAGAGAAACACAATGGTTCCCAAATGGTAAGGAGACAGGCAAGGATGTATTCTATCACCCTGTCTGTTCAATATGTATACAGAAAATATATGCAGGAGTGAAGATCAGAAGAAGAAACATTTAGCAATCTAAGGGGCTTTCTAGATTGGCAAAAAGAAGTGTGTTCATGTTCATGGCTGCATGAAACTCTAGCCTTTAGATGAGAAAAAGGGAAAGTGTGCCATGAAAACGCTTTTTTTTTTTTTTTGGCGTTTTAGGGGAGAAGAAGCGCCTTTAAAAAGGTGATGGTTTTCCCAGCTTCTTTTTTAAAAACTGCGGAACAGCGCAGCTCCATCTAAAGGCTGCGGTGCAGCTGCTAAGCATTTAAGGAAAAGGCAACTTCATGTCACACTTTCCTGCCAATCTAGAAAGCCCCTAAGATATACAGATGACACCATACTACTAGTAGAAAAAGTGCTAAGGAAGGCTTACTGCTGAACATTAACAAAACAAAAATACTGACCGCAGAAGAACTACATGAAATCATCCTAGACAATGCCAAAATAGAAATATTCAAAGAATTGCCATACACTGGATTAAACATTAAGGAGTTTATGGGTCCTGGGTAACTGCAGTCAAGAAATCAGTAGAAGACTAGGACTGGGAAGGGCAGCTGTGAAAGAATTAGACAAGATCCTAAAGTGCAAAGACATAACACTGAATACTAAAGTTAGGATTGTCCAAGCCATTGTATTCCCCATCACTATGTATGGTGGTGAGAACTGAGCAGTAAACAAAGCAGACATTAAGAAAATCAGTTCATTTGACATGCAATGCTGGAGAAGTGAGCTGAGGATACCATAGATGGCCAAAAGGACAAATGAAAAAAAGGGGGGGTCGTAGAACAGATAAACTCTTCTTGGCAGTGGAATACACTCCCTTGGAGTGTGGTGGAGTCTCCTTCTTTGGAGGTATTTAAACAGAGGCTGGATGCCCATCTGTTGGGGGTTCTTTTGATTGTGATTCCCTGCATGGCAGAAGGTTGGACTGGATGGTCCTTGTGGTGTCTTCCAACTCTATGATTCTATGATTCTATGATAAATCCAAAATTTTCTTGGAAGCCAGGATGACTAAACTGAGATTTTTATACTTTGGACACACTATGAGAAGGAAAGACTCATTAGAAAAGGCAACGATGCTAGGAAAAGTGGAAGGCTGCAGATGGATAGGCTCAATCAGGGAGTTCAGGGGCCAGAGCCTGCAAGACCTGAGCAGAGAGGTAGATGATAGGGGATCTTGGAGCTGTTTCATGCACAGGGTCACCATGAGTTGAGATTGACTTGAGAGTAGCTAGCAACAACAGATTGTGTATCTGTTTGCTGTTGTTCTGTAGTTTTTTATTTATTGTGGTGGCACAGTGGTTAAATGCCTGTTCTGCAGTCACTCACTCAAAACGTGTTCAATACCAGCAAAAGGGCTCAAGCTTGACTCAGGCTTGCATCCTTCCAAGGTCACTGAAGTGAGTACCCAGATTGTTGGGGGCAAGTAGCTTACAGTTGTAAAACGCTTAGACACTGCTTAGGCGGTGTGAAGCAGTATATAAATGAAGCTGTTTTGAAACTATTTTTAGACATCTTTCTTTGTGGAGGGCAAGAAAATTTGTAAGTATTGTCTCCCTCTCTTTTGGGTACCTTGAGGTTGTAATATAATCTATGTGAGACATCCCTCAAGGCTAGTTTGAAAGCTATCAGTAGTGCAGAACAAAACAGCAATGTAACTGACGGGAGTACTTTTCTGCACACATATTACAAATCTGTGGAACTTTTTACACTGGCTTTCCCTCTGCTACTGAGCAAGATTTAAGGAGTTTGTGCGTCCTGGATAACTGAGGGCCAATTTACCACAAGGAACATCTCCCCCTGTTCCAAATTCCCAAGCCACTACATTCTTCATGTGAGGTGCTTAAACTATGATTCGGTGGTTCACAACCACGACTATGACTTTTGACTCTATGTACAGTAATGAAGCCAATTGTGCTTCAAAGGCTTGCAACATGTATAATTTCAATTTTGGTTGGCCCAAGAAAGGTATGACTGTTTTGTGGATTTTGGATAATACTGTATTTTGCTTTATGGTCAACACAGCTCCCCTGGATATGTTTTTTGGCACTCTATGGTTTACTATGAATCTTATGAATCTACAAGTTTGAATTACTGCTATGACACTGACTTACACTGCTGATGCTGTGTTTCAGCATATCTGCCAACAGGGTAAAGAAAAGGATTTTAGTGGATTTCAATAAAGGTGTTTCACTGTAATTACTTCAATAAACTGAGTATTAAGAATTGTTCTATGAACTTCATATATTTCTTTAGGAATTCACTAAATTCACGTAAAGATGGTCCACAATGTTTTTCTGTTCTTTCCCATATGTGTAATTTCTGATTTGCACATTGTGTACCTGTCTGCTGTTGATCAATAACCCTCTAGATGTTACCAGACTGTAATTTCCATAATCCCTAGTCAACAGAGATAATTATTGATGATATTGGAAGATGGAATCTGGAAAGTTCCTCAGTCCTAATGTACAGGAAGAACTACACTGGCATGTTGTTTATATACATGTGCATTGGAGTATAGACATATTTGCTTCCCTGTGGAGATTTTTATTTGCAAGAGACCCCTGGAAAATGTCACTTCTAGCAAATCACCTTAAGAATACTTTTTAAAAGGATTCCTCAAAATTCAGCAGAAGATATGACAAAAGATGAGCAATGCTTTAGCAATGAAAATGATCAGAAAACAGAGATTGTCTCTGTAAAATTAGGGGCATTTGGAGCATGTATCCTCTACGACTGTGCAGTTTCCTTCTCAATTAATTTTACAGTCAAACTAGAAAGGGAGAGGCATGAATATGCCATAGCCAGAACTTAGATATCTTACTTTGTGGGCTGCAGTTCCCAGAATTCCAGAGCTGTCCTGATGGAGGGAGATCTGCCTGTCAAGAAATAAAGAAGTGTGGGGACAGAAGAGAGCTAAATCATTCCCTGAGCCACTTCTGTCCTCTCCACAGTCCATCCCCCAGGCTCCAATAGTGGCAATGAACTGGGCTGGAAGAAAGGAATAGATCTGGCGGAGATAATGTAGAGTTAAGTGGCCTTCCTCTGTTCTTTGGACATCCTCTTTCTCCCCTCACCCAACCTTATACATTATGGGACAGACGAAGATTTAAAAACAAATGTGTCCTGTCTCTGACAAATTATTGTTAAATATAAATAAGTCCAGTTTTGAACACTAAAATGCAAGGCATCATTTTAATTAGAATGTAAGTTTGAACGGATTTAATTCTCCACTGAATAGCCAGACTGAACAATTGCTCTGTATTCTGCATTTGGATCCCTAGGGGATGGGGGAGGGACAATGACATCTGCAATCCTGACATATTGCAAAAACCTTTGTTATGGGTGTAAGATTAAATCCAGACCATGGTATATGTGATTTCCTAAAGAAATGAAAATAATTATTCTTTCCTAACACCTTTAAGATACACCATCTTGGGTGGATTCTGTGCATTGTGGTTCTAAAAAGTAACTTTTCTAGGCTCTACTTCTAAATGATCCCTGGCTTCAGCATTTGCACTATTTATGTACAAGAACATGGGGAAGGTTATCACTTCATGCTTGCATCTGTGAAGGTGGGGAAGGAGGACCACAAGACTAGCCCTCCATCTCATGGAGATTGGAAAAAATTCTTCTCAAACTCTATCTCTCCAACTCTCTGCTGGCTTGGGGAAATCCTGGAAGCTGTACTCCAAATAATAATAATAATAATAACAACAACAACAACAACTACTACTACTACTACTACTACTACTTTTCCAAGCTCTGCCCAAGCCATTTGTTCAGAGAAGCGTAGTTGATGCCTGACATGTTTCCATGAGCTGCGTAGAAAAGTAGAAGGCGTCCGGAATGAGCCTGATGCTCAGTTTTCTTAAATCAACACTAAAGCCAACAGAGTTGAATAGATTTACAGCAGATCATCATCATCATCATCATCATCATCATCATCATCATCATCATCTTTATTTCTAGCCCGCTCCTCTGTGAGTACAATCGGAGTGGGGTACAACAAGATTAAAACATACAAATTAAAACACTTCATTGACCCATTTCCAGCCACCCTCCCCTTAAAAATAAATTAAATTAACAATAATTTAAAACCAACAACATTAAAAACATAATTCATCCTCCATAGTTCTTAGATTGAGGAGAAAAATAGCACCAGGCAAGGGGTCAAATTCAATTTATAGGTCCCATTCGGAGCTGGGATATAAGAGGTGTCAGGGAAGGCCTGCCAGAAGAGATGCGTCTTTAGAGCTTCTTTAAAGCAATCGAGAGATGTTATAAGGCACATCTCATCCGGCAGACCGTTCCAAAGTTTGGTAGCGGTCGCGGAAAAAGTCCTCTGGGAGGTCTGTGACACCCTAGTTTTCACAGGCTGTAGCAGGTTCCTCCCAGAAGATCGGAGTGTGCGGTCCCTGAGATAAGGTGGACCCAAGCCATGTAGGGCTTTAAAGGTTTAAACCAACACCTTGTACAGTGCCCGGAAACTAATCGGCAGCCAGTGGAGAGCCTTGAGCACCGGGGTTATGTGCTCTCTCCTTGATGTTCCAGTTACAAGCCTGGCTGCCATATTTTGGACCAATTGAAGTTTCCGGGTTAAGAGCGCATTACAGAAATCCAGGCATGAGGTTACCAGAGCATGTACCACACTTTCCAGGTCCCTCATGTCCAGGAAAGGGCGCAGCTGGCGTATCAGCTGATGCTGGTAACAGGCACTCCTGACCATCGCACTCACCTGACTAGTCATGTGAAGCGACGAATCGAGAAGTACCTCCAGACTGCGAACAGGGTCCTTCGAGGAGAGTGTGACCCCATCTAGGACCAAGAAGTGTATTCCCAATCCTTCGGTCCTGTGACAGTTAGTACCTCCATTTTGTCTGGATTAAGTTTCAATTTGTTTGCCCTCATCCAATCCATTACCGCCGCAAGACAGTCATTAAGAGGAGAGATGCCATCTGAAGTCTGTGCTGACGATCTGGACATGGAGAGGTATATCTGAGTGTCATCAGCGTACTGAAGACACAGAGCTCCATACCTCCGAATGATCTCACCCAGTGGCTTCATATAAATGTTAAATAGCATTGGGGACAGGATGGCGCCCTGCGGGACGCCACAATTAAGCTCAATTTTGGAAGAGCAACTGTCCCCGAGCCTCACCCTTTGGGATCTGCCGGAGAGGAGGGACCGGAACCACTGAAGAGCGGTGCCCCCGATCCCTACCTCCCTCAGCTGATCCAAAAGGATGGAGTGATCTATAGTGTCCAAAGCCGCTGAGAGATCCAAGAGCACCAACAGGGTCACACTACCCCTGTCAATGCTCAAGATCTGACCTGCTCTTGTCAGCCAGACAAGGCAAATAAAGGAAGAAAAATAGCATTCTTGCTTTGTAACAGCCTTTTCATATTCTCTACCTACAGTTATTGTTGGGCTAAAGAGTCCCAAGGAAAATGTACAGTGTGTAATGGCCAAACACCAGCCAGGAACATAAGCCAATCAGGTGCTGGCTGGGGGAATTTGAACTATCCGTTGGTAGTTGGTCTTGACAGTTGGCAGTTGGTTTCCGTTAGAGTCAGGTGACAGTGTGGCTTCTTCTGGGGATAGTTGGTGGACTGTGTAGATGTTTGTAGATAGCTCTGTACATAGTGTAATTTCTAAGAATAAAAGCCTCATCTGAGAGACCTTTCTCTACAGTGTCTCTTCAGTTATTCTGGAAGAGGAGAGAGGTACTTCTCCAGCCCACAAGCTGCTGCCTACACTACAGTCGCAAAGGTGATCCTGGCGCCAAACGTAACCGTGGTGCCTGACAGACTGCACAACAAACACTAACAATTATTTCCCTCCCTTCTTCAGCTTCTAATGCTCATATGAAAGTATACAGTACATTTTTAAACAAATTGTGTTGCATGATGAAATAACCTTGCTAAAATGGTATAAAAGCAAGTAATGATGAAAGAAATGGTTGCCATGGGTTGTGTCTATGGAATTTATCACATGGGAGGAAGGCAGCCAAATCCCGTGCCAAAATGGGATTTAAATCCTAGGAAAAGTGGGATAGTTTTCATACACATCAGGCTCACTGAGCATTAATGTGACATTAACCTGTGCAGAAAGTGGGCAAAATCATGCCGCTTTTTACTTTCAGGATTTTCCTAAAGGTTAAAAAGCAGTGTGATTTTGTGCCTTTCTGCATGGGTTAATTTCGCATTAATGCTCAACGTGCCCAATGTCATCTGAAAACGATCCCACTTTTGTGGGATTTTCCCAGATTTAAACCCCATTTTTGCATGGGATTTGGCCTCTTTCCTCCCGTGTGATAAAGTCCCATGTGAAATTTATTCTTTACTGTGACATAGAATTAAAATTGCCTCTGGTAAAATAGAATTCCTAAAAAATAATGCTGCCACATTTTCTAGGGTTTTGGCCTTCAGGATATGACATTTCAAAAGCCCAAAACCTAGAAGGCATGTTTGTGGCAGCAATTTTAGTACAGATAGTTATCCTTTATCTAATTTAACACAGTGGCATTTGAAAATTTCTCTTAGCTGTGTTGTGTAATTTGTTTATCTTTTGATAGTATACTGGAGATAATGAATTTGGTCTGGATTTGTCAGTTTATCAGAAGTGTGGGTAAAAAGTCTTTTCTGTTTTGATCCATTACTGTATTATTATTTGATTACTATTTGACTGGAATGTCTACTTTGTTGGTGATAGTGCTTGCTGTTTTTTCTTTGCTAGAGGAGTTTCTTTTTTAAAAATCATAAAGAATAAAAAATTATCTGCAGTTGTCTCACTCGATATGCACAGGTATGAATAATTCATCCAACATTATAACAAAGGCTGTCTGCCAATGTAGAAAATACTCTGCCATAGCTGGTAACAACAGAGTTCTAACATAGCCAGTCAATCCTTCTTAATATCTTTGGTTGTTCTGCAAACATTAATTATCCTGTTTTATTTTGAATTAATGTGGGTTGAGACTGGACAGGATCCCATTAGAGGGCATTACACTGTATTTAAGTTTATTAACCTTTTCCATAAAAGGCACATTAACAGCTCCAAAATGCAATTTCATTTTCAAAGAATGAATCATTTATGCCCCTTGTCATTTCATGGAAGATGGCAAATGCATTTCTGTTCTAGAGCAATGGGACTATAATTGAGTATAATGCCTTTGTCACTCTTCCAGAAAGAAAATTATTGCTTCTTGAATGGGTAATACCCAGACTAATAAGCAGATGTTCAAAAATGGAGTGAAGTGTAGAGAAACAATTTGCTTCTTTCACTGCTGCTTTGGTTCAAAATAAACGTGCCCACTGCCATGTAAACAAAGACAACCCACAATTCGCTTTTAAGTGGATAGTGAGGTTATAAGGGATCATAGTCATAGAAGAAGGCAACAAATTGGTCAATGGTACTTCCTTCCCACACATGAAATACAGCAGCTGGCATATATTGCAAATAAAACCTGTCCAATAATTTTTTATGGCTCATCTCGGTAAGCTTTAATGTACAGGACCCTGGACAGTGGCACAGTTGCAAACAAGCACTGCCAGCCTTGGCTTGTTGGATGGCTGTGACAGACTCATGCAGGCATCTCTCTGCTTGTGGGCACTTGCAATGACTGCAGAAATGGACACTTTGCCCATGGCTATTGGCAGTAGGCAGGAATTGCTATACGTAAGACCAAATATTTTTTGCATGCCACTCCATCCCAAAATTTCAGAGCATAGCTCTGAGGCAGGAAGCCCAGTTCAGTTTCCCCCTCTGTCATGAATCTCCTCTGTCAGCCTCAGCTTCAATCTTCAATAATAATCCTGACGTAATTTACTCTCTGCAACATTACTAAAGTCATCTACAGTCAACCCACCTTTAATCTCTGGATTCAAGCATCCATGGCTTGAAAATATTTTTAAAAAGTACAAATAGCAAAACTTGATTTTCCATTTTATATAAGAGACACCATTTTGCTATGTCATTATATTTGATGGGATTTGAGCATCCATGCATTTTGTTATCCATGGGGGGGGGGGGCAGATCCTGGAACCAAACCCCAGCAAATAACAAGGACCCACCATACTAATGACTAATTACTAATGTCATTAGCCATAAAACACACTATATAACTTTCTAAATGGAGTCAGTTAGTGACAACTAAAATTATATCTTTGGGCTTCTTTCCAGACCTTTTAGCATATGAGCAGGCCAAAATAGTTATTAAATCATGTGTTATTGATATAGTGCATCAAACAGAGCTAGCTAGGGTCCTACCCTTTATTGCTAATAAGTATAACAGGCACCTTGCCTGCTCTATGACATTATATAAACAATCTAGAAGTACCTAAACACAATAGGGCCTCTAGTCTGGCACAGTATTTTACCCTTACCTCTTCTTAAAGGGTGGCATAGGAAGATTTCATATCTGGAGAGACAATGATCCTGCGACTCTAGACAGATGGAAAACTGTGGGACATGTGATATTTCAGTGTTTATATTACAGAGATTTATGTATTAATTTTATTTCACCCAAATTGTACAAACACCCATGATTTACAGAACAGTTCTATGTCTCTCTGTTTCTTTCAGCAGCGATTAACATTTGTTGGGTGATGATTTGTTCCACAGGCTATAGGTAATGAACTTTTGTAATCCAATGGATAATATGTTTGATATAGTGTTTTAATATTACATAATAATATGTATTTATATCTAATGTCCCCCCCCCCATTTTTTATGTTAGTAAGATTTTTTATTGTATTTTGCCCTTCTCATGTTGGTCTATGACTGATGTAAAGATTTTTGAACTATATAAATCAAAGGTGCCGCTAGGCCTTAACTGTGTTCCCCACAGATGCCTGATCCTCCATTCCTGCTTCCTCGGAGAACCTATTATTATGTATTTATTTATTTTTCTGACTTTCTCTCAGAACTGAGAGTCAATGTAGATCACAGTAAGATTAAAAACCGGTAAAGATAAAAACAGACAAATTAAAATTCTAAAATGCTATTAGGTTTCATCTCTAAAACAGTACTGAACTGAAAAACAATTGAGTACAGCAATCCATTAAAAGCCCCTTTCCTGGTAGCTAGTCAATGGGCAAAATCTTGTCTGAGTAAAGGGAGTGGGCCAACCTAGCCTCCCACAGCAGGGAATTCAACACCGTAGTAGTCATCCCCAGGAAGGTCCTGTCACAGAGAATCAAAGAATCTTTGACTTGGAAGAGACCACAAGGGCCATCCTGTCCAACCCCCTGCCATGCAGGAATGAAGAATCAAAGCACCAACAGATGGCTATCCAGTCTCTGTTTAAAAACTTCCAAACAGGAAGACTCCACTGCTCTCGAGGCAGCATGTTCCACCGTCAAACAGCTCTTACTGTCAGGAAGTCCTTCCTAATGTTCTATCTAAGGTTTGAATCCACTGCTGTATGTCCTAGTCTCTGGAACAATAGAAGATAAGCTTGCTCCACCCTCAATATAACACTCCTTCAAATAGTTATTCATGACTATCATGTCATATCCTATAATCTTCTCTTCTCCAGGCTAAACATACCCAGTTCCCTAGGCCACTCCTCATAAGGCATAGTTTTCAGACCTTTCACTCTTTAGGTCGCGCTCCACTGGACACACTCCAGTTTGTCAACATCCTTCTTGAATTGTGGTAACCACAACTGGACACAGTATTCCAGATGAGGTCTGGCCAAAGCAGAACAGAGTGGTACTATTACTCCTCTCAATCTAGACACTATACACCTATTGATGTACCTAGAATTGCATTGGTTTTCTTAGCTGCTGCATTACCTATTGACTGACGCTCAGCCTGTGGTCCACTAAGTCTCCATTAAGACTTGTTTGTTTTGGCCCAGTTTACTAATCTGTTAAAGTTATTTTGAATTCTGATCCTGTCCTCTGGGGTATTATTTACCAATCCTAATCTAGTGTCATCTGCAAATTTGAAAAGCATACTCTGTATTCCATCACTGATAAAGATACGGAATAGCACTGGGCCCAGTACAGACCCCCATGGCACTCCACTAGTTACTTCTCTCCATTTCATCACCAAAAATACTGGTACAGATGATGAGGCCAACAGAAAGGCCTCCCCAGATGATCTCAGAGCCTTGGCATAAAAGAACAGATTCCTTCAGGCAGTTTGAACCCAAGCCCAGTAGGACTGTATGGGACATAACCATAACAGAGCCATAATTTTGAATTGTGCCCAGAGACAGTAAACTGTGTCCAGAAAAGTTGTTTTGACAAAGATGCCAAGTATTCCCTGAACTGGCTTTGGTGTATTACAGTTTGAGTGTAATTTTTTAGAGTAGCTGAAGTTTATGAACACAGCCTCATGCACAGCATCACAGTAATCCAAACAGGACGCAACTAAGATATGGATATAAACCAGAGACATCCAATTTCCAGGAGCTGGGCAGACTAAACTGATGCCCTGCATGATTTGAGGGAGCAAACGTGCTCCCCACCCCAAAATACTTTTTAAAATTGCAAAATCTGCTCAAAATATCAGTAAAACTTTGCTTTATTTTTGCATTTTTTAAAGGCCCAAGTGATATTTGGGGTATATGTAGGCCTTTTCTTAGTCCTCCAAAAGCCCACCTGTCCCCCATCGCCATTACATTTAGCAAAAATTTCCATCACATCTTCTAAGAAGGTATGCTGAATGATTTAAGTTCCCCCCCCCCCCCGGGCTAGTTCAGACAACTTCAGAAACTGTCACACTAATTATTTAAAGATTCCTGGCTACTGCAGAAATCCAGGCATCCAAATGTCAGGATCATACCCATCCAGACCAACTGAGTGCTTTCCCCCTCTGCTGCTATCAGTGAACAAACAGCAATCTGTTTATAGATCTCTGTCTGCACCGAGTTCCAATTCCCAAATTAGATGCTAGCCAAAAAGGTTGTGCACCTCTGTACATTTATATTTAAAATACTTAATTCTGCAAGTGACAACGACTACAGAAAAGCTGGTGACAGGCTGATATGTCATAAGCTGAAGAGTCAAGTGAATGAGCTTTTAAGAAACTAGAGTCTGAATCATCAAGGGAGAAATCAAGTTTCCTGTTCAATCCGCATACCATGGATGTGTGTGCGCATACACATGCACATATTCTAGCCATGTTTGTAACAAACTGATCATATTAATTAGCTCATTTGTCACTGTTACTGACCTACAGTTAGTCTCCTACATGAATTTTTGTTTCGCTCCTTAACACTCCCTGTGTTAGTAACATGTCATTTGACTATTAGATATTGGCCACAAATAGTGGTAGTGATAGTGGTGATGGTGGAAATGGTGTGAATTGAAATATCACATGAAATATTGCTAATAATTGGTAATTTTCCTTATGAAATTCCTGTTTTAGCCTCTGCATTTTTAACTGATTGTTTTGTTATGTCTACATATGATGTACATGGATTTTATTACAGTTTTTAACCATGCATTAACCTGAGGTTTATTAAAGTATGGGAGACCAACACACCTTATAACAATAAAATAAGACAACAATATTGATGATGACAACATCAACAAAAACGACAATGATGATGATGAAAAATAAGCACATGTGAAGCTATGCTGGCTCCAATATGTACAGAAAGTTCTGAACCAGCACATCATTATTGCAGCATGTTCCATGTACACAGGAGCATCAAAGCCTCATGGATCGCAGTTTTTAAATGCCACCATTTTACATTATGAGAACTAAGGGATTCATTTCTCAGGGATCAGGATTGCATCATAAATACATTCTTATCCTCACTCCATAGGTTAACCCAGACACCCTAAAAGCTCCACTGATTTTAATTAAGCCTATCAAGGCTTACAGTAATTCTCAGTAATCACAAAAAAACCCTCAAGTGGCTTCCAGGAACATCACAGCAAGCACTAAGGCAATTAGGCTCTGGCACATGGCAATTATGTTGTCATCATGTGCTAGGGCATAAAGCCCAATTGTGAATTTAAATTAAAATTTTAGATGCCCAGCTGATATCCAAGGAATTAATCCAATTTCTCAGGATCATTCTGGAGTGGACATGGTAGACAGGTTTATCCACCACTGCTTAGAAGGAAATGTTGCATAAAACATACCAAACAAACAAAGTTTACTATAACATAATTCAGTTTGTTTAATCACATGGACAGACACAACAAAGCTATTGCTTAGAAATGATTAACATAGATTCCTCACTCCTTCCCTTTAGCACCAGAAAAACAGCCTACCACTAAGGCATTTCAGTGAAGCCTTCAAGGACAACCTTTCATTACACCACAAAGGATGAACTGAAAAGCTAGAGAAAGATGCCCTGCACACTGATGCATCTCTTGATATTCTCTCTTGCTCCATGACCTTTTACAGAAGAGTAATCCAGCTGTGAGCATCAGTGAAAAAGCCACCAGATGCTGGGTAACTACAGCATAACAGACCTAAAAGGTTAGCTGGGGGTGGTGCTGGAAAGCTTGCTTTGCTGTTCCTTTGGAATCAGAAAAGTTTCAACAGAAGATTTTGAGAGATCAACCCTGGCAATCGATGGGGTGACAGATGTCACAGCCAGATCACCCTCACATCCATATCGATTGGAATTATAAGAAATACAGATGAATATTAGTAATGTGTGTGTTGTAAATGTATGCTCTATATTGTTATGATGATATGAATGTAATTATTTTATGAAATATGTGTGCGTTTTAATATGTTTAATAAAAAATTAAAATAAAAAAGAAGATTTTGAGGGATTAGCTTCATTCAGGATTGCCCCAGCATACCCACTTTCTTTCCTTCCCACTTTTGCTTGTGGGAACCCACATATGCCATTGTGTGTTGCTATATAATTACTCCTATCATTATTCAACATCCCCAATACAGTATTATCCTTTTAGATCTTTCAGTATCAAAGAGAAAAGACTGTCTTAACCCAGGAGGACTGCCCACCCTCTGCTTATGTTTTGAGATGTTTACTTCAAAATACCACTTATAAAATCCAAAGTCCCCTTGCAGCTCCAAAATTCTGTTAATGGCAACAGTTCAAATTAAAAATGATTTGAAGAATGGCTGCACCATGATATTTTCAAGTCTAAATAGTGTGGCTGTAAGATAAGCTAGGAAAAATGAAATAAAGCTGGACAAAGTTTTGAGATGGGGCCAAACCTGGCATTTCTCTCACAATTCCTATCTATCGCCCACGCTTCCTGCAAGGGATGAAAGAAATGCCTGCAGCACTGTAGCAAGTATGTTGAAGAGAAGGGCAGCATTTTGCCTGACCTGATGGAAGCTTTGGAGCAGGAGCAGGACAGAAACAGTGGGAGAAACAAATGTTCTTTGCTCCACCCAATCCTGGAATGAGTCAGTGGGCGCCTATGTAAGGCTGTAGAGAGACCGTCTCATGAAGGAACAATAAGCACTCATCATTTGGGGAATATATATAGTGATGCTGCTCTTAAGAAGGAACTTGAAAAAGATACTTTTTTTTTTTTTTTGGAAACACAACCCCCTCCTATCAGCATTCTGGGGCTTGAAGTCCACAAAAGTAATTTTCCGACGCACGTTTAAAATTCTCTTTCGTACAAATGACCTTGAAGTATTGGGCAGGGTAGGAGGCGAGTTGAAATAAAGAGCTGGTTGTGTGTCATTAATTCCCCAAAGTCTTCAGCTATGGGCCCATTTAAAGATGAAACAATATGTTTCTGCTTTAGTCTTGGCAGGAAAAGCTGTATACACAGGAAACAGCTCCTTAACTGGGAACCGATGCCAAGAAGGAGACGCTGTGAGTACAAGACAGTTGAAAGAAGATGGAAGCCATATATGGAATCTCATTTTGTCGCTCTGACACAAACACACAGTGCCCTCACGTCTTCCGGCAGCCCTGCACAATTACAAAGAGTGCCCTTAGTGGAGTGCTCTTCTTCTGCCTTGTTAATTTCATCGCTACAGCAGGCTCCTCTCCTGCCACTTCTTATACTCTACAGCAAAAGTGGGCAAAGAGTGGTTCATAGGCTACATGCAGCCCCTTGGGGCTGTTTTTGTAGCCCCTTTGGTCAAAACGAATTGCTCCAAAATGCTCCAAATGGGCCTACTAATTCTATATGATAAAGTTCCAGCCACAGGGACCACACTTGAACATTCTACATAATACTAAAGGTTTGTGTGGTTGTTTGTTTGTTTGCCTCCTCATTAAAAATAAATTATGTACCCAACTTCCTCAAAGGTTATTGGGATAATTCTACCAAAGCACTGGTCACAACTGAGATGGCGGCGGCAGAGGGGATGTGTGTGTGTGTTGTTGTTGTTGTTTAATCAACTCCACATTTACTGTAAATCTACTGATTAGTCCAGTTTTGAGATATGCAAGAGTGCTAAACAGGAATATGCCAAGCCCTTTTATTTTCATTAGTATGCACCAGCTGATTAAATCACACTTGCAGGCCTGTGCGAAAGTACTGCAAAACTGAAATAGGGAGTGCTGAATGAGAGCTCAAAACCCGAAACATTTTTACAGCTATTCTTTTTTCAGACCTGAACATTTCTAGTACTGAACATAGCCTCTACTCAAAGTGAAGCAGGACATTTAGTGCTCAGTTAGAACAGATGACAGAATAGGAGTTTTACTATTAGTCACCATATATGTGTGTGTGTATCCCAACTGTTAAACCCTTCAGATTTACATCAAGATCAAAGTTAGAAGGGAAGTGGAGTCTGGAAAAATATGTGGTAGAGGTGGAGCATGGAGTACCAAAAAGACAGACAGATGTTTCTCTTCTCACCTAACCACCTCAATCCATTCCTACCTCATCTTACTTCTGCCATGGAAACAGAAGGCATGAAGAGCTCAGCTGCAGATACGGTTTTGAGGAATCAGAATGTGGTTGCCACCTGGGCAAGATTCCCACTGTAAATTCATTGCATGGAGAGGATCCAGAGGATAAGTCGATCCACCAGAGGCATGTTAGCCAACAGGCTAAGTGAGTTGTGCTTGCTTCTCCTCAGCCAACATAAAATGCCCCCTTCCCTAACAGTCTTCTCTTTTAAAAGACAGTACAAATAAACAGTGCACCATAAAGAGGGGATTGGATTCTTCTCTACAACTATCCTGAAGATCCTAACTCCAATCATTTCTAATCTTTTGCATCCCTATGGATATACTGATATCTTCAGGTGTGGGATAACTGGAAACTACATTTTTTTTTCTTAGATATTTTCAGCACAATGGAAAAAAGCCTTCTTTTCTCAATGATTCAATACTTTTCTCTTTTCAATGTTTAAGTGAATGGATGCACACAAATGATTGTTTCTTGTCCTTAGTTGACTTTATCTGTATGGAATGATAGTACAGTATTACATGATCAAATCTGACTGACCAGATATAACCATGATGCCTTTCCACACTCACTGCATCATCTGTGTTAACCATGCCACTGATGTAGGAATGTTGTCCTGCCTTCCTGATTTGCCTGCACGTTAGACCTCATTTAGTTATTTATTACATTTAGATTTTATTCTTTCCTCCAGGAAGCTTAAGGTTGTTTATGCAGATTACTCCATTTTTTCCTCAAAGCAAACCTATGAAAAAGGCTACGCTGAGAGAACTGGGAGGGATTTGACACTAGTTCAATCCAGTTGTTTGCTGTTGTTATCCACCCTCGAGTCGATCTCAACCCATGGTGACCCTGTAGATGAGACATCTCCAAGACTCCCTATCCTCCACTGCTCAGCTCAGTTCCTACAAATTCATACCCATGACCTCCTTACAGAGCCCATCCATCTAACATGCAGCCTTCCTCTCTTTCTGCTCCCCTCCACCTTTCCTAGCATTATTGTTTTTCCCAATGAGTCCGCGTGTTCTCATGATGTGGTCAAAGTACAACAGCCTAAGTTTTGTCATCATGGCTTCCAGGGAGATTTCTGGTTTGATCTATTCTAGAACTCCTTTGTTTGACTTCTTTGCTGTCCACAGAATCCTAAGCACTCTTCTTTAGCACCACATTTCAAATGAATTTATTTTCTTCCTATTTGCTTTCTTAACTGTATAGCTACCGCATCCATACATGCTAAAAGGGAATACAATGGCTTGTTCAATTCTAATTTTTGTGCTCAGTTTTATATCTTCACATTTTAGGATCTTTTCTGGTTCTTTCATAGCTGCCCTCCCAGTTCTTAGTCTTCTTATGATTTCTTCACCGCAGTCCCCATTCTGATCAATGCTTGATCTTAGGTAGGAGAACTCTTTCACTATTTCTATTTTCTCATTGTCTAGGTTAAATTTGTGTAAATCCTTTGTGATCATTATCTTGTTTACTTTATGTTCAGCAATAAGTCTACCTTTGCACTTTTTCCTTGATCTTCCTGAATCTCATAATGCCATCAATTAAAAGCATAGTTCTTGATTAGTTTAAATCACCCATGTGACTGAGCCAGAAAGATGAAAGAAACAGAAGACAACAATGCAACAAAGGCACTGAACAAGATCAGAAAAAAGTGAGTATGTTCAATTACCATCTTCTTCAGAATTATTCCTATTGACTTGTATAAAGGAAGAATTGTAAAGAAGAAGACAAAGAAAGAAGAAAACAGAGAAGGAGACAGATAAATACTTACAGACTATGAAAAAGATAAAGGTAAAGTCGAAGATAAAGATAAAGACAGAGATAGAAATACAGAGACAAGGAAGGTGATAGAGATTGAGACTGAGACAAAAACTAAGATTAGGACATGGACAAAGACATGGCAAAGGCAAGGCAGAAGCAAAGACAAGACAGAGAGGACAAACTAAGACAAAGATAAAGACAAGGACAAAGACAAAGGGACAAAGAAAGATGAAGAATATATATATATATATATATATATATATATAAGGATATAGATATCAAAAAGAGAATATAGACTTTTAAAAGGATAGTATAAATATTGTATAATAGTAAGAAAAATTATAAAGAAGAAGGAGGAGAAGAAGAGACGAGAGATCGTGTGGTGATTATACTGAAATCAACCTTGTCCTTTTCTTTTCAGCAAGATAAGAACTCTCTTGTGAAATTTTTGCAGATACCATTTCTTGGTATCCGGGGTTTCAAGAAAGATAATCTGCTGACCATTGGTGTTAGATTAAAGAATGATAAGGATGAGAAGTGAAGTGAGAATTTATAGACTTAAAATCCCAAAACACACTGAAGAAATAATCCAGTTTGAGACCACTTTAACTGCCCTGGCTCAGTGCTAGGGAACCCTGGGAATTGTAGTTTGTTATGGCACCAGAGCTGTCTGTCTCACAAAACTATAGTTCTCAAGATTCTCTAAAATTGAGCCAGGGCAGTTAAAGCAGTCTCAACATGGATTCTTTCTGCAGTGTGTTTTGGATAATAGGCTCAACTTGACAGAACAATAGAGGCTATTGACTTCTATTTTGGGACTGTGGTGGTGGGAATCTATTTTGAAAGTTATCCTTCCAATTTTATAATTTGAATCCAAAAATTATTAAAACACGGATATTTGAACAAGTGAGCTTCAGGAAAAAATTGACTACACAGCAGTCCTTATCTATTGACTGTATTCATAAGACCACCCTTTGAAGACCACACTCACTAAAGATTATAATATGATTTTGTTGAGGAGATGGTCTCCTGCAATTATGTAGAAGCCAAGCTACACCAGCATGTTAGTGGCATACCTACATAGAATCTAAGGCCCAATACATACGGGCACTTTAGGGCGCCTTCGTCACATGCTAGGGTTGCCCGGGAGCGGAGCAAATAGATGCTCCACAACCCTAGCATGTGACGAGGGTATTCTTGCTCCACAGAGCCATACAGACAGTGTGCAGAGTGATGACGTTACCGGTGTGCCTTCGTCACATGCTAGGGTTGCCCGGGAGCGGAGCAAATAGATGCTCCACAACCCTAGCATGTGACGAGGGTATCCTTGCTCCACAGAGCCATACAGACAGTGTGCGGAGTGATGACGTTACCGGTGTGGAGCAACTAAACGGAGCTGCGCACCTACGACGTCATGAATGTGCTGGCGGGAGCATCATACGTCACAACTGTGATGCAAGAAGGAACCCAGTTTCGGAGCTCCTTTTTCCACCAAACCTTCGCCACTTCATCTGGTTGCTGTGGCGACGATGCAGCGGAAAAGGAAGCAGCTCCAGAACCCTTTTTGAGCGGTCTGTACAGCCCCATAGAATCATAGAGTTGGAAGAGACCACAAGGGCCATCCAGTCCAACCCCTGCCATCCAGGAATGAAGAATCAAAGCATACCTGACAGATGGCCATCCAGCCTCTGCTTAAAGACCTCCCAGGAAGGAGACTCCATCACCCTCTGAGGGAGTGTGATCCACTTTTGAACAGCCCTTACTATCAGGAAGTTCCTCCTAGTGTTGAGGTGGAATCTCTTTTCATGTAGCTTGCACTCATTGTCCCGGGTCCTGTCCTCAGGAGCAGCAGAAAACAAGCTTGGTCCCTCCTCAATGTGACATTCCTTCAGACATTTAAACAGGGCTATCATATCACCTCTTAACCTTCTCTTCTCCAGGCTAAACATCCCCAGATCCCTAAGGCGTTCCTCGTAGGGCATGGTTTGCAGACCCTTCACCATTTTATTTGCCCTCCTTTGGACATGCTCCAGTTTCTCCACATCTTTTTTGAATGGTGGTGCCCAGAACTGGACATTGTATTCCAGGTGGGGCCTGACCAAAGCAGAACAGAGTGGCACTATTACTTCCCTTGATCCAGACACTATACTTCTATTGATGCAACCTAAAATTGCTTTGGCCTTTTTAGCTGCCACATCACACTTTTGACTCATGTTCAATTTGTGGTCTACTTGGACTCCTAGATCCCTTTCACATGTGGTCTCATTCAGCCAGGTGTCTCCCATCCTATATATATGCATTTCATTTTTCCATCCTAAGTGCAGAACGTTACATTTCTCTGTGTTGAATTTCATTTTGTTAGCTTTGGCCCAGCTTTCTAGTCTATTTTGAATTTTGATCCTGTCCTCTGGGGTATTAGCTACTCCTCCTAATTTGGTGTAATCTGCAAATTTGATAAGTATGCCCCCAATTCTGTCATTAATAAAGATATTGAATATCACTGGGCCCAGGACGGAACCCTGTGGCATCCCACTTGTCACTTTGCTCCAGGATGAAAAGGAACCATTGTTGAGGACCCTTTGGGTGTGGCCAGTCAACCAGTTACAAATCCATGTAATGGTTACCTTGTCTAGCCCACATTTTACAAGCTTGTTTGCAAGAATATCATGGGGAACCTTGTCAAAGGCCTTACTGAAATCAAGATACAGTATACTATATCCATACCATACCAGCATACCAGCTATGCCAGTAGCATACCAGCCATGGCTCTTCCCTGTGGGACACATTATAACCTCTTGCAACGGTTTATAGCAGAACTCTTTTGAGTCTTTGCTACAAAAGAGATTCAAAGTTGAAAAATTCTTGGACACCTAAACTGGAGTCCTTTCAGGACTCAAACCCAACTGGGCATGATTATGTCCATCTACATAATACTTTTTAGACAAAATACAGGCTTTTGTTTGGTTTGGGGTGTTTTTTTTTTGTTTTTTTTTTTTTTTTTTTTTTGTTTTTGGTGTTTTGTGTATGTGTGTGTGTTTTGGTTTTTTTTTTTTTGTTTTTTTGTTTTTTGTTTGTTTTTTTTTTTTTTTTTTGTTTGCTTGGTTTTGTTTTTTTTTTTTTTGTTTTTTTTTTGTTTTGTTTTTTGTTGTTGTTGTTGTTTTTGGTTACCTCCTAGGAACCAAGATGCTGCAGAAATCAAATTCAGATGTGCTGAACTTCTGTTCAGGTTAAAAGAGGCCTCATGTGTTCCATAAGAGTTGTAGCAAACAGTCTTTTTAGGGGCATATTTTTAAGGTTATACTGCCTACTGCAATAGTCAAGTCCTGAAGGCAAAAGTGATCATGCATCTCCCTGGTTTTCATGACAGTCCTGTTCAGAGTTCTCATCATTAGGCTAAATGTGCTCAGTTCTTCTCTTTACCAGTTGTTTAAAGTGCTTATTATTCCATTCACAAAGCCAAGACCAAATAATGTTTGTTCTAACACAGAAAAAGCATGGAGTGCTTTGCAGCCCACATACAGTTTTTAAGCTACTTCCAAAGATCTCAGTAGGTTGCTGTAAATGAAGGACAATTCACAAAGAAAGAAAACGCAGAGACGGGATTAGGATACATTCAGTATCCTGAGAAACAAGTATGCTTCCCATCAGCACAGCTAAAGAGTCTGCTCTGCATTTTCCACTAAATGAATTCAGTCTTGTTCAGTCTGCATCCCACGTTGGTATGACAGAGAAAGCAGCTCATGCGTAACAAGATGTTAACATTCCATATGCAGCCTTGCCCCCGCATTGCTGGAAAGCAATATTGTTCTCCACAGTGCTAAAACAGCTGAGCGGCTAGATCACAAAGATTTTTCCAATTGAGGTTTTTCTTTGTTTTTTTAACTTATGTCTGTTTGAAAGGGGAGCAAAGTTTGGGAGGAAACCATCTAGGGAGGGAAGGATTAAATCCCCCGCCCTCCCATCTTCTGGTTTAGAGGCCTGCCTCCTTACATTTAGAGTTAATGGATCCTGTTCAAGATAAAATGTCTGAAAGTGGTCATGTCTTATCAAGATCAAGCTTCCATTTTTAATCCTTATTCAGTCAAGTACTGATCCCTGACACTGTTTTAGCATCACCATAGTTCCATCTGGATCCAATGAAAAGGAAACTTAGTATTGTGTATAATCACTATATGAATGACACTACAGCAAAGGCAGCCAAGTTCTGCTGCTGCATTTCAGTGTCTTTCTAGCACCTTGACACCAAAAATGTCCATGCTGCCTGAAATAGTGATTTAGTACAGAACAGGGCCCCAATTCTGAACTGGACAGATCAGACCTGCAAGCAGAAACAGACATTTATCAATGACAGGGATAAGGTGGGTACGATCACTAACTTCTGTTGAACTAATATCACACTTCCAGGAGGATGTAAACACCCTGTCTCCAGTTGTGACCGAAACATGCTATTCTGAATCCCTTAAAATAAAGAACACTGTACAGCAACTGCAGGCAGTCCAGATTGCCACCATCACCCAAGACTCTCTAGTCACTATGCAACAACCTGTTTCAAAAATGGTGTACTTGTCAGTTGCCAATAGTTTGAACTGAATCTGGAGTCCAAAGCTTATTAAGAAGATGTTTTGTAATACAGCATTATGTTCTTTAATGAGGCTGAGAAGGGACAGATTGAGAATCACTCAGTAATCAATAAAATAGAACAAAATAAATGGGTGTTGTTGTTGTTGTTGTTTAAAAAATTCATTTCATCCACAAAACAAATCCTGAATTTTTTTCCAGTATACCCAAAATTCTCTCTGATCTTGGAAGCTAAGTAGGATCAGCTCTGGATTGTATTTGAATGGGAGACCACCAATGAATACCAAGTGCTGTAGGCTACATTTCAGAGGAAGAAACTGCCAAACCACCTCTGAGTATTCCTTGCCTGAGAAAACCCAATGGAATTCATGGGCTCACCATAAATCAACAGGTGACCTGAAGGCACATAAACATACAAAAGCATTCATTGCATAGTAGAAACGAGCAAATTAAATATCAAGGCCTGAACTACAAATAATCACAGTGTACTATGAATGTTATTAGACCATTAAAACTCACCTTCCTTCAAAGCGCTATCACTGACTACTCCTATGTAGGTGTACTCTCTGCCAGCTACTCTGCCTCTTTCACTTCCTCTTCACATTTACTTTTCCCACACTGTTGTTCTCCTTTGGGGGCATGCCCACTGTTATGACTGTTATGACTCGAATTGAACTTGAATTCTGGATGTCGTTTCTATTTAGAATTGTGCTATATTGATCCGTTGTAAATTACCTCAGTTTTTGTTTCCATTTGTTTTGCTCCAGAGTAATTTGATCCGGTTCTTTTTGCTCCTCATTCCCATTGAACCTGCAGAACCGGTTTTTCAAGGTTTTTTCTTTTTCTTTTGAGCTGTCGATCAAGCGTTCGAGCGATTAAACGTCATTGTGACGTCTGTTTTCGTGGAACAATTTGAGCTGGTTTATTTTTGTTTCTCGTTCCCACTACAGCAGTCAACCAATCACTCAAGCGATTGAACGATGAACTAAGGGGGGGGGGTTACTCCCACATGTTTCCGGTATCTCTGCTGTTGCTATTTCCAGTCATTTCATGGCCCTATTGCTCATTGTGATAGAGAAGGTTAAATGTATCACAAAACTAAAGTTCCCAGAATATCTTAGCAATAAGCCAAGGCAGTTTCAAACTGGATTATATGTGTATATGTATCAATTGTGTGTGTGTGTGTATATACATATACATATACACACAGATACATATACCTATATGTTTGTATATGTGTGTGTGTGTGTGAGAGAGAGAGAGAGAGAGAGAGAGAGCGCAAAGCGGGTGAGACCCCCCCGGCCAGCCCCTTTGACATTGTCCCTCCCACCCGAATCGGAACCCTATCGTTACCATTCATTTACCCCAACTCTGATCTGCTGGCAAGGAAAAGAACTGCTTGACAAGTGTGTTATTTTTAACCCAGTTTTTTTCTAACCTGATTTGGGCTATCACATGATAACCCAACTCAATGAAGTTCGAATCCAAATCCCAATGGGAACTATGTCCCTGTCATGCAGATTGAAATCGCTCTGAAATGGAAACAAGATAAAATCCAATTCAAAATCTCTGATAAATCGGTTTATAAGCCAGTGGGCATGCCCCCTTTGTTGTTCTCTTCAGATGCTCTTTTTTCAGCCTTTGGCTTTCTTCTCCTTCTCACATACATGGAAGCAAATCCAGGACTGCAACCAACCATTCGTTGGCCTTGATGCCCCAGCCAGTCCCAACTCTCAAATGAGTTCATTTGTAATGATGGCAGACGTCTACAAATATGTTTTTGTTTTTTCACACTCCCTCCCCCAATGAAAAGAAAGCATGTGGAAAGTTTGTGTGAAATCCACCTTGATTTTGGAAGGGGGATCTTTACAATAAAGTTAATAGTAAGCAATTGTTGATGATGGTGATGTTAACAGGCATGACTATCTTTGGTTTAATTAATGGCCTCAGAAGTGGATGAGGTGGGTTTTATTTCTTCGACCAAATGGCACTAGAGGTTATCTTCCAGCAGTAGAATACTGCCACTCTTTTTTAAAAAGTCAACATTTGTTCTCTAGCAATAATTTGCAAAGTACTAGTTTACTGCATCGCTGAGAAATATAAATGCCATCAGTGGTTATTTCCATTGCACATGTATAGAAAGAGACTAGCAGTATAATAAAACCACACAGAACAATGCCTTAATGTGTCTCACATATCTGTACCTGATGTTGCTTTAGTATTTGAGAGGACAGTGTAACAAGTCAGGCTGCCCCAGAGTGAAAGGCCTCATTCTATGGTAGTTTAGCCACCTGTAAAGCCTCAGAAGGAGAAAAGGTTTCAACGTCTAAATCAGTGTTAATTGAAGAATTAAAGCTCTCAGCAACTCTTTCTTAAATACTTGTGATTTATTTGTGTGCCTGGCTCAGCAACAAGGTTGTTTATTTTTCATTTTAATAACCTAATATTCTGAGATCTGTACAATCACAACTCAGTTTCCATTGGCCAGATGTGTTCAGATATGTTTATCTGTGAACGACTGTATCAACTTTGCTGTCTCAACTCTGCTGGAACAGACTTCACTTCTATCTGAATCCTGACATTCGGAATTCCATTTAAGACTGAATATCAGTACATGCATTTTGGAAGCAATTCTGAACATGCGGAATTGATTTTTAGAAATGAACTCTGGAACTTCTCATAGTGGCAAGTATATGTTGCCATATGCAATTATGTAATTTTGAGTGCTAATTTAGCAGAAGCAGCCTTACATGAAGAATAGTAAAAGCTCCCTGTAAAAATAATACAACTGAAGAATTGTGGTACAGGAAAACACAAACATACACTATTTTGTCTTCTGTAGCTTGATTCTATAAAGTTGCAATTAAAATGAATTGAGTATGAGTCAAAATAATTATAACATTCTGGGTTTATACAAATATTTGCAAAGCTTTAATTGCAACTACATAAAAAAAGAGCAAAAAAAGGAAAAAGGAAAACAACTGTAGCTCTCTTGCAATTCTGTACCCCTGTATGTAGTGTAGAGATGGGAATGAAAATAGCTTGCATTTCAGTATGAGACAACTTAATATGCACCACCTTAACTAATGTGCACACATTAATTACTGTTCCATTTTTGCATTTCTCTGAATTTTTGATGCAGTCCTTTCATTTTAAAATGCAAAGAATAATATATTTGGAAAAATACCTACAAAAATGATTCTATTAATGGAATTTGTAAAGGGTGCATGCATTAGGAAAAATTATATAACCATAATGCATATGAATTTTCATGAAAATGAATACATGCTTTTATGCATATTGTTTTTTAAAAAAATAATAATATAGAAGCAGGATAGAGCAAACCTGTGCTTTAAAACAGGCAAAAAACACTGAAACAAAATTAAAGTTATTCATCTTTAACCTGCAGAAAACCTGATTATCATGAAATATTGCTCAAAATTATCTTCTCACCCAAGACAACCGTAACATGGTTTTAATATTCCTTCCCCGCTCGGCAAGAAACCATTATAATTATATTTACAGATAATACAGCCATCACACACACATACACACAGGCACACATAAAGATGGGAGATCTTATGTTTTTCTCCTTTTTGGAAGGAGTACCAGGGTGACACAAAACCTGCAAATACAGCAAACTAGGAAACAGTCATAAGCCAATGGTCTTAAGTGCTAATTACTTTTATTGCAATACATGAAAGCTGATGAAAATGCTTTCATAACCAAACTGCCTGTATTATGAAGTGCTGATGTGGAAAGCAAGCAACTAGACAGTGTAACTGTCACAAATACAGCACATCCCACACCACTGATGATCTGTCAAATGAGGAATTCACATGGGCTGATGGATAGCTCAGGAAAAAGGAACAGCAGGTGGATTTGACAGATTACATCTTTAGGGATTTTTTTTCTGAGGGAAAAAGAAGGAAAATGTGGCAGTCAAGCATAGAAAATACACCCCAGGAGAAACTGGTTAACTGGGTATGCCCATTGCGTTTGGTATCATCACACAACATCCTTAGGCACAGTCTTCTTTAATTTCACACACCATAATCCCCCTTTGCACTGTGCCTCAGGGCAGTCACTATTTTAACTACTTGCAACATAGAATCATAGTGTGACACTAGGACACATGGAATCAAACATAGAATCAAACATGTGACACTAGGGGCACTAAGGAAATCTATGTCAGTGGCATCAGATAATCTCAACAATGACAAATTTGGAAACTTCAAAACTACTTTAAAACCGTCTAAAGATAATACCTTACCCTCATCTGACCAAAATAAGCCAATAACCATCTGAATGACCACTGCTGATGAGGATGCAAGTGTTCTGTTACATACATGCATCTTTGGTAGTTTTGCCCAAAAGCTGGGGGGAGGGGAGAATTAGGATATTAGTACTATATAATTATTAGACAGTGTATTATAGCTATTCCAATAATTTGCTTATTATATTTATTCATTAATTAATTTTTAAAATATTGTTTTTATGGGCACCGCTGCACATTTAGAGAGTGCATCAAAATGAAAAGATCTCCGTAATCTAACATTATGTGCTTGGTGTTCACACCTTTAGAATCTGGCATATATGGAAAAAACTGGAAATCCCAGGATTCCATAGGATGGAGCATGAAAGAGCCCACCTTCCCCATAAATCAAGATTTGCTATTACTGTTTGACAAAAAAGGGAAACAGGCTTCAGTTCTTGCTTCCAGTTCTACTCAGGTTCTGCTCAGCAAGAATATTCCTAGCTCACAAGACCAGACCTTATTAAGTTTATTTGAACTGACATATTTTAGTGAAAAGCCAACAGTTTTGTCAGTTTAGCTTAACTAGTAGTTAATTCTCTTCTCTTCCACTTTCGTTTTGTGTTTCCCTTATTCAAAATTTCAAAATCCAAAATACTCCAAAATCCAAAACTATCCACATGGGTGGCTGAGATAGTAACATTTTTGCTTCCTGATGGTTTAGTGTACGCAAACTTTGTTTCATACCCAAAATTATTAAAAATATTATGTATCAAATTATCTTGAGGCTAAGTTTATAAGGCGTATATGAACCATAAGTAAATTTAATGTTTAGACCTGGGCCCAGAACCAGTGTGGCATAGTGGTTTGAGTGTTATAGTATGATTCTGGAGACCAGGGTTGAATTCCCCGCTCGACCATGAAACAGGGTGGTCTTGGGCAATTCACATGCTTTCAGCTTCAGAAGAAGGCAATGGCAAACTGAACAAATCTTCCCAAGAAAAACCCATTCTTAGAATCACTATAAATCAAAAAAAAATGAAGGCACACAACAACAACAACAACCTATCTCTACGGTATGTCATTATGTTTATGTAAATATTCCAAAATAAAAATAAAAAATCTGAAATCAAAAGTATTTCTTGTCTCAAGCATATTGGATACGGGAGACTCCATCTTTAATACAGTAACAAGAGGCTTACCATAAAAATAATAATATGACTTGTAGCAGAACTGTAGATGGGCGAAGACAGATGGGAAAATAAGAAGGTAAGTAAAGAATGATGCCAATGAAGGCAAATTTAATCCTGAGAGGCTGGCTTTAGTCAGTAAGGTTTTCACTAGCATTTAAAAAAATGTATTTATACCTCACAGCTTCCATGCATAACTCTGGATAAAATTTTGTGTAATGGATGAAATAGACTGAATAACCAAAGGCTTATGCTCTAAGAAATCTGTTGGTTTTTAAGGTCAACTGTGTTGTGGCTACCCCTCTAGGATTTCCCCTTTTTACTGAAATCCACTCCACACTAGGAGAGAAATACAAACAATCAAATTATTATGTTTTTAAACATCACAATGAAGTAAGCACACATTCAGCCCCACCAGAAAATACTTTCTTAAAAAACCTCAGCACTGTATAGGCACATTATAGGTGAGTGAGGGGGGAATAGTGTAATTCCACAAAATTAAAAGGGAAAAGGAGACATGACAGCTGATCCTAGGCTGCATCTACATTGCAGAATTAATGCAGTTTGACAATAACTGCCATGGTTCAATGCTATGGAATTCTGGAATTTATAGTTTTGTAAGATATTTAGCCTTCTCTGTAGAGAGCCTTTGTGCCACAGCAAACTACAAATCCCAGGATTCCATAGCATGGAGCCATGCCAATTAAAGCAGTGTGAAAATGCATTTATTCTGCAGTGTGGCAGCAGCCCCAGTTTCAGTGGAGAACTTCTCATGTAAAATACAACAACCTCCATGCATTTGGATGCTTCTGTAATCCATGCCTCGGTTTCACTGTAAAGTATAACTCCTTCATGCTGTATCTATCTGTTTCATTGCTATAACTACAGGAATAATTACTACCTTGACAACATAATTACAATCATCACTCTAATTGCTATGTACTAGATTTGTAAAGATTCACTAGCAAGGCGATGAAACCCAACATCTATCTGCATTACCTTGAGATCCTGTTTCAATCAATATTAGCACTCAGAAGAAGAAGAAAAACGAACTTGAGCAAACATAACAGTAACAAAGAGTTCAGCGTCTCATTTCTATTACATGAATTTATCTCTCTCCCTTAATTTTGGCAATGATTTTGGTTAGCTTCGGATAATAGTTGAAAGAAGCTTTATAAAGTGAGTTTTGATCTGATGGAGGCAGATGTAACTAATGTATAAATATAGTTACCTCCATATAGGAAAGATGGGAGGTTCATTTTCAGATGGAGAGGGGAGGGAGGGAGTGAAAGCCTGGGAGCTCTGCAGTCTTCTAACTAGGATGTTAAGACGGGAAGCATCACATCTAGACTGGGCCGCAGTTTATTCTGTTATTTCAAGATGCTACATTCATAATACTTTATGGTTAAGTTTTAAAACAAGTTTTATAAACAAATTATTTTATTTCCACTTGGGTATTTCCCCTTATGATGATGATATTCTGTTTTGTAAATATATATCACTTTCTTAAACACTCTGTTTCTTAGAGCCCAAACGCAAAGCTTGGTTACCTAAGAAAGACCTGTCTGATTGGCTTTTCTTACTTTAGAAAGCATTGCATGCTTAAATAGAACCATTTCCTTAAAATAGAACAGATTAGGATTTGGATCAAAACCGTGAAAATCACCCAGGTCAGGCAACTGTCAATTCTGAATAAATGAGGTGTTTAAAAAAATGTGGGGTGGGGGAGAGTCATGATGAATGTTTAAAGAGTTTCTTAATGTAAAGGTGCTGAAAATAATTTAGGGTGCACAATAATGCAGGACAATAGTTTTCAGACACTGTTCAGAGAAACAGTGGAGTTCCTCTTCCTCCGATTCTTCATTACCAAGCAAGTATGCACGCTAGGACACTGCCCAAAATTTTCTGCCATTTGTCATGTTTATCGGCTGCCATACAAAGACTTATTGGCAAGACAAACAGCAAACCACCTCTGAATAATTCTTGCCTAAGAAAACCCTCTGAAATTCATGGGGTTGCCTTAAGGTCAACAGGTGACTTGAAGACACAGACAGACAGACAGACACACACACACACACACACACAGGTTCCCTGAAACATAGTTAGAAAATTATTGTTTACCCCAAGAGCTCTGAATGCAACTTGCATTTTATTTTCTAAAATAATGGGTTCATCTTCAAATGGTTCTTCCTTGGAATTAATCTCATTCTTTTCATCTCTTTTATATACTTTGTTAATGCTTGCATCTCTTACATAGTTTTGCAGTGTGTTGCTTCCATTGTCTTTTTATTTCTTCTGCTGGTTATATAGCATCTTTACTCTTTTGTATATACCCAAGATATAGGACGTTTCCACCTCCATCACTGGAAAATTTCCCTTTGCAGAACAGACCTCTCAATGTACCTTTTTTGTTGTCATTTCTCTGCACTGATTATTGCAGTTCTCTTTGTGGCTGCACTCAAGTTGCTGAATACAGTCGCCCCTCCTAACTCGCAAAATCCACAGAGGGGCGACCTCCACTATTTTTAATGGGGCACATCCGCACACAGGCACATGCATGGGCATGTGCCCTATTCAAGCCTATAGGGCTTGAATATGCACAAGCCCCCGTTTTTGGGGGGGGGGGGTCTGGAACAGATCCCCTGCGAAAACGGAGGGCCAACTGTATTTGCATTCAGTTTTCTGATCCTATTTCTGTCACTTTTTACTTACATATTTGGAACCTGTAATCTGGACCAATTCTTCCAGACGCTCCCAACATACAGACAGACAAACAAATGTGTTGTGTTATATTTATATTAGAATTTTATTTTCCCATGAATTTTATTTTCCCATGACTCACATGATATGGGAGAGCATAATGACGGACAGAAAGTAATATTCTATTTTAAGCTGGAATGCCCAAGATATAAATGGGAACCATAATGAAAGTTAAAGCAGCAATGAACAGAATGCCAGCACGGCAGTAACTAGGACAAGCCAGCAGAGCAGAAAAAGAGATCTCAAATTAGAGTATAGTCACAGCATAGCTTGGGAAAGTTACTTTTTGAACTACTACATCCTGAACAACCACAAACTGGGACTAAGCACTTGTTACAAACAAAGCCCTTCGTCAACACAAGGCAACCCAATATGTGTAGGCAAGCAGGGCACTGGAATTAGCAAAGGCAAGCCAAGCTGAATAAGCATACTTATGCAAGTATTTTGGGGACAAAGGCCCAGTATAGACTGGGGCTGGCCTGGGGCCCATTTTAGGGCTCTGGAGGGCTGGCCATCCATACATGCCCAGCCTTACTAGCGGCGCCCATGTGCCAACTTACCATGGCCCCACTCGCACGGGGCGCACAACAATGACACACAGGCATCCGCGCACCCAAATGGAGCTCACCGAAAGTGGCAACGCAGCATCATGGCACCCAAGCGCCATTATGGCACTCCTAAAAAGAAGCCGCTCTAGGCAGCTTCGTTTTAGGGAGCATATCGGTGCTGCGCCATGTGGTTGGAGCCACCCACCTGTATCCTTCCAAAGTTCCTTGGATTCATTCTGATTTGGACTCCACACTGAATGCAGAGTCTAGGGACAGAACTGAGAAGCATCCTTGTCCAATTTTGATAGATAAGTTTCAACATCACAATGCGGACAAATTGCTTGGAGATGTGAGGCCAACCACTTCTCTGTTAGACCATGTCCAACCTGGTTAATTAAAGCTGGCCATTTGGGTAGTGGAAGTTCTAAATGCTTCTTCAAAAGACGGCTATGTTCCAACCCCTCTAAAGAGAAGCAATTGTTGAAAAAACCTTCACTGGAATTTACCTCCTAAGGTAACTAATGGTCAGTCTCAAAACTCTCCTTTCTTAGTAAGATCATAGAATGAGTGGTGGCAATACAACTACAGGCTTTCTTAGATGAAACAGATTACCTTGACCCATTCAAATTTGGGTTCAGACCCATGGGACAGAAATAGCCTCAGCGGCCTCAGTGGATAACCTACACGGGGAGTTGGACAAGGGAGTGCATCCTTATTGGTTCACATGGACCTTTCAGCAGCATTTGAACTTTTGGGTCATTTGGCTGAGATGGGACTTAAGGGAATTGCTCTGGTCTGTCTTGGATGAATATTCCCCAAGGGTGGTGCTGCAGGACCATTGTTTGGCATTTTGACTATTAGCCTGTGCGGTTCCACAGGAGTCCATAATGTCCCCTGTGCTTTTTTTATTTATTTTATTTTTATTTTTTTGTTTTAACCATTTCAAAACCCTTTACTGAAGATTCAACATTTGGTAGGGAAAAAATGTGCTGAATTCCCAACAAAAGGGTTTTATTTTACATAGTTGCTACATCAAGCCACAAAGAGGATGAGTCTAGAATAGTAAAGCTCAGGGCACCACCCTTAAAGAATCATAGTTCCTAGACTTTTGATGGACCCTCCTGAAGATAGGCAAGGAGTCTTCTAGCAGCAGCAAATAGAAGGCATTATCTGGAAGTCAGCTTCCCAAGCTCCTTCCATGCTCCATTTTACAGCTCCTGGACCTCTGCGTCATTTTTCTCCTTTTGCGCTTCAGCCTGCGCATCCGCTTCTTTCACCACTTTGCTCTCATGTCAGGGAAAGTCCCCCGGGCTCAATCGCCAAGAAGAGTCACCAAGGCTGCAGTTGGATGGCGACGGATTTTCAGACCGCACCAGCCAGGGCCTGCTCCTTCAGCTACAAGATGGCGGAGGCTGCAGCGACAACAGCAGAAAGCTGTTTTTCAATATGTACATGGATCTGCTGGGACAGTAGGAATGCCTTTACCCAGCTTTGGCTAGTGTGACAGCTGTATCCTTTCTTGGGGAACACAGAGTGTTCATAGTGTTTCCTGCTTTAGTTACCTCTCTATTAGACTATTGTAGTGCACTCTATGTGGGGCCACGTTGGAAAGTGTTTAATTTGTAGATGACACCAGGAGGGGTAGCAAATACCCTAGAGAACAGGATCAGAATTCAAATTGACCTTAAAAGATTAGGGACCAGGGCCAAAACTAGCAAACTGAATTTCAACAGGGAAAAATGTAAGGTACTACACTTAGGCAGAAAAAAATGATATGCACAGATATAGGATGGGTGACAACAGTAGATGAGATTTATGGGCCTTAGTTGACTACAAGGTGATCACAGCAGCTTAAAAAGCCAATGCAATTCTAGCCTGCATCAGTAAGAGAATAGTATCCAGATAGAGGTAAATAATCCTGATCATAAAAGCTGTTTGACAGTGGAATACACTGCCTATGATTGTGGTGGAGTCTTCCTCTTTGGAAGTTTTTAAATAGAGACTGGATGGCCATTTGTTGGGAATGTTTTGATTCTGTATTCTTGCATGGCAGTGATTTGTACTGCATGGCCCCTGTGCTCTCTTTGACTTTACGATTCTGTTAAACTGACTCTTACTTCATTCTTATTTCTAGTTGTAGACCCTTATTTGGACAATGTATGCAAAATATTAATTTGAATTCCCAACATTATGTGTATAGGATTTAAAACAGTGGCCTCTAAAGCAGTATTCTTGTCTTCTAAAAAAACAAACACGCTTCTGCTTGTGAACAGATTTAAGCAAGCACTTTTCTTACATAATCTATTTTACATAATCTCAGCTGTGCAAATCTTCTTATGCAACATTAAATACGACCAGGAGGGCATGGTTGTTGAAAATAAATGTGCTTGCCCTGTGAATGTGCCTTTCAAAACCTTCTGAGTTTTGTACACCTCATCAGAGGAAAATGATTTTCACCTCTAATGAATGTACTGAAGACAAGTCATGTTTCAAGTCACTTCTGACATGTATCCAACTTGCCTCAATTGCATGGAACAGAAAGCTGCCCAATAAAACTGGAATATCATATAAGCTCTGTGATACGATGAAAATTGTATCAATTTTTCATACCCACATCTTTCTTCCTTCCTTCCTTTCCATCCACTCTCCCTTAAAACCAAAAAGCCTGTAGCTTAATGCCTTTACCCTCAGCTCCTACTGAATCAAACTTCAACGGTCTGTAATTGTATTTGTGCAAATCTTTCCTCAGTGACCCTTCTCTCACTTTTCCTCCTCTGCCCCCTCTCTTGTCTCTTTCTCAATGTAGAGTGTGAGCTCTCTGTAGTTTAAAAAAATCACTTATACTGTTCTGTGAAGCACAAGAGGGCAGTTGTAGTGAAGCTGGGAGTCACTTTCAGAGTTAGTGAAGTTCTTGAGGATGCACTTTTTTATTTAGCTGTACTTCTTAATTTCATTTTAAAATTTATACAGCTCAAAATACAGTGGGAGAAAAGTCCGCTATGCTTTACAGAAAAGTATATTCTCCCACCCTCAGAAAAGAGATAGGCGACAAAATGCCAGCACCTCCAAGCAGCAGAAAAGGCAGATTCAGATACTGAGAAACAAGGCAGCTCTGGGTCTTCAAAGCGAGTCTTGAGGTTCTAGGGGAAACTTCTGTGCTGCTTCCCAGGCATTTCCCTAGTCACCCCAGGATGGGGTGGCACATGGACCCTGGGGTAGTTAACAGAACCCTACCAAACAAAAATTTTCATAAGACCAACTGGTGCTGAGAATATGGGGGCTATACGTATAGTCAATCCTCCACATTTGTGGCTTTGATATTTATTTATTTATTATATTTATTTGTATCCTGCTCTTTTCCCAGAGTGGGACTCAGAGCGGCTTCACAACATTAAAAATAGTACAATTAAAACATTAAAAAATGATTCAGCATCCCTGCCTGTCTTCATAACAATTCCTTAAATGCCTGTGTGAACAGGTAGGTCTTAACCTGCCGGCGGAAGGCCATCAAGGAGGGAGCCATTCTGATCTCCTTGGGCAGGCAGTTCCAGAGTCTAGGGGCAACCACTGAGAAGGCTCTCTCTCGCATTCCCACCAACCGTGATGATGTTGGGATGGAGAGAAGGGCTTCTTCAGAAGATCTCAGAGTCCGGGCTAGTTCATACCAAGAAAAACAGTCTTCAAATAGTGTGGAACTGAGCCATGTAGGGCTTTATAGGTGACAATTAGGACCTTGAATTGTATCCGGAAACAAACCGGCAGCCAATGAAGCTGTTTCAACAGGGGTGTTGTATGGTCTCTGTAATCTGCCCCTGTTAACAGCCTGGTAGCAGCAATTTAAACCAGCTGAATTTTCCGAACACTTTTCATAGGCAGCCCCATGTACAACCCATTACAGTAGTCCAAACAGGATGTAACCAAGGCATGTACCACCATGGCCAGGTCTGGCTTCTCAAGGATTGGGTGCAGCTGGCGCACAAGTTTTAAATGTGTGAAAGCACTCCTGATCACAGCAGAGACCTGGGCCTCCAAGTTCAAAGCTGAGTCCAAGAGTACTCACAAACTGCAAACCTGTGTCTTCAGGGGGAGTGTGACCCCATCTAACACAGGCTGGATCCCTATTCCCTGATCCACCTTCCGACTGACCAGGAGCACCTCTGTCTTGTCTGGATTAAGTTTCAACTTGTTTGCCCGCATCCAGTCCATTACTGAAGACAGACACTGGTTTAGGACCAGGACAGCCTCTCTTGATTGAGGTGGGAAGGAGTAGTAGAGTTGAGTGTCATCTGCATGTTGATGACACCGCGTCCCAAAACTCCGGACAACCTCCCCCAGTGGCTTCATGTATATGTTAAACAGCATCGGGGACAACACAGAACCCTGAGGGACCCCACAGGTCAATGGCCAGGGGGTAGAACAAGAGTCCCCCAGTATCACTTTCTGGCTTCGCCCCTCCAGAAAGGAACGAAGCCACTGTAGAACGGTGCCTCCAAGCCCCATCCCAGATAGGCGGTCCAGAAGGATACCACGATCAATGGTATCAAAAGCCGCAGAGAGGTCCAGGAGAACCAACAGGGACATACGCCCCCTGTCCAGTTCCCTCTGTAGGTCACCAAGGGGATAAAGGCTGTCTCTGTTTCATAGCCAGGCCTGAAACCAGACTGAAATGGATCTAGATAATCCATTTCATCCAGAAACTCCTGGAGTTGGGACATTTGCAGATCTGATTCATTTATTTGATTGATATGTTCTCTTTAGGTATCTCTAGGTTCTCCAGTGCAACTCTGGCACAGAGCAGATAGCCAGAAGTCTCTGGCCGTGACCATGGTGACTGTATGGCCCACTCACAAAGTGGGCACCCACCTGAGGTCCCAAACGGGCACCACCCCAACTACTTTTTGATCTGGTCCTTTGGACTGGAAGGTGGCATCAAGAGTGGCTTCAGGCCACATTGGGGGCATGCATCATCTAAAGGCCACACCCCAAAAGTGGCTGGAAGTCACTTCTTTTGGCCTATGTGTTTCATGGCTCTGTGGTCAACTTTTTCCAGAAGGCATGCTGGAGAACATTTCTCTATGCATTTGCATGTCCTCCAGTGTAATGTCCAGCAGATATTGACCACAGAGCTCCACTGGAGGACCTAGAGATTTTTACAGAGGTGTTCTTGCAGGTCAAAAACTAGTGGGTCATTTATTTCAAGTTTTTCCACTTTCACAGAAATTCTGTGCCTCTAATCCAGTTCATTGTGGGGCTTTTTAGATTGGCAGGAAAGTGTGACATGAAGTTGCCTTTTCCTTAATGCTTAGCAGCTAGACAGCAAGCCCCAGGTGTGCATTTAAAAGGTACAGGGCAGCTAGATTGAGTTTTTTTCTGTGGCTCAGCAACTACATGGGAAGCTGTCAAAACGCTACAAACACAGGCAGAGCAGCTACATGGGCGGCAAGGAACGCGGCTTTTAGCTGCGCTTTAAACATTTTGTTTCCCTTGCTGGCTGCGAATTGCGCAATTGCGCAGGTACATCATACAGTCGGAGCTTATCACATGGGGGAGTACAGGACCATTCCGAAAGAGGGAGAAAGTGAGGTCAGTTCGGAAATGCACGTGATTACGCACAAGCTCATCACACACAAGACAAGAGAGCATCTACACAAAAAGAAAATGCAGAGTCAATACGAAAGAATTCATCACATGTGAACATACTGGTCGGCTTTCTGTTGCAAATTAAGGCATCTTGGGAAATGGTAGCAAAGGCTCATGGGAGTTGTAGTCTGTGTTCTGTCAGAGCATTATACAGTATTGAGTTGTCTTGAGGTTTCAGCCCTCTGTCCAGGAAGGGATTCCCATATGTCCTCCATTCTTGAGCAGAGGCCCCCCTTTTCCAAGTTGACCAGGCACGTCCTCCTTTGCTAGGACACGTCCTACTTTTCCAGCCTTCTTTTTGAAGAGGAAGCAGGAGGGCCAGGCGTGCTCTGGCCAGGCTCTGGGGGTCTCTTCCTTGCTCCTTCCCTCCCTCCCTCCTTCCCCTCTGCCTTCCTCCTCCCTTTGGCTGAGAGAGTGTGACTTGCAGGGAGGAAGGGCAGCGGTGGTGCTCCAGGTCCTCCTGATGCTGGGCCAGGGCAAGCTGGAAACAGGAGGAGGAGGAGGAGGAGAGGGACATGGGGCCCCTCTGCTGCCCTGCCTCCCTGCAGGTCACACTCTCTCAGCCAAAGGGAAGGCAGCCAGGAGAGAGCCCTGGAGCCTGGCCAGAGTGTGCCTGGGCCTGCCTTCTCCTCCCCCCTTCGGCTGAGAGAGTGTGACTTGCAGGGAAGCAGGGCAGCGGAGGTGCTCCAGGTCCCTCCCCTTCTCCTCCTCCTCTTGCCAGCTTGCCCTGGCCTGGCTGAGCGCCTCCAGTGCCCTGCTGTCTCCCTAGAAGTCACACTCTCTCAGCCAAAGGGAGGAGGTGAAGGAAGGTGCAGGCGCACTCTGGCCGGGCTCTGAAGGTCTCTTCTTGTCTTGGCACCTTCCCTCCCTCCACACTTGTATCGCTACCTTTAAATGGGTGCTTTAAAGAAAGAGAGCCCCATTTAACTGTGCAACTACACCTTAGCCTTTAGATGCAATAGCAATGTTGCACCCTTTTTTAAAAAGTAGTGGGGAAATCAAGCTACTTTTTAAAGGCACTTCTTCTCCCCTAAAACTCAAAAGAATCGTTTTCATGGCACACTTTCCCTTTTTCTCATCTAAAGGCTGGGCTTTCATGCAGCCATCAATACACCTCTTTTTGCCAATCTAAAATGGGCCAGCTACTTTTTAAAGGCACTTCTTCTTCCTTAAAACTCCAAAATAGTGTTTTCATGGCACACTTTCCCTTTTTCTCATCTAAAGGCTGGGCTTTCATGCAGCCATCAACACACCTCTTTTTGCCAATCTAAAATGGGCCTGTATAATATTTTCACATAGAGGGTTCATTGTATAATATTTTCTTCTTCTCCTTCATTATACCTACGATTATGCATTTGCATAGAAATAGATTAATAAAGATACTGTACATGTCGTTTGAGTTTGTCCCACCCCACCTAAAGATCTCTTGGTGGCCACTTTTTGTTAAAAAAAAAAATCTCCTTTGGGGATTTTTAATTCCTCTGAGACTAAAATGGAGGCGGAGGATATAATACAACACACATTTCATGTTGACACAAGCATCCATAAAAAAGAATAGATTTTAAGTATAGATATATATTTTTCTTTGTCCTACCCTTGCAAGTATCAATATCAATATATTTAAAGTAACTTCTCAACAGTCAAGTAAATGAAATAAAAAGAGAAAATGAAATAATCATCATTCTTCCCCTGTTTCAAAGGTAGTCAGAATACTTATGGTAGGTCACCAAACATGCATAACCTTCAATGGGCTATTTAAAAGTTCCTCCCATTATTATGTTCTCTGTAGAAACTTCAGGACTCCACACACACACACAAAAACTTTCTTTTTTACTTTTTCCACATGGATGGTAGATCCTGTGTGCTGCACTTGCAAAGGGTGAGTTTCTTATAAGAATAATTCACAGCTACATACAGTAAAAGTAAAGAATTTCCTGTGGGCCAAACTGCATGTTTCCTTGGATACACATCATACAATGGCATACCTCACTTTTCCTTACTTAGTAACAGGATGAACTGGGGAAATCACATTTGGGATGCAGCACACAAGGATGCTTATGGGCAACTATGGAAGGCTAGCAGATGCATTAACCCAACCAGCCCCAAATTCCTTAGCCACACACCCACACTCGCCGCACCCACTCCTGGGGGGGGGGACCAAAACGTTTAGCTGCCAAAATACCCCTAAGAAATATGGGGGCATTGTCATCATGTTTTTGGTCCTTCCTGGCCTGTTAGAGGACATTTTGAGGCAAAATAAAATTGTCAAAAACATTTGTTTTGACCCCCTGAGGGGCCAGGAGGCATTCAAATATGGTGGCAAAGCCCTCCATACTCCTCTGATGCCATTTTGGAACGCTTTTTTTTCCTGACCCCAGGGGCTGCATACAGCCCATTGCTTGCACCTTGCCCACCCCTGCCCTACAACAATCAAAACCAATCACCACCCCTGTAACTAAAACCATTAGATTAAATTTCCTTTAGTCTTTCATCTATTAGGATGTTCTTCCAATTACACTGGGGAGGAAAGCACTCTGTACAGCACTCCAAGTAAGATCTTCACTGTCTGTAATTAATTAAGGGAAAATAAGACATATAGCTGAATGCTATGTATTAAAGAAATCTGGTTTAGCCCCCTGTTCAGTGTCTCAAGACAGTGTTAAATCCTACTGCCTATCCCAGCAAAGGGCAATTCTATTTTTTATTCCCAGAGCTTGGATAAATTGCTTTTTTTGGACTATAACTCCCAAAATCCTAGCCAGCATGGCAATGACTGGAGAACTCTAGGAGCATTGTTTTTGTTGTTAGCTGCCCTCGAGTTGGTCTCAATGCATGGCGACCCTGTGAATGAGACATCTCCAAGACTCAATAACCTGCACTACTCCACTTAGGTCCTGTAAATTCAGGCCTGTAACCTCTCTGATTGTGTCTCACGATGTGGCCAAAGTGTCTAGCCATCTGGCGTGTAGTCTTCCTCTATTTCTACTGGCTTCCAACTGTCTTTTCTAGTGAGTCATGCCTTCTCATGATGTGGCCAAAGTATGACAGTCTCAGTTTTGTCATCTTGGCTTCCAGGGAGAGTTCAGGCTTGATCTGTTCAAGGACTCGTTTGTTAGGCTTTTTGCTGTCCATGGTATCTTCAACACTTTTCTCCAGCACCACATCTCAAATTAGTTTATTTTCTATCTGTCGGCTTTCTTCATTGTCCAGCTCTCACATCCATACATGGTGACGGGGAATAAAATGGCTTGCCTGATTCTAACTTTAGTGCTCAGGTATATATCTTTACACTTTGGGAACTTGTCTAGTTCTTCCATGGCTGCCCTTCAATCTTTACCCATTCTCCTCTACCTCTGAAAAACTGAGTCAGGAAGGACAGGAAATCAAATAACCAGCAAATGTGGTGGTGAAGAGGTGGAAGTATTCTAGAACAGGTGGAGGGAAGGGATGGGTTATTGACATCTTTTTATTCGAGACCTGCCCTTCCCACTGTAAAAAAAAAAAAAAAAAAAAAAACAGGAACCAGAACTATTTAGAGAGCAGCAATTCCCCTGTCCTACAAATCATCCAGAATAAGATTCAGAAGCCTCTGCAGCATCCAGGGGCTCTGGGGAAAAAAGCAGAATGGCTTTTCTGAAGGAAGAAATCTAAAGACCATTATCAGATTGGTTTGTTCCTGAAGATACAAAACTTGTCAAATCAACTGATTTTCTTCAGCCACTCATAATTTGAGTAGTCATCCTTTAAAAATTATATTTCCCCCTTTCCTAAGGCTACCCATTACAAAAATAAATTAACATTCAAAAATAAAAACATCCGTCTGTTATGCAAGTCTCACTCATACCTTTCAAAAATGCACAAACACTGATACTTCAGCAGTTACTGAACCAAAATAATTGGGACAAAGTATGCCATTTCATGGCATATTAATAAAAATAAAACTGGGGGCACAGGGAGGGACAGTTCTGGCATGTCTGTAAGAACTTCTTCCATAGTTAACCATGGGCTAAGAGCATGACTCTTTCTCCTGCTCTTTACCCAATCTCATAAGAAGTATAATAGAGTGCTAAAATAACTTCAGAAATGGAATGAGCCACAGTTCTGGACTAGAACTTTCATAATTCCCCAACTAAAATGGGGACTGCCATGTCTCCAGGCATTGGCTGCAGTCTCAGGAAATTGCCAGTTAGCTTCTGATCTTCATGGAGGTGATAGTTGAAATATAACTGATTAGTTGGGCCAGGAGCATGCAAGTGAACAAGGGTTATAAATCAAGCTGTTCCTTGAGGGAAAAAGGAAAGATAGTTTGTACATATCTCCTCACTTCAGCTTTTTCTAATAGAAATTATGTTTATTTAAAGCCTCACTTCAGTTGTTTGTTCTTGGCAACTCACCCAACTCTACTTATGTGTGACTACCATGTGATCAGGCTTAGTTAACATTTTAGTAGTGCATTGTGAGTTCTTTGCATCAAATGATACAGATGGACATTATAGCTAACTGGAACATGAAGTGTCCTCTTATAATCAACCAGTTCGACGGCAGAATAAATTTATCTCTTTATTCTACTGATGTGCTTTCCATAAAAATAGAAAACAATATATACAAGAAAGGGCTGTAAGAATAAACAAATAATAAAATATGCAGAAGTAGCTGTGCTGACTACACATCAAATGCAGGAATACACAAATGCAGGAGTACACCTTTATTAAGCCAGCCAAAAATGCACAAAAATCTTGGTTTTAGCTTTCAAAACCAAAGTTCCCTTATCAGGAACAGATAACTATTTTAAATATCATGCAGAGGAGATAAGGAAGTGAAGGTGTTTGGGTCACACAGTACATATCTTATCTTCAAATGCAATGAGAGGGCAGGTCTGTGTTATGTCAAAGTAGGCTCTGAAGACCACAAACACTCCCTCATTGGCCTCTAGCTTACCAGAAAGATGAGAGGCAATAAAAGGTAGAGCCTTAAGATGTGGGAAAACCACCTCTCTGCCAATTTATTGCTTGAAATTAGTTATTTCTGACCAGTGGTACCAGCAAATGTCTATGAGCTGCAATGGTGCTGAGAAAGGCTGTATATGTGAACGTGTGCACGTGTGTGTGTAATGCTGCTCAGAAAGGCTATATATAACTTACAAGGGAAGACCAAGAACAAGACAACTACTGCAGACCTTTTATCAAGACTGTGTAGAATTTTTATCTTACAAATGAGCTGCCCCAGCACTACTTCCTTTCCCCATTTGCAACATATCCACAATCTATAGTGTTCCTGCAGAATAAGAAAAGTATATCACGGAGACATAATGAACAAACAATTCAAAGGAATATAATTTTATTTCACGTTAACTGACTAACTTTGCAGAAGTCTTTCTTCATATTAAAACCAAGTCAGAGAAGCAGCTCTGAACTGAATACAAGTGCAGCTTCAAAGAACAAGTGTGAAACATGAGGTAAGGTTTTGACACTACCAAAATTAATACAAAAAGAAATCTTCACTGAGTTTGCCAATATAAAATAATGCATTGGAGACATGCACCCAAACAAAACAAATATTTCTACGCATAGCCGGAACAACCACAATTTATTTAACAAAGTGAAATTCCATTTAAACCTACATAAAGAATGACAGAACAATAGCAACCTCTGTGAGGCATCATCCAATTCCTGCTTTTGGAAAATAATGGATTGCCAGGAATGTTTTCTAATTTATTTATTTTTTTATTCATCCCTGTGCAGGATCCAAGACAGCTTTATTTTTCTTTTCTTATTTACTTATTCATCAGCCAGAAGATCCCATGTCTTTTGATAAGATGTCACTCTTTAATGACAGAAATTTAAACACCTACAAAACTTAGTAAATAGGCCTTTACAGCATTTCTTGAGGAATGGGAAAAGAATGCACAGAACTCTTAATCTTTTTTCCATTGGTTTTGATCATTAGCATTTTAGTGATAAGCTTGCAGTAGAAGTGTTCTCACTTTCATGTAATATGGAACTGGAAGAGCTAAGAGATTCAGATTAACTAAAATGAATTAGTTAAAACCTAGGTTCCCAAAAAGTGGGGCACACCCCTTGGGAGGGGGGGTGACCTCAGGTTATGATTACTTTACTTTCCGTGTGTGTGTGTGTGTGTGTGTGTGCTTAGAAGGCATTTTCAGTGTTCTCTTTAGCATCGGACAGAATGGCAGGGAGTGATGGCAGTGGTTTGGAAGGGGGTTAGATCAAAGTTTGCTTCCCCAGCCCATTCCTCTGCCAACTGCTTACCAAAGCCAGGTGCTGTGGGCACATTCACAGAGCAGCCAGCTTTGGTAAGCGGTTGGCCTCCATGACAATTGCTGCCCCACCCATTATCTGGACGTGTGTGCTTTGGAAGAAATGGTTAAGAGCAATGGTCACTCACTGTCCAACCATTTCTCCTGACATGAGCAGCCACCAGACCCAGAAGGCAGCCTAGTCCCACCAGCAGCTGCTGGTGGGAGTGGGATTCTGCTACCACCCCACAAACTTTTCCGAGTCTGGCGGAGCTGCTGGTCTGGTGGTAAAGAGAGTCATGATATAGGTCCCCATACTGTTTACAATTACCTATCTTTGTGCAACTGGATTCTCAGCTCTGGTGGCTGTGAAGAGTAAATAGCGTGGCAAGACTTGATATCGCAAAGAACTGAGAGTTGCTCTTTCTAATATTACTCCTGGTTTTAGTAAACTATGAACTCAGAAACAAACACAAGTTGAGCTGAGTGCCAAATTTATTGAAATCAAAATGTTCAAATATGAGTATGCATAAACAAACACACTAATAATCAAAGTATTTTTATTCATATACTATGTTGAGTGGGAGGAGGCAACAGGCATATGTGTAAAGGGGGGACAGTTTGTGAACTTCTGGCTGAATAACATTTTGTAACTGAATAATATTTGCTAAATGGTATGTGGAATGCCATTTATTGTTGTTGTTGTGTGCCTTCAAATCATTTCTGACTTAAGGCAACCCTATCATGGGTTTTTCTGGAGCTGAGAGAGTATGACTTGCCCAAGGTCATCCAGTGGGTTTCCATGGCCAAGTGGGGAACTGAACCCTGATTTCTAAATTCATAGTCCAACAATCAAACCACTACACCACACTGGCCTCCATATCGACATCATGTAATAGTGGTCTTTAAAAAATTGCACAGGCTGCCAACATGCTTCCAGTTAGAACAAAAAAAGGTTCAAAGTTCCAAAAGACTTGGGATCCCACTCTTTGAAGGAGCACCTCTCATTATATATATGCCTACTAAAGGAATGAGGTCTACTGGAGGTGCCCTTCTCAAGGGTCAAGACACTATGTGAGGACATAAGAGAAGTCCTTTTTAGCTGCGGCAGACCAGTTGTAGCACGTCCTCCCTGGAGGCCCAACTGTGCCAAGTAAAAACTTTCGGGCAAAAACATGGATATTTTAGGACCAAAATGATTTATTCTAAAATGGTTTTAAACTGTTCTAAACCTGTTTTTAACTTGTAAAATTGCTTAATCTTTTTATTGTCTTACATTATATTAATCTGCTCAAACAGATTTCACGTGCATGCCACCCTAAAATCTTGTGATAAAAAATATATTAATAAATAAATAATATGCTTTTTCTACTTTACTTACACAACAAGGGAGTTGTGTGCTCCCTGTAGCTAGCCCTTGTTAATAATTCTGGCTGCAGCTCTTGGGCCGGCTGAAAATGATGGTCTTTATTTATATCCTGCCTTTTCCCCAAGACTGGAACTTAATGAGGTCTATTAATTAAAATATAATATAGTATTTATAATATAATATAAATATAAATAATAACAATAATAACAAGTAAAATATCAATAGCAATTAAAATAATAACAATATAATTAAAAGCACACAAAAAGTCAACATTAAAACAGAATTAAACAATTAACCATGTTCAAACAATCTAAAACATGTTTAAAAAAAAAAAGAAACACTGAAAACAGTACAATTTAAAACAATACACGCTCTTCAACAGCCTGTTTCTTAAAAACCTTAAGTTCTAAAAGCCAGCCTGAATCACGACTTCTTTACCATCTGATGGAAGGACAACAAGGAAGGGACCGTTCTGTCCTTCCCTGGGAGAAAGCCTTCCAAAGTCTAGAGGGGGTAGCCACTAAGAAATTTCCAAACAGTCTCCAAAGGCACTACAGTAATCCAAGCAGGATATAAGTAAAGCATGTGTCACCACAGCCAGATCTGACATCTCAAGAAATGGGCACAGCTGGTACGTAATCCTTATCTATGGAAATAGGCTCCTGAGCTTCCAGGCTCAGAATCCAGAAGTATACAAAAACTGCATCTTCAGGGGGAGAGTAACCCCACAAAGCACAAGTTGAATCCCTGTTCCCTGACTGCCTTTCAGCTCTGGATTAAACCTCAGTTTGGTCACCCTCACCAGTCCACTGCTGATGACAGGTTCATGTTTAGAATTAAGACAACGTCCTTGGATTGACCTGGAAAGGACTAGGGCTGGAAGAGAAGGGTGTCATCTGCATATTGGTGCCTAGTTCATTTTCATTCCCTTGGGCAGATGATGATGATTCTGGCTGACTTGATTTAGCTGTTGCAGTGTTTTAAAAAAGCAAAGCCAATTTATCTTAGTTGGGATGTGTACTGCCTTGTCACCTAGACAACCAAACCCTTTGCCTTTTTCTTTCAGTAACACTGTTTGTATCTTAAATCCAACCAATCATTCTGTCAAAGAACCTGGATCGCACCATGACAGAAACACAAAGTCCACTTTTTACAAGAATGTTTACAAGCATTCTGTTTCATGTTGCCAGAGTGAAAACTGGAGAAGGCTGCTGTACATTTAATGGTTGTGTAGAAGCAATTTACGTAGGTGCTGCTTGTCACACAGCCAGGGAACAAAAAATACCTGCTGAAATTCTGTCTTCTCCACAGCCATTAAAGACAGAAGAGCTTTCTCTAGTTTTCACTCTGGCAATCCTAGTTCTTTATCATTTACAGTAAGTGTTAATGACATAAAATGCATTAATATTGTTCAGACTAAGTAAACACAAAACGCCCCCAAACAATAATTTCAGAAGTAGAGGAAAATTGTAATTATTGTTCATAAATTTTGCTACTATAAAGCCCAAAGAACAGAGATTAAAATTTTAAGAGGTTTTATTGGGAATAAGTTTTATTATCGAATAAAATGCTTGTGTCCTAGCTTACATGTACTGAGAACCACAGGCCTATATAATGTCTTCTTGATAAGCCCCTAAATTATTACATTTCTGGCCAGTCTAGCAAAGAGATGGGGAAATCCAATTATTAGTTTGAATTACTATGAACAATGGAACACTGAGGATGGAGGAGCTAATACTTTGGGAGTTGTTTGGAGATGACCAACACGGGTTGGCTTACAGATAAGGATGCAAATACATTGGCAAGAGTCAGTATGTCTTTTATTTTTAATGGGCTGCAAGAGGCTATTCCAAAGCTGTCACAACCCAGGCATTAGCCAAACCTCATTGGACCACTACTGTGGGGAAGAGAGGCAACTGGGCAACATGGATGACTTCTTTTGCTTCCTGAAGTCTGCAGGAAAAAGAGAGGGCAAAGCAGAGAAACAATATCAACATTACTCTGCACCTCCCAATATACAAATTGGGAACATTAAGACACAGAAGGGTCTCGTGGGACTTGGCTGCTGGTGGAGGGCAAGGGGCAGGCAGGCACAGGGCTTCATGCAGAGAACACTAGAAGACCACAGCTGTCATTGAGGATGTCAAATTATTTGTGTGTGTGTAAGAGTCAGAAAGAGAGAAAAAGAGGGGGAGATAGGATGTGTGTATATGAGAGACAGAGAGAGAGACAGACAGACAGAGAAAGGAACAGGAGTAGGTGTGGGTGGGTGTAAAAGAAGACAGGGAGTGTATGAGTATGTGGGAGGGAGACTAAAGTTTGTCTAAAGAGCAATGTTCCATTTAGATTAACAATGCAATCACAGACATATGTACTCAAAAACAAGCCCCAATACATTCAGGCAAATATGAACAGGATTGTAGCCTACAGGAAACACTCTAAAAGGCCACTGAAATGCATGGATTTCTATGCATTTAGTCATTTCTATGATTAATAATTTTTCCAACTATAGTTTTCTTATTTAATTCGATTGATCCCCAGGAGCGAAAAGTATAATACGTTACCTTTCATCACCCCATCACACTTTTATCCTAACAAACACCCTGTGAAGTAGGCCAGTCTAAAAGGCTGTAATTGATCCATGGTGAACACATGAGTGTTTTAGGGATGTTGGATTTGACCTACGTATTGTTGAGGGAGGGAATGTGAACACAGAGCTCATACACTGACCACAGATTGAGAGAAAGCTGTAGTTTTGAGTCATTTTTGATGTTACACTAATATATTATATAATGTTAATTGTTAATCATGCTGTGTATGTGTGAACATATGTACATACAGCGAGAGTATTATATTTATTGATATCGAGGGTTTTTTTCAGACTTATTGGTACCTAAACTCAGTACTTGCAGGGTTTCCCATCTCAAAATGCTAGTTGGTAATATTTTTTTACCATCTTCTTGCCTGGGCACACCCTTTTGACCACATTCTGATGTTGCTCAGCCACACATGTCACGTATGTCATTTATAAAATGCCTGAGGGTTTTGCTCAGTGAGGGTTGCATTAGGCTATCTCCCTGGACCTACCAGTAGCTCCCTGGAGACAGCCTCAGAGACAGCTGCTGCCACTGAAGCTTCTTTATTCAAGCCTGTACTTCTGGCCAAGGCAGAAGTGCAGAGCTGATTCTAAGGACCTGAAGCCCAAGAAGATCTACCACGGCCCCTCCACTCAAGCCATGTTCTTCTTCTGGATCCCTGACATGAACAGAGGCACTACATTGGAACAAAGAACAAAGAAAAATGTGTGAAGGGAGGGAGAGCAGGAAAAAGCAGCACTTCTTCTCTTTGACCTGCTTTTCCCTTCCCTCTCCCCATTGGTTTTCCAACTCTGGTTACCTATTTCTATCCATGTTACAATATAGTCTTAATAGTTCTGAGTATCTCAGTATGCCTCTACTGTATATCCTCTTATGAGATGGAGTGCAACTGGGTTCCTCCAGATGTTTATGGACGGCAAGCCTCATCAGCTCTTGTCAGCACAGCCAATGCAACGGATGCTGGGAGCTGCACTCTCACATCATCTGGAGGGATACAATTGCACAGCTTCATGCTACAGCAAAGTATGTTAAATTATTTACAATTAGCACGATTTATTTATATTTAACTAATCATCTAATTGATATCCCATCTTTCTCACAGATGGAAACAAGGGTGGCTTACAGTATAGATTTGAAACAAAATTATAGTTAAAATTATAATATGTGGTTCAAAAATTAAAAAACCATTTAAGAGACAATCATACTAAAAAATTTAAAACAGTTTAAATTGCATATAAAACATAAATACAATATATCCATTAAAGACTTTTCTGCAACACTCAATTAAAGACTAAGGGCCTTGAACTAAATAAGAATGACTGGGCCTGGTGTCAAAAAGAGATCAAAGCAGGGACCAAACTAGCATTCTGTGGGAGCAGCCACCAAGAAGTCTCTTTCCCAGGTCCTCAACACACATACCTGTGATGGTGCTGGGACAGAGAGATAGCCTTGCCCAAAATATCTTCAGGTTCAGGAAGGCTCATGTACACAAAATGTTTTTTTCAGATTATGAGCATTTAGTATTTTAATTGTTAGGCCCAGGTATATTTAGTATATTTCAGTATGCAAATATTGTGCTATTCAGAGTTCTTGGTTCAGTGACAATGCAGTATCACGGATCCCAGAGGCTGCAAGGCTCAAAATAGCATCCATCTGGCTTATTAGTTTTTTGACCTTTTCTCCAGTTGGCAACATGCCTAATTTCAGCCACAGGATTGCCTTCATGTCTCACAATGTGGCATTAATTCGCTGCTTTCAATTTATTGACAAAAAAGCTACAACTTGTTAGATTTTAAAACTGGAAAACCATTACCATCCATCAGGCCTAGCTTTTTTGTTGTTGTTGTTGTTCGTGAAAACAGCCAAAACAATTAAATGCAAAGATTTCTTCAGCTGTTAGAGGAATTAATTGTTTTTTAAAAGAAATATTTATTCGAAACATTATCACTGACCAGTTGCTGAAGCTCAGGGACTGACACTTGCATTCCCTGCAAAAAGATCCTTTGTTCAATTCCCAGCATTTCCCAGTGAGACTCTGAAACCCTGGGGAGCCACTGTCAAGGACTATAAGCACAACTGACTCAGATGGACCAAGGCTCTAACCCAGTATAAGGAAGGTTGCCATCTAAGCATAGAAAACTCCTGTTCTATGACAAAAACCAGTCCCAACAGTACATCCCACATTAGAAGCCTGTTCAACAGAGACGTTTCCACACAAATTGCCAATACTGTATGTGAATTGGGCTGTGGGACTTCCGCTGCATCCACAGAATGTGCCAGTGTTGGGAGCAGCTTTGCAGATATGCTCTCACTATTACTTCCACTCATTGGCTTTATATATGCTAACAGATGAAACACCCTTATAGAAAATAAGAAACTAAACTCTCTGATAGATAGGACTACTGTTTAATAAATCTGAGTCCTGCTGGCTGGGGGCACAGGGCAGGGAGCTATAACCATTCTCTCATGTACATATCTTAGGTTTTTCTGGTATTACTGAACAGTTATCACTTACTCTAGGGGAAAATTTCTAAGTCTAAGGACTGTCTAAGAACACAAGAGCATTTGTGCTGGATCAGATAAAAGCTCTGCCTAGTCCAGCATTCTGTTTCCACAATGCACAACCATTTGGAGATAAAAGAACATTTAGTTTCTTTTAAAAGGGCTCAAGTCCAAAAAATCAATTTTAAAAGAAGGCTGGAGACTACCAAGAAGCTGTGTGCTATGATCTAAATGCTTCACTCCCTAATAACCCCAAATGTGGAGAAGACTTACACACTTAGATCAAAGGAAGTTCTCCTACATCAGACAAAAAAAAAAAAAAAAGAGGAATGTGTGCATGAAGCATTAACAACTGATGCTGAAAGGCCCTTTTATTAAAGTTCACTAGAGCCTACGGAAGTATTATACTGCTTTTCTAAATGGATTGTACACTGCAACCTTAATCTTCTATTGCTCTATCATCTGGTTTGTGCTACAGTCCATCCCTCCAACCTGACTGCAATACGTAAACAAAATTTAAAAGACATGCAAAAAAGGAAAAGGCAGATTTAAAATTACTAAATTCCTTGTGGATTTGGGGATGCTCTGAAAAAGAGCTAAACCAAATGTTTCCAAGGACAGAACATTTACTGAAATCTGTTTTATTACACAGGGAACTCAAGATCAGAAAGATTAGGACAGGCGGGGGGAGGGGATCTTGAGACTACGACAGAAAAAGCTTCAGGCAACCATCCAACCACCCCTGAATTCTAATGGCAGGAAACAGAACCTAAGAATTTGAATCTCAAGCTAAGCAGTGGAACAATCACATTCTGATTTGGCTCTAACATACCAATGGTTTATGTATGTGGAGGAAGCAGATTAGAAGTCCTGTATACATTCATGTAGGTATGGGCAGTGAAGAATTGGGAGAGAGCCTTCTTGGTAGCTGCTCCCACAGAATGTGAGGTTGGCCCCCACTTTGATCTCTTGTTAACAGCAGGCATAGCTGTTCATATTTAAACAGGCGTTTAGTCTTTGGGTATAACAGAAGAGTCTATTAATGGGTGTTCTTATGTTTTATAAGTAATTTAAACTTAAAAGATTTTAGGATGATTTTCATTTTAATGGCTTTTTCATTTATTAACCATATATTCAGTCTATTTTGTTTTAAATTTATACTGCAAGTCACCTTGGTTTTCATATGTGAAAAAAGTCAGTATGTCTAGAATTTTTAGTCAAAAAATTGACCCAAAAACCCTGGGTCAATTTATCAATGGGTCAATGTAAGTACTGTATTCTGACTCTCATCAAAAAAGGATCCGTCCCCTTCTTTGACTAGAGCGGCAATAGGCAAGAGCATAGTCCACCCTGGGGGCACCTAAAAGAAGCACTGAGCCCCTCTACTCTCTCCACCGTGATGCTGCTTCTGACCCTTTTGAATGCCTGGGCAGAAAAATGGTGGCTGCTCTTTGGTGCTTCCTCTCAAAGAAGTACCTAGAGGAACTGGGATTTGAAGGATCTGAGTAAGATAATTGTGCATAGCTTTTCTGGGTTAAAATCAAGGAGAATGATCATATTAAAGTTAAGGGCTATAATCACTGCTTACATAGTTGCCACTTTCTGTGTTTTACCTTTTCATCCTCTTTGGTCCAAAACACACTGCAGATAAAATCCAGTTTGAAACTGCTTTAACTGTCCTGGCTCAGTGTTGGAGAATTCTGACATAGAAGGCTAAATGTCTCACAAGACTATAGTTCCCAGAATTGAACAAGGGCAGTTAAAGCAGTCTCAAACTGGATTGTTTCAGTAGTGTATTTTGGCTCTTTGACATATGTAGGTTTTTTCAGCCCTGCCTGTGACTGGTCACCTCCCTCAGACATCGCACAGCCACAGTTTAACGCAGTTCCCTCCTCATCCATCCAGTCTTCAGGGTGAGCAAAAATAGTTATGCCTGCCAGAATTTTGTAAGTTTGTTGGTATCATTTCCCTTTGCTTCTTCCTATACAACTTTTGTTACATGCCCCTGCCTACGTTTTACGCTCGACTTCGCCACAGGCCACACTGAAATCCATAATTTTGGCTCCAAAACTTGCCCTCGACTTATATATGAGTTCGACTTATAGTCAAGTGTATATACATAGTCTATTTTACAATACACCTCAATATTAACATCATTAATTAGCATCGCAATTAACATCAAGTCTGTATTAACATAATATCAAGTGAGTTGGTTTGTAGTGTCTGACAAGTAAGAATAATTTCCAGGTAACCAAAGTCTTATCTGCATGGGCCAAACATTGGGCAGCTCAGCAGGACACCATGCAGACAGCCACCCCAGTGCAGGAACTGAGGATCAGGTAAACAGCAAGAGGTCAAGGCAGTTCCAGGGTCAGGATACTCCAAGCTGCCCCTGCAATATCCTGGCCAATGCAGATAAGGCCCTAGGAATGTTTGTGAAATAGCATTTGTAAAATGTTTGTGAGGAGCTGCCATAGAAAATGCCGAGCAGGAATTTTCTATGGAGGCATTTCTGAGAAACTGTACAAAATGTGGAAAATCTGACACTGGACAAGGACTGAAAAGACTACAGATGGAGTGAATAAAAAACACCAACAGGACAATGAAAGAGAGAACTGCAGCCAGATCCCTGCCCAGAGCATTCAATTTAGCAATGACATTTAGGATCCAGAGGCATATTCTGAGGCCTACAGTTGAGTTGTGTAGAAACATATAGTAGGCCTGATTTGAAACCCTCCGTGAATAACTAACATATTGAACTCTTCTAGATTTTGTTTGTTTAGGGAAATAAACTTCAGTCACCAGAACTGCACCTGTTACGTTCTTCCTCTCTTCCCCATCCTTATTAAATAAATTGTTCGTCAGCAAACATTTCTGATTTTCATTAGTACTTTATTCAAGTTTCACAATAATATTTTCATGCATAGATTAAAGTCCTTTTTAGTACACAATTACACACTCTGATTCCACTTTAGCTGCCACAGCAATATCCTATGGAATCCAGTGGTTTGTAGTTTTGGTGAGGCACTAAATGTATGTGTGTACGTTCCTTCGAGTTGCCTGTTGACTTATGGCAACCCCGTGAATTTCACAGGGTTTTCTTAGGCAAGGACTATTCAGAGGTAAATCCAGTTCCTTCCTCTGAAATACGACCCAGAGCACCTGTTATTCATTGGTGTTTTCCCATCCAAGTACTAACCAGAGCTGACCCTGATTAGCTTCAAAGATCAGATGGGATCGGATACCAGGGTATTTAGGCAAGGCATTAAATACTCTGCCTAAACTACATAATGAGGATTACACAGGATGAAACCATGGCTCTTCAAGTGAAATCAAAGTGTCGTAGTGGTATAGTGTGTGAAAGGACCCTCAAAAGATTTAAAACCCTAAGAAACAGAATATTTTTCTTTATAATAATCAGAGTGCCCACTGTTAGATAAATCCCACTGAACACTCTAGGAATTGTAAGAGGAGCATCAATACTTTTACTATCCGTTTTGTAAAAAATATTTCTTTTTCTGTTCTTCAACTTTCTTTTACTTTTTTACCCCATTCCCTATTTCTCCTGATTTTAAGCCAGAGTAAGATAAAAGCAATGTAAGAGTTATGACACTGTCATATGTTCTTCCAGCTGAAGAAATGCCCTTCAGTGGGCAAAAGGGGATTGGAAAATTGTCCACTAACCCTTGTATGAACACAGGAGGTTTACAACACAGCATGGATTACAAATTAGAATAGGGGATTAGGATTGGGGGGGGAGGTTATCCCAGCTACAAATTCACACTTGACCATGAAATTCACTGGGTGAACTTGGAACAAATCACTTTCTCTCTGGCTAATCCACCTGCTCATGGTTGTTGGATGATGGAAATAGTAAAGAAAACTTATGTATGCTATCCTGAGCTCCTTTTCCAAAATGGAAAACAGGAAAACAAATTTTAAAAATAACGCCAACTATTTAAGATTTCAGATCAACAACCTATATACAGTGTACACATGCTGAATGTTACATGTTACAGGTAATCTAACTGCATATGTCTTGAATGTAACATGTAAACACAACAACTGAAAAGCTATTATAGACTAGAATCATGAACAGAGAGCCCTGGCCTTTTGGTTTTACCCCAAATCCTTCCCCCTGGCTGTTTTTCTCCTTCCAGGAGGATATGTAGCATCTTACTCCTTGCAGCAGAAAAATGGCTGGAGGGAAACTGCCCTTTCTCTCACCCACTGCCATAATTGGCTCACCACCTGAAGGCTGTCTTTCAATTAAAACGGAATCAATTAAAATTTACAGATAATTGTACCTCATATATACTTGGATGAGACAAACATGTAACCTGAGTGACTCTGGAATGCAAGTGAAGGTTCAGTCATGATAGCTTTGCTGCCTAAAATATATATATAAGGGGTGATCGACCTGCATTAATAAAACTACCATGCCAGGAAGAACAGTGGCCAAGACATTTCTCCTTTCTGCATTTGGGAATGTATAGTCACAGCCCTTCATATCCACGGCTTTTTTATTCATGGATTCAAGCACCCATGGCTTGAAAATATTTTAAATATATGTAAATTTCCGAAAAGCAATCTTGATTTTGCCATTTTATTTAACACACACCATTGTACTATGCCACTGTATTTAATAGGACGTGAGCATCTATGGATTTTGGTATCCATGGTGGTCCTGGAATCAAACCCGAGCGGATAGCATGGGCCCACTATATTTGTGCTGTGGAGCACTAAATACAGGGTTACTATAAATCCACCTTTGCCCAACCACCAAAGCCCAACGCATTTCAACCACACTAGGCCTTCCTCAGGGGCTGAAAACAAATATATACCCATTTAAGATATAATATTTAAAAAGAGCTAGGACAACACTCATCCAACCGTGATGAAAAAATATCCATACAGTTCTAAACAAAGTTATACATACCCTTCCAAAGAAATCACTGAAGTTATGAACACTCTCCAAAATACATTCTCCTCTTACAGCTGCCCAGAACTTAATAAGGAATTTAAAGTGACAGCTGTCATAGCGATGGGTGGTTTGAGGCAGAAAGTTCATAAATATGATCTCTCTTTATATATGGCAACCCAAACTAAACCATAAGACTTCTACAGTGGCATAGTGAAGCCAGGACTTCCAGAGCTGAAGATCTAAGCTGTGTCCACATGGCAGAAAAAAAATCTAGTTTGACAGCACTTTCTCAATGCTATGGAACTGTGGGAATTGGGAGTCTCCCACAATTCCATAGCATTGAGCTATGCCAGTTAAAGTGTTGTCAAACCGGATTATTTACACTATGTGGATACAAGCCTTAGGTTCTTTTTATTAGTAATGACTCTGACATCTCTTCCCCCTTCCTCCCTGTCGCCTCGAAGTTTGACTGCAATCCCCACAGAAATCTGAAGGTACATAGATTTTTCCCAGCAAGAAAGAATAGTGATGTGGCCATTAAGACCCTTCAAGATTACAAAAGATCTGATGGATATGAAAACTGAGTTTCCGGCAAAATGTCAGGAGTCAACTCTTCTACAACATGGCCACCATAGCCCGAAAAGCCCACAAAAAAACAAACAAACCCAAAACTATTTTTCTCCTTTGTTTAGAAAACCAAGGCACCCACCTGCACTTTGGGTCTCTCCTTGCTCTGTTCCTAGAAGGGCTGCCACACTGAGGGCCTCCACTTCCACATCTCCCATTCTGCCACTGAGCCTCTCTGCTTTCCCTGAGAAGCATTAGCCACAAAAAACAACAACAACACAGTTTTGTTGATTTGGGGCATTACTATACTTTGCCTAAATGGCCCAAACGGCTACCTGTGGATGGACATTGTCTACTAGTGTGGGGTAGTGGCTCAAGTGTTGGACTGTGACTCTGAAGACCAGGGTTTGAATCTGCTCAGCCATGGGGGGGGGAACCCCTGAGTGACCAAGTCACACTCTCTCAGCCTCAGAAGATGGCCATGGCAAACACCACTCTGAAGCAACTTGCCAAGAAAAGCCCATGATAGGGTCACCATGAAAGACTTTTTCATTTTTATTAATATTATAACCTACATGCAATAGTATTTAAAAATATATTTTAAATAATTTTCCACATACAATATGTATGTCAATCCACAGGAAGAGGTGGGAAATATAAATAAACCCTATTATTATTATTATTATTAAATCACATTAATTATTCATTCTTCACTACCTTATCTAAATCTTATTTATATCAAACCATTTAATATTAACTAAACCAGTACCGTAATTTTTTAAAAACACGTAAAATTATTATTAATATCTTTGTTCTTTCTTACTGTCTTCTTTTCAACATATACTATTGATAATTCCATAAAGATATAATACTATTAATTTATCACTAATTCATATTTTCTTTTCTTTCCCTCAATGCTCCCCATCACCAGAGCCTAATGTCTTCATATTACTCTGCCCTCCCAAGTTGTAACTCAGCCATTATTTTGGGTATGGCTATGTACGAGGGCATATCCAAAAGTTTTAATGATCACCTTTTTAAAAAATTGACAGAAAGTTTGTTTTGATTTGTAGTTCTTAACTTATCTCTATGTAGTCACTATCTAGATTTATACATTTTCCCCAGCATATCTTGATCCTCCGAATACCTGATACTGTAGAAGCCTGCAGATTTCGCCTTATGAGGGGGTATCGTAAAGTAATAATTATCACCTGGAAGGTATTATGGCATATTGATGAAATTTTGTCAGTGTCATCATTTGTCCCTAAGAAAATCAACTCATTGCGTCCTTTATTTTTGTGACTGGCTGTGCCAGAAGTACCTAAAGTGTAAAATCCTCATCAGGTGCAATCTGCAGGCTTCTACAATATCAGGTATTCGGAGGATCAAGATACACTGGAAAAAATGTATAAATCTAGATAGTAACTACATAGAGATAAGTTAACAACTAACAAACTTTTTGTCAATTTTTTAAAAAGGTGATCATTAAAACTTTTGGATACCCCCTCATATATTGATTTTAATGATTGTATTAAGGTAGATTAAGATATGATGGATAACTATGTTTGTATGACGTATATGTACTTTTAGATGTAAAATTTAATTTAATTTTTTTTTAATTGTAAGTCAGCCATGGGAGGAAAAAAAAAACCCTGAGTGACCAAGTCACACTCTCTCAGCCTCAGGGGTGAGCCCCTTCTGAGGAAACTTGCCATGGAGGAAAAAATTGCCATAAACTACAGTACTTGAAGGCACACAACAACAAACTAACTCAAAAGAGAAAGTTAAGAGGTGATATGAATAGTATAGGAGGATAGCCCTGTTTAAGTATTTGAAGGGATGTCACATTGAGGAGGGGGCAAGCTTGTTTTCTGCTGCTCCAGAGAGACTAGAACATGGAACTGTAGATGCAAACTCCAGGAAAAGAGATTCCACCTCAATATTTAGGAGGAATGACAGTAAGAGCTGTTCGACAGTGGAACACAGTCCTTCACATTGTGGTGGAGTCTCCTTCCTTGGAGGTCTTTAAACAGAGGCTGGATACCCATCTGTCAATGGAGATACTTTGATGGAGAGTTCCTGCATGGTAGAATAGGGTTGGACTGGATGGCTCTTGTGGTCTCTTCCAACTATATGATTCTATGATTCTTTTATTGAGAAGTCCCTTACTATCCATTATTTATTCCACCCAAGCTGAGCAGAGGTCCTCCTCCTCCTTTTCCAGGACCTGTGTTGTCCCACATTCCCTCCCTATGTCTAAGATACCCCACTCCTCCTCTATTTGGAGCATGATTCTATGACATTTATTTCTACTTTAATTTAATTTTATACAATTTATTATTATTATTATTATTATTAAATTTTTAATTTAATTAATTTAATTTATTATTTTATTTTTATTTATTGTATTATTAATTTATAAATTAATTATATTATTTTTATTTATTTTTATTTATTTTATTACTAATTTATAAATTAATTAATTTAATTAATTTAACTTAACTTTTATTTTTTTTATTTTATTATTAATTTATACATTAATTGATTAATTAATTTTATTATTTTTATTTTTTATTTATCTTTATCTATTTTATTATTAATTTATAAATTAATTTAAATTTAATTTAATAAATATTATTATTATTATTAAATTTATTGTTATATTATTTATTATTATTTTTATTTCTGAGAGAAAGAGGAGGCCAAGTCCCATCCCTGAGTCCCAACCCAGGCAAACAAACACAGTCACACACCTCACCCCAACAAAGCCTTACTTACTTACCTCCAAGAAAAGGAAAAGCAGCCACAAAGATGTCCCCCGCCGCAGCCTGAGGGGGTTCATAATCATTTCTCCCCTCCTGGAGCTCCCCCCAAAAAAGACCCCCTTCTCCTCCTCCTTTTCCCTCAGAGGCCTCCCTTTCAGGCCTCTGGGGTGGCCACCACCAGCCCAACAAAGGCAGCCCTGCTGCCCTCCCCACAGAGCCCCGCTTCTTCGCTCGTCGTCTCTTTTTCTTAATCTTTTCCACACAGACCGCCCCGAACTCACTGAGAGGGAGGCGCCTCCAGCCGGGGAGGTGCACAAAGAGAGTCCCCGGCTTCGTAGGCCGCAAAGGCCCGCCCCTCGCTTAGGCCCCAAACACACCCACCGACAGACAGCCTCCTTCTCTGGGGAAGAAGCCTATAATAGCCATACTGGGGGACTAACCCGGTTTGGGAGCGCTTTAAGCCTTTGTCTGACTCACTGCTATGGAATTCTGGGAGTTGGAGTATGTTGTGGGGCCTTAAGGCCCCACAACATACTCCAACTCCCAGAATTCCATAGCAGTGAGTCAGACAAAGACTTAAAGCGCTCCCAAACCGGGTTATTCCCCCAGTGTGTATGCACAACAGTACTGACAGGAGGAGAAGAAAAGCTACTTTTCAATTGAACTATTGATTTCATATATATTATATATATATATATATATTATATTATATTCTTTCATATACTATGTAATATATAATATATCTATTACATATATATATATATATATATATAATATTTATTTACTTTGAAGCTGAAAAGGAAAGGCTTCTTTCCTTTCTAGTGTTGTTTTAGTTAACTGACTGGGATTCTATAAATAAAATTTGAATGTTAATTATTTGATGGAGCATTTTTATATTTACTGGTTTGTGTGTTTGTTTGTTTGTTTTAAATTGGTTTTTATTGGTTTTAAATATTAAGCATGCGAACGGCCTTTGGCTCAAGCATTAATAAAAAAATTGCATTGAATTGCGTATTAGAGTATCTCATGCCATTTTGAGCAAAAGGGAACTCATTCCGAACGCAATCATAGGTTTTACATTAATGCGTATAAGTATCTAATGGGGGTTCATTTTCGGGAAATGGGAAGTCATTCTGAATGCATTCCGAATGCAATTAGATTTCACATAAATTCGCTAAACTAGGTGAATTCGAATTGGCTCAATTCAAAACTGGGAGAAATTCCTCCAATATGATAAACTCCTATCTGACGAATGTTTCTGTCCTGGAACAAGCAAGGATCACCAGCATTGAGGCCATGCTATTGAAAACGCAGCTGCGCTGGGCAGGGCACGTTTCTAGGATGGAAGACCACCGCCTCCCAAAAATAGTACTCTACAGTGAACTCCGCATGGGTCAGCGAAAGAGGGGCGCCCCAAAGAAGAGATACAAGGACTCCCTGAAACAACATCCCAGGCTCGGCCAAATTGATCACGAACAATCGTCTGCCCTGGCCTCACATCGGGAGGCATGGAGACGCACTATCCACAATCCTGCAGCCTCTTTAGAGAACTCATGCCGAACGAGTCTCGAAGAGAAACGACAATGCAGAAAGAACCACAACTTGGAAACATCACCCAAGGAGACTTTCTGCTGTGCCTTCTGTAACCAGACTTGTTTATCTCGGATTGGCCTTTTTAGTCATCAATGCGCTTGTAGAAAGTGTGTGATGAGTCCTTCCTGAATCTTCATTAGCAAAGAAAAGTCATATATATATATATATATATATATATAATTTACTTTGAAGCTGAAAAGGAAAGGCTTCCTTCCAGAAGGATTGACTCAAGTCAAGAAGAGAGCGCTGTGTTGAGTTCACTACAACTTACAACCCCTTGCCTTGGGTTGGGGGATAGAAGCTCACTTATTTGTACAAAAAGAACCAAGTTGAAATAATAGTTTCTGAATATGAAGGCTTTCGTGGCCAACATCCATAGTTTTTTTGTTTTTTGTTTGTTTTGTGGGTTTTTCGGGCTATATGTGGCCATGTTCTAGAAGAGTTTATTCCTGAAGTTTCGCCAGCATCTGTGCCTTGCCGTCTTCAGAGAAAGAAAATGCCAGCCAGAGATGTGAGCAAAACACCAGGGATAAACTCTTCTAGAACATGGCCACATATATAGCCTGAAAAACTCACAAAAAAACTATAGTTTCTGAATAAATTCACATAGGGTTAGTTTTTTGTGGGTTTTTCGGGCTATGTGGACATGTTTATTCCTGACATTTCGCCAGCATCTGTGGCTGGCATCTTCAGTGAAAGAAGATGCCAGCCACAGATGCTGGCAAAACGTCAAGAATAAACTCTTCTAGAACACAGCCACATATAGCCCAAAAAACCAACAAAAAACTATGGATGCCAGCCATGAAAGCCTTTGACTTTTCACATAGGATTGCTACTATAAGGATGAAATCAAGCAATTTCCTAGGTCCAAAAGCAGCTGATGAAAGCACTGCTGTCAAGGAATGGAGAAGCTCTCCCCCCTCCCCCTCCCCGCAACTAAATATTCAATATAATTTCTGGAGCTTCAACTACTTTTCCAACAATAGAAAACAACATGGCACCATCTAGGAAACCCCTTCAAGGGAAAGGGGCCTGGTTGCAGAGCAAGTGTGATGTGGAGTCTTTTGTGTCATTCTAGGGCACTGGAAGACCAAGGTTTGAATCCCTGCTTGGTCATGGGAACCTGCTGGATGACCTTACGCAAGTCACACTCTCTCAGCCCCAGAAGAAGGCAAGGGTAAACCCTCTCTGAACAAATTCTGCCCAGAAAACCTTGTGGCAGTTTTACCTTAGAGTCACCATTAGGCAGTAATGAATTGAAAACACAATAATGCAGTAATGAATTGAAATAACAATAAGCTTCCAGACTGCAAATCATTACAAAAATAGAAACAACACAAGTAGGACGATAGAAAAAAAACATTTTTTTTTATTTTTCAAAGATATACCCATGTTAGTCTGTAGAATTGGTACATTGATCTTGTAGCATCTTTGAGACTCACTGAAAGAAAGAAGTTGGCAGCATGAGCTTTCCTAGACTTCAGTCTACTTCCTCCAAATGCATCTGAAGAAGTAGACTGAAGTCTAGGAAAGCTTATGCTGCCAATTTATTTATTTCAGTTTGTTGCAAAAGTGCTACAAGATCTCTCTATGTACTTGTTTTATTTTTATTGGTCATAAAGGTACTTGGCAAAAAATGAGACATGTCTCAAGATGCTTAATAGATGAATGAGCCCAACACATTTTGGCCTGTATTATGCTCTCAGAGGTCTTCTTGAAAGTCTGTTTGAAATTTAACTTCAGAAATTTCTGTAACTGGAACTATACGTGCCATCTACCAGCTAAAAAGAAGAACCAAGAGAACTGTCTAGTCTCCCGTTTTCTCCCATTTATATTTTGTGCTCCCTACATTTTGTGTCCTCCATAAACATAGCTGGCCATAATGCAAGGACTGCAAAAAGAGAGGTGTCATTCTGTCACATTTTCACTTATACATACCCTGCTTGCTTTTCTGCTATTAGTACACCCTGCACACTCCACGCTGTTCTGGGGGGTCCTCTATATTTTCATATTTCATAGCTGGAGCCTTTAATGTGATAATGTTACAGATTTTAATCCAGAAAAGATTACTACTGGTAATTAAAAGCTTTCAGAGCCGATTTCTCTCACCACTCCTTTGATGGAAAATGCCAAAGAGCTGCCACTCACTGCTGTCATTTTCCTACTTTCAAAAGGGCCAGAAGTGGCACCATGGGGGAGAGAATAGAGAGGCTTGGTGCTTCTTTAAGGTGCTCTCAAGACAGACTCTCATCTTTCGCCACTCTACCCAAAGGAGCTGGTTCATTTTTGATAAGAGATAAAGTGCAATACAGTGGGCCCTTGTTATCCACTGGGGTTTGATTCCAGGACCCGCTGTGGATAACAAAATCCATGGATGCTCAAATCCCATTAAATATAATGGCACAACAAACTGGTGTCCCATATATAAAATGGAAAATCAAGGTTTGCTATTTGGAATTTACACTTTTTTGAGAATATTTTCCAGCGGTGTATGCTCAAATCCATTGATAAAAAATTCGTGGCTATGGAGGGCCAACAGTGCATACATTGACCAGTGGATAAATCAACCAGGGGTTTGGAGGAGTAAATTTTTTGACTAAAATTTCTGTTCTTATACATATGTATGTACAGGCCTGAAACACAGAGACCAAAAATTGTGGCTTCTGGCTGATTCAGGGATGTGGTGTGCAGATGACACATGCTCCCAGATCATTCAAAAGTTGCTCTGAGGCTGCCTAAGGCAACCCAAAGCCGGCCAGGAAAGGAGTGGCAAAAAGTCGTTCCTTGCAAGCGGCCCCTTGAGGAACATGGCACCAGGATGATCAGAGTCTGCTTCTTTCCATAGTAGACCTTTATTTATAGGAGTTCAACTCTCTTGCTTCTGTTTTACCATTTTCTGCAATCTTGTTGCTCTTCTGTCATCCCTAGCCTTTTTAGCCTGAGAAGTTAAGGGAGCTTCAGCAATTGTGCATTATAGAAATGTAATGAATAAATAAAATACAATGTGGTTAGAAAACTCACAAAAAACTATGGTTGAAAATACTTTTATTCTCAGGGAACTGCATGTTCCTTTAGTTTAGCGAGACAGGAAATTGAAGTACATGGTAATCTTCGAAAAACAATAATACAATCTGTCCCATGTTTTTATTTCAGTTGCCAGCATGGCATAGTGGTTTTACCACTGGACTATGACTATGGATACCAAGGTTTGAATCTGTGCTTGGCCATGGGCAAGTCACACTTTCTTACCCTCAGAGGAAGTCCCCTCTGAACAAATCTGGCCAAGAAAACCCCATGATAGGTTCACCTTAGGGTCACCATAAATTGGAAACAATTTGAAGGCACTCATCAACAACTCTAAAGAAAACTACGTCTGAACATAATCCAAAGATTACATTTTTCTGTTTTCCACCCCAAGTATGTTGATCTTTCAATTTGGCAATAGAAAGAAATCTCAAACCTGATATATAATATTTTGAAAGCACAATATATAATATTCGTAACAATAATAACTAATCCTCCTTGCACTTCAGTGCCTAATGGAGTGTAACTGCATGTTTTGATATTTTGTATTTATAAAATTTAGCCTGTTCAGCCAGCCATCATTACATTAAGAATAGATTTTTAAACACACAAAGCACAGTGTGCATGGTGAATCATCATCAAATAACAAGACCAGATTAATCTGGTTTGGAAGGTTGACCTTTAACTTTAATCAAGATGACACACGTAAGAAATCACAAGCCAAAAGAAAAAAAAAAATCAACCTGCAAAGGCAAGACACTACAGTAAACTGGCTAGGGTTCCTAAATCAGAGGGCTTCCTTTGTCTGAGATTTCAGGGCTAAAAATGCTCCAATTCAAATTTCATCTCACTAGTATTTGAATTGTGTCAGGGAGATTCATCATAAATCACGCAAGGCCTGGTCCTTCACCAATTTTACTCAAATGACATTCCCTGTAATCTTGTAAACAGAGTAATGAGCACTCACAAAAGGTGTGCAACATCTGTTGTTCCCTTTGTAGCTGAGCACTGCCATGGCCTCCAACATTCCCCTCGCCCCATCTGCAATGTTTCTGCCCTACTGCACTACCTGATATGTTTTTTGGAGCATATGTGCATGAGAGAGGCTTTGAAACTCGGAATCCTAATCAATGCTAATTGTTATTGCATTCTTTTTCAGTGTGTTAATTGCTATTAAATGTTGATAAAGCAATTAATTAACACAATAATTTAAATGTAAGAGACCTATTAAGTGCCACAATGAAGATGCTAAATTATACATTCAGACTCTGAATATATAATATATGTTCATTACGATGGTTTATTCAATCTCAATTTCACAGCGTGAAGGAAATATTATCAAGGACTGCTTTGAACTCGAGCCAGGACGGGGTTGGGGGAAACACTCTTGGCAGTTTTTAAATAATAAATACTAAATCCCATTACTTGCTTTAATGGTCTTTGCTGACTGTTTTACAATCTGTAAGAGGCTCAAGGCTGCACCAGAGACTGCCTGCCATCTCTTGTTTAGGCGGAAGCTGGCCCAGGACATTTGATGCCCGAGTTGAAGAACACCATCATACCTGCTGCACATCGCACATCCCTTGTACAAAAGCTGACTGGATTGCCAGCTGAATCTTTTTTCAGCACTGGTAATGGACCAACATCCTTCACCATATTAAGGCAATGGGCTAAATTGGCAGCAGTGAGAGAGGGATGGGTGGACTCTTCCAATATCTTGCTGATGCTTCTCATCTGCTGCCAGAGGTGAATGCCTTCTTTTACCTTTTGAGAAGGCTGCCCTTCAAAATGACCTCTGACTCTGGGTCTCATACATTTTTTGTTCGTGTTACTTGCAGCATGCTACAATCATTTCTAGCAAATGGAGGCAGGAAATGGATTGGAAATAACCGCTGGACAATTTTTTTTTTTTTAAAAAGAAGTGTTTTCTAGTTAGCTGTTCTTAACAGTTTAGTTACAGGGTGTTAAAACAGACCTGAGATAAAAATAATATTTACTTATTCAAACAAGGATGAAATTATCATTATGATTATAAGTATTTTAATAATGATATATAGATAGGTTTTGTGTATTAATTAATTACATTTATTTATAATCTAAAGGTATATCCTATGCGTCAATAAAATCATCAGTGCATCTAATTTGTGAACATCAATTTGGGGCCTATAAATAATCACATATATGACCACTTATATTCTCATATGCAATACATTTCTATTTTGTAGTTAAAATCCCATTATTTTATTATTATTCTAGCAGAATTTGTTTTGCTTTTTTTAAATTTTGAGGTTGCTCATATTTTTTTTGCCCCTAAACTATAGTTTAATTAGTTTATCCATCAGTTTTGCACTCTGTGCAGTGTGTGCTTATGTGTTACTGTGAATATCTGCCTGCAGTGTACTACCACTACTACTGCTAGTACTACTACTAATACTACTACTACTAATAATAATGATAATAATTTATTTATATGCTGCCTCTCCCACAGGATCATTGCAGCTTACAACATCAGATAAAAACGCATATAAAATACCACATACAATCAAAATGCATCCCTTTAAGTTCCTCCCTCCCAGCCTTACTACAATAAAATATAAATTAATCTAGAATTAAAAGAATTAAATATTAAAATTAAATTAAAATTAAATAATCAACCATTCAGCCAGTCAGTCTTATATGTTTGTATGTGGCATGTGCACTGTTTGCTAATTGCTTTCTGGTTTCAAGTCACTGTATTGGTTCCAACCCCCTTTAGGCCTTCTAAGGACCTTATCAGATGTCGGAAATTGGAAGTATAATCTAATGGCAATCCAAACGCAATCATAGGGTTTCACATTATTGCGAATTAAAGTATCTCATGCAATTTCAGGCAAAAGGGAAGTCATTCCGAATGCAATCATGGGTTTTACATTATTGCAAATTAAAGCATCTCATGCAATTTTAGGCAAGTGGGCAGTCATTTTCGGGTAATGGGAAGTCATTCTGAACACATTCCGAATGCAATAGGAATTCACGTGAATTCACTAAACTAGCGAATTCACGTAAATTCGAATTGGCTCCAATTGGCTCCATTCGTAATAAAAAGAAATTCCTCCTGTCTGATAAACTCCTAAGAGACCACCTGCCTCATTATGGTCTGGCTATTACAATCAACTGGAGAGCCCCTGTTAAGCATGTTGTTGTTGCATCCCAGTTTTCCCCAGATTAGGAGTCAAGGCAGACTACAAAAGATTTTTAAAATATGGGTTCTCTATGGAGCAACAGGCAAGCTCCCTGGGAGGAGTTGCAGTGGTCTATTAATATTCTATATCCCTCACTAGGTGCCCTGATCTACAGTCTGCTGGATTTATTTGAAGGTGGGTAGCAGGAAGTGAACAGGGAGTACTGCTTCCACACTGCGCAGTAATTGTAATAGTAATGGTAACTCAGTAGCATCCAGTTGACCTGTATCGGCTACAGCAACAAAGTCAGGGCAGACCTGAGCAATTTTGTATGCAAAGTGTCTTGCACATTCTTCACAGTGGACTGTCAAGTGATCTGTGTTTCATTTTTATAGGACAGAGTGTAGAAGGCCTCTGACCACTCAAGACAGCCCTACTGGACAACACTGTGCAGAAGCAATGATACAGTAGGCCCTTGTTATCCGTTGGGGGTTTGGTTCCAGGACCCTCCGGGGATAACAAAATCAGTGTATGCTCAAGTCCCATTAAATATAATGGCACAACAATATGGTGTTCCAAATATAAAATGGAAAATCAAGGCTTGCTATTTGGAATTTATACTTTTTGGGAATATTTTCAAGCCGTGTATGCTCAAAACTGTGGATAAAAAAATCCGTGGATAAGGAGGGTGAACTGTACAACGATGGCAGTTTCTTTGCTGTCACCGTTGCCAAAACACAAGCTTTCCAATGGGCTCAGCCCATGTTAAGTTGGACTTGTTCGAGGTTCTCTGCCATTGTTGCTTTGGCCTCTATCCCACTAGTTTCATTACTGACAACTCTCTAGTGATTTTGTGGGTTTTTCAGGCTATGTGGCCATGTTCTAGAAGAATTTATTCCAGATGTTTTGCCAGCATCTATGGCTGGCATCTTCAGAGAAAGAAGATGTCAGCCACAGATGCCGGCGAAACGTCAGGAATAATGTTTAGAACATCTAGAACATGGCCACGTGGCCCAAAAAACCCACAAAAATCTATGGATGCTGACCATGAAAACCTTCAAACTCTCTAGTGAACTGGAGAGCTTGGGTTACTCCATTCTATGTCAGGGCAGACTTAGGAACAACTACTATTACAATTATTATTATGTAAATATTCTCACACAGAGACTGCTATATTGGACTGTCCTTAAACTTTACATCCCGCCCCATGTCTACAAAAGCTCATGCTACTTACTTCTCTCTTTCAGTTAGTCGCAAAGGTTCTACAAGATTCCTTTGCATATTGGGGTGGGAATCATGTGGCCATCCTGATGTTGTTGGACTAAAACTTCAGTAGGGTCTAGTGAGAAGAAATGCTGGGAGTTATAGTCCAACAACACTGGGAAGACTGCATGATTCCAGCCCTGATATATTATGTTGAGCTCAGACTTCCCTAGATACAAAGACAAACTGCTTTCTGGGGGGGGGGGGGGGGGGAATTATCAAAGACAGAGTTATTCCAGTTTGGAACTGAGCCCAAACAGTTCAAAATTATAAGTGTGCTATCACTTTTCCTGCTGTACCTGCTCTATGAACACTAAAAACACATCTGTGGAAAATCCAGACAGCAGAATCACACTGCCATTGTTCTCGTGTTCACCCTCAGGAAGAAATTGTGTGTGTGTTTGTGATGATCCGAGGGGTTAAGCAACCCAGCAACACCCTGCTCCTGGCCCTTAACCCCAAGGGTTCTTCTTTTGGGTTTTCTCTTCGGAGTCCCCTGAATCCCTGTTTCCACTCCCTGCTGAGTGGAATGGGCACCCTTGTGGTCCTCCAAACCTACTGCTGCCACCACCTAGTGAATTACAACTGAATTCCCCTGTCTTAGCACACGCTAGGGCTTGCTAAAGGGAGTTATAGTTCTTGTCCACTTCCCACTTGCTACCAGCAAGCAACCACCGAGCTAAGGCACGTGTTGTAGGAATAGAGAGCAAACAGATGCGTTTCAAGAAAATTGATTTATTCTAACTACGCAAGAATACAACATAGAGGTATCTCATTCATGCACGGCCTCCTTGCCTTGCAGGTACAAGCACATAGGTATACAAATGTTCAGTTCAAGCAAGCCATAAAAACATAATAAAAGGCCTAAATCGCACTAACTAACATAACTCTAAGCTACTCACATAGAGATATGAACTTGCAGCCTTGAGGAGTCTCTGGATGTGGGAGCTGGCCCCTTTTTGGCTAGCTCAGACCACATCCCAGCCTGCCCTGTTGGCAGAGGTTCAACAGCTGGACTTCAGGGAGAAGAAGACCCAAGACCGAAGACAAAAGAGCACATGGGCTCAAGGCTTTTTAAAGGTTTCAGATAGAAGGTTCTTGAAAAGTCCCAGTCCAATTCACTGATTGGCTAAAGGGCTATAGGTTATCTGTGATGTAATTACTTATTAGCATGCATTGCCAGCTCTCATTAGATTAACCCTTTGCAGTCTGAGAAAGCCCCCAAGTGACTGGTGGGTCCCAGTCACTACAGTGTTGTGTGCTTTCAAGTAATTTCCAATTTATGACAACCCTAAGGTGAACCTATCATGGTAGTATCTTGGCAATATTTGTTTGCTGTTGCCTTCCTTTGACACTGAGACTTGCCTAAGATCACCCAGTGGGTTTCACGGCTGAGTTGAGAATCAAACTCAGGTCCCCAGAGTCGTAATCCAACACTCAAACCACTGCATCACACTGACACCCCAGGAAGAAACTACACAACATGTATAGTTATTTGGGAAACTACTGTGGTAGAAGTGAGTTAAAAGGACCAAAACAACAGAATACCCCGCCCCCACAGTTTCTTCTCTTAACCCAATGCACATCACAAACACAGATGGGCCACAACGCTTCTAGTTAACTGTCTTCAACTATTTAAAGAAAATTCAATGAGCCCTACACATTTGTGAGTTTCAGATTTGCAGTTTTGACAATTTGTGACTTTGTAGCTACTGCTCAAAAAGGGGCTCATGCAGACCAACAGCTTGGAGCTGTCTGAGGCTGCTCCAGGCTTGGTTACCCTTCGATTGGTGTGGGTCCACTGCAACCACATAACCTGCTCCCGATCCAGGTGACTCCTTTGCAGCTCTGGCTGCTAACATCAGATTGAAAATGGAAGCACTCTGAAAATATGGAGGAAGCTATGTGTTTCAAAGTTGCGAAGTTAGTTTTCCTGGTGGGAAAGGACTCTTTCATTCATGTTGGGGAGGCACTAAAATATTCACCTTTTTTCCGCTTTCATGGGGGTCCTTGGGCCCTAACCATTGCGAATGTGGAGAAGTGACTGCCTGTTCTTTCTCTCTAAGTATAACAACATAGTTTAGTAGAAACCTCGTTTCTTCACTTACATTATTTCAATTGCATTACTTTAGTATATCAACTAAATTATTGTTTTTGCACAACATTATTGACCCTGGACATCTTGTTAGAATTCTCCAGTGAAATAAAGAAATTAAAGCAATGTCTGTTTATTCTAAATGAGCCATGGCAACAATCAAATTGGAAACACATTTCTGGTGAATTCCAGTTAAGCTGTTTATCTTCTCTGCAGCAGATGGCCCTGTTTCTACCTAGCAGGAGAAGGGAAGGGGAGGGTAGCTGAATTCGCCGGGGGGGGGGAGGACCAACCTCTAAGCTTTGATTAAAATTGAAAAGAACAAGATGGAAAAGGGCATCACCCACCCTCCAGTCACTGAAAAGAAACAAAATGCATTTTAGAAGACTGAAATACTCACTGTCCTCCAACCTTTCCATTGCAAAACCTGACAGATTATAATTTTGTGTTGTATTTAAGGTAGCAGATGAGAGATAATGCTTGCCAAAAGACTCAGGAAAGGTTGGAATAGGGCAGAATGACTGGCAGATACTGATGGGAAAGAAATGTTGCAATAACCAGAAATGACTGCATATACTTTGATTCCGCAGAAGCAGGGGGAAAAATCTCAGAATGTGGCACTGGGCACAATATCCAATTTTTAAAGAATCTCACCTTTTTAGCCTTTTTGTTTTTTAATATATTATTGAAGATGAAAATGTGCAAGCACTGCACACTGAACTCTCTCAAGCTAGAATTGGTCATTATCTCCTTCTCCAGACAGAAAGATGGGAAGTGGGGAACATTAGGGCTTTCTAGATTGGCAGGAAAGTGTGACATGAAGTTGCCTTTTCCTTAATGCTTAGCAGCTGCACCACAACCTTTAGATGGAGCTGTGCTGTTCCGCAGTTTTTAAAAAAGAAGCTGGGAAAACCAGCACCTTTTTAAAGGTGCTTCTTCTCCCCTAAAACGCAAAAAAAGCGTTTTCATGGCACACTTTCCCTTTTTCTCATCTAAAGGCTAGAGTTTCATGCAGCCATGAACACACTTCTTTTTGCCAATCTAGATCAGGCCATAGACTTTCCAGATGTTGTTGAGACTGCAATCCAAATCAGTCCTAGGAGTTTATCATACGATGGAATTTGGAGGTATGATGCAATGGCAATCCGAACGCAATCATGGGCTTGCTCGTTATTGCGTATGAGGGTATCTCATGCAATTTCGGGCGAAAGGGAAGTAATTCCAAACGCAATAATAGATTTTACGTTAATGCGTATAAGAGTATCTCACGCAATTTCGGGCAATGGGGGTCATTTTCAGGAAATGGGAAGTATTTCTGAATGCATTCTGAATGCAATTAGATTTCACGTAAATTTGCTAAACTAGTGAATTTATGTGAATTCGAATTGGCTCAATTCGAAATTTGGAGAAATTCCTCTCGTGTGATAAACAACCTAGCCAGCATAGCCATTAACAGACCTCATGAGAACTATAGTAAAAATAAAATATGTAGGGCCATACATTGTCCCATGGTGCTCCAAGGGCCTCTTCCAGATGCCCTCACCAAATATGGTGAAGTGGGTGTAAAATGCCTATCTCACAGAGGCTCATCTAATGCATTAATTACCTGGTAAACCCTAAAGGCACTAGATTACGTCTGATGTTGGAAAGGTAAACAGAGTCAGCCCTGGTTAACAGTTGAATGGGAGACTGGCAATGAAGCCCAGGTGTTATGGGCTATATTACATATGAAGGAACTGACAAAATTGCCTCTAAGTATTCCTTGCCTAATAAAATCCTATTAAATTCATGAGAGTGAAATAAGTGAATAGCTGACTTGAAGGTATGTACACATACACAAATACCTTTTTATTCTCCCAGACATTTTAAGAATAGTTCTTAATCCTTTGAGACTGTAGTACTTTTCTTCTACATCGTTGTTTTACTTGAGCTTTACATAATCTAGTTTGTATTATTTTCTCATGGAACTCAAGATAGTGTCCATGTGCATGGTGTACACAGGCAGTAACCATCTCCCATCTTGGCACTAACCAGATCCAGATCTGCTACATTCCAGCAAGACTTGGTATCTGCCCTCAAGACTAATAATGACTTTTGGGGGCAGTTCCCAGTTCATTGTCTTTCCTGTGACTAGCAGCAGAAGTATTATTACAACACAGGAAATATTAACCAAAATAAGAAAAAAATATACAAAGTTGTTCACACTGCATAATTTACATAGAATGGTTGCAGAATTCAGTTTTTCTAGTACAGCAGTTAGACTGCCTGGGCACATTATCACAACTTTTTACAACATAGTACAGACTGCCATACTGTAGATAGGAAGAGAACTTAACCTTCCTCCTTCCCTTTTGCATCAGGGGATTCCTTCCTGTGATGGATGAATATTCAGATTTATCAGCAATGCTGTAGCCCAGCTTTTATCAACTCAGAACTGATCCTAAGCCCTTTAAAGGATTTAAAGATGAGAACATAACTAAAATAAACCATTTAATAGCAGACCCATATAGCTCAAGTAGCAAATGTGCCCACAATGGTCTCAGATGGACTGGTTATTTTTGCCTCAAAGGAGTTTATCACATGGGAAGAATTTCTCCCAACTTCGAATTGAGCCAATTTGAATTCACATAAATTTGCTAATTTAGCAAATTTACATGAAATCTAATTGCATTTGGAATGCATTCAGAATGACTTCCCATTTCCCGAAAATGACCCCCCGTTGCCCGAAATTGTGTGGGATACTCTTATACACATTAACGTAAAACCTATGATTGCATCCAAATTGCCATTGCATTATACCCCCAAATTCCATCGTATGATAAACTCCATTGAAGTATAAGATTTAAAAAGTTTATTCCCTCAGATATCATTAGCATCCTGTTGTTTACTGCAGCTATGGTGCTGGGGAGCTTTTGCCAGGAGCCCCTTTCACACTATATGAGTATAGTATTATTATTCCACTTTAATTGCCATTGTAACATCCTGTGGAATACTGAGATTTGCAGTTTAGGGTGGGATGTTTAAAATTTCTAGTTCTAGTGCATCTCCAAGTACAAACTCCAGAAGTCCATAGGATGTCACCATGCAAGTTAAAGTGGAAGTGGATTGCTATATCTGTGTAGAATGAAAAGTACGATGGTTGAAAGAGAACAGTTTCCATTAGGAAGTTTGAGTATGGGTGTTTGCTTGTTTGTTTCAGAGATTGTTCACCTTAAGGCACTTCAGACAGTTCAAAATCTTTTCAGCTTTGATGTGGCAGCAAAATCTGGTTTGCCACCAAATCTATACAGTGGTCCCCCGGGTTGCGAAAGTAATCCGTTCTGGGATACTTTCGTAACCCAGAAATGTTTTGCAACCCGGGGGACCGCTTTAGTTGATGCACAGCGCGCCGGAAGCACGCTGTTTTAAAGGGCCCAGGTTGCTTTTTTTCTTTGCAACCTGGGGATTTCTAAGGATCCCGGGGGCTTTTTTTTGGCCCCGGCCGTTTCGGGTCCTGAGGATTTCATTCCCCGGGGGATTCAGATCCCGGGGGACCACTGTACTCTGCAAGAAAACAACAGTTAACCCCAGCTTCCTGAAAAGTGAACATTTAAAAAATATGTCTCAGTCACTTTGATGTATTGCATTTTTATTCCACTGCTACTTAGGCTGCTCAGGGGTATACAGGGATGGCTTCTTTCTCCAAATTTTTCTTCCACAACAATCCTGTGAGATATGCTACGGGGAAAGAATGTGCTAGGCCCAAAGTCACCCAGTCAGCTTCATATTTCTGAGATTTAACTGTCAGTTTCCAGAACCTTAGCCCAGTACTCTAACCATTTAAGTACACATTTTGATATGTTTACTTAAAATAATCTTAGAATCATACCCAAAATCTTAATGTCTGAAACTCAAAAAAGAATTAAATTAAATTAAATTAAATTAAATTAAAATTAAATTGAAGGAGTACTTGTGACCTTCCAACTTTCATAATTCTCACATGGCATGGTAAAAAGTCAGAGATGATGGGAGCTGTAGTCTAATAATATCTGGAGAACGACGAGTTAATCAACTGTCCTCTAGCAATAAAAACATTCCTTTTTAATATTCTTCTGCAAGGCTTATTATTCACCCAGATATAGCTAGGATGCATGTAAGAGTGGATGCTGAACAACTGAGTTCGTCTCCAGCAAAACAACAATAAACATTTCTCCCATATGGAAGGACTCTAGTTAATCCATTTAACCCACATTTTGTATACTGAGATTTTCTTTTCAATTAAGGGAAATTTCTTATTCACCACAGGCCAAAGAGCATGGGAAATTGCTTTATACCAGGTCAGATTGTTTGTCCAACTAGCCTAGCCTTTTCTATTGTAACTTTCAGCCACTTCTGTGGGTCTCAGGAAGCAGAGCATCTTCTTTGAGAGGAAGGTGCCAGGGCAGAACTCTGGCACTCTTGACACACCATGCATATGCTCTGCCATTGAACTGTGGTCAACCCCCCAAACTGAGTTCTTGAGACTAGGGAAACCCTAAGGAAAGATAAGGAAGAAAAATGCAAATTTCAAAGCTAGCTTCTGATAATTAATTTTGCCCCTCTCCTTGCTCCTTAGGTTGTTGTTGCAAGGGATAGTGGTGGTCTCACTATCAACTTCTTTCCCACTGTAGACACCTAAAGTGTAGATTTGGGGACACACAAGTCAACGGCAGCATAGCATGCTAGACTTCTCTCCTACATCAGATCACAAATTGTCACTTAGGCATGTTTGTTAGACTCACTGCCTTCTAAACATAGAGAATGCCCTCTCACTTCTGTCTCTTTTCTTGGGAAGATCTGGATTCTAGATTCTCCACTGTGGAATCACAAAAGCAATACAGAAAATGCATTGTTGTCCTTCTTTGGAAAGCAGCTTAGTTCTACATGAACGCTAATTGCCATCAGCTCCTTTAGATCAGATGATGCTGTGGACACATGAGGCAATGAAGTTGCACATCTATTGCCAGGCAGCTAGCATGTGACCAACAGCTGCAGTCTATGTCATTTGGAATAAGAAACACAATCACTACCACAGTGCTCAGGCTGCCATGCTTTTCAGATGCTTTCCATTAGGCAAAAGGAGCATTAATCATCCCCTCTTCTCATTCTACAAACATAATTTTTAACTAATTTGAGATACATTTTACTGCCAACATGTAACCTGGCAGTAAAAAGCCTTTTGAAATGGGCACTGAATCTTCTGGTCTTTATCCTAGGACAGGAAGAAACTAAACCTGATGCATGTGGTATTTACAGGCACACTTTCTTTATCTCTATAGAGCTGTTTAATTTGTTTCTATACCCAAGGTAATTTCCTTGGTATCTATTTTATTTTATTTTATTTTATTGTTATCCCACCTTTCTCCCAAAGTGGGACCCAAGGCGGCTAGCAATATATATATAAAACACATTAAAACAACAATTAAAATCGTACAATTAAAATTGTAAAAAAAATTAAAAATTACAAATACAAAATTTAAAGCGTACACCTGTGTGCTCTGAATGGGAGACGGACTTTTGGGACAGGGGCTGGATTTCAACACTGGCAATTTGTCCCCTCTCATGTCCTCTCTGATTCCATGACCCCTGACATGATCCAGCCTCTGATGAAATGTACTGGAACATCTCCAACATCTTGGCTAGCGACCTCCCTTCACTCCTCCTTTGCCTTCCCTGTGAAACTGTGGCTCAATTTCTTTCCTACCCTCTCTTTGACCAAGGGAGGCCTAGTCCTGAAGTCCCATGGGCTGGATTTCCCAACCCAAAGGACCAAATATGTCTTATTTTTTGTCAGTGTGTATGTCACTGCGTGAGCCTATCCGATCTCTGAGATAATCAGGAGAGGCTCTTCTCTCAGTCCCACCACCATCACAAGCAGAGCTGGTGGGGATGAGAGTTTTCTTGGCATCTGTCCCCTGCTGCTGTATTGTTTTAAGTGAACTGTTTTTATTTTATTTATTTTTAATTGCATTTTATTACATTAACTTGATGTGTGAATTGTTTTAATACTTTAAATAATTTAATTCTATTTTAATATTTGTTTTTGTATGTTTTTAGTAGTATTGATCTTTTAAATTGTGAGCTGTGTTGACCAGTGTCTGCCCTGGCTTGTACTTGGGTGGGAGAAGGCCAATGAATGCCAGGTTCTGTGGGCTATATTACATAGGAATTAAATGGCAAAACTTCCTTGCCTGAGAAAACCCTATGAAATTAATGGGATTGACATAAGTCAACAGATGATTTGAAGGTACATATACCTGGGGCAATATTAATAAATGGAATTCTGTGTGGATGCCTCCATTGTGAACATCTGCCTTCTGGAGAGAGATGTTTAACATGTTGCTTAGTAGTCTTCTTTATATAATCATAAAATGATAAAGTTGGAAGGGGCCTCATGGGCCATTGTGTTCCAAGCGAATGATCTGCAGCTAAACCATCCCTAAGAGGCAGCTGTCCAGGCTTTTTTTAAAAAAGACATCCAAAGTAGTATACCCGACACCTCTTGAGACAACTGGTTCCTTCTAATGTTCAACAGAAATCTACTCTCCTGTAACTTAAAACCATTAGGCCTGGTACTACCTGCCGGGAGAGCAGAGAACAGGCCTGCTCCCTCTCCTCTGTGACAGCCCTTAAGGTATTTAAAGAGTGGAATCATCTCACTCCTCAGTCTGAACCTGCTCCATTTTGTCTATATTCTTCTGAAAATGAAGTGCCCAGAATGGAACACAATACTCCAGATGGGGACTGACTAGCACAGAATATAGTGGAACTATTACTGCCCACAACATGGAAACTATGCTTCTTGTAACACAGGCTAAAATGGCATTCACATTCTTTTCTGCTGCATCACACTGCTGGCACATGTTGAATTTATGATCAACAATATTCCCAAGGTCCTTTATGCACGTAGTACTGCTGAGCCATGTTTCCACCATCCTATACTTCTGCATTTGTGTTTTGTGGCCTAAATGTAAGATTTTGCCTTTGTTGAATGTCATTTTATTAATCTCTGCACAATTTCCTAGCTTATCTGTGTCTTTTTGAATTCTGTTCCTCTCTTCCATTGTATCAGCCGTCCCTCCCACTTTTGTGTCATCTGCAAACATCCCTTCATCATGTCGTCTAAGTAACTGAGAAAAATGTGGAAGAGTAATGGCCCTAGAATGGAGCCCTAGAATGGAGCCCTGAGGCACTCCACTAGAGACCTTCCAGTCTGAAGTGCAGCGGTTGTTGATTAATCTTTGAGGATGGTTTCCAACCAATTATGCATCTGTCTGTCGCATCTATTCAACAATTAACCAGTTTGCTAATTAAAATATTATGGAGGAGGCTATCAAATGCATTCCTGAATCCAGATAAATGACACGGCATTCTCACCATCTACTAAACAAGTGACCTTATTGAAAAAAGATATAAAATTTGGGGAAAATTTCCCCCCGAATGGTGAAAAGTCTAGAAACCATGCCCTATGAAAAGCAGTTTAAGGAGCTGGCTATATTTAGCCTAGAGAAGAGAAAGTTAAGAGTTGGTAAGAAAGCTCTGTTTAAATATTTGAAATAATGCCATACTGAAGATGGAGCAAATTTGTTTTCTGCAGCTCTAGAGAACACAACCCTGAATAATAGATTCAAACTACAGGAAAGGAGATTCCACCTCAACATTAGGAAGAACTTTCTGATGGTAAGAGCTGTTCAACAGTAGAACACACTTCCTTGGACAGGGGAACACACTTCCTTTTTAAACAGAGTCTGGATGGCTGTCGAAGGTGCTCTGTGTCTTCCTGCATGGCAGGGGTTTGGACTGGATGGCACTTGTGGTCTCTTCCTACTCTACAATTCTATGATTAGTTTGACAAGATTTGTTGTTGGCAAACCCATGCTGGCTCTTACTGATCACTGCATTGTTATGATACCTGCAGACATGCTTGTGTACAATCTGTTCTAATATTTTTGCTGGCTGACTAGCCTGTAGTTTCCTGCATCTTCATTTTTGCCTTTTTAAAAGGCGGGACGTTTGCTCTTCTCCAAGTGCTTTAGAAAGTACATCAGCAAGTTCTATCATTACTTTCAATACATGGAATACACAAACTTCTTCAGTAGGTTTTGCACTTGAAGTCAAAATGGTTCAGTCTAGCAACAAAAAGCTACAATGCATTGTTGATTTTAGCTCAGAGTTTGTTTTGGCAACTATACTAAGAAGACATTTGGGCTTCACTGTGCTTTGCTGTTATATATGAATATTAATTCAAGACAAAATTCAGAAGAAAAATATAAAAATCGGGCCTAGCTGATGTAGCTTTTACAATTTTTAAAAATTATTTTCAGCAATACAGGTTGAAATTTTGAGTGTGAAAAAATGTAAAATATTTCTATGATGGTTTTCCTGTGTGCGGATATAATGTTGCCTTGATTAGCATGAAGAGAGTCACCAGTGCTATATAAACAGTGCTCTCTTTAAATATTTTCAGTATGAACCTATATAAAATGTTGTTGGAGAACAGTCTATAAAGAAATAAATAGAAGTCAGTAGTGGTTTTTGAAAAGCATGGGCCCTTTTGCAGAACTCATCAACAGTCACTTCTAGATAAATTATGTATTATGAAAAATGCATTAAGTAGTTTAAAAGATGATGAGTTGAGTGAATAAACCATATTCCAAAAGATAATGTAATGTCATCCCATTTCTTCCATTTAATGGAATAGAACTTGAGAACTTTGCCAACTGAGCTCTTCATCATGTTTTATACAAAATTATTTCACACAGGCCTATTGCCAGTCATCTAAGGAATTATTTCCTACCATACCAGGCTTAAAGAAACTACTTGTATCATAGAATCATACAGTAAGAAGGGGCCCCATAGGCCAAGTCCAATCCTCTGCTCAATGCAGGAAATCTAGCTAGTGCATCCCCTTCAGGTAGCATCTAAAGAGGAAATGTACCACTGAAAAAGATGAAAAAAGACACATGTTGCATAAAATGTGTTAATTTGTATATTTAAATGCAGATGTACGAATAATTAGTGTGATTAAAATAGAAAAATAATGTGCCTCACCATAGTGATCGAGGATATGATTAGGTGGCCTGGTCAACCTCCTGTCCAGGTGCTAACTGAGAAACTTCAGAGCCCCCAATTTATTCCTCCGGTTTTTTTTTTTTTTCAAAACAGACTTGGGACTGTTTTCTCAGTACTTCACTACTAGAGCTTGCTTTTTATTTTCCCCATGCACAGAACTTTGCTTTGCTGTCCCTTTTTCCTATGTTGTTTTTGTGATTAATTGAAGCCTTTATCTGCAAGGTATATGGAAAATCTAAAACAGAGTCATAAAGAAAAGGAGGAAATGTTTATGTTTTTCTTGTTTATTTGGATGTACTGGAAAGGCCAACACACAAGCAAAAACAATAGTTGTGATTATTATTTATTTCTACAAGACAGTGGCAGATTAACGTCTTTTTTTGCCTAGGGAAACTTTAACCTATATTGCACAGGGATCGGATTGTTCCCCCTCCCCTCTGATTTCTAGCAGAGTTACTAGAGGAGAAAAAGGGACAAATGCAATTCCTCCTCCTCCACCCCATCTTGAAAAATAAGTTTAGAATCATAGAATCATAGAGTTGGAAGAGACCACAAGGGCCATCCAGTCCAACCCCCTGCCATGCAGGAACTCCCAGTCAAACCATCCCTGACAGATGGCCATCCAGCCTCTGCTTAAAGACCTCCAAGGAAGGAGACTCCACCACACTCCGAGGGAGTGTGTTCCACTGTCGAATAGCCCTTACTGTCAGGAAGTTCCTCCTAATGTTGAGGTGGAATCTCTTTTCCTGCAGTTTGCATCCATTGTTCCGCGTTCTAGTCTCTGCAGCAGCAGAAAACAAGCATGCTCCCTCCTCAATATGACATCCCTTCAAATATTTAAACAGGGCTATCATATCACCTCTTAACCTTCTCTTCTCCAGGCTAAACATCCCCAGTTCCCTAAGGCGTTCCTCATAGGGCATAGTTTCCAGACCCTTCACCATCTTAGTTGCCCTCCTTTGGACATGCTTCAGTTTCTCCACATCTTTTTTGAATTGTGGTGCCCAGAACTGGACACAATATTCCAGGTGGGGCCTGACCAAAGCAGAATAGAGTGGCACTATAACTATATATAAGCACTATATATAATAGAATAGAGTGGCACTATATATAAGTTTAAACCTTAAGATTACAGACTGCTTTTGTTCTGGACGACATTCTCAGAAAAAGCCATTATGCTTTGCTCCTCAATGTCCCAAATGCCCTGGCTTTGCACTAGTTCCACCTTCAAACCCACTCTGTTGGACCTTAGGGTAAACAAAAACTTTGATTCAAGATTTAAGACAATATAGGCAGAAAATGACCATCTCAGTCAGATTTTGAATTCATCTCTCTCTTCTCTAGATCTTGGGGACTCTGCTGATTCAGCAATGTCTTTATTTAATTCCACTCTTTCTTCAACTCTTTACAGCTTTGCCCCTGAATCTGTACATGCGTCTTCCTCCATGACTAGGCCTCAGCCCTGGCTCTCTCCCGTAGTTAGGTTCCTCCGGACCTGCTCTCGAGTGGCTGAACGTCTTTGGAAAAAGTCCAGGGAGTGGGCCGATTTTATTCATTATAAATTCATCCTTTGATCTTTTTCACACACTCTGTCTATGGCAAAGCAGAACTATTATAAATCCCAGAGGGCTTTTTCTGCCACCGCTCCCAAGCTCTGGAATGGCCTGCTGGACGAGATGCGTCTTCTGAGATCTTTAGATTGCTTTTAAAAAGCTTTTAAAAAGCATCTTTTCCGGCAGGCCTTCCGTGAAACCATCTAATCCCCAGCTCCAGAGCTTTAGTTGACCTTCTGCTCATTCCCCCCTCGTCCTGACCCCTAACTTTAGTGTGGCCGCTTAAGGAAGGACCCTCAGATGTTTGTAACCTGTTTTTAACTATCTACTGGTTTTAACTAATTGCTGGTTTAATTTATTTTTTAAGGGGAGGGAGGTCAGGTATTGGGTAATAAGATCTGTTTTAAATTGTGCTTTGTTTTTAATTTGTTGTACCCTGCTCCGAGTGTTATACAGAGGAGTGGGTTATAAATAAACATTATTATTATTATTATTATTATTATTATTATTATTACTGATCTGCACCAATGAGAGACACCCACAGTATTTGTTCTCCTGCTTCAATTCATTGCTAAAACCTTCCTCTCCCCCTGTCTTCACATAATTTCCCCCCACTGACTTTGCCAACTATTTCATCACAAAAGTCACTACTATTCAATCTGAAATAGTTCCTCCTGATTTGCCCCCTACCACTAATTTTCTGGTGCCTTATACTAATAAACTTTCTGTGTTTCCACCTGTTTCTCTGGATGAACTCTCTATTCTACTAAACGCCAGCTGTGCCCATCAGAGGGACCTGGAAACAGTGGTGCACGCTTTGGTAACCTCATGTTTGGATTTCTGTAACGCGCTCTACATGGGGCTACCGTTGTGCCTAACCCGGAAACTCCAACTAGTTTAAAATATGGCAGCCAGGCTTGTTAGCGGAACACCTAGGACAGAGCACATTACACCTGTGCTTAAAGCTCTCCACTGGCTGCCGATTAGTTTCCGGGCACAGTACAAGGTGTTGGTTTTAACCTTTAAAGCCCTACATGGCTTGGGTCCATCTTATCTCAGGGACCGCCTCTCCCCATATGAACCTCCCCGCACGCTTCGGTCCTCTGGGAGAAACCTCTTGCAGCCCATGAAGACTAGGTTAGCACAGACCTCCCAGAGGGCCTTTTCTGCTTTTGCTCCCAGGCTATGGAATGGCCTGCCGGACGAGATGCGTCTCATTACATCGCTAGACTGTTTCAAAACAGCCTTAAAGACGCATCTCTTCCGGCAGGCCTTCCCTGAAACTGTATAATCTACCCGGCTCCTAAAATCTTTCAGCTAATTCCCAACTCCCTATCCCCCCCCCCCCTCTGTATTTTGTTGCTACCCATGCTGTGGCCAGCATTGCGGTTTTTATTTGTGTATTATGTTGTATTGTATTTTTATTGTTAGTAATTTAATTTTAAATTTAACTAGTTTAATCCTATTTTAGGGGGGGAAGGTTGGGATGGAATTCTTGAATTATTTTAATCTGTAATCTGTTTTTTAACCTTGTTGTACCCCGCCTCGATTGTTTTACAGAGGGTCAGGTAAGTAATTAATAATAATAATAATTATTATTATTATTATTACTATTAAACTCTTCCAAACCTACAACCTGTTTTCTTGATCCTATCCCCTCCTGTCTTCTAATCTCTATAGCCCCCTATTTTCTGCCCTCACTCCTCTATATCTTTAATCTCTCTCTTTCGGGTTCCTTCCCTTTGGACTTCAACCATGCTCTCATTCCCCCAATCCTGAAGAAACCCTCTCTCGACCCCTCTTCTTTGTCTAGCTATCGTCGAATCTCTCTTCTTCCTTTTCTTTCTAATGTTCTGGAATCGGTCGTTTATTTTCGCTGTATTGAGTTTCTCAAAGGCAACTCCATCCTGGACCCTTTTCAGTTTGGTTTCCACCCATGGCACTCTACAGAGACGGCCCTCATCAAGATCTCAAATGATCTCTTGCAGGCCAAGGCGAATGGCCTCTACTCTATTCTAATTCTTCTTGATTTGTCTGCGGCCTTCAACACCGTGGATCATTATCTCCTGGTTGATATATGTGCTGACCTCAGGTTCTCTGACTCTGTTCTTGACTAGTTTAAATCTTACTTGTCAGATAGATCTTTTGCAGTGGTTACATGTGGACTTCCTTCTCCCTTATCTATTGGAGTTCCCCAGGGCTCTGTCTTGGGTCCCCTTCTGTTCTCTCTTTACACACTGTCCCTAGGCAAACTCATCAGTTCTTTTGGTTTCTCCTATCATCTGTATACCGATGACACTCAGCTGTTTCTTTCCACCCCTGACATTTTGCCGGGGCTAGAACAGCAAGTCTCATCTTGTCTGACTGCTATCTCTCAGTGGATACGGCATTAGCACTTGAAGCTCAACATGTCTAAGACAGAGCTTCTTGTCTTCCCACCTAAACCCACCCTTCAATACTCCTTTTCTGTGTCTGTTGACGACACTTCTATTCAACTGGTTCAGCAACCCCATAGTCATGGTTTCATTTTTGATTCCTCTATGTTGTTTACTCCCCAGATTCAGGTCACTGCCAAGACCTGTAGATTCTCTCTTTACAACATTGCTAAAATCGGTCCATTCCTCTCAGTCTCTACGGCCAAGACTCTGGTCCATGTCCTGGTGGTTTCACGACTAGATTATTGTAACCTTCTTCTGACAGGGCTTCCTCTCTCTCACCTCCATCCTTTATTCTCTGTCCAGAATTCAGCTGCATGTATTATCACATCCACTCGCCGCTCTGACCATGTTTCTCCTCTTTTATCCTCCTTTCATTGGCTCCCCTTCCCCTTCCACATCTGGTACAAGCTTTTGTTACTGACTTTCAAAGTCCTCCATGGACTGGCCCCTCCCTATTTATCTGAACTTCTTTCTCCCCTCACTCCTTCTCATGCCCTCCGCTCTGGTAGTCAAGGTCTCCTGTCCCAGCCTAGGTTCTCCACTGCTCCATCCCAGATTCATCCCTTCTCACTTGCTGCACCTCACTCCTGGAACCTCCTTCCCCTACAAGCATGGCTCATTACTTCTCTAGACAGTTTTAAAACTGAGTTAAAGACCACTTTGTTCAGGGAAGCATTCCCAGAACTGAGACTCAGAGCGGCTTCACAACATTAAAATAACTAGCCTAAAGATGAAGGCCCTCTCCCCCATGCCATCTGCCATTGTCCGGCCTTGGAGGGAGTGTTAAGGCAGGCCCAACACCATCAGGCCTAGCCAGTGTAAGCAGCATGGCCCTCCCTCCAGTCCATCTGTCATGGTCCAGGCCTCAGAGGGAGAAATCCACTGGACTTGGTCCCTTTCCCCACCACCTTTCCCTTCTCATGTCTTGTCTCTTTAGATTGTAAGCCTGAGGGCAGGGAACCATCTATTTCAATTGACTGTATGTACAGCGCTGTGTAAATTTACAGCGCTAAATAAATAAAGCCTCATAATAATAATAATAATGCACAATTCCTATTTCCATAATAAAAAGGTGGCTGTGATTTTTAAGAAAAATTTGTATAGGGTTCTCTTGGGGAAAGATGTTTATGCCAAGACAAAGTGAATGTTGTGGAAAGCAATAGTTTATCTAAGTTCATGTTTTATGCTACAACTATACAGCAGGAAGGATTTTTTTCAACATTTGGTCTAGTCAGTCTTTGTATTTGTACCACTGTCAACAATCTGGCTTTGGTTACACCTGGAACCTGCTAAAATATGTTGTGAAGAGCCAGTGTGGTGTAATGATTTGGGTATTGGGGACCACAGTTCAAATCCTTGCTTGGCCATGGAAATCCACTGGGTGACCTTGGGCAAGTCATACGCTCTCAACCTCAGAGGAAATAAAACGCAACACCCCCCCAAAACAAATCCAGTGATGGGTTCACCTTAGGGTTGCCATAAGTTGGAAATGACTTGAAGGCTGTAGCATGCATTCTTACCTTCAGAGTTGGAGTCTGTCTCTTTGAGGATAGTCCATTCTAGTTTTCCCACAATTGTCCCCCCCCCCCAATTATGTCCACACCATTCCATATCTCCTCCACATACTGAATCTTAACCTTGTATTGTTGTTTGCTCTTTTAGCTTTACATAGAAAAAGATTTACTGTATTTTTTTGGTAGTTCTGCAAATCTTGGGATCCTTGTTTGCATTAACCTACTGATTATTAGAGACAGAGCTCCACTTGAAAACAAACATTCATTTTTTAAATCCTGTATCCCAGCTTTTGGTAGTGTACACCGTTTGTCCAATGAGCAAAGCTGCGCATATAAATTTAATAACAAGATCAGCATTCCTGTTATGGACAATTCTAGCATTTTCTTTCAGGTAAAAAAAAGCTGATGGTAAATGATCTAAAAAGAAAGAAAACAACATACTGTCAAAAGTACTAGGTGAGGCATTACACAGTAACAAAATAACAGAATACACTTCCTGCCACTGCCCAGACGCAGAAAGCCAGAAGCAAACGGCCTGTTTGTTGACTCTTTCCTTCACAGAGTACATTCTTGGCTAGAGATGGTAGAAAATGGTATGCTGATCCTTGCTATCCAGTTAGTTACACTTACTTCAACCAAGCTTGAGGTGAACCATAATAATTACAAGATAAGGCTGTTTCATGTACTGTGTCCAGTTCTTAGCAATTCTGTTACACAGAAAAATATACTTCACAGAGCTAGGAACACACGGGCCCAGCAGGAACTGGAAAGAAATCCAATTTATATGGAAATTCACTGACCCTATATTCCCTAGTGAGTAATCCTTCAGGTCAAATTTGATGGACTCTAGAAAGACATCAAGAGGAAACTGCAATGTCACCCTGTTTGTGACAGATGATTTAGGGATAAAAACAAGTAACAATGTAAAAGAGAGCAGCTAGGTCAGATGGTGAATCTAATCAGACCAATTCTGCTGCTGAGAAGTCAGCTTTGGAGATTCATTATTTTGAAATTAGGAATCTATTACAACACAGAGCAAAGCAGATGGAACAAAATTTGAGGGAGAATGAAACATAAACATTAAGTCTTATTGAAAAGACACACGAAGGATTATGCACATTACATAAAAAATATACACAGAAAGAATTATACACTTCTGCATCTAGAAGGAAGCTGGCAAACATTCAGTAAACCATAGTACCTTGTTATTCTTTTCGAACTGGTATGTATGTTTATTTGTTATCATCATCTACCAGGCATTTCTTTTTCAGGCAGAAATATACAATGGGGGGGGGGGGGGACTGTGAAAGACTGAAGCTTGAAGGATGAGTCATTCTAACTAGCAATAATGCACCACATAATGTATTTTGTAGAACACAGCAGCTATACTAAAAGTATCAGCTGAGAGAGACAGGAAAAATATATGGGTTTCTGCCATAGTTCAATGCATGTATAAAATGGAAGATCTTCATTGATAACTGTTACCAAAGAACCAGGAGCTCATAATTTCCAAACTGTTTACAGGTAGATCTTATAAATATACATTAATCCATATGAGCCATCTGGCACACAATTTGATTGTTTTACGGAATGATAATTTAAAGCTGTAAAAACACACCCAGACTCCACAAATCCCTAAACTCCACTATTTGTCCAGTCAGCAGAAAATCATGCAATGTGTCAGGAATTGAAAACCTTTGGCCCTACAGATGTTTTGGACTAATCCCAGAAGCTCCAACTAGCATGGCCTGTGGTAATGTATTGTGGGAGCTATACTCCAAAATATGTGGAGGTCTAAAGGGTCCTTGCTGCTGAAATACATCTATTATGGCACTTATTAGTGGCATTTAGTATAAAGACTAGAAAGGAATAGCAGGGTCTGTAGGCTATATTCCAGATGAAGGCAATGACAAACCACCTCTGAGTATTCCTTGCCTAAGAAAAACCCTATGAAATTCATGAGGTTGCCATAAAGTAACAGGCACCTTGGAAGACCCATAAATAAACAGAATAAGGATTCAGATCAGGTGCTATCTATGTAAAATGTCTAGGAATTAGCACTTCATTTAAGAATGTTTAAAATAATGAATATTGGAGAAGAGGACAGAAAAGATAAAACTGTAATAAAAATATTAAATTTGCTTCAGGCACCTTTAATAAATTCAAGGCAGTACACAGACTATCATCAGCATGGATGATAACACAATGTATCAACAAAGACATGCTTCTGAAGATGACATCAAGACATTTTTAGTGCATGATATAACAAAGAATCCTAAGCAAACAGTAGAAAAAACTGCTTCTTTAATAAATGTACCAGCTAGGAATATGTCCACAGCAGCCACTTATAAGTCACTGCTTCCATTCACAACAGTAATAAAATATATTAAAAATCTGCAATTCAAAATTCCAGGTTCACAATATTAAGTGAACAACATTCTCCCTCTTTATCTTTTTATGACTATTATTATGGCATAATCCTAGGCATTTCTACTCAGAGGTAAGTCCTTTTTTAATGGGACATATTCTTAGGTATACATAGAACGAATAGTCTTATTCTGTGACCCTTTACACGCTTGAGAAAAAGCCTCATTGTACACAATGGGACCTACAAGCTCCAAGCTGCTCTTTCATTTTTCAGAAAAATCAGTTATGCATGCATGCCTATGTCTCTTTAGTTCTCTGTCTTCTGGTTCATTCACTGTGTGAGTATGTATGTATGAGCATGCATGTATAAACATATTTCAGAATACAAACTTTTGTACATAGACTATGTTAACTGAACATAGTTCCCACTGATATACCACTGGAAAGTGTCATGGCTAACACGTCCCACTTATTTCATCAGACCATATTTCAATTGACAGGATACAATCTTATACACATTTACCTGAGAGCAAGTCCCACTGGTATCAACACAACATACTTCTGTATGGTACTGCTGTATAGACTGGATACAACTCCCAAACACTAAAGTTGGCAAAGTTAACTAAAATGAAATATGAACAGTGAAATACATTTTCTTTACGCCTCAAGGCTCAGAATGGGGGGGGGGGGGGAATAAAGGGGAAGAATTAAGCTCCAGACCTCTCTTTCAAAACATAATTGTGAAAAAGATACAAGTCCGCAACTTTTGCTTTGGCTCAATAAAATTTAGGCTCAGAGATGGTGTGTACTATTTTGGGCTGATTTTTACAATAAAACCCACACCCAACAACAAGGACTAACAAAACAAATAGGGTATCTACTAGAAGCTCAAAGGTTTGTGAAGAAACATGTCCAAAGCATGGATTCTAGATTACAAAGTTTTTGCTAAGGAGATCTGTGGCCCTAAGTGAGGAGGATAAAGAAACTCCAACAAAGAGGTTTTAGTGAAAATACGTACAATAATTTAGGTAGTTTTCCTCAAAGAGCAGGTAACCTGACCATGAGATAGAGGATTTGTGCACTGTTAAAGGCATCAAAAGCAGAAAACAAACAGGATCTATGGGGCAAGGTTATGTTACTGAGGACTGGTGAGATATTTGTTCAGAACTTTCCAGCAGCATTTGTAAAAGTATGCGTAAGCATTCATTCAACATGAATTTAGTGACATGGTGAAGAAGTCCACAACTGGGAAAGGAACAATGATGTTGTGCATCCCACATCATCCTACCCGTAAAAGCAAGACATCAAACAATAAATAAACTAAGCCCATGTGGACAGAAAACAGTATAGGCATACCTCACATCACTGCAGCTCTTTTGTACAAGTCTTTTTACACCCCCTCACCTACCCTTTCCTGCTCATCCTGTCTAGTTGAAGGTTTTTTTAACTGCATGAGCATTGGGAGGATGGTGAACAGAGGCTGGAGAAACATGGATGTTAAGTGTTAGATTACAGCAGCACATGTGCAGCAAACAATGCAATAAGGTTTGAGCTGGGAAAGAATGGGCTTCTACTTGTATGCACCTGCTTACAACAGGCACGGTAAACAGTTGGCTCCAGAATTCATTACTGAACACCTGTGGAAAGCAAGGCAGACTCGTCGCTTCACATGACTAGCCAGGTGAATGCGACAGTCAGGAGTGCCTCTTACCAGCTTCGGCTAATACGCCAGCTGTGCCCTATCCTGGAGATGAGGGATCTGGAAACTGTGATACATGCGCTGGTAACCTCACATTTGGACTACTGTAATGCACTCTACATGGGGCTACCCTTGTGCCTAACCTGGAAACTACAATTGGTCCAAAATATGGCAGCCAGGCTTGTTGCTGGAACATCTAGGAGAGAGCTTAAATCTCTCCACTGGCTGCCGATTAGTTTCCAGGCACAGTACAAGGTGTTGGTTTTAACCTTTAAAGCCCTACATGGCTTGGGTCCATCCTACCTAAGGGACCGCCTCTTCCCGTACACTTTGGTCCTCTGGGAGGAATCTGCTACAGCCCATGAAGACCACGCTGGTCCAGACCTCCCAGAGGGCCTTTTCAGCTGTCACTCCCAAGCTGTGGAATGACCCTCCGGATGAGATGCGTCTTATTCCATCTTTAGAAGGCTTCAAAAAAGCCCTAAAGATGCATCTCTTCCGGCAGGCCTTCCCAGAGAATGTGAACACCTCCCGGCACCAAACCTAGGCCCTAGTGTCTTCCAGCCTCCTTTTCCTGTGTTTTTTCCACCCCCTATACAACCTAGGTTCTTCAGGCCCGTTTCCCTGTTGCTGCTTTTTATTGTCTTATTATGTTTTATTCCATGTTTTTAACTCTACTGTGATTTAATTTTCTTCTTAAGGGGGGTGCTGAGGGAAGGGACGGGATATTTTAACTGACACTGTTTTAATTTTTGCTGTAACCCGCCCCGATTGCTTGCTCAGAGGGGCGGGATAGAAATAAAATTTATTTATTTATTTATTTATTTAGTAGTAGTAGTAGTAGTAGTAAAAGCATATAAACCTCTTTCAGCAGCTACCCTCTGATCACTCTTTAAAGTCAGGCCACTAAAGCAGAAATCATAATGGAGGCAGATAAAAGAAAAATATCCCTGGATGCATTTTAGAAGAATCTTTCTAGCAGTCTTTAAAAGGTTCAATGTTTTTGTTTATTTATGCAAGGCTTACCTGACCCAGCATGGTACAATGGTTTGAGTGTTGGACTATGACTGTGGAGACAGGGTTCGATTCCCTGCTTGGCCATGAAACTGGGCGACCTTAGGCAAGTCACATTTTCTCAGCCAGAAGAGGATGGCAAAGGGAAACCTCTGAGCAACTCTTGCCAAGAAAAACCCATGATAGGTTTGATTTAGGGCTGCCATAGGTCGGTGACAACTTGAAGGCACACAACAGCAACAACAACTACCTGACCTGTTTCACTGCATACATATACATAATGTTAGTTTTGAATAATTAAAGAAAAACTTTGCTGAAACCTATTGAACTGCTCTTCTTTTTGTGGTGTAGGAACCTATCCCTATTCTTTTGATGTTACTTCTGCTTCTGGTACCAAATTTTCTGTTTCAGAAGTATTGCCCGAAAGCATGTTTACTTTGTTAACTGGGGTACACCTATACACTCTGGGTATGCTGACTCTTGCGATTTCCCCAAATGTGGGAAATTCGACACATGCAAGATCAATCATCTTCTTCCCCATTTTCATAAGAAAAATCACATACAGTAATTATTACAGTAACCATGCATAGCTGAATTTATTAGAAATATGCAAAGAAATATGGAAATACCATTTTATTTTGAAGTCCAGCTGCAGGTTAGTTATTTACTTTCCCCGAAAGCCTATATTGATGGCATCACTTAAGGACAATGATTGGAAGCATAAAACAGAAAGCAAGGCTGCAATGAAGAGATGGGCAACTTCCCAGGGTCAGGAACCCATAACGGGTATAAAGAACATAGCACCAAGCAAAGTGAAAGGCACAACCTCAGGAATTTCAGTTTATGATCTTCTCTCAGTATATGTTGGGATTGTGAACCTCCCTTTTGTACCTCCCAGAGCCATAACACTTGCATGTAACAAAAATAACCCCAGGTTCATGTGATACATGCCACTTTTCAGAGCCATGCTACATCTCATTTAACTCTTGGTCTATTTTTTTCAACAGTTCAATGTGTTTTATACATTCTTTTAAGTCATTATCCTGATAATATATACAAATTTAGATCTTATGACAACAGTGGAGTTTATTGTCTCTGAGACATTAAGGACTGGCAACATGACTAAGAGTTACTCAGAATTTAGAGTAATTATGAGGCAGTCATAACAAGGCTAAATTGACATTTTTTGTGTGGCAATTTGTAGTTCTCCCCCTCCCCATGTTGACTATAGGTATTTATCACAATTGTAGAACTTGGAAACTATCAGGGATATCTGATGTGGCATCTTCCACCATGTGTAGGCATCAACAATATTCATTATACAAAACACTTTAGTTATGATCTTTATCAAGCTAGGATTGAATTAGCTTCATGAAGGCAATCAGCAGGATCAAAACATGGTCCTGGAATCTCAAGTTTCATTTCAGTATAAGGCCAGTAAGCAAACAGTCAAAAAAACCAGTTGAATGAGTTTTTGATCTTCATGTCATATTAAAACTGAATACAATAACTTTGCATTTTATGAAAGCCTGCACTGTGAAACTCAGAAAGAACTTTTGTAATTCACATCTTTCTCTGAGCTAGTTACACAGCAGGCTGAGAAGCCATACGTCTAGATGTCAATGAAATGCAATTCCCAGCATCTTTCACTAATTTCCAGCATTCCTTACCATTGTAGCTAAGGTTGATGGGAGTTGCAGTTCAGCAACATCTGGAAGATTGCATGACTGCTACCACAACATAATATTTCAGAAGAGAAAACCTCAGCCTCATGCAGAGTTCTGCACAGTTATAGTCAATGTTATGGCTAGGAAAATGACATTCATTAGTCCAACTAAATATTTCCTCTAGAGTGAGGCGGGAAAACACAGCACAAAACTACCATTTTCAGTGTCATTCTGCTACCAGAAGTTGTTTTTAGACATGAAGAGGATGCGCAGTCTCACTTCTATATTCTTATATTGAGAAGAGGCCCACAACTGAGTTAGAATTGCAAGGTCAAAGTCTATGAATATTAAGATTTTAAACTCTAAATGTAGAAAGCCCCAAATGAAGAACAGAAAAAGAAATCCGGAGCCATATTTTGAAAATAAGGAGGATTTGTAAAGGAAGCCTCACAAACTGTTTCACTAAAACATAATCTGTCAAAAGGACACACTTCTTCATAAGAAGTACTATATCCAGATGTTTGTTCACTAGCTTTTGATGAGAAAGATGTTTTGCACGGAGGCAGGGCAATATCTGTAAAATATCTTGTTTTGCCAGGTTAAAATAAACCTGTAAGAAACATAAAACACTTGGAGTGGTTCAAATTTGTTAGAAAGAACTTACTGGTTATAATGGGGACCTGACAAATGAGAAGAAAATGGTAGGGAAAAAAACAGAGAATAAGCAGCAGCAGTTCTACTTGACTGATTCTATACTCTAAAGCAGGTTCAAGAATAGATGTTTGTTGGCCGCTCACAGTGCATTTGAATCTCTTCAGCAAGGTCAAGACACAGGAGAATTCGTCTTTTCTCAGCTGCCAGTTCCTCTTTGGGAACCTGGCCCAACAGTTTTTTGGCAAAGAGAACCAGATCTTGCATGAAGAGGCCAACTCCTGAACGAGGAGCGTCTGGGAGACTCTCCAAGCACCCACTTTTGAAGCAGAAGTTTATGATCTTATCTCGTTTCATCCCTGGTGCCCTTTCTTCAATCCAAGTCAGAGGCCTAGGTTAAAAAAGAAGGAAAAGGAAGGATTAAAAAGGAAGTGGAAATTGCAACATCCAAAAAACTTGCTTAAGAGAAAGTCCTCTTCCTAAGATGTTACAGTATGCAGATAAGTGAAAGCTGACTAAACCGTAGTTTCATACTGTGGAGTTACGTGCTACCACTCATTGTTTTGTCATTTATGACTAGCTTTGGGATACATTTTAAATGCTGAGAAACACCATTCCTAGATACAAATTTTACCTGTGAAGGAGAACACAAAATATTGGAGTAGAATAATGTAATAATACACCATTATATTGCTGATCTTCCTAAAAATGTATACTGCTGATGCTTTACACAAAATAATTGATTCCAACTAAGTTGCTATAAGCAAAGCAGACATTACTTTGCCAGTTCTGCAATGTTGCATTAGCGAGACTATTTTCTGGTTATAGGGGAACAAGGTGAAGTAAACATGGTTTAGTGGCATCATAGCTATAGGGTGAACTTGAACTGTAGCTGGGTACTATAGCCAGAAGCTAGACCAAAACTAATGATTAAAGGCTAGTTAAGAGCTGCAAACAAAAGGAACCAGCAAACAATTCAAAAATTAATGTCATTAACACGTACTGTATATACTTGTCTATAAGTCTAAAAATTTATGCCCCAAAACAGACCTAGTTCATAAGTTTTATGGATCAGTATGGGAATGTTATAACAGCTCTTTCAGATTTCCCCATTTCAAAATCTGTAATTTTGGCCCCAAAACCTGCCCTGGACTTATACATGAGGTCAACTTATAGTTGAGTATATATGATAACTATGTCTGCATAGGGTTTTTCACAGGCAGCTTTCTTTCATCTCTCTGGTCTTACATGGTCTCTCACATGGTCTTAAATGCCTCTCCACTAATGCACAGAGTATGGGAAATAAGCAGGATGAACTTGAACTCCTAGCACAACAAGGGAAATATGATATAATAGGCATCACTGAAACCTGGTGGGATGAGTCTCATGATTGGAATGTAGAAATAGAGGGGTATAACCTTTTTAAGAGAAACAGGCCAAGCAGGAAAGGAGGAGGAATAGCATTATATGTCAGGGATATTTACACCAGTGAAGAGATGCAGGAAGTCAATACTGGAAGTCAGGTGGAGAGCATCTGGATAAAAATTAAAGGAGAGGGAAATAACAGGGATGTTACTGTGGGAGTCTACTACAGACCCCCGACTCAGGCAGAGGAATTGGATGATGCCTTTCTAGAACAGATAATCACATACTCAGAAAAGAGAGATGTAGTAGTGATGGGTGACTTCAACTATCCTGATATTTGCTGGAAGTCAAACTCAGCCAAATCCTCAAAGTCTAGCAAATTCCTCACTTGCCTGGAAGACAATTTCATTGTCCAAAAGGTGGAAGAGGCAACAAGGGGATCAGCCATTTTAGATCTGATCTTAACCAACAGGGAAGACCTAGTTGATGGGGTGCAAGTGGTTGGATCCTTAGGTGGAAGTGACCATGTTCTCCTGGAGTTTGTAATACAGTGGAAGGGAGAAGCTAGGCATAGTCAGACACGCACTCTAGACTTTAGGAGAGCTAATTTCAATAAACTTAGGGAAATACTGGGAGTGATCCCATGGTCAGGAATACTAAAAGAAAAGGGAGTTCAAGACGGATGGGAGTTTCTCAAAAGGGAGATATTGAAGGCACAATTTCAAACAGTTCCAATGAGGAAGAAAAATGGAAGATGTCTCAAGAAGCCAAGATGGATGACTAAGGAACTTTCAACTGAGCTAAGTTTTAAACGGAACATGTATAAGAAATGGAAAAATGGAGAAATCACGAAAGAGGAATTCAAACAAATAGCCAGCACATGTAGGGGTAAAGTCAGAAAAGCTAAAGCGCAGAATGAACTCAGGCTTGCTAGAGAGGTTAAGAACAATAAAAAGGGCTTTTTTGGATATGTCCGCAGCAAAAGGAAGAAGAAGGAAACAGTGGGGCCACTGCGTGCAGAAGATGGCAAAATGCTAACAGGGGACAGAGAAAAGGCAGAATTACTCAACACCTTCTTTGCTTCAGTCTTCTCAGAAAAGGCAAAGGGTGCTCAACCTAAGGATAATGGAACAGGAGACAGAATAGAGGAAATTCAGCACAGAATAAGTAAAGAGGTAGTACAGGAATACCTGGTTAACCTAAATGAATATAAATCTCCAGGACCAGATGAACTACATCCTAGAGTATTAAAAGAACTGGCAAATGTAATATCAGAGCCATTGGCAATAATCTTTGAGAACTCTTGGAGAACAGGAGAAGTCCCAGCAGACTGGAGGAGGGCAAACGTTGTCCCCATCTTCAAAAAGGGAAAAAAAGAGGATCCCAACAATTATCGTCCAGTTAGTCTGACATCAATTCCAGGAAAGGTTCTAGAGCAGATCATTAAGCAGAGAGTCTGTGAACACTTAGAGGCCAATGCCATAATCACAAAAAGCCAACATGGGTTTCAGAGAAACAAGTCATGCCAAACGAACCTGATCTCTTTTTTTGATAAAATTACCAGCTTGGTAGATGAAGGGAATGCTGTGGATATAGTATACCTCGATTTCAGTAAGGCCTTTGACAAGGTTCCCCATGACATTCTTGCAAACAAGCTTGCAAAATGTGGGATAGACAAGTTAACTGTTACATGGATTTGTAATTGGTTGACTGGCCGAACTCAAAGGGTGCTCAACAATGGCTCCTTTTCATCCTGGAGAGAAGTGACCAGTGGGGTCCCACAGGGTTCTGTCCTGGGCCCAGTGCTATTCAACATCTTTATTAACGATTTGGATGACAGAATTGGGGGCATACTTATCAAATTTGCAGATGACACTAAACTGGGAGGAGTAGCTAATACCCCAGAGGACAGGATCAAAATTCAAAATGACCTGAATAGACTAGAAAGCTGGGCCAGTGCTAACAAAATGAAATTCAATGCGGAGAAATGTAAGGTTCTGCACTTAGGGCGGAAAAATCAAATGCACAGATATAGGATGGGGGACACCTGGCTGAATGAGACCACATGTGAAAGGGATCTAGGAGTCCAAGTAGACCATAAGCTGAACATGAGTCAACAGTGTGATGCGGCAGCCAAAAAAGCCAATGCAATTTTAGGCTGCATCAATAGAAGTATAGTGTCTAGATCAAGGGAAGTTATAGTGCCACTCTATTCTGCTTTGGTCAGGCCCCACCTGGAATACTGTGTCCAGTTCTGGGCACCACAATTCAAAAAAGATGTGGAGAAACTGGAGCATGTCCAAAGGAGGGCAACTAAGATGGTGAAGGGTCTGGAAACCTTGCCCTCTGAAGAACGCCTTAGGGAGCTGGGGATGTTTAGCCTGGAGAAGAGAAGGTTAAGAGGTGATATGATAGCCCTGTTTAAATATTTGAAGGGATGTCATATTGAGGAGGGAGCAAGCTTGTTTTCTGCTGCTGCAGAGACTAGAACGCGGAGCAATGGATGCAAACTGCAGGAAAAGAGATTCCACCTCAACATTAGGAGGAACTTCCTGGCAGTAAGGGCTGTTCGACAGTGGAACACACTCCCTCGGAGTGTAGTGGAGTCTCCTTCCTTGGGGGTCTTTAAGCAGAGGCTGGATGGCCATCTGTCAGGGATGCTTTGACTTGGAGTTCCTGCATGGCAGGGGGTTGGACTGGATGGCCCTTGTGGTCTCTTCCAACGCTATGATTCTATGATTCTATGATTCTATGACTCTAATTGGTAGCTTATTCAAGACAACAAATAAATGAAATACCTAGGGGAAATCATTTTTATTTTACTATTAGAATTACTGCCTGTGTTCCTTTCTAAAATGGGACTCTGCCATCCCTGCAAAGACACTGAGAAGGAAAGAAAACTTAGGGGTGAAGCACATGGGGGACTTAAAGCGGCCTCTGACAGCTCCAGCCATGATTGGCCCTTAATCAGCTTAGGACCATGGCAATTGGACACTAGGGTCCCAAAGCTAGATGCTGCTGCGGTCCTGAACAGGTCACCAGAAAGAAATGGCTTTTTGCCGGTCCTTTTCATAGAATCATAGAGTTGGAAGAGACCACAAGGGTCATACAGTCCAACCTCCTGCCATGCAGGAACTCCCAATCAAAGCATACCCAACCGATCGCCATCCAGCCTCTGCTTAAAAACCTCCAAGGAAGGCAACTCCACCACTCTCCGAGGGAGTGTGTTCCACTGTTGAACAGCCCTTACTGTCAGGAAGTTCTTCCTAATGTTGAGGTGGAATCTCTTTTCCTGCAGTTTGCATCCATTGTTCCGACCAGCTTCACACTACTTTAAGCGGCCTCAGAGTGGCATCTGGCCACATTGGGGGCATGCACCATCTGCACACCATGCCCCTGAAACAGCCAGAAGCTGCTCTATTTGGCCTGTCTGTTTCGGGCCTTAGTTTCTCTTAAATTCAAAATACTTTACAGCACCTTAGTTTTCCTGAAATCATTATGGGCTCTACCAGAAATGTCATATCTTGTATCACAAAAAAGAGCCTCCACACTGAGTCTGCTGAAAGCCAAGACTCTGACAAAACCAGGGATTTGAAATAAGTCCCCGCATAAATGAGGGAAGGCCAAACATTCAGCTAGTGCAAACATAATGATGTTACTGGAATAATACCAGTGGGAAACCTGACCCAGTAACAGACTATACCTGGAACACTATGTTTGTCAGCTCAATACTAAAAGGGTGGCATTACATTCAGAAGGTACTTCCAAAGATCTCTAGAAGATAACAGTGGGAATATTTTTTGTCCTAGATCAGCTGGACACAAATGGCTTCATATGTACAGCGATCTTTAAAGATCTGATTCTAAAAATTATGCGTAATGTACTAAAAGTGCACAGAGTAAATGGTTTTATAGATGCTTGTTGCCAACTCTTAGCACCCTCTGCTGGTGATATTTAGCTGTTAGGAAAAGTAACCAAATTGTTGCCTTTTACAGAATAAATTAATTTAAAATAGAAGAGTGCCACCATGAAATTAAGCCTTACCATTCTCAATTGCTTTTTAAGCTTTTCTTTGCCTTGTTTGGATTTTCAGGCAAAAGTGCCAGTGTCAATACTAGGGCTGTATATCTTCACTTATTTCATCCTCACAAGAAAGAACAATTAATTTTGTAAGTTTCTCTTGGGGAAAGATTTTAAGAGTTTTTGTGTAATTTCCCACTTTTTTCTTGGTACTTTTGTCAAATATCTGTGCAAAAACTTAATTTATACAAAAACCTAATTTCTGTAAGAAAATCAAAAGCATTTTTGCATTAACAATTTTTAAAGCAAAAATGTCTCAAAATGTGGAAAACCCCTGCCATTTTAATGACAGCATATCTTGGTCCACTGAGACATCATTTCTATGGGAGGATTAGAAAATCTGCAAGTACTGTATTCTTTAGATCCCTAGCTAAAACAAGTCACAGTTAGTAGGATTCACCTATCAGATCTAGATCCAAAGCTTTGATCTCCCATCAGCACTGCATAATCCTCCAAACTTGCCTTGCTTGCTCACTTCTTCTTTTCCAACTGTTCCTAGATCTTCTGTCCTTCCCAATCATCATCCTGTTCTACTTTAATTCCAAAGTGGTAACTGACCTTTTCATTATACTATCTGGACTCTAATGGTGTAGCAACTGAACAATCTGTGTGATTCACTCTCTCATCAACTCAATTATCGACAGCAGTCACTCTCACTCAAGTAATAAGTGCTGTCCACAACTTACAGGCTAAACAAGGCCCTGGCAGTCAAGAGGGAAGTTTCAGTATATATGTGGTTGTGTGCTAGAGATGAGACAGAGAGATGTAATTTAGTCTACAGTTGAGATACATGTGTTTGTTTGGGTAGGAGAAGATAGAAAGGCAAAAGTCTCACAGGTTTCCTGCACTGCCATTTATGTGCTTAATATATGCTGATTTTTTTCCTGACCTGGACTGATATCCTTAGGATTACTGACATCATTTTTCTCATTCCTTCTAAAGCTTCCCTCAGTCTTTTAGAAGGAAGATACCTTGAGTTTGTTCCTGGAGCCAGGGGAAAGTATGGCTCTGAACCTCTTCAGGCTAGCTAATTAGTTAGAATTAGGATTTCTCTTCTCTCTCTAGTTCATTTCTCAAAATTAACATTAGATTACTTATTTAAACAACAAAGCAGGTAATGTGTGATTATATTCCAAGGAAAGGAAGATTTTCAACCAACCTGATATTTCAAATTTAGTTTCCAAACTAGCTTTGCTAAAGAGGGAATCCCAAAGTTTGCAGAAATAGATATTAAGGGCTCAAAAACAAAACAGCTTGCATACTCAATAGTCAAAGAGTCAAAGACTATTCTAGAAGGTGGTATAGTTGGCTCATAGGAACTATGAAAAGATTAAGATTTCATATTGGGAGATTTCTGTGAACAGCAACTGCTACTTCTCTTTCTACTGCCTTCTACTTTTCCCAGCATCATTGTCTTTTCTAGTGATTTATGCATTCTTATGATGTGTCCAGAACACAGCAGTCTGAGTTTAGAAATCTTAGATTCTAAGGAAGAGTTCAGGCTTGATCTGTTTTCAAACCTATTTGTTTGTCTTCTTGGAGATTCATGATATCTTCAGCACTCTTCTCCAGCCCATCTCAAATGAATTGATTTTCTTTATATCAGCTTTCTTCACTGTTCAGCTCTCACATCTGTACATGGTGATAGGGAATACAATGCCTTGGACTATCCTCACTTTAGTGTTCCAAGTTTTATTTTTGCACTTTAGGATCTTTTAGATTTAGGATCTAGAACTTAATGAGACCAACCTCTTGTCTGCAGTCAGAAAATGTGCTGTCATTCTGGAGTAATTTTTCTCTCTCTGCTCTTCTCTTGTGGCTGAAGTGACTGTGAGGTCTCCAAAAAGGTCAACCAGCCAACTGAGACGGGCAATCCCACTAAAAGCTGGAAATCCTGACCGTTCTTCATCCAGCGGGCCACCTTTTGTAATGAGAAAGAGGACTTGAAATGAATAGGTGGAAAAAAGAAATTTAAAAATATACCTGCATTATATAAATATAAGCTGACAATAGAATGGACTGCACTATTGAGCAGATGGGATAAAGTCTTATTTTGAGATGCTGTCTTACACTAAATATTATTTGCAGGTGGACAAACAAAAGTAGTTGGCAAAGGAATGGGTCTAGAATCATTCCACTTGATATACTAGTTTGCAGTTTGCAAGGAGATTTGCTTTGCTTTTGTTTTTGTAATTTTATAGTAGGACCATATACCCTTTTTATAAACAACCTGTAATCTGCAACCTTTTAATACTCTTTTTATTTATTTTTTCCAAAACTCTGTGTCACCATGATGGGTGAGAAACAGAGGTCCATATGCACACTTTTTTGCAGACATACTATTTAATCATGACTCATACCAAGAATGATTTGTTGGCTTTAAACCTGGGTAAAATCAAATACGTATGACTGGTTTGGATGTAACACCAAATTCCAGTCAATCACAGTTTAGTTTAATGTCCAAACCTTGACTGTAGTTAACCTTAACTATGGTATGTTGAAACAAACTTCGTAACAATGTTTTGAAAATTGTTTGGATTCAGACCTAAGACACAATCAATTAAGAATGGAAATGCAAACTTCAGTTTCTTCCTACAGCCAAACAGGAGAATTTGGGAGCTGATGAAACTGAAACTCATTCCTATTACAATTAAGCCATGGTTTAGGATTACACAAAAATCTGCTGAAGAGTGAAACTGCGGTTTAGTTTGGAGAACTAAGCCCTGCCCTTGAAAGGCACATAGAAGAAAACAGTCAGTAAGAATCTTTTGTCACTTCATATACTTCAATACTTAAGACACTTCCAACCATGCCTTCAGAGTCCAGATTTCTGGCCAACCAAATCATGCTTAATCATAGTTTTTATTTTCCAATCTAATTATTAAAGAAAACATACTATAGTAAACACTTCTGCAAAGGACCCTACTGTTTTCTTCAAGGAAATATAATCAGTCTGTAGAAACTATAGCCACAAAATTATTGTATTTCAGCCCTCTATCAACTTGATAGCTCTGACCTAGCAAATCAAGCTTGTTTCTGTTATTCACGTAGGCCTATTAACATAACACTACACTTGTTGGCTTGCAATGAAGTATCACAGTGTGTTTGTCAAAGAGGATACAGATGTAATAACAGGGTTATTTCCACACCACCAAAATGGAAAGGGCTATATGAATAAATATGGAATGCAAAATGTCTGTATGAACTTGATAAGAATCTATAACAGTCAAAGATTATACTTTCAAAAAAGGTTCATATGGATTAATGAAGTCTAAAGCACTGACCATAAATGAGATCAGTTGCATTAAACCAGATACTGTACTAACAGCTGACCTGTGAAATGTAATGTTCCCTTCACAAGCTCCTTCCCTGCCACCTCTTTCTTCAGCTGCTTGAACTCCTCTGTCAGTAACTCAATATGCTCCACGTGGAGGATTTTACCTGCCATTGAGACAAAAGCAGATTTAATAGGATTACAGGCATTTCTTAACACTTATTAACTCGAATGAAGGTTAAAACATGACTGACAGAAATGGGAGGAGTACTAATGGCATTGTGTTTTCTTCTGGAAAAGCATGAAAGGAGCTGTAGAACTGAATGATTCTTTGGTCCAAAACACTGCAGAAATAATCCAGTTTGAGACTGCTTTAATTGCTAGGGAATTCTGGGAACTGTAGTTTTGTGAGACGTTTAGCCTTCTCTGTCAGAGAGCTTTGGTGACACAAAAAAATTCCCAGAATTCCCTAGCACTGAGCCAAGAAGTTAAAACAGTCTGAAACTAGACTATTTCTGCAATGTGTTTTAGACCTTTGCTTCACAGACAGTAAAGCCATCAAAGTCTTGTTTGAGTAAGGGAGCTGAAAATTCTGCAATGATGAATACCTACAAATTGTACTGCTTGATGAGGAAAACACTCTCTAGAACATATCTAGACACCCTGTGAATCACCATACTAAATAAAGACCATATGCCATAAAACAAACATCACACCACTTTTTCCCTTGCTTTTATTTTCTCTAGAAAGTGAATATACTTTTCACCATTCCTAGAACAAAAAACGAACAAAAGGATCAGGGATGAAGATCCTGTGTCCCTCCTGTGTCCCTCCAGGCATGGTTGAACTACAATGTCCAGCATCTCTGGTCACCAGTCATAACAGCTATGACAGCTGGAAATTGGAGTCCACTAGCATCCGGTATGCCAAAGACCCCTAGTAGTCTAGATCTAAGTCTGAACTGGCTGCACTACAGAGTATAGCTCTAGTTATCCAGTTTGAATTATACCTACTCCTGCAATTGAGATAGTCATTCTATTGGCTAAGGAAAAGGAGGCAAGGAGTACTATGAATAGTACTCCTGATAAGTCAGTTCCACTGGAATTTGCTTCTCCTCAACTGCCATTCCACAAGCCCGAATTATCCTTATAACAATAACAACTTGGTTTTGAATTTTCTTATTTTTCTTTCACTCTCTCATGCACGTTCTTTTCGTGTTGTGCCTTTTTATGTTGTAAATTGTCTTGTCTTTTTTACTGATTTGTAAGCCATTCTGAGAATGTTTTAAATGGTGCGAGGAGGAATAAAAACTATAAATAAATAAATAAATAAATAAATAAAATTTCCTGGTTCCATTATGGAGGCAATGGGAGAGTGCTTTGGCCTTTAATAGGGCTGTGATCTAATCCTGAGATTAGTTTTATAGGACATAGGAATATTGGGGAAGGTATAATAGAAAACTGGACGGAATAAACATGATATTAACTGCATGATAAGTCTTCTGATAAACAAGAATGAGCATATAATAAATAAGTAGATGGGATCAGCAATTGATTAGTAAGGATAGAAGCTAATATTAGAGGGAATAACAAATTGGCATCAGATGGGAAGGAAATTAGGTATGAATGAAGAGGGTAAAGAAAGTGATTGAAGGTAAGAGTAAGTGAATGGAAGGCGAATGAGAGGAGGTGAGGAAAAAGATGAGAGGGAAGGGGTTAGAAGAGGGATATTAATGAAGTGGAGAAGGAGAAGAGAGAAGGAATGATAAGAGGAGATGAGTTGATATAGAGGAGTATGAATTGACAAATGGTATTAACAGCCCTGGTGGCGCAGTGGTTAAATGCCTGTACTGCAGCCACTCACTCAAAACCAGAAGGCTGGCGAGTTCAAGACCGGCAAAGGGCTGAAGCTCTACTCAGGCTTGCATCCTTCCGAGGTCGCTAAAATGAGTACCCAGATTGTTGGGGGGCAAATAGCTTACAATTGTAAACCGCTTAGACACTCATTAAGGGTATGAAGCGGTATATAAATGAAGCTGTTTGTTTGTTTGTTTTATTAATTGGAAGGGATAGAAAAGAGATAATAATCGATGACCATCACATACATGGAATAGCCTGGGGGGGAGTAGGAATGAAGTTATATGATGATGCAAAATATATGTGTTTATGTAAGTTTGTAATAATTGAGGTTGTGATTTTATACTTGTACGATTTATGTACAGTTTTAAATTGCTTAATAAAAATTGATTTACAAAAAATAGAGCTGTGCACTGACTTTTTACAGAAAGGAGAATTTTGACATATGTATTCACTTCCTTTAGCAGACTGCAGAGGAAGGAAAAATAGATTACAAATTATTTTTATACAATAATACAAAAAGAAACTTTTACAAACTTAGCTCCCTTTACTGGGAAAACAGTAAAACCATGATACCAAACAGATATTTTAAACAAGTGGCTCAAATTGTATATGTTACCTTTTTGCTCAGCTAACTCCCAGAGCTCATGTGCTGCCTTTGCAGATAATGACATAGGGTATTCAACAAGGACATGTTTCCCAGCCTCTAGAAACATCCTTACAGAAGAAAAATGAACATGTTACAATTATATACTTTATACTTCCTTTGAGAAGCTCAATGGTCTATTCGTTGATGTTAACTTCCCTCGAGTCAACCTCGATTCATCGATGACATAGCTCCCTGTCTCCCACTGCTCTGCTTACATTTTGCACATTCATACCCATGACCTCCCTAATTGAATCTAGGCATAGATGTTACAAAATTATTGCCAGTACCTTCCCAAATTCATAATTCCCATGGTTATTTTTGTGTGAAAATTAGAGTACATCCAATTTCAAACTGGTTTTTCATTCGCAGTTACTGTTAATGGAAGCAGGGAACTTTATAATTTTTCACTTTACACTGTGTCTTGTAATGTCTAAGTCTGTAACACAAATACTTGTATGGCACATGCAAACTTACATTGCTAGGTTAAACACAGAACTGGTAAAAATGATAGATCAGATGTCTATTTCTATGTTTTTGGAATCTGAGAAAAGGTGCTGTGTAAATGCACATACAGGACTGTCGACTGATGAGAATAATGTGCATTTTTACTTGGTTATACAAAATAGTAATAAAAACACTCAATGAGAATTTTGCTTGCCCTAATTTGTGCCAACAATATATTCAATGGCATGATGGAGAAAGAAATGATATTATAATGTAATTTTAATGCTACAGACTTAATACCTGACACTTTCGTTGTGATTTCGGTTATCTGTACTGATGATGGCAGCATGGACCTCCTTACTGTTCAGAGCTTCTTGTAGACTTATTTGTTTCACTTCGTGAACATTGCCAAGAGATCGCCTAGTTTTAGAAGAAAAATAATGAATCAAAATATATCTATTTTAACTACAGCATACCCAGACTAACTTGCCCCCAAAAATAAATAAATAAGAGCTCCTGGTTCACATAATGGTAACTGAAAGAGCTGTATCATGATCTTAGTAACTACTGTATAACTTGAATAAATAAATTGGTATAATAATTCAACCATGGATCCATAGTCTTGTAGAAATAAATTTACACTCGTGCACATCTGTAATACGGAAAAGTAATGTCTCTTCTCATACAACCCCTCACTCACCTACTGACATCAGCTTGCAGCATGGATAGTTGATGGCTTCCATATCAGTGGGGCACTAAATCTAGTTGGGTTTTAGTTTGAAATTTAAAGAAGCTATCCCTAAAATGGATTCAGCAAGTTGGATAGCTCCTTTAAAATTAAAACTAAGCTTCAGAGCAGATTCACTGCCCAAAGACATGAAAGTCATCACTGGCTTCAAGGATTTTCCAATACCACATTCTTTTACTCTTGACAGGTTAAAACATTTTCAGCATAGGATAATATCTTTGTCACTAAAGCTTTGAGTTTATGGAAATGTCTCTGATATGACATTCAGCTGAACATATCTTTCTTTCTGAAAAGATGGCAAGGTATTTTATTTAGGATGTGTTCAGATGCTAATGGCCATTCTGATTTTTAAAAATCAGAAAAATCAAAAAGCACAATTCAGCTTGTGTTGTAGCAAACTGCTATCATTTTGCATTAAAGTTTTATGTTGTTACAAGCTTAAATACCTATGAGCCACTCAAGCATGTAGACCAATGGGGAAAAACAGTTTAAAGTTAGAATTTTAACCCAACTGCACATATGGCTGAACCACTCCAGTGTGACCAAATGTTCACAGTAGACATAAAAGCTTTAGGTAAGATCTACAAATAACCTTTCTTTATTATAATGCACACTATATCTATTCACTTTTTAAATTCATATGGATATTGAGTAGAGCCTACAGAAACCATTCTGCTTCTGAAGCAACAAAGGAGAGGTAAAAATGAAGAATGCTAGGCCAGGAAGTGGTGCCATCAGCTCCTGATTCAAACATCTGCTAGCCAGAGAGAACTCTTTAGACCTGTCCTATTTTTTGTTACATCTGTTTGTTTTACTGTTTAAAATTTGAAAACTGCCTAGGGTGCACTGACAAAAAGGCAGCAGCCATTAAAATTCTCATAAATGTTGTCACACATGCATCACTTTTTGGGGGTGGGGGAGAAAGTTGTAATAGCAATAACAGAGTATACTATGCTATTCTTATTATAACGGTCACACTATGAATTTCTGCCAGAAAAAATGAAAGGAATTTGTAAATCCTACCAGAGATAGTGTCAATGGAATCATAAATGTAGGAGGTAATATTTCATGTGGGTAGTGAAAAGTTTTGAGGAACAAAAAGACTGCTTTACATTAAAATACCCAATATGTGCTTAAAACTATTTGCAACTAGCACTGGCATGGCTACAACACTTTCTCTAACAGCCTTCCAATTCTTCTTTCATGAACTGCTATGCCTTAGTTCTGAGGGAAGTCCTAACATTTAAACCAGCCAATCAAGGCAGAGCTGGTTTATTCTAAAGCCTTAGGAGCCAGGCTCACTTCAATACATACATCTGTCTTGGGGTGTATGTGTATGTGTTTTAAAACATCTCTCACCTAGATACAAAGCCCAGCAGTTTCAGGTGTTCTGCAGGACTGGAAGGCAAGGGATTCAGCAAGTCTCTGATCCGAACAGATCCTGCAATTCCAATTCCAATCACCACCGTCCCAAACATCATAAATCCTACTTGCAGAAGAGAGGAATGAAAAATATTGGAAGCTTCCATCATTATCTCCTAGTATCCTTATGTTACTATGGAAGTACAGCTACCATTTGGTTTAAAAAGTCATGCTTGTGTGTTTAAAACTATCAGAACTATTTCAAGTTTGTTTTACTTGAGACTGAGGAGAGTACTATAGCCATCTTTCCACTGTCCATTAATGGCAATATTTTAAATGAAACTCAACAATGTTCTCTTTTAAGTATTAAATAACACAAATAGTTGCTAAAAATAATTGTAATTAATAAGTAAATACTTTATCTCATTATTTCCATAGCACACTGTTCCTTTCTCTAAGCTATAAATATGAAATTGGTTTTTCCAGCAAATACCTTCTATTTATTAAGCCTCAGGTCTGATGGGGAATGCTTTGTTCCACATCTTGAGAAATGATATTATTCAGAGGCATACTGGCAATAATTGATAACCTAAAAGGTTAAATACACAGCACGTACTGTGCCCTCTCTTCTATTTTGTCTGGAAGTAAATGTATGATTCTCCAATGCAGACTGGAACCTGCAAACATGCACGGGGAGTTTAAATCCCCAGTATCCAGCTGCCTGCTTTCCAAAATTTATTACCCACCCTGCCCAGGGACCAAAAGTGGGAGAGACTCCATTAGCACTATTGACTAAGTCTTGCAATTCTGTACCTCTGCATGGCACAATCCCAGAAAATTTCAGGAGGCACAATCTCAGAAAAATGTAACCCATTCTTATCCCGCTGTTTTTAATATAAAAAAGTAAGTTTACACTTAGCAATTGGCCAAAATACCCTAAAGGCATCAGATCTCATCTGATCTTGGAAGCTAAGCAGGATCAGCCCCTTTAGTACTTGGATGGGTGACTGTCAATAAATGCCAGGTTTCATGGGCTATATTTCAGAGGAAGGAACTGGGAAAACCACCTCTGTGTATCCCTTGCCTAACAAACCCTATGAAATTCATGGGGCTGTCATAAGTTGACAGACAACTTGAAAGCACATACACACACAGACTTAAGAGTACAATCCTATGCAAATTAATCCATGCTGCATTCTATAGAATTTATCCTACTGTAAGTGTACTGCACCCTCAAAGAGTGATCCTATGCATATTCCTGAAAAGTCACAATGAATTCTGTGACATTTTTGCCTTACTTTTAGCTGGAGTATCTCCAATATTTTTTAATTAGAGACAGGAATCAAGTCGTCTTGCAAACATTGTGACTGCAAATTCCATGAGTCCCAGCCAACACAGACAATGGTAAAGAATGGTGAGAGTTACAGTCAACAACATATTAAATGCCATATAACCCCCCCTCCTCCTGCCAAAGACTCTGGATAGATTTTTCACAGCTTCTCAATCCAGCTTTCCCCCCTCTTATATTCCACAAAGATCATCTACAAAATAACTGTTTCCCTTAATTAAGAAAGCCTTCCCTGTGCAACAACTTACTTGTAATATTAACAGATGAAAACAACTTTCCAGTTTATCTGTTGGTAGCCTCCTCAGGCAGACACATCGAAGGTTCTCCTGCACACTCTTGATGTTTTCAGTTTCTCTGAGAATTTATAGCTGCCTGGATCATCCTGCTAAGAGATAAGGAATATTTGGTCACACATCAGGGTCTGGTCTGTGAGGAAAATGGTCATAAACTGGTGAGGTCAGCGGTAAGCACATTTTGATTAGTCACTGGTTCTGTAAATAATTGTCTGTACTCTGAAACTTTCCATCCATTCCTCCAATCCAACAACAACTGGGTGACAGAGTGAAGACAAGACTAAGGAGGGAGGTTGCAAGACAGAACACAACATCAGGTAAGTCAGGGAAAAATGAGCACATATCTAGAATCTTGGAAAAGACCACAAAGGCCATCCAGTCCAACCTCCTGCTATGCAGGAAAGAAGGGGTGGGGAATGGGATAATATTTCAGGGGTTTAGACTGAAAGGCCACAAAAGATGTACGCCTACCTAGAATTATACCAAGAGTTGGATATGTAAGCAGTTTTGAGATATTGTTTAGTAGGTGGTATATTAATAAACAGTAAAAATCCCACTATTCAGTTCTGACTCTCTGCTTTGCAAGAAATTTGCCACTTTCTACACATTTTCTGTAATAAAGAGATAAGAATGTGCCGCAGTTTTGTGCTTTTCACCAGTCTAGATAAGCACAAGGGTGCAACTAACTACCTTGTTATCAATCGAGAACAGCAAATGGGTATCAAGGGATTGCAAGCAAGTATTCCTGGGTAACAGTGAAATGAGATATGCTCCCTGTTTAAATATGAAAAGTCTAGCTTGTTTTGTAAAAAAAATAGCTTTAAAAAAACAACTTGTTTTCCTTTTCATAACTTGAATTAGATCCTCTGATTGCTGAAATATTGTTTGTTGTAATAAAAACAGTGCATTTCAGAGGGCTTCTTTTTCAGCTGAAACAGATCTTCCCTGCTTGTTAAAAACTGTTTTATCATTTAGGAAAACTTCCAGGAAATAGCAGAGCGTTGTTTGCAAATCATAAAATGTCTTATGATTGCAAAGAAGTATGCCATTCATTTGAGGAAAATTCCTCACACGGGATTATTTCTGCAATGTGTTTTGGACCAGAGACTATTTATGCAGATTGTCATTATTTCCATAGGACAAGGATGGCATTCACTGACCATCTGCAACTTGATAGGGCCGGCATGATGTTCTGAAGGCATGATACTTCATGGGCTCTGAAGACTGTGCGTCACAAGAGTACTTAAAGCAGAAGATGTATGGGTCATTTTTCATATTCCTCAGGGTCATTATTTATTTACATTTCACCAAATTTAAAATCTGTTCAATTGCTCTTACATCCTCAACAGAATGCATAATGATACATTTTAAACAAGATACATGGCATATCCCACCAAGATACCACCTTTCCATGATGATGGGACTGTATTCTACCAAAAAGCATGAGGGCAGCATTGCTACTGGTGGTATCTTCGAACTTTGTCATTATTTTCCATAGGACAGGTTACAATAAATGTGCCGAACACCAATGAGTTGCGCTGCCTGGCAGGAACAGTAGCAAGGAGTGACACTGGCAAAAGAAAACTAGGCTTCTTTCCTGCCCAATTAAGAGTCCTACACAGTTTAAGCAACACCCTTAATTAAATCAGTCTATTTTGAATTTGAATGAAAGACATTTGCTATGTTGTATATCAGCCACCAGAGGGAATTCATAGCATCTCTAATACATTACAATATTAGGCATAATCTGTTCCCCTGGCCCTTCAAGTTAGGTGGTTTATCAGCCACAAAAAAATAAGATTCTAAGAGCCCGTTCTCACTATGATTTAAAGTGAATTGCTGATCGCTGTATATGTGTCTCGTCCCCACCGGAAATGGTTTCACATGCAACTGTGATAGTTTGGAATCGCATGGCAAGTAGGACAAATTTTTTAAAAACGCTCTTTCCAAACACTAGATTTTTAGCAATTCTTTTGAAAAGAAGAGATTCAGAAACGTGTTCAACAAGTGTGAACGACAGCTTTGAATCACATCCCGCTAAAGTTACACTCACTGGGAGCTGGCCTCAGTTGCTTTGGGAAAGTCACCTCCTCACCGTCCTCCTCCCTCACTTCACCCAAGCAGGAGACAGCGCTCCACCGACCAAATGCTCACCTGCCTGGCCATGTTTGCAGCTCATGCCCAGCAGACAGCCCTGTGAGTCACTCTGCTGACCTCGGCCTGGACTGGACACTGCTTCCCTCCCTCCTTTCCAGCATGGCTGTTTCTGCCACCTCCTCGGGGCACCTCCAGGTTCTTACAGTGTGGGATTGGGGTCCCAGAGAGTGCCGGGGGGTCGCCTTTTCTCTGTCTCCCAGCCTCCCCCTCTCTCTCCTGAAGAGTCCTGGGCCGGGAGGGCTGGAGGAGCCCAGTATGGCCTTCCAGGGCAGAGCCCAGAGGATTTCTCCCAGAGCCAAGGGGCCCTTTTGACCATTCCTAGCCCCTCCCCAGGCTTTGTCCCCTAAAGCCCCTCTTTGATTGGATTTGAAGTTCAATGACATCTGGAGGGGGAGCCGCAGGATATACAAACCCAGAAAACCTGGTCTCCAGCGAGCTGCGGCACAAAGGAACTAGTAGAAACTACATAGTCTAAATTTGCTTCCATAGTTGGATCTAAGCATCAGGCTCGATCGATTCAGCCACCCGATGTCAACAGGATTCGCAAACTGGTTTAAATGTAAGTGGGAAAGGGCCCTAACACTATCATTGACTTTCCATTAAAAAAAATCCAAAATCCATCTTATGGTGTTAACATTTATGTTATCCAACCATCTCAAAATATGGTACACTAACTTTGGAAGCTCAAAGATGCAAAGATGGTAAGATAGGATGAGAAGGGGAAAAACGATGGTGTCCTGTTTACAGAACTAACATATTAGAATCATAGAATCATAGAGTTGGAAGATACCACAAGGGCTATCCAGTCCAACCCCCTGCCATGAAGGAACTCTCAGGCATAGCATCCCCGACAGATGGCCATCCAGCCTCTGCTTAAAGACCTCCAAGGACAGCAACTCCACTACACTCCGAGGGAGTGTGTTCCACCGTCGAACAGCCCTTACTGCCAGGAAGTTCCTCCTAATGTTGAGGTGGAATCAATTTCCTGCAGCTTGCATCCATTGTTCCGCGTTCTAGTCTCTGCAGCAGAAGAAATCAAGCTTGCTCCCTCCTCAATATGACATCCCTTCAAATATTTGAACAGGGCTATCATATCACCTCTTAATCTTCTCTTCTCCAGGCTAAACATTCCCAGTTCCCTAAGGTGGTCCTCATAGGGCATGGTTTCCAGACCCTTCACCATTTTAGTTGCCCTTCTTTGGACACGCTCCAGTTTCTCCACATCTTTTTTGAATTGTGGTGCCCAGAACTGGACACAGTATTCCAGGTGGGGCCTGACCAAAGCAGAATAGAGTGGCACTATTACTTCCCTTGATCTAGACACTATACTTCTATTAATGCAGCCTAAAATAGCATTGACCTTTTTAGCTGCCACATCGCACTGTTGACTCATGTTCAACTTATGGTCTACTTGGACTCCTAGATCCCTTTCACACATAGTTTCATTCAGCCAGGTGTCCCTCATCCTATATCTGTGCATTTCATTTTTGCGCCCTAAGTGCAGTACCTTACATTTCTCCGCATTGAATTTCATTTTGTTAGCGTTGGCCCAGCTTTCTAGTCTATTCAGGTCATTTTGAATTTTGATCCTGTCTTCTGGAGTATTGGCTACTCCTCCTAATTTGGTGTCATCTGCAAATTTGATAAGTATTCCCCCAATTCTGTCATCCAAGTCATTAATAAAGATGTTGAATAGCACTGGGCCCAGGACAGAACCCTGTGGCACCCCACTTGTCACTTCTTTCCAGGTTGAAAAGGAGCCATTGTTGAGCACCCTTTGGGTGCGGCCAGTCAACCAATTACAAATCCATGTAACAGTTAACTTGTCTAGCCCACATTTTACAAGGTTGTTTTCAAGAATGTCATGGGGAACCTTGTCAAAGGCCTTACTGAAATCAAGATATACTATATCCGCAGCATTCCCTTCATCTACCAAACTTTCCTTCATCTACCAAACTACCTTCATCTACCAAACTTTAGCGTTAAGATGTTATAGGAAGTTTATGTAGATGAAATGTGAGGCTATCTTTATGGCTGTAGGATAAGTGGGAATACAGATAGTGACATTTGGCTTCTGGATTTGTACTTATAAAGTACTCACCTCTCTAAGAACTGTATTTGCCTATACAGTATGAGGCCCCAGGCCACCATGACAGAATTGGGCAGCTAATCCAGTGGTTCCTAAACTTTGGCTCTCCAGAAGTTTTGGACTTCAGCTCCCAGAATTCCTGATTGTTGACCAAGATGAGAGTTGAAGTCTAACAAAACACCTAGAGGATCAAAGTTTGGGAACCACCAGTCTCTCTCTGGTCCAAAAACACACTGTACAAATAATCCAGTTTAACACCACTTTAATTGCCATGGCTCAGTGCTAGGGAATACTGGGAACTGTAGTTTATTGTGGAACCTGAGCTCTCTGACTGAGAAGGCCTAAAGTCTCACAAAACAAACAATTCCCAGAATTCCCTACCACTCAGACGGCAGTTAAAATGGTCTCAAACCGGATTGTGTGTTTTGGACCTCTGTTTCAATAACATCTGGTCTGAAGACAAATTTAGGCACTGGAACAGACCAAGCACATCAGCTGAAGCCAAATTAAGCAGCCTATTTCCTTGGTGAGTTTTTTCCCCCTTGGGGGAAGGGAAGCAACAGAAAAGTAAGTCTCAGTTTATGATATGAAGTCCACTTCCTCAAATTTATGTGCCCCCTGCTCAGCAGATCAATTTAGCATCTTCCAGTTTTAAAAAGCTTCAGAGATAGCTGTGTCGATTAAAAAACAAAAAAAACAAAAACCAAAATCCAAAATTCATCATGTGGATATACTTTTATTGAGGGAATCAAAATGTGCAATCACAGAAACCTAACTCCATGCTTTACTAGAACTCCCTCTTGTCAAAAACAAAGAGTGATCCCAGGAGCAACTAACTATAGCTCCAACTCGCGACCAATCAATTTAATTCCTTCCCCAAAACTGCTTGGTTCCCCAGCAGTATCAGTATTCTATGACTGACAACACAGCACCTAACCAATGGGTGATATGGACAGGTTGCTTACCTGTAACAGTATTTCTTCGAGTGGTCATCTGCGAATACATACAAATGGGTTCTCTGCGCCTGCGCAGTCGAATTCGGAACTTTCTGGAATCACTAGGCAGAAAAGCGGCTTGCAACTTTTTGCAACTTTTTGGCGGTAGCCCCTCCCCTCCTCTATATAAGCCCTGTTCCCGCTCTTTTCCTCAGTTCCGAAATTTTTCCGCCGCAAGCGACGGAGGAGCAGAACAATGTTGAGCAGGACACTGAGGGGAGGAAGGGTGGGATTTGTATGTATTCGCAGATGACCACTCGAAGAAATACTGTTACAGGTAAGCAACCTGTCCTTCTTCTTCGTGGTCTCTGCGAATCATACAAATGGGTTAGACTAGCAAGCTTAGGTAAGCGACGGAGGGAGTGTCATGACAACAGTTGTGAAGTGAACCAAAAAACATTTATTGATTCACAATAAAAACTGTCAAATTGAACTAACCCTTGTGTGATTCTTGCATGAATTATAGAACATAACAACAATAGTGCAATGCTGCTCACAAAGCAGACATAAACAAGATACTCAGAGAGTAAACTATGTACATGGTGTATAAATGCAATCAGAAAGACACCATAACACCCAATCCTGGATGCAAAGGAAATCAAGTAATAAGGCAAACAGTGCAACAGTTAGTGCAATGTGTCATATGTAACAACAATGCAATGTAAAATCAACATGGCATAGTACACAACATGGCATAGTACAGAACTTGACATTAGTGTAAACCAGACAGTAGCACTGCTCTGCCAAAGGCTGCATCTGTCCTTGCCCTGGTGTCCAACCGGTAATGTTTTATAAAAGTCATAGGTTGGGACCAGACAGCAGCCTTACAGACATCCTCCAGCGGAACCCCAGTCAAAAAAGCGGAGGATGTCGCTACCCGCCCTAGTTGCATGTGCCCTGACCCTGGCTGGAAGAGTTCTACCCGACAGTTCATAACAGAGGTGGATGGTACCAGCCACCCATTTAGAAAACCTCTGAGCAGTCACGGGTAGTCCCTTCTTAGGCTCTGAGTAGCACTGAAACAGTCTGTCAGAGCGGCTCGAACCCGAAGTTCTGTCCAAATAGAAGGCCAAAGCCCTCCGAACGTCCAGCAGATGCAAACGGCGTTCGGTGTCGGTGGTCGGGTTCGGGGCCAGGGTCGGGAGCACAATGTCTTGGCACATGTGAAAAGCAGACACTACCTTAGGCAAAAAGGTAATGTCGGTACGGAGGACCACCTTATCCCTGTGGAACCGAAGGAAAGGTTGGTCCCTCCGTAAGGCACAGAGCTCGCCAGCACGGCGGGCAGAGGTAATGGCTACCAGAAAGGCTGTTTTCCAAGTCAGCAGCCTCAGGTCAGAGGTAGCCATGGGTTCGAAGGGCTTGGTACCAAGACGAGACAAAACAACCTCAAGGCTCCACGCAGGTGCCGGTACCGAGGCCGGCAGATGGAGGTTGTTAAAGCCCTTCAAAAACCCCTTCACCAAGGGGTCCTTGAAAAAGGAAGGTTTCCCATCAAACTGGAAATGGGAACAAATAGCAGACAAATAACACTTGATGGAGTTAAGGCACAGCCCCGACTCCACCAGCGTCATCAGGAACTCCAGCACCGTCGGTGTCGATACCCTGGATGGAGACAGGCCTCTCGAATCCAGGAAGCGGAGGAATCTCTGCCACTTGCAGGAGTAGGACCTTTTGGTTGCCGGTTTGTGGGCCGCCAGGATCACACGCCTCACCGCCGCCGGGAGGTCCGCTAAGGCCGGAGTCGCCATGCCACGAGAGGAAGGTCCTCGATGTCCGGATGACGAACTCGACCCTCCTGTAGAGTGAGCAGGTCTGGTCTGGGCTCGATCCTGAAGAACCGGTTCCGCGACAGGTGAAGAAGAGACGGAAACCACGGCTGCCTGGGCCACCAAGGGGTGATCAGGATGGCGTCCGTCCGGTCTCTCGACATCTTGGAGACGACCCTCGTGATGAGCGGGAACGGAGGGAAGGCATACAGAAATTCCCCCGTCCAGCTGTGTAGAAAGGCATCCCCGAGCGAGCGTCGAGACCGATCCCGGGAGCAAAACCGGCTGCAGTGTGCGTTGGTCTCCGACGCGAAGAGGTCTATCTGCGGGGTGCCCCATCTGGAGAAGAGGTCCGCGACCACGTCGGGGTGGAGAGTCCACTCGTGGCACTGCGAATCTGACCTGCTGAGCCGGTCCGCCAAGACGTTCTCCTCCCCGGGAAGATGCACTGCCTGCAGGAAGATCTTTCTCGGGATGCACCAGTGCCAAATCCGAAGAGTTATCTCCAGTAAAGTTGGAGATCTGGTTCCGCCCTGTTTGTTCAGGTAGTACATGACAGTGGTGTTGTCCGTCAGGAGCTGCACTACCCTTCCGCGAAGCTCGGATTCGAAAGCCTTCAAGGCCTTCTCGACAGCTAGCATCTCCAGGGCGTTGATGTGGAGATCTTGGTGACGCGTTTGCCACTTGTCCCTTATGGTGAGACCCATAGTGTGGGCTCCCCAACCGTCCATGGATGCGTCCGTGGTGAGGACCACCTGCGGGTCCGGAGAGATGAACGGCATGCCGGCGCAGACGTTCTGGGAGTCTAGCCACCAGGACAGGGAACGAGCGACCGGCCTCGGTACCGTGAGCCACTTACTTGCAGGATCGGCCAACGGGTTGAAGACGGAGAGGAACCACGACTGTAGGGGCCGGAACCGGAGCCTGGACCACGGGGTGACGAAGGTGGTCGAGGCCATATGGCCCAGCGCTACCTGGACTTCTCGGGCCCGCACCCGTCTGTTGGCACAGCAATGCCGGACGGCCTTGGAGAGGGACAGAAAACGGTCCTCGGGCAGGGATGCGATGCAACTTTCTGAGTCGAGGATAGCCCCGATGAACTTGATCCTGGTGACGGGGGTCAAGTGAGACTTCTCGAGGTTTAGTACCAGGCCGAGAGACTGGAGCAGGGAGACGGCGAAGGAGATGTCCTGACAAAGGTCCTCTTTGGAGTTTGCCGCGAAGAGCCAATCGTCTAGGTATGGGAAGACTCTTGACCCTCGCTGGTGCAGATAGGCGACTACCGGAGCCATGCACTTGGTGAAGACTCTCGGCGCCGTGGCGAGTCCGAAGGCATGTCCTCTATAGCGGCCTTCGCCTGCGGGGTTAAATCTGAAGCCCGAAGCCAGGCATGTCTCCGGAGGGCCACACTGGAAGCCATGGACTTGGCCGAACAGTCCGCCGTGTGTCGCGCCGAGGTAATCAGAAGGCCGGCAACCGAATGCACCTCCTCCCGGAGCTGGTTTGCAGCTGGAGCCTTCTCCTGAGGGAGGTCAGCCAGCAGGGGGGACATCCTCTCCGTCAGGTATTGGATGTAGGCCCCCATGCAGGCATTATAGTTCGACACCCGCAGTCCCAGAGCTGAGGCCTCGAAGATCTTCTTAGAAATCCCGTCTATCTTCTTGCCCTCGCGGTCCGAAGGAGACGGGGAGGTCTTTGGGGTGAAGACCTTCTGTGACCCCTCGACAATTGCCAAATTCTGAGGCGGGTGCGAATGGAGCCACTCTGCCGATGATGGGGAGATCTTGTAAATGGAGTCGATCTTCCTCGAGGTCGACGGGGTGGATGCTGGATTCTGCCACGACCTCTTGGCGATCTTCTCCAAGGACGGCAGAAACGGGATGGCTGCCAATGTTGGTGCCGAGCCCTGAACTCGTTTCTCGACCGGGTCGAGGGCCTCCTCCTCAGAACGAGACACCTGGAGCTCCAAAGCATTCGCCATCTTGATAACGTGCTCCCCAAAGGTGTGCACGTTATCAGTAGGAGACACTGGACCTGGTTGGTAAAAGGCCTGCCGAACCGGCCCCTTTTCCTCAGTGTCGGTATCGATCGGAGATGGAACCGAACCTTCGGTGTCGAACTCCACGTCCGAGTCGGAGCTGGGCCCTCCACAGAGTACCGCACTGGAAGGGGAGTAGGCCGTCTGGGTTGCTGCCTCTCCGCGAACGGCGTCCTCCTCAACGACCTTCGACGGTGCCAAAACCTGGACCTCCTCACCCACTCTGGCAGACACATCCAGCGGGCGCCAGCGCTTGCCTCGTGGTCTGTCAAGAGTAGAAGGGTCAACCGCCACAAAGTACTTGCCGGACTAGCTATCATAATAGTATTCCGGCTCGTCCTCGGTCTCGGCCATAGGGGTCGGCGACCTACGAGACCTCTGGCTCAGCTGTAGGGAGTGCTGAGCGGGCGTCAGGCTGCGCGGCACCGATGTCTCGCGCCGGGCGGCCTGGGAGCGAGGCGACGCTTCTGTCGGTACGGAGGCGGTCGGTACGGAGGCGGGCCTTTCGACAGCGGGAATTTCCGTGGCGGGAACATCCCTCGGTGTCGACGCACGTGGCAGCTCGGTTCCCACGTCGGAATCGGAGCGGGCCTTCTTCTGGAGGGTCTCACCCTCAGAGGAGCGCTTTTTCCGGAGGGATTCCCCCTCGGTAGAATGCTTCCTCTTGGCAGGGGCTTTAGAAGTGGATTCCTTCAGAGAGGAAGAGCCCTCTGCCACGCCCTGAGAAGGAGTTTTCACCTTCTTTCTCCGATTCTCATCCCTGTGGTCCTTGCCCTGCCTGGGCTTGTCCTTCTTGGAGGACTTAGACTTCTCACCCGTCTTCTTAGCCGATTTCTCGGCGGGGTGAGTCTCCGCGTCCCGGGAGGACTTGGAGGGACCAACAGGGGAAACAACAGTCACCTTCTCCTGAGACATCTTGGAGGCCGGAACGGGTGCTTTAGAGACCGAAGCCGGAACCGAAGCCGAAGGCAGGATCTCCTGAGGGGCCAAAGCCCGATCGAGAAGGTAGGATTTCAGCCGAGAAGCACGGTTCTTCCTCGCCTGCGAAGTCAATGATCTGCAGAGGGCATAGCTCTGGGTGTCGTGGGCCTCGCCCAGGCAGATCAAGCACTTGGAGTGGGGGTCCGTGTGAGGGACCTTGGCCCCACAAACAGCGCAGTGCTTAAATGGAGCCGGAGACATCAAGTCCAAATCGGGATCCAAAATCGAAGTCAATCAAGCCGAGAGGTCAAACAATAGCCGAGTCACAGACGAGGGAGAGTAGTCGAGAAGCAAGCCGAAGATCGAAAAACCAAGAGAGACAAGCCAAGCGATTCCACACTGTTCCTTTAGAGTAGCCTACGCGGCGGAAAAAAAGGAACTGAGGAAAAGAGCGGGAACAGGGCTTATATAGAGGAGGGGAGGGGCTACCGCCAAAAAGTTGCAAAAAGTTGCAAGCCGCTTTTCTGCCTAGTGATTCCAGAAAGTTCCGAATTCGACTGCGCAGGCGCAGAGAACCCATTTGTATGATTCGCAGAGACCACGAAGAAGAAATATATATATATATATATATATATATGCATTACCTTTCAAACAGATACAGTTGTGGACAACAAACTACAACTTTGAACATTAACATGATGCCGGAGCACAAGTGTCCATATGTAAAAGCCAGTTGTGTTTTTAGCATCAATGTTAACTCAAATACAAGCCCAATGTATTCTGAACTGTAATGTCTGCCATCAGAACATAATAAAACTGAGGCAGCATTGCTAACACAAATAATAATTTTAAAAGGTATCTACAAAACACAGTAGATACATGTCTCTTATAATCTTCATAGAACATGTATTCACTTTAACATTATGTAAAAAATAAACAAGGATTAATGAATACTCATCAAGTGGCACTCTGCAAAAAGAAGCTGTTTTCTTCCAGCTTGGCTTAAAAGGCAACTACACAATTGGCAACATGACTACAACTCGCATGCACTTGTATTATAGTTCACAAATGCTCCTTTAATCATCTCTATCTATGTCAGTCAAACAATATGTAGCTTCTCTGATCTTCAGTTCCTCAAGTGGATAATGCAATTGTTCATATTTAACTGATGCCATCTGTTCAATATTGGTTTTTCCCAACCCCAGTTCTAAAGTGACAGACACCAGCATTCTCTGTAGCAGACTGTTGTGTAACAAGCACCTAGTTTTATTTTTCATTTATTCCTTTCAATCATATGAAGTACATTTACATTTATAAAGCTGGCTGAACAAGAGCTACACATTTCACACTGTGAATGCAAACATTCGGGGTGACCATGCAAGACAGGCTCCAGAGGTAGTGAGGTCAAACATAAGCTGGGGTCAAGCATACATTGGGGTCCAGAGATTGGCAAAGAGTGATCACCCCTAACAGTGCCATCCTCAGTTTACATATAATGTCCAAGAACATAAATGTTAACATGACAAAAATGCCCAGCTTGTTTCTCTCCAAAGAGGCTCACTCAATGGCTTGCAGAAAAACAAAACTAACAGCCCCTCTACAACATTCTGGGACAAGTACTGTGACAATGTAGCATGCTGTACATGAATAATAATATATGTGGGGTGTTTTCCAAGAAATAGTCATGTTAGTGTTGCAACTAAAAAGAAGAAGAAAAGGAGGGAGGAAAGGGAGGAAAAAGGAAATGTGCCAGCATCTTTAAGACTAACTGGCTTTAAATGGATATATACCAACTTGGATCTATAAAATAATGTTTAGATTCCCAAGATAAAATACAAGAATATATAATATATGGGACTAGACAGTATTTATTTGTCAAACAAGCTCTCTACTCAGCCCTCTTACAGTTTTACTATACTTCTCCTCCCAACCCCTGTGCTTTGTAACTGGGGTCTTTCAACAAAGCACTTTGGTAATACTGTCTAATAGCAGCATATGTGACAGTATAATTAGATTATACTATCTTAGCCAGGCATATCCAAAACAGACACTGGGACAGCCTCTAGTTCTTGTCTGTACTTGCTACAGCCATGTTTATTACAGGGAGAAAAGCAATGGGGAATATGAATGCCAAACAGTTTAACTTAAAACTGAAATTTAACTGACAGCATGTGGAAACTTGTGAGCATTTATATATAAATAACTGTTATTTTAACAAGCCATAAGATGTGCAGCTGTATCATATGTTTCCTGGGAAGTAAGTTCCACGGGAGATTATTTTTTAATTAAGAAAAGGACAAGAGGTACTGTGCTACAATCTTAGCTGGGGCAAAAGAACTGTGGTCAACTACACATCCCATCCACTTTAGCCAGCATACTCAATGATGAGGGCCAATGGGGGTTCAGGTCCAACAATACCTGACAGATCACGAGTTCCCTAACCCTAGTCTAAAGACACAACCATACTGCAAACTTTAGTTGTGAAGAACTGCACATCCTTCCTAAGAAGTAATTCCCACTGATTGAGAAGTATGTCTCCCTGACCCCTGTGGGTCAGAGAGTGTGCATAGGACTGCAGTCTAAATAGTTCAGTAAACTTTTGCTCTTCTATGAAAAGCTAGAAAGTTGTAGGTCTGTGATGAATTCGGGAAAATTCATAGCCTGCTAGCAAGTGAAAGTTCCCAAGATTTTGGTGGGCATGGGGGAAACAGTAACTAAGTAGTATAATATTAACTATGCAAGCCTATGCATGCACACCAAGAAATAACACAGAAATAATCCCACAAAGTTTTACATTGATTAATCCTAATTAAATGTGTACTGGATTCCTGCCAAGATATCAATCTACAGTGTAATACAGTCTAATCTCCACAATGGCAAATATCTCATGTCAATGTACACATGTACGTTGTTACTGTTGTTGTCTACCTCCAAGCTGTTTCCAACCTGTGGTGATCCTAAGGCAAATCTATCATGGATGGGGGCAAGATTTGTTCAGAGGGGGTTTGCATTTGCCTTCCTCACAGACTGAGAGAGTGTGATTTGCCCAAGGTGAGCCAGTGGGTTTTCATGACTGAGCAAGGATTCAAACCCTGGTCTCCAGAGTCATAATCGAATGTTCATACCACTACACTACAATGGCTCTCATACACATATATGTAAATTTATAAAAATAACTATAAAGAGAAATACAACACATCTGCCCACACTGAGGAGAACCAATAATGGTGACCTATATTATTTGTGATCAGCTGGCTTGTTGCTAACAGCTGATAGGCAACTTCATGCTGCCTGTTCTTCCTACAGTTCATCTTTCAACTGGAGGTGGACTGGCCCTTTCAGCTGATGATTCTCACAAACAGAAGTCAGTCCTCTGATAAGTCTTAAAACAGAGCAACTTCTTCTGTAAAATAGGACAGATGGCCACCTTGTAACTTCAGAAAAAGCACATGGTTTAGCTTTAGAATACAGGTGGGGAAATTGCTTTTTTTTCCCTTTCCATTTTTAAAGAAGCATTCTGACACTGATAAAGCTGCAAGTCAAAAAAGATCCAGTAAGTCTGCTCCTGGACATATTATCAGAAATACTGGCATAACCTACCCCTCTTGTACATCAAGAAGCTGTTTTCAGAACAGTCACACATCTTGGTGTTCATGGAAAGAAATAATTACTTCCAAGCAATCAGCCAAGGACACTATAAAATCTAGTCTCTTTCTTCTTCTTTTTCTTCTTTCTTTTTTTTTTTTCTTTTCAGCAAGGGGTGAGTTATCTAGGGCCTACAGGGCAGATAAGATTTAATAGAAGGAGGGGGGAGGCCTGCAAGTTTCTTCTGTTAATATCTTATAAGAAATATTTATAAGAAATTTAGGCCATCAGTGGCTTTCATCAACTTTCACTTTTTTAAGATATACAGTATTTGCAACTAAGGACAGAAATAAGGACTGAAACAACAAAATGCTGGCATCTTGCAACATGTATACTGTGCATTTCAGTTGGCCAATAAAGGTATCACTGTTTGGTGAGTATTTGCAAGAGTTTAGCTTTACAACATAGCTTATTAAAATAAACATTACAAATTGCATTATGTTCTCAAGAGCAGAGCAAAAGATTCTGGGAAATTGGGACTTTATAAATAAGTTTGTTAACTAATCCAAGTCTGAACCTGACCAAGTTTAATTGACTTTATTTTTCAATATGGCATAAAGGGAAAGTGGCCTCTAAGTCAGGGTACTGAGCTACCGTAAACCTTCAATTTCAGATGTCCAAATACTGTCAAGTGTGCATTTTACAAACACATTCTAGTTTTGTTAACTTAAAAGCCCTATTATCTCTATCAAATTATATAGTCAATAGCTTGTGAAATAGGCTGTTCTTGGCAAAAGCACCAATAGTGACTAATTCATATTCATTTCACATACCCTTTCAAGCCTGATCTAAATTAGTATGAAAGAACATTGCTGCCACAGTTCCTCAACCTTACTTTCTGCTGCATTAGAGAAGGACAGAGTTTTTGTTAAATAACATTTCTCATACAATAAAACAGGTTTCCTGGGAGACAACATATTAACCTATGGAGTTTTAAAGCAGTTACTTCTTTTAGCAAAACAGTCTTGAAAACGTCCAGCTATTTTTAGCCTGGACAAAAAAAAAAAAGTGTAACGCAATTTCCCGTTTATTGTGGTTTCCTGGTGCTTTAAAATTAAAATCTCGAACCTTGACTCAATTCTCCTCTCTTTCAGGCTAAAGAACAAGGTAAATACCAGCAAAGTTTCTTATGAGTGAAGTTCACACATCTTTAAAGCAGGCACATTCCTGATAAAGCAGTTTCCAGCCACTTTGAAAGTGGGGGCATTTAGATGGTGCACACTTTGAAAATGGCTGGGAACTGGACTGAAGCCACATCCTAGAGCTCAAAATCAGAGGAAAAAGAAGCTGGAATAGTCCAACTGAAGCAGAAAATGCACTTCTTTGATGGCACTGGGGGACACAGGAGGTACTTGGCTGCAGGCAGTGTGTTTGTGCAATGGTGCACATGTATGGTGGGGATGCAACAAAAAAAATCACCCAGCGGTGTGGCTTGATGCCATGCTGTATGGTCAGCCCATGCTTATTCAACCTGCCTTGGGAGTGGGCCATGTAGGCAGTAGGGTTTTGGCCCACTTTTGGAAAAAGCAGGATCAAGCCGCTTTTTCCTGCCCATCTGTTCCACCCCAAAGAAATCCTTTCTATGGACATATGGATAAGCATTACTATACCATTTTGGGCATCTCCCCCAGCTAAGCTAGAAGACAGCATGCAGGAAAAGGAGGGAGGTCAGAAAGAATGAGATGGAAAAATTTACCGTTATGTTGCTAGCCTGTCAAGAGATTGCTCTGTGTTCAAAATGAGGTGAAATGAGGTACACTATTGCTATTCCACACTACTCTTCAATAACACTGTTGTTTAGCTAGGTGTATATTTTCACTTGTCTGCCCCTTTGTAACAACCTGAGACAGAGAGAAGTGAAAGAGAAAAAGAAGATTTTTTAATATAGCTCCTTAATTCATTGGGATCTTCTATTGGACCAGCTCCTCATTGAAGACAACATTACAATGTGGTTTGGAGGATCCTGAAGGCACAGCCTCAGTTTCTACAAGATTCCCAGACTTGGCACTTACATATCAAGAGTTTATTCTTCTACACCTGCCAATGTATAATAAAGCCAGGACTTCTTGGGTTGAAGCCTTATGATTAGCAGGGATGTCAACATCATCTGGAACCCAACTGCTTTTGAACACCTGCAGAAGTTGGAGGGGAAATTGATTTTCCAGCAGCAAGGTACTGTTATTCAAAATATTCTGAGTAGCGTGAACTTGAGTGTACAAGACCCCTATGAAACACTTGCTCCTGGTGGAGAGGTAAAGTGCTTTAAAAATATAAAAAGACCCACACAGCCATCTGAATTTTTGAACATTTCTTGCAAGCACTGCTAAAGATCATAATAGTTATGATCAGGGCCTGATTTTTATCACTGCATCTCTGTTCCTTGCAATTCAGAGCCACAGAAGTACTGTAGATAAACTAAACTGTCAGATATCATCTGCCATTACAAATCTTTTCATCATGGAACTGTTGATTACTTTTCATGGAACTCCATGAACTGCTTGTACTTCAAATCCTGACATAGTCAGGATTGCCCATTCCTGTAATAGTATCAGGGTTATTAGTTTTTTTTAACACTTGTAATGTGCAAAATGGTTAACAGCACCTTTCATATCCCCTCACATCATAATTGTGAGATATCTTGTTAGTTATCAGTGTTAAGTTACTAATGGGTGCTGTTGACTAAGTCTGCTAAGTCTTGAAACCAACTAGGATGCTAGGTGGTAGGACCTTAGCATCCAGACTAAGGCTGGTTTTGGGGGGCTTTTAAGTATGGAGTCCACCTATGAAAAACAGCTCCACTGCAAAGGAATTGAATACTCCACTGCAAATGTATTGAATAAAGGTTGTGGTAGATTACCAGATCCAAAGCAAACAGCCCAGGAAGAATCCAAGATGCACATCAATGCACTGCAATTACTCATGACATTCAAAATGAGACAGCCAGCATGGTGTAGTGGTTTGAGCACTGAACTATGATTCTGGAGACCAGGGTTCAAATCCATGCTCAACTATGGAAACCCACTGGGTAATCTTGAGGAAGTCTCAGAGGAAGGCAAAGGTAAACCCCCTCTGAACAAATATTTCCAAGGAAAGCACATAATTAGAATAACTTAGGATAGTGTATATCGTAAGTTGGAAAGAACTTTAATGCACACAACAGCAACATTTGAAATTACATAAATCTTTGCTACTGCTATTAGAGAGAAGATCACAACAGACAATATGATGGTAGTTTGGTTACCTGAACAAGCAGTAAGGAATCCATTCCTGATTGTTGCTCTAGCTGACTCAACATCTTTGGTACTGGTGCATCCAGTCACACCTAGCTGATAGTGATTCATTTTGCAGGAGAAAAAAATTACCCTTACAGATTGCTTGAGCAGGAAAAACATGTTTACATGAATGGATAATGAATGCAGTTCTAAGGGATCAACTGTTTGAAAGATGGGGAACACCCAAAGCAGACCTGTTTGCTTCACAATTGCTACACTGCAACAGAGCAGGAATAGGCCTGAGGTCACCAGGAAATGTCTTTGTCCTATAAGCTTCCTATAAACAGTAACAAATGCTTTGTTATTGTTTCCCCCATTTCTAATGATAGTCAAAGTGGAGCAAAAATCAGGTGAAACAGAACAAACTACAGTATTTTGTAAACCCTGGTGGCCAAGAAAGACTTTTCCATTCTTCTTCATTTTCTATTTCTTCTTTGATTTTCCATTAAAGGTTATTCCAGCTCTATGATTCTATTACCTTTAAAGCCCTACATGGTTTTGAGTCCAGGTTACCCCATACACTCAGGTCCTATGGCAGACATTTACTCCAGTCAGCCCCAAGACTAGGTGGACAACTGTCAGCAAGAGGACTTTTTCTTCAGCTACCCCCAGACAGCGGAATGACCTGCTGGAAGAGATCCAACAGCTGAATAGTTGTCCGAATTTAAAAGAGTATTAAAGACCAGTCTCTTCTGGCAGGCTTATCCAGATGACTTTTAAATTGTGAATTTTAAATGTGAATTGTTTTAATATATGTACATCTTGCTTGGCCTTTTAAACTGATGTGTGTCTTAACTGATGTCTTTTAATTGATGTTGTTTGTCTTAATTATTGTTCCCTGGCTCAATCTGTGGAAAGAGGCAGATTTATTATTCATTATTATTATTCAACTGTCTCATTACACATCCATCTTGTCCTCTAATGCAGAAACATTCAGGCTAATATCTGCAGAGAATTGTTGGTAGCTTCAGAGGATAGCTGATATTTGGATAAGAGCAAGGAAACTACACTGTTTTACATAACCAAGTGGTTTGCTTTCTGCAAGTCTGCCTAACAACAGATTCAAATCCCTCTCACTGTTCTTTTTGTTAAATGTATTTGTTTTCAGCTAGCCTACTGCACCAGGAACTTTCTTTCTCCTAAGGAATATTTAGTGGAAATTACTGCCTTCATACTCCAGTTGGATTCTGCTACTTCCTTGTTTTCCCTGAGGTTAAAAGATTTCTGTGAGGCCTATGAAATCTCTATTGCCCTATTCAACTTGCACCTCCTCAGATTTCTTTGGTTGTTTTGTCACAATTAAGCAAGCCACCTTTGGAGCGTTTAGCTACAGTTTCCTTAGAATGTTAGTTAAAGTTATATTTTTGGTTGCTTTTAGTGAATGATGTCACTAATGTCACACCAATGAACTTGATACAGTACACTGATTTACTTTACTTTGGCATAAAATTAAGTGGTACAGGTGCCTTCCTTATCTGGAATTCCAAAATCTGAAATACTCCAAAATTTTCAGCATAACATACTGGATTTGGGTCTCATCTCCAAATATGAAATACAGTATGCAAATACTTCAAAATCTGAAAAGAATCTGAACTCCAAAACAATTCTTGTCCCAAGCATTTCAGATAAGGGAGACTCAACCTGTACTACCGGTAGTTCAGACATGTTTTGCGCCTCCTACCAGTCTCACTTTGGACAACTTTGCCATTTGCTTCCCATGTAAATGCAGAGAAGACAATTAGGCTGCTTCCTGCACTGAAGTTCAAGTGGTCATCTATGTATTTTGTTGCATTACTTTGATGGCTCCTCTATTTTTATAACAACAACAACAACAACAACAACAACATCTTTATTTATATCCTGCCTAGTCTGATGAGGATTGAGGCAACTTTTTGTTGTTGCTACCATTTAGTTGGTCATTTATTACATCTGAAAGGACTCTTTCTCTCTCTCTCTCTCTCTCTCTATATATATATATATATATTTGTTTATAGATATATATTCCCTCTCAGCTCACCAAGGCTCCAGAAGTAATGCGCAACAGTAAAAACATTTCAAACTCCATATATTAATTTTTTAAAACAATTAAAAATTCTCTTTAAGAACCATTTAAAAAGTCTAAACTTAGACCTTTCAACAATTTCAGAACAGACAACTGAAACAGAGAAGTAAAAAATTATAGGCCATGCTGAACATCACTATTTTAGCTATCTGATGCAAAAAGAGATGGACCCAGCCTAACTTCCCTGTGATATGCATACACCAACCTAGTCTTGGTGACAAGGCCTCCACTGAAAATCTCAAATTTTGAGCAGCCTCATATATGAGGAGGCATCTTTCAGATACTCGTCCCCAGCCATTTAGCATGTTCTAGATTAAAAACAAAGCCAGCATGGTGTGGTGGTCTGAGTGATGGACTAGGTGTCTGGGAGACCAGGGTTTGAATCCCTGCATGTCTATGGAAACCTACTGGGTGATCATGTGCAAGTCATACTCTTTCAGCCTAAGAGAAAGACAATGACAAACCTCATCTGAACAAGCCTTACCAAGAAAATCCTATCACACAGTTTCCATAAGTCAGTCTACTTGAAGGCACGTAACAACGATATGCCAAAACTCTTACTGTACTGTGAATTGAGCTCAGAAGCAAAATGGAGCCTTAAGGATATGATTCAGAGGGGGTAGGCAGGGCTACTGCTAAAAAAAAGGTTGCAAGATGTCCATATGCGTGATTGTACAAATGATCCATATGCATGATTGTACAAATGAGCACTTGGAAGATCATCAGCCACAAGTAAACAACCTGGAATTTTAACTTACCATTTCCAAGTGCTAAGACACAGAACATCTGAGAAGTTGCTCTGCACAGGCATGCAACTCCATAGGTGTAATAACAATGGCGACAAAGATGACTATAGGCCCGAACAGACAGGCTACAATAAAGCTGCTTTGGGTCACTTTGGAGGTATGCTGTTAAAATAATACATGTATCTTAAAAGGCTAGTAGCTGCACCAAAGCTTCACTCCAGTCCTTAGGATTATTATTCCACTAAAAGCAAAATGGAGATTATCTTGTTATCTTGTTGTAACTGTAATGATCTAATTTTGCCTTTCTTTGTCTTCCCCCCACTATTCATTACAGTCTGGATGGAGTGGTGAGGCAGTCAGACTCTTCTGTTCTTTCTACAGCAGGAAACAGATAGACCAAAATGCCGCCTTCAGCCCAATCTGGGGATATGGCATTCAGATGACTCAGTCCCAAAAGGAGTGCTAAAAAAGCACTCCTTACTGGTGGCCTGTTGTGGACTTAAGTGGCAGCTGACCGCAGAGTCTGGTTGCTGTGATCCTGCACTGCTCAGGGTGTGCTTGCAGTTGGAGCCGCTGGAGGCCGCTCTGCTTGAGGCTTGAGGCCTTAGTTAGTTAGTTTCTATTAAAATTAAAAAATATACAATTTTTAAAAAGAATTTAAAATAACAAGGAGACAGATGAACCCCATATTACATGAACTGTAGCCATGAGCTACAGATTCCAGCGTGGAAGGCACAGTGCCAAAGAAAACTCCAGCATATTTTCATATGAATATATGTGAAGCTACTTTGAACTGACTCAGTCCAATAATCTTTCCTTACCCTTAATAACAGCAAATTTTAAGAAATCCAGAGGTGGGCTCCACTGCTGCTACAGACAGAAATCTTTAAACTGAACAATATTGGGGAGTGTACCCATAATCTTGTGCCTGTTCAGCATGTGCTTGATGTGTCACCAATGGGCTCTCATGTGACATTTTAGAAGTCATAAACTCTGCTCACTTTCTGCCTGGAAAACTACAGGACCTAAGCTTTCAATATTAAGTACTGCTTGGATTCCCCCCCCCCCTTTTTTTTAATTATAACTCCCATAATCTGCCAGCCAGCATGGCTGTCCAAAACCAAAAACACCTCACCTTCACTAAGCTTAGGGCTCATAGGCATCTACACAACAATAGGAAGTCAGGTTTAAGGCAGAAGCACAGACACTGCAGTAAAACACATTGCTCTATCCTAGCTGGAAAATGCAGCAGCCACTGCAATGAATGGAAGAATGTGTTCATGGGAGCTGCATGCAAATGACAGCCAAAACCCCTTTGGTGTTAAGTTGCAGCATGAGTCACTTTGACCCATGCTATAACTCACACTCACTCCAGGGTAGTTCTCACATTACTTTTTCTAACAGAAATACTGACACCAGTGTCACAAAAACAACTGCAGTGTTGCATTGTTTTATTCCCCTGGGTGTGTAGTGAAAACAGCATTAATTGCGCAAAAACCCTGTCTTTTTCAATATAGGAGCAACCTGTCTGTGCACCTGTGGAAGGACAGCTTATATAGTGCAGCACTCCATGGTGAGATTCTGTGCATTTCTCTTCAGTTTGCATCAGTTCTGGTCAATACTTGGATGGTCGACTGTCAATGAATACCCAGTGATGTAGGTTATATTTCAGGAGAAATGGTAAAACCATCTCTGACTATTCCTTGTCTAAGAAAATCCCATGAAACTCATGGCATTGCTTAAGTCAACAAGCAACTTGAAGACACACACAAGCCAACGAAGAGTGTGGAACTCATAACTGGAAGAATTCAGCATCTGCAGCTGCTATTCACAGATTTAGGAATCCTTTTAAAATCAGGTCACAGTTATCTATCCCAAGTCATACTAACTCAGCCTTTGGCAAGCCACACCTCATTCTTCCTTCTTTGCTTGCTTGATCGTCTTTCTTTCCCCCGGTTTACAGGATGTTCCCTTTAAATATGAAAGGAATTATTAACTTTGGCAGCCTACTTTTAAAAGTTTTTTTTTAAAATGGAGCTTCTTTCTTTGCCTATTTTTACATCGGTTAATGGTTCACAATCACCAGCTTACTGGGTCTTTCTTTCCCTTTCTGTACATTGTTTCAAAGGTGACATTTCTCTTTCTGAGATAAAATATGTGAAGGGCAAGCTCGAATAACCTCCCCCATATTCCATTCCAAACAGTGTTGCCAGGTTTGCAAACTGAGCAGTAAGAGACTGTCAAAATTCATGACATGCAGGGATGACAATCATGAAGTAGCTACCGGTATTAAGTATCAAATTGAAAGTAATGATAAGTTAGCTTAGCCATGTATTTTGCCATAAAATAAACACACTGTCTACATCTATAAATTACATCAGGGGTTCCCAACATGGGGTGCCTAGGCTGCAAGACGGGATTTCAGGGAGTGCGACAAAGTGTATGGCTTGTGAGCCACTCGGTTTTTTCTGAATAAATTAGAATCAAATTGCTCAATTTAGAGTTGCATTTTATGCACGGAGTTAAAAGCTTTTTTTTTTAACACCTATTTATTCACTCGCAGTATTGTATGTGGTCCAAAAGTTAGAAATTAGATTTCTTTATCTTCAAATGGGGTATTACTTCTTGTTAGGGGGCATGAATCAAACATTTCCTAGGAGTGTGGGGCATAGAAAAGATTGGGAACCAGTGATGCATATATTTCTGTCTTTAGGAAGGTCCTGCACTCCAAAATGCAAGCTTTACGGCAGTGGTTCCCAAATGCTGGTCCTCCGGGGGGTTGGGACTTCGGCTCCCATAAGTCCCAGCCAGCCTCGCCAAATGTCAGGAATTCTGGGAGCTGAAGTCCAAAACATCTGGAAGACCAAAGTTTAGGAATCACTGCTTCAGAGGCATCTTGCTCAGTAGACAACACAATGCATATATTTCGGTCTTTATGAAGACCCTACACCCCAAAATGCAAGCTCTAGCAGCATCTTGTTCAATAAACTACGATGCATGCATTTTATGAAGATCCTGCACCCCAAAATGTAAGATTTAGGGAGCATCTTGTTCAGTAAACTACAGATGCATGCATTTTGTTAAGGTGCTGCAACGCCAAAATGCATGTGTTAGGGGCATCTTGTTCACTACACTACTTGATCATTTTATTAAGGTCCTGCACGCCAAAATGCAAGCTTTAGGGTCATCATATACAGAAAACTATACAATGCCTGCATTTTATGAAAGTCCTGCATCCCAAAATGCAAACTTTGGGGTCATCTTGTTCAGCAAACTACAGGATGCATGCATTTCATGAAGGTCCTGCACTCCAAAATGCAAACTTTAGGGTCATCTTGTTCACTAAACTACAGCATGCATGCATTTTATGAAGGTCCTGCACCCCAAAATGCAAACTTTAGGGGAATCCTGTTCAGGAAACTACAAGATGCATGCATTTCATGAAGGTCCTGCACCCCAAAATACAAACTTCAGGGTCATCATATTCAGGAAACTACTTGATGCATGCATTTCATGAAAGTCCTGCACCCCAAAATGCAAACTTTGGGGTCATCTTGTTCAGTAAACTACAGGATGCATGCATTTTATGAAGGTCCTGCACCCCAAAATGCAAACTTTGGGGTCATCATATACAGTAAACTATACAATGCATGCATTTCATGAAGGTCCTGCACCCCAAAATACAAACTTCAGGGTCATCATATTCAGGAAACTACTTGATGCATGCATTTTATGAAGGTCCTGCACCCCAAAATGCAAACTTTGGGGTCATCATATACAGTAAACTATACAATGCATGCATTTTATGAAAGTCCTGCACCCCAAAATGCAAACTTTAGGGGCATCTTGTTCAGTAAACTACAGGATGCATGCATTTTATGAAGGTCCTGCACTCCAAAATGCAAGGATCTTGTTCAATAAACTACACGATGCATGCATTTTATGCACCCCCAAAGTGCAAGCTTTAAGGGACATCCTATTCAATAAACTACAGGATGCATGTATTTTATGAAGGTCCTGCACCCCAAAATGCAAACTTTAGGATACACTACAGATCCTGCACCCCAAAATGCAAGCTTATTGTATCTAGATAAAAGGGAAGACTTTTCTAACCCTCAAATGGGAGAGATCCTTTCCAACAAGAGACACCTGCCGGCCCTTAAACTCGGGTTGTATCCACACTGGGGAAATAAGCCGGTTTGGGTGCGCTTTAACTCTTTGTCTGATCAATTGCTATAGAATTCTGGGAGTTGGAGTTTGTTGTGGGGCCTTAAGGCCCCACAACAAACTCCAACTCCCAGAATTCCATAGCCTTGAGCCAGAAAAAAGACTTAAAGCGCTCCCAAACCAGCTTATTTCCCCAGTGTGGATGCAACCCTTCAGGCATGAATGTCCCCCCTTTTCCTTTCCCAGAGAAGGAGGGATGTTTCGCTTACCCTTCGCCTTCTCTCCTTGCTTACACAACCCCTCAGTTGTTCCACTGCATCCAACACAACCTTAAATAATGCCTGCCTAGTCATTACACAACTCTAGTCCCCACCACACACTCTCCCTCCAAGAGGCCGCGCCCCTTTCCTCCTCAGAGCAAGCAGCAGCAAAGGAAGAAGAGAGGAGGCGGGGCTACAGGACCAAGCGTCCGCTCTCCTCCAAGGCCAAAGCGCGAGTGGCGCCGGCGAGGAGGGCGCGGCGGGGTCGCCCAAAGGGGCGGGGACTTGAGGGAGAACAGAGCGCGCTGATTGGTCTCTTGGGGGATAGGGGGCGGGGCTACACTGGTGGGCTCGCGATGACGACGAAGGATGTTTCAATTCTAATAATGGCGCCCCTTTTAACGGTCCCTGAGAAGAAGGTCCCCCTCAGAGACACAGAAAGACACACACACATGCCAATCATTCATCATCCGGGTCTTTTTTAGGAGATGATTTGGGGCAGTTCTATTCAACACTGAGAGAAAAAAAAAAACCTGAGAGAAAAATATATATAATGACTAATAGGGTATATAGAGTATAAACTATGCTAAAGTCTGTGTTTTAGATATAATGCTCGAAATAGTCTAAATTTAATTTAGTCCCAGCTTTGGGGAAAAGACAGGATATAAATAAATATATATATATAATATTATATATAAAATACTATATATAATAGTATATATTATATATTAGTCCCAGCTTTGGGGAAAAGATGGGATATAATTATATATATATATATATATATATATATGATAAAATATAATATATTATATTAGTCCCAGCTTTGGGGAAAAGACGGGATATAAATAAATAAATAATATATGTGTGTGTGTGTGTGCAAAATTATATATATATATATATATATATATAATATAATATAATATTATATATATATATCCTCTTCCCCAAAACTGGGACTAACTAAATTAAATTTAGATTATTTAGACTTATTATATATAAAATACGGATTTTAGCATAGTTTATGTTGTATAAATTTTGAGTGTCCATAAGAGATGTTGGTAGGACGAGAGGAGATGCTGAGAGGAATATAAAGATTTGCCCGCATAGCAGTAGTATGTCATAAAAATTTATAAAGGATGTATGAAAATGTATAAAGGTCTGTGAGGTTTTCTGCTAGTACTATGGAGTCATTTGTGTATCTTAGGCCTGCATCCGCACTGGAGAAATAACCGTTTGGCACTGCTTTAATTGCCTTGGCTCAAGGCTATGGAATTCTGGGAGTTGGAGTTTGTTGTGGGCCCAGAGCGGAGCAACTACGAGAATTCCGTAGCCTTGAGCCAAGGCAATTAAAACGGTGCCAAACCCGGTTATTTCTCCAGTGCGGATGCAGCCTTAGAATGTTAATATTCCTTCCTCCTGTTTTCACTCCTCCTTCTTCTGTGTCCAAGCCTGCTTTTCTCACAATATGTTCTGCATATAAGGTGAACAGTAGAGTGATAAGATGCAGCCTTGTCTGACTCCTTTTCCAATTGGGAATCATAGGATCCTATTGTTGGAAGAGACCACAAGGGCCATCCACTCCAAGCCCCTGCCATGCAGGAACTCTCAATCAAAGCATCCTGTTTCTCCATATTCTGTTCTGAGAGTAGCCTCTTGTCTCACTGCTAGTGAACCACGAGCTCCACTTCATAAGAGGGAATGCTTAGGGGCAATCACGTCCATCACCATGGCCATTTCCCTATTCCAAGAGCTGTCAGGAATTCATCTGGATTAATAATTCTCCTGGAGCAGACAATTCTAATCAACACACCTCCCTTGCAGAGCTCCAAATGTAAATCCCACCAGGTAGTGCTTCAATCCGTGACAATAGAACTGTAAAATGTTCCTCCACGCTCAGATCACCAACATCTTGCCCAGAACAAAAAGAACAGGTCCAGAGTGTGTCCTGCAGCATGGGTGTCACCAGATCTTAGGACAACTCATGGTTGTCACGGTAGATATGACGTCCTGAGCCAACAAAGTCTCTACACTGATGTTGAAGTCCTCCAATGCAACAAACCGAGAGGATTTCAACACCAGTACCAAGACCAACGCAGGCAGTAGACTGTTCAGCAGACTCATTACTATTGAGCAGAGATGTGAGTGGTATGCCAACAAAATCCTTATTCCATCGCAGCCACACACCTTCAAAAACACACTCAAACACAGGGCATCTGGTGATGGAGATGGTATCCAGACCACTCCAATCCCCCCTTGCCTACCGTAGTACAGAGGTCCCAGGTGGACAAACATGGGAGAGGTTAACCCCACCATCACCGCTTCAACCAGCCATTCTATGGATGTATTCCTGCCTCCCCCCCCAAGTAGGCCACATTAAGCAGATCACAATGGCCCGATCTAGACGGGCACTTTGCGGCGCGATTAGGGTTAAAAAAAGCGTTTTTAGGGTTAGGGAGGGCGTAGCATCTACATCCTCCCTAGGCCTAGAGCGCATGGACGCCGCCATTTAAAGATGGTGGCGTCCATACGGACACGCTGGAAGAGTGTCATCACGTGCACAGCGTTTCGATTCTCTGCGCACATAATGACGCTCTAGCGCCGTGAGAGGGCGCCAATTGCACCCTTCCAGTGGTGCAAAAAAAAAGCTCCAAAACAGAGCTCTTTTTTTGCATCGCATCTTTGCCGCAGCCTAGCCTTTAAATGGCTGCGGCAAAGACCCAGGGATAAAGGGGCTGCGGCAGCGGCCCCTTTCTCCCTTCAGCCCCGTTGAGGGAAGCGGGGTGAAGCGGGCGCCCAGAGCGCCTGCTGCACCCTGCTTGGAGACTGTGGGGAACCGGCAGTTTGCCGCTTCCCCGCGGCCTCCAAAAGCGGCGGGATGAGGCCTCTGGGGCAGCCCCGGCATCATCCCGCTGCTTAAAGGGGCGAGTACAGACCGCCCCTTTTGGGTGGTCTAGAAAGCCCCAATGTACATAAATTTCTCTCTCTCTCTGGAGTAGCAAACTTGAAAGCCAGTTTGTAGTGCCTTCAGGTTGCCTGTTGACTTATGGTGACCTTGTGAATTTCATAGAGTTTTCTTAGGTAAGGAATATTACAAGGAGATTTTACCAGTTCCTTCTGAAATACAGCCTAAAGCCCCTGGTATTCAACTTTGTTGTTATGTTGTTAACTCCCCTCCAGTCGATCTTGGCCCATGGCGACCCTGTGGATGACCCTGTGGTATTCATTTCACTGGAGCAAAATAAACCAATAGATATAAATGAAAAAGAGACTAAAATGCAACTGCTGTGTAGAAACTGAAATGCAGGTTTGGGCTGAATATACAGTTGAAAGTACCTAGTGGTGGTTTTTTTGGTGGGAATGGGTAGTTTGCTAAAGAAACTAATTGTCCCCTTTATGTTGTTTAGCATGCTAAGAAGGTTGAAGCCACTCCTTCCAGAAACCCACAATTAGGCTATAAGGGTAATAATAGTCCTTTGCCTTTGTTATTGCCTAGCATCTGTTCTTTGGAGACATGCTGCCTATGCTCCTGAGAGGATTGTATAGCCATTATGACTAGTAACCACTGATAGCTTTATCCTCTGTGAATTTATTTAATCTGTTTAAGAAGCCATCTTAAGCTAGTGGCTGTCACCACGTCGTTCAATGACAGCAAATTCTATAAGCTAACTATGTGCTGTTCAAAGTATTTCCATCTGTCTGGGCAGAATATCCTTCCATTCATCTTCATTGGATGAATGTGAGGTTAGGTGTTATGAGACAGACAGAAAATTTTTGCTTTTTCCACCTGATGTATAAACTGTAGTTATATCCTACTGTACCCTTTCTCTAAGTGAAAAGGTTCCAAACATTGTAATCTTTCTCTGTAGGACAGTTACTCAAGCTGTTTTGATTACTTTGATAGCTCCATCTTTTACATTTTCCTGTTACAATATACCTTATTGAAGTCCCATAGCTTGAAAAATACACAGTATTCCAAGAGTGGTAATACCATAGATATATATAAAGGCAATAGGATGTCGACAGTTTTAAGTTATTATTCCTTTCTTCATGATCTCAAATCTTTAATTTGCTTTTTTTAGCAGTAGCCACACCATTTCCAGCTGAACTACAATTAGTACTGCCAATTCCATCTGTGTGTGTGTGTGTGCGCGCGCAGACCCCACCAGGTTAATAATAATAATAATAATATGATTTATTTCTATACCGCCCTTCCATAGATCAGGGCGGTGTACAGCAAGTAAAACAATAAAAACAATGACATAAAAACAGTTAAAAAGCCAAATACAATAAAACAATAAAAGTATAAAATCACAATTCTCAATTACAGGTGCAAGTACAAATAGGCAGCAAAGCGAAACAGTGGGCGGCATTACAACAGGCTAATACATAAAAAGTCCATTCAGCGGTATGCCTGGTTAAATAAATAGGTCTTTAGATCCTTTTTGAATTGTGCAAGGGAGGGGGACAAGCGGAGATCAATAGGTAGAGAGTTCCAGAGACCGGGGGCAGAGATGGAAAGAGCCCTCTTCGTCGTGGTCACTAGTCTGGTCTCCGGAACTCTCAGTAACCGCTGTCCAGAAGATCTAAGTGTGCGGGGCGGATTATATGGGAAGAGACGGTCCTTCAAGTACCCTGGGCCCAAGCCATATAGGGCTTTATAGGTAATAACCAGCACTTTGTACTGAGCCCGGAAGCGAATCGGCAGCCAATGTAGATCTTTTAATATTGGTGTTATATGGGCGGCCCTGGGAGCGCCAGTGACCACCCGCGCTGCCATATTTTGTACCAGTTGTAGCTTCCGAGTATGATACAAAGGCTGCCCCATGTAGAGTGCATTGCAGAAGTCCAACCGAGAGGTTACTAGAGCATGTACTACGGTTTCAAGGTCCCCCCGGTCCAGGTAGGGACGCAGCTGGCGAATCAGCCGAAGCTGATAACAGGTGCTCCTGACCGTCGCATCCACCTGAGAGGTCAGACGGAGCGACGAATCGAGGAGCACCCCCAGACTGCGTACTGTGTCCTTCACGGGGAGCGTGACCCCGTTCAGGACGGGTGGAACCACCTCCATCCCTGGACCGGGAGAGCCTATCACCAGCACTTCCGTTTTCTCTGGATTCAGGCTGAGTCTGTTTTCCCTCATCCAGTCCATTACTGATTCCAGACAGGCCACGAGGGGAGCGATGCCATCCCTGGTCACTGCATCAGTCGGAGACATAGAGAAGACTATTTGGGTGTCATCAGTGTACTGATAACACCGCGCCCCATGCCTCCGGATGATCTCTCCCAGCGGTTTCATGTAAATGTTAAAGAGCATGGGGGACAGAGCATGGTTGGTCCCTTCTTCCACTGATGTGTGTGTGTGAGAGAGGTGCTGCTTCCTGGCCCACCATATCTCTGCTGCTGTGGGTCTCAAGGGAGCCAAGGTGGCAGAGAAAGAGGGACAAGCACACTCCCTTCCTCCCCACTGTTCCAGTTCTGGGCTAGGTGACCCAAGGCACCAGAGAAGGAGGAATGGGTGCCTGTGTGGTTGGCCCTCCTTCCCCATTGCCTTGGCTCACTCTTGCTCGCTCAAGCTGGCCAAGGCACTGGGGAAGGAGGCAGACACACACACACACAAGCACACAGCTTTCACTTTCCCCCACTCACCCAGCTGCTCCCCCTTGGGCAAACCAGGATGGGCATTTGGGCAGCTGGTGGCCCCCTCCAGCAGTGCCAGGTGCCTGCACCTGGTGACACCAACACTAGAGATGTCACTGGTTAGGAGTCAGTTGCATCCACTCTTAATTGCTTCGTCTATTTATTTGAGCGAGTCTCAGTTTCATTTACAGTTGGCCTTCCTTATCTATGAATTTTTTATCCACGGATTCAAGCATCCACAGGTTGAACATACAGTGGGCCCTTGTTCCAAGATCCCCTGTGGATAACAAAATCTGTGTAAGCTCAAGTCCCATTAAATATAATGGCACAACAAAATGGTGTCCCATATATAAAATGGAAAATCAAGGTTTGCTATTTAGAATTTATACTTTTGGGGAATATTTTCAAGCCGTGTATGCTCAAATCCGTGGATAAAAAAATCCACGGATAAGGAGGACCAACTGTATTTTTTTTAAGTATAAATTCCAAATAGCACCATTTTGCTATGACATTGTATTTAATGGAACTTGAGCATCCATGGATTTTGTTATCCACGAGGGTCCTGGAACCAAACCCCAGAGGATAATAAGAGCCCACTGTATGCTTTGTACTGTACCAGGTTATTGCTTATCTTCTGGTCTTTCTTTGCAATGCTATCTCCTTTTTCTGTCTATTTCTATGCTTGTTTTATCTGTCACCTGAAAATAATGCATGTAACAGGGTTAGGTTTGGCCCACGACTTGTGCTCTAATGCCTTTATTTATCAAACGTAGGTGTTCAGAGGTAGGTGGCATGTAATTTTTTTTAAGTTGTGGGGAGTTTTTAAAAAATGTTGTGGGGCAGGACCGCAAAATCTCTCCCATTTTAGTCACAAAACTTTGGCAGGAGCCTCTGACCCCCAATTGTGTGGACATGTGCAACCTAGAAACAGCCAAGTATAGCCAGGATGCACAAAGTTATTAATGAGGAAGACCATAAAGCTAAGAAAGGGTTCAGCAGTGTGCTTTTGCCTGAATCTATTGGGAAAGGCAGGATTCCTGCCCCACATTGTTGTTGCGGTTTTTGTTGTTATTTATGTATTATTTATGTCCTCCCCATTTCCCAAACTTGGGCTCTTTGAGCTAATTGAGCGAAAACTACTCTTGCACTTTGAACTTAGTTTGTAGCAATTGAAACAAGCTTGGGCAAAGAGAGAAAATGGGAGCAGGAGAGAAAAACTGGGATATTTTAAAAGTAGTTGAAAAAGTAGGAGCACAGTGGATTAATAAGGACTGTTCCCACCAAATCGGGACAGCTGGAAAATATGAAACAGACAAAGTGGGCACAGGTACAATGTACATACTTCTCTGTTTCATACAAACCAGATATAATGCACATGTCGGATATATATTTTTGTGTCTCTTAGGGTACTTGGTCTGTATTTTGTGCATCAAGAGAGGGAAAAGAAAAGAATACACAAAATACAAAGGTCTGCCCTCTATTAAATTTCTTTCTTTCTCCTCCTCCTCCTTCGTCTTTTTGCAGGTGGGCGGGAACATAATTGGCATTCTGTAAAGTGAGGTACTAGCCTGAAAATATATTCTGGGGAAGTAACCAATACATACCAGGTGCTGTAGGCTATATTTTAGAGGAGAGAATTGGCAAAATCACCTCTAAGTATCCTTGCCTAAGAAAATCCTGTGAAATTAATGGGATCGCTTACGGTAAGTCAACAAGCAACTTGAAGGCACACACATGCATGTGCATGCACATCCACATCCACACACTTTAAGTGGGCAATGGAGGCTGATATTCCACTCTGTTGCATGCCTGACTTTCACTACCACCCTATTTAAAAGCTGAAAATATATCAGGGTAGGTTGCCTAGCTGTGTTGGAGAAGATCAAATAGGCTGTAGCTTGCTTATAAATAAAACTTTTAAATATGGGGTCTAAATTCTGGTTTGGCATGGAAATCACCACCTGCAGTTGTGCTTAGGCTTTTTTTTCCTAACACTTGAACTAGTCTGAAAACATTATCAAGTATTTACATGTCTGTTGCATTCCCAAAGCTGTGTTAGAAACAAACATGTTAATACATGTCTGAGTCTGGATAGGAAGCAACTGGGAAGCAAGCATTACAGAAGCCATTCTAAGCAACCTCAAGGAAGCACGGGATGTAAATGTATTACCAATAATCTTTTAAAACAAGCCAGTGTTTTATCTGTTTGACTAAGGGTCCATGGATTAATTTGTTGCTTGTTTCTTGAGAATTAGTTCAGTGTAGCTAGCATTCAAAGGAACAAATCTGAATTTTTACAAAAAGAAATGTGAGTATATCAGCAGTACTGGACAGTTACCAGGAAGCAAGTCCTGGTGAAAAAACTGGGATTTACTTCTGAGTAAATGTGTTAAATGTGCTGCAAAATAAGCAATAGTAGTATTGTTTTTCTAATATGTTAGTATCCTAATCAGTCCCTGAGCGTTGTTAAATGGAAACTATTCATAAGGGGGATGTAAGTTAAAGTTTCTCTGAAAGGATGACAGATTCAGAATCATCTAACAAGAAAACTTATAATTTTATAAAGTGAAATGGAACAGGTTCTGAAAGCACTTGGAAGAAGTAAATCGCTAGGAAAAGTTGGCATGCCAATAGAGCTCTTTCAACCTATACACGCAGAATCCATCCAAATACAGTACTAACAAAAATCTGTCAACAAAAATGGAAAACAAATAATGGCTCCTAGCCAGTAAAATGTACAATATACATTATTATATCCATGACAATAGGCAGCAGGCATTGCAGTAACTCTGCTGTCCATTTTTGGGGGTAACTAATATGTATTGTGCATTTGATAGTCTGAACCATTACAATAATCTTCCATATTATCAAAGAAAAATGATGCTCAGAATTTTATAGACAAGACTTATACCCTCTCTGGAGCAAGAAATGTCAGAAGGGCTCAGAAAAAGATAGAAATACTAGATATGGGCTGCACCTGCACTGCAGAAATAATCCAGTCTGATCCCACTTTATCTGCCATGGCTCAATGCTATGCAATTCTGGGAACTATAGTTTCTTGCAGCACCATAGCTCTCTGACAGAAAAAGTTAAATCTCTCACAAAAGTACAATTCCCAGAGTTCCATAGCACTGAGCCTGGGTAGTTAAAGTGGAGTCAAACTGGATTATTTCTGTAGTGTGACTGCAGCCATAGTACTGCAAACAAACTGTACCAAATAATTTTAGTAGAAAATCAGTGTGTGTGTTTTAGATTACAGCATAGCCTTTGATTATGTAGATCATGAGAACATATTGATCATATTGAAACAAATGGGTGTGCTACAACATTTTATTGTCCTGGTGCACAACCTATATTCTGGACAAGAGACAACTATCAGAACGGAATGTGGATGACAGAATGATTTCCAGTTGGCAAGTGAGTCAGACAAGGCTGCATTTTATCACTCTTGTATGTATAATTTATACACAGAACATATGGTATATGGAAAGCAAGAAGGAGATGTGAAAATTGGAGGAAGGTACGGGAAGATAAATGATTTAAGATATGCAGATGACATCATATTACTAGCAGAATGTAGCAATGCTTTGGAATTACTACTGCTGAAAGTTAAGGAAGAAAGTGCAAAAGTAAGGTTGCAGCTGGATACTAAGAAAACAAAAATAAAAACCACAGATTATCTTTATAATTTAAACATGAATGGTGAAAACATCAACATTGTTAAAGATTTTTAATATCTTGGCTTCATCATAATTCACATTGCAGATACTAGTTAAGAAAGAAATAGACAATTAAAACTACTACTACTAATAGTAATGTATCACATAAGGCTATAAAAGTGGGATTTTAACAGGATTCGTGTCAATTTATATTTTTACTATTTTTACTATCATATTAATTTCAGTTTCAATTTAGGAATACTAATGTTTAGGAATACAAAGAAAAAGGATCTAATATGCATGTTTAAATCATTTTAGCATTAAAATTCCATCATATAACCACTAGAGGGGGATTTCCACTGCAAAAAGAAACAACATTTTTTTCCCCTTTCTGTAGTGAGTTTTACAGTTGGGTCTTTAAACATGTTTACTCAATTGAAAGTCCAGCTGAGTTCACTGTCATTTACTTACTTGCAGGAATGCTTTGGATTGCAGCCTTTAATCTTGTAAAGCCTGTTAGGCACCATATGTCGACTACTACATTTCCCTCATATGATGCAAGGATTCATCCTCCCTGTCTGTCCTGTTAAGTCTTTGTCTTTCTTTTCTTTGTATTTGTATTTGCATTTAAAATAGAATCACTGTGGAAGACCATAAGCCTCTCCTGCCTCTCAGTTCAGATGTTTTCTGCATGTAAGAAGGCCACCTGTTTCTCCTTTCCTTAGCTGGTGACAATCAGAAGGATAAAACTTTTATTCCTCTAAAGTGAGTTGCAATATAGGAAATGTTTTTCTTTTGTCCCTATTTGAGTTTTCTGCAGGTGGTGATCACATTATAAAGAAGTTTTTAAAGTTTTTTTCTTTTATAATGATAATGGACACCACTTTGGAAATGGAATACAGTGGGCCCTTGGTATCTGCAGAGCTCCTCTTCCACTCATGGATACCAAAATCCATGGATGTTCAAGTCCCATTCTACAGAATCATGGAATCATAGAGCTGGAAGAGACCACAAGGGCCAACAAGTCCAACCCCCTGCCATGCAGGAATTCACAATGAAAGAACTCCTGATAGATGGCCATCCAGCCTCTGCTTTAAGACCTCCAAAGAAGGAGACTACACCATATTCTGAGGGAGTGTGTTCCACTGTCGAACAGCTCTTACTGTCAGGAAGTACCTCCTAATGTTGAGATGGAATCTCTTTTCCTGTAGCTTGCATCCATTGTTCTGTGTTCTAGTCTCTGCAGGAGCAGAAAACAAGTTTTCTCCATCCTCGATGTGACACCGCTTCAAATACTTAAACAGGGCTATAATATCTCTCTTTAACCAACTCTTATCCAGACTAAACATAACCAGCTCCCTAAGTCTTTCCTCACAAGGCATGGTTTCCAGGCCCTTCACTATTTTGGTGGCCCTCGTCATGACATGCTCCAGCTTCTCAACATCTTTTTTGAATTGTGGTACCCACAACTGGACACAGTATTCCAGGTGAGTCCTGAGGGGCACTATTACTTCCCTTGATCTAGACACTATACTTCTATTGATACAGCCTAGAATCACATTGGCTTTTTTAGCTGCCGCATCACACTGTTGACTCATGTTCAACGTGTGGTCTACCCCTAAATCCCTTTCACATGTAGTCTTGTTAAGCCAGGTGTCCCCCATCCTATAGCTATGCATTTCATTTTTTTTTTCTGCCTAAGTGCAGTACCTTACATTTCTCCCTGTTGAAATTCATTTTGTTGGTTTTGGCTCAGCTTTCTAAATGATTAAGATCATCTTGAATTTGGATCCTCTCCTCTGGGGTATTAACTACTCCTCTTAATTTGGTGTCATCTGCAAATTTAATAATCATGCCCTCTATTCTTTCATCCACGTGATTGATAAAGATATTGAATAGCACTGGGCCCAGGACAGAACCCTGTGGTAGCCCACTGGTCACTTCTCTCCAGGATGAAGAGGAGCCATTGTTGAGCACCCTTTGGGTTCTGCCAGTCACCCAATTACAAATCCATGTAACAGTTTACAGTTACTTTATCTAGCCCACATTTTACCCCTTTGTTTGCAAGAATGTAATGGGGAACCTTGTTAAAGGCCTTACTGAAATCAAAATATACTATATTCACAGCATTCCCTTCATCTACCAAGCTGGTAATTTTATCAAAAAGATCAGATTAGAGTGCACGGGAGAGTAGAGAAAAAAGCACCCTCTTCCTGGCTGCTTCTTCCCTCCTGAGCCTTTTTCCTTGTGGGGAAAAGCCTGGGGGGGGGGGGAGTAGTAGTAGTGCATGCCCATGTGGGCTTAACATTTGCTAATAATCAAAACTACGAATGTTAAGTCTGTGAATGCAGAGGGCTGACTGTATATGGAATATTTGCAAGTTGTGGATGGTGGTTACCTTAGTGGATGAACAATGTCACAAATTAGATAGGGAAAGTATGCCCCTGTTGGTTCTAACAGACCCCTCTGTGGGGTAACCTCATAGCTGTACTTTTGCAATGCACTGTACATCGCACTACCTATGTATCAAGTTTGGAAACTTCAATTAGTGCAAAGCATGGCATCGAGATAAGTTACTGGAGTGAGGGAGGTGTGGCCAAGGCAACAGAGGACTCTTAAGCTGCCTTCACAGCCAAGGAATATCCTAGCCAGCTGTAACACTGCCTGTAAATCCAGCTGCGAAGAGACCTTAGGACTAAAGTGGGATATAGAACACTATCACCCCCTCCCCCCGCACTCCTTATAACCCGGGACTCTGTAACAACTTTACCTCTATTTGAGGAACAGGGCAGTTCTATCTCCCTGATCTATTATGGTAATCACCTGACAGGTTGAGATATAGATACTGCCTCCTTTGGTAATATATGGAGGGGGTTGGGATTGGGGGGGGGGGGGACAATGTACGTGGATTTGAGCATAAACGAGGGGGCAGATAACATTGATACTGGAGCGGCCATACGAGTTGTGTCGGGAAACTGGAGGTATGGCAATAACAGAGTGAAATTTTGTTATAGAGGAAGGCGAGATAGATGCTTAAAATCTATTCCTCCTTCCTTTCACTCTGTTAACCCAAAGGCTCTGGAAAACATACCAGTTCACCCACTGAACCTGTCCTTGCTCCTTTGTAATGCCAGGTCTATTAAAAAACAAAACTCATATTCTATATGATGTGCTTACTGATGAAGACCTTGACCTGGCATGCATCACGGAAATCTGGCTGGGGGATGATAGTAGTGTGATGTGAGCACAGCAGGTAAGTGGGGGGAGGGGGGAGGAGTGGCTATAGTCCATAAAAATCATATTACCCTTACCAGGATACCTCTCCAACAATTAGACCACATCGAGGCTATTTAATAATAATAATAATTTATTTATATACCGCCTTTCCAAAAAAGATCAAAGCAGTTTACAAAAGTGGATAAACAAATACACAAAATACATAGATTTACCTTCACCTGAAGACAGGGATAGTGTGGGGCTTCTGTTGATTTACCGACCCCCCCTCCCCCCCCATTGCTTAACAGACTGCCTGGCTGAGCTGACACAGCTGGTCTCGGAGCTGGTGCTGGAGACTCCCAGGCTTATTGTTCTGGGAGACTTCAACATCCCTCTGGAGACCAGCACTTCAAATCTTACAGGTGCAGCTTGGGAGTTCATGTGGGCCATGAAAAACATGGACCTATCCCACATTGTCTCGCTATAGGTAGTCCTAATCCGGATATGGAGATAATACTTCTGGTTCTGGACGGGGACACACTTCCCCGAAAAGATTGTGTCCGCAGTTTGAGGGTACTACTGGATTCGTCACTCCAGCTGACATCTCAGGTGGATGTGGCAGTCAGGGGTGCCTGATATCAGCTTCGGCTGATATGCCAACTGCGACCATTCCTGGAGCAGGAGACCTAGAAACGGTTGTACATTCTCTGGTAATCTCTTGCTTGGATTTCTGCAATGCGCTTTACATAGGGCAACCCTTATGCCATGTTTGGAATCTGCAATTGATTCAAAATACGGCAGCCAGATTAGTAACAGGGATATCAAAATTTGATTCTTTCACACCGTTCTTGTGAAGCCTGTTAGGTTCTGGCCACAGTATAAGGTGTTGGTTATTACCTATAAAGCCCTACATGGCTTGGGTCCTCCCATATAATCCTTCCTTCACACTCAGATCTCCCTGGAAGAACTTGCTTCAGTCAAAGAAAACCAGACTGATGGTGACTTCCTGGAAATTGTTCTCAGCCATCGTTCCAAAAATCTGGAATGACCTCCTGGAGGAGATCCACCTTATAACATTATTAGATGCCTTTAAAATAGCAATAAAGACGGATCTCTTTCGGCAGGCCTTCCCAAACTGACCTCCTCATAATGAAACTTAACTGTTCATCCACTTAGCTCTCCCCATTCGATCAGATTGGTTTTTAGATTTAACTTGTATTAAGGTGTTCTAGGCAAGCAAGGTGTTGGAAACTGTAATGATAACAGATGCCTCCTGCTAGAGTTTTGTGCAGAACAGCAGCTGACTATTACAAGCACTATCTTTAAGCAGAAAGATAGCTTGAAGACAACCTGGATGCATCCCCGATCCAAACACTGGCACCTCATTGACTATGTTCTAGTGCGCCAGAGAAACATTCGCGATCTCCATCATACTCGAGTGATGCCCAGTGCAGAATATCAAACAGATCATTGCCTTGTAAGATGCAAACTAAATCTTCATCTTAAACTCAAACCTAAGAGGGGTGGCATCTTAAAGAGGAGACTCCAAGTCAACAATCTTCAACAAGCTGCTATGACAGATAACTTCCAGCAAATCTGCAATCAAAACTTGAAGACCATCCTATAGATTCTTCTCCTACAGTGCTTTGGCAACATATTAAAAACAGTATCCTGCAGTCTGTGGAAGAATCCCACAGACAATCAAGAGATCCAGGAGCTTTTGGCAAAGAAGAGAACTGCTCATCAGGCACACCTCGCCCAGCCATCTTGCCATGTAAGAAAAGCAGCCTTCCGTCTCACATGTAGTAAACTCCAACAAAAACTCTGAGACATGCAGAACAAGTGGTGGATCAATTTAGCAGAAAAGACACAACGCTGTGCAGATCTGGGTGATTCCAGAGGATTCTACGAAGCTCTTAAAGCAGTGTTTGGACCTACTTATCAGGTCCAAAGCTCCTTATATAGTACAGATGGTCTAACTCTAATCACAGACAAAGCCTCCATCCTGAATCGATGGGCTGAACATTTCCAAAGTCTCTTCAGTGCCACCCGAGTAGTCCAATGTGCTATCCAACAACAACCGAAGAAAAATGAACTGGATGTGGCTCTCACTTTGGAAGAAACCATTAAGGCCATACAGTAGATGAAAAACGGCAAGGCAGCCTGGATTAATGGAATCCCACCTGACGCTTGGAAACACGGAGGTCATGTACTCCATGCTAAATTCCACGAGCTCCTTGTGAGTTGCTTGGATAAAGGTGAACTGTCATCAGATCTCCAAGATGCAGTTATCATCACCCTGTAGGTGATGAAGGAGAGAAATCTGACGGCTCAAACTATTGAGGTATAACACTGCGCTGGAAAAATCCTTGCAAGGATACTCCTGAACAGACTAGTTCCTGCTATTGCAGAAGAACTTCTCCCTGAAAGCCAATGCAGCTTTAGAGCTAATAGGAGCACTACAGATATGGTATTTGCTCTTAGACAACTGCAAGAGAAAAGTAGAGAGCAGAACAAAGGACTCTATGTAACATTTGTCGACCTTACCAAAGCCTTCCACACTGTGATTAGAAAAGGTCTGTGGCAGATCCTGTCCCTCTGGGGCCTGGACCAAGGCAGATGGACTGGAGGAAACTTGTATGCTTTTATAGGGTGGGAAGGAGGAAGGGAGGGGGGGATGGGATTTGCTATTTTTATGTTGTTATTAATATCTGTATTTTTATTTTGTATATTGGTTCTGTTCTTACCTGCCTCAATCCATAACAGGAAGAGGTGGGATACAACAACAACAACAACAACAACAATTATTATTATTAATTTCCAGGAGTGAACATGTTACACCAATATTAACTGCACTGGCTCCCAATTCATTTTTGCATAAGGAACAACTCAGGTCCTCTGGGAGACATTTACTCCAGTCAGCCAGGACTAGGTTGGCAACCCGACCTTTTCTTCAGCCACCCCTAAACTGTGGAACAATCTGCTGGAAGAGATTCGACAGCTGAATACGCTGTCGAAGTTTACAACAGTATTAAAGATAATTCTTTTCTGGCAGAACTATCCAGTTGGTTTTTAAATGATAAATTTTAAATGATCAAGTTTAAATGTGGATTGTTTTAATATGTATGTGTCTTGTTTGTTCTTTTAAAGTGATTTCTGTTTTTAACTGATATTGTGTATTTGTTGGTCTGGTGTTCTGCACTTTGATCCATGAGGAAAAGTGGGTAAGAAATACTACTACTACTAATAATAATAATAATTTGCAATTTTGCTGGGTTAATCCAGCAATAATTATGTTAATAGCAGATTGGTCACATCATCAGTCAGAGTGACTAACTCCTCCCTCTCTGTTGCATTCTTTACTCTATAAAAGGTAATTCTGACCAGTTATGTTATAAGTATTGACAGCTCCAGATGAAAAAGGATAAGCCATTTTCATCAGCATGTTAACTTCAAAACAACTTCAAACCATAGAAACATAAAGAACTACTTTGCAGGGTCATGCCAAAGTCCAGCATTCGGTTTTGAGCAGCCATTGTACAACGGCTTCTGAAAGCTTTCAAGGAGGATGCACTGGTGAAAACTGACAGAGCTAGTTTTCATTTTTGAAATATGCTGCCTTTGTGGGGAATCTGTAGAGATTACGGCTAATAGCATTTGATGGATTTTTAATCCCCTCTCCTTACATGGTGTCCCCATCAAAGTGCTGATGTAGCCAAAACATGATTGCAGATGTGCAATAGTTAGTATCAGGAAGCTCACAGAAGCCACAGGTTTTGAGGAAATACAAACAAGTTTAAAAACCCTAAAATGTAGCAGGGAGAGAGCCCTAAAACAGCCTTGAGACTTAGTTTTTTGTGAGGTTTTTTTGGCTATGGAACCATGTTCTAGAAGAGTTCCTTTCTGACGTTTTGCCAGCATCTGTGGCTGGCATCTTCAGAGAAGCCACAGATGCTAGTGAAACGTCAGAAAGGAACTCTTCTAGAACATGGCCACATAGCCCGATAACCCCACAAAAAACTATGGATGCTGTCCATGAAAGCCTTCGACTCCAGCCTTAAGACTTGTTCACAGGTCACAGATTGCTGGATCACTGTTAGTGGGGAAGTGAAAAACTGGGTGGGAATAGGAATGATATGAAATATAGTAGCAGTCATGGTTGATCCCCTGGAATATTTAATAGGGCCATTTCATGATGCAATATTTTGTGGTATGACCAGCCTGCAAGACTCTCTTCCTGTTTGTGGCATAACATTCTTACATTTCTTTTTTTGTTGTCGTTTATGAAAGGCAGAATGGTGTGTCATGGAGGAGGGTGTGGCTAGTAGATTAGAAAGTCCAAGCACTCCACACTGTGAGTCCAAGCACTCCACACTGCAATATTTTGTTGTACGTCTCGTGTGTCCTACACGTAGAGCTGTCTAATGACAGAACGGCTAATTCCTTTATCTCAGTGTTGATCTAGCAGCAGCAGCAGCACAGTGAATTTAGGACTATCACATGGTGGAAATCAGGGAATTCAAAAGACATTATCTAGGGAAATTCATGCGATCGCTGCTAATATTATCACACAATATCACAGTTAGAGAGGGCTTATCCCGGGAATAACCAGGGAATAACCAGCAACAAATAATTCACAGGGAAACAGAATGTGGAAGGATGAGTGTACTTTGCTTATAGCATAACTCAGCAAGTTAAACCGTATTCTTAGGGAAATCGTGAGAGTTAAGCCAACTAAACACGGTCAGTGAACCTTAGTTAGATTTTACATATGCACCAGGCTCTGACCTGCTCTCTCACTTGGATAAATGCTCTGCCTAATTGTTTGGTTGTTTGTTATTTATTCTTATAGGAATATTTGCATACATTGTTCATTACAGAGAACAGGTATGACAAGTTCCTATCCCAAAGGGATTTATGCAGTGGCGTCACTAGCAAGAATGTCATCTGGTGCAGAGAGTGTCACTTGGGAAGGGTGTGCGTTCATTCCTCCTGTTGCTCCATTGTTGTGCTTCCTCCCTAGGGAAGGGCGCAAGTTTGCCCTTCATGCATCAAAGAGGCAAGGGGGCTCAAACAATGTGGTCTGCACCCCCAGTACCACTCTCCCCATGATGCCACTGGCTTTATGATATAAAATAGATGTAAGGAATTAAGTCTGTTACATAGCTTAGTAAGAGAAAGTCAGACTGCAGCACCACTGGTCCATTTTTAAAAACAGTTTGTCAATGACTGTAGTGGTGGGAGAGACTCGGCGAAAAGGAACAGCAAGCTAGATTTGTATGAAAGAGTTGCCTGAAATAATTAAAATTGGTGTTCTGTGACAATTTAGTCATGTGTAATGTAGTCCCCTCACTTGTCAGCTTATGTTGTATCTGCAGTACAGACATAAATGTATTTTACAATCATTCCATCTGCACTATATATGCAAGGAACTGAAAGGAAAGAACTTCAAGGAGCTCTCTGCACTCCCATCCAAGTATGGGTTAGAAAAGAAAGGGATTTAAAAAGATGGTGGAAGTAATTTTGATATACCTTTCCTAGATGCTTTCCCCCCTCAGAACAATTAATGCCAAAACCCCTCCTTCCCCAATATTTAACACTGATGCACCACTTGGAAAGAAAATACTTTTTTGGGTTATAATTCCCAGAACCCCAGAGCCGGTATGGCCATGAAGAATTCTGGTAGTTATAGCCTGAGATAATAATTTTCCCAGTCTTTTCAGTGTGTATTTGATTTTACCTAAAATTACCAGGTATCTATGGAATCCAATAGCATCCAAACAATTAGACCTTTATTGGGTTAACCAAAATGCACAATTACATGTTGCAAGCTTTTGAAGTCACACTGATTTCTTCATGAGGCAAACAGGAGAAAGAAATTGAAGATCTTAGTCATAGGCCTGCATTTTCTGTTACTGGTCTTAGGTCAGATGATAGGGAAGGCTATCTGCAGGCTTGCACCTCCCCCTTTGGCCATGCGGTCAATGGGAGATTTTCAAAGTCAAGGAAAATAGGTATCTGTTAGAACAGACTGGCAGTTAAATTGGTATAAAATCAAATTATGCACTTTTTGCAGCTTATATGGAATCTCACTTCATCTTTTCACTCATTGGGCATTGTTGTTGTGTGCCTTCAAGTCATTTTCAACATGGAAACCCTAAGGCAACCCTATTACAGGGTATTCTTGCCAAAATTTACTCAGACGGTTTTGCCTTTGCCTTCCTCTGAAGCTGAGAGGGTTTGACTTGCCCAGGGTCACCCAGTGTGTTTCCATGACTGAGCATGGATTCAAACCTTGGTCTCCAAAGTCATAGCCCAACGCTCAAACTATTACACCACATTGGCTCTTCTTGCTGGAAGTCATAGAAACATAGATTGCTGAACTAAGATATTGGGGGTTTAACAAGTGTGACAGACTTAAAACGTCATCTGCTGAAACATACCTATGCATATAGTTAAGGCTTGGAAAACCAAATAAATAGGATTGGGAGAGGTAGTTCATGTAGTTTTTAGTAGAGTAGAAAAGCGCCTGTTTTTTCATGGCCAGTTGGCAACTAAAATGTTTCTGTTTCCTCTGTGATTATAGAAACCATATTCCCTTCATTTCTCATGGGATGGGAGCTAGAGAGGGAAAAACAAGAAGGTACCAGTATACCACATTAGGCATATTCCAGACTTAATTAATTTAGATGAAGCTGTGTTCGTTCCAAAAGTTTCCCTTTTGTACTTCATTTACTCTTTCTTGTACATGAAGGATAATTTCAAGTCTCAAAGATAATGACCAAAATAAAGTAGAAGATTATTATTCAGAGAGCATGTACTCATTCTACACTCAGGTGTAATTCCCAAATTCACATAAAGTAGGCTATATAACCCATCCTTGCAGCATCTGCTGTGAGCTCAGAATGCACTACAGGTAAATTGTGGTTACAATACATAATACCTTTGCACCATTTGCTTCATGTATCATAGCTTTGTTTTAGGATTTATAACAGTGAGGGATATGTCTGCATATGGAGACAACAAAATCCTACTTTCTATTATTCCATCTTCAGTTGTGGACACCAGATGCAGACTAACATTCAGACTAACAAAAACAGTAATTGTATTATATTAATATAGGTTAATATGTTTTTAAGAGAGAAAAAATTTGTGGGATTGACATAAAATCATAAGTATAAATAAATATTGTAGAACAGCTGATAGTTTTCAGAAACTTTTCCTTCAGTTGCATTGAAGATACCATGCTCTATAAAAGTAAAAGCCATTAAAATATTTTCACTAGAAAAATAAGTAAAATGTATAGCAATGTGATGGTATACTTATAGGATATGGGTTTGGGGAAGCATTCCTTTTGCTGAATAGATGTATGCTTCTCTTATCATTTTAGAATGTGGACATTAAGAAGCTTATTAAATGGTAGACTGGCTGACAAGCAGATCGTTAATCCCATAAACATCAATTGAAGTGGATTTAGGCAAAGCGCTTCATGAGAAATAAAAATAAATTTTACTCATCAGTTCGAGGTATGCTTTGAGAATGTAAGCTTTCTTGATGGGTGATTATCATTACCTATGTCTGTTTCGAGTTCATTTCCCCCCTCTGTTTCTGTATGAATAACTCTAGAGAGAATGAGAAAGAAAGAAACCTCTGTAACACTGACATGATAAAGCACATGGTAAGCTTTCAAAAAGAAGCATTTTTATTAGTTCAGTAAGGGAACAATGTGCATTTCTACTGTTTGGTACAGTAAGAAGAGTTATAGCTATAATGTAGAAGCACAGATAGACCACAGTAGTAAATTAATTTACTTCAATAGAACTAGTAAACAAAAAGTACTGTAGTTTGTATCAAAGCAGCCTCTATATTACTGGTCTGACCTATATTTTGTGAGGTAAGCTGTAAAAAACAATATTATTTTAGACATCATTTACAACTTGTTACATGTATAATTCCCCCACCCTTGTGGTCTATAATTTTTACGTCAAAATGGGATGATCGCACCCTACTTACTGAAAACTCATTAACCCTAAATATTACAAAATGTCTATAGGAATGAAAGATGATTCTGGGGCTTGTTGCCCACAAAACAAGCTTGTGCATGCTTTCTAGGACGTAAGAGCCATTTCCCCCCCAGTGAAACTTTCTCCTGACATTGTAGCCTTAATTTCAATAAATTAATATGAGTTTTTGGGGGTGTTGTTGGCAGACTTCTAATTTGTGTTTTTCACGTGGATTAATGTGAAGTAGCTGGAGAAGGGAAGGGAACCAGAGGGTAAGGATAGAACTGTCTGTATACAAACAGAGCCAATGCAGGATTATTTTACCCGTCACTGTTAGGCAGTAAACTTTTTCACACTAGGGGGCAAACAGGATTTAAACGAGAGTTAAACAAGAGTTAAACAGGAAATGCCCTATGTTTATCACAGGACATTTCCTGTTTAACTCTCATTTAACTCTCATTTAAATCCTGTTTCCCCCTAGTGTGATGAAGCAGTTAACTTTCCTTCACATGGCATAAAACCTCTGGGCAATATCATTGGGTATCAAATCAGGGAAAATCATAACTACTTGCTGTGTTTCGAAAGCTTGTACCTGACTATTGGATGTGTACTGGAACTGAGGAATTTTGCATAATACATATGTACCAAAGCCAGCCTGTGGCAATATTTCATGTCCAGAGTTTGAAGATTTAAAACTTAGCTTCTTAGACAAGTTTGTTTTCACTCATTTTATTGCCTATAACAATTATGACTGTGTCTTCTAGATATGTGGAACTACAATTCCTATCATCCCCCACTGGGATTGTCACTGGTCTGTTTCTTGGAAATTAATGCCTGGGGAGAGACCATATCACAGTGACGGAGCACATACATACTTCATATGCAGGAGGTCCCATGTTCAGCCTCTGACATCTCAGTAAAGAGGATTGGAGAATACCTCTGCTTGAAATCTTGGAAAAGTAGTGTCATCATTTAATTTTGCCTTCATGATAAATATTGCAAAATAGCAGAGTAAAATACAAAGCTTTATTTTGATCAAACTTGTCTTTGTGTACACGGTCTCTGAAATAATCCCCAGTTGCATACAATGGGATTTTGTTGTGTGCCTTCAGATTTATTCCCAGATAAATCAGCACAGCATTAGCCTTATACAATGGGCCCTCCTTATCCACGGACTTGCCATCCATGGATGGCAAGCCTGTGGTGGGGGGCACAGGAGGAGGAGGAAGAGGAGGATGAAGGTGCAGTGAGGTGAGGCAGGAGGAGGAGGAAGCAGCAGCAGGGAAGAGGTGGAGGAGAAGGGAGGTGAAAGAGGTGGCAGGGGGAGAGGAGGAGGAGGAGGAGGTCCTCCAAAGTACCATTGTATTCAGTGATGGCACAGCCGCATGGCCGCGCCACCATTGAAGTCAATGAGACTTGAGCATCCATGGATTTGGGCATCTGTGGGTGGGTCTGGAACAGATCCCCAACAGATACTGAGGGCCCCCTGTAATACACTCTTAAGAAATCAGTGGGATTTAAGTATTCCTTTTCCTGGATTGCAAACCACTGAGAAAGGCACATTGGGTGAAATCATTAGGGGCTTTGGATGCTATCCTATGCTGATGAAACTTAGCTCTATTCTTCCTTGTCATCAGAGTCAGTTGGGGCTGTAGAGGTGCTAGACCAGTGCTTGAATGCTGTAATGGGCTGGATGAGGGCTAATAAACTGAAGCTGAATCCCAATAAGATGGAGGCTCTGTGGATTTTCAGATCGGGGAATATACAGCCTGTCCTGGATAGCATTGTACTCACTTGAAATAAGAGGTATATTGCTTGGGAGTACTCCTGGATCCATTTGTGTGTCCCTTTGGGTGAGAATGCTTGGTGCCAGCTTTGACTGGTGCACTAGCTCCAGCCATTCCTGGAGAGAGATAAAGAGTAAGGCCTTAAGGCTTTAACTTTTCTGTCATGAACAAGATCTGCTCATTGGAGTTTTGTGACAACCCTTTGGTTCTCATCTTCATCCTATTGCTTATTTTTCACTGGCACTTGCTTGAGTAGCTCACGGTCTTCTTCCCTGTCTCTGATTGGTGGGTCGCAGCTGCTGCAGAGCTCTTAGTGAAAGTACAAACTGGTGTTCTTGGTTCTCTTGTTGCACACCAGATTCTTCATACTGAGCCTTACTGCATTAAAAACAAACCCAGCAGGCAAATGGAAAGAAGCACATTTATCTTTCTATCTCTACTTGACATTGAAGCACTTTCATTCTTTTCCAATCATAAAAGTGGGAGAAGGTGGTTAAAAAATGTCACTTTTGCCAAACAGATTTTTCCACCTTGGCAAAAGGGACACCTTTATGTCACCTTTACAACATAAAGCCCGAAGTTGGTGCTTTTTGCATGTCTGTTTCGGGCCTATGTCAACTATTCCCAAATTAGGGACCTCTCCAAAACCTTTGTTGCAGTTTTGTAGTACAATACTTGTATGTTAACCTGCTTTTATCTGTCAGTTACACAGCTGTGAATGATTCCTGTCTGTTCTATAAAAAAACACAAGAACTTTGAGAGAGGTTGGGAGAGAAAAGATCAGTTTTGCCTTTGGATGCTCAAGAGGAATATCCTTTTATATTTGGGGATATACATTTAGGGCTGGTTGAACAAACTCAAGTTACCAAACCTCAAAACTGCTGGATAGGTCTGGAATGAATAGCATGTTTACTATGGACATTGATATGGCCAGCCAATGGTGTGCTACTCTACAAAACTCGGGATTTATGCAACAAAAATCAACAAAATTTTGGACTTAATATTTTTTTAAAAGTATAATAAAACTGGAATTATGTAACACCATTATGGGAGAGGAAATGGAGGAAATTAATAATGACATCTTTCCACAATTAAAGTAGAATTCTTCAGTAAGCAGAAAGAGAATAAATTATTATTTTATTTTATTATTTTTTTCCAGTAAAAAGGGAGATGGAGCAGGAATATTGAAGGGCTGAAGGGGCAATAAAGTTATACAAGATCCTACTGTAATTCAGAACAGATCTGAAACTGGATTAGTTAATTATATTATTTATGCTGGTGGTTTACAAGTCTTTTTTGATATTAGGAAGATAACTGTTAGTATAGATATATATGCATGGAGTGTATTTATTATTTAAAATATTTCAAATCAAATCAATATGTATGTATCTAGGGTAACTGATGATTATGTTTTTGTGTGTTTTACATCTAGAATAACAAGAAGTTTGTATATTAAGCATTGTAATGAACACACGAAAAAACTGTTTTATGATTGAAATGAGCAACTTCAGGGCTCAACCTGCACCCAGGGCTACTTTTACTGGTCCTGAGCAAAAACTTGACCCCGTTTCTCCACTAGTCTGCACTTTCACATCATTCTTGTCTTAGAGCCTCTACCGACTGGCATTACATACCAGCATGAGTGCTTAGTATACGCACACTGTCCACTCCATGCTGCCATCATGCCATGCGCCCAACTACGATGGGGGGGGGCATCACGGTGCTCCATTGGCACAGTGTTTAAATGCACTGCGCAAAAGGAGTGTTGAAAAGCTGCTGCCACCGCTGCTTCCGGTAGGCCACCCTTTCTGCAGCATGAAAAGGAGCCTCAAAAAGCAGCTACTTTTTGTGTCGCAGAAAGGCCAGATCGGAGCTGCGGTGTGCAGGTGCCACAGCACCGATCTGACAAGGAAATGGGTGGCACAGAGCCACCCCTTAGGGGCCGTCTGTTGAGCCCCTGAAATGTCCGAAGCTAATAGCCATTTCCACCATGCTTCCCATGATCAGCAGCAAGAGACCTTCTAGCAGAACATGTCACTTGAGCTTTTCAGCTGCTCCCTTCTGAACAGCCCACAGAGACAAAGGACTCTTTCAGACGTGGGAAACTGGAAGTATAATCCAAGGGCAATCCAAACGCAATCATGGAGTTTCACGTTATTGCGAATTAAAGCTTCTCATGCAATTTCGGGCAAGGAGGGGTCATTTTCGGTTGATGGGAAGTCATTCCAAACGCCTTCCGAATGCAATGGGGATTCACGTAAATTCGCTAAACAAGCGAATTCACGTGAATTTGCATTGGCTGCATTCGAAGTTGGGAGAAATTCCTCCAGTGTGAAAGAGTCCAGACGCTAAGACAACTAAGCAACTCAGGTGCACAGTGGGAGAACTTTTCCAAAGCATCTGTTCACACTCAGGGGAGGACTATGAGTTAAAAGAGCCTTTTGTCTGTGCTTGTGTGGGGCTGAGACTATGATCAGAGCTACCGTAAATATTTATCTCCATTCTTTATTGTTCTCCTGTTAAAATTATTTATTGTCTTAATCATTTATTGCCACCGGCTTACATAGCACTTTAAAGAACAGCATTTAAAGACAGAATCCAATAATAAACAGCAAATTTACAAGATTCTATAATTCAGGATTTCCCTGTACTGGTATCACTCAGATAAATTATAAGCAGTGGTTACTGAACCAGTAATTAATTCACATTATAGGGTTTAAGAATTTGAGCTACAAGAAAAATCACTTTCACTTACTCATGTCTGAAGATGCTATAGCTAGAATTTTGAGTTCCCAATTAAAAAAAAAATTAGTATCATACCCATATTAGTGTTACCAGATGGGACACCATCAATTGTTGAAAAGCCAAGCCAGCAATACACCCTCAAAGCACATGACGCTAGGAAGGAAGTGGAAAACTATCCAGACACCTGACCCGACACATCTTTATTTTGAATTAGAACAGACTGTATTCATAAATCCTCTTGAACCATAATCTAATGTTGAATGCAGTGTAATTCCAAGTCAGAATGTGTCTGCATTCATTTTCCCACTAGCATATGTGTCCTTTCATGACTATGTATTAAAGTTCTATTTAAAATCTGTACATGTCCCTAATCTGCCTATGGACCTTCTAATGAATATTCAAGTCCCCATCTACAGCCTCCAACAAGGAGGGGGAGGAGGAAAGCAGTGTCATACATAATGCCAGCAGCTTTGTTCGCCCTCACAAATCAAGGGGAATGAATCATCATTCACACAGAAAAGCTCACTTATACACATAATGAAGAACTAATTATATAAAAGGTGGTACCAGATAGCAATTGAAGGGGTTGCAGAGGGTGGTACTGTACTACACTGATTCCAGAAGCTGCGCTCCAGTTGGGAGACACTGTGAAGCAAAATGTCTCAGCAGCTGCCAGCAATGCTGAGGAGTCAGACAAGATACAGACACAAAGTCTGTCTGAACTTGAGCGATAACAAATTTTGGGTGCCTGAGCAGGCATATTTATAAGGCAAAACATATTCTGGGGCAGATTCTGGGATTTAAATTAAGTTTCCAGGAGAGAAGAAGGAGAAAGGAACTTGTGAATGGCCAATCAGTTCAAATGTCTCTGGAGAATGGAGTAATGCCTCCAGAGGTTAGTATTCTTGGATTTTTGTTCACTTGTAAACGCAAGGTATATCCTCCACTATCATGCCTATCAATGAAGGAATTATGCAGATTCTGATCTTGACTGATCTACCCTTGGCCACGTGCTCTTGAGCTTCCCCCAAACCAAGCTTCCTGGATCTTTAAACATGGTCGCAGATCTCCTTATATAGTATAGTTAGTTTCCTGCACTGGAGGCACCCTCTCAGCTACAAAATTGAAACATCCCTTTTGATATCAACTTGATATTGGAAAAGAGGAGTGCGGAGGGCCAGACCTTGGAGTAACATTGGCCTTGATTCAGTAACATAACGTAGTCATAATGGAGATTATCAGACGGGGAGAAATCGGGGAAGAAAAAGGCATACTCCCAGCAAAGTCATGCGATCACATTGAAGATTTTCAGATGAAAAATATAAACTTCACCATGGATGGTTTGTTGCTGGAGGATTTCTGGATCTTCTTGGGTTGAATTAAAGCAAGGAGAGCCCTCCCTTCATCCACCATCTTGAGGAGGAGAGAAAGGCAAGCCAACTCCAACAGGCCTTGCCTGCAAGCAAGAAGCACTCTCCCTCCATCCACCATCTTGAAGGAGAGAAAGGCAAGCCAGAGCTTCAAGAGGCCTTGCCTGAAGGGAAGAAGAGCCCTCCCTCCAGTCCATCTGCCTTGGTCCAGGCCTCAGAGGGAGAGAATCATAGACTCATAGAGTTGAAAGAGACCACAAGGGTCATACAGTCCAACCCCCTGCCATGCAGGAAATCTCAATCAAAGCAGAGAAGTGACCGGTGGGGTGTCCCATTTCCCCCTGAAATGCACAGATATAGGATGGGGGACACCTGGCTTAACAAGACTTATAAGTGTGAACAGGATCTAGGAGTCCAAATGGACCACAAGTTGAACATGAGTCAAGAGCGTGATGCAGCAGCTAAAAAGGCCAATGCGATTCTAGACTAATAGGAGTATTTAAAAGACTGGGGGAAAGTCATAGAATACCTGAGTTTAAAATGAAGGAGAAATAACTGAAATAAGATATCAAAGACCGTAAACAGTTCCAAATTTTATTCCACACAGAAAATATGTATTAAATACAAAGATATATCTATATCTATATATTATACCTATATGATATATATAGGTATACAGAATAAAATGTAATAAATCCAGCTATCTAAACTGTTATTCTATTTACAAGCTTACACACACACACACACACACATACAGTATATATATATACACATATACATATACATATATTAAAAGGTAATATCAAGACGACCCAGAAATTAACGATTAAAATTATGGAAAACAAGTTAATATACACACACACAATAATAAAACTGCCCACTGTGACTGGCCACTGTCTCCTTGGTCTTCTTTCGCAGGTGTTCGCCGTTGTTCCCCGAACTTTTTGGTGTGTTTTGCCACCGGCGGAGATCCAGAGAAGAAGGTCCCCCTTCCAGAATAGCAGCAGGAAGAGCATCCTGACCATGACAGTGATTGACAGCTAGTGACAGTGAGTGACAGCGGAGGGTGACGGTTCCCTTGGAGAGCAATGGAGTCTCATAGAATCATAGAACCATAGAGAGGTCTTTAAGCAGAAGCTGGAGGGCCTCCAGTCCCAGGGAGGGCTTCGACGGGGAGTTCCTGCATGTCAAAAGGGGCTTGGCCTGGCTGTGGCCCTTCGTGGAGGTCTCTTCGATCCCTTCCAGACCTCAGCCGCTCTTGGGCCACTGCTGGGCCGCCCTCGAGGGCCCTGACCCTCTTCCTGGACGGGGGGCACCCCTTCTCCCCTCCTGTCCCCCAGGACCCCCCTCCCTCCGCCCCACGCCGACCCTGTGCCCCAGAAGTGTACAGGAAGAAGGAGGGGAGTATTCAGGCAGGAGGGGGGGGCAAGAGGGGGACCAGGCCCAGCGCCACCACTGAACCCAAAGGTCTACCTATGGATCTATCCCTGCAAATATTGATCGATCAATCTATTCCAAATATCTATGTACCTATCCATCCAAATATTGATCTGTTACCTATCTATCTATCCAAATATCTGTCTCTGCCTATCTCTCTCTCTCTCTCTTTTATATATATATATATATATATATATATATCACCTACATATACATCTCTCTAAACTATTGTTCATCTATATCTATCTATCATCTATGTAATCCAAGTATCTATCCATTCGCATATTGATCTATTACCTATCTATCTATCTGAATATCTATCTGTCTGTCTGCCTCTGTCTCGCTCATATTGTATCTCATCTCTCTAAAATATTATTCATATCTATCTACCTACCTACCTATCCTAAATATCTGTGTACCTATCCATCCAAATATTGACCTTTCACCTATCTATCTATCTATCCAAATATCTATCTCTCTTTCTGCCTATCTCTGTTTCTCTCTCTCTCATATATATATATATATATATATATAAAATCAAAATATACATCTCTCTAAACTATTGTTCATCTATCTTTGTCTATTATCTATCTAATCTAAATATCTATGTACCTATCCATCCGAGTATGGATCTATTACCTATCTGTCTGTCCAAATATCTGTCTTTCTGCCTATCTCTCTCTCCTCTCATATATATATATATATATATATATATAATCTTTGTATATATCTCTCTAGACTATTATTCATCTATCTCTATCTGTCATCTGTCTAGTCCAAATATCTATCTATGTATCTATCCATCCGAATATTGATCTATTTATTACCTGTCTATCTGTCCAAACATCTATCTGTCTGTCTGCCTATCTCTCTCTCTCATATACCTACATATACAACTCTCTAAACGATTATTCATATCTGTCTATCTATCTATCTATCTAATCTGAATATCTATGTACCTATCCATCCAAATATTGATCTATTACCTATCTGTCTGTCTGTCTGTCTGCCTCTCTCATATATATATATATATATATATACCTACGTATACATCTCTCTAAACTGTTATTCATCTCTCTCTCTCTCTATTCCAGATATCTATCTATGTTCCTATGCATCCAGGTATTGATCTATTACCTATCTATCTATCGAAATATCGGTCTGTCCATCTGCCCCCCCTCTCTCCTCTCTTATATGTATATCATCTACGTATACATCTCTCTAAACTATTATTAATCTATCTATCTATCTCTATCTATCTATCTGGAGAGTGGAGAGCAGATTTAGTGTTGGGGCAGAAAAGAGAAAGGTTTAGAAGAGAGGAAGGGAAGAAGAAGGAAGAAGAAAGAAAAAAGGAAGGAAGGAAGAGAATAAAGAAGGAAGCAAGAAAAAGGAAGGATGGAAGGAATGAAAAGAAAAGAAGGAAGGAATTAAAAGAGAGAGAGTGAGAAGAGAGGAAGGAAGAAGGAAGGAAAGAAAAAAGAAAAAAAAGGGAGGAAGGAAGGAATCAAATAAAGAAGGAAGCAAGGAAAAGGAAGGATGAAAGGAAGGAAGATAAAGGAAGGGAGGAAAGAAGGAAGGAAGGAAAGAAGGAGGAAGTCCGAGAGGAAGGGGGCACAGGGTCTGGCGCAGGGTGGAGGGAGGGGGGTCCTGGGGGAAAAGAGGGAAGAAGGACCCTCGAGGGCGGCCCAGCGGTGGCCCAAGAGCGGCTGAGGTCTGAAAGGGATGGACCCCCCCCCCCCCATGAAGGGCCACAGCCAGGCCAAGACCCTTCTGACATGCAGGAACTCCCCGTCAAAGCCCCCCTCCAGCTTCTGCTTAAGGACCTCCGAGGAAGGAGACCCCAAGGCCCTCCGAGGGAAAGTGTGGAAGCCTCTCCTTTCACTCCTTCCGGGGCCAGATGGTGTAGCATGGAGAGAGGGCTCTTCTCTTCAAGCCCCTTATGACATGCAGGAATTCCCCGTCGAAGCCCCCTTTCAGCTTCTGCTTAAGAACCTTCGAGGAAGGAGACCCCAAGGTCCTCCAAGGGAAAGTGTGGAAGAAGAGTGATGGTCAGAAGTGATAAAAGTCCATCTTGTAAAGGTCGGAGGTCATCTGGCGCATCAGGTCCAGCCGGTCCATCAGGGCTCGGATAATCTCCAGGATTTCCCTGCAAAGAAGAGAGAGACAGGCTCACCTCTCTGGACATTGTCCCTCATACGCCCATCTTACATTATAAAACAAAATAAGCATGAAAATAATAAAAATAAAATAATATGTAATACTAAATAAATAAGATAGATAATAAATAATTGCAAATAATAAGTAAATAAATAAGTAATGAGTAAAATAATAAATGAATAAATAATAACAAATAGAAATAATAATACATAAATAATAAATAATAATATATAATAATGAATAAATTACAAATAGCAAATAAAAATTAAAAAATAAGAATGAAAATAATATAAATAAAATAATACATAATAAATAAATGTATAAATAATAAAAATAACAATGAATAAATAATAAGCAATGAGTAATAAATAATAAATATATAAATAAATAACAATCAATAATAAATAATAATAAATGATATCAAATAATAATTAAATAATAATAATAATAATAAATATTAATAAGCAATAAATAAAATAAAAAATAAGCATAAAATAAGCAAAACAGCCCTCCAGAGCCACAGCTTCCTCTCCAAACCAGCATGCACTTGATAACTGGAGGCTGTGACAGTGTGACTCTACAGCCGGAGGGAAACACGACTCCGGGCTGGGCATTAAGCTGTAGGCATTGCAAGCCCTGCTGAGCGGCCGGAAGACGCCCTTACTTTTGGGAGATGTAGTTAGTTTCCCCTTCCTCACGGTTGCACGATTCCACCAGGAGGGCGTGGTTGAGCGTGTTCTGGAGGAATGGGAGCCAGTGCTGGATCTTGCGGACGTTTTTGTGCTCCTTCACGATGACTTCAATGGCCCTCAGGGCCTTCACCTGGAGATGGAAGGAGAGATGGTGATGCTGGGCTTCGGATGGAGGACCCACGAAGACCGCTGTCCGGCTGCCAGGGTACCTTCCTCACCTGTTCCACCGTCTGCTGGAGCAGGGAATTGCGCTGGTTCGCCACGGAGAGGAAGGAATGCAATGCAACGTCCAGGTTGCATTTGGGCGACAGGATGACAGAGTACACGAGGTTGGCGCAGTCCCTGCAAATGGGAAAAAGGCAAGTCGCGTCCTCCTCCTCGCCAGGATGGTGGCTGACAAGGGAGAATATGTGGGGGAATATGACAATGACTTACTCATTCCAGGCATCAAAGTAATGCGTCAGCACCAGTTGAAAGTGACGCTGTGCCAGGATGTCTGCCATTTCCATTGCTAAGTCTAGGTCAAGGTACGCCATCACCTGGCAAACACTGTGCAGGCACCGCAGTCCCTATTAGAGGGAGAAGGGAAAGAGAGGGAAAAAGGAAGAAACGAGGCAATGGCTATTATTGGCAATGGTCTGTGAGAAGCCTTGAAAAGGGGCAGCATGAGAAAAAGCGCAGTTCCTTACGGTTTGAGAGCGAAGTTTCGCCTCGAAAGCAGCGTGCTTTTGCATAATGGCCTTGTCATTGCCATCTCCTGGCTCACTCTCCACATGTTCCAAGTCTTCCTATCGATAAATGGGAGAGAAGGAGTGAAACACGTCAGTATTGTTTATGATTTCTTTATGGTATTTATACCCTGCTTGCTCTTCAGCCCTAAAGGCTGTTATCAGTCTGTGCAGGAAGGGACAAGATGGCCGCCCTCTGGGTCAGCAGCAACCTCCCTTTCCTTACCAAGAAATGGCAATGCGGTCCCAGATCCCAGGCCAGGGTCTGACTTGCGGCGCAGCGGCGGCTTTCAGATCCGAAGACTGCGTCTGGACGGTGGCGTCTTTTGTAGGAGCCCCTGGATCCAGCTTCAGCGCTCTGAAACAACAGAGGCAGAAAAAGGGACCTTCCCTCCTGGCCACCAACGTGGCCCAACACAACAAGGGCGTCCTTATGTGCCACGCTTTGCGTCGCCAAACAGAAACCGGACCCGAGAAATGGCTCCCAGGTTGGGGGCAAGGCGATATGCAAATCTCTTGGAACATTACCTTTGTTGGGCCTCGTATCCAGCTCTTAACACAAAAGCCTCCTGCGGCTCCTTCTCATATTTCTACAAAGACAAAAGGAGAGTCAATTGGGACGTTCTTCCTCCGTTGGACGAGCAAAAGCAGAGAGGACGCCCCAAACGTATGCACCATCTCGCTTTCCGGGACGCTTCACGTACCTCTGAAGGTGGCTTTTCCTTCACAAGGATCCGTCTGAGTCCTGGGATCCTGAAATAATGGGTCAGGGAAAACAAATCTTATTAGTAGTAGTAATAGCAGCAGCAGTAGTAGTAGTAGCCTTGGTACCCTGGCCCCCCTGGACACCACAAAAAGGTGCCCTGGAGTCGATCTGGTCCCATGGCGACCCTCCGGATGAGGAGGATACAAGGAACAGAGGCTCACCTCCTGATCCTAAACCAAGATCCACTTGGAAAATATTACCTTTCCTGGCTGTTGAGTTGTTCCATTCTGAAATGGGACAGGAAAATGTATTATTATTATTATTATTATTATTATTATTATTATTACTATTATTACCCTGTAGATTATCCTCTCTAGGAATTTCTAGGTCCTTCAGTGCAAGTTTTGGATAAAGTTGACCATAGAGTTGTGTTGGAGGAGGACCTAGATTTTCCTAGAGAGAACATGTTAATCAAATCCGCAAACATCAAAGCCGCAAATGTGGAGGGATTATTTTGACTTCCCACAAATGGGAGCTGCTTACATGATGGTAGGACTCTCCCTTTTCTCGTCCACCTCATCATCTTCCGCTTCTGAATCCTGGAAAGAAAAGTGGATTTTGGTATGTGTGTATGTATGTGTGTGTGTGTGTGTGTGTATATATATATATATATATATATATATACACACACACACACATACACCATGGCATGTAATATTTATTTTCCTACCGAGCTTTCCTCTGTCTCTTCCTCATCCTCTTCCTCCAATCCCCCATACATTCCCTGAGTCTTCCAGGTTTCCTGCAGCGGGGCAGGAAAAGGGTCGTATTAGTATTATTAGTATTATTATCATTATTATTACTATTATGACAGTGGGCCCTTGCTATCTGCTGGGGCTTGATTCCAGGATCCTCCATAAAACCCTATAAACCCCACAGTCCCCTCCTTGATGCAGTCCATCCTCCGTCTTCCTCCTTCCTTCCGTCTTTCCTTCCCGCCATCATTTTGTGTTTTCCAAGGAGTCCTTCCTTCCTTCTCCGAATGCATCTTGGCTTCTTCCAGGGAGGTTTCCGGCTTCATCTGCTCCGGGACCCATTGCTTTGCCCGTGGGACCCTCAGCGCTCTTCTCCAGCCCCAAATAATCTCAAATCATATGATAAAGTAAATTGGATTCAGACGTGAGAGAAGCTACAAGAGATATTTCTCTTTCCTGTTTCATCACCTTATAAAGAAGACTCCCAAAAGAAGGAGAAGAAACAAAATGAACCCTCGTATCGTATTTATTCCCAAATAAACGTATTAGTTTATATATATCATATATAGATATATAAACGATGGCATGTAATATTTATTTTCCTACCGAGCTTTTCTGTAACTCTTCCTCTTGTACCACTGAAGATGGACCTTCTTCCGCATCCATCGCCTTCTTGGTTTCCGGAAGTCTGCAGTGGGGCAGGAAAAGGGGAGTATTAGTAGTATTATTATGATTATGCTCCGCCCCTCCTCTACATAAGCCCAGTTCTCGTTCTTTACCCCAATTCCTTCTTTTCCGCTGCATTGGCTACTCAAAGGAACTGTGCTTGGAATTACTTCTGGTTTGTCTCATAATTGGTTTCTGATCTTCAGCTTGCTCTCTTCGACCATTCTTCTTGTTCTCTGTCTTGGCTCATGTTCTGACCACTCGGCTTGTCTGATCTCGCTTTGGATTTCGGATTGGATTTGATGTCTCCGGCTCCGTTTAAGAACTGTGTTGTTTGTGGGGTGAATGTCCCTCAGACGGACCTGCACAAGAAGTGCTCGATCTCCTTGGGTGAGACCCATGATGTCCAGAGCTGTGCTCTCTGCAGATCTCTGACTCCCCAAGCGAGGAAGAACTGAGCATCCAGGCTAAAGTCCTTCCTTCTCAACATGGCTTTAGCTCCACAGGAGATCCTTCATTCGATCTCAAAGTTGGCCTTGAGGATGTTGAGTGAGTCCATGACCAAGGCCCCTGAGGCATATGATAAAGATGGCTAATGCCTTGGAATTGGAGGTCACCTGCTCTGAGGACGAGGCTGTCGACATGGTGGAGCGACGAATTCAGGGTATGGCCCCTACCTTGGCTGTTATTCCCTTTCTCCTATACTTGGAGAGGATCGCCAAGCGCTCTTGGCAGATGCTGGCTTCCATCGCGTCCACCTCCAGGAAAATACATGTTCTGTACCGGATTGAGCCTACATCGGTGCCATGGCTGCATTCGCATCTGGTACAAAACTCTGCGATTGTTGAGGGCTCTCAACGGGTCTTCACTCCAAAGACCTCTACTTCCCTGACTGATCGTGAGGCCAAAAAGGTGGACGGGCTGGCAAAGAAGTCATTTGAGGCTTCGGCGCTTGGTCTCATAGTCGCCAACTACAATGTCTGCAAGGGGCCCTACGTGCAGTATTTAATGGAGTGAATGTCATCTCTCCTGGCGGAGCTCCTTGAAGACAAGCTGCCTGCTGCCAACCAACTGTGTGAAGAAGCACACACGATTGGAGGCCTCCTGATCACTTCGGCCCAGCAAAGTCAATGGCAGCTGCCATCGCCCTCAGAAGCGTCAGACCTGACCTCAAATGTGAAGGCGGCCATTGAGGACATGCCCTTCGATACTGAGGGCCTCTTCAACAAGGACACCAACAAGCAGCTCAACTACAAATACAGAATGAAGTCTGCCGCCAAGAAGCATGGCATGTCCTCCACCCAACAGACCACCTCCCCCCGGAGGTTCAGCGGTCAGCGGTCCTTCGGCTTGGGCAGCGTTCATTTTCACAAGAGCGCCCATTCCGGCAGCAGGACCAGAGGCAGAGGTTCCCATTGCAATCCTCTTCCTCTTCTGGCAGAAGCAGGATACCGATACCAGTAAGAAGAGGCAATGAAGCCTTCCTGCATGCTCCAGTGCCTCCATCACCTCCCCGTTCTTCCTGGACCTCCTAAGGCCCTTCCATAACATCTGGTCCCGAATCACCAATGACTCTTGGGCTCTTACTATCATCTCTAAGGGATATGCCCGTGAATTTGAAGAGCTCCCACCGACTGGAGCTGTTGTTTCGACCCGTCCCTCAACCACCCTTCTCAACGAAGTACACACACTCTTGAAAAAGGGGGCTATTTCCCCTTCACAGATTCCTTATGCTTTCTTCTCCTGGTACTTCACGGTACCAAAACTGGATGGAGGGCTCTGTCCCATATTGGACCTTCGACAGCTCAACTCCTTCTTAGCCTATAAGAAGTTTTGGATGGTAACCCTTGCCTGTATTCTACCCTTATTGTGCCAGGGTTTGTGGTTCGCGACGGTGCTTCCGGGAGAAGCACTGAAGGTTCCTCTCCTTTGCCATCGAGACGGACATGTATCACTAAACGTCCTACCTTTCAGTCTGGCCACGACTCCGAGGGTCTTCACCAAGTGCATGGCCCTGGTGGTAGCCTATCTCCATCAGCGAGGAGCAAGAGTCTTCCCCTACCTAGACGACTGGCTCTTCGCCATAGACTCAAAGGAAGACCTCTTGCAGGACATCTCCTTTGCGGTATCCCTCCTGCAAGCACTCAGGCTGGTGTTGAACTTGGAAAAATCCCACTTTACCCCAGTCACCAAGATCACGTTCATGGGTGCCATCCTCAACTCAGACAACTGTGTCGCATACCTGGCAGAGGACCGTTTGCAGTCCCTCTCCAAGGCTGTCCTGAACTGCCGTTCAAACAGAAGGGTACGGGCCCAAAATATCCAAGTGGCACTCGGTCACATGGCCTCAACAACTTTTGTTACTCAGTGGCCAAGGCCTCTGCTTCGACCCCTGTAGTCCTGGTTCCTGCCGGTCTTCGATCCAATGACCGACTCTCCAAGCACAGTACCGAGACTGGTGGCCTGATCCCTCCTGTGGTAGCTAGACTCCCAGAACGTCTGTGCCAGTATGCCCTTCGTACCTCAAGAGCCGTAAGTCATCCTAACCATGGATGCGTCCTTGGAAGGTTGGGGGCTCCCATGTTGGGCCTGACTATCAGGGACAAGTGGCAGCTGTGACATCAAGACCTCTACATCAATGCACTGGAGATGCTAGCTGTGGAGAAAGCCCTACGGGCCTTTGAACCCAAGCTTCTTAGCAAAGTGGTGCAGCTTCTGACGCACAACACCTCCATCATGTACTACATCAACAAGCAAGGAGGCACCAGGTCACCGACTCTGCTGGAGATAACTCTATGCATTTGGCACTGGTGCATTCCGAGGAACATTGTCCTCCGGGCGGCACATCTCCCTGGAGAAGACAATGTCCTGGCAACCAGCTCAGCAGGTCCGGTTCACAGTGCTATGACTGGAGACTGCATCCGGAGACGATGGCAGACCTCTTCCTGAGATGGGGCACACCTGGGATCGACCTGTTTGCATCGTAGACCAACTCCCACTGCAACCAGTTCTACTCCCGGGACCGGTCCCATCACTCCCAGGGGGATGCCTTCCTCTACAGCTGGACGGTAAAATTCCTCTACACCTTCCCGCTGTTCCCACTCATCACGAGGGAAGTCTCCAAGATGTCGAGGGACCAAGCAGACACCATCCTGATCACCCCCTGTTGGCCCAGGCAGACCTGGTTTCCATACCTGCTTCATCTGTCCCAGAGGCAGTTTCTAAGTAACGATCTGAGGCCCGATCTCCTCACTCTTCAGGAGGGTCAAGTTCGACATCTGGACATCGACAACCTGCCGCTGGTGGCTTGGAGACTCCGGCCGTAGTGGACCTTCCAGGTTCAGTATGGCGAGTGATCCTGGCGACCCAGAAACCGGCTACCAAGAGGTCCTACTCCTGCAAGTGGAAGAGGTTTCTTCAGTTCCTGGCTTCAAGGAACCTCTCTCCTTGCAGGGTGTCGACACCGATCGTGCTGGAGTTCCTGATGACACTGGTGGAAGCGGGGCTTTGCCTTAATTCCATCAAGTGTTACTTGTCTGCTATTTGTTTCCATTTCCAGTTTCAACGGAAACCGTCCTTCTCCAAAGACCCCTTGGTAAAGGGGTTTTCGAAGGGTTTTAACAACCTTCACCCACCGGTCTCGGTACCGACACTGGCCTGGAGCCTTGAGGTTGTTTTGTTTGTTTTGTTTGAGCCCATGGCTACAGCTGATCTAAGATTGGTCACTTGGAAGACAGCCTTTCTTGTAGCCATCACCTCAGCCCACCGTGCAGGCGAGCTTTGTACTTTGTGGAGGGACCAGCCTTTCCTGAGGTTCCATAAGCATAAGGTTGTCCTCCGTACCGACTTTACCTTTTTGCCCAAGGTTGTGTCTGCCTTTCACATGTGCCAGGACATTATGCTCCCGACCACAAATACCGAGCGTCGCTTGCATTCATTGGACGTTCGGAGGGCCTTGGCCTTCTATCTGACAGACTGTTCCAGTGTTACCCAGAGCCAAAGAAGGGACTACCTGTGACTGCTCAGAGGTTTCCCAAATGGGTGGCCGGTACCATCCACCTCTGTTCTGAACTGTTGGGTAGAACTCTCCCTGCCAGGGTCACGGCACATGCAATGAGGGCAGCAGCGACATCTTCTGCTTTTCTGACTGGGGTGCCTCTGGAGGATGTCTGCAAGGCTGCTGTCTGGTCCCAGGCTATGACTTTTATCAAACTTTACAGGCTGGACACCAGAGCAAGAGGTGAAGCAGCCTTTGGGAGGGCAGTGTTACTGTCTGTTATTCATTGAATGTCTGTACCAATGTTTACCTTTCATTACTGTTACTGAAGGTATTAGCTGTTATGACATGGTATGTGATTGCCTGTCGCACTGAATGTGTCTTGCCTTTACACGTTACTATGGTATTTAACTGTTCCAGGGATATGTGGGCTTTTGGCCTGTTTCTACTTAAAGTGACAGATGTGGCACGCACCTGATATTTTGCCATATCATCCAGGCCTGGGTGCAGTACCTCAGTTCAGGTGGTGGTTCACTGCTGTATCAGGTTTGCACTGTTGATGCATAATGTTTCAGAGGTTTACTCATTGGAGTATGGTGTTATATGTTTACTCAACTGAGTATATTGTTAAAACGTTTTTTGGGTTTCTATATTAGAAACAAAAAGACACAAACAGGTGTTTGGTCCACTGTGTCATTTTTATTGTTGACCAATAAATGTCATTTGTTTCATCTTACAGGTGTTGTCATATACTCCCTCCGTCGCTGACCTAAGCTTGTCAGTCTAACCCATTTGTATGATTCGCAGAGACCATGAAGAAGGACAGGTTGCTTACCAGTAACGGTATTTCTTCTAGTGGTCATTTGTGAATACATACAAATCCTGCCCTTCCTCCCCTCAGTGTCCTGCTCAACATTGGTTCTGCTCTTCTGTCGCTTCGCGGCGGAAAAATTCGGAACTGGGGAAAAAAGCGGGAACTGGGCTTATATAGAGGATGGGAGGAGCTACCGCCAAAAAGTTGCAAAAAGTTGCAAGCTCTACTTTGCCCAATGATTCCAGAAAGTTCCGATGTCGACTGCGCAGGCGCAGAAGAACCCATTTGTATGTATTCGCAGAGACCACGAAGAACCTGCAACCTGTCCATATTATACACACACACAAACACATATACATACACACACAGTCATTCCACACAATTCTAGGTGGCGCAGCCCTGGTGGCGCAGTGGTTAAATGCCTGTACTGCAGCCACTCACTCAAAACCAGAAGGTGGCGAGTTCAAGACCAGCAAAGGGCTGAAGCTTGACTCAGGCTTGCATCCTTCCGAGGTCGCTAAAATGAGTACCCAGATTGTTGGGGGCGAATAGCTTACAATTGTAAATGAAGCTGTTTGTTTAACAAATTGTAAGCCGCTCTGATAGTCTCGGCTGAAGAGCGGGGTATAAATAAAACATTATTATTATTATTATTATTATTATTATTATTATTATTATTATGTCTCGCCATTTGTGTCCCTTGGTCTTTTGTGGACGGCAGAATACTATATATATATATATATTTGGAACACACACACACACACATACACATACATGTATATGGAATATTTTCACCAACATAATGATATATTTTGGGAAGTGAGACGCATCTCCAAACATAAAATCCATTTTTATGTTTCATGTACAGGTTGAGTCTCATTATCTGAAATTCCTGGGCCCACAAGTATTTTGGAATATTTGAAATATTTGGAATATTTGGAAATATCTATCTCTATATAGATATATATGGAATACAGTATCTGCAAATACAAAAAGGGAAATCTCGGAGACGGGACCCAAATCTAAACGTGAAAATTCATTTTATTTATTTATCCATTTATGTTTCATGTATAGGTTGAGTCTCCCTTATTTTGTGAAATTCCTGGGCCCAGAAGTATTTTGGAATATTTGGAATATATTTATGTAATATTTGTAAGTACAGAATGAGACAGAGACGGGAGGCAAATTTTATTTGCTTATTTATTCATTTAATGTTTCATACTGTATATACTTTATACACTTTATATACTTTATAGCCTGAAGTTAATTTTATACACAATGTTTTTTGTCATAATATTGTGGGTGATGGAGCAAAAGTTGTGTGTCCTGCGAAACTACAAATCCCAGGGGTCTCCCAGCGCAGAGCCATTGTACAGGTTTCCTGGGATCTATAGTTTGCAGAGAAAGGCTGAAAAATTGCCTCACAAAAGCCACTGAGGAGGCCTAGCAGCCCTAAACAACCCACTTTGGCACATTTGGACTCCACTTCCCATGATCCCTCACAATTGGCCGCCTCTGCTGAGGGTGCTGGGAAATGAAGTCCAATATTACAGCGACGGGCCTTAGACCGGAAGTAAGCCCCAAAAAAGTCTCAGTCGAAGTGGTCTCTCACCGGAAGACCCCATATTGGTAAAAAGACTTAGAGCCAGAAAGGAACAACTCAGGCCTAGGCCCAAACCGGAAGTGGTGGTGTTTTGGCGCCATGATCAAGCTAGAGAGGCCACTTCAGGCTGCTTTTGTTCAACTCTATGGTCCTGGAGGACTAAGTCTTAGTAAGTAGAGCTGGAGGTGAGGAATAAACCACAACAATTGCCATTATTATTATTATCATCATAATTGTTGTTGTTAATGATAATAATAACAACAACCTTTTTTGGGTTCCCAAAGAGGCTCCCTGGGAGGTTTGGGAGCAACAACAACCCTGCAAGGTAGAACAAAGGTAAGCCCTGGGAGCCTCTTAGCCTTTTTCTTGTCCATAAGCTCAAAACCACATTGGCTCTCGTCTCCTCAGAAAAAGGGGTTATTATTTATCATTGTTATCAATGTTTATATATGTATATATATAAATATATGTATAATATTTATGTATATATAATATATTATATGTAATATTTATACATGTTATATATTTTTGTATTTTATTTTTACATTTTATAATAAATTTATTTTATATGTAAAATACATATATATATATATATATATATATAAATATTTTTCTATAAATGTATTTTTATATTTTATAATAATAAAATATGTTATTTGTATATACAATATATTTTATATATAAATTATACTATATATAATTTATATATATAAATTCTGTCTTAATTTATAATTAGGGGCAGGTTTGGTGTTGGGTCACTTTTCCTCATAAATAGGAATATATTGTTATTGTTATTATTATTAGTGTTTTATGTTATGGACAATATGTAATATATATATATATATATATAGATAGATAGTATATAATAATTCTGTCTTATTTTATAATTAGGGGCAGGTTTGGTGTTGGGTCACTTTTCCTCATAAATAGGAATATATTGTTATTGTTATTATTATTAGTGTTTTATGTTATGGACAATATGTAATATATAGATAGATAGATAGTATATAATAATTCTGTCTTATTTTATAATTAGGGGCTGGTTTGGTGTTGGGTCTCCTTTCCTCATAAATAGATATTTATTATTATTATTATTATTGTTTTGTTGTTGTTGTTTTATGTTATGGATAATATATAATTTATATGTTATATAGATAGATAGTATATAATAATTCTGTCTTAATTTAAAATAACAGCTACGTTTGGTGTTGAGACTCCTTTTCTCATAAATATGAATTATTATTATTATTATTTGTGTTTCATGTTATGGATAATAGATAGATAGATAGATAGATAGAAATTATGTTCATTATTTCTTTACTCCCATTATTATCATTACTGCTATTATGCACTCCTTTTAATATAATACTTATTAATTACATTATTATTTTATTTTTATATTATTTATTATTTATTCCTTTTAACATTATTATTGCTATTATGTTTTGTTATTTATTTACTCCAGTTATTATTAATTATTGCTATATTTTAACTTCTTTTAATATTATTAATATTGCTATTATTTATTTTCTCCTATTACTGTTATTATTATTGGGTCTCTTCCAACTCTGTGATTCTATGATTCACCCTGATTCTATGATGATGATGATGATAATGATGATGATGATGATGATTCCGTAAACTGTTTTTATATTTAAATTACAGCTTTAAACCACAAATTCCTGGGACCAGAAAATGTTTCAGATTCTGGAATATTTTTGTATACATACATACATATATATAATGAGATTATCTGGAAGATGGGAAATCTGAGCACAAAATTAATTTATATTTCATATACAGGTGGTGTGGACCTTATTGTCCAAAATTCCCGGGACCAGAAGTGTTTCTAATATATATATTTATAATGTGTTTAATTTATATACATATACATAATGAGACATCTTGGACATGGGACTAAATATAAACTTGAAAATCCATTTATGTTTTATAGACACCTTATATATACTTAGCCTGAAGCTAACTTTATACTTAATATTTAGTAATAATATTGTGGATGATGAGAGCAAATATAATAATAATAATATGCAATAAAAATTGTGTCCTAGAAAACTACAATCCCAGGATGCTCACAGCGTACAGCGGGTGCCAAACCGCTTTAAATTGTGCAGTGTGGATGGGATTTGTAGTTTGCTGCAAAGCACAGTCTGAAAATTACCTCACAAAAGTCACTGAGGCCTAGCAGGCCTAATAACCAACTTTGGCCCTATTTGGACTCCATTTCCCATAATCCCTTACCATTGGCCGCCTTGGCTGGGGCTGCTGGGAAACGAAGTCCAAAACAAAGATGTCGAGTGAAACAAACAAAGTAATAAATAAACTAACTAACTAAATAGCCTAAAGAGCCCTTTCTCATTCAAGTCTGTGAGGAGGAAAAAACGAGGGAGAAGGAGGCCTAGTTTGACCCTCAGGCTCTGAGGCCTAGCAGACCCTAAGCCTGCCCACGAGTTTCACTCCTGTATTAAATGGAATATGAATAAATAATTTGCGTCTGGAGAGAAGTGACCGGTGGAGTGTCCAGTGCAGTTCAGCCATGGCTTCTCTTCTTCTTCATCCTGGAGAGAAGTGACCGGTCGGTGTCCATTGGGGTTCAGCCATCGCTCCTCTTCTTCTTCGTCCCGGAGAGAAGTGACTGGTGGGGTGTCCAGTTTTTACCCAAAATAGATATAGGATGGGGGACACCTGGCTTAACAAGACTTATAAATGTGAAAGGATAAGAACGATAAGATAACGATAAGAATATAGATAGAAAGTTGGCTATGATTTTTGTTGATTATGAAAAAGCTTTTGATAGCGTGAGTTGGATATTTATGTTGAAAGTATTAGAGAAATTAAAAGTAGGAGAGAACTTTATTAAATGGATAAAGGCTATTTATCAGACTCAAAAAGCAAGAATTGTAATTAATGACGACGTCACGGGTGAAGTACAAATTGAAAGAGGTACTCGACAAGGATGCCCTATTTCTCCACTCCTCTTTAATATGATATTGGAGGTGTTTTTGACGAAGATACAAAATGAAAGTCAAATAAAAGGAGTTAAGATTAAAGGGGTAGAACATAAGTTTCGGGCATTTGCTGATGATGTTTTAGTGACCCTATCAGATCCTTTGGACAGTATTGAGCCCTTACTCAGAGAAATGGATTATTTTAGACAATTATCGGGCCTAAAAGTAAATAAAACCAAAATGATTATATTAATAATAATAATAATAATAATAATAATAATAAATTGTATTTATACCCCGCTCTTCAGCCAAAGCTATCAGAGCGGCTTACAATTTGATAATTAGACAATTAACTCCCCTCAAGATGGTGTTTGAAGGGAGGGCTCTTCTTGCTTCCAGCAGGAGGTGGCCTGCATCTCTCTCCCCTCAAGATGGTGGTTGAAGGGAGGGCTCTTCTTACTTCAAGCAGGAGGTGGCCTGCATCTCTCTCCCCTCAAGATGGTGGTTGAAGGGAGGGCTCTTCTTACTTCAAGCAGGAGGTGGCCTGCATCTCTCTCCCCTCAAGATGGTGGTTGAAGGGAGGGCTCTTCTTACTTCGAGCAGGAGGTGGCCTGCATCTCTCTCCCCTCAAGATGGTGGTTGAAGGGAGGGCTCTTCTTACTTCAAGCAGGAGGTGGCCTGCATCTCTCTCCCCTCAAGATGGTGGTTGAAGGGAGGGCTCTTCTTACTTCGAGCAGGAGGTGGCCTGCATCTCTCTCCCCTCAAGATGGTGGTTGAAGGGAGGGCTCTTCTTACTTCAAGCAGGAGGTGGCCTGCATCTCTCTCCCCTCAAGATGGTGGTTGAAGGGAGGGCTCTTCTTACTTCGAGCAGGAGGTGGCCTGCATCTCTCTCCCCTCAAGATGGTGGTTGAAGGGAGGGCTCTTCTTACTTCAAGCAGGAGGTGGCCTGCATCTCTCTCCCCTCAAGATGGTGGTTGAAGGGAGGGCTCTTCTTACTTCGAGCAGGAGGTGGCCTGCATCTCTCTCCCCTCAAGATGGTGGTTGAAGGGAGGGCTCTTCTTACTTCGAGCAGGAGGTGGCCTGCATCTCTCTCCCCTCAAGATGGTGGTTGAAGGGAGGGCTCTTCTTACTTCGAGCAGGAGGTGGCCTGCATCTCTCTCCCCTCAAGATGGTGGTTGAAGGGAGGGCTCTTCTTGTTTCCAGCAACTTGAACTTGACAAGACAAGAACAGAATGAATTAGAAACCAAGTCTCAAATAGAAATTAAAAAAGCCGTGAATTATTTGGGGATAAATATTACAATCAAAAATATTGAGTTATATAAGAACAACTATGAGAAAAAGTGGACAGAGATCAGAAAAGATTTGAAAAAATGGGAGAACCATAGACTGTCTTTTTCGGGCAAGATAGCTGCCATCAAAATGATGGTGTTACCTAAGTTACTTTATTTATTCCAGTGTATCCCCATTATTGCAAATATAAAGCCTTTTAAAATCTGGCACAAAGATCTAAATAAATTTCTTTGGGGAGGAAAGAAACCTAGGATTAAGATGAAATTACTATTTGATAAAACAGAAAGAGGAGGTTGGGCTTTACCCAACCTCAAATTGTATTATGAAGCAACATGCTTAGTTGGGTTATGGTCTTGGTTCAAACTTGATGACCTTGCTATGTTGGATCTTGAAGGTTATGGCAATCGTTTCGGATGGCATGCTTATTTGTTTTATGAAAAAGCATTTAGTTAATAAAGTTAATAATTTAGTTAATAAAGATTTCACTAATCATTGTATAAGAAACGCTATCTTTAAAGTTTGGCTAAGTCATAAATCAAGACTGTCTCCACGAATTCTGGAGTGGTGTTCACCTAATGAAGCGTTCCTTAAAGAAATAAAAACATCTAAAGGAGTATGGCTTACCTATAAAGACTTAACAACCAAAGACAGTAATAATGGTACCTCTAGATTCCTGACCCAGTATGAATTTGAAAAAACAGGAGAATATAAGACGTGGTTTTTTTTATAACCAGTTAAAAAGCAGGTATAATATGGATAATAAAGGAGTAGGGATAGGAGGAGTAGAGGAAAATTTTGAGAGACTGCTTAAATCAAGAAAACTACCGGTATATAAAATTGCAAATCTTTACAATCTATTATTGAAATGGGATATGGAGGAGGAAACTATTAAAGAGACCATGGTAAAATGGGCACAAGATCTTGGTCAGACTATACCACTAGATCAGTGGGAAAAGAATTGGACTAAGAGGATCAAATACACCCTAAGTGCAGATTTACGAGACAATCTTTTAAAAATGCAGTATAGCTGGTATTGGACTCCAGTAAAGTCTGCAATTATAGACAAAACAGCTTCCAACAAATGTTGGAAATGTGGAAAGGCAGTCGGTTCTTTTTTACATCTATGGTGGAACTGTAAGATTGTGAACAAATTTTGGAGGAAAGTGTATAGAGTAATGAAAGACATCTTAAAATGTGATATATGTTTCAATCCTAAGTATTTTTTGTTGAATATAATAATGAATGATGAAGTGGAGAAAAAACACGGTAAAGTAATTTTTTATTTTGCTGTTACGGCACGAGTGACTCTAGCAAGCTGGTGGAAGAAAAAGAATGTTCCCACCATTGAAGACTGGTTGACTAGACTAATTGACTACATACAAATGGATAAACTTACCTGTTTGAGGAGAGATACGTATGGAAATACTTGGAAACAAGACTGGATACCAGTTTTGGAATACCTAGAAAGAAAGGGGAAAGTGTTAAATTGGGAAAGTTAAAATATCTCAATAACATTTAGTTAAGAATATAACACAGACCATTTGAAATATGATAAAATATAAATTGGAGTATCTTTGAGTAAAAAATGTGTTATTTTAAGCCTTTGGACTTATAAACAGCTCCTTCTATATCCATATTCCCAAACTATTTTGTTAAGATATAACTATAAGACCTAACAATATGATATAGATATTTTATCTGGGAGATCAGAAAGAAGTCCTAGGAAGCCAAAATATCCTTTTGTATCTCACTCCTTTTACATTTTGTTCCTTTGTATTTGTATTTTTTGTATTTGTCTTTAAGTATATTATGTCTAAGGATGTATTATTTGTTAATTTGTTTGTAACACATGAATGTTGTTGTTGTTGTTGTTTCCCCCCTCTTTTAATAATAATAAAGAGAATTAAAAAAATGTGAAAGGGATTTAGGAGTCCAAATGGACCACAAGTAGAACATGAGTCAAGAGTGTGATGCAGCAGCTAAAAAGGCCAATGCGATTCTAGACTAATGGGAGTATTTAAAAGACTGGGGGAAAGTAATTATAATATCTGAGTGCAAAATGGAGGGGAAATAACTCAAATAAGATATCAAAGAGAGTAAACAGTTCCAAATTTTATTCCACACAGAAAATATGTATTAAATACAAAGCTACATCTATATCTATATATTATACCTATATAATTTATATAGGTATACAGAATAAAATAACGTAACAAATCCAGCTATCTAAACTATTATTATATTTAAAAGATTATTATGGTAATACCAAGACAACCCAAAAATTAACGATTGCAATGATGGAAAACACGATAATATATATATATGTACGATAATAAAACTGCCCGCTGTGATCCGCCGCTCTCTCCTCGTTCTTCTTTCACAGGCGTTCGCCATTGTTCCCCGAACTTTTTGGCGTGTTTTGCGACCGGCGGAGACCCAGAGAAGAAGGTCCCCCTCCCAGAAGAGCAGCAGGAAGAGCATCCTGACTGTGAGTGACAGTGAGTGACAGCGGAGGGTGATGGTTCCCTTGGAGAGCAATGGAGTCTCATAGAATCATAGAACCATAGAGAGGTCTTTAAGCAGAAGCTGGAGGGCCTCCAGTCCTAGGGAGGGCTTTGACGGGGAGTTCCTGCATGTCAGAAGGGACTTGGCGTGGCTGTGGCCATTCATGGGGGTGTCTTCCATCCCTTCCAGACCTCAACTGCTCTTGGGCCACCACTGGGCCGCCTCAAGGGCCCTGACCCCCTTCCCGGATGGGAGCCACCCCTTCTCCCCTCCTCTCCCCCGGGAACCCCCTCCCTCCGCCCTGCGCCGGACCCTGCTCCCTCTTCCTTTTGGCCTTCCTCCTTCTTTCCTTCCTTTTCTCCCTCACCTGTTGCTACAGGACTTTTTTGGGGAGGGGGGGATCGGATCGGATGTATCCTTTGAGCCTGTGCAATGGATTTTTCTGGTGAAGCGCAGCGTGCAGAGAACTGGCCTCACTCTTTAAACCAGGGGTTCATCTGCCAGGGCAAGCAAGCAAGGATGGTGGCAGCGAGATCCTCAGGTCGTAGGTTTGATTAGAGTTTTCTTCTCTTAGATGGTTTACCTTACAGGGTTAGACGAGCACCATCTGCCGGATTTGGGATTGGAGTTTTCCTTCTCCTAGGATGGTTGCCATAAGGCTAAAGAGCCCATCCTGCCCTTTGACGCTCTTAGTCAGACCCTTCGGTTGTGACCTGTCTGGCATGGGAGGCCCTACTGGTGGCTGTTTATGCTACCACCAGCATATCTCACAGCTCACAGTATTATATACTGTATATATATTTATTGCAAAAACTTTGCTAGGTCTTACTTTTGGGGGAGGCCTTATATTTAGCAATTCAGCAAAACCTCTACTAGGTCTTATATTTTGGGGATGTCTTATTTTCGAGGAAACAGGGTGTCTTCGTAAAACTATTCTAAATATGTAAAGTCTACTATTAATAGTGAAACAGAATCAAGGGAAATAGTTAAAACTCCACTGATAAAGGTGTAGCACCAAAGATAGGGAAGTATTTGGACAGAAATAATGGAATTAGGATTACTACAAGAATCTTTGGTTTTATTGTACGGTGTTTGAATGTATATCAGTTTTGTTGTTTGTATGTTTGCACTCCATTAATTCAGGACAGCTAGCATGGTATAGGACTCTGTGAGACCAGGGTTTGAATCCCCACTTGGCCATGGAAACCCATCTAAGAGTACTAAAGGAATTTATCACTGTCAATAATCGTTGACAATTCTTAGAGAAGAGGAAACATCCCAGTGGAATGGAAAAGGGTAAAGGCTGTCTGCATCCTCAAAAAGGGCAAACTAATAAGCCTGTTTTCTTTTGCTCCAGAGACTGGGCCATGAACCAGTGGATTCAAATTACCAGAAAAGAGATTCCATTTAATAATAATAATATAGGTTTATTTATATTCCGCCCCTCTGGGTGAGCAATTGTTGTTGTTGTTGTTGTTGTTATGTGTCTTCAAGTTGTTTCCAACTTATGGTGACCCAAAAATCATGGGGTTTTATTGGTGAGGTTTTTCAGAGTGGCTTTGCCACTGCCATCCTCTGAGGCTGAGAGATTGTGGCTTGCCCAGGGTCACCCAGTGTGCTTCATGGTGAGCAAAATAGCTTTTTTTACTGTAAAAGCGACAGCGCAATAGACTGCTTGGAGTATTTGTGTCTTCTGTTCTGGAAGTCTTTAAACAGACTCTGGATGGGCATCTTTTAAAAGTGCTGTTGCTGTGTCTTCCTGCATGATACAAAGTTAGACTAGATAGCCTTTGAGTCCCTGCCAACTTATAAAATTCGGTGACTTTAGATATTTTTGGAGATATGTACATTATATTACAAAAAATGTTGTATATATGCAGGGCACCCTGAAAGAAAGCCTCTCTAATTAATTCATAGGGAGAAATGAAAATGGCAGAAAATGAAAAAGTTAAGTGTAATTTAAAAAAAAAACGCTAAAATTATTTTTCTGTTTTTAAAATTGTTATTATATCTCAGCTCATTCCCCCTCCCCTAAAACTAAAACCGGTTCTTAACTAAATGATCACTTTTGTATACGTCCTGCATCGTGTCATCAGTGCAGTCCTTCAGTTGACTGTTTATGCTACCTTGATCTACATAAGGCTTTGAAGAAGCCTGCAAGCTGTTTGTCTGGATAACCAGATAGATGGTAACTTTACATGACAGTTGAGAGGAATGAAATCCAGGTCAGCAGTTTTCTTGTTGAAGAACTGTATTCCCAGGGGTTTTATTATTTGTATTTGCTAGTATGGCCTGAATCAAGGGCAATTAGAGTTCTCGAACAGTGTTATTTTTACTGCCATACTGATCATGAAGAGTATAGTTGTCTGTAGAGTACTGCACAGTTTAAATACTATGAAAGTTTAAGTTTAAATTAAATTTATCTTAAGTTAAACTATCTTACTTTAAAAGGACTCACATCTTTGACTCTGTTTATATCAGTAGTAATGCTACTAATAATTTGTATGCCTTTCTACATGGCAAGCCTAATTCAGATATTACGTGACACTGCATCTGATTTGATCCCAGCCAGAGGTGGGAAGTAATCTTGAAAGTTGTTATTAACTGCTCTTGGCTTCAACTTATGGTGACCCTGTGAGTGAGAGACCCCTACTGCCCTACTCAGTAGACTCAGGGCTGGGGGCTGTAATGTGGTTTTCCTCTTTTCCTGCTGCCTTATACTTTACCAAGCAGAACTATCTTCTCCAGTGAGTCCTGTCTTCTCATTATATGTCCAAAGTATGAATGTCTCAATTTAGTCATTTTGGCTTCTAGGGAGAGTTCCCAATTGATTTGCTCTAGGACCCATCTGCTTCTCTTTGTGGTAGCCCACTGTATCCATAGTATTCTTCTTCACATTTCAAATGAGTTCATTTTCTTCCTATCAGCTTTCTTCACTGTCTAGCTTTCATAACCATGCGTAGAAATGGGGAACACTATAGCATGAACAATCCTGACTTTAGAATAGAATAGAATTTTTGGGCTCAAGCAAACCAGTGGCTTGGAACAGCCTCTTAAGATGCCACGATTCCAAAGCCGGCCACGATTGTGGCCCTCAACTGGCTGCCAGCAAGGAGTGGCTTTTTGCTGCTCCTGTTCTGGCTGGCTTCAGGCTGCTTTAGCCATAAGCTTCACTTTTTGCCCCTGTATTTCACACCTTTATTGCAGTCATAGACCAACACAGATAAAAAGAGGATACAGAATAAAAGAAGGTAAGAATACAGGTTGAAAACAGTATTTAAACATTACACAGCTTCAGTATAGCAAGACAGGATTGATACTAGTTTATTGTGGAGGTCATTGCCTGGCGAATGTTAATTGCAGCTGCACAGAATCTATCAACATTATATGTTGTATCAAGGTTGATGTCTGAAAGCAACAAAAAGTGTAAAATTAATCAGCGTGTCCTTGGTATTTATGTAATAGTGGTGAAATAAGACTGAGGCGGATGTCCCTGTAGTATGAGCACTTGAGTAATACATACTCGATTGTTTCTATTTGGACAGAATCTCAGGAGCATATATATCACTAAATACTAAAATCAATAAGAAAACACCCTTCTTAGACTAAAAAGGGGGTATTCTTATTTATTTTGGTATTTAGTGATATATTTTTACACTTCAGGGTCTTGTCTAGTCCCTTCTTAACTGCCCTTTTAAATTCTAGTCTTCTGCTTTCTTGACTGTAGACTCCTCTCTGATTAACTGTCAAGCCAAGGCATGGAAAATCTTGAACTATTTCAATGTCATCATTGTGTACTTTAAAATTATTATTGTGTGTGGGCATTATTTTTGCTTTCTTAATGTTCAACTGTAAACCTGACTTGGTACTTTCTGCCTTGATTTTTGCAGTAATCATTTCAAGTCTTCATTATTTTGTGCTAGTAGTATAGTGTCATCTGTATGTCTTAAATTGTTGATGTTCCTTCCTCCAGTTTTCACGCCTCCTTCTTCCATATCTTATCCTGCTTATATGTTCAACATACAAGTTAAAAAGATAGGGTGATAAAATGCAGCCTTGGAATTTACCAGATAATTGAACTAAAGTTGATTTCCCATTACAGAACTTAGCAATGAAACATGAAACTGACTCTGATAATGTTTTGACTTAGACTAAACGCATACAAGATACATGTTGATGCTTTTCAAAAAAGGAAGGTACTAGTAATAAAATTTCGCCTGTTGTCATAGAATTTCAAAATTAATAAATCCATGTTACCTTATTTGATAGGTTAAAAAAGGTAGAGTTTAACTTATAATAAAAACTGTACACCATATCTACAGTAAAGTGGTATAAACACAACAAAAGGAAGGGATAAGACACTACTAACTGAGATGATGAGAAACAAACCAAGCCACTGAAATTATTAGAAAGAAACCAATAGAGCTAAGATAGATATGTATATGTAACGTATATAAAATATAAACAAATATAATAAATCGCTAAAATAATTCAAATTAAAGCCACATAGTCCAAACCTATGAGTAGTAAAATCCATGAGACATAAATCAATTGTTAGAGGAGAATAGATGGCCTTAGGTCTTGTGTGATTTTTCATACAAAAATAAGCCAAACAGTTTTCAACTATCATTCTTTATCAGTGGTTTAGGCATGTGTGATTCAATACTTTTTTCAAGGAACATGTTTTGCACTGGATCTGGAATATCCAGTTTTCCCTATTACAGTTGATGGACCCACATACAGTGGTCCCCCGGGTTACGAAATTAATTCGTTCCAGCACCTTTTTCGTAAGCCGAAAATTTCGTAACCCGGGGCCTATTTCCCATTGAAAATAACTAATCCGTTCCATGACCCCAGATTGACCCTGCAAGTCAATGGAAGCTTACAATAGAGGCCTATTTCCTTAAGTACCCTACAATACACTCTAATAGAAACTTCCCTAAGGCACTAAAGAACTTAAGAATGACTTGCAGGGCCAATCTAAAGAATTAAAAAAAAAAGATTTGCAAAGAACCAAAGAACCAAAGTTTCAAAATCCATCCACTGCACAGGCCTTGCCAAGGGCCAAGGACACCTTGCAAGCAGAACAGACCCCAGAAAGCTTTCAAACTGCAAGGCAATGCACTCTGAACACTGTCTCAGCCCACTTTGCAAAGAACCAAAGAACCAAAGTTTCAAAATCCATCCACTGCACAGGCCTTGCCAAGGGACAAGGACACCTTGCAAGCAGAATCTAAAGAATTAAAAAAAATTTTTTTTCTTACTTTTGCTGGTCATGGCAAACTTGAGTGAGACAGGAGGAGGAAGAGGCCACCCAAAACACCCAAAACACCCAAATTTAAACCCAATCAATCAATTCAACCAATTTGAACCAGTTCAACCAACTTTAACCAATTCAACAAATTTAACAAAGTTAACCATTTTAACAAATTTTTTCTAAAAAAAATTTTTTGGGCTTTTTAAGAGTCACCAGCACCTTTGCCCTTCTTGGATGGCGGTTCTCCGAGTTTCGGGAAGAACCGGTCCAAGGATGTCTGCTTTTGCCGGCTCTTAACCAGGTTCCTAAAATGGCTAAGGCAGACATCATCAAAATGCGCAATTGCGCGGCTGGTGAACACCTTCTCAGGGTGATGCTTCTCCACAAAATCAGCAACAGTCTGGAACTGCCGCAAAATGTCTTTGATTTCCGAAGTGCCAATTGATGCGGCCGCCTCCCCCTCCTCCTGAGCTGTCTCTGACCCGAACAACTCCTCCTCCACGGCCGAGTGCTGCATGGCTGCCAACGCCTTCAGGTCCTCCGTCGAGAGCTCCTCGTTGAGTTCGTCAATGTCCTCCGCGTCGACGATCAGTCCCATGCTGTGTGCCAGGGAGACGATTTCCGCAACCTCTGCCTCACCGGGATCTTCAACTTCGGCCTCTGACCCTTCCGACGCAACAGCAGCAGGCCACAGCTTCTTCCAGGCTGCATTGAGGGTGCGTCTGGTGACCTCCTGCCAGGCCAAGTCCACCATCCGCAAGCACACGACGATGTTGAAGTGCTGTCTCCAGAACTCTCGCAGGGTCAGCTGGGTGTTCTCCGTCACGTCAAAGCACCTCTTGAACAGGTGCTTTGTGTAGAGTTTTTTGAAGTTCGTAATGACTTGCTGGTCCATGGGCTGAAGGATGGAGGTCGTGTTGGGAGGCAGGAACAAGACCTTGATGAAGGAGAACTCGTCCAAGATGTCTTCTTCCAGGCCGGGCGGGTGCGCAGGAGCATTGTCCAAGATGAGGAGGCACTTCCGGGGGAGATCGTTGTCCTCCAGGTACCGCTTGACAGCAGGGCCGAAGACACCGTTGACCCACTCCACGAAGAAGAGGCGTGTGACCCATGCCCGGGCATTGGCACGCCACATCACAGGCGTCCTTCTGCACCTTGTGTGCCTTGAAGGCTCTGGGGTTCTCGGAGTGGTAAATCAGCAGGGGCTTGACCTTGCAGTCCCCGCTGGCGTTGGCACACAGCGCAAGAGTGAACCTGTCCTTCATCGGCTTGTGGCCTGGCAATGTCTTCTCCTCCTGGGTGATGAAGGTGCGATGAGGCATCTTCTTCCAGAACAGGCCCGTCTCGTCGCAGTTGAAGACTTGTTCTGGGACGTAGCCTTCCTCCTCCACCATGTCCTTGAACCACTGGACAAATTCTTCGGCGGCCTGGCGGTCTGCGCTGGACGCCTCCCCGTGACGGACGACAGAGTGGATGCCGGTCCTCTTCTTGAAGCGGTCAAACCACCCATGCGAGGCCTTGAATTCCAGGGTGGCTTGCTGCTCCTGCGAAGAACTTCCTTCGCCTCCCTCCTTGCTGGCCAGGTCCTCGAAGATGGCTGTGGCCTTCTCACAAATGACAGATGTGCTGACGGTGTCCCCAGCTCTCTCCTTCTCTCTAATCCAGAGGAGCAGCAGGCGCTCCATCTCGTCGTGCACAGGTGTCCTCTGCTTGGCGATGGTGGTGACGCTTTTCGCTGGAGCCACAACGCCTTTGATCACCTCCTTCTGCTTGAGGACAGTGCCGATGGTTGAAGGGTTCCGGCCGTACTCCTTTGCAATGTCCACCAAGCGCACTCCCCTCTCGTGTTTGGCAATGATGTCCTTCTTGTCCTCCAAGGACAAGGGAAGCCTCTTCTTCTTCTCCTCCCCACTGGCTTTCTTGGGGGCCATAGTCGAAGCCTAAAAAGGGCAAAAGAAACAGGCACTGAGCAAAACCCATTCACAGGCCACCCTTTCCCACCCAACCCCCCCATGCTCTAAATCCCCCCCCTCCGATGCACTGTGATCACTCTCTCAACCCAATTTCAAAGAACCAAAACACCAAAGTTGAAAAATCCATTCACTGCACAGGCTATGCCAAGGCCCATGGGCACATTGGAAGCAGAAGACCCCCCCCCCCCAAGAAAAATTTGAAACTGCAAAGCAATGCACTGTGATCACTCTCTCAACCCAATTTCAAAGAACCAAAAAACCAAAGTTGAAAAATCCATTCACTGCACAAGGCCACATCATGCACATCATTCACCCACAAGAAGAAGTAAAAAATCCATACTGTACCTGCACTTCCAGGGATTCACCGGAGGTCTTGATCCAAAGAGCAGGCGTAGATGCACAGGTAAAGTGCCAGGCAGAAGTCAGCCAGACAAATCCAGTCAAAGAAGTTCGGACCTTCACTGGAGCCAAGAGTTCAGAATCAACTCTATCTCACCAGTTCACAAAGGCCGAACAAGGGGTCCCAGCACTGGTACCTGGCTTTTATTTCTGAAGCCACCCCCCCCCATTCGTTAGCCAATCAGATTGCTTTCGCAAGCCAATCAGATTGCTAAACCAAGTTCAAAATTCGCGCCAAAGCTGAACGTTAACCAATCCCCTTTAAACAGCCCCTTAGCCAATAGTAGCACTTTGCAACTTTTAAATTTTGCGCCGTTTGCGTTTCGTAACCAATCCCCTTTAACCAGCCAGCCCCTTGGCCAATAGCAGCACTTTGCAACTTTCAAATTTCGCGCCGTTTGATTTTCGTAACCCGGGGATACTTTCGCAAGCCGGGGCCATTTTTTCGGCCCCGGCTTTTTCGTATCCCGGGGTTTTCGTTAGGCGGGGGATTCGTATCCCGGGGGACCACTGTATACATGTTTGGTGGATTTGGGTGCAAAGTTGCCCACCTTTCCCCAATGGGCCTTAAAGCCAAGTAAACAGTCATAATTGGTAATGGGAGTTGAAGGAAAATCTTTTCACAGGATGCTTTCAGAACTGGCCATTTTTAAAGTAGGGCCACTTATTAAAAATGTGTTTCTGCTCACTGATGGCCCAGTTAGTCTGACAAGATATGCTATGAAACATCTAACCATAGCTACATTGAAGTAATAGAAGCCATGTTGGACAGGCTTTCTCATCCACAGGCTAAATGGTGCCTATGTACTGCCATAGAGCCCAAGCAATGTGTGGGCCAACCTTGCTAATGTTAAAGCAGGCATGCTCTCTAGAGTTGCATAAGCCAACCACTTCAAGTTCTAGAGAAAAATTATTGATAATAGTCAAGTGCCTTATTAGGTGTATCACCTAGTACATCTTAATATAGGGAGTTTTAAAGGATATGGAAAGACAGAGAGTCTTTCTCTTCATGGAATAGTTCCCTGACTACCTCTCTACCTGTTTCAGTGTCAGTGGACAACATATCTGTTGAAGATGCAGCATTTTATATTCTTTTCCCAGAGCTCCTTCTAGGACATACAGCTGCATATTACAAGAGTTCATATAACACAAATTCACTTTCACATATTGGGGGAAAATTCTTTAGGCATTTTCTTGGTCCTCCAGCACTTTTTTGTAGTTAACGTCTGGCAGAAGCATATCATAGAATTGTACTGGAGAATGTAGAAAATGCCTAGAGAGAACACTTGGTTCACTTCAGCTAAGAGCTATAGGGTTCCAGATTTTACACAAAAATCTTTTTATTATCAAAGTTCCTGGAATGAATCCCTTGTATAATATGTGGGCTGTGTGTATTTCAGTGTTAAGTCTTATGCAACACACAGCAAATTATTTAAATCTGACAAGATGCTGGTTGAATCTGCATACAGGCACTACTCCCAAAACTTGATTTCCTTTTAGAGTGGCTCCCATAAACCTCCTAGAATTTATATCTTGTTACTGATGGAGTTAACAACCCAGGACACGAAAAGTACACTTGGTGAGATTTTCAAATTAAAAACTATAGTTTTTTGGTCAGTAGCTCCAGCCATGGTAACCTAATATTTGGTTAGAAATTGTACTGCTCCAAACTGCATGCAGCTAGAGAAAAGCAAATGCATGTGGACTCAGCATTGGGGACTTTGGTCAGTACACTCTAAATCCCTAAATTGTTCAAAGCTGTACTCAGTGGAACCAAACCTGTGAAGAGCCGCTGGAAAATATGCCACATGGATCTGATATGATTTGGATGAGAGTCCTGGGAATTAAATATAGCTGAGTTATACTTGGCTAGTGAGATAAATATGAGATGGAAACATTTAAAGAAGACCATAGTTCACAGCACGGCCTTATTCTATGACAAAAGCCTGGAGCAATGATAGGCAAGACTGCAATCAAACATACAACCCAGGGCTATATGCCTGTGGAGGACAATATGCACTAGCTTCTCAGATATAGGTCTACAATATTGGCCATGGGGAGGTTACTTTCAAGAACCAAAGTCTGAGACTGAATCAGAGGTATGTACCTGAAGGCAAAGAGGCTTTGGCAGGCCATTATTGGATTTGTGGCAAAAGAATCTATAAGGCCCTGCTGAAAAATTGATGTGGCACATGTTATGTTGGCACCTTTTTAGCTTCTTTTCACATACAACCCCCAGATCAAGAGAAGATTTCCTGCCCATTTTATCATCTTGCCAGGACCAAGTGTGATCTTGAGCAATCCAGGCAAATGATAAAAGACTATTCCCTGTCACATGGTCATGGGTAGGGCTTGGACAGGCCAGAACCATGACAAATGGTATCATAAGTTTACAAGCAGTAGTAAAAAAAACTTTGCCAATGAAACTGGATAGGCATTAATGTTAATCAACAATAACAATTGAAGCAAGTGCCCTTACAAAATGGTATGGTACTGGATCTCTTGCTGGCATAAAAGGAGGTGTATGAGGATATTTGTACCATCACTGTTGCAATAAAATGGCAAATGGATAGAAGGTGCAGTGTGCGAGATTGCAGGGCTGACAAAGGTAAAAAACCTATAGACTTGTGGTCTTGATTGCAGTCATGGATACCAGAGATAGGATAGTTGAGGCAGTTGTAACGGGCATTATAATGATTGTTGTGGTCTTCATACTTTTGCATTTCTGTTTCCAGTGCCTAGGGAGCCCACCCTCAGTATTGTCAGCATGTTTTAGATATGCATCACATAACAGCACAGAGCTCATGACAGATATAGAAATTGCTGAAATGAGAAAAATTGATCAAGCATACCATAGATAAAATGGTCATATACTATACTGGCATTGGCAGGCACGGTCCACTATTTTCTATTGCCTTCCGTACAAACAGTTTTCCTTGTTCATACCAAGTCCCAAGTCTTGGTATGACAGTACTGCCCAATTAATATTGTCTTCTGGCCAGTTAATAAGATAAAAACCATAAAAATAGTGCATGGGTTTTTTAAAAAAATAAAACACAATAAAAGCCATCCACTTACAATGCTAACTAAATATAAATAGAACTACCTACATCAAAACTTTAAAGGTTGTTGTTGTTGTTGTTGTGGATCTTAAAGTCATTTCAGACTTATGACAAAGCTAATGCTTCAAAGGGTTTTCTTGGCAAGTTTCTTCAGAGCGGATTTCGGGTTGCCATCCTCTGAGGCTGAGAGAATGTGACTTGCCCACTGAGTTTACATGGCTGAACTGGAATTTGAACCTTGGTATCTAGAGTCATAGTATTCTCAAACAACTACACCATACTGTCTTTACCTGGTAAAGAGGACTGTGGAGGTTTCAATTCCCTGCTTGGCCATGGAAACACACTGGTGACCTTGGGCAAGTCACACACTCTCAGCCCCAGAAAACCCCGTGATAGGTTTGCATTAGGGTCGCCATAAGTCAGAAATGATTCCAACGCATATAACAACCACAACAACGAGGACATAATGGGAAACCACACACCCCAAAGTGCTAAATAGTCATCTCCAAGTGTTTTAATTATTGAGAAGGAGAAATTGGTTGTCAGTGGTAATCAAATCCTGCAGTGTTATCATGGTTGTCTTGAAAACATTAGAGATACCAGCTGACAAAAGCCAACTGTTGCTATTCTGTTACATGGATTTAGTTGACCTGATACCTTCTGGCCTGTTTTTTTAAAAAAGAGATTCTAGCTAAAGGGCTATTGGGGGTTGGGGCAGGACCCTCCTACTCATTCAGTAGCTCATCTGTCTCTTTCTTAAAATATGATGTTAAATGTGTACTTTTGAAGGGAAGCTCCACTGATGCATATGCAAGTAGAGCAGGGGAGGAGATATTTAGTGGGATTTTAGTGTTAAATCCCCCCTTCCTACTTGCTGTCCTTTTCTTGCTCATATCTTTCACAGTAGATGCTGCCATAATACATTTAATGTTGTATTTGCCCCAGAATGGGAAGAAGTTCAAAATTGGCTTTTCCTGCCCTAGTGATGGAAGAGATCAGCATCCTGATGTCTCTTGCAGTTATCTCTCAGATGAATGAAAACTATCAGAAATTGGCAAGAGGAGACTGTTGATTTTTTGGGAAAACTCTTTTTTGGGGGAGAGGACTCTCCAGGCTATGAGGTGTCAGCTAATATACGTAAGCTTGCTATATAAACTAATCTGTAGGTGCACTGCCACTTTGCTCAAGCTAAGTACGGTAGGTGTGGAGCCTTTCAGTGCTCAAGGTAGTTGAGTACTATGTTTCTAGTTCCAAAGAAAGCTGTATTTTAGTCAGTATACATGCTGCATTGCTGTTGCATGCCTTCAAGTCATGTCCAACTTACGGCAGCCCAAGGCAACCCTATCACAAGTTTTCTTGGAAAGATTTGTTCAGAGGGAGATTTGTCTATGCCTTCCTGAGAGATTGTGACTTGCCCAAAGTAACTCTGTGAGTTTCCATGGCCGAATGAGCATTTGAAGTCTGGTCTCCAGAGCTCTAGTCTCAAACCACTACAACCACAACAGGCCAGAAGGTATCTGTTGTAGAGTTTTGTGGAAAAAGACTGGGGTATCTGTGAAATTTATAACTAGCTGAGCAATGGGGCAGGGGGAGCTAATTTATAATTGGCCCAGCACTGGGGCAGGTTTACCAGAATAAACATGGATAACCCTGGTTATAGTGCTGTCCTAGGTTCTTTGAGAGAGTTTAGGAATTACATGTGACTTTAGAAAACCTCAGTCAAATGCAGGACACAGGGAGGAAGCCTTATGCTTTCCCTACAAGGAAATAAAGCACTGAATTTTTCCAGCAGGTGGCACCATTATTCTGGAACTGCAGTGGCTCTTAACCACAATTTCTCGTCTGGGATTAAAACGTGTTTTGTACTTCAAGCAACGTGCTTTGCACTTTGATAATGATCGGTGCTTACTTGGGGCTTTAATAGTACAAACATTAGATTTCATATCTTCACTTGTCTCTTTATTTATAAATGTGTTTATGATATTAAAAACTTGTCTGAAATCTATTGATTATTTTCTGATACATTTCTGAGTATCATGTTTAAAGCAATTCATATTTATTTAGACCTCTTTATTTTATTAGATGTTAATTTAAAAGGAAGTATATAGGTCCTATATATAGAGGTCCTATCTCAATGCTAGATTGCATCAGATATCTTAACATCAGATAGTTGTTTCAGAGGTTCTTAATTTTTTCTGCACAAGAAACGCTGGATTTCTGTGTTGCTCCTGATAGTACATTTCGTATCGTGCAGTGTTCATTAAATAATAAGAAAAAGTATAGTTATTGTTTAAGTGAAGCTCCCTTCTTTAAGTGAAACTACTGAAAAGTGAGATGCTTTCATTTGTAATGGCGTGTTTCATTTGGAGCTGTTCAGTTAGTGTTGTTTTCTTATTACCTGATTTAAACAAGGCTTTAATCTGTCTTGGAAAATACTATAAAATAGCCTTGCCTAATGTGTGGCTCTTGATTCACCTCTCCTTCCATCGTCTTGATAAAGGATTACACATATAATTACAGTACAGCATATGGGTGGAGTATTACACAGTTGAGTACAACCATGCTGTGACCGAAGAACAGCAGGAGTTAATACTTTACATTGCATACATTCTGTTTGATATCTTAATAACACACACATGTGTGAAACAACATACAAATTTTGAATTAGTCATTGTCTTTGGAACATACTTTGCCTAGCATTCTGTTGGGAACATACACGGATGGATTTTTTTTTTTACATATCTGATGTCTTTTTTCAGGTTCTGTAGATACTGGTAGTGTATTCCCTCCCTCCCTCCACAGATCCAAAGCCCTCCCCCAATTTACTGAAAAGCCTTTGAAGCAGCCATGCATGGCCTTTTCATGCTTTGCAGGGAGCAGCCAGTATTGCAGAAGTGTCTGACTATGTCCCCATAGCCAAACACACAGTGATGGCATTAGCTTTGAGATCCACCATAGTCTTCCAGGTGTCTTAGTGCTTAATGGTCTGTGTCTGGCTATGGGGATGTGATGAGATGCTTCTTCAATCTTGCTTTCTCACTCCGAAGCATAAAATGTCCATGCAGGGCAGCTCCAGGGGTTTTTCAATGAGTTCAGGGAGGGTATATGGCTCAGCATTGTGTAGGTCTATGTGCAAATATTTATGCTGCATTGAGGGGATGTTGGATTACAGCCCTTGTGTGAATTTTATTTCTTTTAACTTTCCATTTATGGGATTTTGGAAAGTGAGGAAACTACATAGTGGGTACAATAACACCTCAAATCCACAAAGCAATGATACCTTTATCGGGCCAACCAAAATACATTTGTGAGCTTTGGAAGCTTTTCTTGCTTTTTCATCAGGCAAAGGTATTAAAAATAATATAGGAGAAAAAAAATGACAATGCTAGTCACAGGCCTGCATTTTTTTTTTTCATTTCATTATTTTTTCATTTCATTTTTGCATTTTATCACTGATTTTTTTCTCTTGTATTATTTTTAACATCTTTGCCAGATTAAGCCAGTGGAGCTTTGAAAGCTCGTGAAATATGTTTTATGCATTTTGGTTGGCCCAATAAAAGCATCACTGTTTTGTCAATTTTGGATGTTACTGTACTTTGCTGTGTTGCTAACACGGCGACCCCTTAATATGTTACTTAGTGGGTGTTGAGTGTTTGGTCACTTCAGTACTCGTAGCTGCTACTGTGCTAGACAGTCAGACTGTGTGACAGCAATATTGCACCAGTTGTATGGATTGCTCGTGTGTTTCTAGACCTAGTTTAAAGTGCTAATATTAATCTTTAAAATCCTAAAAAAAAGTTTGGGTCCCTGTTACTCCAACAGTTGTATTAACTTATATACCAATCTTACCACACTATGAGATCTTCATCAGTGGCCTCTGTTGTATGTCCATCTCCAAGGGCAGTTAGGCTGGTAAGCTTGGGGGATAGGGTGTTCTGTGCATTGACCTCCATATAGTGCTGTATCCTAGTTGATGTGCTCCAGGCAGCATCATTACAAGCCTTCAATGGGATATCAAGGCTCACTTGCTTGACATGGACTGTCAGTTAGTTAGTTGTCTACTGACACCTTTATACAAATGGTGGCAGTTGGTTTTAACTGCTAATTTTGTTTTTGCCATTGTTTTGTTCTTTGTATCATTGTTTTATTATTGTTAAATACTGTAAAACCCTAAATACAATTGGCCCTCCTTATTCACGGATTTTTTATCCATGGATTCAAGCATACATGGCTTGAAAATATATATATTTTAAAAAGTATAAATTTCCAATAGCAGACCTAAATTTTCTATTTTATATAAGGGACTCCATTTTGCTATGCCATTATATTTAATGGGACTTGAGCATCCACAGATTTTGCTATCCATAGGGGATCCTGGAACCAAACCCCACCAGATAACAAGGAACAACTGTATGGACATATACTGTACATACTTTTTAAACCATTAAATAGCTTTCATAGTGATAATACAGCAGTCTACCTGTTTACATTTCTCTTGATATGTGGACACTCAAAAGAATTAGCACATAGATGACCTGCTGTTTTGTAATATACCCACTGGAGATTGCTCTGTGATAGATAGAGGCCTACATCTGCATGCTAAGAAGCGTGTATGTGCAAATAATGCTTAGACAGCTACCATTGCAAGTTGTATTGATATTGTGAGCCAATCCAAGAACAACAGATGGGTAAATGAGGCTACATTCTCATTCTCCTGTTGAAATAGTAGAGTATGGGAGTGGTCAGCCTCTTAACAATTAGAAAACAAAAGCACCCTATACTTTAAAAAGATAATGAGGCAGGAGGAGCCATGTTGTATGTAGCCATTTAGGTCATACATAGTGAGGGAATTTGACACACATCTGCATTCCTTAACTTCATCCACAGTAGTAATAAATGTACTGGGGCATGGAAGAATACTGCTTAGTTAGGGCAATAGAAGTCACTTTGTGCAAAACTCCAAATTCTGGGTCTCCAGAAAGCCATCCACTCCCTTTAAATAGCTGTAATTAATCCCACAGCACTCATTCTCTGCCCTAAATGTACACTTTGGGTGCAGCCAGGAAAATGTCTGTGTCTACAGTTCTGTGGCATGGTAGTTACATAAGAATATCCAAAGAACTGTATTGTAACAAATTAAGGCATTTGTAGTGTGTTCTGTTTGTGGACAAGCCACTTGGATGTGCTTAGAGCAGTGATTCCCAAAGTGGCCGGTATGACCCCCACTCCCACCCCCAGCTGTGGAAAGATCCAGGGGGCAGTGAGGGGAAAAGGGGGCAGCAGGGGTGGTGGTGAGGGGAAAAAGGGTGGGGCGGGGCGCTTCAGTCAAAGTATCGGCGCACAATAAAAACAAGGGGAACCAGCAGCCTTTAGGACCATGGTGGGGATGAGAGTTGCATGAAACTTCTTTTCAGGATTCCTTAAAACCTCTGCACAGCCTCACTGATTGCTTTGTGTGCCGGTGTCTCCCTTTTTCTGTTTGCCCATGCAAGTTCACTCCATTAGCTGTATCTTTCACTAGTGGTGGTAGTGGTGATGGCTGGGGAGGAGGAGGAGGAGTATCTGGGGTAGATTCATGGAAAGAGTCCTTCACCTTGGAACATCTCCTGTAGTTAAGAGCCATGCCAGTCTCTGCCCCAACAAAGAAGGATTTGAGATTCCTTCCTCAGTGCAAAGAAGCTTCTCCTTTTGCACCTGGTCACCTTGGAAGCAGCCAGTCAAGCAGTGATTGAGAGGCCTCTTGCCTCCGTTGGCCTTTGCCACAAAATTGGCGTGGGCTTCTTGGTCACTGTTTGCCGATCTGCTCCCAGGGTGACTGGATGCAAAAGAAGCAGCAACAGATTGTTGTTTTGTATTTGTGGTAGAACAGTAGACCTGATATACGTGTGGGTGGGGTGCGAGGATTATCATCCAAGAAAGAAGGGGACAGTAGCCTCCTGAAGTTTGGGGACCACTGGCCTAGAGAAAGGCCAGGGATATAATAGCAGACTTCTGCTTTTGTCAGGTGGTGTCCAGGTATAAGGGATACGGTGACTTACTGGTTAAGATGCCAGTTCCGATGGTCTGAAGATCAAAAGGCTGGCAGTTCAAGGTCCAAGTGCTGCATGATGGGGTGAACTCCTGTCACTACTCCCAACTTCTGCCAATCTAACAGTTCAAAAGCATGCAAATGCAAGTAGATAAATAGGTACCACTTCTCAGTGAGAAGGTAACTGCGTTCGGTGCAGTCATGCTAGCTACATGACCACCGGAGCAGTCCTCGGACAACGCTGGCTCTTGGGCTTAGAAATTGATATGAGCACCACCCCTACAGTCAGTTATGACTAGACATTCATATTAAGAGACTACCTTTACCTTTATATGGTGACATAGTGCATCTGATAGCAGATGTAGTATATAGCCAGGGTTTTCTTAGCAGCAATTCCCAGACTCTGGAACTCCATACCAAAGAAAGTTGGTTCCCTGACCACTGCTTTTATGCCAGGTGGAAAATGACATTGTTTGCTGTGGAAGGGACCTCTAAATGGGTGAATAATATATTTTTTTTCTTTTATGAGGTTGTTGAATCCCATTTTAAAGTCATCCAAAGTTGGTGGCTTTCTTATGGACCTTTATTGGTCATCTTGTGGACCTTTATTGCAACAAACAGTTGACTTTCCATCTATGGTTTGGTTAATGCGACATTTGAATACAGCAAGACCCAGCACACTAGGTACCTTTTCATTAACAAGCCAGAGAAATCAACTCAGAACAAATCAGTTGATGTTGTTAGAGATCTGTTGTGGTTGCTATCCAAGTTTCAATCAACAGCTCATTGCTTCCTTGGAGAAAGTCAGTGTTTTGTTGGTCACTAGATTAATAATTATATGCACTGTCTCCTGTAAGCAAGTGCCACTGGACACAATAATAATGGTGTGCTGAGCATGTTAGCACTAGTGTATTCAATAAGGCGTACTTATTAGTAAGTCTTTGAGTATGTGATTCTGAGCAGATTGCACTGTTAATTGTTATATTCTGAAAAGTGAAGTGTGCGGTTTTTACCCAACTAGAAATAGCTAGTTTTATTGGGAAAGTGCTATTTTCTTATATGTTTATGTAATATGTTAATTCTTCTGCCTGACTTCTATATCTAAATGTTCTTAATTAAGAAAAATAAGAGTATTTTCTTTTCTTTCTTTCTTTCTTTCTTTTGAAATACATGTCAAATACATCATCAGTGTCAAATAAGTGTTGTTTTTAATTTAAATTGCATCCTCTATCTCAGGCATAGGGAAACAGTTTGGGGAGCATGCCAGGCCAAATCCTTACCCCTTTTACTCTACCCAGGTTGGGTGATATTAGGGATTGTGGTCATGTCCCTGACATCATGGGTTCCCTGGTTAACCAAGCCAGCTGGAGCTTACTCTTCTCTTTCCTTGCCTTCCGCGTGTAGGGGAAGGAAACTGGGGAAGCAATATTGTTATACAAACCAACACATTGGGTAGTGAAAGCTTTGCCTGACCTGGACTTTCTCCCATAGAAAAGAATGTAGAAGCTCCTTGCTGGTATCTCCTATCTAAGATAGCAGCAGGAATCCCTCAGTTGTGAAGGCCCACACAATGATTTAAAATAAGGAAAAATAGTGGGAAGCTTCCCCTGACCCCTTTGTTCCTAATTAGGGTGAACAGGGTGGGATGGGGTTTAGGGAAGGGCATTGTCAAACCCTTCCCTTGTAGCACCTCCCTTTTAGCATCTACAAGGTTAGAAGATAACTTTTCCATCTCCTGATCATCACATTTTTGTCCGTTTCTCTGTAGATCATGCAGACCAATAGCCCTCATGACATACATCAGAGTGAATGGCAAAAGAATTACTTCGTTGTCACCTCTGATACCAGCACACCAGCAGAGAAAGCAGATGCATATCGTGCACAAATTTTACATATTCAGTACGCATGGGCAAACTCAGACATCTCCCAAGTTTGTGCTGCCAACCTCTTCAAAAGATATGCAGAAAAGTATTCTGCAATTATTGACTCTGACAATCCAGAAACCGGGTTGAACAACTATGGTAAAGATATTTTGACTTTGGCAAGATGTCAGCAAAATGACAGTGACAAGTGGCAATCTGGTTTGACAACAAATAACGTGATGGAACTGAAGTGTGTGCAGGAGATAATGAAGGCTGGCAAGAAGTCTGAGGGCTCTGTGAACACAGAATCAAAAGCAAGTGTTGCTAAAGACATCACAGTCTCTGTTTCTTCAAGTCTTCCCAAACCTGCTCTTCACAGTGGTGACGGAGAATCTGTGCTAGGGGCTGGCTCGTCAAATTGTGTAAATCAGGGGCTAGATACCTTTGGGAGACCTTCAGCTTTGAAATTTCAACAAAATGATAAAGTTTCCTTGACTAAGGCAGGAGTTTCGCATTCATTTTCATCTGTTCATATAAGTGATGCATCTCATACTGTCTCTTATGCAGCCCCATTATTTGGAAATAAGGAATCAGGCTGCAGTAGTCTAACAGCCACAAATAATTCTGGTTTGGGGCAAAAGATGCATTCCACTCAGTCTCCTTTCACTGAAGGGATGGGCAACCTTGGAAAAAGGAAAAATGTTTTTATATCCACAGAGGAAAATGCCAGTTCAGCTTCTGGTATCATTTCTAATAATGCTATTAATAGAGAAGAAAAGAACTTTGCATGGAGTGGAGGAAAAATGAGTGAGAGCAAGACATCTGGTTTCAAAAGTGCAAAAGAACAGCTCTGGGTGGAGCAACAGAAGAAATACCAAAATCAGTCTCAGCATACATCATTCCCATCTTATGGTTGTACAAAAAAGTCTTTAGGAGCAGCAAGATCTCGGGGTCCATTTGGAAAGTTTATCTCTCCAGTGCCAAAACAAGATAGTGGTGGAAATGTAGGTATGCCATACAAAGCTTCTGAAAGTGGAACAACAGACGTGACTCATCCTGTAGATGAACGGCTAAAGAATATAGAACCAAAAATGATAGAACTTATTATGCATGAAATCATGGACCATGGCCCTCCAATCACTTGGGACGATATTGCTGGGGTTGAATTTGCAAAAGCAACTATCAAGGAGATAGTAGTGTGGCCTATGTTGAGGCCTGACATTTTTACGGGCTTACGGGGTCCTCCAAAAGGAATTCTTCTGTTTGGTCCTCCTGGAACAGGAAAGACTCTCATTGGCAAATGTATTGCATGCCAGTCTGGAGCCACATTTTTCAGCATCAGTGCATCTTCATTGACTTCCAAGTGGGTGGGTGAGGGAGAAAAGATGGTCCGTGCATTGTTTGCTGTGGCACGATGCCAGCAGCCAGCTGTAATTTTCATTGATGAAATAGATTCTCTCTTGTCCCAGCGTGGAGATGGGGAACATGAATCTTCTAGAAGAATAAAAACAGAGTTTTTGGTCCAGTTAGATGGAGCATCTACTTCTTCTGAAGACCGCATACTAGTTGTAGGCGCAACCAACCGGCCGCAAGAGATTGATGAGGCTGCTCGGAGGAGATTGGTAAAGAGACTGTACATTCCACTTCCTGATGCTTCTGCCAGAAAGCAAATAGTGGCTCATCTGATGTCAAAGGAACACTGCTCTCTAACTGAGGAAGAGGTAGACCTGATAGTTCAAAAATCAGAGGGGTTTTCTGGGGCTGACATGACTCAGCTTTGTCGAGAAGCTTCTCTAGGTCCCATTCGCAGTCTTCAGTCTGTTGACATTACAACAGTCAAACCGGAACAAGTGCGATCTATTGCCTTTGAAGATTTTAACAGTGCTTTAAAAACAGTGCGCCCCAGTGTGTCCTCCAAAGATCTGGAATTGTATGATACTTGGAATCAAACATATGGTTGTGGAAGATAGGGGGAATCGAACTGGATTTTTAATTCTGTTTGACTTTAATTTTCATTGTCATTCATTTCTGAAGTGTTCATGTGCTCTAATAAATAAGAAGAAAACAGTTGACTTGTGCTTCTTTTGCTTGCATAAGCTAAGTCAGGCTGCTTGGCAAAATACACTTTTTAAAATATAACAATTTGTGGTACTTTTACTAGGACATGAGACCCCTTTAACTTATTGGGTACTTAATAATGAGTAACATGCATTCATGTCCCAGAAGTAAACTTAAGATGTAAAAATAGCAGAAGTGCTCTGTTGTAATGCATTTTCTATTAAAAATAATCAGTGATTTTATATTTTTACTACAGTTGTCGAAAGCTTCCATTTTGTGGGCCAGCCTTAAAGTGAGACATTTGTTATGCATACATATAGGCCTATACTGCCCCTCCATTCAGATATTCAGTCTACCCAGGCTGCTTTGATCTAAGCCCCTGGACAAAAGAGTCTTGGACCTCTGTGTGGCATCTACTTTGTGTCTGAATTATACATGATACTTCAGAGCATAAATGCATGTACAAACAGTTATAACAATGAGGTGTGGAAGTAGTTAAGTCCCATATCTCTATAATTTGCTGTGATGACACTGATTCTACTGTCTTAGTGTTGAATTGAGATTTTTTAATCTTTTAGAGAAAATTAATGTTAATATTTTAGTAATCAGTAAAGTAAACTTTTAAACAATAAGGGAAATTAGAATTAAGTGTCTAAAGCTAGAAGTCACCAAAATATTTTTATCTCTGTCTTGGTCCTTGCTGATTTATCACTGCAAGTTTGAAAAATATATTGATAGTAAATAAACAGTTCCCCCCCCCCCCAGAACAAATCTATAAATTATCTAAATGGGACCTTGTATTCAATTTATAGAGGTAAATGCAAGGGTGAAATTACTGGATGGTAATCATGCAAAGTGTGATAAACCCATCTCCAGAAAGGATATGCTGCCAGGTTTCTCAAATGCAGGGCTACTTGGGTCACAGAAAAAGTAATCTCTATTATATTTCAGTATGTATGTCCTACTTTCTCCCACATACATGTTTTAATTGATTTTTAAGAAGTTGTTTTAGTCTTAATTTTTTTTTATTATTGGACACTTCCTTGGAGGCTCTGTTATGGTGAGAGGCAAGAGATATATGGTTCAAACAAACTAAAGCAAATAGAGTTTGAGATGCTAAAAAATTTAAAAACAATTTGGGGAATGTATATTAACACAGCAAAACAAGCACAGGTGGAGATTCCTTATAATTGGAATACAGATGTCCTTGGTTATTAACAAGGACTACTTTGACTTGGCTGGCCTCTTTCTGAAACAGTTTCTTTTATGAAAAGATCTTTACAGACAGCACATGGAATAAAAAATGCTTTTAATATTTCTGTTTTGCTGAACCAGCTGCCTAAATTTTGCAATATAAAATTTTAATCCTTGTATTATGAAAACTGTGGGGAGGATATTATAATCTATTCAGCAAAGCATTAACTGCATTTTGTATTTCAGAATGGGTCAGAATGCAATTACTCTTTAGTTCAGCAATTAATTATATTATCTGGATTAAAATTTTATTTTTTATTTTATTACTATTTAATAATTAATATTTAATATTAAATAATTATTATTTAATAATTTTATTGTTATTTATTCTCCCAGCCCTGGGATGCAAGGTTGCTTACAAAGTTAAAACAAGTATAGCTAACTGTCCCCAGCATTAAACTGTATAAATGTTAACATATAACTCAAGTATAAATAGAATTAAAAGTAATTTGTAAATATGCCAATCTTTTTAAACAGCGACAACAACTAACACATGCAGCACAAAAAAAGAAAAGCCACAGGCAATTTCTCAAAAACAGTCTTTGCTTTCCACCAGAAGAACACTGTGAAAGGTGCCAGTTTAGCTTTTCTAGGGAGGATGTTCCAGAGCTGGAAAGACCCCCCCCCCTCCCGAAGACCTGCTCCTGTGTTCCTATGAGATGAACTTGGGAGGGTGGTGGGGTGAGGTACCAAAAATGAATAATAGATGTAAAAATAGGATGAAACAAATTGGTGAAAAACTGAAATGAATTGGATACAGACTGATTCAAGCATCCCTAAATTCTATACACATTTACTTGGAATAAGTCCCATTATTCTAAGTATACATTTTTAGGATTATAGTGTACCATGTATCCTGGTACGATAAATTCCTTGTTAAAATATTCTAGCAAAGAAAGAAAAACTAATTTATAGATGAAAAATTAAGGCGGAATTTAGCATCTTGCCCATAGCTAGTGTCTGCTGACTGTTTTCCTATGCTGTGTACATTCCATCCAGATTCTGTACTAGGAAAAGCTAAGTTGTATGCTAAATAATTGTATCTTTTTTATTTTTATATAGGTCTAAATTTATTTAATTGTTGCAGGTATGCCGCTTTTCCTCCACTGAGGTCAGGGCAATGCATGTAGCTCTCCTCCTTCCACATACTAGTCAAAACAACTTGGTAATGTAGATTAGACTGAGAGATGAATGGCTCAGGGTCACCTAGTGAGTTGCACACTAGGGTCTTGGACTTGGATCTTGTACATTCTAGTCCAGTATTCTAATTTTAGGGTTGCAGAAATGAGAACTGTAAAAGGCACTAAATTCAATCCCCATCCTCTTTAATTTCCACTAATTCAGCAGATCTTGTTCACACCCATGAGGACTAACAAGATATTTTTAAAAGAAAAATAGAGTGTTGGGAAGCTGAGTTCTGCATGCATTACTCCATTCTGTGTAGTTTTTCTTCCTACACTTGTACAGAATTGCAGTATTTGCCCAATTCTGCCACAAAATTGCAGCATTTACCTTGAATTTTGTGGCACTAATTTCTGCTTATATTAACACAGGCAGAAATTGAAATATATAAAACCCTTTAGTTCAAAAATATCCAGGAGCATCAAACAGGAAATCCAGTTTTAAGAACTGCACTTTCCTTTGAACTCTACCTTTTGGAAGCCTGAAACCCACACAGTACAGAAAGGCAATTATCTTGTATTAGTGTTAGTCATTTGTATAACCTGTGATTTTAAAAGTTCAGACATCTCAATAGTTTTGCTGAAATTACTTTTCTCCATTTTTTTAAGTGCTGGTCCTTAGGCAGTATATTTTCCCCTCCTCTGACATAATTTTATAATGAGTTTTCATGTTTTAAAAGTGATAATCAAGCTATTAGCTCAATACTGCTGCTTCACAAATGCTTAGCAATCAAATACAAGAGAAAACAGAAGTGCAAACAGCTACAAAATAAAAACTATTGGCTCCTTTTAGAATCATTGCATTTATCAAATTTTATGGCCCCAAATTAGAGCACTTTTAGAGCACTGAGAATCAAGACGGTGGCCACTTTTGGCTTTTTTTAATGCCTGGGTGGGAAATAGTGGTGGTGGTAGCTCTTTGGAGCTTCTACTTAAAGGAGTAACTAGAGGAATTGGGCTCTGAAGGATATGAATAAGACATTTGTGTATGTTTGTCAGTTTTTCTGGGTTAAAATGATACAAAGTTATCACATCAAATTTAAAGGCAATAATCACTGCTAATGTAGTCGCTATTTGCTTTGCTTTGCCTTTTCATCTTTTTTGAAATGTGTGCATTTTCTTAGCCCCACCTGCCTGACATATCACGCAGCCACCATTTATTATAGTTCTCTCCTCATGTATCTAGCTTTTAGGAGGATTGGATCACAGGCAGTTATGACTGCTGGAATTTTGATTTCTTTACATCTTTGGTTACATGCCATTAAGTTTTAACCTCAACTTATCCACAGGTCACATCAAAATCCATAATTTTGGCCCCAAAACCTACCCTCAAGTTATACATGAGGTAGAGTATATATAGTATACACATTGACTTAACACATTGCTGTGGAAGACAGTAAAACCCCATTTCAAGGCAAGGAAAAAGCAGTGCAAAAATGAGCTGGCAAAAACAGATGAACTGTATGTAGGTGACATATCTGCACTGAACCATGATTTCATAAGGGGAAACCCAGAAGACCAGCCTTCACTGGAATGTCACTGACAGGATTCTAGCAAGTATCTACAAAAGTCCAAAAGTAAGAACCTCATACCTAGCCCAGGCTGTGCTTGATGTTGGGAGTCTTCAGTGCTGCTATTCTATTGTGAGGTTCTTGTGTAGCACTGAAGTGTGATGGCTGTGAAGATGTTAATGTTAGGTGGATTTGGGCATCAGGGGGGCTTTACAGACTGCCCAAAATGGGCGGTCTGGTGCCACCTTTTTTTACTGTGCACCTTCACCACAGCAGCTAGATGGAGCGGTGAAGGTGTGCAGCAAATCGCAGCTGCGCAGCTCCATTTAAACGGCGCTACATAGCGATGACACCCCCATCACGTGCTAGGGTTGCGGGGCCGAGGCAACCCCTAGCACATAGAAGGGCTGGTCTGCACCGTTCCAGTATGTCCCCAAACACAGCATCCCAACAGAAGGGGATGCATGCAAAATCAACCCATCTCTCCATGTACTTTGTTTCAGAGAACCATTTGATTTTACTCCTTTTTCAGAATCATCTTGGAATTACCTTTACAGAAGGTGTGTGTGTGTATAAACATACCCTTGTTTGATATTTGAAGTTTGTTGGAGTTGTATTTTATAACTCTGGGGTATCAAGATTTATCACCCATTCATGGGCTGTGTGCTGTTTTCATTTTAAAAGGGGGACATGAGTTCATTCTCATGTGAGATAGCAGATATTCTAAATGTTTTTAAGGTGAAAGAGTGCAAAATAGCATGGGGAAATTATTCCTCATTATTTGTGATGCCATAGGTATTATTCAGTGGCCATGACACTTACCGTCATGTTTCACAGAGTACCCTAAATGTCTCAAAATGGCACCATTGTGAACCACAAAGACTATGCCCTGTGCCAAAGCCTTGTGAGAGTTTCCCAACCGCCACTACTAGTAAAAGATGGAGCTAAAGGAGTGAGCTTGCATGGGCAGGTGAAGAAAGGGAGATATCAGCACACAAATTGATCAGTGAGGTTGCAGGGGTCTTAAGAGACCCTGAAAAGAAGTTTCATGCAACCCTCATTCCCACTATGGTCCTAAAGGCCACTGGTTCCCCTTGTTTTTAATTGTGCACTAATACTTTGACTGAAGACCCCAGATGTCTCTTTTTTTCTCACTGCCCCCTGGATTGCAAGGGGCATACCAGCCATTTTGAGAATCACTGGTCTACACAAATAAGTAGCTGAATGCCTTGCAACGACGAACCATTAAATTAGTCCAAAATTTAGATCAACAACCAAGGAATTCAGGAAATATTTTCAAGTAACTAATTTTTGATGCTTCATAGAAATGTAAGAAGCTGCTTTATTGAGTCAGATTAGCCCATCCAGCTCAATATTATCTGTACTGACATAACTGGCAATGGCCCTACAGATTATCAAGCAGATTATTCAAGGAGAGATTTCTAGAACCAAATGCACTGGCCTCTTTGAAACTTTACCACATATTCCCCATCACTGCAGTCACATATAAGAACTTGCCCAATGGGATTATAAAGCGGTCACCTGTACACCATGGCAATTTACCCTCTAAAAGGTTTTAACATATTTTGTCTGGGATCTGTTATTTTCCTTTTGTTCCAGAAAAGCTCTCAAAAATGGAAAGTGCTAATCATTTTTTGTTTTCTATAAATGAGTTGGCAAGCTTCATCCCTGTCTGCACATGCCTCTGCTTGTGTGAACTTCTTGTGTTCCTAATGAAACCTCATTAGCTACTTCCTACATGCTGGTCTCAGCTAAATAGTCAGTGTGGTGTTCCTTTCTCAATCCACAATGAACAATTTCCTCTTCCCTGAGCATGATTGTTTACATCATGTCAACCATATAGCTAGCCACTTAATGCGCTAATAACAGCAGTCCAGTATCCGGTATTGCATCTCTTTAGTTGTCTGCTGAAGCCATTTACTTGAAAAGGATTAGCTTTAATTGAGGATGTTTATGCCTAGGATGTTTGAGCGATGATACAACCTAGTTTTCCCAATTAAACATGTAGCAAATGGAGCTTAATCCAAGCCACAGTCAGCCAAATAACTACTAAAAGACACCTTCTGATACTACTGCAGCCAGTTCATCTCCAGTATGTTTCAGTTTAAGTGTTAATCTGCCTGACCAAACATTTAGAACATGAATCTAACATGGAACATGGACCTAACATCTTCCTTGTAGATGCTGCACTTACCTATCTGGCTCAAAACATCTGCTTAGTGCCCTGTTGGCAGCTTTAGGGTGGTGTGGCAAATGTTGTGGAGTTAGACATTGAGAATATGGTATATTCTGTATTGATTCAGTCAGTTCAGCACCCTTGTTGGTTGTGAATAAAGATGTTGTGAAAAAGCTGGCTTCTCACTCTGCTTCCCTCCTTATGTTATGCTTGTGACAGGAGAGATCCTGTGGTGCAGTATCCTCCTGGGGGGAAGTGAGATGTGAAACACAAGGGAAGATCTCTTGCTTTTGGTTCCTCTTGCTGCATTATCACCCCCCAGAAACAGCAATAAGATGTGACCCCAAAGCTTCTCTTTTTATCTTGGTGATACTGAAAGAAACCAAACACTTTAGTTCCCACATCAACAATGCAATACAAATGCTATACTCCAGAATACATGTTTATTAGAAAGGTGGACCATATATTCCCTGCATGGCATGGAGGAGCAACCGATGTACTCTAGGGTTATTCCCCATGTACCAGCTGATGAGGCAGGAAAATAAAAATTAAAAAGATTACCTCAATTGCTTATAATAAAAAATAATAAAATTTATTTATATCCTGCCCCATCTATGCTCAGGCAATCGGGGTGGCTTACAACTTTAAAAATTATACATAACATAACCCCCAAACCTTCCTCCCTTAAAAAAGAATTAAACATTTTACAATTAAAGCCTGTTAACAATCAATAAAAATGTACACAATAAAAAATAAAAATTAAAAGAATAAAACAACAGCAACAACCATGGATCAGCAAACAGCAAAACGGGATCAAATTCATTTTTTTCTCTCCTTTGGTGGCTGGGCATCTATTCAGGAAAGGCCTGCCGGAAGAGATCCATCTTAACAGCTTTGTAAAAGCTCTCTAAGGTGGTTATATGATGGATCTCATTTGGCAGGCCATTCCATAGTCTGGGAGCGATAGCTGAAAAGGTCCTCTGGGCAGTAGTGGATAACCTGGTTTTTATTGGTTGTAACAAAATTTTCCAGAGGACCTGAGTGTGCGGGGTGGATTATACGGAAGGAGGCGATCACGGAGATATTTTGGACCCAAGCCATTTAGGACTTTAAAGATAATAACCGACACCTTGTACTGGGACCGGAAACTAATGGGCAGCTAGTGAAGAGATCTTAAAATTGGAGTAATATGGTCTCTTCTAGATGTACCCGAGACCAGTCTGGCTGCCATATTCTGTACCAGTTGAAGTTTCCAGACCAGGGACAAGGGTAGCCCTATGTAGAGTGCAATACAGAAATCCAGACATGAGGTTACCATGTACTATGGTTTCAAGATCCCTGACTTCCAGGAAAGGGCGCAGCTGGCATATCAGCCAGAGCTGATAACAGGCACTCTTGACTGTCGCGTTCACCTGATTTGTCATGTGAAGTGACGGATCTAGGAGCACCCCCAGACTGTAAACACAGTCCTACGAGGGGAGTGTGACCCCATCCAGGACTGGAGGTTGTATCCTGATACCTGGGTTCAGGGCTGCTACCGTAAGTACCTCTGTTTTGTCTGGATTCAGTTTTAATCTGTTTTCCCTCATCCAGTCCATTACCACCTCATTGAGAGAGAAGACACCATCTGAGGTCAGACCTGAAGACTGAGACACGGAGAAATATATCTGAGTGTCATCAGCGTACTGATAACACTCCACCCCATGTCTCCGGATGATTTCTGCCAGCGGTTTCATATATATATTGAAAAGCATCAGGGACAGGATGGTGCCTTGAGGGACACACATTTAAGCTCTATCCTAGTAGAGCAGCTGTCCTGAGCACCACCCTCTGGAACCTGCCTGAGAGAAAGGAATGGAACCACTGGAGCACCGTCCCTCCTATTCCTAATCCTCTCAGGCGATTCAAGAGGATGTTGTGATCTATTGTGTCAAAAGCCTCTGAGAGGTCCAGTAATACCAACAGGGTCACACTACCCCTGTCGATGCCTAGAAGAAGGTCATCAGCCAGAGCAACCATGGCAGTCTCAACTCCAAATCCCATCCTAAAGCTGGTTTGAAATGGATCTAGATCATCAGTTTCATCCAAGACAGCTTGGAGTTGAAGAGCAACCACCCTCTCGATCACCTTGCTCAAAAATGGTAATAAAGATACCGGTCTATAATTCTTCATATCCAGGTCCAAGGAAGGTCTTTTCAGGAGCGGCCTAACAACTGCTTCCTTTAAGCAAGATGGGATATGACATTCCCTAAGGGATGCATTGATGATGTCTCTAAGAAACATTCTCAAGGATCATCCCCTGGACAGCCAGCCAAGAAGGGCAAGGGTTGTGAGGGCAGGTTGTCTTCCTCACTTTACCAAGAAGCTTGTCCATGTCATCAGTACACACCGATTCAAATTGTATAATTATACTGGATACCTAGTCGATAGATTCTGTTCTAACACTGGCGTCTAAGTCGGCTCTTTCTAAGAGATTTTATCTGCAAAGAAGTTGTTAAACATATCACAGCAGGCAGTTGTTGGGTTGAGTAAAGGGTTCTGCACAGGTGAAACCTGTGTCAGTTCCTTGCCATCCTAAACAGCTCTGCTGGACTGGACTCTGCAGACGCAATACGTGCAGAGGAGAAAGATCTCTGCGCAGCACGTATCGCCTCTTTATAGGAGTAAAGAAACTGCCTATGACGAGTCTTGTCAGATAGGAGTCGAGTTTTCTGCCAGATGTGCTCTAGTTGTTGTCCAACCCGCTTCATTTTTCTCAGTTCTACCATATACCATGGTTCCGTATACCATGCTTCTCCTGCCATCCAAGAATGACTATTCATGGAAAGTACTAACACTTCCTTTTTACATCAATTCATACATGAATAAGTCAGCTGAGCTGGCAGTTTGGCTAATGGACTTTTTTTTTTTTAATTTTTAGTCAAAAGTCTGGATATGGGAGCAGGTTTAAGCCTTCTGAAGTCAACAGATGTGAGTATGTTTAATTTTGAAGATATGAGAGAAATTATGCTGGGTTAGACTAAAGGCTATCTGTCTAGCATTCTGTTCTCACATTAGCCAACCAGATACTTAACATAAAGCCCCCAGGCAAGACATGAGAATGAAAGAGCCCTTTGGTGTTCTCCAGCAACTAGTAATGTGAAGCACACTGCCTCTTTTGCTGAAGGTATTATACAGCTGTCATGATAGCAGCCACTGACAGTTTCATTTTCCATTTGTTTTTCTAATTCTCTTTTAAGGCCATCCAGATTCAGCCCTTTACTACCTGTAGAGGCAAATTCCATAGTAAGTATGTGTTGTGTTAATAAGTACTTTCTTTCTTAGATGAATGAGAAATACCATAAGATGTCTTTAAACCTAGCTTTATTGCAGTGAGAATTGAAAGCCAAAGAGCTTCATGGGAACACAGGCTAAAGTTGATGTTAGTCTAATCTATGGTAACAGAGGCAGCAAAGGTACCTTTCTTCTCTGCCTTTATGGGCATGCAAGCAGCCAGCCAGCCAGCCAGCCAGCTGAACTGCAGAGGTCTTTTACACACAGTCCTAAGAGAAGAAAATCCGGACCATATAACTGCCTGCTGTGAACAGCTTGCCAGATACTTAGCCAGGAAAATTGTTTGGATCTATTTTGACTTGGATGCTATAATTGATACAGATCCAGTGGTTGTAACTTTGACCCCGCTTATCCACTGACAATGGAAACTTCTCCATTTATGCAACCTGGAGAGGTGGGACAGGGTCCTTGGAGATATGGGTGCCAGATCCTTCCCCTTCCTGGCTTATTACAAAAACTAGAGGAGGAAGGACTGAGTAGGTAGAGGAAGTGGCTAATGCCTTGCTAAAACAATGCCACAGTTGCCTGAAGGAGGCTGTTATAAAACATACTAAAAAAGCCCTCCCTGGATCTCACCATTCTAGGTCATTATCAGCTAGTCTCTATAATTCCATTTCTGGGCAGGGTTCTGGAGTGTGTGGTGGCATCCCAGCCCCAGGGCTTTCTGGATGATACAGATTATCTAGATCTATGTTAGTCTGCTTTCCGACCTGGTTATGGGACAGAAACAGTGTCCTGTAATTTTCTCCTGCCGCTTGTTGCATACATGATCCTGGAAAAGGCAATAATTTCCTCTTTGGGCATATAAACCCTAGGCCTTGTTTGCAACTGGAAGGACCTAACTGAATACTGTATGTATAAGTCTGCTGGTCAATTGTTTTGTCTCTTTGAAACAGAATACACTCAGGCTACCTGGGAGGAACAATAACTGATTACACTTGTAGAGTAAAATTAAATGCTAGCTCTTACGTTTTAAGATACATCCTCAGCAAATATGTAGTTTGTAGTTGAAAGTCACTCTTTTCATTTGTAAATTAATGGATGATGGACTCAGTCTGGATTGAGTGTTAAAAATTACTATTTATGTATTTATGTATTTATTTTATGCATATCTATCCTGTTTTCTTCTCAATAATGGGACTCAAGATGGCCTGCAGATTATTTAAACCAACTCAGATTGAAAACACTTAATAAGTATGGTACGTGTTATTTTGAAGCAATTAAAAATCTTTAAAATTGAAACCATTCAAATTCATATAAACATCAAAATGGCACACTATTTATGGCCCATTGCTGTCAGTTCCTAAAGCTTGATGAAATAGGCATGTTTTCACTTGCTGGTGGAAGGAGAGTGGTATTCTAGCCTCCCTAGAGAAGTTCCCAACAAATGAGCCTAGGAAGAATAGTGAGAGAGAAAAGCCTCTCCCAAATACTTCGATTTCAAACAGGTTCCTAGAGGAAGATACGGTTATTCAGATAGCATGGACATGAACCATACATAGCTACTATGCACAGATAGTGGAAGTTTGAACTTTCTCTCTGCAGGCATCCTTAACCTAAATTCACCCCTACACAGGTGCACACAGAAGGAAACGCTCAGTTGAACCTAAATATGTGAACACCTCCCATGAAACTTTCAGCTACACGTTTAACATTGCATGTACAACTCTTGGGAACAACAGTAAACAGGCTGTAGTAGTGAGGAGGTAGAGCTGCAGCAGTGGTACAGTAAAGGAGTTTCAGGGACATGGAGAAGTCATGTGCTGTGGCAGATCTGCAGTGATGGCACTCCCTAATGGTTGTACTGCTTGTACAAATGTGCACATTGCCAAGGAACTGGATTCTAAAACATGTGATTTAAAAAGGTAGGTGCTCTTGCTCTTACTACTTATATAAGAGCAACCAGGTTTGAGCTGGCTGCGGTACATATTGCATCTGGTCAAATATCTCCCTCCTGTTATCTTTCTGTCTTTGACTGTTTTAAGTTCTTTGTATATTGAGTACATCGACACTGTACTGTGATTGGCATTTTCACTTTGTTTCTGAGGTTTGGATCCTTGATCTGAAGTGGCAATAAAATCAGAGGAAATGAAATGTCAGTATTGTTTAAATTAATTTTCTGGATAGTATGGCAATTCCCTAAATAGTACCAGTTTGCATACCAAACACTTCAGTTTCTCCACATGAGTAAAAGGTATTTATTAAAATGTAACTTAGGTGATTTGACTTAATTATTAAATTTTAACTTAGATAAATCCACAAACCATGGCCTGATTAGAGGTGGGGAAAATACTCAAAATGATTTGAAGTCCTGTTCTTTTTGTAATTGATTATGGTCTATTAATATTTTATTTTATTGACTTGGATTGCAATGTTTACCCATTACTTTTTAAAAAAAAGCTGCACCTGGGTTAAGCTTTATCGAAATAAGTAAAATACTCTTTCTTTGTGGTTTGATTTTTTTTAAAATCAAATCCACTTAAGCAAAAAAAATAAAAAAAAAATAAATTGCTTGGACATCTCCAAACTTATGAAAGAACTATGACCCTAGGCGAATTCAAATAAACAAGAGATGAGTCGATTCTTTAGGTTGGATCCAAATTTAGTCATAAACTAAATCAATCGAAAATCAGTGGGAATTTAGTCTTCAGCATTCTGTGGAAGCCTTGTGGTTGGGGCCTTTTGGACTTTCAGCGTGTGAACTTGGTTCTTGACATGCATGCTTCATGATCTGGCAGATCAGGTGTAGCAGCGCTGCCAGGCCAAGAGAAACCTTCCCTGGGCCAAGATCTAATCCCTTTCAGGCCCAAGGGAAGGATGGCTCCCACTGTTTGTGTCACTAAGACCAGAGTCTTAGAGGCAGTGATTCCCATGCTTCATTAGGGGTGTAAAGGTTACATGTAAATATTTGCATTAAAAAAAAAAAAAGAAGAAGATCTCTCAGGACATTGAAATGCCTTGGTTGGAGAAAACGGTGTATCGTAATGAGAAATATTTATTTATTTGGCATTGGACTTTTTTTGTAGGGGGAAATGTTTTTAACAAATCCAGAGGGGTTTTTTTGGTAAATAATTCCCCCTCAAAAAGTCCTGAAAAGTGAAAAATAATCAGAAAATGTGTCGAAACTCCCATCCCACTTAGTAGAGAGAGAACTTCTAAAATCCTTTGTGCATGCAAGGATGAAGTAAATGCAGATATACATCTCTGCATACCATCCATCTCTACACATGCCCGATAACTGGAAAATGGGGCCAGAGAGGGTGGTAAATGCTACCAACTTGTAGGGACAGCGGGGGAAGAGAGATCCACAGCCCTTTTTGCCAGGATCATCTTTCCGTTGATGACATCACATTTGGCATGTGTATGAGGGAGTATCCAAAAGTTTTAATGATCACCTTTTTAAAAAATTGACAGAAAGTTTGTTTTGATTTGTAGCAGTTAACTCATCTCTGTGTAGTTACTATCTAGACTTATAATAATAATAATAAATTTTATTTGTATACCGCCCTTCCTGCGATCAGGGCGGTGTACAGCACAAGAACAAACAGTATAAAAATATTATACATTTTTCCCCAGCCTGTCTTGACCCTCCGAATACCTGATATTGTAGAAGTCTGCAGATTGTGCCTTACGAGGGGGTATCGTAAAGTAACATTTATCCCCCGGAAGTTATTATGGCATATTGATGAAATTTTGTCAGTGTCATCATTGGTCCCTAAGTGCACATTGCTGAGAAAATCAGCTCATTGCTGATTTTAGTGACTCGCTGTGCCAGAAGTGACTAAAGTGTAAAATCCTCGTCAGGCTGATTATTAAATCAAGGTGACCATTAAAACTTTTGGATACCCCCTCCTATGTGCAACACCAGCAAAAGAGCCAGACAAGAGATAAATATAACTCCTTGAAATTAGTCACATACTGCCAAGTATTTCTAGATACATTTTGGAAAACCTATTACAGTCTGCCCTTTATATCCATGGGCGATCCGTTCCGCCCTCCCTACAGATAAAGAAAAATACAGAACCTTGAGTTCCATTGATTTGTGCGCAGCCAATAGCACAGCTACATGCATGCACCCCCATTGAAAGTAATGAGGCTTGCTGCCCGTGGATGGCAAGCTCACAGATATTGAGAGCCTGTTGTATATTTAATATCTGGATATTAATCAAAGGTGCAATAATAAAGTCTTTCTCTTACATACTTGATATAGCTTTGAATTGTGTATCACACAGAGGTTACAGAGCTTGGTGCAAGTTCTCACTTGCATTCCTCTTCTGCCTTCTTGCACACATTCCTCCTTTTTTGTCAGCATTAATTATAACTTAATTTTAGGCTTGAACTGTGCTAATCCTGGTTAGTGTTATCCATGGTTAGTAGACCAGTTCCAAAACTTAGTTTCAAAACCTACAAGTGTACAAATATTATTAAATTGTGGCAATCTGATCAATGTTGACAGGGAAGGAAGTGGGAGAGTTGCATGTAAGAGGCACCTAGTGATGGTGAGGGGGAAAATATTGGTCCATGATCTGTTTTCAGTTTCATGATAATGGCTACAAGCTTGGCACTCTTGCATCTGCACCATACCTGTGTAAAGCTTTTTTGGCACCTTAAATGCAGTCAACCAAAAACCAAGTTAGAGAAGGGGAGTTGTTTGGGCAGGTCTATCAAGATACCGGTGTGCTACTATCATGTACTACAAAATGTATAGCTTGGAATCCTCAAATCTTAAAGATGTCAGAAGCCCCCCCCCCTTTCTATGCATTGAGAATTAAAGCTACAAAGTTAAAAAAATAAGCTTTTTCTAGGAGTCCTGATAGAAAATGCCTCAGGCTGATAGCAAATATTCCCAAGCAACTTTCAAGTTTGATTGCTTAGTATCTATAAATCATCAAATTATTAAAAAGGCTTCAGTTTTATTGAAAGGTCTGTTTCAGAACTGTTGAAAGATTTCCAGTTTACTGGGAAAATCTGGAGTTAGTATTCAGTCTAGAAGAGGCGAGGATATATGATACATAAAACACAATTTTATCATACTTTCATTATTGACAGATACATTAAATCATCTTTACACGTTTTTTAGATTTAAAAGAAAGTTTAACCATGTAATATTTATGTGAGTTCTAATTCTTCTGTATGGTGCTATTTGCTGAAGTTGACACCACTTAAATATGGTACTTTTCAGATTTGCTAAGGAAGAGTGTACTTGTGATTTTTTTTTTTTTTGTCAGACACTTGGGATTATTTATATTAGATAATGAGACATTTAATTATTTGGGTAAATATTTTATCTCCCAAGTACCTAAAGACACCAGAACCTGTCTGATCATGGAAGCGAATGAGTTTAGCCCTGGTTAGTACTTGGAGACCACAAATGAATAGTAGATGCTGCTACAGTGTATAGTATTGCATCCTCCTTGTTTGAACTATCTTCAAAATGTCAAAAAGAGGTTTGTGGACTGTCTCTATTCGGGGCAATTAAGAAATTCCTGCCTCACTGCAGATGGAATGGCAATTAGTATGGCAATGAAAGAGTCCCTGCCTTGTGTGCAGACAGACCTACCAGAATCCACAGATCTTAGTTTTAAATACGCTCTGTTTTGCCAGTATTTCCAAAGGTCTTTGGATGTATAATTTTGGAATATTATTTTTTAATGATGAAGGAAACATTGTTCCTAAAGAGATCCCCTGATGAGTAGTGATCAAATACATTGGAACATTGTACTTTTTCCTGTTAACACCCAGATGTATTTGCTTCCATTGTGTCAGCACTGCTAATTAGACTTGAACCCAGTGGAGTGGCTTCTTTTGTTCCTTGCTTAAGTGTTATTTGGATCCCTTTGTGGAAGAGTGCAAAACTGAGAAAAGGTAGGGGCAAGGGAAGGTGAGGAACAGTGACACATAATTACTCATAATCCAATGCAATGCCTGTTGGCAATGCTCTCTTTTCTGACATACTTATTATTATTTATACCTCGCCTCTCCAATGAGATCGAGGCAGCTTACAACAGCATTGAAAAGCATTAAAATACAGTAAAATACAATACCCCATAAACCCATAATCCCACCCATAACATAACCAATAAATCAAAATAATCAACAACAATAAAACAATACAATTAAGATTATTGAAACAGATAAGGCAGGGTAGTCAGTGAGAGTATACTGCCAAGCCTACATAGGGAGGAGAGTAAAGAACAAGCAGCAGACCATATTCAGGCATGTAAATTTGTTGTCAATAACTTAAATTGTATTGACCTATATCCAGTTGTTAGGCTCAACTACAGTGGACACATTGAATCAATTGAACTTAAATAATTTAATTAGCTTTTTTCAAAGAAGTAGAGGAAGAGAGGGGGAAGGGGGAAAGGGAAGTGGCAGCCCTTTTAAGCCTGTTTTTTAAAATTTTTGCATGAGCTTTTGTGGATATAAACCCATTTCTTCATATACTTCTTGTTTGTTGTTAATTGCCTTTGAGTTAGCCCCAACTCACCCTGTGGATGAGATGTCTCCAAGTCTCCCTGTCCTCAACTCTTCTGTGCTCAGTTCCTGCAGTTTTAGACCCCTGATTGAATCTAACAACCCCTTTCCTAGCATCATTGTCTTTTCTACTTATTAATGTCTTCTCATGATGTGGCCATAGTACAAGAGCCTCAGTTTAGTCATTACAATTTCCAGGGGGAGTCTAGGCTTAATCTGTTCTAGAACACATTTATTTGTATGTTTGGCTATCCACAGTATGCTCAATACTCTTCTCCAGCACTGTATCACAAATGAGTTTATTTTCTTTCTGTTGGCTTTCTTCACTGTCCAGCTCTCACATCCATATATGGCCTAGACGGCTAACCTATGACACACGTGTCAGCACTGACATGCGTAGCCATTTCTGGTGACACGCGGCGCTTCCTGCTCTGCCAGCGGAAGTGAGGGCAAAGATCCTGGTTTAACCAGAAATCCCAGAACTAGATGCTCTGTGACGGACTTCTGTGGTTTTGCTGCTGCAATTGTTTCATCTTCCCCTATTAGACACTGTGCTGGAGGTCTGTAGGCCAAAACAACAGAAGTCCGTCACAGAGCATCTAGTTCTGGCAGAGCAGGGAGCAGCAAGCGAAGCATCCTCAGCTACTGCACTTGTCCGTGCTTCGTTCCACTGCTCCCTGCTAAGTTAAATAATTAATTTTTGGTTTATTAATTACAATTATATATAACAATTATACATTTATGTTATTTAAACTATAAATATCGCGAAATAATGTTTTTTCCTCAAAGTGACAAACCACCCAAGTTATGCTCAGTTTTTTGGCAAAGTTTGGCACACCAAGCTCAAAAGGTTGCCCATCATTGATATGGTGATGGGGAATACAGTAGCTTGGATGAGCCTCACTTTAGGATCTTGTAGTTACTCTTCCTAATTCTAGTCATCTTCTAATTTCTTGACTGCAGTCTCAAATCTGGTTATTTGATCCAAGGTATGGAAACTCTTTGACTATTCCAATTTTCTTGTTATCTAGGATGAATTCATGTACTGTAGATCTTCCATGGTCATTATTTTTCCCCTCTTAATTTTCAGCATTAAGCCTATCATTGCACTTTCCTTCTTGACCTTCCTCAGTAATGGCTCCAGACATTTGTTTATTTCTGCTAGTAGTATTGTGTCATGTGAATATCTTAGGTTTTTAACATTCCTTCATCTGAACTTCACTTCTTGTGTCTCTGAGTCTAAGTGCAGTTCTTATGATATTTTTTACATACAGGTTGAATAAATAGGGTGATAGAATGCAACCTTGTCTGACCCCTTTGCAAATTGAGAATGCTACCGTTTCTCAATATTCAGTTTTGATGGAGACTCTTGTCCTGAATACAGTTTACATATCAGGACATTCAATCCCATTTCTTTGGGAATATTCCATAGCTTTTTGTAGTCTATTCAGTCAAAGGCTTTGTTGTGGTCAATAAAGTGCATACAGATTTTCTTTTGGAATTCCCTGTTGTTTTCCATGATCCATCTTATGTTAGCAATGTGATCCCTAGTGCCTCTTCTTTTCCTAAATCTAACTCTGCCATTTCTCTATCCATATACGGTAGGAGTCTTCACTGCAGAATTTTGAGTATGACTTTGCTTACATGGGAAATTAGTGCAATGGTCCAGTAGTTACTGCAATCTTTTGTGTCTCCTTTTTTATGGATGGGAATGTATATTGATTACTTCCCTTTGGTGGGCCACTGCTTTATTTTTGTTGGCATATTTCAGTTAGAACTGTACTTGGTTCTGTCTCTGTGGATTGTAGCAGTAATATTGGTGTGTTGTGTGCTTACAGAGTGATGATAAATGCCGAGTTCTGAGAATGTAAAGTAAAGTAGTTCTCCCTGACAAAACAATTTTCTATGCTTGAAGATTTCTCTTTCTCATTGGTTGTAGAAGTGCATTAATCATGTGAGCCCTACCTGCAGTCTGCTGTGATATACTTAAGACACCAAGAACAATTCACATTTTTGTGTAAGTGGGGTGGAATTTTATTGGATCCAGAAAGTTGTAAATCATGACCTAGCTTTAAATTTAAAAAGAGATGCATATGGAGATATAGGTCTTTCTCATTTTTACAGTGATCAGTTAGTGTTGATGTGTGAAAACAATAAATCTGCCTACCAAAAGTCAGTTCCTTGGGTGAGAAGATTCCTTTTGTTACTGTAGGGAGGACTCTTATATCAGTATTAGTGTCCCATGAAGCCATTGTCTTTGTTCATACCTCTGTTAATGGATTGAAATTTATGAATATAATTCAATTCAGCTGTTTCTCTTTCTAGTCTTCCTTTGTAATTTCCTTGTTCAAGAACTGCAACCTTTAAAGTCTGTACCATATGTCCATGAAGGCTGAAATGTTCTACAATTTATTTGTGAGTATTGCCATTATTAATGTCAGATTTTTGTCCATTTATCCTCTTATGTAGAGTTTGTCCTGTTTATCCAATGTGAGTGAATCCAGTTGTGAGTGCATAGTTGCTTATGATTTGGAAGCTGTCTGCAAATCTTAGGAAGCATTGTTCCAGGTCAGCAATGAAGATGTTTGCTGGGCATCTTCTATCTACTACCCAAAATTCAAGGACCCTAAGGTGGCTCCTAAAATGATACATGCATGTGTATTGTCAAGGTCTCTGATGATGTGTCTGCTAAGGCAGAGGTTAGAGAACAGGGAAAGGGTTGTTGTTGTTGTTATGAAGCTTCTTTGTGAACATCATACCAGCTAACTACTTTACTTGTTACTGTTAAATTTTGTAACTGTTTCTTACACTTCCTAAACCCACTATCTGATGTGGGGGACCAGCAGGGTTCCCTCCCAATGTTCCAGGGACCAGCACCACATTGCTGCCTGCTGACTACAACTGTTTGCTTCTTTCCTAGAAACTTGCCACAGACTGGCAGCCACCAGTTTGTGGATCAGCACTAGTCACAACTTTGAGAAGCACTGCTCTTAAAAACTCACTCTTTATAGCAGCTCAAATTGCTCACTCCTCCTCATGTGCAACTATTTCTGTCAGTTAAGACAGCAACTCTTTCCTTTTCATTCCTGCTCCAGCCTCCTTCACAGCATGCTGAAGGCTGGGATCAGCTAATCCAGGGAGCGGGCAGGCCCTCTGGCTGTTCCTCATGTTTGATGGGATCTTCTTAGCTCAACTACAAACCTGATTTTTTTGTTTTTGTTTTGTTGTTCTGTTCCAAGGGCTTAGGCACAAACATCACTATAGTCCACTAGTTATTTTTGTATTGGGAAGTAATGAATGGTATAATGTTATCCATACTTTACGTTATTTTCATTTGTGGAGCTGTGTTGTTGATACACTGCACTACAGACTGGAATAACCCTGACAGCTGGTGTTGTTTTGTTAGCTAAAACTGCACCACACTTTAAATATTTGCATTGTGGTTGCAACGAGCCGCCAAACAGGTTATGGAGGATGCCATACAAATTCTTGATGTAGGAAACATGGTTCTTTAACACATTTTTCATTATTTAACGGAGGAAGAAATAAATGGTTTTGATTGACTACAGTTCTTCAGATGCACTGGACTTAGTCTCTCTGTGAACATTCCATTCCTCCCTCTCAAGGCTTTGAGTTTCATTTTAATTCTTATCTACACAGAGTAAAAGACCACAAATGAGAATAAATGAGATGGTTTGGCTTTCAAAGCATGAAACCTAATTTAACATCTGCCAGCTGATATAAATAATTTTTTGCTGATGAATCCTCCACTCCTGACCTAGTCAGTCAATTAATAGATTTAATTGAAATCCTGTACTAAGTCTTTTTAAAGCAATGACGTTACTTGCTGGTCTTTTCTTCCCATCAAAATTCGCTATTGTGAGTAAGTGGTTAATGAAATGGTTAATGAAAAAGAAATCAGGTATTTTCTTTCCTATTATCCATGTGGGACTAATTGGCATAAAATGAATGATTACTTTCCAGTACCAGGAATCACCTTGGCCACTTAGGTCCTTAAAAACCTAAATTGTTCTTATAGATGATGGATTATAAATTGACGCTCTTCCTACATGTGCCCAAATTAGATACTATATAGCATACTTTAAAATTAAAACAATTCCTATAGAATATGCGTTGTGAGGCTAGACTCCGGGGCTCGTAAGAGAGGTAAAAGTGAGGGAGGCTGACCAAGTGGAAATGTAAGAGCAGGCCAGTCACAGAATAATGGAGGATGAAAATGGGATTTGGCATAAGCAGCTGCAATTTTTAATATTATTTTAAGCTAAAGTATAATCCTTCTTTGGGAATGGTTACATTCTTTGCCACAGGAATTCTTCTCAGTGACAGTGTGTTCAGTAGTTCATTTTCCCTCAAGTCAAGTGAAGGCACTATGTCGTGACTCAACTTGCCCATTCTAAGCAGAGTGTGCTGATCCAGAGGGTCTAAGCAGAGAAAACATTTTATTTTATATTTCTCCCACCCCCTTATATGCCTCTCAAACTGTGCTTATTCATCTTTTGTTATTTCTTTGCCCCTTTTCCTTTCCACTTAGTTTGTATCCCGTTCCAAACGGCTAGATTCTTTTATTCCTGCTGCCTGTCCATTCACTTTGCATTCTGTTCATAGCCTTTCTCCCAGAAGGGAATGGGTTAAGTCAGCATTAATGTGAAAAATATCCCATAGCCAGGTACGATAAAATGATGTCACCATGCTATAGCTATCATCCTAGTTAATTTAAGGCAAAAGCCTTTGAACTAAGGCTTCCCATGGTTTAAAGAAGAAGATGGCATGGAAAGAGAAGAGTACTGAAACTAACTAAAAGCTTCATCTAAATAACCAGTTATCTTCACCATTATGAGAAGTACAAAGCAAAATGTGAAGCTGACTAATACTTGCTATACAGCTCATTGCTTGCATGAGTTCAGAGAGAAATGGAGGATTCCAGATGATCCAAATAAGGCCTTTTTATTGGTTCAGCGATGGGACAGTTTACCAATGTGAACATACCATTCAATGTCTTAGGGCTCATGGTTCTTGGTTGTTCATTCAAAGCAGTCCTTGATGGTTGCAAGGAGTCTGTGCTAAAAGTGCATGTGCAAACATGCCCTAATGAATGCTGACGTTCATATAATGTTGGTTCCATGTGGTTGTTTTCATCTAATTGTGCCCTGTGTTTTCAAAACAAAGGGGAAAAAAACTTGCATTGTGACTTGGGATCTGAGGCTTACAGTTTATCTTGACTTTGTATTAAGTGTACTTTGAAGGCCACTTCATGCTAAAGGGGTCACTATAGGATAGGTTCTTTCCACACCGCACAGGTAAAACCAAACACTTGATGTTGCATGCAAAGAGTCCACAGGTTATATAAACCCTTATTTTATGAAAACGAGAGAAGAGATACATTTAGGAAGAACGGTGAGAGGACTCCAAATCACTTGAGACATTGAAGAATGTGATAGAAATCTTTAATTTAAGGAATTCATGATTTTGTCTCTTTTTTAGAAAATAGAGACTACTCGGAGTGCTAAACAGTAAAGAGGCTTAGTTCCCAATGGATCCCGTTAGGTTCTATGGGGCACAGTTTCTGGAGAGGTGACATGTCCTTTTGTGTACATAGAGACACACCTTGCCCATCAAGGGGTTATCCCTTGTTTTACTCCTGATCCCCATCAAAATGGTAGGCAGTCAGCTAAAAGAAAAGTGCTTCGCTAGCTGGCTTTGACTCTCAGGCCATGTTTTATTCACACCTGTCCTATTCTGTTGCACAATAATTGCAAACAATACACAAACAGGTGTTTCTCCTGCCTCCTATTTTAGATGATAAACTTGCTTGCTTGTAAACATAATTCGCAGGAGAGGAAAGTGCACTGGTTTCTTAGGACAGGTTTTAAATGGTAAATGAAACAGCAGAATTTTTGTTTCAAAACACAGGGACACTTCAGGCTTATCAGCACTTAAAGAAAAAATTACTACCAGTTTACACATGCCAGAAAAAATACACACTCTTAAGAAGCAAGCCCTGGCAAAAGTCTTCATGAGTTGCCTTCTAAAAAATCATCTTAAGTTGATGTTCCTCGTCCGGCCCAATTGAAGAGCATTAGTCACAATACACACCCTCCACCACATCAAGATGTGAGTTTGTTTAGTACTGGGTAGGACAGGAGCTGTTTGTCCATACTATGTCATCTTCAAAAAGCCACTTCATGGCTTTTTAATATATTACAATCATGCCACATCTGTCAGGTTACTTATTGAACCTCATCTACTTTATAGAATTGGCTTTTTTGGCTCTCTCCTTTAGAAAGGAAAAATACCTAGCTAGGCAATGATTCCCAAACCACATTTGCTGGAGTTTCAATTAGTCTTCAGACCTGCTCTGAAAGAAATGATTTCAGGATACCAAGGCACCTTTTGTCCTGCTAATAAGAATCTTGTACTATTAATAGTTCTGTGATGCACAGCTGAGAACTGTTTTCATTTCAGGGGAACTGGAAAGAACATTTCATCCCTTTCACTGGAAGTGAAGGGAATTGAATGCAGTGGAGTATCTTTCAAAATCTGTAAGCTGAACACGTTGGGTAGAGTAAGAATTCCAAAGGCTGTAAAGAGAGAACACTGCTAGGTGTTGGGCAACTGTAAGGTTGCCAGTTTAGCAACAAACCAAAGCAAACACACACTGTCTTGATCATGTCCTGCACCTTTTTAGTTAAGCAATGTGCTTAAAAACAACAGACAAAACCTTTTTCTGGTACAGAGGTGATTGACGCTTGCCAGTGCATGCAAAGCTGCTGGTTAAAGGCTTGGGGTAAATAAAAAGTTGGCAGCCCTGTAAGGTGCTCTAGGTCAGGACCAGTTGCCACAGAAGAAAACATGAGGGAAAGGAGAGCGGTAGTAATGTCTTTCAAACCCCACCCAAGCTCTAGTGTTTTCCCTTCCTTTCTTTTTGGCACAGCTCACTTTGGGAGTGCACCTGGAGTTCTGTAAACTGACAGGATGAAAGAGATAGCATTGCGCCAACCAAACACAGTGGAGATCAGCACAGCTATGATGGACAATTAATTAATCTAATTTATCTTGTGACAGGATATTTGTTCAATGGAAAGGACTTTCAAAATGATAAACATGTTTTCCAGAGAAAGAGACTGTTCTCAGCTGTAATGTGGTGAGCTGCTGAGGCTTACCCAGCTGTGTGTCATAGTATAGTTGACCCTCTGTATACATGGATTTTTAATCTGCGGATTTTGGCAACCATGAGGTGCCCTGGAACCAAATCCAGTGGATACCAAGGGGACACTGTACTCTCTATCCATTAACATCAAGCTACAGTGATGCTTCTTCAGCATTAGCATCAGAACTCCCAGGCATGGGTTAGGAATATCCATGGAAGCAATTTTGTTTTCTTTGAGACTCGATCAGGCTGTGAATGAATCTGGTGCTAAGTTTCTTTGGACTGTATGCATTTTACAGGTTTTCTTTGTTCAGAGGGAGCATTTAAAATGTGATTCTGCTTCACCTGCTATCAGAGGTGAGTACAGTTCAGTCTGCCAACAGGCTTCAGTTGTAGCCTCTGGCAGAATAGTGTTTGGCTCAAATAGCAGAAGGTTGAGGGTGGGGGTGGGGGAGCGTGTGTGGAACATGTTGGCAGTGTATGGTCCATGTGCTCAAGGGCTTCCATGGATGCCTTGTCTTTCAACCACCCCAACCCAAAAATTGTTCTTCATGTGTCTTCTACTGCTACAGTTGTGCTGGGGAGAAGATTATGTAGGAGTGTCTATGCATGTCTGCCTGTGAGAGTACAGCCCTCTACTCACTGCTCACTGCCTCACGTGGCCCTCGGGAGTGCAAAGGTGCTCACCTGTATTTGTAGGCCAAAAACATCTGGAGGCCCACAGTGGCCCAAAGTTCTGCTCTAAATGTTAGCATTGTTATTCCGAATGCTTGCATGCTTTCCTGTGTGCAGTTTGCATAAACTTACATTTTAAGACATATGACTAGCCTCTAATGGCACACTCCTGACCTATCATATATATGAGCTATAATGCACACTGCAAAGGTCATTCCCTTGCAAGGCTACCCTGGGACTTCATACTGCTTTGAGAAGTGAGGTGCTTAGGGGAGGAAAATACTGGGAATATACTAGGGCTTACTAGTATACTATACTATACTTACTGAGTTTTAGTAAGTAAGAACAGGTAAAAATGTATGGCAATAGGAGTGCGGGAGTAATGATTAAGAAGTATGATTAGTTCAAATTTTGATTTCTCTTCCTTTGTCTAAGTAGCTTGTATATATATCTTTTTAAAAAAAATGAAATAGGATGAACAATCTGCTTTACGCCAATTTACTCTGAAACATTTGTACATACACAAGATTTGTTAAACTAAGAGTGCTGTTTTCCTGCTGTTAATATGGCAGGAGGGTTACCTGGGGAGAAAGAGTGAGAGAGCCAATTTGCGGAGTCAGGAGTTACAGGAAATTGTGTATGAGGAGCGAGTGCTCTATCTCCCATATGGTGATGACAGCCCTGAGGTATCCTTGTTTAGAATGAATATATGCAGAACTGCCTGCATGGCAAGTACAGACCTGCTGCCAAGAAGGCAGAAATGGATATTTAGTGGAACAGAAAATAAAAGCTCTTTAAACTAAACTAACACCAGAATGTTCTATTTTCCAAAGGGAAAAAATGTGCAGAATTACTGGAGAAGATAACTTTCCAGATTATATTCACAAAGGTTATAATTTCCTGTTGGAGCAGCGGAGGAAAGAAGATTATTGATTTGAACCTGAGAATGCAAATAAATTTCCTGTGTACTGAGCTGCCAAATGCTTTCCTTTATTGATTTTTTTTCTTTGCCTGTTAACTAAAGGTTTTTGTTTCAGTGATAGACATAGTAGATCCATTATTAATAAGTCAAAACAACCCATTGACTTAAAAAAGAAGTCTAAGGATGTGGGATGGGGTGAAAGGAGGAACAAGCATCTACATTCAAAGAGGAGAGCTAGGGAAGAACAACTTCTGAATGTGACTAACCTATTTTGTTGACGCAAGTTTCTGGCAGTGCAGAGTTTTCATTATAAGGAGGAGGAGAAAGGGGAAAAACCACAACCGTTTGCTTATAGAGGGAATGGGACTTCAAACAATTTGGCAATCCGAGGATGAATTCTAAAAAGAGATGACAGCAGCATGTTGAAAACACATATTTATGTATGTATTATCAACAGAGAAACCAGGGCAATTATCTGACATGATTTTTGTAGGGAGAGCTGAAGACAGCTGGGACCTGAGCTTCAAAACATATCATTCTACAATCAGCACCGAGAGCATTAATAAATGTAGAACAATATTTGCTGTCAGGTTGGCTGCAAGGCCATGGTTCACTGGAGAGGGTTTGACAGTGTCGGGAATCACTGGAACAAAGCCAAGAAGGGCTTTTTATATGCTTCAGCTGAATCCAAAAGATGCATTGATGGCCTGTATTTGACTTTGAGGCATCTAGCTGCTTTCAAGTGCATGATGCCAACTTTTTTTTAAAAAGAGAGTAAACAATTGGTTTTACTTTGCCCTTTAGCTATATGCATAAGAACACACAACTGAAATGGAAACTCTTTGAGTAAATTAAGTCTTCTGTGGAAAAAAACAACAACCAAACCACACATGCACACACCATATATACCTGGTCTAAAGTTATTAGAACATTAGGCCAGGACTAAGGAGACACTGGCTCAAATCCTCATTCGTTATTCCCTGGGGCAGTTGGCATAAGTCACTGTCTGTCAGTCTAGCCTCTGTTGCACAGGCTTGTTGCTAGACTTAAGTGTGGTGTGACTGGACAATCGTGTGCGGCCTTAAGATCCTTGAAGAAAAAGGTGGGGTATAAAAATAACAATAAATGAGTATTTGAAGTGCGATATTACAATAATAAATATTGAATATCTGGAACCCTGTTCCTATCATAGAATCATAGAATCATAGAGTTGGAAGAGACCACAAGGGCCATCCAGTCCAACCCCCTGCCATGCAGGAACTCCAAGTCAAAGCATCCCTGACAGATGGCCATCCAGCCTCTGCTTAAAGACCCCTAAGGAAGGAGACTCCACCACACTCCGAGGGAGTGTGTTCCACTGTCGAACAGCCCTTACTGTCAGGAAGTTCCTCCTAATGTTGAGGTGGAATCTCTTTTCCTGCAGTTTGCATCCATTGTTCCGCGTTCTAGTCTCTGCAGCAGCAGAAAACAAGCTTGCTCCCTCCTCAATATGACATCCCTTCAAATATTTAAACAGGGCTATCATATCACCTCTTAACCTTCTCTTCTCCAGGCTAAACATCCCCAGCTCCCTAAGGCGTTCTTCATAGGGCAAGGTTTCCAGACCCTTCACCATCTTAGTTGCCCTCCTTTGGACATGCTCCAGTTTCTCCACATCCTTTTTGAATTGTGGTGCCCAGAACTGGACACAGTATTCCAGGTGGGGCCTGACCAAAGCAGAATAGAGTGGCACTATAACTTCCCTTGATCTAGAAACTATACTTCTATTGATGCAGCCTAAAATTGCATTGGCTTTTTTAGCTGCCGCATCACACTGTTGACTCATGTTCAGCTTATGGTCTACTTGGACTCCTAGATCCCTTTCACATGTGGTCTCGTTCAGCCAGGTGTCCCCCATCCTATATCTGTGCATTTCATTTTTCCGCCCTAAGTGCAGAACCTTACATTTCTCCGTATTGAATTTCATTTTGTTAGCACTGGCCCAGCTTTCTAGTCTATTCAGGTCATTTTGAATTTTGATCCTGTCCTCTGGGGTATTAGCTACTCCTCCCAGTTTAGTGTCATAGTTCACTTTTTTTTACTCTTGTATGCTTGCATTAATTTCCCTGAAGTTTTTGTATCACAGCATTCCTACTGGTTATGAGTCAAATGGGGAAAAAACAGTTGAAAAAGATGCAAGGGAAGTAAAACTCACTGTAGTAGATGATTTACGGAACTCACCTTTCCCTGCTTGAAAGTGTAATCTGTTTTATTCATTATCGTGTCTGTTTCTTTTAATTAATCTTTTTGTGTGCTTTTTCTTTTATGGTTCTGGTCCTAGACCATAATAAATTTTGATTGATTATGTTAATATGGATTCATGGTTCTGGACCAGTCCCTGTAGAAAACTGTGACCTTATAATATTAGCTGACCAAGCTCTATTTGTGGCAAGGCTGGAAGGAAATATGAACAATTCTTGTGGCAGCAATGAGATGCTATCAGCTGCTGAAATGGAAGCAAACAGATATCAAGTAATGGAAAGCAAACCTATTAGTCTATTTTGGACTGTTTTGCTTTATTCTCCCTGTCTGAAGATGTGCGAAGATAGTAATTCACCACTGACAAGGTTTAATTCTAGTGTTCTAATAGCAGCAACAGCAGTGCAATGGCACTTTTTTGTTTTTGTATAATACATCCCACTATTACGGTGTCTAGCCTTTATCATTTCAGGGCAGCTGCAGTAGATTTTCTCAGGGAAGGTGTTTTCAAAAACAACAACCACCAACCCCCCCCCCCCCCAGTGATTCCTTTCCAGGTCACCTCAGTCCTGGAGGTGGGGAGTTACTCATGGATTAAAACTTTCTGAAGTTCCTTGTCATCTCAGTATCTCTGCCCGCACTAAAGTGTACAGCTTTAAAGAAATTTTAGACTGTTTTACTTGTGTTGGGGGATGTATGTCAAACTGATAGAAATAACATGTGATGCTCCTCAGGGTGCGATATTTTGCTGCTTTTCAGCAATCTATCAGTGATTCCCTGGCAGATATTTATGAACTGTGGACCTTAAGTTTGATGCAGGAGAAGCAAATGTTCTGTGGCACTTCTAGGTCATTGTTTTGAAAGGGACGGAGGAAGTGCCTGAGGTCACAGCACACTGGGAAGTGGTGGTGTCTTACAGCTATCTGTATCTCTATCTCATGTCTGATTGAGCAAGCAACATCAGACATGCAAATGGTGTGTCACTTGCGGAAGATACCAAGACAGTCTGGAGACTGACAATGAGTTGTTTCTACCTCCCAGGTTGTTGTTTGTTATGAACTGCCCTCCAATTGACCTCGACACATGGCGGCCCTGTGGATGAGACATCTCCAAGCTCCCCTACCCTCCAGTGGTCTGCTTCGGACTCATCCTTTTGGGTTCAGATATAAGTATGGAGTAAACAGAACACATGAAGATGTGTTCCCAATGGATTTGAGGAAATAGTCTGTGATGAATCATGAGTACAGAGAGAAATGTCATGGGGACTTTAATAAATACCTGAAGTAACGATGTATATAAATGTATCTGAACTACTGAAATATTTTTAATACTAGCGGCCAGTATCTCCCATATACTCAGTGCATAGCAGTGATCTCTATATAAGTCCCCTTGACTTTCTAATAGGCGCCTTAGCTTCCATCATTATCATTATGTTGGCCTATTGGAGTACAGAAGTATTGCTACCACCAGTGGCATCCCTAGGGTAGGTGTCACCCGGTGCAGTCACTCTTTGGGTCACCCCCCCCCCCATTGATCTCTTCACTCATCAGTTGTCATTCCCATATACCACTGAGTGTAATGTTATTAGTTGTGAGATAAACAACTACCCTGTTTTCCCCAAAATAAGAAATCCCCAGAAAATAAGACCTAGTAGAGGTCTTGTTGAATTGCTAAATATAAGGCCTCCCCCAAAAGTAAGATCTAGCAAAGTTTTTGCAATATAGTATATAATAAATGTTCTTTTTTTTTTTTTTTGTTCAGCAATAAATGTGAATTCTTCTTCATGGACAAATAAGACATCCCCTGAATATAAGACCTAGCACATCTTTGGGAGCAAAAATTAATATAAGACACTGCCTTATTTTCGGGGAAACATGGTAGCAAAATTAAAATATCTTCAGATTACAATATCGTATGCAAACCTGTGTTTACATATGTATAGTGAAGATTTGGTTAAAATGTGATGTTTTTAAAGAAAGTTTAAGAACAATATTTTTCAAAAAAGTAATTCAACAATTTCTAGGTTTTTTTAAAAAAATAAATTTTTGAAATTTGAATTTAAAAAAATTCTGGGGCCTCTCCTTTCTCCTCCCATTGAGCTTCATCCCCCTCCCACCATCTCTTAAAGCAGTTAAATGCTACAGCCCATTTCTGCCAAAACTAGCTGTTTAAGGAGCAGTGGTGTCACCTCACTTTAGGGTGCCACCTGGTGCGGGCCGCACCCCCATAGTGACACCACTGCTACTCCCTATTCGTATGAGTAACACATTTTGTATTTGATTTATGTACAAAAGGGAAATCTTTTGTATTGTCAGTTATTTAATTCCCCTCATCTTCTGTATCGCTTGTGGAAATTGTTTTATTATTCCTGTCCAGCATTGTTGCATGTAGTGGTGGGTGGATAAGATGTCATCTTTTTGGAATGTCAAGAGTGAAAGAGTGACTGGAAATACAGGAAAGAATGACTGGTCTAGAAGAGAAAATAAACATAATCGTGGAGATTGCGGGATATGCATGCAGAAATTTGTAGGTTCTCTTAGCTTACAGCATAGTCTTTCAAGTTCCACTTGTCTGTTGCTATTTCTTCATCTGTAGATTTCTCTTGCCTGCAAAAGGAAGTTACATTTTATTTAGAGAAGTCTACTGCCTCTTTTAATTTCCTTCAGGAAAGGTTGCTGAAGTGAAAACGATGTATAAGGTCACACCACCTCATCTCAGAAGGGGCGAGGCCTCTTTTACCTGATAATATTGTTGAGTACTGGTTTGTCCACAGTTTAAGTGTTATTATGGAAACTGGTTTTAGGGCTAGTGTTTTATCTTTCCCCCGCCACTCTTGGAAGAGATGACTCACCATGTGAAGTAAGACCTGGCTTGGGAGACTTCTGAAACATGTTCCTAAGCATGTAATCCCTTTGTATCAATCAAGTTCTTGTCGGAAGGACTTTTAGCTGTAGTTTTTTGTGGGGCTTTCGGGCTCTGTGGCCATGTTCTAGAAGAGTTCCTTTCTGACGTTTCGCCAGTATCTGTGGCTGGCATCTTCAGAGATGCCAGCCACAGATGCTGGCAAAACGTCAGAAAGGAACTCTTCTAGAACATGGCCACATAGCCTGAAAGCCCCGCAGAAAACTATGGATGCTGGCCATGAAAGCCTTTGATTCCACACTTTTAGCTGTGTCCCTCTGAATAACTGGTGCTTCTTTGCCATCTTTGCTTGGGACGTGTTACATTGGAGATTTCTTCAAAGCAAGCCCTGCAAGAACTAATGGAGCATGTGTGCAAAACACTGTTAAACATACGGACAATGTTATCACCCAACAACTTTTTGTGAATGGCAACTGTAAAGGTAGTTAGCACTGGCTGTGCTTCTTTGTATTTCACTTCCCTCTGTCTTATCTCTTTACACTTAATTCAGCCACCCCAGGATGTGTTTATACATTTGCCAACTGATATAAAACTTCATGTATCTGAAGGATGTGGTTTGTAATTCATAAAACCACATGGCATAGTACATTTGTCATATGGAGGCAGACAGCTTACAAAGCAGTTACCTGCAGATTGTTAGTATTTGGGTACTGTTTTTCTAAGTAACCAGCATTTAAGCAAATTCACCTTTATAAGAGACCAAAACTTAAATAGCTACGCGTTGATACCTAAAATTCATACCACTAAATTAAATGAACATCTTGACAGCCCACGGAGATCCTGTTTACGCAGTACAAATGTCTGCTGCCGAAGTAAAAAAGATAAGAGCCATCTGTGCCTCCTTGAGAACACTGGAAGAAAGCTGGTGTAAAAATATAACAAATAAATTTTGTATGTTTAAAATTTTTAACTTTTTAGTGTTTTAATTAGGCTATTTTAATTGTTTTTAAAAATGTTGTTTTAATGTGTTTTTATATTGTGAGCTGCCTTGGTTCCCTTTTTGGGAGAAAAGTGGGATAAAAATAAAATAAAATAAAATAGAGGGACAGGAAAATCCTATTGAGATATTTTCAGTACAGTAAATGCTAATGATGATACAAGATAGAAAAAAAATAAGACAAAGCTTTTGACTGTAGGCTGTTTAGTGACATTTTATGCCATCTAGACTTGTATATTCTGTAGTGTATTTGTCATCTGTCTGAATATCAGAACAAAATAACAAATATAAGATTCTCACAAATAGGTCAGGGAAGAAGGCTGAGAGGATAAGGGAAAGTTCATTGCAAAATCTTCCTCTTTATCACTTCCCTTATGGTGTTTGTGTATGAAGTTGAAACCTACAAGATGTAGCGACACTATTCTTAATCGCAATGAAGTGGCTTCTTGTCCTGCTCCCTCATTCATTGATGTTGTGTGACTTCAAGTTGTTTTCAGTCTATGTTGACTCTATCAAGGGATTTTCTTGGCAAGCTTTGTTGTAATGAGTTTGTCACTGCCTCCCTCTGAGGTTGAAAGACTGTGAATGACCCAAGTTCACCCAGTTTCCATGGCTGAGCAGGGAATCAAACCTTGTTCTCCATAGTCTAATGCTTAAACCACTACACTACCCTCTCCTTCCTTACGGCTGAATAATACTCCTTTTGATTGTTCAGCACATGTAAGAAGCTGCAAGATCAACCTGCCGTGCCAGAGAGATCATTTTCTTCTCGGCAGTGAGTGAAGTGGTAGCATTTCTAAAAGAACTGAATAAACATATTTGGCCTGAGGTGTCCAGCCTGCTCAGTATCCTGGATTTCATCTGCACGAACCACAAGGCCCCTAAAACGGCTGAATGCTGCTTGTGAGGCGTTTATTCAGATCTATTTTTCTGGATTATTGAAAGGGCTTTGGCAAAATTCCCTTGTTTTATTCATATACAATAAGACTATTTTTCCCTCTTTCCCCTTAGGGAATAAAACATGCCAGCATCCTTGAGAAAACTTCAGCAAATGGCTATTTATCTGGGACTTTTATCTACTGGAGGAAGTGCTCTCATGTATTATTTCATGCAAAGTAAGTTCCATCCCTTAAACCTGGCCTGCATATTTACCAGATTGCAACGGCAGAATGTTAAGGTCACTTCTTGGCAGATCACATACAGTATATGAATTTTCACTTGGTGCTTGAGCAGCAGCAGCAGCAACAGCAAAAGTCTTAAAAAATAGCAGAACTTTCCTCTTTGACGTTCTAGTTTTCAACCTGCAGGAAACTTGGTTTTGGGTTTTTTTTCTTCTTCTTTTTACAGGGAGGAGTATGCATAAGCAATATCTCTACCTGTCATATAAACAGTTTGATCTGTTTGGTTATATGTGTGCTCCAGCCACAGATTTGTTGCCCTCCAAAATCTCTCTGTTTGTGAGGAATTAAAGAAAAATTACCTTAAATTTGTGCTGGAATGATAAAACATCATGTTAAATGTGGAGTCGAAGGCTTTCATGGCCGGCATCCATAGTTTTTTGTGGGGCTTTCGGGCTATGCGGCCCTGTTCTAGAGGAGTTCCTTTCTGACGTTTCGCCAGCATCTGTGGTTGGCATCTTCAGAGAAATCTTATCTGAAGATGCCAACCACAGAAGCTGGTGAAACGTCAGAAAGGAACTCTTCTAGAACATGGCCACATACCCCGAAAGCCCCCCCCAAAAACCATCATGTTAAAATTAAATAAGCTAGTCTCTAGAGAGCATTTAACATTTTATCTCCTAAAAATTATATCTTAATTGTCACTTTAATATAATAAATAAATAAATAAAGGCTTTTGTTATAATTTGCTTTTGTTAGCTTCGTGGGAGAAGATGGGTTGATAATCCCCATTTGCCTGGAAATAGCACTGAAGAATCAAACTGGGCTTCCAAACATCACTGTAGGTTCTGCTCTGCTGCGATACTGATAACCAGACAATGCCCTGCTTGCTATTTTTGTTGCCGGCCCAGTAGGCTGATACCTATGAAAGGGCAATCCTTTGTGAAAGGCAGAATGCTGCACTGTTGCCCAAATGAAGCTGAAGCAGCAACCCCAAGTCAGAAGTTGATAATAGTCCATTGCCATACTGACAAACCACTCAGATTTGGGGTAGATAATTCAAAACATGAGGCACAGTGCACCTTCCTCATCATGTGTAGAAGCCTTTTCACACATTAAAAAAAAATCCTATGGGGGAAGAGGCATTTAGGGTTCATGCAACCATATTCACTTGTGCATGTATAAAATGTTTCTACTTTACACCACACATACTTGACTATGGGGCAGCACAGAGAGACCTTGATCCCTTTGCAATTTGCCTCTGATTGATTCTATAGTCCTGCCTTTTGCTCTTACCGCTGTGAAAGCAGCCATGTTGGCAGAACTTTTCACTGTCATCAAGGGAAGATTGGCACAGTGGGACTCCACAGTGGCTATTTGCCCCAAACTCCATCAGAAAATTAAATAAAGCAAATACTGTACAGATATTCTGAGACTTCAGTAGCGGTTCCACAGAACAGAATGGAGCTGACAATGGTCCGCAAATCAGGATCCAAGAATCTCTTTCCAAAAGTGTGCTTTGCCCTTAACATACTAAGGAACTGGGAAGGGGGAGAAGGGATAGCCAACAAGAGCACCAGAGCAAAGGTTGACTTGGATCTTACAACAGCTGGATCTAAAATGGTCAGATTGTCCCTCACATACATGAATTGGCCAAAATGGTGAGTCAGTTTTGTGTTCTGAAAATTGGGCTGCACTACAGAGTGTACTTAAACAAATGAACAATTATATGCATGCTAAGAAGAAAATGGCCCTGGGTTCAATGAGCCATGCTCCTTTGGAAGTTGCAGCGCCAAAGTTGACATCCAGAAAACCTTCATTCTGTGTACAAAAGATGCTGAATGACACTGTGAAAACTAAGGAGCTTTGCAGAATTGGGAAAAAAATCAGAGTAGCAGTGTTTAGTAGTCTGTGTAATTTGCTCTTCTTGTCCTGGAGATGGGCACAAATCTATACAGGATACTTAAAACCTGGTGCTACCATCTGAAAATCATACTCAGCCATCCACCAAGCCTCTGAAAAGCCTATAATGAGCAGTCACACTCTTGCAGGCATTTCTTCATAGTTTTAAGGGCTAGAAACATGCTTTTAAAAAAAGTGCAGTAGGTATGTGCAACTGTGTAGCCATAAGCAGACTTGCCCCCTTCCGCTTTTCTCATCAGTCATATTACTGACCCAAAATTAAGGATTAGGTAGTTGAGTTGCTGAGTCCATGTAGATCTAATTTTAAACAGGTTCTCCTCATTTATAATTCAGGTGGACACTGGCCTTTTATGATCATGAAATGTCTTTCATGATCATGAAATGTCTTTCAAATAACGTCCATGGGGATATGTGGAAGAGAAAGAGGGGGAAAGGGCAGACAACTGCTTTACCTTCTTGGCTGTGCCACCTGTCACGACAACCAGATTCTGCATCATTTTAATATGTAACATAGTATTTTTTCCCCCCTGGTATTCATCACTTCCACTGCACAGCTTCCACATTCCTGCCTTTGTTTTCTTTTTTTCTTCTGGCTCAGAGAGTTTTGCCAGAACACAGTACTATCAGAAGGCTCTTGAACAGCTTCATAATGACCCAGTTGCCCTGGAGGCACTTGGTGCTCCTCCTGTCAAAGTACATTTCGTCAGACTGACAGACAAGAGCAATTGTGTGGATGTATCACAAGCTCAGGTAAGACCTGAGGGTGGAGAAGGGAGGAAACAAAAGGGAGGGGGATTTCCAGGACACTAAGTTACAACTTGACCACATAGCTTGGGATGGGATACACGTTTTTATAAGATGGTGCAGATAGTTTAGCATATAATTTACTAAGTGGTGACATTGCGCCGCATGTTAGACATTTAGGAACCCTAGAACCCTTAGGAGACTACTACTTAACCTGCAAATTATCTGTTAATGCATCTGCAGTTCATTAAGTCTTGTCTAAATGACAGCAGGAGAGCCTACCCTGCCGCAAAAGATTTCACCAGCTTGTTTTTGAACTTTGGGAGCGTTGGTTCTATCAGAACATTTGTCCAACCCAGCAAGGCTGATTTGGAGCACAATACATATGGAAATTCATCAGTCTTGAGAATGGCCTGTAGGCCAGTAATAGTATATTTTCTTTACGTGCAAAATACCTTGGATTTGTTGTTTAGTATCTCCATTAAAGGCAGGGAGGGGTCTCAAAGAGCAGGATGTCTTAAGATCTTAAGAGTCAGTAGTCTGACTCAGCGTAAAGCAGTTTCATTTGTTACTAATCCGGTCTCAGTTAATTGGATGGTCTGGCACATGAGAATGAGCATCTGTGCCCTGAGCAGCAAAGCACAACTAATATTTTATTGGGGCATTAGCTAAATTTGAATGAATATTTTATCAAGTTAGGATCTAAATACTTGAGAAACAACATACATAGTTTTGGTTTCACTGGACTGCATGAGTTTAACAGACATATTTGTAATACACTGCTCATGCGTTACTGCAGTAACATGTGAACTATTCCCATGGTAGCCTTACGGAGCAATAAGAATGGTACCCATTGTAATGCAAATGAACGTTGCTTGTCATATGATAAATGTGCACTTGGCTTCATCCATAGTGTTTTGGGCTGCAAAATGTTGCCATACTCAGCTAGAGTGAAGATACAGGAAATAGTTTTTATACTTGTGTTGCAACATGCAAAGAGACTCGTATTCACACTCCAAAATACTTGGCCCTCCTGATCCATGGGTTTTTTAATCCACGGATTCAAGCAAACATGGATTGAAAATTTTCCAAAAAATTATAAATTCCAAATAGCAAACCTCGATTTTTCATTTTATATAGGGGACACCATTTTACTATGCCATTATATTTAATGGGAACTGAATATCCTCAGATTTTGTTATCCACAGGGGATCCTGGAACCAAACCCCAGTGGATAACAAGGATCCACTGTAATAAAAGGAAGATTTTCTTTCCATGTAAAATGTCTCCAGGTCCTCTAGGGATTGTGATGATTCCCCCTCCTGAGGGAAATCTCAGATATCAGATACACTCTGCTGGAACAAGTAGGCTTTCCAGTGGCTGCCTAACAGCGTTGGATGCCTACACTGGATTCACTCTTTGTGTGTGTGTGTGTGTGTGTGTGTAGTAGACTTAAGTTTATGCTTGGTCTAATAAAGAATTATTGTGTGAATGCATAGTTGTTGTGTGTATTTTCAGGACTTTATGGTGGTCATACTTGACTAATTATAATTTGGGATTTCAAGTCTTGAATACTTAAGTCTGTTCTGAGATTTCTTGCCCATGCTAAAAGGATAATTTTAACAAATGTTTAGCAGAAAAACTTTGCTTTTGTATTTGCAGCTAAAGATACCTGTATCTGGAACAAAGTCAGCGGGATATCTTCAAGTCAACTCAGAAAAAGATTTCTCCCTTAACAAGTAAGTATACAGTAAGAAAAGACTATGCTTGGAAAAAAAATTGCTTAGACTTGTCTTCATCATTATGGTCTTTGGAAGTGCATGAAATAACAGATTAAGAGACTTCATGCAAAGTGCTACCTTTATTACATCATTTATTGTGTGTAACAACTCCAGGTGCTTCTTTGTAATCTGATCATCTCTTCAAAAGGACTACTACACTTGAGCTCAGTTGACACATGCAGCAGTATTTCCACATTGTACAGCTGTTTGTGAAGCTAGTTCCAACTGTCTGACAAACTTGCAGTTGTACTGCAAGCCACTATTTATATGATCTGCACGCTTAAATCAGGCTCAGGTTTCAGGTGATCTATACCAAAATTGCATCATTTGCTAAAGTAGTGTCTGTCAGTTGGAAAGCAATTGTGAAGCCAGTATGATGCAGGGTTTTAGTGCTGGACTATAACTCTGGAGTCCAGGGTTCGATTCCCAACTCAGCCATGAAACTCACTGGGTGACCTTGAGCAAGTCACATGCTCTCAGCCTCTTGGGAAGGCAATGCCTAACCTCCCTTGAACAAATCCCCCCAATGAAACCCCATGAGAGATTTGTCTTAGGGTTGTCATAAGTTGGAAACAACTTGAAGGGACACAACAACAGCCTTTCAAAGTACTCAGGTGTTGTGTTCCCCAGGTAGAATTAAGAGAATTTTAAAATAACCACTGGAATCCTATACAATTCTTTTACATAATGTAACTTTCTGTATATTTACCTACGTAGCAGAGGCAGTAAGAAATCTGCTTATTGAATTGTGAAGATGCATAATGGGACATTGGCAAGAGTGCCTGATGCCCAATGCGCAATGCCGTGTGCATCAGGACCAATGCAATGTACATTGAACAGTAGTGCACATCAGGCATCAATGTGCTTTGGGCACTTTATATCAGCAGTCCTCTACTGGATATGGACATCACAGAATTGCACAGTAGTAATTCCTGGACATTTAAGTCCACTTACAGACATAGTGTCCCAACAGGATTCCAGCCGAGAACAATGCTGAGTTCTAAACATTGTCATAATCTTAGAAAGATTATAGAAGAAAGCAACCCAATTCATTGTCAGAATAGGAAACATCTTGATTCAAACTGAACTCCAAAGATGCAAATATATTTTAATAAAATAATTGGTTCATGCCCAATAGTATCTTCCACCCTTTGAAAGACACTGGGTTGGATCCACATTTAGGCATGTGCAAGCAGACATCCCTTCACCTCTTCCATCCTGAACCTCTTCTGAATATGCTATAGAGAGGATCAGTGGAAGTTGCTGAACAGGATGTGGTGTATCTCCTGAAAATCATCATGAGGCACCTCGATTCAACCCATGGAACTGTAAAACTTCAGTACTGATCCTATTCTAAGTTATACACTTATTAATTGGATTTCTGGTCCTGTCTTTCTGTAGCAACTAAATGTCTTAACATGTCTATTTATGACAGTTGGTGTTTGAAGGAAGTCACGTTGCAACTCTGCAATGGCCAAAATATTACCGTGTACCCCTCTTCTGTGAAGAATGCTACTGGACAAGATATGTAAAAGTGCTGTTTTTCTTAATTATATTCTCATGTGAAAGGAACAGTCTAGTTGGCAGTCTAAAAATATGTAATGTTTTTTGTATTTTATATTACTGCATCTCTCATCCAGTGGCTCAAAAGTTAAGCATAGCAGGGGTGATAATAGGCCAGAAGATGCTCAAGTATTATCCCCCCCCCCCAATAATTTGAAGTACTCTAGTCAGACCACAAAGGACAATTCTGCTGACAGATCACTTTCCAGCAAAAGCATGGGGGAGTTGAATTCCTCTCTCCTACAAATTGTCCCTTGTTCCTGTCCCCTAAAAACTGTTCCATAGTGTTGGAAAACCCATCAAAGCATACAGTATGACATTACCAATGCCTTCTTTCATGAACTACAGTCTTTGCTTCATTCATGCAGTCTTTGGACTTGCGTCCCTCACTTATGTGCGAGGGATGAACAGAGGGAGGAATGGGGCGCGTGTTCGAGGCACCCCCCAACAACTATATTCAAACCAATGGGGCTTGAATATAGGTGAAACTCCATTTTCGTGAGGGGTCTAGAACTGATCCCCTGCAAAAAAGGAAGGCCGACTATATGTATAGACATTTTAAATACTGATTAGGATTGAATGACTTTAGGTATTCCTGATAATCTGTGCACTTTTAAAAAATAGACAGAAGTAGTGTTGGCAAAGACAATCGGATGGCCTACCATTTTCCAAAAGTGATTTGCTAAATTTCTTCCACATCTAGTAGTTCATAAAATTAGCTATGTGTTAAGAGCTATCTCCAGGCAACTACTTTCAGTAGGATCCAATAGATCTTTTCCTTATCAGCCAGAAGTGTTCAGGATGGGAAGCTGAGGGGTGGGCAACTGTGGAAGAGCAGAGGGCTGCATTACCCGCACAAATTTGTTTTGGGTACTTTTTTGTTTCAGGGTAAGGGAGCAAGGGATTTGGTGGAAATGTCCTTCACCATCCCTACATAGCTGTGGAGGCATTTTTATGTCAAAAGAAAAGAAAAAAACACCCCCACCCCAGGAGATTGCATGCAGCCTGCAACGTATACTTTGCACTAACAATTTATGGAATGAGAGCATTACTTTGTAAAAAATGAAGTGTGTGTATGGGAAATTAAGGATAACTGAGCCCTGCTGTCTATTTTCATCACCTGCAGAGAGAGTTTTTTTATCTCTTGGGATTTTAAACATGGCATATACTTGAACTTGGTAGATGCTTTCTTGAAAATCTTCTATTCAATTCCTTAATGATAATGAGCTGGATCTACACTTACAGATTTAAATGAGCTTGAAAAGTGGGGGCAAGAGCAAGGATGCATGGTGGTAAGTTTCTACTTTAAGGCATTTATTTGCCTAAATAAGAGTAAACTTATTTGCCAATCTTTTAGTTCCTTGTAATCTGGTTCTAAAGCATGAATAAGAACAGAACTTTTGAATTTATAGTAATTTTAAGTATTCATATTTTTGCCAACCAAGATAACGGTATGTTTTCCCCATTAGTTAAATCTTTCAAGAATGAGAGTTGTGAAATTGGTATTAATTATACCCATGAAAATTAGTCCAAACTGCTTTACTAGAGCTGTTACTTCCAAAGCTCAAAGATGTTTGGGGTTTTGTTATTCATTGTAATGGATTTCATTTTCTATCTTGTATCCTAAATTAAGCAGTATTTTCCTTGATCTGGAATAAAACTGATAAATATACTGTGTATCTTCATCTAGTCACATTCTTGGCACTGTACACATATGGAAAATTTTTACCATAAGACTGTATTTTTATATTTCCTCAGTTAATTCAGCTCAATTATTAAAGCAAACAAGACACATGCCTTATGACTCTTATTACTATAATTAATCATATCTATAAAACAGGACAACTTTTGTTGTACACAGCAATTGTTTTTAATCTATCGCTATAATATAAAATATAACCTCCCACGTATTATGCGCTGTCGGCTCCATTTATAGATTTATGGTCTTGCATATTACTTAAACTATTTCTTCACCTTGTCCACCTTTAAGATCAAATGTGTAAACAAAATGCAAGTTGGTATATTTTAAATTTTATGTGGGAACATTTTAATGTGTCCTAGGATGATGTGTTTTGACTTGACACGTACAAATGGTTTTATGTGTTTTAATCTATGGTGTGCCTCACCTTGAGAGGTGGTTAAGAAATAAAATAATAGTATTAATAATAGGCGGCATTGCAGATGAGTAGGTTATAAAGAACAACTCAGAAGGAGTAGGCTTCAATATGAGTAACTGTGGCTCAACAAGGAACCACTGACATACCAATGATGTACAAATTGCTTGATTGTACATATGCACACGCATCCCCATCTACTCTCATGACAATATTAGACTCTTCCCTTAATGCCTTCATGGATATCAAAGCTTTAGTAGAATCTCAAAAATTCTTGGGAGTTCTTGACAATAAAAGCTACTAACTTTTCGTCATGTGGTTCTGGAAAAAAATATTAATAGCTCTGACAAAGATGAATTCATTTATTAAACCCTTAACATTTAAACATGTTGCTTACAAAATATGAAAACCAAAGACATTACATATAAATTCCAGAGGTATTGCTCTCATTAGCACTATTACTATTGATTTGACAGACACAGCGGAGAGGAATGATAAGTACGCATTTCATCAGTTATTCTTAAAGTTCAATTGCTTGCACTTTTCAGTAGTATTATTGCTTGAATTAAGAAATAGTTAAGCCTACTATAGAGAAATAATTTCTAGTCATGAAGCTGAGGTTGTACTGTGTAATATAAAAGCACGACCTGATAGTCAGCTTTGTTGGAGAATTAATACAAAACACGTAGAATTTAAAATAACATGTAACCCGCCACAGTAAAGAAACCTTCCCTGCTGAAGCAACACACTACCTGAAGTGGTTTAATTTATGGCAGCAGTTACAATCTTCCACAGTAGTTTTGGAGAGGTCCTGTTGGTTTCAACTAATCTTCATGCGAAGTACTATGGAAGAGAAGGACTGCAGCTGGCAACTGAAAAGAGGTCCCTTATCTCCCAAGTATAAAGTTGACTTTTTAATAGTGATAAAGCAAGTCCTATTTTGATGAGAAGCTAATGGTTTTTCACTGAAGGCACAGCACAGGCACCAAAGCAATTAAAGATCTAAATTACCCTTCCTGATGACAATTCTTTGCAATGCAAACAGCTCCTATAGGAAACAGAAAGCCACCTGAAAGTTAAAATAGCTCTCTAAAACCTGAGTATATTAACTTTTGTTTTTGGATGGAAAGTTATAGAATGTAACCCCTAGAAAACATAATTAAATAATAAGGATGGACAGTTCCCCGCTTTAAAGCAAACAGTTTTGCACTGGCCAACAAAAGAACATAATAGACCTTCTGTGTTTAAAAGAAATAATTCTAAAACCACAAAGAATGTAACTTCTAGAATTCTACAGACACTTTTAGAGGCATGGCACTTCTCAGCTACACCAGTCACTTTAGAGATTGTTCAATAGCCACATTATTCCATATTTTATTTCATTATTCCTCGGTGTTACCACACAGGTGTTATTCCAATTTGAACCATAATTCCACAAAGTACCAGATATCAGCATTAATATAAAATAAATGACACTTGTCACGTCTACTCTCTTCAAAAAGCTTAGTGTTTCCCAGTAGCAAGAGCTTTTATGAGTGTCACTACAACTTGCAAACAGAAGAGCAAGGTGTGTCCATTTAAGAGCATAAAATGGTTATAAAAAAACGGCAATGGCAAGAAATATGGTGAAGATCACATTCCCTCATTCAGCTTTTTGATAACTTCATAATTCATACACTTGCTGATATTTGCTCTTTCGGTTTCTTCCATTTCTGGTACCAATTTACTGCAACAGAGCCTCACGTTTCTCATAATTTAACTTCACAGTTGTAAAGTTTGGAAAACAGAAACTGACAGCACTGAATTTATGGAACTGCAGCTAGTGTCCCTACATATAATGATACCTTTTCCATTGTAGACAAACTAAAATTTTGCTTACAAGTTGTGTTAGACTCCTGTAACATTATACATATTTGAAACATTTGGATTACTGTACTCATCTTAAGGCACAGCAAGTTAATACAACCTTTGGTCCTCCAGATGATCTGGACTTCAGCTCCCATAAGTCCTGACTGTTAGCCAAGTTGGCTAGATCTTCTGGGAGCTGAAGTCCAAAACAAATGGAGAGCCAAAAGTTGCAATATTCTAATACAGAGAGGACGCCAAGCAGCCACCCCCAAACGAAACTGGCCTTGTTAGAAGTGTATTAAAATTCACAAATTAAATATTTTACCAAGTTTACAACTGTACAGTACAAACTCAAATGTAAAGATATGCACTCTTCCTGCAGCTAACAATTCTGCATTTCAATCTTTTGTGTTTGAAGAGTAGACTAAGATTCATTTGGCTGAGATAGCAAAATGCAATTTACAAAGCACTGCAAATTCATAAGTTTCTTACAGATACAGGTTTTAAAATGAATTGAACTTTTTTCTCCTACTTTAAAGGGGCCTTTTAGACAAAAGAACAAAACCCAAGAACTATGTTTCCTATTTAATCAAACACTGAGAATTTTGTGCCCCTGATGTGAATTCTGGGACACACAGCAACTTTGCTCAAGTCAAGCCTTCATGAAGCACACTACTTGTGCACCCCCACAAACTTTCATTGCCACCCATAAAACTAGCACAGTGACTTTGTGCTAAGCAATTTTTAGATTTTTAGACTTTAACGGAATTCCACTGCTTTACAGACATCATCCGCAATATCAATTATTCCATCAGGACCAAGTAGCATCCTAAGGCTTTTCAAGAATAGCTTATTTCCAAACTTTACTTCACAATGCCTTATTTTGCAGGGAAAAAAACACTGATTTTTCAGAAATCTACACAACTTCTGCTAAAGGCAAACTAATGATAATGGTGTCAAAATGATGGGACGCAACACAATTCAGTCCAAGTCATTAGGCTTTCATGTGAATTCCATCCATACATTACAACACTCTGTCTTTAAAATAAATAACCTGCTTAATGACAGACTAGCATATGCCTATTCCTGTATGAATTTGAAGGGCTGGCCTTTCAAAAGGACAAATCAGATATGGAAAATAGTGACACCAGGAAAAGCAGTAAGCCGTGTGTTGAATCCAATATAATAGAAAACTTTCGAAAGGAATAATGCATATCCTGGTGCAAGGACAATATGGGCCAACTGCCACAGCTGTATGCAACAGGTGATTTCATGCACACCAGAAAATGAAAAAGCATTATATTAAAATCTGACAAGTACAGAATAGCTTTACTGGTCATCTACCGGTTACAAAATGAGATAGTATAGACTGGGCAGCAAGAGACCTATGTATTTGAAAAAGGCCACTCCATCAGTGACATACATCACTGATACATTTACTTTGTGCTTGTAAGGACAGCTTTCAAGGCAGATTAAGGGTAAAGCCTCATAATATTTTTATAATGTAATATGGAAAAATTGGGTGAGTCTATACAAACCAGTCTAGAGGAGAACGGCAGTTAGAAGCTTTGTTACCCCTCAACCTGCTACTTATTTTGTTTGAATTGTACAGGTAAGCATGAAAACTAGACTGTTATAAGGTTGGGGTTGTGTATCAGATATTTCATCAGGGATGTGGGTTAGTATATTTAAAGGCAACCTGTGCTTAAATACTAATTGCCTTCATATTGTGCTGCATTTGGTGACAAGCAACACCTATCAGCTTGTCCAGATAACAGAAATAGCTAACAGCCACCACTTGTACAATTATAGATCACAACTGTGAATACTTATTAAATAGAAGATATGGTCCAAAAGTTTTACATATACCATCAGGAAGGGAAAATATGAATTTTTACTGCTTTTTGCTCTTCTCTAAGACACTTCCTATGTATCAGTCCCACAAAAACAAAGGAGTTTGGCACAGTTTTTAGTTAGCTTTTGAACACTCCCCTCTATTTTATTTAGAATAACTTTTGCATATGAATGTTTATTTGGCTATATATAAATACGGAAGGAGCAAGGGGAAATTAGAATTTTAAGTCTCAAGAGGCAGAAGAAAGATGAAATTCAGTAAATAAATTCTCCGGGTATTTCTTGTAGTAATGGTTCCTCAAATTTAAACCGCTTGGAAATGGTTTTCTGTTCAACAATTTTGTCTTTTTCTGACTGCCTACATTGGCCCATTGTATATGAAGCTACGACAATCAACTCTTCTGTCACTGTTGATTCGTCTGTTTTTTCTCTATCTGTAGAATTTTCAGAAGCTGAATCTTCTTCATTTATGATAGAGGCATTTGGCTCCTCTTCTGTGGTCTTAATCCAGTTTATAGTATCAGAAACATCAGCTTGTGCTAGCCACGAGTGTAGCAAACATTCTTCAGCTGTTGCTCGTTCCCTAGAAAAAGAAAAGAAAGGGATGGAAACATGGCTTGAAAAGGCTTCCCAAATCAGCTCACAACAGCCTTCCCTATATTTCAAACATTACCTTCTGGTGCAGATTAAATACAAATAAGTTTATGGTGCACTATGTTCAAAATCAAGTTCATCATGAAATAATTTTGCAGTGATTTCCATGATCTTTGTAAAGTCACTGAGCAGTGGGGGGGGGGGGGGGATTTAAAAAAAATTAAGTGTCTACATGCCACCTTAATGGTTATACAAACTTCCCAAGGCTGTTTATCCATCAAGCAATTATCAAATTACTTGCTTATACCTCTGGACACAGGGCAGGTTCAGGTCCATTTAATGAAAAATGGCTGTAAACAGCTAGTTGCTCATCATGGCATCTACATAACAGTTATTCCATGCCACTAGAATATATTGTACAGTAATTTCTCAACTGGACTGGTTGCCAACCTGCTGCAAATCTCCCCCCCCCCCCCCGCAACCTCTTGCAAGTAGCCAACTTATATTATCAAGTAGCTACACATCAAAACTAGATCAAATTTGGCAGCCATCATAATGGCAGTGATTTAACTTATTTCAGAATTTGGATCACTATAGAACAAATAACTCCATGTGGTCCCATCTTAAAATTTAGAATATTTCAGCTTCAGATTCTGAAATTTAAAATGTGAAACACAGTCCAATTAAGTAACTTAATTTTTTTTAAAAAAACTGTTCAAATACTGAACATGGATCTGCAAAACCTGCAGATACATGAGCCTCAAACTGTAATAACTTTCAAAATCCTGCTCCCAAAGAAAAAGCAGGTTGCTTACCTGTACCTGCGTTTTTTCGAGTGGTCATCTGTGAACTCATACATATGGTAGTCTCTGTGCCTTCACAGAACATCTTTGGAAACTTCTACAGCAAGATCCCTTTGGCTAAAGGTCCACCCTTGCTTAGTGCTGTTCCCATGCCAACTTTCTCACTTCCATGTCTGCCACAGCAGCCAGTAACCGCTGGGTTTGACTGAGAGAAAAAGCTCCTCTCAAATATTCCAGAATCAGAACAGCTAACCCAGGCATTGGTAAGACTGAGTATGCACTGTCTGAAAACAGAAGACCTTGAATGGATGGTACTGTCAACTCAATGGTACCAGGCACCATTAGTGCATCCAAACTCTTCAGATGAGCTGAAGGTACTTCTGATGAGGCAAAGGATCCTTAGAAGAAATGTCAGCGGATTTAGACTTCTTATGTGACAATCATCTGAAGGCTTCTTTTCCTTAAGAGTCTTTAGATGCAGTCTGGTCAGATTTATGTGACACTGGTCACCTGTGGAGCCTGGTCCAATCCAATGTTCCCAGTTTGGAAGCTCCCTTATGAGAGGAAGGAGGCTCATGGGTACACTGGAAGACTGAGTTGATAGTACTGAAGCGTGTGAGGCAAGGTTTATGAAAAGAAGCCTGTTTGTTTCATGGTGACCTAAATACCCTAAGTGCTCCAGATCCCGTCTGATTCTGGAAGCTAAGCATGTTCAGCCCTGGTTAGTACTTGGAGGGGAGATCACTGACAAATACTAGGTGCTATAAGCTATATTTCAGAGGAAGGAATTGGAAAAACCACTTCTGAGTATTCCTTGCCTAAGAAAACTCTGGGAAATTCATGGAGTAGCCATAAGGCAACAAGCCACTTGAAGGCACATACACACTCACATCCTACTTCATTATCCTGCCCACTTAACTGAGCATGTAAAGGATGGTGTAAAGGCCATAGCACTCCTTGCTGGATTCATAAACCACAGCTGAGGAAGCCAGAAATATTTTATTAATTTACATACGGAATATACATAGCACTTGAAAGTCTTACTAGTACAGTAACTTGAGGTTTCTTTTAGTAATGAAGTAAAACCTTTAAAAACAACTTACTCAGGTTTTTTAACTAGAAGAGATTTGATGAAATCCACAGCAGATTCAGATATAAGGTCAAAATCCTCAGAATAATTTATGTTCATCTGAGAAATATTTAAAAATGTTTCCTGTTTATCATTTCCCAAGAAAGGTGATACTCCTGTTAGCATGACATATGCTAGCACTCCAATGCTCCTAAATTGAAAAACAACAACAACAACAGAAATATCTTAATTTTAAAAAAGAAACCCTTCCATTTTAAAAATAACTATTTAATAAAGGTTTCTCCTTACCACATATCTGTTGCAGTGCTAATTGGATCATAACTCAGGATTTCTGGAGCTAACACAAGAAAGAAAGAGCAATGTAATGTTTTAAAAAGAAAGTGTGATGCTATCTATACAAACATGAATTTAATATTGAGATGTCTAAGACATAGACCACTTCCATATACAGTTAGTCCATGGAAAAAACTGATGATACAGGATGCTGGAAACTGACTATAGAGTCACACTGTAGGATTTACAAATGCCTAAAGAGAACATGGTTTTGTTTTGTTTTTGGTGGCTGGGGCAAAAACAGTAATCCCTAAATAATTAAACCTGCAAATGCTTAATTTACCAATTTGGAGGGACGACTGTACTATACATCTGAACCTGTATCTACAAATATACTGGGGAACTTGAGTACTGGCCTATATAAGTTTACAAGACGCTGAAAGCTGCAGATAGTTCTTGTAGTGTGCACTGATGTACCTCTGAATCACTACCATAGCTTAATAACCAAAGCTCCGAAGGTACTGTTTAGATTTAAAACCTAACACTTTCTTATCATGGCATTGCTATGAAGATCACACCGATGACTTGAGATCTTACCCACATACTCAGGTGTTCCCATGATTTCTCTTAGTTCTTCACTATTCTTCATTACTCTGGAAAGGCCAAAGTCAACTATCCTAATGTCTCCCAATGGTGATTCACTGCTAAGAAGAATGTTCTGTGGCTGAAAAATAAGTATATAGAAATAAATTAATTATGACAGGAATGTACCTATTAAAAACTGCAGTTACCCCAACTGCTTAGAATTCTGTTCATTTTCCACAGCAAACGGCTAGAAATCTTTTGAATGCAATCTCAACTACCAGTCTAAGAAAAACCCAAGGGAGGCCAATCAGGAGTTTTAATCTGAATCCAATAATTTCCATACAAGCCAAGCACTTTCCAAATAAGATTATCTGATGTATACCAAAATATTAAAATACTGCACTATCAGCATCTAAGAAAAGATATTAACGGTAATATGCAGAGCTGAACATTAAATTACTGTATTAAATTTTAATAAGTTAACAGAGTACATCATACCAGAATAGTGGAAGATGTACATATAATCCCAAAATGTAGATATGAATTTTTTTTAAATTATAGTACACATTGAGTATCTCTTATCAGAAATGTTTGGGACCAGAAGTGTTTCAGATTTCAGCCTTTTCAGAATTTTGGAATACAATTGCCCCTCCAAGTCTGTGGACTTGAAATGTGCAGACTTGGAAATATGCAGAGGGGTGACTGCTATTAACCTGAATGGGGCAAGCTCTTGTGGTGCACACCCGGCATGCACACGCCCCATTCAAGCCTATGGAGCTTGAATACGCACAAGATTTTGAAGTTGCGGGGGTGATGGCGGTGGTATGGAACAGATCCCCACAAGTTCAAAGGGGCGATTGTATTTGCACACAGCAAGCAATAGCAAGTATATTTCTATACTGCTTATCAGTGAACTTAAGCACTCCCCAAGCGGTTTACAATATGTAAGCTAACTGCCCCAAACAAGCTAGGTACCCATTTTAGCTACCTTGGAAGGATGCAAGCCTGAGTCAGCCCTAGAGTCCCTGTCTGGTTTTGAACTCACAACCTTGTGGTTTGTGAGTGAGTGGCTGCAGTGCAGGCATTTAACCACTGCGCCACCAGTGCTCTTAGAGATGGGACCCAAGTATAAGCATGAAATTAATTTATGATTCATATATAACTTTATACACATAGCCTAAGGGTTATTTAATTATGTATGCGTGAAACAAAGTTTGTGTCCATTTAACCAACAGGAAAAAAAAGGTCACTATCTCAGCCACCCAAGAAAAACGTTTTGGATTTTGGAGCATTTTAGATTTTTGGATAGGTGATGCTCGATCTGTACTGTACATGGCAGTTTAAAGTCAGTCTAAAGATACATACAATCTAGAAACTGATACAAGAGGGATAAAAAGAGGAGAGGAAATGAGAACAGGAAAAGAAACAACATGGGCAATTAGATGGGTTTTTAAAAATTACAAACATGCAAAGCCCTAGCTTTTTTATCTTATACTCAAATGGCCAAAGTGATAACAGGCTACCATGTTCTGATTTGCTACCCATGCCACACAGAAAACAATTTGATATAGTACATTATTAGTAATTAAGGAAATTCACTGAGGATAAATCTTCCAGCTTAGGTTTATGGAAATTCTGTACCACCAATTTACTATTTTGTAGAAGAGTTCCTATACTGAACTAGCATGATTTCTTCGCTTTGGTTCCTAGAGACGTCTCTCCTTCCTCATAGTTCTTCTATCCAACCTGCCATCATTCTAATTGTCTGCCACATTCTTCTGCAATGATTCCACTGGAATAGTGCCTCAAAGCTCTGGAAGTAATGGGTTTCAATCATTAAGACAGGTCAAGGACTTTGTGTCCCATGCCATTCCCCATTCATCTAAGTCAAGAGTGGGTGGGTGGTAGGGAGTAAATTTGCCCTACCCTAGACCTTTCCAGGCCACACCTTGGGGAAAAAGGCCTCAAATTGTCAAAGAGCACATGGGAAGCCTCCGGAGGGTGTAATTTGCCCTCTAAATGTAACTAGAAAACTTATAATTTAATGAAATGATTAGCCTAAAGTGGGAGTTTAAGTTCTTGATGCAGACTCAGTTCTACAAACCTTAAATAATATAGAAAAGTAAGATTTGGCAGGTACATGTCATCTTACCTTCAAGTCAAGGTGAACTACATTATTTTGATGTAAAAATGAAACTCCTTCTAATATCTGCCTCATAAGACGCCTAACATCTTTTTCTTTGAAGGCATCTTCTCTTTCAGCTATGCATTGGTCAAAAATTTCTCCACCAGCAGCACTATGGAAAAGGATGTTTTTGTTTTAGTTTTCCACAGAAGAGACATCACAAGCAATGATCCACACTTATCTTATTTTGTAGATTATGTACTGGATGCATGCTAACCCCGAACTCATTTCACTGGCAAAGAAACACTTTTCAGTTATTTTGATAACCTACCTGAACATTCAGTAAAAGAAGAGAGCAACTATAAAAAAGCTTTTCTAAACTGTCTTTTAAAATTTTAAATAACTCTTATTTAAAATAAATGATAAAATAATAATAAATTTATTTATATTTCCCACCTCTCCCTTCGGATTGGGGTGGAATTCCAACAAATAGATAAAAACACTATACAGTTTAAAAACATATAAAGCTATCTAAAATAATTATTCAATCTAAAAACAATGTACTTCAGCGCCTAGGTATACAGCTGCCATTCAGTGATATTCCATGGTAGTCTTGTTCAGTTTTTCATTATAATAGGTCAGGTGTATAGGCCCGCTGAAATAGATCCATCTTGAGTGCCTTCTTAAAGGCATCTAAGGTGGTAATAAGACAGATCTCTTCTGGCAAGTTGTTCCATAATCTCAGGGCCACAGCGGAGAATGCTCTGTGGGAAGTCATCATCAACTTAGTGTTGGTATATTCCAGTAAGTTCTTCCCTGAACTTCTAAGACTGCGGGGCGGATTGCGTAGGGAGAGGCATTCCCTCAAGTAACTCGGGCCCAAGCCATAAAGGGCTTTAAAGGTAAGAACCAACACTATGTATTGCGCCCGGAAGCTGATTGGCAGCCAATGCAATGATTTTAATATAGGGGTAATATGGTCTACCCTAGATGCCCCTGTTACCAATCTGGCTGCTGCGTTTTGGATCAACTGAAGTTTCCAGACTTGGTACAAAGGTAGCCCCATGTACAGCGCATTGCAGAAATCTAAACGAGAGGTTAGCAGTGTATGTACTAATGTTTCAAGGCCCCCTCTGTCCAGATAGGGACGCAGCTGGCGTATCAACCGTAGTTGATACCATGCACTCTTGGCTGTCATCTCCACCTGTGATGTCAGCTGGAGGGACGAGTCAAGAAGCACTCCCAAGCTGCGAACTTTGTCCTTTAGGGGAGGTGTGACCCCGTCCAGGACAGGTTGACAGATCTTCATCTCCGGACTGGGGAACCTATCGTAAGTGCCTCCGTTTTCTGTGGATTCAGTCTGAGTTTGTTTTCCCTCATCTACCCCATTACCGACTCCAGGCATGCATTCAGAGGAGAGAAGCCGTCCTCAGTCACTACGTCAGTCGGAGGCATAGAGAAGTATATTTGGGTGTCCATTGGCATACTGATAACACCGTGCCCCATGTCTCCGGATGATCTCTCCCGGCGGCTCATGTAAATGTTAAATAGCATGGGAGACAGAATGGCGCCCTGAGGGATGCCAGATGTCAACTCTCTTTTATGAGAGCAGCAGTCTCCCAGCTTCACCATCTGGAATCTGCCTGAAAGGTAGGAACAGAACCACTGGAGCACAGTGCCTCCAATTCCCAACTCCTTCAGGCGTTCCAGAAGGATATCGTGGTCAATGGTATCAAACGCCGCTGAGATGTCCAAGAGCACTAAGAGGGTCACACTTCCCCTATCAGTGCCCAGACAGAGATCATCGACCAAGGTGACCATGGCCGTTTCAACTTGGTATCCTGTCCTAAAGCCAGTTTGAAATGGGTCTAGATAAACGGTTTCATTTAAGACGCCTTGGAGTTGGAAGGCAACTTGCCCAATCACCTTGCCCAAGAATGGTAACAAAGAAACTGGCCTATAATTATTTCTTATCAAGGGGTCTAGGGAGGGTTTTTTCAAAAGTGGTTTAACCACAGCTTGTTTTAGCTCAGATGGAAATTTACCCTCCCTGAGGGATGGGTTGATGACTAGTTGGAGCAGTGTCATCACCGCATTCCCTCCTTGAACGATCAGCCAAGATGGGCAAGGATCGAGAGGGCATGTCGTCTTCCTAACGCATCCAAGAAGCTTGTCCACCTCCTCAGTACTAACAAACTCGAATTGATCCAGTCTAACCATGTCCACAGAGTCACTGGACACATCTACTATAGTTTCTGTTCTAATGATCAGTTGATTTCTTCATAAGTTGCCTTGACTTTTTAAAGAAAGCTTTTTAAAGAAAGCCAAGGTACAAACAGGATATAAATAAACAAATTATATACAAATGCCATCTGTTGTATGCAATATTTAATAAAAACAATAGATTTAAGCAAAAATGTCTAAGCCTTTTCCGTTTTCTGTTTTCCAAAATAAAAACATAATTTGATAAATAAGAGGAGTTAACATATCCACAACTATTTTTATGAAGAAAAAATTGCAATTTCTGCAGTGTGGATTATTACCCTCAGATTAGGAATGGACGAAGCATGGACTTCAGGCCACATATAGCTCCACAAGATATTTTTGTAGCCCATGGTTTATCAAGGACTCCCGCCAAGATCCCAATGCACCCTAACATTTTTTTCATTTAAAAATTTCCCCCAAATGGTCAATTGGTGCTCCCTGAAGTCTCCATGAGTAACAGTTTAGCAAGAAACATTCCCCAACATCTTCCCAAACCGTCAAACTCACCGCACCTCCTGCCATCACAAGCAGAAGACTAGTCATGTCTAGCTGTGATTTTCATCCAATCTGGGTGAACAACAGCTAGTTATGGGGGCAAAAATGGGCTCCAAATACACTCTTTTGTTGCTACTGCTTGATGCATTTGTGTGTTTGTGTGTCTCATCCATCCAGACTTTAGGGTGAACAGAAACAGTTATGCTGGCTGGAATTCTGTAAGTTCTTTGGCACTGTTGTCCTTTGCTTCATCCTTTGTATCCTTTGTTACGTGTTTTACCCTCAACTTAGCCACAGTTCATATCAAAAAACTAATTTTAGTCCCCAAACCTGCCCTCGATTTATACATGAGGTCGATATATATTTGAGCTGAATATATACTGTAATTCAAAGAATATGTCAACTTAAATGTAGTAAGTAACTCTGAAAAAATAATGCATTTCAATTCAACAGGAGCTAGTTAGTTACAGTTTTTAAAAACTAATGCTTTCCTTTCACATTAAGTATAAAAACATCATTCCTAATGTTACCTTTGCTAATGTTACCTTTGCTAAAACAGTTCTACAGAAGAGTGATGTTGACTCTCATGTTGTTATGCTTGTAACTTACATATGCCTTAGCTATTGCAAAAAAGGGAGAAATAATTATGAATAATTGTTATGTACAAGATATGTCCAAGCCCTCTTCAACTCTACAAGATATAACTAAAAAATAGATCTGTGTGTCTAGTTGCGGTCTCTAATTTAATTACACTCCATCAGGATAAGGAAACAACCCAAGCCTGCTTCTTTTGCCTGACTGCTAGAAAAAACGTAAATGGAGGATCTTTGAAAACATCAAGTTTAACTAACTTCTAGCATTCCCAACATGTGTTCTGGTGCATGGCTTCCAACCTTTGCTCACCTAGACTGAGGGACTTCAACTCCCAGAAGCCTCAGCCAACATAGCCAATAATGAGGAATTCTGGGAGCTGAAGTCCAAAACATCTGATGGACCAAACATTGCAAATCATTGTTTTAGCATAACTAATTGTAGAAATGAAATTACTACAATCTGTAGTAGACATGCTGTTGAAATCCAGCATCATTTCCTAGCACGACTAACTTAAAAAACAAGCTAAATTTTTGGTATTTGTAACCAATTTATATTAAAATAAAGATGTGAACAGAATCCTGTATCTTCCTTCTCTAATAAAAGTATCTTTGCTACAGAAATTGTGATATCAAAATAAGAAAATTATAGGTTGGATTCCAATTTGGGTATGTTCATTATTTCTTTCATGGCTGCCTCTTTTTCTCTCCTAATGCTTAATAGTGATTTGGGGTCCTATTGAATGGAATACGTCAAGGTGTGGCAGGCTAAAAAGGGGAATCTCTGATAAATTGACACTTTTAATCAATGGAGCTCATAGGTCCTCTGCCTGATTTCTGGGATCCTTCTTTATCTCTGCACCATAACTTATTCTCTTTAGTAGTGTCCCTATGTATCCCTAAGAAAGCCCACTTCATGCAGGCCACATTTGGATCTAACCCTATGTATATTCTACAGCTGATCACCTTCAGCATCATCTGCTCCAGAAAATAGCATTGCTGCTTTTGCTCAGTCATCCACTTCAGCATTAAACTGGAAACACACTAGCATTCACAACAGTCACATTTCAGTGAGTCAATACATTCCAGGAACATTAGAAATCTGCTAGTCACTCAAAAGTATGTGTGTAGAATTAACACATGCATAAAGACTCAAGTTCAAAGTATTGATCATCATCTAGATCTGCTATAGACCTTGGGACTTGGTAACTACAAGAACAATTTCCCTATGTTATAGAGCTGCTCTTAAACAATAGTCTTTACTCTTCAATAGGGTTTGTACTCTCCAGAATATTCACTGTATTTGAAGAAGTTAGCTCTGAGTTTAAATATACTTATTAAACAGCAAGTTATACTGAAGTCAGGAAAACAGTCAGTTTTTCTACTGGGTACACATGTTAGGATTGCTCTGTACCCAATACTAAGATATTTATACTCATTTATTATTTATTAATTAAAGTATGTATAGCTTGCCAAATATCCAGAAGTTTCAGGGCAGAGTACAAATAAAACCAAGTTTAAAATTAAAACCACAGAAAGTTAATTTACAGTCTAAAACATATTTATTGAACTGGGGATTTCAAAGCTCACAATCTGGATTCTTAACTAAGAATCTTCTTGGCTAAGAATATGAACTGTAAAGTCCTTTTTGGAAATCAAGGCTGAGTAAAAAATTCACAAGAAAATCTGTTCTTTCAGCACCGTCCCCAATTCATAATACAAAGGAACAAATATGGTCCATCTTACCAAGTTACTGCAGAGATCTGAACCTTGGTACTTACTGTGAAGATTTTCCACAGTGGTGGGAAGAGGATGCTTACGTTGAGTCTCTCGCCTCCTCTCCATTTTTAACGCAGAAGTTAAAATCTTTCAATCAGATCTCACCATCCCTATTAGGAGAGCTGGATAACCCCTGCACCTGTCCCTGCCTAGTGACAAGCTCCAGCAATATATCAACCAACATCAATATTAACAACTACTCTAAACACATAAGGAAAAACTAACCAAACTAATCAAAAGGCAAGAAAGGACTCCTTCCCCACTACTGCAGAAAAGGAACATTCATGGTCAATACCAATGCTCCATCTTCTTGCAGTGTGGGGAGATAATCCCTATGCTTGGACCTACACAAGCAGTCACCACATTGGGTGGGTGAATGCTCATGACTACTACTACACAGAAACAGCTTACTTCAAGACAACCCTGCCGAAGGCCACATCTGCAGAAGCAACCCTGCTGATTTTGTAATGTCTGATGAAGGATGAGGGAGAGGCTCAAGTGGCTGCCTTGCAAATCTCCATCAAGGAGGACACAGCACCCAATGCTGCTGAGGTAACAGAATTGAAAATAGAGTGTTGATTGAATTCCCTCAGGAACCAGCAAAGAGCTATGAACATAAGCCAACTTGATGCACTATTTCAACCAATGAGCCCAGGTCAAGGAAGACCCTCTGACCCTAAGGAGCATCTCAAATGACAGAAAATGAAACACTGACTTCCTGAATTCCATTGGTCCTTTCCAAATAAAACTTTAATGCCTTACTCAGTTCAATCTATGCCATTCTTTCTTATGTAGCACCCTAGGATTTTGGCAGAAGGAAGGTAGCACCACCTCCTGAGCATGGTGAAATGTGAAATTCTCCTTGGGGATAAAGGAAGGATATAAATGAAGGACCACAAAATCTCTTGGAACACACAAAACCCCTTAGGTTCCAACAGCATCCCTAGCTCAGATATTCTGTGAACCAAGGTAACAGCCACCAAAAATAATACCTTCAGGGTCAGAAATTTCAGATCCACTAAGATCTATGGATTCCGAGGGACCCCCCCCCATTCCTTTCTCCTCTTCCAAAGATGCAGACTAATCAGATGAAGGAGGCCTCCCATAGTGCTTGCAGCCTCTAGAGGGCCCATGATCCTCAGAATCACTAGGCCTGCGTCACCTTTCATGCCCAACACACTCTTTCCCACCTTTGAGTAGGAGTGCTGAACTCATCATTATTTACCCTCCTTCCCCAGACCCCTGGCTGTCCACAGCCTGCTGTGCAACGAGCGTGATCCAGCAGCACAGCCTTAGGGGTAGGTAGAACCTGGCATTCCAGGCTTGGGGCCGGGGAGGGAAATGAGGATATCGCATTCATGCACCAATGCAGTCACAGATGCACCTGACAGCAACTGCATCTGCTTGTCATCAACATGTGCAGTCTCTCCCTGCACCTCAGCCACCTATACGGCAAGAAGTAAGGCAAAATCCGATCCTCTGACTAGGTAGGTTGCTCCTCTGTCATGCTTCTTCCTCCAGGTGTCTGTGCCTCCACTCATCAGCCTCTGGTTTCCCCATTTAAGTAGAGGTCAGAGTTACAAGCCCTTTCCACCTCTCCCCTGATGTACCAGCAATTCTGGTTAGATTGTGAGGTCTGAGACAGACTGCAAGATCGCTTAAAGGTTGTTTTAAACTTTGAACCCCTAAGAGTAGAAGAACAAAGAATCCGCAAGGTCCCTGAAATGCCAGAGCTGCGAAAGCAAGGCAGGATGGAATGGGGTATGTGTGTGTCTAGTTCTCCTGTTATTTATTATTTATAAATAATATAGATATTATTATTATGCTAGAGATAGAGGGTTTGATTGAAAGGTTTTAAGCCCTGCCTTAAAAGATGGAGATATTAGTGAGAACCAACATAAGGATTCCTTCCTCACACTTCAGTAAAATCCCTTGATCACATACTGGTATGTGGAACATTTTAAATACTTCTAAGTGTCAGGGTTCATCAGTCACACAGTGCATTTCAAGTATTCATTTGTAATATTTATTCAACAGTTATAAACTATACTTGATAATTTGATATATGCACCTGTCTCAAAGTGCATGGTAGATAAAGAGGTATATTAAGTACATATCTTATAGATCTGAATTCCCTTTTCTGAAAGATGTTATTTTAAATTGGTGTTTGAGATTGAAAATTAAGTGGCCAAGGAAATACAATATATCCATAGTTTTAGAAGAATGTAACCTGTCTAATATTCCCAAAAGAGGGCAAGATAGAATCAGAACAAATAAGAGATAAATTCCATCCATTAAAAAATGGCATTTCCAATTCAATACATTAGAGCCCTTCTAATTCTACAAAAATACTATATTATAGTGAGTATTATACTTACTATTCCAACACCAAAATCATTTCTGTAGGCGTTTCATACACTTCATGCAAGGTGATAACCCAACGATTGCGCTGTGCTAGTTCCAGAACTGCAATCTCATGAATGATCTCCATCCGGCAGTCTTGTCCCTTTCTTCTTTTCCTCATGAATTTTGCTGCAAATTCTTTTTCAGTCTCTTTCTGTACACATTTCTTTACTACAGCAAATTTCCCCCTAGAATTAGAAGGCAGGAGGAGGAAGATGTTTGTTGGATGCAGATTTAGACTACATTCACTACTCAGCAAATTCAAATCATAAGGAAAATACTTGCCAGTGTCTTATAGTACTCTGGACAAACAGCTCTTAGTACTACCAGTCAAATGTCCTGACCCCGCTCTTCTCTTTCCCTTCTTATTTTTTGTGATAAGGGAAAAAAACAGAAGGTGTGGTGGGAAAACATGGGGGGGGGGGTGTTCAGGAAATTCCATGAATGAGTTAGGGTAACTGCACAATAAAACCTTTGTTTAGAATCACCCATAGAAGTTAAATTCTTTCCTAACTGCCTCAAGGAAATGTTCATGACTTGTGCAAGCCAAAACCTGCTATATTATTTATAGATCAACACAAAGCTGCAGGCATGTCTTTGTGAAATAGTTACTTATTATTTTAAAAATTCAAAGTTTTGCCTACGTATGTTATAGGGCTTGCGAGACCACAAAGCACAAATAATGAACTACCTTCCTATTTCTTTTCAGAGTCTACTCCCACACAGACATCTGCTTACATACCAGATTATCTATAACAAGGATTGGTATACGTAAATCAACTGCCAAGTATTGACCCTGCAATATATAGGTCTCGTGCCATCCACAGTCAATGGTCTCATACCATCCACAGTCAATGAACCCACACTGGTTGTTTTGAATTGGTCAGTCCAGTGCTTTGGCAGGAACTCTGGCCAAGATAGGTCAACAGGTACTGGTGCCACCTCATGGAAAACTTTAAATGTCTGTTACTTTATTGTCTGTTACAGATGTTGCTGAAATGCAACCCTGCCCCCCCCCTCCATGGATACCAAAATCCATGGATATTCAAGTCCGATTAAATACAATGGATAGTAAAACAGCGTCCCCTTCATAAAATGGCAAAATTAAGGTTTGTTTTTTAGAATTTATACATATTTTGAAGCATTTTCAAACTATGGATGCTTGAATCCGTGGACAAAGAATCCACACATATGGAGGGCTGGCTGTATTAGAAAGTTCTTGGTCTGCTACTCAAAATGGTGTTCTGTGCAGTGGTGCCAGACTGTGAGCCACTGGGTACTGGTCTGCATCAGATTTCCAGGAAACTATAAACACAACAATAATAAGGCACAAACATGGTCTCTGACAAAATGAAGAAAAGGCACTGGTTCAGACATTAGACATCTTGAAAAACATAAGTATACAACATGCTTGAGTCCGTTGAATCAAGTGGCCAGGCGTGTTCCTGAGCCCTCCCCGATTCCAGTCCCCACAGCTGAGGTTTTGTTCTGGCCTATTTGGTTCTAGTCTCTGAGTTATCTCATTGTTTTGAGCCCTGTAACTTTCCTTAAACAATAGTTTTTAATTATTTCTGGTTGGGCATCCCTCCCAATCAAAAGATAAAGTGGAGTACAAATATTAATAACCTATATACAATATATAATACAGGTTGAGTTTCTCTTATTTGAAATGCTTGGGACTAGAAGTGTTCTGGATTTCAGATTTTGGGATAGTCATATACACATAAGGAGATGCCTTAGAGATGGTACCCAAGGTATAGATGTTCATTTATGTTTCATATACACCTTATAAACATACCCTGAAGGTAATTTTATACATATTTTAAATACTTTTGAGCATGAAACTAAGTTTGTGCACAATGAACCATCAGAAAGCAAAGGTGTATCTCAGCCACCCATGTGGACCATTTTGGAATATTCTGGATTTTGGAATCTGGATATGGGATCCTCTTTGCCTGTAATAATATTTAATACATTTTTTTCTAATACTGTTCCTCATTACTCTTTCCTTGCATAATTCCCTGCTCTACTCTTGCACTTATTCCATATTTTCAGGGCCAGATAAATGGAGCAGATAAACTCTACTAAGGATCCACCTTGCTATCATGTTTCCCCAAAGAGAAAGCTCTCTCCCTGGTAAAGTTTTCAGTGAGTCCAGAATCAGGTTCCATGAAATTTGGAGACATATCTGAATCTGCAAAGCCACACAGAAAGCATGCACCTATACGAATTGTTGTCTGGATCCAAAAAAGATAGTCCAGAAAGCCAAGGATGCTGTGGAGCAGCTATTAAAGGTCTCAGCCTAAACATACAACTTCTGAATCTTACTAGGAATTCTAGAGAAAACATTCATTGCTAAGACTACTGTATATGCTTGTGTATGAGTCCATGTATAAGCTGAAGGCATATTTTGGGGCCAAAATCATGGATTTTGGCTGGATGGCCATCTGTCGGGGATGCTTTGACTGGAGTTCCTGCATGGCAGGGGGTTGGACTGGATGGCCCTTGTGGTCTCTTCCAACTCTATGATTCTATGATAAAGCCTGTGGATAAGTTGAGGATCTAAAACGGGGAGGGGGGGAAGACGGGACACACACTACTTTCTTCTCTCCTTCTCCCTCTCTGGACCTCTCCCAAAGTCACAGTCTCAGCATGCAAAATGTGGACACAAGCCTCCGATTTCTCTCTCCTCCTTCCTTTCCCCACAATTTTTCCAAGGCTCCTGGCTTGCAAAAAGAGGGGGCCAAACCTACGATTTCTCTCCCTTTCTCACTCTCCTTCATCATTTCCCCATCAGCTTTTCCAAGGCTCATGGAGCAATATTATTGTATTGACCTGTATATAAGTCGACCTAGGATTTTGGAGCCTATTTCTGGGCTTAAATTTTTCAATTTATAGATGAATATATATATATTTTAAAGTAGCTGTGAGAACAAGAATCCCTAACAATATCTAAGCATCAGTTCATTTGCCATATCGTCATGCAAAGTAGTACTTGACTAAAACTATTCTTGTTCTGCTCTGGTGAAAAGCAGCAAAATATATGTTGAATTAACTCTCAGGATTCTAGAACCAGTGATTGTTCTTGCCTGTTTAGGCAGCAGAACAACATCCATCCAATTTAAAATTTAATTTTTTAAAAGAAATCCTAACACATCTATACTTTCAATAATTTTAATGCCATTCAAATGGACTCATGACTACTGTCATGTCTTTTAAAATCTTATATTCATAAAGTATAGTTTAATCAGATCATTTAAAATAATAGCTAAGACTGCAGTTCTACATGTACAAGCTCCAATGAAATCCATGGTAATTAGTTACAAATAAATGTGGTTAAGTGCAGGGCGTGAGAATTAATTTTAAGAAGCAGATCAAGAGGAAACAGAAGGCTGAAGCACTGCAGGAATACAAATTATTTCATTCAAGGAAAGGAAGGTGCTTTTTCATTGAGCATGAGCTTTGATTATTTTTGGTAAGCACTTGACATTTAATTTTTAAAAAAGCAACTGGTAAAGCTCAATGGCTTCATTACCAAAACCTGATGCCTGCTGGCCAAAAATCTGAATGGTTTCACTGAAATTCAAATTCGTATTCGAGACAGCTCAAGGTCATTTCTTGAAATTACCAACCTCAAAAGCATGGTTTAAGCTGGCAGGCTTCCTGGCTGGAAGAAAAGAAACAAAGCTTCTACTGATTTGCAAGTCAAGCTCGATAAGCAAAATGCTTTTACGTCATATATTTATCCACTTTCTGGTTGCCATGGGTTCCACTAGCAAACAATTGAGAATGTGACATCAAATAATAGTTTCTTAAGTAATCTACAACATTGTGTCACTATTGCTGACGTTATATGTATTAATAGTAACCTCAGTAAAGAAATCAATCTTTTTGAAAAAGTAAAGGTTTTAAAGCAAATAAGCTGCACTGGTTTAACAATTACTTCTAGATTTCAAAGATTTATATAGAACATATTACCATCTTCTCAATGCATTGTGGATTTTTTTAATATAAGGAAAACTATAACATTCTTTGTATCATAAACTTTATTGTCAATAATTCTTACATTCTCAGACTTTTATCTTCTTCCACAAACTAAAGTTTCATTGCATGTGCTACTACAGAATTTACCGAAACAAGTTTACTCTAAAACAAGGCCCACACATTTCAAATGGAGCCTACTCCCTATGACATTCATTCCCAGCCTTTAATCCTTCAGATGTTTTGGACTCCAGCTCCCATAATTTCTGACTGTTGGCCAAACTGACTGGGGCTACTGGGATCTGAAGCCCAAAACAAATGGAGGACCAAAAGTTGGGAACCACTGCCCTATGACAGTGGTACTCAAAGTTTTTACCGTATGGAACCCCCTTTATAGCCACATGTGGACATTGCCCCCCCCCGTGTAGTATATGACTAAAAATATTTTGTTTAGTGACCACCACATATGATAGTATGAGCCTTTCTCTCTATGACATTTCCAGCATCTATTATTTTTTAAATGATACTGTTTAGCAATTTTTACAAGTGTATAATACCACCTGTTGACAATCTTGTGTTGCTGTTAATCTGTTTGATTTTTTCCATGCATTTTCCCAATTATCCAAACTTATCTCATGTCCTATCTCCTGTGCCCATTTGATCATATATGTTGACAGAGTTTCTTGTTCTAATTCTCTATTAAGTAGTATCTTATATAATTTGAAGATTTTGCCTTTGTCATTCTCCCATATTAATTTGTCTAATTCATTTTGATCTTTTTCAAATCCTTCCTTGAATAGGTCTTCTTTGTAATTTTGTCTAATCTGCATATAACCAAACCAGTTTATTTTTTTTTTGCCTTTTTCTTTTAATTCTTCTCCTGTTAATATTTCAATATTGCCATTCATATTTCTTTTAATTAAGTCTTTATATCTGAGCCATGAGGTATTTTCTTTCTCTCGCCCAAAAAAAGCTTCTTGTGTTGATATCCAAGAGTGGATTCCTCTATAAAAATTTTTCCTAATTATATTCCATGTTTTTAATAAGGCTTTTCTGATGGTATGGTTGTTAAAATCCTTATTAATTGAATCTTTGGAGTACCATAGATAAGCATGCCATCCAAATTTCATCTTCACTGCTTCAAGATTCAACACCTGTTTATGTTCTAACTTCATCCAATCCTGAATCCACATTAAACTACAAGCTCTAAAGTATATATTTAAGTCTGATAAAGCACATCATCCTGCTGTTTTCTACTTTTTAAATATTTTCCACTGTAGCCTTGCTTTTTTCCCCTCTCCAAACAAATTTAGCAATTATTTTTCCCCCCAAGAATAATTATAATACTGCAAAGATCAGGATATTAAAAAATACTTTTACTTAGTCATAAAACAATGTGGAGGTTATAGTCAAGAAATAGGACTTGGAAAGAAGGCTATGAAAGAACTAGACAAGATCCTGCAGCGTAAAGATATATTACTGAATACCAAAGCGAGGATTGCCCATGCCATCATATTTCTCATTTCTATGTATGGGTCTGAAAGGTGGCAGGAAGATGGTCAACTAATTTCATATGTGATGATGGATGAGAGTTCTATGGATACCATGGATTGTGAAAAGAGAAAAAAAGACAAATACAAGCCTGAATTCTCAATAGAAGCTAAATGACTAAGCTGAGCCTATTGTACTTTGGATGCATCATGAGATGACATGACTCATTGCAGAGATGATAATGCTCCATAACATGGAAGGCAGTAGGAAAAGAGGAAGACCGCAATACAGATAGATTGATTCAATAAAGGAAGGCACAGCTCTGAGTTAGAATTGAGCAGGGTTATGATGACCAGACCTCTTGAAGGTCCCTCATTCATAGAATCACCATAAGTAAAACACTTAATACTGCTTCCAATTTGTTGTGGTTGTTGTTGTGTGCCTTCAAGTTGTTTCAGGCTTATGGCGACCCTATGGCAAGTCTATCATGGCTTGGTTGTTGAGGTTTGCCATTGCTTGAGACTAAGAGCATACGATTTGCCCATGGCAGACTTACACAACTTGGCAGTAGGTAAGGGCCAAAATTACACTAGACTAACTTCTTAGGGCCACAGATAGAAATAGCAAGTACACTTCTATACCACTTTTCAGTGCACTTAAGCACTCCCTAAGTGGTTTACAATGTGTAAGTGTATTGCCCCCAACAAGCTGGGTACTCATTTTAGAGACTTCGGAAGGATGCATGTCTGAGTCAAACTTGAGCCCTTGGCTGTACTGAACTCACAACCTTGTGGTTTGTAACTGAATGGCTGCAGTACAGGCATTTAACCACTGTGTTACCATGGCTCCAGATAGGCTTTAATAAAATACTAATTATAGCAATTAATGAATGAATTAATTATATTTATTAAAATTAATTCCATTCTCCCCCTCCTCTTACTGGCCCTCTCCTCAGGAGAAAGCCAAGTGAGAGAAGAGCCTTGCTTGTCCTCTTCCTCCACCTGGACTTCTTCTTGGGAGAAGGCCAAGCGGACTGAGGAGCCTTGGGGGCAAATATTTGCTTATCTTTCTTGTACACTGCCTGGCCTTCTCAAGAAAAAGCTGGGTGGAGAAGGAGCCTTGCAAGGCGAGTGTTTGCCTGCCCTCCTCCTCATCTTCTTTCACCACCTGACCTTCTGCTCAAGAGAAAGCTGAGCAGTGGAGGAGCCTAGCAGGGCAAGTGTTCGCCCATCCTCCTCCTCCAATACATGGCCCTCTCCTGAGGAGAAGGCTGACCAGTGGAGGAGCCTTGAAGTCATTCCACATCTTCATTGGCTGACCAAAATCCTTTGGCAGGCTGCATGCGGCCCCCAGGCCATATGTTATGCAGGCCTGGTCCACGGTCAACCAGTGGGTTTCATGGCTGAACAAGGAATTGAGCCTTGGTATGCAGAGTCACCATCCCAGACTCAAAGCACTACATCACACTAGCTTGGTTTGGTTTTGTGCAACTTCTAATAATCCTAAAAGACAGTATAACATATGCACATTTGGTCAAATGTGAATGTGTCATACTATCTTTTAGGATTATTTTCATCAAGGCAAATACCTTTTCACAAGAGAGATTTTATCCTCAGACATGACCAGAATATGTGGAGCCATATAATACATATCAGGAGACCTACTGCAGCCATCGCCTTATCAATGCACTGTGATATGAAATGAGAATCCAGAAGTCTAGTGAATCCTGGCTTATCATTCAAAAGCAAATGGCTGCAGCTGACTTGGCTCCTTGCACCAATAAGCAACTCATAAGGAGGATGTCACAAAGATTAATAGCCTTCATGTCTTCCGCAGGCTCAAATCATGTATGGCACAGTTCTGCATGAACTACATTACTGCACATCTGGCCATCCAACACCCCCAGCTTACCAATGAGCTATTACAGCCCCCTGGCCATCCCAAGACAGGTTGAAAAGGAGGGAGGAGAGACAATGAGAAAAGATAGTTTTTTGTGGGTTTTTCGGGCTATGTGGCAATGTTCTATACGAGTTTATTTCTGACGTTTCGTCAGCATCTGTGGCTGGCATCTTCAGAGAAATGCGAAAGAAGAGTTGCCACAGCCAGACACAAAATTATTACATTATCCTTTATAGTCCTTCGGAGGTCTTAGTTTATCTTCTAATTATTTCACACCTGACTATGGCAATATAACCGGACACTTCTCTGATCTGTGTCTCCACTTCCCACCATCCATCAGATGGGTGTGTGTGCTGTTGTAGCTCAATAGTGAAGGGGTGTGCATGTTTGCGTCCTTGCAGGGGGAGGAAAAGAACATCGAGCTTCATAATGACAAAAATAAGACATACATAGGGGTAAAGTAGGCTTAGTCCTTGTATCCCACTAACAGGAAGTGTTTGTCACTTCTCTAGATATTATTTTATACAAGACAAGTCTCAGAGCTCATTACCTAACTCAGCCTCTCCCCTTTTCTGTCTGGGCTACTGGGCTAATGCTGTGTTTTCTACCCTCTTCAACAGAGGCATTTTCCTGAGCTTTTAAAGAGCCAGGGCTATTTAGTTAGGAAAGTTAAAAATAAGGAAAAGGGAGGTTAATTCTGAGAACAGAAAGGAGAAGAGAGAAAGGAGAAGAGATGAGGAGATAGAGTGCAAAACCATGATGGTGGTCCTGGATAGAAAGAAAAAAAAAAGGCCATTGCAGTTGTGACAACAGAGGAGAACACACTGACTGCTGCCCAGTTGCAACCTCTCCTTTTGATGTGAGATTTCTTCTCTTTTTTGGTGGAGGAGGGGAAGCCAAACTGCATTCCACCTCACTCTCAATATATAGTTGATATAAATATATAGTTGATTTTGTGCACCTGATTTTTCTTGCCTAAATACAGAACTTCATATTTATCCCTGATGAAATTCATTGTGTTTGTTTTGGCCCAGTTCTCTTATCTGTAAAAGTCATCCTACATTTGTTTTCTATGGTTTGGCATCATCTACAAATTTGATACCAAACCTTCTAGTTTTATATTATCTATCAATTTGATGAACATCCTCTTTACTCCTTCATCTAAGGGCCAAAATAGACAGGCAACAGGGGTGGCTTCAATCCACCCCTTCCAAAGGTAGACTAGGCCTGTAGCAATCACACCCTGCAGCTCCAATCCACATTGAAGCCATCTGAAAAAGAAGTAGCAAAGATCCGCTCCTTTTTCCAGCAGCCAAAAGCTGGCTTTGCCACCTGTGCCATGGCTGGAAGCCAACTTCATGAAGCTCCAGCGGCATGCAGTGGGCAAACACCGGGCCGTTGGAGCATCATGAAGTTGCCCCTATGTGGCCTGTAAGCACTGTGCTCCCAAGCCGCCCAGAAGGTGGCTTAACTTGCCAGTCTCTTCCAGCCCTACGTCTTTTTAGTACAATCCCTTGTAACGTTCTCTTCTCTTCCAAGAAAAATGGGAACCACTGGGGAGCATTTGGTCCATCAACCAGTTACAAACCAACCTATCAATAACATCACCTAACCCCCATTTTACCAGTTTGTCCATAAAAATAAACATCACACTGGGAAACTCATTACAATCTTTCACAAGTGTAAAGTCGAGGCAATACAGCTTTCAAATTTAAGCTTCATGTCCAAGTGTGAAAATCCCTCTCATCTCTGACCTCCTGTCTTAAGATTGTGTGCATCTGTCTTCAAGTTGCCTGCCCATTTATGGTGACCCCATGAATTTCATAGGGTTTTCTTAGGCAAGAAATTAGTTCCTGGTTATGTTTCTCAACAAAATGAGTCCCTTTCTGTACTTCTTGTGGAAGCAAGTCTCAACACAGAATGATGAATAAGTATACATGGAACAGGAGAGCCCAGTTAACTGTTAGATGACAAACAAGCTCTAAGCTCTATGGTAGGACTGCCTAAACTTGCAGTGTTGCAGTCCTTAGCTTAAATTCCCACAGCAAACTCTTTGTAGCTGAACCAACAAATGACCATTCAGTCAGGATGCACTAAACCTGAGTCAGTCATAAGAAACCAAGCTGGTATGTTATTGGACATCTGCATTCCCAGTCATCATCATCATTTGTTCAGGAACACACAGAAATCACCTGGGATCTCAGAGCTTATACTCCAGTTACACACACACACACACACACACCTATAGGCTCACACCTGTGTACAGAGACATTTACTCCAATAAAGGAGTGGCTATAGGAATCTAAAGATTTTTAAAATCCTGTCAGGTTGTCAGTGGAGCAAACTAAAGGATCTGCTTTCTGACAGATACTAGAACAAGGGAGCAGCATCTTAACAGAATTAGAAACTTCAGTCACCACACAATAACCACTGTCTACCCATTGCTAAGCATTTTGAAAAGCATCTGAATGGGATGAGAGACTTATGTTTAACATTCCTACTCAAACCAACAAAACTTCTAACTTCACCTGGATTGTGTCCCAAGTATTTATAACTGACCAATATCAGCAAGTCCAGGCAGCGGGAAACAATTCATTTTTTCAATTTCAAGTTAGTGCATCTTCTTAATTCTTAAGAAAATTCTTAAGAATTTTCCCGAGTTTTAGAAATCTGCTTATTGATCATGACTCTAGACATATGAGAATGATGACATTTTACATTACAAAGGGTAATGAATATGTAAATAAGAAGTCTGCATGGTCTAGCGGTTTGAGTGTTAGACTTCACTCTGGAGACCAGGATTCAATTCCTCACTCGGTCTTGAAACCCACTGAGTGACCCTGGGAGAGTCACACACTTTCAGCCCCTGACAACCCTGTGATAAATTCGTTGGAAATTACTCAAAGGCACACAACAACAACAACAACAACGTAAATACTACGCTTTTAAAAAAGCACAGGGAGATTGGTAATTACACTGTAAGTTATGTCCTCAAAAGACAATTCATGTATGTTAAGGATGGTTAGCATGTCAAAGTTATCTGTTTCCTTTTTACATTTGCTGGTACATACACATTTTAAACATACAGTCGGCCCCTCTTATTCATGGATTCAAGTGTCCACACCTTGAAAATATTTAAAACATATATAAATATAAATATATATACTGTATATAAGTGGTTATTACTCCAGTGTGGATGCGGCCACTATTTCCTATGGCTGGAAATAGCAAACCTTGATTTTCCATTTTATATAAGGGACATCATTTTTGCTCTGCCATTATATTTAATGGGACTTGAGCATCCACAGATGTTGCTATCCACGGGGGATTCTGGAACCAAACCCCGCTGGATAACAAGGTCCCACTGTGTATCAGTCACAGCAGTCTGTCTTCAAACCATCCAAAGTCTCAGCTTTGACTCCTACGAATAAATTGTCAGAATACCACTCTGGGCTTGTTGTGTCTTCTGACTAAGACAAAATGTGCCGAAGCTTGTCCCTTGTCTTTGAGCCCTGCAATTTATGACTGTCTTTAGGTCCATAAACGTTAATGACTAAGCAGTAAGTCACAACCTGAAAGAAGTCAAATTCTGAGGTCAGAAAAAAAAGTCTGTCCTCGGACTGAGTTATCTGACGCACGGAAAGGAGAAAGTTCTTGACCGTCGGCGTATCTCGTGACATACCTCCATGAATGATTCAAACGAGGAGAAACAAAACACCGCGCAGATAAGTATAATTCCCTTTATACGTTGATCAGCACCATACTGTTCTTTGTCCCTTGTGCTAGGAAAAGATGACTTAAATAAGCAGCATTCAAGGCTGAGTGAAGGCAACTTAGGAGTTTATCACACGGGAGGAATTTCTCCCAATTTCGAATGGATCCAATGCGAATTCATGTAAATTCGCTAGTTTAGTGAATTTACGTGAAATCTGATTGCGTTCGGAATGTGTTCAGAATGACTTCCCATTTCCCAAAAATGACCCCATTACCCGAAATTGCGTGAGATACTCCAATACGCAATTACGTGAAACCCCAAGATTGTGTTCAGAATGACTTCCTTTTTGCCCGAAATTGCGTGTGATACTTTAATACGCAATTACGTGAAACCCCACGATTGCGTTCGGATTGCCATTGGATTATATTTCCAATTCCCGTCATCTGATAAACTCCTTAGGAAGTGGCAGATGATATCATACGCAGCGGACTATCTTTAGGCTGGAAATTTATCGCGTGCCGTCCGTCGCATCCTTTCCGACTTGGGTTCCTCATTCAGCCGCGGTCTCTCCTTTTCAGGTTCCCGAGAGCAAAACTGGCTCATCCGCAATTTCACTTCCACAGCTGGCACCTGTGGGCTGCGTCCACACTGGAGAAATAACCCGGCTTAGTGCCGCTTTGACACTTTTGACGCCTCAGGGCTATGGAATTCTGGGAGTTGGGAGTTTGCTGCCGGGCCCAGAAGTTGTTGCCAATCCTAAGGTGAACTGTTTTTGGTAGCGGTTTGAATGTTGGGAGGGCCAGGGTTCGAATCCCAGCTAGGGCCAGGGAAAGTCAAACGGGTGGCCTTGGGCAAGTCACACTCTCTCAGCCTCAGAGGAGACCCTCCTTTCTTGAAACTGTGACAAGGCCAACATGAATGACCCCCTCAGTTTGAGACTGCTTTAAACAGCCCTCATTGCTATGGAATCCTGGGAAATGTGGTTTCTTGTGGCAACAGAGCCACATTAAAACTCTTTGTCTGTCTCTCTGCTATGGAATTCTGGGAGTTGGAGTTTGTTGTGGGCCCAGAGCGGAGCTCCGCTCCGCTCTGGGCCCACAACAAACTCCAACTCCCAGAATTCCATAGCAAAGAGACATAAACCTCCTTCTCACCTGCCCAGTTCGCGTCCGGGGCTGAGGCTGTAACGCTCCTGGAAAGGCTCCGTCAAAATGGGCGTCCGAAACTCCGACAAAAGCCCTCCCCGCCGACGCTGCTGGTGGGGCGCCCTGCTGGACCGAGGACGAGGAGGAGGCGGCTGCTGCTTCTTCTCTTCAGGACTCATGATAGCGGGCGAGTGACGTCACCAGCAGCCGCAGGAACCCAAGAAGAGAGCAGCCGCCGCGTCCGCGCGCAACGGCTGACTGACTGAAAGAGGCTGCTTTGCTGCTGAAGAGGAAGGAAGCCACGCCCTCATTTCTCACGCCACGCCCCTCCTTCCCGTGAGCCAACCCAATGTAATATTCTAAACCACGCCCTTCGTTCTTAGCCACGCCTCTGCTCCCCGTGAGCCAACTCACTCACCTTCTAAACCACGCCCCTCACTCTTAGCCACGCCCCCACTTCCTTAGCCAATCCACTCCAACCTCCTAAACCACGCCCTCTTCCCGCGAGCCAACCCAATCCAGCCATCTAAACCACGCCCCTCGCTCTAAGCCACACCCACTCACCCCGCGTGCCAACACAACCCAACCTCCGGAGCCACGCCCCTTCCCTTTGAGGCGAGCCAGACATAATAATAATGAAACCGTCCTGTGTGCAGCTTCAAGACAGAGAGGTCGCCTGACTCACTTTGATTGTCCCACAGCGCCACCTGCTGTCTGGAGCGGGAAACTGCATGGCATTAGCCACTGCAAGGCATTTTCTTTATGAGGCATTTTCACCTCAGAGGAGAGAGCCTTCTCTGATTTATATTAAAGCTTGTTTTTTAAGCACTGCCATTGAGAGGCTGATAGAGCAGTTTACGTACTGTTTAACCCTGGCTTTTTAAGGTCTTTTAGGTAAATAGCAACCCGATTATTTCGAGGGAAGGTTGTTTTCCCGTTGAACTTCCTATATCGCCGGTTCACGTAACTTGCCGGAGAAAAGTCTCTTCCCCAATTCTAAGTATGATAAACAAGTTTATATCTCAAAGAGTGTGCTAATTTAAACAACACATATGTATTTTAACTGGTGGATAGGCCACTTGCGTTCGAAATAAAAAATACAACATTCAAGTCTAACCAACAGCTGTATCATTTCCCTCCTCCTGACTACCATTTAACAGTTGTGTATTCTACAGAAGTATCATTTGTGTTCTACAGAAGTATCATCAACGATACAGTAAAAAACTATGCTTCTTTGTAGGTTTTCAGGAAACTCTTATGCAAGACTTTATCATGCATCATTGGACCATATACATTGAGCAAAAAGAAGAAATGACGAGGACTTCTTTGCATCCCCAGTTTCAGGCCACGCTGATACCTGTACAGAAAGTAACAAGCAAGAAGAAATATTTACTACACAATATTAAACCTAAGACCACTGAATCTTGTCGTAACACTTGCCCACTTCCCAGGAGTACTGAGATCTACATGACTCATTAAATCCACTCCAACTAATTAGTTTTATGGATTAATGTTATACTTGGGTGTTTCACTATCTTGTTTCTCGTGTAATGCACGTGCGAACCGTTAGTTGTCAAAGGCACAGAACATTCACTGCTGTGACTTAAATTAGTTGTCAAAGGCACAGACCATTCACACCTGTGCAAAGGAATCCTGTTCCTTACCTGTGAAATAGTCATACAAATAAGATGTTTTTTTTAAAAACGACCCCTTTCAAACATGACCCAATAAGCTGACATTTAATCATCACTTATACTTCTTGATGTGCCATCCTTGATATGCTTATACTTCTTGATATGCCATAATCATCACTTATACTTCTTGCTATGCCATCCTATTCTACCATGCTTTATTAACTACACCTGGAGGATGTATGTCAATGATAGGACCACTGCAATCCACACAATAGGTGAGGAATAAAACACACATGAATAAACCACACCACCTGATGCCATAACAAAGAGATTTTATTGACATTCCTTTACAGTGATATGATTGAATAGAAAGCGCAGCCTGAGTATCATGTGACATTTCCCCGTCAATAGAAGCAAAATCAGCCCAATAATGAGGACCTTTCCTGCCATTGACTAGTATGAAGTCTTTAATGAAACCATAATAGACACTTGATTTTACGTAAATTTGGAAGCTGCAGGGAATTCAGCTAATGTTTCAGTACTGACTCTACCTAGTACTGTATCTACTATCTACAAGTATCTGCTGACTAGATCAAACAAACTATTACATACTAGGGAGAAAGGAACAATACAACCTTTTCGGACCTTTGGAAGGCTATCCCAGATTTGTGGCATATTGCAGTCAATTCTTAAACACTGAGGTACAGCAAGAGGAATACTTGTAAAAAGCACCGTCTTAAAAGTAGAAAGGATTCTTGGTGTGTTATTTGACTGAACTAGTTGGATCTTTGCTGGGAATTTCTTCCTGAGATGTTCCATCGCTGCTGAAGTCAATGGCACTAACTTCAGTATACCTAGGATTTAATTCAGGGCAGATGGTTCATTCAGGAAGAATTAAACTATCCTAAAGCCACATTTGTCACCTAAAAACTGCACCCAAATAGGATTATCTCCTTGTCACCAGATATGTGTGTATGTGGAAAAAATGTTATTAATTTTAGTAGAATTTATTGCCGAATAAATGGGCTTCTGTTCTTAGTTTTAGGATATGATCTTAACATGCTTGCATAGAAGTGCAATCTGTTTGAATTAATCAATGACCCTCATAAATTAATATGTTTAGGATTAAGCAGCTAATTTCACACTGGAGCAATGCCAAGCCTTTGTACTGAGGAGATCTGCAGAAAATAAAGCAATCAACCTGGTTGTGAACTCCAATTTTGGTCTCCATTAGTAAAACTGCAGTTGCATGAAGGAAGTGGGAATGGTAATGTTTTCAGATGAAATACTAACACATTCATTAATGTGAAGGACAAAACTAGATGAAATCGACTTTTGCCCATTTGGTACACCAAAATGAAAATTCAAATGTCCCAAATTGTCTAGGTACCACAAAACTATGGCCTATCTATGGTTTGATTAACAGTCTACATAATTAACATTGAATAAAGTAATGTGTTTACTACTCTACGTGGCCTGGTTTTTGTGCACCCTTAATAGTATGGACCTCACTTCTTATTGCCCACCTGGAAGGCAGGGCAACAGTAAAGTGGGAAATATATGCAACTGCCCACCCATGATGATGGACCAACACACAGGAGAGTAGCTTCTGTGTTGTTGTGTGTGAGAAGGAGCCCCTCACGTCCATTTTCAATGTAATTTCTCTAAGCTGGGACAAAAAAAAAAGTGCTCAATACTTAAATATTTTCTTTGTTATCTGGAAGAAGCAGTGTCACAAAGATTACTCTTTCTTTTTTAAATTCCTAAAATATTATTATTTCCTGCCCCACAGTTAATTCCAAGGCTGTCTCCTCTTATCTTCACTATGCTACCCATCAGAGATTGCCCAAAACAATGCATCCTTCACCATTGTTCAAGTCTATGAATGCTCAAGTTACCAACTTTTCCCTTTCAGTTAGTCTCAAAGGTGCTACAAGATCCCTTTGCATCCTGAAACTATGTTCTCATAACAGAAAGGTCTAATTTTATACTTCAAAATGAAACGTTTGCAATCACCCCTCCATATTCATGGATTCTTTATCCATGAATTCAGTCATCCATGGCTTATAAATATTAAAATATACACATAAATTCCAAAAAGTAAACTTTGATTTTGCTATTTTATTTAAGAGACACCATTTCACAATGCCATTGTACTAAATGAGACTTGAGCATCCACAAATATTGGTACCTATGGGGAGTCCTGGAACCAAACCCCACCAGATTCCAAGGGCACAGTGTATTTATAAATTGGACAAATGATCAAATGATATAAGTTTATAATTCTTTAATGAGTCTGTAAAAGAGGGCTGTAATTTGGCCCTTCAGATATTTTGGCCTATAACTCCCATCAGCCATAGTGAACATGGTGCAAGGGAATGAAGGAGTTGTATTCTAAAATGTTTGAAGGCCAAGGATTCCCTACCTGTGCTATCGGGGGAAAAAGCTTGCAATAAGGTATTTATAATGTTGCTTTTTCCTGAAATCAAGAGAAACTGTAATGTGTGCCTTGAAAAAATATCAGACAAAATTTTGAGGGCTAAACCTGGAGCTACTTCCTCCCTATTTCACTTTTCAGAACACAAGAGGATACAACTCTAGTAGAATTCAAGGATGTGTCTATCTTGCTTCAGATGCCTTTACTGCATATACAAATCCTTCACCATGCTACCAAAAATAGTTCAATTTTTTAATAAAATATTGCTTATAAACATTTTTTAAAAAATTCTCAACTATACAACATTACAAATAAAGGATTTTATTAGTAAGACAGTTTTTTTATACAGTTGCATGTGGCCCATCTGGAATTAACCAGTTGCACTTTTGACTAGCTTGCCTGAATTCCTGATTTTTTAAAAATTACACCTCAAATTTAATACAATCCATATGACCCTGTAATACAATTCATATGACACTAGCAGCCATTTTACACAAATGAACACAGGCCTAAAATAGGATGATATTCATAAGGGTTTGTGCATACAGGATTGTGAATAATGTGCAGTGGACATTTCCTTTTAGGCCAATCTTCTTTTGAGGGGTGAGAATCCACCTACTGAACACCTGTGCAGTGCTTCCTCTTTTTATTTTTAGTGAGATTTATAGTTAGTAAAATGAGCCATTGAAACTACAAAGGCACCATACCAACTGCAGTAGTGATAATGGCTACCACATGATGTATGCTTGAGAAATGTCTATTAAATACAATTCATATGTGCATTAAGGTTGGCTTTTAAATCAACTAGGATATAAGGCAAATTAGTTATGAATAAGTATCTCCCTTCATATGAATACTCGGTGCTCTGAAATCCCATTGCAGCCTCTTTTGTTTCATATATTTGTTCTCTTTAAGGAGAGACGAGCTTCCTTAAAGAGTCATAATTTAATCAACATTAAATAAATGGAAGATTTGTTAAATAAAAAGATACAATCTTAGGCAAATTAGGCCATGATCCAGCCAGTGATCCTCTTTCATGTTTCATTAATGTCAAAAGAGAGCTTCATACTTACTTAAATCTTTCTCACTGAAATACAGTCTGTTAACATTCTTAACTTTGGCTGGATATGCTCCCATTTTTTAAAAATTACACTATTTTAGGCTAGTATGTCTTAATAATTACCTGTCTTCCTTATTTGGGTCAGAGACTCTTCCTAAGGGAAGTTTGATTTTTCTAAACACATAAAATTTTCTTCAACTGACTACTGTGTAGCTGTATTTGGCAGAATTCTCCACGGCTATTCTTCAATCCTTTGACACAGCTGGGAATGGGATGAAAGGAGGAGCTGAACTCAGGCTCATGTGCACCAGTCTCTTTCATGCTCCAGCTGTCCATTCCCTCGCCATACTCAGAAGATACGGACAGACACATACCAGCAATTAACTTCTCTCACCATAGTGAGAGGAAGAGACAAATACCATTCAAGCACAGGACAATTCCCTGACTTAGTCTAGGTACAAGTTTCAGTACACATATATTTAACTGACCTCTCTCTGAAGCTTAATGATAATTTGATCAGATATGCAAATAAGTCATTTGATTACTTTAAGATATGCATGTAGAAATAAGAACCGCTGCTGACAAAGAGAAAATACACAAGGAGCCCAATTCTATGCACGGAGCAGACTTATTCCCAAACTAGGCCAGGAAAATTAGAATAATGGAAATGAAGAAAATAATATTGACTCTTCCCCCCTGAAGTTAGTTTCAGCAGTCCTCATCAGAGTATGCATGTTCCAGTGTGTTATTCTTTTCTGATTTTGTCAAAGGAAACTGAAACCCACAAAGCAAAGTCATTTTGTTGTTTGCCCTGGTTAGACTTAGGCCAGAATCTTCCATTCACTATTAACTAACATGCTAGGGAGACCAAAGGGGCTTTAGGAACTAGTTCAAATGTTTAACAAATAGCTATATAAGTAATATTGTCATTCATACTATTTCAACATTATCATTCTCTGCAGCTTCACATATAATTTAACTTTGGTTGTATGTTTTTGTGTAGAACCAATTCTGCCATCATTGGGTTTTTAAGCCAAAGAGAAATGAAACAAAAACACAACTCTGTGTCAATCAGTATATGTTAAATAATTAATGGCTTTCAATACATGGTGCAGGATTGTCTATATTTCTTTAAAGAAGTGTTTTAACACCAAAAACAAAGAAACAATAAGTGGGACCAGAAGATATTAAGAAGAGAATATTTTCCTGTTATTTTTGTTATGTACAATAATTAGGAAAGGTGATGTTGTCTGTTATGCTACATAATAAGACATCCTTCTTGAATGCACAAATATGTGCTTCTTGTGTGTTGTTGTAACATACATTACTTCCCATCCATGCTTCAATAGCTCTGAAGTGCAATTCTTCCCAGTGTTGGCAATTAACAATTGTTAACCATCAGTGACATGCTGCATTGCATTACAGATTTGTTTTGTTTTGTATGTCTTATCTGTACCACATATCTGGTCCAGCTCCAGCTGCTGTAATCGATTTGGATTATGAGTCTGTATAAAAATTCAGGTTTGCTCATAGGTGTCCCTCACCTTTGCACAATCTGTATAAGAAAATCAAGGTTGGATGAAGGAGATTCTTGATCAATTCCAGTAGTGGATACAGCTGTTAAGATGCAAGATGAACTGTGGGTTTAATCCAGAAGAGATGGGCATATAAAAGCTTGGAATGCTTCATCTTTTGTAATCAACGTGGGTGGACATAAACAGTTATTAACATTTGGTCAAGTGTAGCATAACTTGCATTCATATTTTCATTATTACTAATGGAGGTATGTGGAGATACACAGAGACCTTGAGACTGTTGTTTTTATATTGCATACAGGCTAGTTGTCCATTCAAAACCAAATATGAATGCATGAAGGTTAGTTCTTAAAGGAAGGCTGTTCTTCATGCACAGCTTTTGTCAATCCTGATTCCCCCCAAAAATCAAAACATAGAAAACCAAAATCATATGGCAGCAGGATAGGGAGTGATGTCACTGACCAGAAAAACTCTTGAAAAGCCTGAATTTTCTCATTCCAGTCCAAAGGTGCTAGTTTCTTCAACAGCTGTCAACAGCTTTTCATACAGCATAGAATAAGATGGGTAGGGTGGAAGATCCAAGCGATTGAAACATGTATGCGCCCTGCAGAAGGAAAACACCATGTGTACATTTTAAAGTATTAAGAACCTTATCAGACATATCTTACAAATGCTAACAGTTAAGCTTGCAAATACAGCAAGGCAGAAGTGATGCATTTGGAGTTTTTCTAAATTTGTATTTGTCATTATTGTGCAAAGGAGTGGCAGGAAGAGGAGGAGATCTGTAGGAAAGGAGGTATGTGCTTAACCTTCACCTTACCCATCTCTTTTCCTATTCTGGTCTTTCCACTCCCCCCACCCCCCACTTGACCAGCAAGCACATTTCAGGATCTTGGCTGAGGGTTGAAAAACAATCACAGAAACAATATATCAGATGGAGCTGCTACTTCCTTCCTACAAGTGCCACCCCCTCGCCTACAGCATCACTTCACTTGCCAGACAGTTAAGAATCCTGCATTTGTCTCTGAACTGTAGTTTTGCAGTAGATATTTCCTAACACCAGCATCCAAGCAGCATTATTACACTTGTCCCATTTCCCCAAATAGCAAGACATTTCAGGGTCAAAGTTTGGAAAGACGTTTTTCAAAAAAGTAACACATTAAATTTTTTCATCCCAACCTCAAGTAGCATCTTAGTTGTTACCCATTCCTCTGTTAACATGTTACATTTTAGTATCCTCCCCATCATTCCCATCACCACCATCACGTCATCATCCTACAAAATACACTTTAAAATTATTGAAGCCCCCCCCCCCCCCCAATTATCTCAACCCAAAGTTTTAGTTTTTGTTGTTAACTGCCCTTGAGTGGATTCCGACCCATGGCGAGCCTGTGGATGAGAAATCTCCCAAGATTCCCTGTCCTCCCCTGCTTTGCTTAGTTCATGTAAACTTATACTCATGATTTCCTTAATAAAGTCCATCCAGTTAGCATGTGGCCTCCCTCTCTTTCTACTTCCCTCCATCTTTCCTAGCATTATTGTTTTTTTTTTCAATGAGTTGTGCCTTCTCATGATGTGTTCAAAGAACGACAGCCTCAGTTTTGTCATCTTGGCTTCCTATCCTAGAAATGTTTGTACCAAGTAAATATTAAAGGAAGTGTGGGAGGGAATAGTGGTACCAACCAACTAGGGTGTTAACTCCCAACTACAGTGGACACACTAAATCAATGGGATTTATCTAAGTGTTGACTGAATATTCAATAATTAATTCAATAGGTCTGCTCTAGTTTACAGAGCCAGTGTGAAACATATATAAGTATCACATGTATTTGTCTTATTCTGTCATTGTATCACTTATGCTACAGACTTGCTTTTGAGAATATTGCTCTTGTTAAGTATTGAGATAAATGCTCTCAGAACTGGCTGCTGTAAATATTGTTTATAGTTTGAAGAAAATCCTTTTGGTCGAAACTGATATTATTCAGAAATCAGTTGTATTATATGTATGTTTTTATTATAGCAATCTATATGCTATATACTTTGAATATATTATCCTATTATTTCCAGCTGCCACCACCAACTAAGACAGCCAGGCAAGTGAGATTTAAATGAAAGGGGAGGTGGTTTGGGAGAAGGCAGAATGAAAGAGATAAACCAGTAATTATTCTTCTTTTATTTTAATCTGAACTGGATAAGAATTTGGGATCTGAGGCATTAGATCCTATCTGATCTCAGAAGCTAAGCATGATCAGGCTTGGTTAATACTTGAAGGGAGACCACCAGGGAATATCAAGTGTTGTAGGCTATATTCAGCAGAAGGCAATGTGAAACTTCCTCTGAATAAAACATTTCAAGAAAAGCTTATGATAGGATTTCCATAAGTCAAAATCAACTTGAAAGCACATAACAACAAATGTTGATCTAGGCAAATAAATGATTCTAAAAATAAATCAGGGCTGAACTGTCAAAATAAACTGAGGCTACTGTACTTTGGACACACCATAAGATGACATTACTCATTAGAAAAGATGATAAAACTTGTTCAAGTGGAAGGAGGTAGGAAAAGAGCAAGATCATACTGCTGATTGAATCAATTCGGGAAGTAATACCCAAGAGTCTGCAAGACCTGAGCCGAGCTGTTAATAATAGCATCTCCTGGCAATCTCTTATTCCCAGGGTCACTAAACATTGAAGTTAACATTAAAACACGTAACACATTTTCATCTGCTTTTCAATACTAATGTTACAAACTCCTGAAGCTCGTGCCTAGTCTTACATTCAATTAACTTTCCTAGCACATCTATAATATATAATATTAATAGACGTTCACAATCTTTCCTTTTTTCATCTAAAAAAGGTGAGCAATTTGAAGATTCCAAACAGTCATTTCATGAAACAATGGGATAGTTGGCGGCCAATAGAGTGAGATGCAGTTCAGACATGAAAGTGTGTAGGTGGTTTAGCTGTTTAGCTCTATACTATATTAGAGGGGGTTGCACTCCCAGTAAAGGATCAGTTAAGAGTGCTCTTGAATCATTACTGCTAGAGGCCTAGCTGGCCTTGGTGCTTGGGGTACTTTTTATCAGCTACAAGCTTATCAGGCCAGAGATAACCTTGCAAGTTATTTATGCTCTGGTAACCACCCTTCTAAATGACTGCAATGTGTACATAGGGCTGTCCTGGAAATAGTCCAGGAATTTCAGCTAGTTCATAAGAGAGTGCCTACAATGTTAAAGGGGACTGGTTAATATGATATTATGCCAGTACTTTGCCATCTTCGGTGATTGCCCATCTATTTCTGGCTTGATTCAAAGTGTAGCTTTACACTTGAAAGTCCTAAATGGCCTCAGAGCAGGTTTCCTGAAGGAATGTTTATAAGACTCATCATTTGAAGCCCTTCCCAAGAGCACAGGCCAAATGACGCAGCATAGATGCCTACAAGACTGAGCACTGATTTTTTTTTGCCCTCCATAACAGAGAGAATCACCTGACATCTACATCATGCTCTTTTTGGTGCTAACATTTTTTATTTTTCCAGACATTTTAGAAAATGTTTTCTGTGTTTGTAGAGCCATTATTATATACTGCTGCCAATCTTTCACTTTTTATTGGACTTGTTTTAATTTGACAATATTAATTTAACCTTTATCGAACCTTTTTAATGGTTTTATATATTTTCATGTTTTTACATCTGTGTAGCATTCAGAGAAACTTACAGTAGGCTATTGGCTAGTTTAAAAATATAATAAATAATCAGACAGTACCTCATCCAGGAAAAAAGTGCCAGGTGAGCAAAGAGTGGCCAATTATCTTTTTATTGTTCATTAGGTCAAAAGCTAAAGGAAGCTCTCAAAAGTCTTGAAACTGTCCATTCTTTCTTTTGTCCAAGAAATTAACTGCAGGAGTTTTTTCCCCAGTAATTTAATACAATTTTCAGGTAGCACATTCCAAGGGCAATATGTATATTTCTCAAAATCTGAGGGGAACAGCTGGATCCTGCGGTCTGTCGTGAAAACTAGACTGGTGGCAGGTTCAAGGGTTTTCCATTTCAGAAGCTGGAACCATTCTGACCAACGGATTTGAAATGATTCCAGATATACCAAGTCCTCCCCCCCCCAAAAAAAAACCATATGAAGGTACAGAAAAGAACCAGGTTGTTCTTAAGCATTAATCACTACTTGAGTATGGAGAATCCACAAATACAGCCATTGTGGACTTCAACCTTAACCCTGGATAAAACCAAGAATTCCTTCAATAACACTATAATTGTGTAGTGTGAATGAGCTCCTGGAATGTTTGAAGCACCCTTGAAGCAGAATGCAGAATAATCAAAGATTTTTATATGTCTACCTTTGTACAATGTTTTCTTGTGGTGGGAATACCATAACAATTATTTCAAATGTCACTATAGATGTTTTTCATATGGTTTGCAATGTCAAGGCTTGGCTACCAGTCCTGAAGAACAGCAAGGTTAAGACTCAACCAATGCAAATGAGAAACAGCCTGTGGTCAGGGGATTCACAGCAATGAGCACCAATTGGCAGACATTAATCCTCTTTTGCACATCCTCCCATCCTAAGGACTGCCATTAGCAACAGAACAAGACATTTGCAAATCACTCCTCCCTTCCCAGGGTCACAAAGGATATATATATCCAATCCTTTTCCAGGCTATCATTCTCTGAAGATGCCAGTCACAGATGCTGGTGAAATGTCAGAAAGGAACATGGCCTTCTAGAACATGGTCACATAGCCCAAAAGCCCTACAAAAACTATTTCTTTATCATGTACAATTGACTACCATGTGTCTTTGCACACTGGAATGGAATCAAAATGCAAATATCTGGAGTTAATCTCAGCAGTAGGATTTAAAAACTTATTCAAAATACATGCATACCTTGGAAGGGATGTTATTTTGCCCCATTTCTCTATACAAAAGCGCCGTAACCCATTGCTTCCTCGAAGGGCTGCAAACCCCTCATATGGTACACTAGAAGTCCCCGTGACAAACTGCAGTAACCGTAGCCTTTGTTCATTGTTGAATCTCTCTACTGCTGCCCAGAACCACCGTATTACAATATGTCCATCATGGTAACCTAAAACAGAAAGTGTGTAAAAGACAAATGGATTAGAAACATTCAAAGGGAAGCAACAAATGGTTATGAAGATGAAGTATAAGAGAATGATTTTCTGTCTTCTCTTGCTATTTTTCCCCTAGCCTAGCTTGTAGCAGAGCTGAGTGCTTTTTAATCTTCATGGAACATGTTTTGCATCAACTGGTTTACCAAGGATCCTGTGTATATGATCTAGAATCCTTCTACATTTACAGAGGACTCTGAAATAGGTCATTTTGTGTAGGGTACTTTGCAGGCCTGTTGTCGCTCATTGGCACTCTGAATGAACAGAACACATGCCAATTTCTTCAGTGGAACACATTTTAAGGGAAGAGCAGGACAGTGAGCAAATGGCCTTTTAGGGAAGCTTGCCACCTGATACTAATCTTCTCGTTGAAGAAACCACCCTATGTATGACGGAGTCTGCTGAAATACAATTTAAACACCACAGATCTAAATGACTGCAATAAGCAACATACTCAGAATTTGGTGTGACAAACTGCATAAATACAGCCACCTACCAAAACTGTACATGTATGTATCAGGTCTAAAATACATTGCAGAAATAATCCAGTTTGAGACTGCTTTAACTGTCTTGGCTCAATGCGAAGGAATTCTGGGAACTGTAGTTTTGTGAGACATTTAGTCTTCTCTGTCAGAGAGCTCTGGTGCCACAATAAACTACAATTACTAGGATTCCCTAGTACTGAGCTGGGACAGTTAAAGCGGGCTCAAACTGGAGGATTTCTGCAGTGTGTTTCAGGACTTAGTCTTGACAAAGGCAAGCAAGTAATTTAAAAAAAATATTAATACCTATCACTTTTATGTATTTCACTGCAAGTTCTCAAGATTATAGCACATGCCAAGATTTTCACATGACATTGCAAAGCATATGAAAAACATCTATAGTGACATTTGAAATAATTGTTATTGTATTCCCACCACAAGAAAACATTGTACAAAACTAGACTTATACAAAATATTTGATTATTCTGCATTCTGCTTCAAGGGTGCTTCAAACATTCCAGGAGCTCATTCACACTACACAATTAAAGTGTTACTGTTCCACTTTATCAATATGGAATCATAGTGTTTCTAATCTGGTGAGGCACTGGAGCACTCTGGCTAAGAATTCTAAATTAGTTGTTGTGTGCCTTCAAGTTGTTTCAAACTTATGGCGACCCAAAGGTGAACTTGTGGGTTTTTCTCAGCAAGAATTGTTCAGAGAGAGTTTGCCACTGCCCACCTCTGGGGCTAAAAGTATGTGACTTGCCCAAGATCACCCAATGGGTTTCTGAGGCCAAGAGAGGATTTGAACTTTGGTCTCCAGATTCCTAGTGTAGTTTTAAACTAGAGTCATAGTCCAACCCTCAAACCACTACACCATGTTGGCTCCCAGGAATTCTAAATACCCTTCCCTAAAGTGCAAATCCCAGGATTCCATGCAGTGGAACCATGGCTGTTAAATTGGAACAATAGCACTGTAACTATGTAGGATGAAGTGGGCCCTGAGCACTGTTAAATTCCCCCATTTGATCATATCAGCCTTATCCACAGTCATCTTTTAGCACTGATACAATCTTAGTGGCATACTGTAATAACAACTAGACACATATCAGTATATAGTACACATATAGTACAAGGAATGTCAAGAATTTTTATGATCGCTGCAGGTTCACAAAGGAGAATCATCTGTGACTGCAGTTCTATGGTCTTGTAATAAATGGATAGTTCCTGCATAGTACTTCTAAAAATTGTCTATCTAGGCTAGAAGTTGAAGATAAGAAAGCATAGTATGGTTACAAGTGGCAGGGCGAAATCAGCAGTGCTATAACTCAAGAGTTCTGGCACATAGTCTTCTATAAGCCAGCCTTCCATAACATGGTAACCTCCAGGTGTTTTTAGACTTCAAGCCCCATGATCACTCACCAATGGCCATATTATCTAGGGCTCACAGGGTTGGAAGAGACCACAAGGGCCTTCTAGTCCAACCCTCTACCATGCAGGAACTCACAATCAAAGCAACCCCAACTGATGACCATTCAGCCAAAGAAGGAGGGGAATGGCATGTGAACGGCAGTCCAAAATATCTGGAAGCGACCAAATAAGGTCAGTTTGTCCCATATAAAACAAATGATTTTCTGCATAATTTCTCTTAGATCTGTGAGAATAACTTCCAGCAGGAAAATGAGAGTAAGGATAGATGAAATGGAAGATGGTAAGGAAAAGCAACTGCATAGTTTACCACCCCGATATTCTGTGTTATTGCGCCAGTCATTAAGGTCTATTTCAGCTGTTCCGGCTATAACCAATTCTAGTTCTCTAGCATCGAACACAGAGACAAGCCTTGAGTCTACAACCTAAAAGATAAAGCATAAAGTTTTAAATATCTTTGCAATAAACAATAAAGTGCAAAAATAGTATTGGCAAACAGACAAACAAATACATCTGCAAATCTGCTATCCTATCTAGGCTAAATACTGTATATTGGTACATACCTTGCAATTGCATACTCAGCATCAGAGAGATGAAGGAAGTTCTTACTATACGCACATTTTATGGCCATATAGGCTTATTCATTACTTTCTTCACAAAGTATTTGCAGTTTAAATTATTTATCTCTCCTACCACTCACCCCACTAATAAGCTTCAAAGGTATATGTATAACATATAAACTTCAGTTACTTCAGATAGAAACAGCTCTGCACTGTCCGCTTTGTGCTAGAAAAATCTTCAAATGTATTAGTAACTCTCTAGAACAAAGAATACAGAATTATATATGTGTTTTGGGGGGGTCTTTTACAATGATTGATTCAATGATTTTTTTAAAAAAATTAAAAAACGGTAGACTACATCTCTAGTCTCTATAAACTAATAGTAGGTTTTTTAAAAACATTATGGGCATCAGTAGTTTGGTCAAACAAGTTTAATCTTTTCCCGAAAGAAATACTGATTATGTAGTATCAATCATATAACCTATACAGACGTTCCTATTAGGACAGAAAGACAGATTTTGTTTCTTTGCCAATTGGGTTGCCTTTGTGCCTGAGAGGCTGACAACTTGACTATCAAATGTTGCTACTTACTTCGTAGAAGCCACGGACTAGAGCCTCTGTTTGCTGAACAACCCCTCTTTCCACTCTCCACTTCACCATTCTTTCAATATATTCCTTCTTGTTCTTTTCAGTCACCTGTGTATTTGCACCCCCAGATTTTAACTCCCGTTCTGTTACCTAGGAAGCAAATCAGTGACCAAAAATAAATATTAGGTAGCAATGCAAACGAATTCACAGCAACAAGTGTTTCAAGACTCAGAATTTTGTGAGACATTTAGCCTTCTCTGTCAGAGCTCTCTTGCCACAATAAACTACAATTCCCAGGATTCCCTAGCACTGAGCCAGGGTAGTTAAGGCAGTCTCAAACTGGTTTATTTCTGCAGTGTGCTTTGGACCTAAGGAGATTATTGCACTGACTTTCCTCCTACGCTAGACATGGGATGTTAACTTAAATAGGCAGATTTTATTGTGCACTCCTGTGGCTGGGCAGTCACATCCTGTACCCAATTTGGGCTTCTTCCACATCTTTTAAAGAATAGAAAAATCCCATTCTTTAAAAGGTGTGGGAGAAGTCAAGATTGGGTACAGGATGCCTACCACCCAGGCACAAGTGTTCACAATAAAATCCATCTATTTAAATTTACATCACATGTCTACACCAGGAGGAAAGGAAGTGCAACAATCTCCCAAATTAGTTAGGAGCTGTTCATTTTAGCATATCTTTCCAAAGGATTATAGAGATGATAAAATGAGATCATTCCCATGTATGTCAGCCTAAATTCTTGGGAGAAAGGGAGGTACACAAGTTATGGTGGCATAACAATACATATATTTAAAATAGTTTAGTTTAATACTTATATATATGATTCGTACACAATTGCAGCTTTCACCCAACAAGAGAGAGAAGTATTACAATATTTAAGTTTTATACTGCTAAATTACTCTGAAGAACAGGTATTCATTTTAAAAATCCCTGTCATTTTCATATTTGTGTTCGTTTGTTTTAAATTATTAGTTAATTATAATCCATATTTGGTGGGAAACCAGTTACATGTAGTGGATACTGCATGCATGTAAGTTTCATTCCCACTGATCCACGAATACCCTGGGCCATTCAATCTGTCTGGTACCTTAGTAAGTTCACTAGACTTTTGTGGAGTTAAAACTATAATAAACCCAATGAATGCTGTATTGGATTCATTCTGCCTTGGCAGAGGGATTTATTCTTAAAACAATTAACAGCATGCACACCCCATCCGTGGTCTTGCCATCCACAGCTTTAAGCTTACATGGATGGTAAGCCTTGGATACTATAGTAGCGTGGGAAGCCATTGAAACGAATGGGACTTGAGGGCCCACATTTTGTGATATATGCAGGTGGAGTGAGGGGTCCAGAACTGATCCCCTGTATATACAAAGGGCCCACTGTACAGCACAGATGCGTCAATCCTATTATTCATTATTTGCAAATTTCCCTGAATAATCTCTTGCAGTACGCATACACATTATTGCAAATCATATTTCTGACCTCTTTGTCTCCCTGCTGGTTTTATTGAAAGCTTTCTCAGTCAACTTCCTTCTCCCTTCCAATATTACCAAGCTCAGCTGCATCAATCTACTTTGCTTCTTCTCATGTTTTTGAATGTCTTCTGTTTCTTATTCTCTATCTCCCTTCATTTTCTGCCATTTAGTCCAAGTTAATCAAATTTTTCCAGTTTTAATGTTTCATGTCTATATTTGCATACTCTTGGAAGTTTATCTCCTACACATACATACTTACCTGTCCAAACACTTCCTCATTAACTGTGAAAGTGAGGTCCAGGATATCAGTGATATTATTGTCCTTCATCCACTGTAAACTTTGATGGAACTCTTCATCCAGATACTCCAAGTCACTAAGGTCACATGGTCTGATTTTGCAAAAGAACACAAACAATGCTGTAAACCTCTGGCTTCTAATTTACTGCACACACAACAATGTATCCCCATTTCAAAGTCAAGCAACTATGAAAATTTACTCAATAGCATGGGAAAGTTTGCACTTCTGACTTGTAGCCACGATTGCTAAATGGAACCAGAAAGATTGTCCAGCGTTGGAGACAATGCGTGGCCTTTATGTCTTATTGTGGATTTCTTAGAAGCATCTGGCTGCCCACTCTTGGAAACTAGAAGCTGAGCTAGTCAGACCTGTGACCTGGTTCCATACAGCTTTTATACTTGTCCGGCTATGTGTCAGATGAGGGGTCACAGCACAGGTATATAAAGCATGCTTCTTGTAATATGTGGGGAAAAGGAAAATTTGTGTTTACATGGTCTGAACATGATGCAATATAGTTATTATTGGTTCTCTCCCCCTCATCAAACCCTGACTTCCCATCAAGAAGCAAACTGAACTTGATTCCACCACAACATGTAAAATAAAGGGGTTGTGGACAGAACACTACAAGTGAATAGAAGATGTGTACTTTCAGAAATTAATGCTAGAGAAGCGAATTCAAATTTACTCTAGTGACTAGTAGGATACAGAACCCAAATTAGCATTTGAATCCCCATAGTCTGGCCTCATGTTCTTCACCCTTTCTTGTTGCACTTCTTCCCCTCATGCCTAATTCCTATGGCTGTTCCAACCCATGAGGCTTAGCATAGGGCAAAGAACATTCTGGAAAGCATAAAACATTGCTTGTTGCATACTTCACTTTTAAGTACTGATTGTGGGTGCCATATACTGTAACTTGAGGGCTGGATTGAGGGCAATGGAAACATGCTCAATTTAATACAATAGGGCTTATTCCTATGGATGGACGTATAATCCCCCCACTCCAAAGGGAGAAAATCTTGCATCGACCCTCCATTACAAATACTCACAGCCTTAACAATGCTTTGTAGAACGGCCTTGTGAAGAAAGCATCAAGAAGGTACTGGTGAATAAGAGCAAGGCCAAGGATACGACCACTAAACCGAAACCTGCCATACAAAAGAAAACAATGAATGACGTGTTTGTAATTCAGGAGACCAAAATTTGGAGCATGTGTTTATGTGTGTGCATATGTGTTTTCAAGTTGCATGTTAACATATGGTGACTCCATGAATTTCATAGGATTTTCCTAGGCAAAGAATACTCATAGGTGGTTTGTCATTGCCTTCATCTGAAAAATAGCTTACAGTATCTGGTATTCCTTAGTAATCCCCTATCCAAATACTAACCAGGCCTGAACCTGCTTAGCTACTAAGAAAAGACAGGGCCTAGGGCAGTCACAACCTTATGTTGAGGTTGAGTCAGATGAATCACGTCCAGTGAATGTAGAAAGCTCTTAATATAGCAAGTAAAATTGAAAGATTTTGGTTAACTGAATTTGTACACAAGACATTGCAACACTGAGTGATGAACATGCTTGAGCCATCCCAAAGATCTGAAATACATAACAATTTGTCAAACTGCCAATTACAGTTAATCCTTTGAACATGACCTGAACATGACCTGAAGATTAAAGCCTTATTTCACTCTATCAGACATCTTACCTATATGCACAGGATACTATTTGGTAGCTGACTGTTAAAGTTCTTTCAATTCCAGAGAAAGTGCTTATGGTATTACAATATATTTTAACACATGAGTACAGTATATGCATATGACTCTTGCAGGTGTTTTCACACCTGAGACAAAAGTCAATTGCTTGGTATGCTTTAAACAAAATGTTTTACTTACATTGAAATGCAGTGTATTGTGGGAGGAAACAAAATACATGAAGATGGTAGAAAGGTGATTAAAGCCAGATCTTAAAGTATGTATATATGTCAGTGTGGAAACATTTTTTTCCTCTTAAGTTGTTAACATAGGCACTGAAGGAAAATCTCAATGAAACCTGGGCAAAATTTTCCTTATTCTGTCGGGAAAGAGGAAAACAGAGAGCGATGCTCTTGCAGTGCAAGAGCATAGTCACATTCTCACTTATTTCCATGAGGCACATATAGAAAAATTTCCCAAACTGTCAAGTGAGTAATTGTCTAATCCACTGTATTAGATTACTTGAGAGTAATTTCCTTTTTTATCTGTAATCATTCCGTGGAAGAGGTTCTTCCATAGTAGTCTCTCTTGCTTACAAAATTCTTTATCGTGTAACACCAGTAACAATAATAGTAATATTTAGAGACATAGCCATGTTAGTCTGGAATATCAGACTAATATCTTTTAAACCAACTGAGTGGAAGATGTTTCATACATACATTTTCATAGATTTGGATCTGCTTCTTCAGATGTAGTAATAATAATTCTATAACTTTTGCTGCTTGCAGCAAGTATGTTTCTGCTTAAGGTTGATTAATAATTTTTATTAATTTAATTAGATTTAGTTTCTGCATAGGCGCATTTGCAAGTACAGATAAGAAAATAAGACAGAAACTAGACAACATAAAATGTGTGATAGATTGCATGAATGATAACAAAAAGACAATTAGTTTCCATGATAATACACCTGCTCCCAGTGATGGAGACTAACAACACTGGCCCCATTCAGGTCTCAACAAATTTTATATATGGGGGTAGATGGGTGGGTTCTACTGTACTAGTTTTTAGACTATGAACTACATGCAGGTCACAGCTGAGATATCTTGATTAAGCCTGATACTTGTTTATGTTTTTAAGTAAGGTGTATACTCAATATGGAGTAGGGGGCATTTTTCAGAAGAAGAGGAAAATCAGGAGCCTTCAAATGGTACTGGATTATTGTACATGGATTCCTGGAAGAGCTAGCAGAAATCTTTATAGAGATCCTAACATTGATTTTACACACAGATTTTTCATTATGTGTGGATCAGGCACACAGATGCCGGAAAACTTCCTTTTATCACAAATTGCAGGCATATGTATATAGGGGGCCTGAACAGACAGGCAAAAATAAAGCTGCTTCAGATCACTTTCTAGGTTTGCTGTGTAAATGATGCATGCGTCCTAAGAGTCCAAAAGCCATGCCAAAACCACGCTCCAGTCCTAAGGACTGGAGTGCATCTTTGGCATAGCTTCTGGCCTCTTAAGATGCGAGTATCATTTAAAAAGCATATCTCCAAAGTGACCCGAAACAGTTTTATTTTGGCCTGTCTGTTCGGGTCCCAAGTAAAACAAACATATAGGTAATATCATCACATACTACATGTGTAAAGGTAGTCCCTTAACATGAATGTCTAGTCATAACCCAACTGTAGGAGGGGGCAGTTATCTCTGTTACTAAGCCGAAGAGCCAGCGTTGTCTGAAAATGACTTCGGTGGTCATATGGCCAACAGTGTTTTTTTGTTTCCACACTAACTGGGTGAATCTAGGAGTAGAAATCCAAAAACCTAACTATCCAAGCCTTGGTTTTAAAAATGTTCTTATGAGAATTAATTCTAGCCTTTCTGTAGAGTAGTATGGTGCTTCTTTTTTCATTTTTTGTTAATTAATATTGGAAAATAAATCATTGCAATAGATAACAATTGCAGCTTAAATTAATGCAATAGAGAACAATTGATGCTTTATAGAACACATTCCTCAGGATTGCCTTCAGAGAAAAGTATGAACTTTTTCCACCAGGCAAATCTACTGAAGGTGTGGTGTCACTTGGGTGCTAGTCTCCTATGATTCCATCTCCTCCTTGAAACTGCCAGAGTTCTGAACGTATGCATGGATGTTTGCCCACAAATCACCCTCTCTAGCTCAAATGGTACTTGGCATTGACTTTTTGCTGATACCTTTACCATGAACACCTGCTTCCTTTCTGACATAATCTGTTCTTTCAGCACTTTGAGCAAATTGTCAACACTTTTCTATATCGGCTCATTTATCTGCAGATCTCTCTGACAGTTCCTTTTATATGGCCTGACTATGCATGCTTATGCAGAAATAAATTCAACAGGAATCTTAAATCTGAGTGAGTAGTCATCAGACAGTGACCTTAGAGACAAAACCTTTCCCTCTCACACTATTTCTATCATCTCCAGTAGTGCTGAGAAATTACTAGCATCTATTTAATATCCACATCTGATAACGTTCCCTGGGGCACTTGTCAGTACAGCCAGTACGGAGGAAGTGTAATCAAATCAGGAACAAAACTTGCGTTTGAAATGAGCTCCACATTACCAACTGCACTGTGCTAAAACTCAGCAAGGGATTAATAGCCAAGGTAATAACATCCTGTTAAACCATCCTGGAACGATAGCAAATGTATTCATATTTTTCCCTGGTGTTATTTTCTATTATCTTACTTTATGACTCACTGAGGGCTTTATCTCTTATGTAATTTTAAAAAGAATATTCTTTTTTAAAAAATAAGGAAGAAAGACAAGGCACGTTTGTTATATGGCTTCATTCCTTTTCTCCTCATCTCACCTTCTGCAACTCTACAACAGTCAAATAGCTTCCCTCAACTCAGAGCCTTCCAGATGAGTTGACTTACAACTCACATCATCTATAGCCAGTACAATCAGGCGATGGTGGTTGAAAATGAAATTGGAAAATTGAGCACAGCATACCTGGAGATTGTTGGCTTGAGGAAGACTGGTTTACATACATTTAGGATTGCTCATAGTTCAGTTCCTCAAAATTTGGACATAGCTCCCTTGCATAATATGTAAATTATCTGTTCATTGTGCAACTTATGGACAAACAAGCACATGCATGTAGCTAATCACCCACTCAAAATTACTGCTTTCCAAACAGGTTTATACATAGGAAACAGAAGTGGATTTCTACATTATACTGACATTTGAGTAGCTGTACACTACAACCCTTGCATTCACAGGGGATATGTTCCTTATGGTATTTTATTTCCAGTGTAAGTTGATCATAGAGTCATGCTGTAGTATCTCCAGATGCCTAGAGATACCGTTTCTCCCCAGAAGTGGGTAAGTGAAACTGTGGTTACAGAAGCTGTTGCTACATGGGCCAGTAACCAGGCATACTGTACAACGGATTAGATGAGGACAAATAAATTGAAACTCATACCAGATAACACAGTGGTGCTCCTGGTCAGTCAAAAGGCAAATCAGGAATACAACCTCTGCTGGACAGGGATACACTCCCCCGGAGATACAGGTTCAGGAGTCTTTAGTCACTGCATAGACTCCTGGAGTGTTCAAAACTGTCATCGGGTAAAAAAGCTACACCTAGAGTATTAACAGGGCTAGTGGCAGGGAGCATACAACTCTGTTCCAGCAGCTTCATTGGCTGCTGATTTGCTTCCAGTCACAATTCAAAAAGTTGGTTATGATGTATAAAGCCCTATATAGCTTAGGTCCAGGCTGATAGACCATATCTCCCTGTACGAGCTTGCCCAGACCCTGAGAAAGTACAATGTATAATCACTGTACAATGAACAATGGATATGCATGATAAATAATAATAATAATAATAATATGAAAGAGTTGAAGATGAAAAAGATAGAATACCTGTGTGAACACAAAATATTAAAGAAAGGTAGTGTTTGTGTAATGGGGCTGGGTTAGCTCTGACTGGATTTAGCATTGCTAACCTCACTCCCCCTCTACCAAAGATGTCAGCAAAATTATACTTTCAACCAGTTTATCTTTTTAATGCTATTAAAAGAAAAAGATTGACTTCTTAACAAAGAACCATGCTCATTCCCCAATGGAAATAAAACATCCAGTTAAATGTTTACCTTTTTTTGATCTAGCACTGAGAAAAAGCTTGTGTTTCTTACATTTCTGTAAATGAGCAACTGTTATTTTATTGTATTCTACCAACTTTTCTGGCACCTACTGAAACATTACCAATGTGCTGCATTACTAGGAGTGAAAAGTGCTTTGTGGAATGAAAACGATACAGGAATACAATTTTAGCAGCAGAGCTGTACACAACAAATACTCTGTTGAGAGATGTGTAAACATCAACTGGAAAAGTACTGATATTTCTGACAAGTACAACAATACTTTTTGAGAAGTTGGGGCTTATATTCAAATGTTGAAAGACCTGTATCATCTCACCCAGCCTTTTGAGATTTAGGGCAAGGGCCTTTATTTGCATCTTTCTTGATTCTGTTACGTTCTATCCCATTCACACAACTGTATAAATAAGCTTTATAACTGAGGCCTTAATATTTATTTATTTTTATTTATTAAAGTATTTATATCCCGCCCTTCAGCCTTAAAGACTATGAGAGCGGCTAATATCACTAATATCACTTAGTACTGCAACCAAAGAAGTGGCTTTTTATCCACACAGACACATACGCACAAACTATGCTAAAATAAAAACCAATTAGCCTTTAAAGTGCTGCCACGATGCTTTTTCCTCCATTTTACAAATGCTCTACTGAGTTTTCTCTTTAGTCACTTCATCATGCAAATGGTGATTAGTGGAGACACTTAAGGGTTTAGTTGAAGTATTTAACACTGATGAAGTTAAAGAGTTCTTTAACAGCATCACAGCTGTGTGGGTAAGGAAAATTAACAGTGTAAATACAGCAAATATTCCAGGGCCTCAATGGTTAAGGGTCCCCAACTGCTGCTAGAGCTAGACAGATATACATGTTTCTTGTACTGTCAAGTTGTCAAGAGAGAAATGCGCTGAGAAGATGGAGGCTGTTACCCTTTTTCTCTCCCTTTTCTCTCGACTGGCTTATAGCATTAACTATCCTCACCAGTCTTATTTTCTAGCTGCAGAGTGCAGAAAAAGGTAGGTGCTGTATAGAGATATAAAGCTGCAGTTACTTTATAGTCCTGCCACATAAACAAAGGATTTCAAGAGTTTTCTCCCCACTGATGAGATATGAGAGCACAGTTTTCAGGGTTTTTCTTCCATTTAGAAACATTTTGCTGAAAAAAAACTGTTAGTGCAAAAACTTTGCATTTTTACCACAAAGTGATTTTTTTTTTGCAAGTACATTTTTTCATAAAGGAAACATCCTTTCTTGTGAAGGACCTACTCATTCTTCATCTACCTTCTATTCCTAGCCTCTCTTTTAAAGCTGTTATGTCATTGCATTTGCACCAGCAGGAAAGGCAGTCTCACGTTTGCAAAGCCATCTCTTCCCCTAAGACTGCAGTGCCTTTCCTCAAAGCAAGATATGTATTGTAGATAAAATGGCAACTGCTCAGCCACTATTTCAATGCACTGGCAGCAAAGGCTTTTCTGAGTAGCTTTGTGCATTTTCATCTCAGAGCATGGCATGGAAGAGTTTCTGCCCAGAGTTACTGTTGGTCCCGGAAAATCATGGACTGAAAAAACTAAAAAAGGTTCCAGCTGTATGGGGGCAACTGAAGGAGTAAATCCCAGACTTTTCCTCTGTCTTAGGCTGATGGGTAGGTAGGTCAAGACGTGGCAATGGCGATGGAGCAGGAAATCATGCAAGAAAACTGGCACTGGCAGGAGCCTCATCTTGCCCTGCAGGCTCTGGTTGCTACTGCACAGGGGTAGCATTGCCAGTTTTGCCACCTTATTCTTCTACTCTCTACCCCCTTCCCCTGACAGCCCCAGAAGGCAGGAAAGGAAAGGAAGAAAACAGAGATGGCCTTGTGTTGTGTGTTGATTGTATTGTGGCTTGAGTCTAGGACTAGGTAACACAGTGGAACTTCCACTTCCAAACAGCCTTGAGAGTAAAATCTCTGGGACTGATTGGAAGCCTCCTTCTCTTCTCTTTAGCTTGGTACTGGTACTGCGGTTGAAATATAATAGTAGCAAATGTGCAATGATTAATGTGTTGAATTTGCATAATCAGAATGCAAATTGATAAATATGCATACAGTAATTATAAAGCTTGCATACTGCATGATATGCAAATTAAATGCTCAGAAATAAGGGATTGAATATGACATTCTAATAGCAGGGACCTGTGTACTCCCCCTTCCATCTCTTTTCCTCCTTCCATCAAATATCTGATAGTAGTAGAGTAAGTTCTCCTTCAAAAAAATGTCAGCAAGTGCTGGATGTGTATTAACCCCCTTTCTCTGCATCCCTCATTCACTATGTATATGTATATGCAAATACTAGTATTCCAAAATATGAAACACTTCTGATTCCAAGCATTTTGGATAAGGGAGGCTCAACCTCTCGTACACATTTAAAAGGAACAATTGCTACTGATGGGCAATATTTGCTGCTTGCTTTCATTCATTAAATTACTTCACAAGCTATACAACAAGTTCCTTCAGTTCAATTTATTCATTCAGTTTGTTCTAAGATGATTCAGAATACGACTGTTGGGATGTGGATATAGGAGAGATCTAATCTTTGATCAAAAATAATATTGCAACACACCTACCATACTTCATCTGGTGAGGAGGTTACTCATGTTGGTTTGAGCTGTCTTTACCTTTCAAATACTTTCTTTAATGCTGAATAAAATAGTTTAAAAACTAAAAGCTGTATTGTTCACGCACTGGAATATTACAGGAAAGGTGTTAAATCTCAACCTTTCCATAAAAGCAAAATACTTTCCAGTCATTATGTCTCTGTTTCCACTCAGCTTGCACAGACTCCAGTGCTTTGATCTGTTGACTCTGGAACCTGAATGCTTTTATTTTTTTACAGAAAGAACGAGGCAAAAAGTAAGCTATTACCAAACTTTTTACTAAGCTCTTACATAAACTATTACAGAAGCTGAGTTACAAAGAATGTGCATTTTCCAGTTCTTCAGTCAGAGACATAGTTAACATTTCATCTCAACCTTATCTGACATTGAAATATTCCCTTCTATGTCCCAGGACATAGATACTCACCTTTGTGAGGGGGAAGTTCAGTCAAAGAGTATTGGCACACAAGAAGGAGAAGGAGAACCAAAGGCCCATGGTGAGGATGAGGAGTTAGAGCACGAGGTGGCAGGGGAGAAATGGTGGCAAAACATTTGAAACAGTGGTGGCAAAACATTTGAAACTGTTCACATTTGGAAGCCTGCTTAAGCTTTGAGAGTTTTGCCAGGACTTGGCTGGCAAGTTGGGAATTGCTGCTCCAGCCTTCTTTCATCAGACAGACCAAGAGAAGAGGTAGCAGAAGAAAAATCGTTTGTATATGTGGTGGGGACAAAGACTTGAAGTTGTGTAGGAAAGGCATGTCTCTGGGAAAGTAGGGGGAGATATACCCAGAGTTGATTCTTCAAAAATGTCCTTCACTTCATTCGCCTCTCTGAGATTGAGGGTCCTTCCTCAATGAGGAGAAAAGTGGGGAGCAGCTGTGCCCCCCTCCACACCATTGAAGAAGGATTGAGAGTCTTTCCTTGCCCAGGAAAATCTTTTCCTTTTGCACCCAGTCACCTTGAGAGTAGCAATGAAGCAGCCGTCTGAGCAGTGATCGAGAAGCCTGTTGCCTTTGATGCAAAGCTGGTGTGGGTGAGAGAGGCTTCTCAGTTGTTGCTCTGCCAGCTGCTGCTTATAGCTCCCAAAGCAACCAGGTTCAAAGGGAGCAGCAACCAAGCAGTCAGTCAAGCAGTGGCCGAGACATCTCTCGCCCATGCCAGCCTTGAACACTGCTCCATTTGCACCCTGTCACCCTGGGAGCAGTAACTGAGCAGCTGGCGTTCCTTCTGCTATAAGCCTGGCCTGGGTGAGAGGAAGAAGCAGGCCTGAGCCATTGCTGCTGCTGCAGAGTTGACCCTCAGCATCTGCGGGGGATCCATTCCGCCCCCGCCCCCTGTATATACCAAAATGTGCGGATGCTCAAGTCTGCATTGTCCCCAATGACGGCACATGCACACAGCTGCGCAGGCATTGGGAACAACAATGCTGCCATTGGAACTGCATTTGCAGTTGCACCAATGGGAGAAGGAGGACGAGGACCAACAGGCAGCCCCAGGCCAGCTAGGTAGGCACCCACCACCCCAAGTGAGACTTTCTGGGTACCAAAGGGTGTGGGTGGGTGAAGGTACCCACCAGGAGAGTGGTGTGGGGTGCCCTCGGCAGAGGCTGTTCTGATGCCATAGGTCCCCTGTGCATCACAGAGTGGGTGACACCCACCTTGCTCCTACCAGCCAGGCAAAGGGTGACCAGGGAGAAAAAGGGGACATAGGGCAGCTGGTAGGGCAGTGGGAAGAGTTGCGAAGTACCAAGGCGGATGCCACCCATTCCATGAGGGATAGGGGAGGGAGGCGGTGCCACAACCGTGTCAGCTGGGAGTCCGAGAGCAGCAGCACGACTTTCGCCAAAGGCACTGCAGGCATCCCATGCCCCTCTCCCGCCTGGCACCCTCTCCCACCTGCACCCCCAATGCCGGCAAAATCTACCTTGGGGCAATGGGTGCCTAGCTAGCTGGCCTGGGCTTCCTGCTGGTTCTCGTCCTCCTCCTCCTGTATGTTCCTTCCATGGGTGCAACGGCAAATGCAGTCCCTAATGGCGCCACGCACACACTGCGATTACTAATAATTACTGGACACACGTTATAAGAAAATAAATAAGATATAAAATAATAATAATAACAACAGTCCCAAGATACTATAAGATCCAAAGATGAAATCTTAAATGATATAGCAACAAAACTATCTGCAGCTTTATTTATAGATTTGTTGTTGTATCATTTTAGATTTCCATCTTTGGATCTTGTAGCATCTTGGGACTAGTTCTCCTCTTGATATTATAATGTAAAATTGGGAACTTTATGATCCGCTGGTACCTTTTCTCAAGAGCTGCAACATTATTTTTTGGTATACAGAATTACTAGTCTAATTCAGTGTTACTGAAAGTGGTGGTCTGCAAACACAGAATAACAACAGCACACAAAATGGCACTAGCCCTTGGCACACTGAGAAAAAATATTGCCGGTCACCTACATCAGCTAGCTTGTGAAACACTGGTCTAGTTAACATTCTAGAGAACATTCTACCTCAGGGCCTTTTGTTTTTAGGCATAATGCTTATAATGGGAGAGCTGACTAGACAGGAAAATGTTAATATCTGTCCATTGTCTGTTAGACATGGACCTCCTATTCTGGGTCAGAAACTTCTGACGGACAAATCATTTCCAGCACCAGATGATGGAGCCGGGAATAGCCTGGGAGCAGGAATTGAGGTTGTGTGGGGGCAAGGAAGGTATGGCGGCAACAGTGTGAACAAATGTTACAAAAGAAGAAGGGATCGATGTCTGATATCTATCCCTTCTTCAGTTCACCCTGTTTCCCAAGATAACATGGAGAGCGCACCAACCATTCCACAATCCCTTAATCTGCTCCTTTGCAATGTCAGGTCGGCCAAAGGTAAGACTCATATCATCCACGATCTTCTCGTGGATGAACAGGCCGACCTGGCATGCTTCACCGAGACTTGGCTGGGAGATGCCAGTGCTGCTACCTGGGCGCAGGCCCTCCCAGCCGGCTACACGGTTAGTGAGCAGATAAGGGAAAGTGGGCGGGGGGGCGGTGTGGCAGTAGTTCACAAAACTAACCTAACTTTGATCAGGAAACCTGTCCGGAAAACGATCCACATCGAGTGTGTGTACCTTGGCCTGAAGACCAGGGATAGTTTGGGGATTCTGTTAGTATACCAGCCACCCCGTTGTCTAACAGATTCCCTGACTGAGCTGACTCAGCTGGTCTCTGAGTTGTTGTTGGAGTCTCCCAGACTTCTTGTATTGGGTGACTTCAACATTCCTCTTGAGATCAGCTCTTCTGATCTATCTGGAGTAGCTCGGGAGTTAATGGAATCCATGACAGGCATGAACCTATCCCAATTGGTCAACGGGTCTACCCATTGCGTGGGTCACACACTCGATAGAATCTTTAGTACGGAACAGGAATATCCGTGGGCAGAGGTAACCAAAACCTCCGCACTGTCATGGACGGATCATTTCCTGATCAAGTTGGAACTAAAAGCCACTTCTGTCCCCCCCGGGGGTGGTGGACCCATTAGAATGGTCCGCCCTCGAAGACTAATGGAACCAATTGGTTTCCAGAAGGCCTTAGAGGGTTTAATGGTTGGCAACGCCGGTGACTCTGTCGAAGCTTTGGTGAATACCTGGAACACCGATCTTCCCAAGGCTCTCGACGCAATCGCCCCCAAGCGTCCTCTCCAACCCGCTCCAAATCGCAAACCCTGGTTCTCGGAGGAACTCAGGGAGATGAGGCGGGTTGGACGACGACTAGAGCGCAAATGGCGGAAGACTCGACTCTTCTCCGACAGAACTCACCATAGGCAGCATCTTCGCGCCTATCAGGAGGCTTTGCGTGCAGCGCGGAGATCCTTCTGCTCTGCACGCATCGCGTCTGCAGAGTCCCGCTCAGTAGAGCTGTTTAGCGTTGTGGGGGAGCTGACGCGGGTGCCCCCTGCGCCAAATCCCCTACTGGACCCAACAACAGCCTGCTGTGATGAGTTTAACACCTTCTTTGCAGACAAAATCTCTCGGATAAGGGCCGACTTGAATGTCAATGTTTTGTCAGAGCCCATAGGTGAGGTGTCCGATAACTCCGTTGCTGTTTCTTTACTGGATGAATTTCAACCTGCAAGTACCGAGGACGTGGACAAGCTCCTTGGAAGTTTGAGAAAGACGACTTGCCCTCTCGATCCTTGTCCATCTTGGCTGGTCGCCCAGGGAGGGGACGCAGTGAGAACATTCCTTCGGGATGTGATCAATGCGTCCCTCAGGGAGGGTTCTTTACCATCTTGTCTAAAGGAGGCGGCCGTTAGACCCCTCCTGAAGAAACCCTCCCTTGATCCCTTGGATAAAAACAACTACAGGCCAGTCTCCTTGCTCCCATTTTTGAGCAAGGTCATCGAGAGAGCAGTCGCCTCCCAACTCCAAGCTGTCTTGGATGAAACTGATTATCTGAATCCATTTCAAACGGGCTTCAGGACAGGACATGGAGTTGAGACTGCCATGGTCGCTCTGGCCGATGACCTTCGCTTGAGCATTGACAGGGGTAGTGTGACCCTGCTCGTGCTCTTGGATCTTTCAGCGGCCTTTGACACGGTAGATCATTCCATCCTTTTGGGTCGACTGAGAGAGGCACTGCGCTTCGGTGGTTCCGGTCCTTTCTCTCCGGGAGATCCCAAAGGGTGAGGCTCGGGGACAGTTGCTCTTCTAAGATAGAGCTTAATTGTGGCGTCCCTCAAGGCGCCATCCTGTCCCCGATGCTGTTTAACATCTACATGAAGCCGCTGGGTGAGATCATTCGGAGGCATGGAGCTCAGTGTCTTCAGTACGCTGACGACACTCAGATTTACCTCTCCATGACAAGATCGTCGGCTCAGACTTCAGATGGCGTCTCTCCTCTCAATGACTGTCTTACGGAAGTAATGGATTGGATGAGGGAAAACAGGTTGAAGCTCAATCCGGACAAAACGGAGGTACTAACTGTCACAGGACCGAAGCCAGGATTGGGAATACACCTCCCGGTCCTAGATGGGGTCACACTCTCCTCGAAGGACCCTGTTCGCAGTCTGGGGGTACTCCTTGATTCGTCACTTCACATGACTAGTCAGGTGAATGCGGTGGTCAGGAGTGCCTGTTATCAGCTTCGGCTGATCCACCAGCTGCGCCCTTCCCTGGAGCCAAAGGACTGGAGTCAGTGGTACATGCTTTGGTAACCTCACGATTGGACTTCTGTAATGCGCTCTACATGGGGCTACCCTTGTGCCTAACTCGGAAACTTCAATTAGTTCAGAATATGGCAGCCAGGCTTGTCACGGGAACATCAAGGAGAGAGCACATAACACCAGTGCTCAAATCTCTCCACTGGCTGCCGATTAGTTTCCGAGCGCAGTACAAGGTGTTGGTTTTAACCTTTAAAGCCCTACATGGCTTGGGTCCATCTTATCTGAGGGACCGCCTCCTCCCATACGAACCCCTCCGCATACTCCGGTCTTCTGGGAGGAACTTATTGCAGCCTATGAAGACTAGACTGACGCAGACCTCCCAGAGGGCCTTCTCGGCTGTCGCTCCCAGGCTATGGAATGGCCTGCCAGACGAGATGCATCTTATTACATCTTCTGATTGCTTTAAAAAAGCCTTGAAGACGCATCTCTTCCGGCAGGCCTTCCCAGAAAGTTCTTAATCTCCCAGCTCTGTTTGGGTTAAGCTCTCCCATTAGCATTTTAACATCTTGACCCTGATCTCTAAGCAATGGGTTGCCGTTTTAAATTGAAATTTTTATTATGTCATTTTAATTGATGTTAGTTTAATTTAATTTTAAGGGGCGGGTGGTTGGGTATGGGTCATGTATATTTTATCTTGCATTTTTTAATTGATGTAACCTGCTCCGATTGGATACAGAGGAGCGGGCTATAAATAAAACATTATTATTATTATTATTATTATTATTATACAGATTACCAATACAGAATGTTGGAGAAATGCTTTGACAATGCATGCTGGGAATGTATTTGCACACTAGTGAATTAAGATGATAATACGTTAAGATAATAAGCTGAACCATATTCTGAAGTCCCTCAGTAAATTTTTTCTGACAGAGATTCACTAGTGTTCACAGACCTCCATTAAGAACAGACATTGCCTCTTAGGTATAACCAATCACTGAGGCATACAACCTGTATCATACATCTTATAACAAAAGAGTCTTCTCCTCATACAAATAAGATGTTCCTATCTATAAATCTTTGTTCACCACAGTACACATTTCACTTGAACACATTTTTCTGCCCCTCTGCTTGTTACTCTCACAGGGAAATCAAATATACACTATGGGTGCCATGGAATGATTTATGATACGAACATATAATGGAACAAAGATCAATAGTATTTAATTTACTGTGACTAAATTAATGAATTTGTAGTGAGGGAGATAGGGGATTCCAACCAGACTATAAACCAGACTATAAAGGGATGTTTCTTTCTTCCTTTCACTTCTACTTTGTTCATATGAGCGCTAGACCAAGTAAAAATAATAACTGAAATTTTAATGATTCCATCAAGAATCACTCTAATATTATTTGCCTTGGTTCTCGTCCTCTGTTGTACATAGTTGAGCTAACTAAACTAAAATGCATGGCAATTTAAACAAATTTACTATTCAAAGCCCTCATTCTCTGCATTTTCTCCTCCTTTCTGTCTCCCAGGACTCATCAAAACATGAATTGTAGGGGGCTCCTAGTCTATATTCAGCAGATCTTAATGACAATCCATTTGACACAACATATCACACAAATGACTCAGTACAGTACATACCCAGTACACACTCAGTTTGCCACACCCCCTTCCACAACAGTAAATCACAACAGGGATTATCACAAGAGAATCTCAGTTTCAGCAGTGATGAAATTTACATGTAACCTTATATAAAATCTGAGCCTGGTAAATAAAAGTGGTATTTTTACATGTATTCAATTGGATTTTAAAATTAGAACTATTACATATAGTGCGTAATAATTAAGCAACTTACCATTCCAGGTGGTTTTCTACAAATGCTGACATGGGGCTAATCTGTACAGTGTACGTGTCATTGGCAGAATACTCAAACAGGCCATAGTATGGATTGAAGAGCTCCTGAGATAGAAGAAAGAAGAATTCTCTGGATGGACCACTGTAATCCAAGCTGTAAACACATAAAATGAATGCTTTTTTACTAGTCATACACACTTTATGTCACAGGCAACTGCCACATCCAAACATCTATGGGGAGCATGCGGTCTTCCAGATGTTGTTGGACTGCAACTCCCATCAGTCCTTATCATTGGCTATGTTATGTAAAGCAGCTGAATTGCAATCCACAACATCTGGAAGTCCACAAATGTCCTGCTGCAAAACACCCTTAGCAGGTAAGTATTATTTTTTTATATTATGTGAAGAGAAAGAAAGTATGTGTTACAAGACTAAGCAAATGTCAGCGAACCTGGAATTGTTAAACTGTCATCTCTAGCAATTTCTGGCTTTACAATGTGTTAATAAATTTTTTGAAATGTATGACATTTATTGTTTTCTCTTGTGTGTGTGTGTGTGTGTATATATTACTTATTATTTTTAGAATCCTCCAATTATACTCATCTGTTCCTACATTAGTAGGCATTTTTGAAAATATAAAACCTGTATCAATCTTGTTTGTTTATTAAATGTATACTCAAGCTCTCTGTCAAAAATAGTACTTGGAGGAAGGTGGGATGATGACAATGATGATGATGATGATGATGATGATGATGATGATAATAATAATAATAATAATAATAATAATTTCATGGTGACTATTCTATTCAAGGGGGGCATTCCATTCACATGGAATTACAAACAGTTTCAACAATTGTGTTTAGCAAATGCAGGGTTCAGAATTCACAGTATATGATTATGGCTACCCACCCTTCTTCTCCAACGAACGTGACATAAAGTTTATTTCTTTGGAGCTCCTTTCGTGAGTAAGCCATCACCTGATTGAAAGTTTCCAGAAGATGATCCCGCCTTATTATCAACCTGTAGTCAGACAGAGGAATGAAAACCAGAAAATGAGTAGTGCAGACAACAGACCATTATTCCCTTGTATCAATAATAAATAGTAACTAGTAAGATCTAATTTAGAATCCATGACACTCCATGTATTGTTAAATTCCCAGAATCCTTCACCACGGCTATGCTGTAAGCTGAGAAGGTAACAATATGTCTCCTACCTTATTCCAAATGAAAACACTGTTCTGTAATATTGCTGAAGCAATGGTGGAAACCGATTTGAAGCAATTTGCTCTTTTTCATGTATGCAATAGAGCAAAGTTAAATCAACAAAACAAAACAAGAGCACACATATTTGAGAAACAGTGGACCAAGTCAGAGACCAGTTCAAAGAATAAAATAACTCTTGGCTGAAATTGTTGGGTGAGATAAAAAGCAAAAGGGATTCACTTTTTTCATTAGCTTCCATTTTCACTGCCACCAGTACCGCAGTGGTAGCTGCAGTCTCCCAGGAGCCATTACCTCACTCTCTTCTGAACTCCCTTCTAAATGATGCTACATCATCACCCTCTCAAAGTAGCTTAATGACCATTTTAAAACATCATAAAAGGTAGTTTATTTAACATTTTATAAAACACAAACACTGTAAAACAACTCAAGTATCTAACAAAAGAGTAGCATACTGAGGAACAGAAGCAATCATGTTAGCAACTAAAACTTTCTAGCATGTCTTCTAGAAAACCTGGTTATGACCAAAGCTTTCAAAATATGTTATTGAAGGCTGTTACTAGTATATATAGTGGAAAATAATAATAATCTTTCAATGTCTTTAACACTTTATTTTTGAATGTGACCACACATTACAAATAACTAAATTTGTTCACCTATTACAAAAATGGCAATGGCAATGGTGTTCAGTATGTTTTAAAATGTTTCTATACATGTTAATATATTTTTTAAAACACCAAAATAAAAATCATCAAAACCACTGTACTCTGCTAAGGATAAGGATTATTTGCTTTGCTGAAAGGTAGTTTAAGCTATTGCTTCTACTTTCATGGAGAAAATGTTTAGTTTTTATAGAATAATTATGAATGACAAGGAAATGGGTGCACAGCCTCCCATTCCCTCATATGCCCAACATATTGAAAGGAGGAATGCTATTTTGAACATGCTGTTTTGCTGGTCAAATGATCTAAAGTTCCCATTCTTTGAGAGCACGAGCTATTTGCATAGAGAGGTGTGACGTTCAAAGCCTAGTTCATACAGAATAGCCACTTCATGTGTTATTTTCTTTCCCTTGTGTGCTTCCGATGGAAGTGACAGTGACCAAGAGGATAGCTGAAGCTCCCTCTGGGCTTCTAAATCGGCCCCAGGTGGAGGAATGGCAGGTCAAAGAAACCAGCAAAACCAAGAGGAACTACACCATTAAAATCAGCAAAGCCAAACAGCACCAGAGAAGTGGCGAGCACTGTTACTCAGAGAGATCACCAATGCCAATGAACTGAAATACCTAGACGAGTTCCTTCTGAACAAGATAAATGATGTTCATTCCCAGGAGTCTGCTGTTGAATGCTTGTTTTTTGAGTCCACTGAAAAGTTTCCTCTCCTCCCTGTGCATGCACAAACATGCTAATTCGCAATGAAGAAGCCGATGGGTATGTACTCATGTGATTATTTCATTCACATTCACACTGCTCTTTCAGATGGACGTTGTGTTTGTCTGTGCGTGTGATGAGCTACTGTGTAATTTCGTGCATTTTTGCATTGGCTCCGCTTTCTTCTTCTTTCAGGATAGTGATGCATTCCTCCATGTGAAAAAGTCCATGGTAAAGGAAAGGACAAAGGGTATTTGAGATGTCAAAAATTCATTCTAGGTTGAAGCTCTTCTCAGATTGTAAGCCCTATCTGTATCCCATGCTATGCTTAAATGCTTAAATGTTTTTGAAAGATGTATTAAAAATGGACAAAGGTTTTGCGGACTGCAGAAAAATATTAGAAACATATCTGATGAAGTTGGCTGAAGTCCATGAAAGCTTATGTCAATTGAAGGCTCGACTTCTGTTAGTTTGTCCCAACTACAGTAGAACCTGCTAAACAGTCATTTAGGTCTCTCTCTCTCTCTGGCTTTTCTTCGCTAATGAACATTCAGGAAGGACTCATCCCACACTTTCAACAAGTGCGCTGATGACTGAAAAGGCCGATCCGAGATAAACAAGTCTGGTTACAGAAAGGACAGCAGAAAGTCTCCTTGGGTGATGTTTCCAAGTTGTGGTTCTTTCTGCATTGTCATTTCTCTTTGAGACTCGTTTGACATGAGTTCTTGAAAGAGGCTGAAGCATTGTGGATAGTGCGTCTCCATGCCTCCCGATGTGAGGCCAGGGCAGACTATTGTTGGTGATCAGTTTGGCTGAGCTTGAGATGTTGTTTCCTTGTATCTCTTCTTTGGGGTGCCCCTCTTTCGCTGGCCCATGGCAAGTTCACCGTACTATTTTTGGGAGGCGGTGGTCCTCCATCCTAGAAACGTGTCCTGCTCAGCGCAGCTGTGTTTTCAATAGCATGGCCTCAATGCTGGTGATCCCTGCTTGCTCCAGGACAGCAACATTTGTCACATAGTCAGCCCAGTATATATTTAGGATTGTACATATATAGTGCTGATGAAAGCTTTCGAGAAGTCGTAGGTGTTGGCGATGGGTAACCCACGAGGAGAACAGACAGTACAATGGCTCTGTACTCACTGATTTTTGTGCTTCGTCTCAGGCGTTTGCCACTCCAGACTCTTTTGTGAAGGTAAATCTCATTGATTTAGTGGTTCTACTCTAACCAGAATAACAATGAATTTAGGCTAAAAAGTGCTTGTATTTACATGCTTTTGCAGAAACAGCAAGATACAGTTACACAATTGAAGAAGGAAAAAACCTTAAGAACATTCAATGCTTAGAGAAACATTTATTTTTAAATAAAAAATGAAGCCAATAATTAAATCCCCATCCTTTACAGATGCATGTCAATAGAAGCACTATACAGTTAGTAATATTTCAGCCAATGCAGGATTTTTGGAAACAGGCTGTTAGAGGGGGTTCTCCTCATGTTCCTCCTTAGCAAGGAGGAATTGCTTGTTAAATTGTTAACAGGAATTCTCCTGGTATAACATTCTGTTCATAGCACTGGCCTGGATTAAATTGCTGGGTTTTTAGACCCATTTCCACAATAAAAGTGATTTTGGATTCAAGCCAACCTGAACGTTGAAGTCAGTTGTTTGCCCAGAAAATGCCTTAAAAGAATATGCCAAAGGCACTGTATACATCTGACTGTCTCCTGCAAAAGGGTGTGGAGAGGCAAGCCAAATGCCAAATTGCTTGGAATGTGTATTGTAGCTATAACAGAAGAAAATCACCAAGGACAGATCTCGAAATATTCATAAGCCATGGAAAGAAACACAATTTTGCTGGACAAATGGGGGAAAAAACACCTTGATGGAGGCCTTTGTCTTCATTACTGGTGGGTGCCTAAAGGGCTACTTAAAAACCAGTAGAGGGTATAGTCAGTACAACTAAATCATACAGGCACTACATTTTTAGAGATAAGGAAATTGGGAGGAGGAGATTTAGTAAAGAAATGGAACTGGGTGCTTCCTTCTATGCCACCATTCCCTGCCCCACTCCCAGCTGCTGTTTCCAATAGTGTTTTCCCCAGAGAGTTCTAGATATGTCTTTAATATTGAAAACACTGCTTAGCACCTTGTGGTGGAGGAAGCGAAGTGAATCATGCTCTAGAAATAGCTTGATTACATCGACCTACAAAACCATAAAAGTAAATCAGCCCTTTATCCCATAATTGGAGAAACTGAAAGAGCATTCACTCATGGAAAATATCTTAATAAACTGATTATTCCCAAGTACAGAACAGCATTTATGCTTGCGAGATTCAATATTATTCCATCAGCTGTAGTTGAAGGCAGATATAAAAAAATACCCTATTAGTGTAGACTATGCCCTTGTGGCTCTGATGAAATTCAGTCAATTGGACATGTTTTCTTCTGCTGCTCCCTTTATAAAGAATTCCGTTATTTATATATAAGCCCACTTTTACAACATTTCCCCGGCAGACAAGAGCAATTTTATGTTAATTATCTCCTTTCTGACCACAAGGAACAGATAACTGTTTTAGTTGCCAAGTTCCTTGCAGCCGCAATCATCTGCCGTAAATTTTTTAAAAACAGTTGTAGCAATATTGATAGTAAATCTGCACACCTTGGATAACCATTTTATTGCTTTTATTCACTGTACTATTAGTATGATAACACAATTTAATGCTTGGTACCCATAAGTAGGCTACGAAGTGAGACTATGGGTATTCTTATTTTCTATTGGTAAATACACTTTAGTAAGAATATAATGTAATATCCTTGTGTTACATATCAGATTCTCTGTAATTTGTTACTTATTTTTGTGCTTTTTGTGCTGGCCAAGTGCCATAATAAATATGTATATATAGCTTGGTTACATTACTGCACTGCACTCGGTCTTTGTGGATGTCTTTGAAATGAAATCTTAAGCTTTGCCCATTAAAGAACTGGGCTATAAGAATTTTAACAAGTACTGACAGATTTGTTCAACACTCTTAATGTTGAAAGAAATGTACTGGTTGCCTGGTTGTCTCAAAAAGGACAGAAGATTTTCCTCTATTCTTATGTACTGGTCCACACATTAACAATGATCAAAGATCACTGTTTACATTGTGCTGTTTCCATACCTAACACTCCTTTATCTCCCTCTGCACTAGAAATGGAGGAAATGTATGCTATGTGCTGCATGTATCCTTCAGTTCAGACTCCAGAGTGGTCCCAATACTTCCCATTTTTTAAAACTATAAAAAAAACTTTTGTGCACTCTCTAGGGCAGCCATTCTTAACCCTTTCATGCTGGAGGAACCCTTGAAATCCTTAATTTTCAGGTCTCAGGGAAACTGCATAAAAATTATGATATCTAGAGCTAAAAATAATTTTTAATTATAATCTTTCACAGAACCCCTAGTGACCTCTTGTGGAATCTTAATGCCCCAGAGAACCCTGGTTGAGAAATGAGATGCTAGGGGATCCAGAGGCAATTTTGCTACATTTTTGTTTCCCCATGAGCTTCTTTAGGTCAATGGGCATTTATATATAAATATATTTAAAAAATAGAAATGGCATGAACAGCTCGGGGGCTAAAATGTGAACTTTTTCTCTACACACTGCCTAGACAGTGGGAGCCCCCCTTGTGGGGGGAATGGGGACAGCTCTCCTGGACCCTGGGGGAGGCATGCACAGCCTCCAACCCTCCAGAAGGTGTCCAACCCTGTTCTGCTCTTTATACTGTAAACATTCCCCAACAGTTCCTTTTTTCATCATTTATGTTAATGACACAATTATTTTCTGTCAGGATAGTAATAGTAGAAACATGGTAAATAACAGATTAGGAGAAATAATAAATACTCACTTAATTTTACCTGGACCCTGGCCATATCCTTTGGCTTCTAGTTTTCTGTAAAAATTGCGGAGCTTGGCTTCAAAATCTCTTCTGTAGGGAGAGGGTGCTCTTGCACTGGCACGCTGAAGGCCTAGGAGGGCAAAATGGAAGACAGAACTCAAATGGGCTTTGATAGTTTCATAAAAACAGTGTTTTAAACAACATTTGCTAAATAAATTCCTACCTTTACTATCATCACTGTGTTGCCGTCTTCCTCTACTTCCTGCCCTACCAACCCTTTTCCTTCTTTTCTTTATTCAGTCTTGCTGCCTTTGTTTCTGCTTTATATAACCCGCATGGTGAACTGCTCCTTTTCAAAGGGTATTTTTCCAGGATGCTTTAAATATCCTGTCATATGCCCTTTATTGAAGAAACTCTTGCTGGATCCATCACTTTGTGTTAAGTATCATTTTGGGTCCCCCCCTTTCTATTTCTCTTTAAAATTGACTTTAATTCCTTGATAATAAGTTCTCAAATAATTAGAGTAAAATCCAGAATTATTTTCATTGAGTCTTAATTTGCCGTTGGGCTTATCTTGTTTTGTTTCATTTAAATCATGAACCATGTTTGTATAATCTGTACCCATTTATGCTCAAAATCCTGAGATGATTTTCCTGTTGATAGCATGGTTAATTTGTTCATGTTGATAAAGTTGTAAATTTTTGTTTTCCATTCCTGTACGGTAGGGATTATATATGATTTCCAGTATTTTGCCAATATAATATGTGCAGCTGTAATGAGTTATAGAATAGCATTGATTTAATTTTGCGTTAATTTAGTTGGAATCATCTCTATTATGTTTAATAGAAATATTTCAGGAGTAAGGGAAACTTGAATCCTAAAACTTTTTGTATTTCATTGTGTATATCGATCCAGGATTTTTTGGTTCTGGGGCACTGCCACCATGAATGATAAAGAGTTCCAATTTTACTTTTACATTTCCAACAATTGTTGGAATAGTGAGGATTCATTTTGGCTAGTCTAGAAGGACTTACATACCATCTGTGAATTTTTTTTTATAGCATTCTCTTTAATGTTATTACACTTTGTGAATTTTTGATTGATTTTCCAAGTGTGTCCCCACATTTCTAATGGTATTGTTCTCCCTATACAGTATTCTTCATCCAACTCAGCATGTTCTCTTTTATAGTTTCCTCTTTCAGTTCAATTCCTAGAAGGACTTTTTAATGTTTTTTTAAATAAATCCTTTTTCTCTTCCCAATAATATTTTGTCAAAGGGCTTTCACTGATTCTATTCCTACTTCGTCCATGTCTTTATATCAAATTTTTGTTTTATTTGTAAAAATTGGAACCACTTGATTAACTTTTTTCTTCTGCAATTAACTATTCTCTAGATTTTATTTTTAACCTTTCTTTCATCGAGATGAGAATGCCATTATATGTAATCCAATAAATGGGGAAACTCGTCTTTTATAGAAGGCCTCTTGAACTGAAGTCCATCTGGGAATTTTATCATAGAGGAAGCTTTTGTATTGTTTCCATATTTTGTAGAGTGCTTTCCTAATACTGTGCTTATTTAGATCTTTTACAGTTTTGGAGTCCCTATAACACAAACATGCGTGCCATGCCTTCTTCAATTCAAATCCTTCTAAATCTGTTATTTTCCTATTATCCAGGAGAATCCAGTTTTTGATCCATGTTAATGCACATGCCTTGTCATATAATTCAAAATTTTGGAGGCCTAGTCCTCCTTTCTCTTTGCTGTCTACCATAACTAAATATTTCATTCTGGGTTTTTTCCTCTTCCAAATTTTTTTCGCTAAGTCTTGTCTCCATTTTTTAAACGGGGTTTTGTTAGTTAGGATTGGTAGGGATTGGAAAAAGAACATTAATTTGGGTAAAATGTTCATTTGGATGGTTGCAATTTGTCTTAATAAAGAAAGATGTTTATTTTCCCAATTTTGTAAATCTGTTTTAATCTTTTTCCATATCGATTCATAATTGTCATTATACAAATCCTCGTTATTACTTGTGATTACAATTCCTAAATATTTGATTTTTTTACTATTTGAAAGCTGGTATTCCTTTGAAGTGTTTCTTCCCCTTTTTAGGTTAAATTTTTAACTATTATCTTATTTTTGTGTTTGTTTATTTTGATTCCTATTTCCTCAAATTCTTCAATAATCTTAGTTTTTTTCATACTATTTAAGAGGTCTTCTAGAAAAACGACTACATCATCCACGTAGGCAAGTAGATGGTATTTATGATGATTAATTTTGGGTACTGTAAGTGTCTTTTCATTGTATATACTTTTTATCAGGATTTCCATGAACATTATAAAAAGGAGAGGAGATGGGACAAGCTTGACGAGGACCTTTGGTGACTGTACATTTTCTGGATTTTTGTCCATTAACCAGAATCAGTGTGGTTTGGAATTTATAGATATTTTGAATCCCATTCAGGAATTTTTCAGTTATCCCACATACTTTTAACAATATCATCAAGTAGTCCCATGTAATATTATCAAACGCTTTTTCCAGGTCCAGAAAGACCATAGCAAACTTGTAGTCTTTCTTTTGATCATAATTTAACAGCACGTGGGTATTTGTTTTTAAGTATCTTCCAGGAAGAAAACCTGCTTGGTCATCACTAATGCAAGTACTAAGGAAAGATTTTAACCTAATTGCTAAGATGGAAGCATAAACTTTGTAGTCAAGATTAAAAAGACTTATGGGATCATAATTATTTATGTGTTCTGGGTCTTTCCCTTCTTTCAATATTAGAGTAGTAAGAGACTGGCCCCAAGTTTCCGGGAAGTTCACTACATTTATTTCTTTGATTGTATTGTGTAGCATTTCTGAGAGTTCATTTTTGAATATTCTGTAAAATTTGGCAGGGAAACGGTCTAGGCTGGGGACTTTAAGTTTGTCACAGCTATGTCAACTTTGGATAAAGTTATCAGGGCGCTGAGAGCCTCTAATTGAGATTTAGTTATTTTTACAAGTTTACACTCTTTGATAAAGTTTTCAAATCTCTTACTTTTCCCTTGAGTTATAATGTCTGACAAGAATAATTTGCCATAGAAATACTCAACTCCTAATTAGGTCTTCTTGGACTGTAAATTCTTTATTATTCTTTGTCAGTTTAAATATTGTTTTTTCATCTCTTTCTTTTTTGAGTTTATCTGCAAGCCACCTGCCAACCTTATTTGCATTTTCGAAATGATAATGTTTAAATTGTTCTATATTTTTAATCGTTTCTTCGGTGATTTTATGATCTATTTGGTTTTTAATAATTTAGATGTCTTGTTTTAATTTTAGGTTACTTGGACTCTTTATAAATGCTTGTTCTTTATTTTTTTAGCCTGCTTATAAGGTCTTTTTCTTTCTCTTTTATTACTCTTTTGTGTCTGATTTCCTGTTGTAATAGAAGACCTCTCAACACTGTTTTGCCAGTGTCCCAAGCACTTTCATGTGCTTCACAGGATTGCACACTGGCCAGTGTCTTTGCTGCTGGGAATTGGAGTCCTACTGGATGACTGTTTGTCCTTACTCCCCTTCATGAGGGCAACTGCTAAGTCATGTAACTTTTGTCTTTTGATCCATTGGTTTTTGACCATCAAGTCTACCCACTTGCAGTCTTGGTTATTTCAAGCCTGGACCATTATAATAGTCTACTGGCAGGTTTGCCTTCTTGCTCTCTTACTCATCTGGTTTTAATCCAGAACAGTGCTGTTCAGGTTTTCTTAAATCTCATTAAATACCCACAACACTATGCTTTCCCTCATAGATCTCTCCACTGGCTACCAATTTGGGCCACAGCTCATTATACTGTTTTGGTCCTGGTATTTAATGTCATGCACTTTTACCTTCCCCAGTATCTAGCAGCTTGGCTAGCATGGTATGTGCCATCTAAGAATTTAAGATCCACAGGTCAAGGATTATACCAACACATACAGCTCTATCAAGGCTGTGAGCCTTTCAGGATCTTGTTCTGCATTTGTGGAACTATCTTCCTTTGCGCCTCTGGCTGGAGGAGGATCTCACTCACTTTCGTAAAAGGTTGATGACCTTCCTCTTTGATTTGTTGGACTGAGTTGCTGAGCATGCTTAAGATGGCCAAGATGGGTAGCAACTGATAAAGAGTTTGTTTTTAGTATATTACTTTAGTATTTTATATTATATATGTCTGATGTTCTATCCATTGCCTTCCTTCCCCACCCACCAGCTGCTGGGCAGCAGCAGCAAATCACTGCAGTTGCTGGCACTCTTCTCCTCTGCTGCTGTGGTTCTCTCCGCCAAGGGAGCAGAGAAGAAGAAGAGGTAAATGTATGCCCATTTTGACTTCTCTGCTGCCATGGCATCTCAGCTGAGGGAGTTGAGGGTTGAGTGGGCAGCTGGCTGGATAAGTGAGACAGAACGGCAGGGGAAGGAAGAGAGAGTAAGTTACTGCCGCTGTCCAGCAGCCCTTTCAGGATTGACTAGGTGGCAGGTAGATAGCTGGGGGGACAACAGGTGAGTGAGGCAGCAGGGGAGGGAGTATGGGAGGATAGGGCAGTTCTTCTCCTCTTCCCCTCCTAGTCCTTTCTGAGCACTCACACCAGGTGATACCAACCCTAGTGATGCCACTGGGTGTGATTTCTACATACAAAGAGACATACAAATAAAGGTTCTGAGCTCATTCACTTATTAGCTCCCACACTTTCGTACAAGTAAGTACTTTTCTCCCTGTTCCACAGATGATGGAACACTGGAAGATAAGAATGCAGAGGACCCACTGTTTCTCATCCATAATGCCCCTTCAAAAGACTAGGTAGAATTGCCAATATCTGTTTCACGACCTAAATAACACAAGAATCTCATTTCCCTTTTATTCCTGAGGGGTAGCTTGTAAATCTGTATGGGCCTTCAAGTTGTGTAACAATTCCATAAATTTCATAAGGATTTTCTTAGGCAAGGAATACTCAAGAGGTGCTTTTGCCACTTAATTCCTCTGAAATATAGCCTACAGTACTTGGTATTCTTTGGCAGTCTCCCATCCCAGTACTAACCAAAGCTGACCCTATATTCTACAAGAAATTAATTTATAACTGATCAGTGGATAGTGCTAAATTATTATTCAAAGAGAAATGCAGCCACTTGAGAAAGAAGATGAAGTCATTTCCCCCCCTCCAAGTCTTCCCCATTTCAACCAAAAATAACATTTTCTAAAAGCAGAAAGCAATAATCTGACTATTGATTATTAATTTCCAATGTTTTACCTGGAGAATTCTGAGGTGATGAACAAGGTGAACAGCGAGGAGAAAAGCTGTAACCAGGATGGAAAGCGGCTTGAAGGGGTATGTAAGACATAATATCTTCTTCAAAAAGGCTGACAGAGAGAGAAAAACAAGACACTGTTCAATGTAATCCTCAAACAAAATAATGAATTGCACATCACATATGCCTTGAGTAGGATGTATCCACATATTTAAAATCTATTACAGAGATGTTTTATGTCCCTCCAGAAATGGCACCTCCAAAAAGAAACAGAAAGAATGACCTCAGGAAAAAGGGCAGAAGTTATTTCATTTTCCTAAGCCAAATCTGCCATCACCCTTGGCCAGATCCCTCTCCCCTATACTGTACTGTCAAAGAACTGATAGGGATTTCCCTGGTTCTAGCCTCCCTGCTCCGTGTCATTTCCTGAGAGTAGGATATGAATGGTTTCCAGCCTGCTTCAAATCTTTATAAACACTGAACAAAAAGGTCTTTTTACATCAGGAAAGATCCATTATACAATACTTTTATGACTTTCATTGATCACAAAGTACTAAGATTCTTTTGACAAATATTCATTTCATCTAAAGAAGACCTAGATTTAAAAAAAACATATTCACACTTTGCTCTACTTTAATAAACACCCATGTCTCTCTTTATGAGGAACTCAGTAATTATAGTACAATATTAATTTTATACCGTATCAACTATGCTTGATAAATACATAGACATTCTTCTCTTTTAAGAGTATGACTTGCTTGAGTAGTGTCTTTTGAAAGAAAGGGCTCAGGCATGGGACAAAAAGTCATCATCCATGTTATTACCTCAGTAGTATTACTAAATCTGCATCACAGGACAACTTTTCAAGACCATGTGTACCCTCTGTCCGGATGTAGTGGATTTTCTCCCTGGAAAGTTAGCAGTACAGAAAAAAGTTGCAGTGTTACTATGGAAAATCATATGTATATATATATTTCCTTTCTTCTGTACCAGTTCAATTTCTCTTCAGCATGTCAGTACAAAATTGCTACTGGTGAAACATAAGCTGTCCTTTTACAGTTAAACCAGTGTCTTGAACCAGATACTGAACTTATATTGCATCCAACTTTTTGTGGAAAATTTGCTTGTGACGATTGGTAGAAGTGGTTTAGTGCAAGTGGTCAGGGAATAAAGCTGTCAGATTGCCTACAGATGAGAGAAGAGAAAGTTGTCAGGATGTCCAAGATACCGTGCATGTTCTTTGGGTAGGCAGGATAACATTGTGAGGCAAAATGAAGACTGGGGAAAGATCCTGTGACATGGAAAAAATTAAGGACAAAGTTTGGAAAGAGTATGGAATGGACAATAGAATGAGGAATGTTAAGGAAGAAGTAGGTGAAAGAGAAAGAGTTTAGAGGAAAGCTCAGATGATATAGGGAACAAAGGTAAAAAGAGGCTGTGAAAAACCACACATATACAGTAGATAATCCCTCCACTACTTCATTCTCATCCTTCAACATCATTCTTAACAGATTTATATTTCTTCTGAATTTTTCCCTCCCTTAAAATTAAGAACTCTTCTGTATACTCCCAAGAAGTCAGTACATGAGCAACAAGAGGTGGGGGTGGGGAAGAGAGGTGAGGATACAGAGAAGAGGAAGAAGGCAAATCTCAGAAATCTCTAGGATGAAAAAGTAAGCAGTTATGGGGGACTTCAATTGTCCTGATATCTGCAGAGAGAGTAACTCTGCTAAACAAAGGCTCTCCAACAAATTCCTGGTGTATTATGCAGATAATTTCCTATTTCTAAAGGTATAGGAAGGAATGAGGTGACTAGCAAACCTGGATTTGAGCCTAACCAATAAGGAGGAGTTGGTCACTGGAATAGAAATAGATGGTGCCTTATGTGGAAGTGACCATGTAATATTAGAATTAACAATTGTGGAACAGGGCAAAGAACAATATGGTCAAACGCAGATCATGAAATTTAAGAAAGCTGATTCAAAAAGAGAATCACTGAGTGGAATCCCATGGATAGCATTAGCATGCTAATGGAAAAAGACACCCAGCAAAGGGAGTTCAGAACCCAAGAAGTACAATTTCCTTTTTCAAAATATGGAGGAAGGAACAAGGGGATCAGTGATCCTGGACTTGAACATAGCCAACAAAGAGGAGTCACTTCCTCCTAAAGTACTAACTGGGATCAAAGCAGTTGGTACTTTAGGAGGAAGTGACCATGAAATGATAGGAGCTGCAAAAAGCACTATCACAACAATCCCATGGAAGAAGAATAAAGCCAATGTGACTGCACAGCAAACCCAGGGAGGAAGCAAAAATAAAAAGGAGGAAGGACAAATCACCAAGGAAGAGTACAGATGTGTATCTTAAACTTGCATGAATAGCATAGGGGAAGTGAAAGCTCAGAATAATCTGAAACTGGCTAGGCAAGGAAGGAACAAGGGGTTTTCAGATACATTTGAGGCAAAAGAATGATCAAGGAGACAGTGGGGCCACTGTTCAATAAGGATGGTAAAATGCTAACAGATCAGAACTACTCAATTCCTATTTCACTTCAGTTTTCCCCCCAAAAGGGAACTACTTGCGTCCATGCAGCAGAGGAGACCTTGGAAAGGAATCTGGATTGCAAATCAAGATTGATAGGAAATTTAGTCAGGAATAACCTAATTAACCTAAATGAGTTCAAATATGCAGGTCCAGACAAACTGCATGTCAATTTACTAAAGGAACTTGCTAGCGTATTCTCTGTACCACTTGCCATCATTTTTGACAAACCTTAGAAAATTAGGCAAAAATTAATAAAATTAAATTCAATAGAGACATTGACAGTTAGGGCACAATAAGCAAATGTACAGGTGGGATATGGGGGATATGTTGTACAAGTGAAAAGTGTCTTGGGATTATTGTTGATCAGAAGTTGGATATGAGCACTATGATGCTGCTGCAAAGAAGGGAAATGCTATTTTAGTCTGTTTTAATAGAAGCATTGTTTCCAAGTCAAGGGAAGCAACAGTCCCACCGTATTCTACACTGGGCATATCCAGATAGTCTTAATGCCACATTACCAAAGACCTTCTTTTCATCTTCTCTGAAGATGTCCAGAGAAGGAAACCTCATCTGGAGTACTGTGTTCTGTTCTAGGTGCTAAGAAAAGTGTAGACAAATTGGAGCAGGTTCAGAGAACGGCAACAAGGATGATAAAAGGTATGGAGAACAAAGAATATGAGGAAATGTTGAAGGAGCTGGACTTGCACAGCCTGGTGAAGTGAAATCTGAGGGGTGATAAGTTTGCACTCTTTAAAAACCTCAGCGGCTGTCATACAGAGAAGGGGGCAGGTTTCTTCTCTGCTGCCCCAGACAGTAAGATGGTATCTGACAATTTTAAGTTACAGGAAAGTAGATTTTGACTGAACATTAGGAGAAACTTCTTGACATTAGTTTGGCAATGGAGCCCAGAAAGGTGCTAGGGTTTCCTTTTCTGGATATTCTCAAAAAGAGGCTGGATAGCTAATTGCTGGGGATGCTTTAGCTGGAGAACCTACACTGAGTAGGGGATCCTGTGAAGCTCCTATCAACTATGATTCCATGACTCTAAGGCAATTTGGCACTAAGACTATGGTCCCAACAACACTGCAGAAATAATCCAGTTTCAGACTGCTTTTAACTGCCCGGCCTCAGTGCTAGGGATTCCTGGGAATTGTAGTTTATTATGGCACCAGAGCTCTCTGATAGAGAGAGCTAAATGTACCACAAAACTACAGTTCCCAGAACTCCCTAGTATTGAGCCAAGGCAATTAAAGCCGTCTCAAACTGTATTATTTCTGCAGTGTGTTTTGGACCTATATGGGTAGTGCAGCATACCCAAGGTCACCCAGTGGGTTTCCATGGCTGAGCACGAGTCAAACCCTGGTCTCCAGGGTCAGAGTCTGATGCTCAAACTGCTACACAAGGCTCTCATGCTGATGATAGTCAGCTTTATTTCTCCTTTACAACTGATGCCGAGGCTGTGGTAGCACTGATTTGTCTTCTGGAGACAGTAAAAGATTAGATGTGGGTGAATAAACTGAGGTTTAATCCAGACAAGACAGAACTGCCACTGGTCAATAGGAAAACCAATCTGGGATTGGGATCACAGTCTAGTCTGGATGGAATTACTCTCCTTCTGAAAGACGGTTTTTGTAGCTTGAGCGTGCTCTTAGATCCAGTGCTGCTATGGAAAGCCAGGTGGCCAGGAGTCCCTTTGCCTGGCTGTGCCCTATCTGGCTATAGTTACCTCTCAGTTACATTACTGTAATGAGCTCTACATAGCGTTGCCTTGAAAAACATTCAGAAGCTGCAGCTAGTGCAAAATGCAGCAACCAGATTGGTGTCAGGTGTACATTTTAAAGACCATATAACAGCAGTCCTGCAAGAACTACACTGGGTTCCAATTTGCTTCCAAGCTTAATTCAAAGTGCTGGTGTTGACCTTCAAAGTCCTAAATGACTTGGGGCCAAGACAGCGAAAGACTATCTCCTCCCAAATGATCCTGTCAGAAATTTGAGAACTTCAGAGGAGGCCCAGTTGTGTGACCCAACAGCTAATGATGATAGATTGGTGGGTAAATATAACAGGGCTTCCTCTGTAGCAGTGCCTCAAATGTGGAACTCCCTACTGTCTGTCTCCTAGGGCAGCCAAAACAGTGTTGTTCTGCATGGTATTCAGTGTTTGAAATTGTTGTTTTAACTGTTTCAAAACTGTATTCTATTGTTTAAAAATGTTTTTATCTTTGTACTGTTTAAATTGGTTTTTCTTTGTTAATCACCTCAGGAGCCCTTGTGGGCTGGGTGGAGATACGGAAATTTTCTTGCTGTGTGCCTTCAAGTTATTTCCAATTTATGGTGACCCTAAAGAGGTGTTCTGTGGCTAAGAGTGTGTGACTCACCTAAGGTCACCCAGTGGGTTTCCATGGCTGAACCAGGAACTGAACCTTGATCTCCAGAGTCATAGTCAACATTCAAACCTCTACACCACACTGGCTTTAAATAAATAAAATACTTTAAATAAATAGATGACAGCAGAATTTGTACAAATAAATGCTCTTTATTAATGATCATTTCTCTCAATATCTGCCAGAGCAGCTCAAGGCTTAATAAATATGGAATGTTTTTGCTGTCTTCTTAGGACTGAAGTTAAAGGAACTAAGTGCATCTTCATGTGCCAAACATCTGGCATCAGCAAAATAATTAGTTGGTGGACTGTATTTGGCTTGGTGACTTGTGAGCATTGTTCAGTAACAGAGAAGCTATATTCATCCACCAAGGTCAGGATGTTCATTGAGTATTAATGACTGGAGGTTATTGTGTTGTTACAAACATATATCACACACTAGTGTCCAGCCCTTAATGTTTTTCTTCTGTCTGAAGTAATGAAAAGGTTTTCATGGGTAATTAGCAAAGCTCTCTCCATAGATAAATCCAGGAATTAACCTGTGACCCTCTGCATGCAAAGCTACCATTGACCTATGGGGCTCTCCCATTTCCCTTGCATCAGAAGTATGAAGCAAATTGGCTATAAGAGTCAGTACCTGAGTGCATGGTTTCTTGCCAGACTTGGCTGACGCTCCTGCAGCATTTCAAAAATGTTGGGCTGGCGTAGAAATGCAACAATTTTGTCATTATATGCTGGAATGCAAGGGTGAATAAGAGAAACAAACAAGTCTCAGCATGAGATGGTTTTTCAGTTTTACTGTTTTGTAGAATTTTAATATTTTAAAACTACAAAGCACATTGAAAATCTTAGCAGAATTATGTAAGTATTTAAATCTACTTTAGCAAGCAAGGAGGAATACTATAACAGATACTGTACACAGTGATACAGGATACATTGAACACTGTAATAGCATGGTCACTGGCTGTGTTTGCATGGAATAAGCCAGGATTCTGCACAATCTTAGCTTACTTTAAACAGAGTTCATGCCACTGCATACAGCTCATTCATTCCCATTTGGCTCTTTGATCAGCTAAATAAAGCAGAAAGCATTTGCTTAGTGTCTCATTTGAATCGGGAATCCTGGCATGTTGTTTCATTTAAGCCAGGATCATGAATTAGGAATTGTTCTTAACTTACAAATCATGGCTTGTTTGGATTTACAGTGGGCCTGCCACATCAGCAGGGTAATGGGCCACAGATCACCGTGCCCTATATTGCAGTCTGTGCACACAGAAATGCTGACGTAGATACATGCACATTACCACCCACTGAATAACATGGGTCATGAACAGTGGTGCTTTTTTGTATTGGTTGCCCGCCCCCCAACTGAATCCCCATGGATAGGAAGGATCCACTGTATTTAGATAAGCCAAGATCCTGTATACAGATGATATGCTAAACAAACTACTGGCTTGCATAGCTGCCCACACTATCAGGAGCAATTAAGCAGGATAGAATGATCTGTGTAAAAAAGAATGCTATTCATATAGGTTTTGGCAATATACTGACTTAGCATTTTGGACAAATGCAATCATTGCTTTATGCACTCAAGGAATAAGTCATAGTAGAATACCCCTAAATATCCACACCTCTATTTCTGTGCAAATGATCTTGTGTATCTTGCTTTCAGTCAATAAATAGAGGCTTTTCTTCCTCCTCAGTCTATGATTATGTTGTAGGCAGAGCTTAGAAATAACAGTTCAAAGTTACTTACAATGAGTTGCTCCTACAACAAAGCTACAGACATGCATGAAAAGTACAGATACGCATGAAAAGCCAGCTTCTAGCCAGCTTTGGGACATGCCATATGAATGACTCATACTCCCATGATGCTCGGAAGCTGGTTTCATGCCGTCAGGCTGCCCGCACATGTAGACGCCACATGCCGCTGGAGTACCATAAAACCACAGCGGGCGGGGAAAGTTGGCTTTTTGCCAGCGCAAAAAGGAGTGACATTTTCCAGCTTCTTTTTGGGCCAGCAAAAAGGTGGATTGGGGCTGTGGCATGCAGTTGCCATGGCCCCAATTCAGCTTTCTCAGGGGTGGCTTCAAGGTGCCCCTTTGGGGTGGTCTGTTCCGCCCCATGGTGATCGTAGGAACGAGAGACCTCAAGCCACTCTATCAACAAGAGCCCTTCTCAGGTCTTGCAGACTGAAGCTTTCCCTGATTGGGTCTTATCCATCTAGTATGCTCTCTTCCTCTTTTCCTCTACTTTACCAAGCATTCTCGTCTTTTCTAGTGAGTCAAGTCTTCTCATGACGCAGCCAACATCAGCCTTTGTTTAGTCATTTTGACTTCAAGGGAGAATTCAGGCCTGATATGCTGATTTCTAGCAATTTGCTGATTTCTAGCAATCCACAGTATTTGCAGACTGCTACTATTTCATATTTTTATGTTATTTTAAATATCTATATTATATTTTTAAAATGTGTTGTGTTTTATGTTGTGATTTTTATGGTTTTACTATTCTTCTTTTTCAGTGTGTTATGAGCCACCATGGGAAACATAAACCTGAAAGACTTACAAGGAATTATTCACTGAAATACAGTGAAAATCACAAATTGCTGGATAAAACATTCAGGTCTAAAATGCACTGCAGAAATAATCCACAGTCTGAGACCCCTATCACTGTCCTGGCTCAGTGCTAGGGAATTCTGGGACCTGCTGTTTTGTGAGACATTTAGCCACCTCAGAAAGCAATGGTGCCACAATAAACTTCAGTTCCCAGGATTTCCAAACACCGAGCTAGGAAAGTTAAAGCAGGGTCAAAGTGGATTATTTCTGCAGTATGTCTTGGACCTTAGCCACAACCACAGTCCTGTGAACTTGCACTACATCTGAGGGATGGAAATAAAATGGGAAAGGGGTGTGATCTGCAACAGAATAGCAGCAGGGTGGATGGGTGCTCAATCCTTTGCCTGCCCACTGCTTTCTCCTTGCAACTCTCTCCCCCAGAGATGCCCTCCCCACCCCTGGGGATCGAGAGACTTCTTACAAACATGACCTCGATGTGATAAAAAAAAAATCTGATTGAAACAAGTAAACATTGGAAATTATAAAGATGCCTTTATCTTATAGCAAGAAATATTTACTTACTGAGAGGCTTATTGAAATACATACCCAGAGGCAAAGATTCATGATGGTGCTGATTTCGAATTGCTGTTACCAGGCTGTTCCCTGGTCGAGTCAACAGAGAAACTCCTCTGTTGCGAGAGACATCTGATGCCTAGAATTAAAAAGAACCATTTGTAAGTGGGTTCTCGGTAATAATAATAATAAAAGTTTTTTTTTTAATCCAATAGTATTTATTTGTAATATACATATATTTATACAATAGTTTGGACACAGAGATGCTTGATAGCACACCTTACCCAAAGCACACCCAAAGCACACCTTAAAACCAAAAATGTTTTTAAAGGAATTAGCAACATTTTCTTTAAAAGAACCAGAAAAAGGCACTCTAGAGAAACATTGACTAATGCAAAGTAGTTATTATTTTTTTTTAAATATTAATGCCAAGTTGTCAGAGTAGAGTTGGAAAGTATACAATGATTACTGGCCATAGTTTTAAAACTGGATTTGAATATTTTAACAAGTACTTACTCTAACACATGTAAAGAGAATATGTGTGAGTTTCTAGCTGGGTTATGAAGGACCAGGGGGAGAGGCTAAACATACAGTTTCTTTCTAATGGATGGGACTGTGTGCATGTTGACTCTTCAAAGAGCTGTAGTGTCTTCCTGGAGGGAATCCTGGGTGGACTGGATTTAGTGTCATTCTCACATGCCCACAACTCATTCTTCTCATTGCCTGATTTACAAGTAATTCTTCCTGAAAAAGATTCCATTTTGCAATTTCAATAGCTGTGTAATGTGCCATTGGAGCAGGGCCATTCTTTGTCTGTAATGAGCTGGGGGGAAAGGTTAATTAAAAATAGGCCATTATGTAGAGTGCTTAAGCTTAAGTATTACTCCAATGAGAAAATGTACCTATTCTAGGAACTAGTCTTGAAGCCAAAGTTTCAGGCAAGTGTCAATTTAATTTAAAAGCTACAGCCAAGTACCAGTTCTTCTTAATTGGCTATAAATTAGAAGGGAAAAAAAGCCAGCAGCTACATGTGACCGACAAGTCACCCCTGAAAACAAGAACATATAAGTAGTGCATAGGTAATGAGGAACCAGCCAATATACCAATACATGTGTTAAACAAGAAATAGCATAACTAATGAAAGGTGTTAATTAAGTGTTGCCTGGTTACTGAAAACATAAACCTGCTGTGTACTTTTGTGCTAACAAAATAAAATTAAATAATATTGCCAGCTTTTGATTCCTCTGCTTCTTTATGTTTTAGGTACAATTATATCAATCTCATAGGAATTATTCCTGCTGTGTCTGAATAGATTTATAGGAATGAGCAAGTCTTCAAGTATGAGCAACAGCCCAATGTGAAAATCTTTACTGTAAGATTGCAGACCAGATCTCAAACACAGGGAAGATAGCTCTTCAAAGTAACAATGGTTATAGGAACTAAGGCTCAGGTCTCCAAACCAACCCCCTTTCAGGTTTTCCCCTCATTCCACAAGGGAAACTAAAATGAGTAAATTCCAAATAGAAATTAAGGGTTACTTTTTCATCAGTCAAGACCAATGGGAAGGTATGAAGGAGATGGATGATGTTGAGCTTGCTTCAGAAAGACAGACCTAAGAGAAGGACAGACCTTGCTCCTGCTGGTCACATCACCAGACAGACTGTCTGCCACCCTCACTGCTCTGACATATAAAAGGAGGAGGATTGTGATATTTTCCTGTTGCAGCTCCCCCAAAACTAGTCAATTCCTGTTCTTTTTAGATTGTGTGGATTGATCCCGTCAGTTATTATATATCTGCCTATGCTGTCTGCTTCATGCAGGCACTTGTAGGCAATCCCAATAAAGCCCGGGCACATAGAAGAGTCATTATATTTGCAGCTTTTGAATGGGTGGTAGGGTCCCCACCCTGAAAATGGCATCCCTGCGGCCTAAAACCTGGACAGTTGTCTAATTTGCATATGGTAGTGCTAGCCCTACCAGTGATTCTGAATAAAATACAGTGCAAAATGCTGTAGACAACATGTACATAAACTGCCCAGAGATAAACAGATACAACTCTACTGTAACTCATTTAGAACCGGGGTGGGAAGGATCAATAATGAAAGCATTTAAAACTGTACTGACAGCTACTGCATGTTTCAGTCCCCACTTTTATCACACTTGTTTATGGTATAACACAGGCAGCTCTCACTACTGATGTCTACTAATATGGTAAAGAGAATAAAGTAAAGATTATCTAGTGTATACTGGGAGCCCATATTTTAATATTTCAACTCCACCCTCTCCCCCATGTGCCTCACTATATGTGCCTAAAATAATATGGTAGTAAGGCATTGCATTCCTCATCAGAATGTCAATCCACTTCTTCCCAATTATAAAGCATGTAAGATAAACATGAACAAATTACTGTGCCATGATTATAACTATTTATTCAGTTACCATAATCAATTACGTAGAGCAGAAAAAACATACCTCTCCAGCACTGTAACTACGGAGACGCTGAAGGTGCTGTCTGTGAGTCAAATGATTGGGTAGGCGGCCATTTTGAAGTGGGATCCTGGGATCAATGAAAGTGGTAGCACGGCTGTTGTGGTCAACAAAGAAGGACTGTAATATAATGATAGTGAAAATAATAATAATAATGAGTAGAAAACTACCTGAGTAAAGAATATGACCAAGAGAATTCTATCTGATAATCCAGCAAATTAGCCTGGCTATTTAATTTGAACAAAATATTATGCTAGAAGAAGACACGGAATCATAGAATTGGAAGAGATGATAGGGGCCTTTGCGTCCAACTCCCTACCATTCAGGAATACTAATTAAATCACTCATCAGGAAGTTCCTTCTGAGATTTAGGTAGAATCTCTTTTCCTGTAGTTTGAATCCACTGCTCCTTGTCCTAGTTTCTGGAGCTGTGGGAAAAAGCCTCTTCCCTGTTCAATATGACATCCCTTCACATATTTAAACAACTATCGTGTCCCCTCTTAACCTCCTTTCAGTAGGCTAAACATCCCCATCTCCCTAAGCTAACCCTCATACGCCATGGTTTCCAGACCTTTCACCATTTTGGTCACCCTTCTCTGGACACGTTCCATCTTGTCAACATCATTCTTGAACTGAGGTGCCAGAACTGGACACAATACTCCAGGTGAGGCCTGACCAAAGGAGAATACAGTGGTACTATCACTTCCCTTGATCAAGACATCATACTCCTATTGATGCAATGAACCATTATGTTGGCTTTCTTGGCTGTTACATTACACTGCTGGTTTATGTTCAGCTTGTGGTCTACTAAGAGTCCTAGATCCCTTTCAAATGAACTATTGTCTAGCCAGGTGTCTCCCATCCTATATCTGTGAATTTCATTTTTTCTGCCTAGGTGTTTGACCTTACATTTCTCACTATTAAAATTCATCTTGTTATCTTTAGCCTAGCCCTCTAATCTGCCAAAGTCATTTTGCATTTTAATCCTGTCCTCTGGGGAAATAGCAACCCCTCCAAGTTTGGTATCATCCGCAAATTCAATCAGCATGCTCTCTATTCTTTCAACCAACTCATTGATAAAGATGTTGAATAGCACAAGGTGCAATACTGATTCCACTAGTCAACTCTCTCCAGGATGAAGAGAAGCCATTGGTGAGCACCCTTTGGGTTCATCACTTTGCCAATTACAAATCCAACTAACAGTGGCATTGTCTAGGTCACATTTTACTAGCTTCTTTGCAAAAATATCATGGGGAACTTTGTCAAAAGCCTTATTGAAATCAAGATATGCCACATCCACAGCAGTCCCTTCATCTATCAGATCTGTGACTCTATATAAAAAAAGATAAATTTAGTCTGGCATGACTTGTTTTTGCAAAACCCATTTTGACTCTTAGTGATGACAGCATTGTTTTCTAAGTAATTACAAACTGTCTGTTTAATGATCTGCTCTAGAATTTTTCTGGATATCGATGTCAGGCTGACTGGGCAATAATTGTTTGGGTCCTCTTTTCTTCCATTTTTAAAGATGGGGACAACATTTGCCCTCTTCCAATCTGTGGGGCTTTCTCCTGTTCTCCAAGAATTCCTTGCCCATCATGGCTGACTGATCACCCAGGGAGGGGATGTAATGAAAACACTATTACAACTTATAATTAACACATCCCTCAGGGAGGGGGTATTTCCATCCAAATTGAAGCAGGCAATAGTGAAGCTGCTTTAAAAAAAACAAAAAAAAACCTCCCTGGGTCCCCTGGAAAGAGGAAATTATAGACCAGTCTCCCTCATACCATTCTTGGGCAAAGTGATCGAGAGGACAGCTGCCTTCCAGCTCCAGGCTATCTTGGATGAAGCCGATTATCTGGACCCATTTCAAACCGGCTTCAGGGCAGGATACGGAGTTGAGACGGCCATGGTAACCTTAGTCGATGATCTCCGTCTGTGCACTGACAGGGGAAGTGTGACCCTGTCGGTGCTTTTGGACATCTCAGCGGCTTTCGATACCATTGACCATGGTATCCTTCTGGAACGCCTGGGGGAGTTAGGTATCGGGGGCACTGCCTTGTAGTGGTTCAGATCCTACTTCTCAGGCAGGGTCCAGATGGTGTCGCTTGGGGAAAGCTATTCGTCCAAGAGGGAGCTCAAATCAGGCATTCCTCAAAGGGCGATGCTGTCCCCAATGCTATTCAACATTTACATGAAGCCGCTGGGAGAGATCATCCGGAGACAAATATATTTCTCTGTATCTCCGACTGTTGCAGTGACTAAGGATGGCATCTCTCCTCTGGATGCCTGCCTTGAGTTGGTAATGGGCTGGATGAGGGAAAACAAACACAAGTTGAATCCAGAGAAAACAGAGGTTCTCCAGGCCCAGGGAGGGAGACTTGTCATTCAGTCCTGGATGGGGTCACACTTCCTCTAAAGGACAAAGTTTGCAGCTTGGGAGTACTCCTGGATCCATCTCTACAGTTGTCATCTCAAGTAGATGTGATGGCCAGGAGTGCTTGGTATCAACTACGGCTGATACGCCAACTGCATCCCTACCTGGACCAAAAAGACCTTGAAGCTCTGGTAATCTCTCCATTAGACTTTTGTAATGCACTCTACATGGGGCTACCTTTGCACCAAGTTTGGAAGCTGCAACTGGTTCAGAATGCGGCAGCCAGATTGATCATTAATACACCTAGATCAGATCATATAACTCTGGTCTTAAAATCTCTCCACTGGCTGCCAGTTTGCTTTCGGGCGCAGTACAAAGTGTTGGTCATTACCTTTAAAGCCCTACATGGCTTGCGCCCAAGTTACTTGAGGGAACGCCTCTCCCTACATAATCCGCCTGCACTCTCAGAACATCCAGAAAGAATTTGTTAGAGCACCCAAGAACCAGGTTAAAAACTGCATCTTATAGAACATTCACTGCTGCGGCCCCCAGACTTTGGAATGACTTACTGGAAGAGATCAGTCTTATCACCACCTCAGATGCCTTTAAAAAGGCACTTAAGACGGATCTCTTCTGGCAAGCATATCCATCCGACCTCCTATAAGAGACTGCCGTATGCCCCTCTGTTCTGTTGGAATGTAATTAGATAGTTGTTAGATTTTTTATTTTATAAGATAATCTATTTTATTGTTCTAAATATGTATGTTTTAATGCTGTAATCCTGCCTCGATCCATAGGGAGAGGTGGGAAAATATAATAATAATGATAATTGTTATTAGTTCTGCCTTTTCTCTCTCCCTGGTTAATACTCAGTCACCTCCATGCAGCAATCCTATCCTTTTTCTTTTGCTGCTGACATAACTAAAAAAAAAAGGCCTTTTATTGTTTTTAATCTGTCTGGCAAGCTTAAGATCATTCTATGCTTTAGCTTTTCTTACCTCTCCCCTACATATACTGGGTATATGCTTAAATTCCTCTTTGGTGTTTTCCCCATTTTTTCATTTATAATAATAATAATAATAATAATAATAATAATTTTTATTTATACCCTGCTCTTCAGCCAAGACTATCAAAGCAGTTTACAATTTGTTAATTAAGACATTTCCCTGCCCTCAGGCTTACAATCTAAAATAGACACGAAACAAAAGGAAAAGGGAAAGGTGGTGGGGAAGGGGGAAAGTCCAGCAGATCTTCTCTCCCTCAGAGGCCTGGACCATGGCAGATGGATTGGAGGGAGGCCTCTTCTTCTTTTTAGGCAAGGCCTGTTGGAGCTGGCTTGCCTTTCTCTCCGTCAAGATGGTGGATGGAGGGAGGGCTCTTTCTTGTACATATTTTTTAAACACTTAGTTCAGTTGAAAGTTCCTTAGTTAACCATTCTAGTTTTTTTACACACCTCCCATTTTTCTTTCTTATTGGAACAGTTTTAGTTTGCGCCTTTAGTATCTCACTTTTAAGAAACTCCCATCCATCCTGAACTCTCTTCTCTTTCACTATCCTTGTCAATGGAATTATAGCTAGTAATTCCCTAAGTTTACAGAATCCAGCTTTCTTAAAGTCTAGAATGTGTGCCTGGCTATACTTGGCTTCTGCTTCCTGCTATGTAACAAATTCCAAGTGAGTATGGTCACCCCTTCCACCTCATTAACAAGGTCATTCCTGTTGGTTAGGCTCAGATCTAAAACAGCAAATCCCACTGTTGCTTCTTCCACCTTCTGGACTATGAAGTTGTCTGCAAGACAGGTAAGACATTTGTTGGACCTAATGTTCTTGGTAGAAGTTGACTGCCAACATATATTAGGATAGTTTAAATCTCCCATTACCACTAATTCTCTCTTTTTTGAATATGTATTCATTTCTTCCAGGAAGGCATCATCCATATCCTAAATCTGGCTTGGGAGTCTGTAGTGGATTCCCCCCCCCCCCCATGACATCCTTTTTGTTCTCTCCCCCTTAATTCTTACCCAGATGCTCTCAACCTCTGTTTCTTGGATTTAAGATGTGGTTCTCATCACAAATATAAGCATCCTTAACATATAAATCTACCCCCCCCCTCCTTTCCTGCTAGGTCTTTTTCTCGGAAAAAAGGTATACTTCCCCACATTACTGCATTCCAGACATGAGACTTGTCCCACCAAGTTTCAGTGATACCTACTATATCATATTTATTGTGCTGTACTAACAGTTCCAATTGTGTTGTATTAAGAGTTTCCAGATATTGGAAAATCAGCTCTTAAAGTGAAGAGATTTTAATTCATCCTCACAACAGAATCCTTAACCAATGTCACAAAATAAGTCAGATAAAGGTATTATTTTGATTTATTTGTACCTTGCCTTGCTGGTCAGTTTTGATCTCCCAGCCCCGTGGAAGTTCCAGCCGTGTGTCAGCAAACATGTTGATGAAATTTACTAGATCCCTGTTGTGCTGATATCGCTCAAAATTCCTAGCATCTCTGCGGATCTTCAGAATCATATGCTTCAAGCAGGTGCTGTTGGTGAAAACTCGATAGGCACTCTGGATAAAAAAATGTAGGAGGAAAAATTAAGGTTTCATAATTGCAAATGCCACAAAATTACCTTTGGGGGAATAAGCCTGAATTATATACACTTATTTTAAAAATGGTGTGTTTAAAATGTGTTGTTCTTTGCTGTCAAGCTGACCTCACCCAACAAGTAAGAAAATTCCAAAACCCTCAGAGTATAGCCACATTACAGAATTAAAGTAGTTTGACACCACTTTAACTGCCATGACTTTATCCCACAGAATCCTGCAATTTGTAGTTTGGTGAGGCACCAGAGCTCCCTGACAGACCATTCTGAATAGCTCACCAAAGTACAAATCCCACGATTCTGTAAGATAAGTCATGGCAGTTGAAGTGGTGTCAAACTGCTTTATTTCTGCAGGACGGCTGCAATCTGAATCATCAACCATTCTACTGGGGTCTTGCAAATTCAGTGAAAATAGTTTAACACAGGCCCAGAACACATGGGCCTAAAAAGTGGCATCCAGCCATTTTGGAGGTGTAACAGTTGTAAAGCTGTGCTCTGGTCCTTTGGAGCTAAAAGGAGCCGAAATAACCCGACTCCTGGTGGTGCAGGTTGGGTCCTGTGGCTATGGCATGCTTACAAAAGAGGCCATGTGGTTGGTGTGGACCCGATCTGCTTGTGGCCACAGCACACTTGTGTCGTTCTTTCTCATCCATCTACTCTGGCCCATAATAAACAAAACAGTTCAACAGAGCAACTTCAAGGGTCTGCCCAGTAGTTTATACAAAGTTATTTCCTATCTAGCTGAGGGCCCAAACAGATGTGATGTTACATGTGAGCTTGCATTTAATTTGTAATTCCAACCCTGCCTCCCAGAATAGCCTGCCTCCCAGAACTACATGGGGAAGGGAGGGCAGAAACAGTCTTGGGAGCAAAGTAAAATGTAAATGGAAAACACCAGTAATGGTACAATTACATTCAGAAATGTGATTAAATACTTTTTAAAAATAGGTGTGTCTTGCTATGGAACCTGCTTTTCAGGTCTTCACCTGTTTGACTTTGGCAGCCATAGAATCATAGTTAGGTGGGGTCTTGGAGGTCATCTAGCACAATCCACTGCTTAATGCATAATCTCAAATCTCCAAAAAAGGTCACTACTGAAGCTATGGTATCTACAATTGCCAGAATATTCAGTGGATTTGACTCTACTACATTATGTTGCAGCAGGGTGCATTGTAACAACTGCATATCAAGTGACAATGAGAGCAGCTGTCTTAAAACATTCTGTCTGCCATATGTACATCATATGGTGTGTTAAATGCCACATATGAGCCACAATGAATTTGTAAACATGTTAAAGATCTTGGCTACATAAAATGAGGTACATAGTCTTGATATGATTTTCTACAATGATGTGCTTCCTTAGGGATTATGACTATTGTGTTCTGTTGCAGTTTTCAAAGCCCCCTGCTGTTCATAAAAGTCAGTTCTTTGAATTTTATTTTATTTTCCTAGGTATACACATCTAGCTATTTCAAAGCTAAACTATCTATCAGCAGATCAGAGGTTAAACTCAAAACTGTTTTACTTCAACCACATGCTTTGGGAAATGTAGAAGATTAAACACATTCCCGTCACAGTAAAAAACAAACTCCAAAAAACTAATTAATATGTTGCTCTCTTCCAACAGCGATGTTCTGAAGTACATAACTCTTTGGTTTGATATCCCAAATATGTTCAGCTTGTAATCTCTGGCTGTTTGAACCAAGTGCCATTTCTCTTAGTCTCTGTCTGGTTTAGAATGTTATCTGAGATTTTGCACAAGCACAGTAGATTTCTACAGACCAGATGCTCAAACCAGCTGCATTTATCCATGTGCAGAAGTTCTTTAATGTTACATCAGAGCAAACTGCTTTGTAAGCCCACGAACATTGATGTGTGACTCTCAAGAAAGTTCTCAGTGACACTAGACTGCATGATCAGAGCACTGAACTAAGCAGCCTTCTCTTTGGAGAGTGTCACTATTGCAGTTGGGCCATGTATGTTACACTGAGACCAGAGGCCGGAGACCATAATATAATATGGTCTCCGGCCACAAGTTTAATGCAATATCACAATCATAAATCACAGAGTCATATAGTGTGTATGTGGCAACAAGAGGGAGGGGACATGGGACTTGATGGTTCAGTACTAAGTAATTCTCTACATGAAGGGTGGAAACCTATTTAGGCCATTTAAACCTCAGTGCAGGAATTACACAATCATTATATCTTAAATCTAGGCTGGGAGTGTGGTCACCTGCATCTGCCCCAAATGCAGACACTCTTGCTTTGCCCCCTCTATCCACCTCCAGTAGTGCCCTACTGATTTAACTGATGCCCAGTGTCTGTTCCTCCCTTCCACCAGCTGTGGCAACGCAGCAAGGTGATCCAAAAACAGGGTGTAAGGAGACTGGTAGGCGTGCAGTAGTTACCATGAGCAAGGAAAGTAATCATAACAATATAAGCAAGCTCAGAGATCATTAACCACACACAAAGCAACATCAAATACACAACCAATAATGTCAAAAGAAGTACTCATACAAATACAGCAGAAAGCCCACACAACATGGGGAAAAACATCCTGAGGGAAGGCAAACAAAAAACAAAAAAACATGCTCCAACAATAGTGGAAAATTTCTTCCTGAGGCCCTGGAGGTAACCAACTGAAGCCCGGGGATGCCAAAGGTAGTGAGAGCCAGCAAAGGGCAGGTGGATGGGTCACACAGATGTCCAGCCAACAATGGACAGCTACCACATGGCCAGGCTTATAAATGGCCTGGGAAATCTTGTTTGAAGACTCTTGAGGTTTTAAGTCTTGTGAGATGTCACCTATCCTGCCAGTGGCCCATGTGGTCATGTATTGCTACAAAGCCCAAGACTTATATACAATACACCTGCAAGCAACAGAGCAATTATAATCATAGTAAGTTCATCCTACATTGTAGAAATACATGGGAAAGGTCTTCTGCATAAGGCTGCTTGCTCTTTAGTTTGGGCATGTAGAAACTTGGAGTTATGGAAATGTGTGTGTTATTAATACAAGTTCTGTTGTTCAATGGCTAGCTAAGCTAGCCCTTTTAGTAGTCCTCCGTGAGTTTTAAAAAGACCAAAAATTTCACAGATTTTTTTTTAAGCTTTCAAGGAAATAAGTATCTGTTTTCCATTCCAGCTCCAGCTGCTGGATAATATTTTCCAACTCAAATTTCATGGCCATAATTAATGGTTCAACATTTTAATTGGAGTTTGTGGTTATAACAGTATAACCACATTAAGCCAAATTTATGTGGCATATTATTTTTACACAAGTGGAATTTGTATGACTGCCTTAACAGATGTTTCAGCAGGTCACTCTGATTCCTTTGGCAGAATACAGATTCGTTATTGTAAAAGAAAAGGTGTTACTCTGTTCAGATTAATTTGACACTCCCTTTGATGCAAGATCGACTAATTCAAGTTAAAAGCCACCAAGGGCTAAGAAAGTTATATTCAGATAAAGCTTAGATGTTTTTTCTGAATTTTATCCAAATACCCCTCCCTGACTGTACAAACATTACACCTCAAGGAGAAGAAAATATGCCTCTATGAAGTTTTTCAACATATTGCTCTAAGTATGAAATGGGTTTTCAGAAGTGTCTATCTATTCCGTTTAGCTAATTATAAAGCAAAAATACCGATCTGTCAGAATAGTAAAAAAGATTTACATAACCTTTCTTGATTCTTTGACAATCTGATTTTCAACCTTTTGACTTTCTGGAAAAAGTCTCCACATTATCCTGTCCACTATGGAAACTCTGAGCATCTTCCATTGACCCCCAGCACAGTGCATTTTGTTCTGGAGCATATTCTAGGCCATAAACCCACTATTACCTTGCTCTAGAACACACCAAATGTTTTCTTTTGTAGGACAGGGTATGCTGAGCCATACAACCTTCTTCTTAGTAAAGCATGAGTTCTTTATTCAGGAACTCCTGTGGAATCCTGGGATTTCTAGTTTTACAAAGTCTTTAGCCTTCTCTGCCCATGAGTGTAGGTGCCTCACAAAATTACAAATCCCAGGATTGTGCAGGAACTGTAATACGAAGTCAAGTTTCTTCTGGGTGGTGATCCACTTGAATAAATTACTGGGATTTCCACATAGAGTCAGCAGTAAAAAGATATGCCTAGAGATATTGAGGCTTGGCAAAAAACGGGAAGGTGCTTTCTTGCCTTCACATCTCTAGACAGAGTAAGTCAAGGGGAAGGGATCAGATGGCTTGGTCAATACAAGAGAAAATGACCAAATTCTTATTAAGACAAGCAAATAAACATACAGCAAGTGATTGCCATGTTAAAAGTTTTAATTAACCTTGATTCACAGAAGGAGAACAAAATTGCTACCTTCATGTTGCTGCCAAAGTAAGTCATCAATCAGTTGGAGATCAAGGCTGAAACACTTACATAGTTTGCATGCAGCACTGTGAAGAATTCTGGATTGGTGATGAATTTTACAGCTGGAGACTGCAGCAACAAAGTGATTTTCTGTGAATTCACAGGTGAAACAGGTACTTCTCTTCTAATTTCTGAAAATAAAATTGTTTTTATGTAAAATATAGCAAGGGAACACTTGCATTATAATCTGTGTTGTTCCTCTCCTGTTCTTCTACTCCTAGCCAGCTGCATGAATCCCCCCCCCTCAAGTTTCCCAATGGTTACTGAAAAGACTTCTTAGGTCTTGTCTGCACTGTCCAAGATATTCTGGGGACAGCTGAGCTGAGCTCACCTGTCCCGTTACCTCGGCCTCCATTCCACACCATGGCTGCTATCTGCATGGGTGTCCCACTGAGCCACCTGGTGCCACCATGGGTCACTTGCTTTTGAGGTCAGAATGAGATGCCCGGTGACTGTCACATGACATTAGAACAAGTGACAGGCTGCAACAGCAGATTCACTTTGTGGCCCAGCAGAATGTCCATGCAGACTCCCATGGTGGCACAGGAATGCAAGCCTCCAAATGTTCTCGGGATGATCCACAGGAACAGGTAACTTTTAAAAAATGCATTGAAACATTGTTATATTCTGGTTCTAGTGCAGAATGTGCTAGATGTCTTCTGGACTACTTACACTAGAAGCAAAGTTTGGGGCATGCATTGTCCAAACAGGACAATACAGGGGGGCAGGGGCAGGAAACAGGCCCTTTGCAGACAAGACACTCATCTTTGGCACAAACTTTTCTTTCATACTAATCTTGGCTTTGTAAAATAAATTTCTGAGCTAAAACCAGGTAGATCCTTCTGCCTTTAATAAGCACTGTTGTTCAGAATATGAAAAATATTTTAACAACCATTTAAAAATTAAATGAAAATTAAAAAATAATTTAAAACAACAAATTTTCTACAATTTGAGAACCAAGCAAAATTATGAAGTAGAGTCTTTTTTGTGTTGTATCACTTCAGGCACTTAAGTTGGGGAAGGTACTTGTGTATGCTGTTCGACATAAAAACATTCTGCAAAAATAAAAAAAAAGAAGAAAGGAGTTTTATGGCACTTTAAGATGAATAAATTTTTATTGCATGATGATGATGATAATGGTAATAATAATAATAATAATAATAATAATATCATTTTTTGTGGAATTCACCCCACTTCATCAGATGCTTCAGTTCCATGACCCCTCCCTGGATAGCAAACTCTACGAATGCTCAAGTCCCACTATATACAATGGTATAGTAAAATGATATCCCATTTAAAAATGGTAAAATTGAGATTTGTTTTTTGAACTTAAAAAGAATTTTGTTTCAAGCCATGGATGGTGGAATCTGTGGATGCAGAATCCACGGATTGCTGTTGTGGTGTGCCAAATTGATTCCAATTTAAGATGAACCTATCACAGGGTTTTCTTGGCAAGTTTCTTCAGAAGGGGTTTGCAATTACTATTCTCTGAGGTCAAGAGAGTGTTACTTGCCCAAAGTCACCCAGTGGATTTACATGACTGAGCTGGGATTTGAACCCTGGTCGCCAGAGTCCTAGTCCAATGCTCACACCACTATGCCACCACTGTACTCAATGCTCTTCACATGTAAAAAACTGTAACACAGCCATGTGTGTTAGCTGACTCTTTTCATGGGCACCATGGGTTCTAATTCTTTTGACTGGAGACAGGGCTCACATGACAAAATTCCAGACAAACCATTTCCCTGTAGAGAGGAACTACACAGCATACAGACTCTGCCACATTTTTCAGTGCAAGAATTGTTTTATATGCAGGAATATTAATGCCTAGGACACCCTTTCACCTCGTCTCAAATTGTACAAGTTTGAAGGGATAACTTCCCAGCCCAGCTACACTGTCTCAATAAAAATAAGGTCATACTTGTAGAACATTTGGTGCTGTTAGAAGTTTTCTCCCACCGAATCATCCCTTGTCCACTTACCTTTTCTACTGTAAAATATAAAGGCTTGGGCTAAGAACTGAATGACATTTGGCATAGTACTGAGCCACCTAAATTGTCTTACCTGAATTTGGTGGTGAAGGATCCACCTCAGAATCACTGCCTCCTCCAGGAGGGATCCTCTCCACCCTATTGCTGACAACAGTGTCCTCTTCTGTCCTTTCTGTTGCAATAGTTCGCTGAATATTTTGGTACCTTCAGTTTGAAAGAGGGAGAAGAATATATTTGTCAGATAAAATTATTTCTCCTAAGCACTGGAAAGGCCAGTTTTAAAATTTAGGTTAATATTCTATTTTATTTGCTTATTTTGTAAATGGAATTAAATGCTTTTCTGTCTGAAAGGCACTCACAAGATAACATTGATTAGAAGCATAAAATGAGCAAAAAGATAATGAAACCGTTAAATGGAAGTGGAAAGCATGTATTGTCTAGGAGCAGCAAATATGATTGTTTTAATTCTATAGTGGGCCTGGCATATCAGTGGGCTAGCTATATATAGGTTTCACTACCCACAGATTGACACATCCCATATTATTCAGTGGTGCCATATGCACGTGGATATGCTGATGCAAGTGCACAAACTTTGCTATCCACTGAATAATATGAGGTGTGACTATACATTTTTTTCCATCCACCAGTGGGAGGGCAGAACTTGACCCCCATGGATGGGAAGGGTCAACTGTATATTGTTTACATAGCTTCTAAATTTTAATACACAGTTGTCCCTCCACATTTGCGGCTTTGACTTTGGGGGTTCTGATTATTCACAGATTTTATTAATATGTTCTCTTTAGGAATATCTAGGTCCTCCAGAGCAACTCTATGGTCAACTTAAACCAAAAGTTGCACTGAAGGACCTAAAGATTCCTAGAGAGAACACACCACTAGGCATTTGTAGCTTCTCCAGCGTAATTCTGTGGTCAACATCTGGCAGATGTTCACCACAGAGTTGCACTGGAGGACCTAGAGATTCCTAGAGAAGTAGTTTTTATTTACAGTTTTCCCACATTCATGGGGATCCTGTGCCCCTAACCCAAGCATATGTGGAGGGATGAGTGTATATATCCCACCTTACTCCCAATATGGGGCACAAGGTGTCTAAAAATGTAAGTAAAAACAACAATATTTAAAACCATGGATAATATTGTAACCTAAGTTTAAAAATAACAAGCGTATTAAAAATTAACTTAAAATAGTTTTAAAAGCCAGTTTAAACGTAGTAACCATCAGGTTTATCACACTAGAGGGCAAACAGGATTTAAACAGGAATTAAACAGGAAATGCCCTATGTTAAACATAAGGCAACAGGAAATGCCCTATGTTAAACATAAGGCATTTCCTGTTTAATTCCTGTTTAAATCCTGTTTGCCCTCTAGTGTGATAAACCTAAATGAAAGACATACAGTATACTTCAATTACAGACCTTCTGCAACAGATAGTTAACAGTCAAAGGCCTGAGAAAGGTCTTTGCTGGCAGAAAGGGAGAGGTGGGAGAAACCAATGTTGCAAACAAATAGCTAGCACATGTAGGGGTAAAGTTAGAAAAGCAAAAGCACAGAATGAGCTCAGGCTTGTGAGAGAGGTTAAGACCAACAAAAACGGTGGGGTTTTTTTGGGGGGGGGAGGTACATTAGTACCAAAAGGAAGAAGGAGGATATGGTAGGGCCAATGCATGGTGAAGATGGCAAAATACTAACAGAGGACAGAGAAAAGACAGAATTACTCAACAACTAACACCTTCTTTGTCTCAGTCTTCTCAGAAAAGGAAAAGGATAATCAGCCTGAGGGAAATGGAGCACAGGACACAATAGGAGAAATGCAGCACAGAATAAGTAAAGAGGAAGTACAGGAATGCCTGGTTATGAATTTATCAGGCATGAATTTAAGATGAATTTAAGTCTTCAAGACCAGATGACCTACATCCATGGGTATTAAAAGAATTGGCAGACGTAATCTCAGAGCCATTGGCAATAATTTTTCAGAAAACCTGGAGAACAGGAGTAGTCCCAGCAGACTACTGGAGGAGGGCAAATGTCCCCATCTTCAAAAACGGAAAAAAGAGGATCCCAACAATTATCGTCCAGTTAGTTTTACAGTACATCGATACCAGGAAAAATTCTTGAGCAGATCATTAAACAAAGAGTCTGTGAATAGAAAGCAATTCCATAATCACAAAAAGTCAACATAGGTTTCCAAGAAACAAGTCATGTCAAACAAATCTGATCTCCCTTTTTTACCAGATTGGTAGACAAAGGGAATGCTGTAGATATAGCATATCTTGATTTCAGTAAGGCCTTTGATAAGGTCCCCCATGATATTTTTGTAAACAAGCTAGTAAAATGTGGGCTAGACAATGTAACTGGATTTATAATTGGCTGACCAGCTGAACACAAAGAGTGCTCAACAATGGCTCCTCTTCATCCTGGAGACAAGTGACTAGTGAGGTGCCACAGGGCTCTGTCCTGGGTCCAGTGCTATTCAACACCTTTATCAATGACTTGGATGGGAGAATACAGGGCATGCTTTTCGAATTTGCAGATGACACCAAATTAGGAGTAGTAGCTAATACCCCAGAGAACAGTATCAAAATTCAAAATAATCTTAATAGATTAGAAAGCTTGCCCAAAACTTATGTAATGAACTTCAACAGGAAGAAATGAAAGGTACTGCACTTAGGCAGAAAAAATGAGATGCATAGATATAAGATGGGGGACACCTGGCTTAAGGAGACTGCATGTGAAAGGGATCTAGGAGTCCTAGTAGACCACCAGTTGAATATGAGTCAACAGCAAGATGCGACAGCTAAAAGGGCAAATGCTCTTTAAGGCTGCATTAATAGAAGTATTGTGCCTAGATCAAGGGACGTAATAGTGCCACACTAGTCTGCCTTGGTCAGGCCTCGCCTGGAATACTGGGCACCACAATTTAAAAAGGATGTTGAAAAATTGGAGCATGTCCAAAGGAGGGCCACCAAAATGCTGAAGGGCCTAGAAACCATGCCTTATGCGAAAAGACTTAAAGAGCTGGGTATGTTTAGCTTGGAAAAGAGATGGTTAGGAGGTGATATGACAGCCCTGTTTAAGTATTTGAAGGGGTGTCACACTGAGGATGGAGCAAGCTTGTTTTCTGCTTCTCCAGAGACTAGAACAGGGAACAATGGATGCAAGCTACAGGAAAAGAGATTCCACCTAAACATTAGGAGGAACTTCCTGACAGTAAGGGCTGTTTGACAGTAGAACACCTCAGAGTGTGGTGGAGTCTCCTTCTTTGGAGGTCTTTAAACAGAGGCTGAATGACTGTCTGCTGGGGATGCTTTGATTGAGAGTTCCTGCATGGCAGGGGTTTGGACTGGATGACCCTTGTGGTCTTTTCCAACTCTATAATTCTATCATCTTAAAGTTCATTTTTTACCAAGCATCTTATACAACTGAAGACAGTGAAAATAGTCTCTATGTTTTCTCCATTGGCACACTCCTCCTAGCTGGGCCCACTTCTATACCCCCAAATTTTGAGTTGGACAGTCCTAATTAATCCTCTGCTATCCCACATTTCCATTGCTAGTAAAATGTCCCAGGCTTCTCTTTCATTTCTCTCTTGCCTCCAGTATACTTCAGTAGCTGCAAACTGAGTTCAAAGTGCAAAAGGAATTTTAACTCATCTAACACAGCATTGGGGGAGAAATGTGGAAGAGGTATTTTGCCCTTCCCAATAGACTCAGGGAAAAGCAAACAGCTACAGCCTCTTCTAGCCTGTGAGTTTCCCTCCTCTAAGAACTTTTGCCATCTTTACTGCACTCTGATGTTGCTTAGTCACATATATCTCAGTTTTAATCTGTGAAAATTGGGAGGCTATGTAGCTCGAGTGTCACAGACTATGTTAGATTACTTAGGGGTCATTCATACCTACTTTTTTGTAGCGCGGACATCTGGGTCTCCTCATAGTGTGAATGAGCCCCTTAGACATTAGTGAACCCAGAGTCCAAGAAGCTAATGAACCTATAATCAGTGAGGGAGATGCATTTTCTCTGCTTTCCCACTCTTTCCTCTTCAGCTCACACTCACATCACCACTTCATAGGTGACTAGGAGGGGCCAAACTTAACTTGTTCAATTACAAAAAAATTAATTGAACAAGTTAAGTTTGGTCCGTTTTTCAGGGGTAATATACAGAGTAGGAGGGGCCCACATTTAAAGAAATGAGTTTGTCACCATCATGTCTAGTTTGATTCCTTTTACTAACTGATAACTGAAGGAAGATAAAAAGAAGGGGAAAATCCATTTCAAATGCATGTTACATTAATACAGATCAATTTTACGAACTGGTAAATGTCTTCCTACTTCAATGGCTTAAGCAGACACTGCATATGTTGCACAGTGTTAGTCTGGTGCTCAAATTTGACCAGAGAAGGAAGAACAACTATAGGATTCAAAGCTTGCATGTTATTAACTTAGAAGACTAGCCATGATTAAGAAACTAATGTCCTTTTTTAGTGCTAATTGTTTAACAGCTTGTAAATGCTTTCCTTGGTCAGCTGGCTGCTCTACCACCAGAACAGGGGAAATAGCTTTCATATACTTAGTCAGCACCAATATTATCTAGCACTTTGGGATTCTTCCAAAGCCTGAAGGATGTTCAAAGTTAGATGGTGTTAATTTTCCTTAAGTTAAGAAATGTCCCACGACCTTTGCTGATTAGGTCATAGTTATTTTGCTTTTCAGTCCTGCAACCTATGCACTGGCTATTTTCTGTTATCTCTCTATTTGGGTATAAATGTTCATGTAGATATATACAAAAACCCAAGCAGCTCCAGTGGCAGGCACTGGGACCACTACTGTGGTGATTCCAAACCTGAGGGAAGCTTCAGATCAGACTGGTTCCAGCCCAAGAGTTTACCGTGATTAGCCTTGGCCTGTACATTTAGCCTATTACCGTATATACTTGACTATAAGTCAACCTCATGTATAAGTCAAGGGCAAGTTTTGGGACCAAAATTATGGATTTTGCTATGACCCGTAGATAAGTCGAGGGTAAAAATTAGGGGCATATAGGAAAGGATGTAAAAGATGAAGCAAAGCAAAACAATGTCAAATAACCTCCAAAAGTCCATCAGACATAACTCTTTGTGCTTATTCTTAAGACTGGATGGATAAGAGAGTAAAGGGGGTCATTGCTTCCAGGACAGAATATACTCTTTTTCTTTTCACCAGGGGATGGTTCCTTCTTTTAAATAAGAGTTAAGATACAGTACTTACATTGATCCGTGGATAAGTCAACTCAGTTTTTTTGGGTCAATTTATTGACCTAAATTTCTAGACTTACACATGAGTATACAGTATGTCAAAAATGTCACAATAAACTTAGGGGAAAGAGGTGCTTACCATTCCTGAGAAACACCCTGTTACTTAGCTACATTAAACATGAGGGGAGATGTCATTATATGCCTGACATAATACATAAGCAGCAAAATGGTTACACTGAAGAATTTGAAATGATGGAACAGCGCATCCAAGTCCCAAATTGGCTGTTGTCTTTACATATACAAATGGTTAGTGCCACTCGCATTCTAAAATGTTAACTCTGGGCTCAAGCAGTCAGGGAGCTCACACCCTGATTGCCCCATGGGACCTTGGCAACCAGACATCATGATCCTGAGAGAGCCGACTGCTGTGGTCCTCAACAGGCCACAAAAAGGAGCAGTAAGAAACTGCTCCTTTTGCAGCTGGTTTTGGCCTGCATTTGGTGGCTCCGGCACAGCCTCCAGGCAATCTGGGGGCATGTGTCATGTGCACAACCTGCTCCCAGATCAGCCCAATGGTGGCCCTTTTGGGCTGTCTGTTTGAGGCCTATGATGACAAAGGCTACAACCCAATTCTTATTTACTTTGGAGTAAGTCCCAATAAATATTAAAGTCTCTGAGAAAGGCCTTAGCTCAGGGTCTCTTCATACCCTCCAATATTTCACAGATTAAAAACTGGGATATGTGTAATGGAGATGGCAGAAATTATTTATGAGGAAGAACACACAAGTTGAGAAAAGATGCAGCAGTTTGTTTTTTTTCCTGAGTCTACTGGGAGAAAAAAAATCTGCCTCTTCCTGTCTTCTCCTCCTGCCAAATTAATGAGCACAAATTATTTTTGCATTTAAACTTAGGGCGTGTTTACATAAAATCTTCTCATCTACTTTTCACAATGAGCTAAACAAAACTCTGGAGTTGCCACAGCTGTGTGGCTCTGCATACTGCATTTATTAGACCAAGATGAGTTTGAAAGGAAGAACCCCTTTGTAGACGGTTCTCCTGAACTTGCCTCAGGATGTGTAGACAAGCTGTGTAGACAGGTTGTGTAGACAAACTGAGGATCAATTTAACCCAAAGGTATACTGGATTTTCCTGTCAATATAGATGTGCTCTCAGTTTGCAAGAATTGAAGTAAACTGAGAATAAAGGGGGGAAATGGGAGGAGGAGAGAGAAACTGGGACATTTTAAAAGCAACTTAAAAGTGAGATGACAGAGGTTTAATTAGGACTTTCCCTGCCATATTGGGGTAGTTGTAGCATATGATAGGGATATATTTATGGTGCTTAATAATTACTACAGTGACATTTTACTTTAGATGTTTTTGTACTGTATGCTGTTGTAAATTTATGACCTAAGGCTTCCTGTAGTCCTGGTTCTAGGTAAAGAAGCAGAGTACCAGTTATATAAATGAAGTAAGTAAATTATATAGGAATTTATTATGTGTTTTCATGTTCTTGTTCAGTTTAATTATTTGAATAAATTGGAAATGGCTTTTTAACAGAAAAAGAATAGAAGTGAAATGGAATCAAGTAAAATTTAGAGAAAAAGTGTGAAAATTTAACGATTTACACTTGACGAAGAGTTTGAACATATTTCGTTCATTGTTACTCATTTCTGCAACAATCAAAAGTTTATGGGCAGAAAGGGAGAAAGTGCATGTGTGAGAGGGAGAGCAAATGCAAGTAGGTAAATACAGTAAAATTAACTTTAAAAAAACCCCAAAAGGAGCTCATGATTTGTTATTTTGCCTTTACACATGCCCTTTACAAACAAATTATTATATTAGACTTCACAACTATATTAACACAGTTCTACTTTCCCCCTGTTTTTTTTATAAGAATCTATAAACCTTTTTATTCACTTCACAGCAGGCTGACTGAGCAAACTTTCCATTCCAATATACCCTGGTTTTTATGACCCCCTGATGCAACAGCAGAACAGAAAAAAGTAGTCCGTCTATTCAGAGGGTGATATACATAAGCTTTCTATTTAATTAGATGGCAGAAAATCCCCTGCTGGCAAATGATGCCTAGGAAACTGAAGCAATGAGCTAAGAGACTGCTACTGTTTATTTTCAATTACGTAGAATAATCTTCAATAAATTCCCCCAAATGCCAGCATAATTGTGGGGTGAAAAGACTTTATATAGATACATTTGAGATATCCAACCTGTTTTTAAAGGATTACTACTGAGAAGGTTATATTTACTGTGGTGTATGCATTAGAACAATAACTTTCAAACTTTCTATTCTCTGGAAATCGGGACAGTCCAGCCACAGAACACTAGGCAAGCTGTAGAAGATCAATTCTGGGGCAACCTCGAGGGCCTATTTGAGTCTTACTCTTGCAAGGCTCTTGTATGCCAGCTCACTGCAATGGAAAGTAAATGGAAGTGAAAAACGTTTCCAGAGAAGTTTTTCTCCGAACATTGCTGGTTATCTCAATGAGAAATCCATGGTAAGCCACAAAGCTACTACAGCATGCTTTGTAATAAAACGTCAGAATAGATGCATTACAACATAGTTTTGTATTTTAGTCATTCTACTCTAAAGAAATTCTTGCAGCTACACAGATACTCCCCACCTCATCACAATTTAGGTTTTTACAGAGTAATTCTTCCTAGCCATGCAATCACTCTTATGAAGTCAGGAACATTTAGCAAGTACAGTTCTTTCTTCTGTCTCTTCCCACCCTGATTAATCTCATCATTCTGCTCTTTTTTGAGCTATCATCTTGTATAGCCTTACAAAACAATATTGAATTTAAAACTGCATTTGAAACCCTGGGTTTGAAGCTGGTTTCAAATTAGTTTACAGCTAACTGTGGCTAGCATTATTTTATTTATTTATTTTCAGGATTTATATCCCGCCTTTCTCCCACAGTGGGAGCAGGCACAATGACTCACTCAAAAAAGTCAAAGGAAGGAAAGTCAACATGATATAAGGAGGGAAGAAAACATGTCAAACATGGTAAAGAAATCAAGAAACATTACTTCTGCATTGGGTCTTATTACTTAGGAGAGCCAGCTGTAGTTGTTAAGAGTGTGAGATGGGAATATGGAAAGTTCCAGAGCCAGATTCACAAAGGGTTGTCTGCACCTGGTCTCACATTGTCTAGTGCAGATAATGCAGGCAAACCCCCAGGCAGGATTGGGCCCAATCTTGCCTGTTCATATGCAGATCCAGAGGAGCTGGCCTGACCTAGCCCTGGTTTTCTATGGCGTGGCGTTTCTAGCGAAGTCTGTGGCAAAAATGAGCCTGGTGGCACAGTGGTTAAATATTGGTACTGCAGCCACAAAGTTGTGAGTTTGATTTCAGGGCTCCAAGGTCCACTCAGCCTTCCATCCTTTCATAGGTTGGTAAAATGAGTACCCAGCTTGCTGTGGGCAATTGGCTTACACACTGTAAACTGCTTAGGAAGTGCTAATTCACTGACAAGTGACATAGAAATGTACTTGCTATTGCTATGCACACTCCCCCACACACTCCTTAACTTTCTGTCTGTCAATCCATCTGAGAAGCCCCATAGTCACCCCAGAAATTGGGCACTTGGCCACATGGGTGCAGCCAGGCACCTCATTTTCATGCCTACGGTGACTAGGGGGCTTCTCAGAAGGATCAACCACTGGAAAGTTAAGGAGCAGAATCTGAGTCCACTGTCAGTGGGGGACAAGTGACTGAACACGTGCCTATCCCTGTGCTGACCCAGAGACTACCTCGGATGAGCATCTGGCCCATCTGCTCGGGTCCCAGGTGATTCTGGCTTTACTCAACCCAACACTAGCTCACAGGGTTGCCTACCTACCAACATTTTCCAGATGAAAACTGGGACATGTGGCCAAGATGGCAAAAATGTTTAACAATGTACAACACATGAATTGGTGGAGGCTGTAGCTTTTGCTTTTGCTGAAACCTACAGGGAAAGGCAAGATTCTGCCCCTCCTACCCTCTCCTGTCCTCCCTGCTAACTGATTACAAACTAGATTTGTACTTTGAACTCGGTCTGCAGCAAGTGAAGTAAGCTTAGGACAGAGGGGGAAAGTGGGAAGAGATAAGAGAAACTGGAACAGTTTAAAAGCAGCTGAAAAAATGAAATGGCAGAGGATTCCTGTCAAAGCAAAAGAGTTGAAAGGTATGGGGTTGTTATGAATATAAAATAAGAAGGAGAAAAGACATGTACAGTGGTACCCCGGGTTACGAATCCCCCGGGGTACGAAAACCCCGGGGTACGAAAGAGCCGGGGCCGCAAAAACGGCCCCATCTTAGGAAAAAAACCCCGGGGTACGAAGAAAAAAACCGCGCGGCCCCTTTAAATTTGCCACGCGGTCCGGCAAACAAAGTGGTCCCCCGGGTTACGAACACTTCCGGGTTACGAAAGTAGTCCCGGAACGGATTACTTTCGTAACCCGGGGGACCACTGTATACTGGCTTGAGCTCATTGGAGGGTAGCCAGTATATAAACGTAATAAATAAATATTTTATACTTTCAAATATAAGTTGAGTGTATAGGCCGAAGGCAGGTTTTGGGGCCAAAATTATGGATTTTGATATGAATAATTCAAAGGTTAAACTTAGAAACATATAACTAAGGATGTAAAGGATGAAGCAAAGGAGAACAATGCCAAAGAACCTAGAAAACTGGGGCAAGCATGACTGTATGTGCTAGATGGTGGAGGAGGGAACTATGGTCAGTGGTGGCTGTGTGATGTGCTAGGAAAATGCGCAGATGTCAAAAAAATTGTAAAAGCAAGAGTTAAGGTACAGTATTAATTCTTATTTTAAAAGATCCATGCCCTTCTGTGAGTTTAGTGGTGAAAGGAAAGAACTTAGTCTATCCTCAGAGAACATAAAAGAAGCACTGACACCCTCAACTCTTTTGGTACTACAGTGGTCCCCCGGGTTACGAAGGTAATCCGTTCCGGATTACCTTTCGTAACTCGGAAATACGCGTATCCCGAGGGACCGCTTTAAGGGACGGACCGCGCGGCCAATTTAAAGGGGCCGCGCGGTTTTTCCCTTTCGTTCCCCGGGGGATCCTTCGGATCCCGGGGGAATTTTGGCGGTCCCGCCGGTTTCGGATCCCGGGGATTTCGTTCCCCGGGGGATTCGCAAACCGGGGGACCACTGTACTTTGAGGGGAAGTGCCAAAGAGCAGCCATCACTGCCATTTTCTCACCGAGGCATTTGAAAAGGCCAAAAGTGGCACTGCAAAGGAGAGAGTAGAGGGGGTAATTGCCTCTTTTAGGTTCTTCCAGGATGGACTAAGTTCTCATCTTTTGCCACTCGACTCAGGAAAGGGGATAATGGATCCTTTTTAAATAAGATTTAAGGCATAGCACTTAATTGACCCATGGATAAGTCAGCCTATTTTTTTTGGGTTGATTTTTGACTAGAATTCCTAGACTTATAAGTATATGCAGTACATCAATTTGGAAGTCTCAGTAATTTATTTCAAAGGCAAACATGGAATACCTCTCTCTGATAGCCATATATTGTATGTAATATACTTCAGGTATATGTTAGTGACATAAATACAGAAAGCAATGTATTTGTGATTTTCTTGCTTCTGCATCCATGGTACTCTGAAACAATGGGGCTTTCTAGATTGGCAAAAAGAAGTGTGTTCATGGCTGCATGAAACTCTAGCCTTTAGATGAGAAAAAGGGAAAGTGTGCCATGAAAACGCTTTTTTTGCGTTTTAGCGGAGAAGAAGGGCCTTTAAAAAGGTGCTGGTTTTCCCAGCTTCTTTTTTAAAAACTGCGGAACAGCACAGCTCCATCTAAAGGTTGTGGTGCAGCTGCTAAGCATTAAGGAAAAGGCAACTTCATGTCACACTTTCCTGCCAATCTAGAAAGCCCCTAGAAAGCCCAAAAATATCTAGGAGAGCCCCTCCCATGCCAGTATCACCAGCAGGAAGGCTAACACTGGTGTGAGGAGGAGTCTTTGCCTAACATATACAATTCTTCTTTACAGATATTATTCAACAACAATTTTCAGTCTAACTTACATTTTGGTAAACTTTCATGAGACCACATTAATAAAACAAACAACTTCATTTATATATTGCTTCATACCACCTAAACAGTGTCTAAGTGGTTTACAACTGTAAGCTAATTTGCCCCCAGCAATTTGGGTACTCATTTTAGCAACCTCGGAAGGATGCAAGCCTGAGTCAAACTTGAGTCCCTTTGTTGGTATTGAACTCACAACCTTATTGTTTTGAGTGAGTGGCTGAAGTACAGGCTTTTAACCACTGCGCCACCAGGGCTCCTGGTGTAAATGTAAACTACTGAAGAAAAACATCATAACATTTTTTTTTCAAACAAAAATGTTTATTGATGATACCCAGAGTTTTAATTTACTTTAATTTAATGCTACTTCTTGCTTTAGTTCCAGCAGAATGAAACAAAGAGCAATACGGCTATTCTAAAAACACCTAAACAACAACAACAACAACAAAACTCTTCCAGTAATTAAAAAAGTTTGTGAACATTAATTCAGGATTTTTTTCCCACAGGAGCTCTAATGAGGAAAAAAATGTGGGAAATGCCCATAAATTCCTTGATCACAAAAATGAATATTTTTCTCAGCAGGAGTTTGATGTAAAGAAAGAAATAATGCAATAATGGGAACTTCTATCTAGAAAAATGAAATTAATACAGATTTTCATTACAACCTAAATTTAGCTTGCTGAGAACACCATACAATGCTGTTTTCAGCACTGACATATCTCACTTCCTACCTATGTATTCCATTTTTAGATGAAAGGGCAAAGGAGGTGAAGAGAATCCACATGAGTGCCAACTTTCTAAAGCTCAGAAAGTATTGGAGTTGAGTTTTATAGAAAAATGTTGAAAGATCATAATTCTTTATATTTGGTTGCAGACAACAAAATCTGAGCTGTTCTATTTTAGCTAATGGTTTCTAACTAGGGTTGACAAATATTGTTTTAGGGTTCCCTAAAACAAACATCTGAAGTAAAATTTAATGTTCTTACTCTAGTGTATAATGAAAAATAGATAAATCTGTGTGTTCTTAATCAACTACAGAGGTCTTTGCATAGATAACAAAAAAATAAGACATGCTCTTAAGGAAATGGGAGTACTACTACCTTTGTCCTGAAGCATAATCTGTACTCAGGACAAGAGGCTGCCACCAGAACCATATACAGTGGTCCCCCGGGATACGAATCCCCCGGGTTAAGAAAACCCCGGGATCCGAAACCGGCGGGACCGCTACAGTATCCCCCGGGATCCGAAGGATCCCCCGGGATCCGAAAAAAAGGGACGTCCCTTTTCCTCCGAGGCCAGGCTTCGGAGGAAAAGGGACGAAAGGCTGTCCCTTTTTCTCCGAGGCTAGGCCTCGGAGGAAAAGGGACGAAACGGCGTCCCTTTCTCTCCGAGGCTAGGCCTCGGAGGAAAAGGGACGAAACGGCGTCCCTTTCTCTCCGAGGCTAGGCCTCGGAGGAAAAGGGACGAAACGGCGTCCCTTTCTCTCCGAGGCTAGGCCTCGGAGGAAAAAGGGACGAAACGGGGTCCCTTTCTCTCCGAGGCTAGGCCTCGGAGAAAAAGGGACGAAACGGGGTCCCTTTTTCTCCGAGGCTAGGCCTCTGAGAAAAAGGGACGAAAAGGGACGAAACAGAGACACGAAAGGAAGCCCGATCCGTGGGATCGGGCTTCCTTTCGTTGGGCGCGGAGGCCCGGCCTGGCTTGGGGAGCCAGGCCGGGCCTCCGCGCCCAACGAAAGGAAGCACGATCCCGCGGATCGGGCCTCCTTTCGTGCCTCAGGCGCGGAGGCCAAGCCTGGCTTGGGGAGCCAGGCCAGGCCTCCGCGCCCAACGAAAGGAAGCCCGATCCCGCGGATCGGGCCTCCTTTCGTGCCTCAGGGGCGGAGGCCCGGCCTGGCTTCGAGAGCCAGGCCGGGCCTCCGCGCCCAACGAAAGGAAGCCCGATCCCGCGGATCGGGCCTCCTTTCGTGCCTCAGGCGTGGAGGCCCGGCCTGGCTTCGGGAGCCAGGCCGGGCCTCCGCGCCCAACGAAAGGAAGCCCGATCCCGCGGATCGGGCCTCCTTTCGTGCCTCAGGCACGGAGGCCCGGCCTGGCTTCGGGAGCCAGGCCGGGCCTCCGCGCCCAACGAAAGGAAGCCCGATCCCGCGGATCGGGCCTCCTTTCGTGCCTCAGGCGCGGAGGCCCGGCCTGGCTTCGAGAGCCAGGCCGGGCCTCCGCGCCCAACGAAAGGAGGCCCGATCCCGCGGATCGGGCCTCCCTTTCGCGTCAGGCCCGGAGGCCCAGCCTGGCTGGGGAAGGGAACCTTCCCTTCCCCAGCGAGGCTGGGCCTCCGCAGCTGACGAAAGGAAGGCCCGATCCGCTGGATCGGACCTTCCCTTCCTCAGCCAGGAGGCCCCCGCCAGGCCTCCGGAACGGATTACCTATTTCCTATGGGAAATAGGCCCCGGGTTACGAAATTTTCGGCTTACGAAAAAGTAGCCGGAACCAATTAATTTCGTAACCCGGGGGACCACTGTATAGAAAAACAGAATGATTCCCAGTCAGTAAATGGGTCAGGCAAGGATGCATACTATCACACTATTTATTCAATTAAGAAATTATTGGACATAGAGCAGGCTTAGATTCAGAGGCAAAAGGAGTAAGGATCAAATGAAGGAACATTAAGAACCTAAGATATGCAAACAACACAATACTACTAGCAGAAACCAATAAAGACCTGAATTACTGAAGAAGCTCAAGGAAGAAAGTGCCAAGATTCGTTTGATGCTGAACATTAAGAAAACAAACTAATGGCCATGGAAGATCTACAAGAATTCATCTCTGGTAATGAGAAAATTGAAATAGTCAAAGAGTTCCCATACCTTGGATCAAATATTGACCAGAATACAGACTCCAATCAAGAAATCAGAAGAAGACTAGGATTGGGAATGGCAGCTTTGAAAAAACTGGACAAGATCCTAAAATGTAAAGATATAATTCTTGAATACTAAAATGAGGATCATTCAAGCTAGTGTATTCCCCATCATCATGTACACTTGTGAGAGCTGGACAGTGAAAAAAGCCGATAGGAAAATAATGAACCCCTCCGAAATGTGATGCTGGAAAGAAGTGCTGAGGATAACGTGGAAAGCCATGAAGACAAATCCCGAACTCTCCCTAGAAGCCAGATTGACTAAACTGAGACTGTTGTACTTTGGCCACATAACGAGAATGCATGAATCATTTGGAAATACAACAATGCTAAGGTAGAAGGCAACAGAAAGAGAGGAAGACCACATGCCAGATTTTTAGACTCAATTAGGGAGCCTGTAGGACGGGAGATCTTGGAGATGCCTCATCCACAGGATTGCCAGAGTTGATGTTGCCATGAGGGCAGTTAAAAACAATTCTAGTGAAACATGCCAGGCATCTCAGGCTAAAAGTATTTCTGCAAGACTATTTAAAATGTTCCTGGAGGTTCTGTAATTTTCTAGTTATGACTATTACAGGGCCAAGCAGGAAATATTTTTAATATGCAAGCTGGAGCTTAAAAGAGAACAATTAACACATTCCTTTGTACAACCATCCTATTGAAGTCAAACAGTAACTTTGGATATAAAGTAATTCTGGGATAATATAGTGTAATTTTTTTAAAAAGGTGATATTTCACAAACAGGAGGTATTGGAAGGAACTCCTATTTCCAGACATTTCCCTCAAACTATCTAGACTTAGTGAAACTATTGTAGTAGTAGTAATAATAATAATAAAATTTATTTGTATTTCCCGCCTCTCCCATGGATCGAGGTGGGATTCCAACAATAAAATCTACAGAGTTCAATATACATTATAACCGATTATGCTCATTAAATCATTAAACATTAAATTATTAAAACACATCCTTAAATTAACGTACATCGGGTACTTTGTCCATCTTCAGTCTCATTTATCATTGATGTATCACAACGTATCAGGTGGAAAAGCTTGCCGAAAGAGATCCGTCTTTAGCGCTTTCTTAAAAGCATCTAAGGTGGTTATAAGATGGATCTCTTCCAGGAGGTCGTTCCATAACTTCAGAGCCAGCACAGTAAGTTTTGAAGTGCAGGCACTCATTAAAGCAACTGCCATGGCCCAAAGAGAGTTCAAAAATACAAGTAATTGTGTACTACCAGTGTAAATCTCCAGTGGAAGTTGATCTCTTATAGAGATCATGGGTCTTAGGTGCCCTTTCAAGACCAAGCTACACCTAAATATTCTTTATCTCTCCAGATACTGTGAAGTCTGCACCTAAATTCAGAGGGTTTAGGGGAACCTGAGGGGATGAGAGATGATATCATCCCACTATTTAAAAAGTTCTGATAGTCAGTCCACTACATAAGTGAATGAAGCCCAATTATTAAGGCATGGTTCTTCTTTTTTTTAAAGAACGATACTTGTACTTGATGGAATCTTGTAAGTTGGGCAAACAATAGCTAGTGTCCACAAAGTTAAGGTACGTGATTGCCTCCCAATTAGGATCTACCTTTGCTTAGGCTGTTGTTGTTTTTTAACTTGAGTATCTTAAGATGGTGTTTCAGATCTTTCACTGATGCTCTTCTTGAAATGCTTTCCTTCTTGAAAGCGGACCATAAAGAATAGCAGAGGGAATGTATCAGTGGTGGTACTCCAGCTATTGAATGCTCTCCTTCAAGATTTGTGCTTGGCAACTAATGTGAGCGCACGTGTATCAGGTTGATACATTTTGGCAATTGTTCGGGTAGTGTCCAAATATGAAACACCAAGACTTAAATCTAAAGGAATTCTGCACAACTCCAAGCAAAGCTATTTTATGATTTAATGGTCTACTTGGTATTTTTAGCTATTAATATTAATTAAAGAATTAGCAGAAAGTTCTTTTTGCAAAGAAGCCATGGGATGTGAAAATTACGCAGTTGTAATGTGCTTAGATTCCAACAGGGAATCCAATCTGGGGAAATAGCTGCTAATGAAAATCCCTTACTCAGTGCCATGAGAAAAGTATGCCAAAAGGAAACCGCAAGAAAATGATATTCCCCCTTACACATTTTCAGCAAAATGTAACAACACATTTTCTTATAAATCAAGTTGATTAAATAAAGTATGCAAAATAAAATGATGCACTGAAAATGTTAAAGAGTAAAAAGAATTTTACTCTGAAATAAATAGATTACGGTACATAATTTCCAATCAAAGGAAGTAATAGTTCAATTTAACTCTACACCAATCACACTTTATGATAATTACTATGTCCTTCTCACTTTAAGGAAGATGTAGAAAAGCTGGAAAGAGTTTAGAAAATGGCAATGATTATGTTAGTTGTATAGTAATAAATCGTTAGATGAAAGGTTGAAGAAAATAATCTATTTAACAAGAACTCTCACCCACATACTAACCAGGCACAACTTGATTAGTACTTGGGTGGGAGGATGTTCGGACCTTCTCTGCTGGAAAGGGACGTATCTCAGGTGAGTACTAAAGTTCCAACCTGTTCATCCAGCTCTTACAGATTCCTACCCAGAGCCTCACAATTCCTTATGATATTCTGAAGGCTGTGCTTTGCTGTATCATTGGTTCCCATATGGACCAAAATGGTCTTGACAAGTGGTCAGCCTAACTGCCACATCACACATTTTTGCCCCAGGGAGACAGCACATCTCCTGAGACATCTTGCCAGGCCCACAAACTGCTGTCTCTGCACTCACCACAACCACACGCCTCCTCTGCAGCTATTCCCTGTGATGGTACTCCCATGGTCCCCCGCACTTTCCCTGACGACTATCCCTGCTGTTATTCCTTGTCAACTCTGATAAAGGAGAGAGCTTCAAATCAATTATGTAGCTGCAAGCTCACAGAGTAACCCCTGGTTTTCCTACTTTTGAATGACACATTCCTCTGTTCCTCCTGTGTATGTGAAGTGACTTTCTCCCCAGAAACGTCCTCTGTGTGTTCCCCATCCAGAACCATCCATTCTGTTCTGTCCAGAAAAACCTCTTGTTCCTTAATATGCTGCAGTGTACATACCTGGGCCTCCAAATGCTGGACCTTCTCTTCCAGCAAGGTTACCAACTTTCACTTGGTGCAAGTAAAGTTACCCACATCCGAGCAAGAACACAAACATACCACAACTGTTGCAGATGACTGCAGCAGCTCCCCCACTGTTCATATTCAGAAGTCTTAAGTAGGCACTGAAAGAGGACTCTTGGCTTCCCCCTCAAAAACTCTCCCATTAAACACCAACATAAAACACACCTGTTGGCTTAGCCTGTTCGCTGAGCTCTGTCACCGAGCTCAAGAGACTGGGGCTATAGCTATATAGAGAACTGGGCTACTAGCTCCTTCCCCAGGCAAGTTCCCCAGGCAAGTCTCTCACTCACTGTCTCTAAGCAAAAGCCCTACACAAGCCCCTTAAAGGAAAAAAAACCAGTGAAAAAGTAAGGGAAAACCCCTCAAGCACAGCTTCCAGGCCATCTAGTGATCAGTGCTCTGAGTTGTCCTTGACTGTGAACTTTTGTGTGCCATTAGGCATGAACCTCTGGCAGCAGTTGTAAAGAGCTAGGTTGCTAGCTCCAGCCCCTCAGGAACAAACACATTCACTCAAGGTTGAAAAAGCTCACCCAGTCAAAGATGGCCTCCCAGATACAGCTTCCCTTTTGCTCCCTGTGCAGGGACTGAGCTTGAAAGCCTTTTGTGGTGGTTATAAAGAGCTAGGCATCACCCCTTCTGGAACAAGCACACTCACCCAAGCCCAAAGCCAAACTGAATAGCTCCATCCAGAAATCTCGGCAGCTATGTCAACATAACACATTTTGGAATTGTGCATAACTTTTTGAGGGGCCAAAAAGTTCATTTGATGCTAGCAGATCAAATGAAAACTTTATGAGACCTTGTCATGCCCTTTCTCAAAATCAAGGAGGACAAAGAGGTATTATCTCTACCATGCAACTGGACTGTCCCCCTCCAGGCAGCTACTGAATCTCACTGTTCAAAGGTTATTGTTCAGATCTTCAAGCTAAACAAACTGAAAAGTATCCAGAATAACAGGAGACACAAAACCATCAATCACTGCAAGAGTCACATTTGTAATGAAAGTGGAAACAACTGTTTACACTGTTACTAAGCTATGTGCTTCCCTATCCTCAACAGCACTATCCACTGGTGAGAAACAGGACTGGGGAAACACAGTGAAATTATAGTAGGGCAATGGGTATACATGGTTTCACCTGCAAGATGTTTATTACTATTTAGGAAAACCATCATATGTGAAGGTTTTTCTGCACTGTGTTTTGGGCCACAGTCTCAGTGACAAGTATCTTTTATGGTAGCCTTAGTCTGCAACCCTACAAACACTTACCTAGATTTAAGATCCATTGAAGTCAATGGGACCTAAGTCTGAGCAGGCATGCATAGGATTTTACTGCAAGTTTCTTGTCCATGTTCCTTTTGAGGTACAATATACTAGGATTGTTGGATTCTATATATATGGGTTATGAAAGCAGACAGGATTTTTTTTTTTTTTTGGTGAAAGTTATCACAAACATTGGTCCAACATAACTCACCGTCGATTGAGCTGCTCCATTTGTTGTATTGAGCCTGATCTACGTATCCCATCTGGAGTAGCTGCTGCAGTTGGACGCTGCCAAGTTGTGGTTCGATTCACATGATCAACATAGAACACCCTTCCATGGCTGTCTATTCGAGCTTCCCAATCTTGCATCAAACATTTTTTTTAAAAAGAGAGAAATAAGGTCATTTGTCCAGGGATATCCATGGATCTACACCACCAGGGAAACCAATAGCATAAATGTACACTTATTATGCAAGTATGTTAACAAAAGGAAAAGAATATTCTATCAAATGCACATTATTGCTATCAAAGGGCATCCTTAAATGAAAGACAGATTGGAGAAGGAACAGAATGCTTCATGAAACTCACGCTATTTGGGCGTATCTGAATAAGAGGAGCTTAGGTTAACAGTTTAGTGCATGGGCATTAATATAAAAAGAGGGGAAATGTAAGCATTTTAAATATAATTTATATATGTTAACGTTCATTATGTGAACAAGACATGATCTTAAAAGGCAGCATACATATGATTATTACTTCCCCCAAAACAAGGATACTACACTGTGAACATCCCTTCTGGATTCATCAACTGCTCCATCAGCACTGGTTGTATCAATGCCACTATCTTCAGTGCAGACAAATTAAATTTATTACGATCAAACAGATCAAACATTAAATAACAAATAAACAACAATCAACCAACATCACAATAAATCATCAAATTGTAAGAATAAATAATATTAGTTAAAAATTCAATTATAAAATTATATTTAAATAAAAAGTAAAAGTAAAAATGCAGACAAGTTAAAGTCCAGCACAAGCCCAGATTCCAAAACCCCATGGTGCTCAAATCCGGACTTGTGCTGAACTTTAATTTGTCTGCACTTTTACTTTTTTTAAAATATAATTTTATAATTGAATTTTTAACTAATATTATTTATCTTTACAATTTGATGTTTGAGCAGGGGAAAGGGCAAATGGAATGGACATCTGATAAAATGAATGAAATGAGTTCTTGAGTTTATGAGTCTCCTGCACATACAAAGGTCTTCTGATTGACAGTCCATGTGTCAATATGATTTATGTCATTTTTATGTGGGATTTGGATTCTGTTAGGAAATCCAGGAAATGCTGCTTCACTCTGTATTTTTCCATCCAGAAAATGATAAATTTCATAAAATACATCTTAATAATTAAACAGTATATTTTGCAGATGTCTGAAGAGCATGCAGAGCAGTGATAAGGTGTACGTTTTGGTGGATACATAAAGCAAAAAGACACAAGATGAAGTTATCTTAAAAACAAACCAATGGCCAATGTTTTGGACACAGATATCCACCACTCCCTAGCCAGGCTGTAGAGTCAGCAATCTGTAAGCATTATGGCTAGCCTGCCTCTAATGTGGTGTAATTGTCCAATGAATCAAGTAGAAAACATTGACATATCACATACAATGGTTAATGCTAACTGGAAAGCCTAGAGCTAGAAATGGCTCAATATAATTGGAAAGCATCATATTGGCATGACAAGCAGTGGGGAAGTATTGTAAATACACTCAAACCCAATTAGTAAACATAAAAGACTTATGTTGCACTGCATATTGAAAATTAATCACCATGTACACACCGATAATTACGACAAAAATCTTTCTTGGTTACGGGCATTTCATGTATGATATAGAGACAGTCTGTATGTATAAAAAAAATCTTAAAATATCATAGCCGTTGAAAAATCAACAGTGGTAACATATATGCTAACAGCCAAAGGTGCACCCATATACTATGAAGAACACCATGTTAAGACAATGCTAATACAGTGACAGAAAGTAGTTTCAATCCAGCTAAACTATTTAGCATTTCCAACTAGATCTTATACATAATTATTGAGATATAAGTCTTGATGAATTAGGTGGACATGACTCACAAACCAGAAGGCATAGCATTGCTGCCATTCAGCTATGTCTTATGCATTCAGAAGCAAATCTCACTAAATCCAGTGGATCAGATTCAAAGACATTAACAGCAGTTCAATTGTTCAGTGGGTATAGAAAGCTATTCTGTTTTTAAGACACAAGGGTGAAACAGACGGGCAAGGGAGCACCCTGCCACCATCCCAAAATGGACTGTGGAAAGGAGTGGAAAAGATCTCTCCTTTTGAGCTGGCTTTGGGCCTACTAAGGCAGCTCTGGCATGGCCCCAAGGCAGCTTCTGGGTACTCCTGGGGCATGTGTTGTTTAAATACCTTATTCTATCTATTCTATTACTCTTAGGCTTCTACTAGAAAAATAACTTAAGACAGGCAAGCTCTTTATCAATTCAGGCATATCGTAATCAACATTAACATTTTAATATTTAAAAGCCATTTTGTTTCACTTGAGAATTTGCTTTGTGTTAGGAAACACAGGAGACATCAGAAGCAGAAAAATGAAAAATCTTTAGATTAGATTGTAGCTTGTTGTTTATTTGTTGTTGTTGCTTTTAAAAAGCCTGCATTTACATGCTGTCCCTTTGAGAATTATCATTCCATATTCCTTTCAGATCTAAGGGAAAACTAAGTTAGTCAAATTTTGCCGCAAATTTTCAATAGGCACAACACACTAAAAACAAACATGTTCAAGGATACAGATTGTATTGTTACTGGAGATACAATGACATGACTAGATAACAGTATGAAACTTCTTTTAATAAACAACAATTCTTTGGATTTTGTATCAACCTATAATAAACATATGCAATAACTCCACCAATAAAATACTTTGATGAACATGTGGATGAAATTAAAGTGCTTTCAAGACTGAACATAACTGTGGAATAGAGATTTAAGTACAAAGGCTACATGGAGTATATTTCACATTCTTCTTAAGTAACTTTAATAGCAGGACACCTGGCTGTAACCTAAAATCTAATTTGGCCTTACTTGTGCAAAGTGACTGGGGAAGATTATACATGAGGGAATATTTGCCTATTATGTGAACTTTTCACATCTCTTTGTTCTGTCTTAATCTACAGAAAGCTTCAACTAGACAACAGAACTCTAGGCAATTGAAGACTTTCTTTTGCCTCTACTAAGTCAACAAGGTCAGAATCATATCCAGTGATGAGGTTAGGGAATACTGAGAGCTCAGTAGGCAGATGAATTATTTACAAAGGTCACACACACACAAAAAAAGCAACTGCATTCTGAACTGGAGGAAAAGCAAAAATATAAAGCTTTATTTTCAAGCCTTGCTAAAAGGGAAATTTTAAACCCTGAGAATAAGCCTCAATTAGCATAATGGGATTTACTTCTGAGTAGTCATCTAAAGAATCACACTGTTAATTTTCACAAGTACAGTATGCAGTAATACCTTAACCCTTAAAAGTGATAACAGTATTACAAGTCACAGTGTGCCCTCTACTGGACAATCTATATTCATGTAAAGTACTTCTTTCATCACAACACATTCTAAAAATGGCAAAAAATGCAGATATGCACTTTCCTGCAAGGACTCAAATATACAAAACATGAATATTCAGATCATGTCCAGTAATTTTGCCACCACTGCAATCTGCATTCATATGCTACTTGATATTTTAAGAATACAGTGACAAATTTTAAAAGACTAGGAAATTTGGATTTTGCAGGATTCCCAGTGTGGAATTATTCATCTTCAGATAACTGCCCTCTTCACTGTTAAAAAGCAGCTGAAGATGTATCTAATTCATGAAAGCCACAGTCTAATAGGACACTCTCTTGTGAAAGCTGAGCTGAAATGAAGCTCTAATTTCATTCTGTAAAGCACATTTAGGAGAATATCCTAGCAGTTACAATAATTTCCAAAAGGGCTGCGGAATTTAATCTGTTGCAGTAGAAATAAAAGAGATCCCTGTTAACACCTTAAATACTAGCAAATATATAACATGAGATTTTGCAGATTCTAGAGCCCATGGCTGTGGTCTCTTCCAATTCTATGATTCTATGTCTATGTCTAAGTGTTATCCAGAATTTCAGCTGTGTATAAAGTAAACATGATTGTGGTGGGATTGCTGATAGTGAGGTCAGAGGGAAATTAAATACAGAAGTAAGGGGATAGCACTGTTAACAAAGAAAGTCAAACAAACAAACAAAACAAGAAAGAATTCCATGGCATCTTAAAGTAACAACTTTATTGCAGAGTTTAATTTTCATCTGACCTTACTTTTGAGGAAATCAAAAGGTTCAAAAAGACATGTGAAGTTTCTGCATGAGTACTGATTGCAGAGGAATTCTGATCACTGTCCTTCAGATAAACAGGGAAATCTAAGTTGAAAAAAGCAATATATTTTTTAAGAAACTAAAGCTTACTTGGCGGAAGAGGTTCATCAATGGTTGGGTACTGATGGTGGTCAGGCCTCAGGGAAGGAAGCTGGTTGATAGGCTGAGAATTATGGAGTAAAGGGCAATCACCTATGGATAAGACAGTCAAGAGGTTCATATTCATTTGTGGATGCCACATGGTGGTTATGAATGCACTGCTATAAACACAAATGACTTGAAGGATTCTAGATAAGGGCTAACAGAAATCTGGTGTATTAGCTGCCTCAAGCATAGATTACAAATAATTTACATGGCAAGGAGTTATTGAAATATGATGTCAAAAAGTACGGTCTTGTGATTCAATGCTCAGCAAGGACCAACCGGGGATGCAATCTAATGCCAAGTAAAGAATGGCATGTTTGATTCACTACCCAGCCTTACCAGGTATATACAGATGCTATGGAAGAGAAAAGAGACAGGAAAGTGAGAGAAGAATAAAAAAGTGAGGGGGAGTGAGCTGGGAGAAAGACAGTAAAAAGATAGGAAAGGAACAGATAAAGACCTGAAGTAAGAAAGATGCTGTCTGAAATACAGAAGAGATGAAAATTAGAGCTAGCACAGAAGTGGAACTATTCTCTGAGTGATAACTTTTGGTTTCAGTTTTTCTGATTTTTCTCATCTGAGCAAATTGGCAAGTACAAGTTCTGATACTGCTAAAATTTCTTTGAGCTACTTTCACTGTCTTGTGGTAACATACTACTTTTCGTGATAGAAAGTATAATTAAGAAAACCTGTAAACTGTAACTGAGCTTCTTGGGTTCAAAAATTAAGTTAATAATTTTTAAGCTACCAAAGTTTTGCCAATTTGGTCCCACTGCTTGTCATTTTCCCTTATTTAATTAAGCATGTTATATAAGAGATGTAAAGAGAAAACAATACAATGGGAGAGATTACTTTAAGCAGCTGAAACATCATCAAAGAAATTGACATTATTATTTTAAAGTAAAGTAAAACTTAACAGTTACATTACTGAATCAATGGATCATGTATGAATTTTGATTTAACAAGGTGCCATTAATTCACTGGCAACAGAAATTCCGGTCAATAATACATATATGGCAGATATTTCTAGACCACAGTTCTGTGATTATTTAGAATAAATGAGACTGTAGTCCTTGAAAGCCCAAATAAGTGATATCATTTATATTAGCTGCATTACTCATACAGAGATGCTTTTTGGGATGTAGCCAAAATCAAATGGAAAATTCAAACAATCATGGTTGTTTTATATACCTTTAAATAAGATGTACACTTAAAAATCCCAAACAGTACATAAAATAATATTAAAACCTGAATGTAACGTAAATTTTTATTTTTAAAGTCCATACCAATCATCTGAAAATATGCATCTATGTTCCTCAAATGTATAGTTCTCTGATCTTTGATGATATTGCAGCCACAAAAAGAACGTCCTAAGCAAAAGCAACCGATAAAAATATGATAAAAATACAAGTCACACTTTGTCACATGCTGAGGGGAAAAAACCCAGTCACATATTAAAACATCCTGTAAAATCTATCTCAACTGGTGTTCCCATTCAACTTCATTGTTATATTGTCTATTGCCAGGCTTACTTACCTCAATGAAAAAACAACATCCAGTTTTTAATTTAAGCTCAGTAACAGACTGTGGTATGGTTCACTATCCTCAGACTCCCAGTCTCATGGCTCACAACTCACTAAAAAAACCACCCTGGAGTCTACTGGCAATTATATGCTTTATCTGCATGTTGCTGCCTATTCAACTGCCCCTTTTTGTATGCCCAAGCAAGCTATCAGGGGAATGAAATGGAGTAGCAGAAGCACTTTCTCATTTTGTCTTATCTCTGGTATGTACTGATTTTAGAGAGAGGGGCAAATAAAACAACGGTGACAGAATGGAGGAGGAGGGGAAGATACAGACCAATGCAGAGAGGCAGGCCCAGGGAGGTTATCTTGCTCAAGGGCCCCTCCCAAACTGGCACTGGCACTGGCACTGGCACTGAGTGGTGTGAGAGGCAGAACAGTAGTGTTCCTTCCTGTGCCACCAGGATAACACGAAAATCCTTCACCCTTGCCAGAGGTGCTGTGGCTGCAGCTCCTTCCAACCCTCAGACAATTGGGTGAATGATGGTGTAGTGAGTCCCTGCAGAATAGGCGCAAAGCAAATCTATAAATACATTTTATTCCACACTAACATTCCCAGACAAAAGCTAATGCACACAATCATAATAAATGACCCAGGTGGCCATGGGCACAGCCAGAATTAGTTCCTGTGATCATGATGGCAAGTAGGAAACACCTTGCTAGATCTGGCAAAAGACCATCTACTCCAGTTTTCTGTTTCAAATAACAGCCAACTATGTGCCATTGGGGCCAGCCAGCTGCTTGCCAGCTTCCTATTCTGCCCTTATGCTAAGAATTCAAGCTGTTCATCTCTGCACTTACCTGGCTCACATGCCATAATTGTCCATTGAACAGACACCCCAGGACCACTAGGACTGTTTGTATGATGATGAAAAATGTCTTGTATGAATCACCTTTGTACCTTTAATGGATGAAAGCGTGAAGGATGTTCAACTAATCAAAAGCTATGTTTGAAGACTATGCCTCTTTTTATCATTTCTAACACGTGTCTTGACTTCCTATCCATAAAAGAAAAAGCAACACAACTAACAAAATCTACAAAACATTTGGGGGAGGGTCAATGTTCAAATAAAAGAAATTAAATGTAGAACAAACAAATTTTATACAACACATTTGAATGCTGAAATCAGTGAAACCTGAGGAAATATTTTGCTGCTGGCCAAATTAGATTGGAAGACAAAAGGAAGAGGAGAGAGTTGGAAAGGAGATGCTTGAAATGCAAATTTCCATTTCAATGGGGTTCTTATTTCATCACAAAGATACAAGGTAAGCTTAATTCACCACGTTAAGTACTCCTTCTGCTTCTATGCAAAGGCAATTTATAACAATTGGTGAGAAGGCAGTCATATGACTTGTGAATTTTATGAAAGCTGGAAAATGAAACCTCCAGCTACAAAAAGGATTAAGGTACTGCCACATAATATCCCATTGAGCAAGATCCTCACATGTTGTAAATAGTAGCAGCTTAATACACCAGATGAGGATGTAGCCCTTCAAGATGAACACACAGAGTTTCTCTTTTCCCAACTTCTACACACACACACACACACACACACCCCTATCATGAAGTAGAATATATCATACAAAAAACAAACAAGATTACTGGATGGTCCTTGTGGTCTCTTCCAACTCTATGATTCTATTCCATGATTCTATGATTCAATGAAATAAAGAGGTAGTTTGGAGGAACTAGCGTTTCTGATCATGATATCCACCAGACACAAACCTCTCACTCTCCTGATGAGAGTGGAGATTTCATACATCCTCCTCATTCTCTTCCTAGTCTTGCCCTCTATGTCTGCTCACCTTCTGAAATCAGCAGATGCATGGCACAGCAGGTAAAGGAGAAGGGATGGATGCTAGGTTCACAAAGGGAAGAACAGAGCTTAGAAAAGTTAGTTTTTGGATGACAACTCACTGAATCCCCCAGCCAACATAGTTACAGCCCATTTAGGTCAGGTATTCTAGGTGATGTGGACCAAAAATGTAATTTTTCTAAGCTCCAGGGAAGAGCCTTGGCTTCTCAGCTAAGTGCTGCCTCCTACAGCATCAGATGTGTTAATACTGACGTGTTTTGTGTCCATGTTGTAAAGCAGCAACCATTACTGCATCTCCCCCACTGTGAACTGTATAACATCCAGCTATGCCTGTGGTGCTCATTTCATCCTTCATATTTTAAACTAAAAGCCTAATAAAAAGAAATTCAACTTTTTGTGCCTATCACTATTGCTATTTCAAAATAAACAGATGATACAAACTATTATTACTCCCCCAACCCGCAGGGTTTTAAGTTTCACTTCCCAAACGAAACTGAGCATTTCTTGAATGATTAGACCTTGATTACTAGCTATTTCTTGCAATGCCTAAGACAGATAATCAAGGTACTGCTTCTCCATGTCTAACCTTCTCTTCTGCTGCTGGGGCCTGCCACTGGAAGCTCTACATTTTCTGCTGTTCTCTGCAGATTCGTTCCACGAGCTATCATGTCCTCAGGCCAGTGGGTGGAGCCATCCATCTGCTCCCTGTCCAGCTCGGGGCTTTGCACCGAGTCTGGCACTGACTCAAAAGCGCTGTTTTCCTCTTCCTCATCATCCTGTGAAGAAAAAACTGTGCTCTCGGAAATTTTTGCACTGTCAACAGAGGAGAAACGGGTATGGCTTGAGAACCGGTTGGTACTGTCCTGACCAGAAGTGCTGTAACATGATGTGCTGTAGCAGGAAGTGCTATAACAGGAAGTGCTGTAACAGGATGGACTGTAGCAGGATGTATCACACATTTCACACTCAGTGTCCCCATTAGGCCTGGGACTCAATTCACTCTCGCTTTCAGTTCTGGGCCCTTCACCATCCAACAATTGTTCACTTAAGTTGGCGAGGTGCTCAACAGAGGTGCTGCGAGGCACCGTTCCACGGACAAAGTTCTCTTCTGCTCTACTTTCATGGGGAAGTTCTGCCAACACTGTTTCAGCCTCACTGACCATGTCCTTCTCTGAACCTTCCCTGACTGTCAGCTCTTCATCATTCTCTATCACACTGCCTTGTTCCTCCTCTCCTTCTCCATCATCACTACTCATCTGTGCTGAAGGCAAACTGTGCAGGAGATTGTGTATCCTTATGTAGTGTGTCCGAGGAGTTTCAGGCTCCCCACAGGCAGAGGCTATTACAGTCTCAAGTTCTGATACAGGCAAGGAGCAAGGCCTGTTCTTCCTTTTCACCATAGTCCTTAGTTGCAGCTTGTTCTCCTTCTCATGACTGTCCTCCTCCTCCTCCACCACCACCTCCTGCTCCTGTTCCTGCTCCTCATTCTCCTGGGCTGAAGCCCCTTCATCATCCTGACTCTTCTCTAGATCTTTGACCGCTTGTGTATCTCCACTCACCTCATCAATAGACAGGGCTTCTATGCTGGTAAAGATATTGTCATTGCCTCCCTGAGTAACAGAATTGACTTTATTATTTTCCCTAACTTCAGATTCAGGGGCCATGCATGCCAACAGAGCCAGTTGCTCAGTGAGGTCCATAGCACTCAGGGAAGGCATCATTTCCCCTGGGATGGATTCCAAGGGATCAACCGTGTCTGCTGGCACTGCATCCACCTCCCCATTTCCTGCTAGCTCTTCTTTTAAGAAGCTGTTCAGGGTGAGTTCCCCGGCACCAGAACGATCAACATTGATGCAGATCACTGGGCATCCATTTAGCTTCTCTGGAGCTGCAATCTCTGAGCTCACTGTGCTGGTGCACGGAGGCTCACCAAGGATTTCCTCTGCTGAGATATTCAGGAGGCTTTCCTGGAATTCAGCTGACTCAGGATCTGCAGTAAGGGAAACCTCTTCGTCATCTGCTGGAAACAAGAAGAAAAGATGTGACTGAATAAAAAGATGCTTTTAGCTGAGTCATAAGTGTAGTTAACATTGGATTGTGCTTACATTAATGCACGAGTGTTGCTCTCAGAAATTTCCTCTCTTAGCCATGGTCTGAAGTAAGGAACATCTTACATGTGCCCATAAGAAAAGGGCAGTAAAACACAACAATACAGCTTTTCTGTAAAAGTAGGCATACTTTAATTTTGTTATTTTGATTTTTCAAATTGTATTTGTAAAAGAAATCTAAGATACTAAAAGTTTGGGCATACTGAAGCATGGCATAGTTAGCTTGTTACCTGCCTTCTTAATGCAGTTTGACATTAATATAAGCAAGGTGTAGGGGATTGATTAATATGCAATATGTCATGTATCATTTTTAAAAGAAAAAAAGTCATATGAAATAATATATCATTAAGACAAATCCTTCTAGGTGGCATAATTGCTCTATTTAGTTGTAAATCAGTATTTTAAATTGATCAAGCAAATACTATGCAGTTGTCTGTAGGAAATAACTAAAATGTGAACAGAAAAATATCAGAGTGGGCTATTCTCTACATTCTCTGCTTATGTTTTATTCAATATTTTTGGCCCCAAGGGCTGTCCGTAGTCCTGGGTCAGAGCCCACACCCACAGAATACACTCTTCTCTCACCCCACCACATTTCATCACAAAGGAAGTGGGAAGTGTAACCCTCCATTTCTTGCCTGCTGAGTTTAGGATGGAGGCTAAAGCCAGAGTGCTGTTTCCCACTGTAACCAGTAGTCTCTGCATCAGGATAACTGGCAAAGCTGAAGACTTCTACCACAGCAATGTTGCATCTATGGTATTCCCACCTCCCAGCTGATGGTTGATCAGCTGTGTAGTTGCAAAAACTAAATGGAGATTTCCAGAGCATAAGTGGGAAAATTTAAAAGTTTAAAATTATGATGATTTTTTTCTTGAAGATATATATAATTCACTCTACATATGACTGAAGTTGCAACACTATACATACTTACCTAGGAATACATCTCATTTAACTCAGTGGCATTTACTTCTGGGTCTATTTGTATAGGATTGTACTACATACCCCCTTAAAATCTAATTCTGCTGAGTAAACTGTATTAACAGCAATAGAAAAATCATTATCATCATCATCATCATCATCATCATGGCCACTACTACAGCTATACTGCTACTTACCTCTATAAAATGATAAATAAAATATGTTGTATAATACTGGCATCAATTAATGAATGTTACATCTTAGTACACTATTTTATACATTTCGAATATATATTGTAATATGACTTTATTATTGCATCTCCCTTTCATTCTGCAAATGGATGGGATACCCTGATCCTCTCCTCCACATTCTTTCAATAAAATCATCATCATCATCATCATCATCATCATCATCATCATCATCCCGCCCCTCTGGGGATCGCAATCGAGGCTGCTTACAGCAATTAAAATATACAATTCATCTCCCTCTATCCCACCCCCTTAAAACACAATTAAACAATTGACAATATAACACATATCTTAAATTAAAACACAACAAATTAAAAATAAGTACAACAACAACAACAACAACAACAACCAATTCCATTTCCCCCATTTCTACCACCATATGTAATTTCACAGGGATGGAATTTTTAAAACCCTTTTTGAATTTCTCTTTTCTACAGTATACATATATATTTATACAGTCTCAGTCATCATTCATAAGCTGTTTGCATCCCAGCCTACCTCCAAGGAGTCCAGGGTTGCATGCACCGATATCAAATCTGGTATTAGAATCGTAGATCTTGAGGCAGCTACCAGGACCATGGCCATATGGCATGGCTCTCCTGCCATCACTGAGGGCTGATGTTGAACATTTTAATCTCATTTTTCCAGCAATTCCAGCTGACAGGATTCCTTATTGTTATTGTCTTACCCAAAGGAGTTTTTGCAAAGAAGAGGTTAAAGTCTTTGCTCTCAGAAATTCAGGATCGATATCATTGTTTCCCTACTGCTAACAGCAATTAAATAACCATCTTGGCTGTGTGAATTGTTGAGGTTAAAGTCTTCCCTGCCCCAGCAATCTGGTGACTAATCCTAACAGAGGGGTGGGAAAACTGGCTGGGATACACACAAAACAGACAAGGGCTGAGAAGTGAGAAGTGCTACATGCTGTCCAAGTGAGATTTAAACCACATCTTGGGTGACTGGAAACATTTTATTTATTAATTTATTTAAAATATTTATATCCCATGCTATATCCAAAGCTCTCAGGACAACTGAGTACAATAAAATCAATTTAAAACAATAAATAGTAAGAAAAAAAATTAAAAGACAAAAATTTATTAAATCATTTATCAAATAAAAACAAATCAATTTAAAACAGATGAAAACAATTTGAAATACAGCAAATGCATGGCTGTAAATTAATTAGGCCTGAAGGCTTTAATAAAAAGCCAAGTTTTGACCTGGCATTGAAATGACACCAATCTGGTGCCCACTGTGCCTCCAAGGGCAAGGCAATCCACAACTGAGGTAGCACTGCAGAGAAAGCCTTCTCTTTCTCACATCAGAGGAGAGGGAATTAAGAACCATGTTAGATACAAAATGAGTGAACTATGATTTAACACAGTTGGTTAAAACAAACATTGTCCAGCCAAAGGACAAGCTGCAACTCCTGAGTTAATTAAAAAAGTATTATGGCTTATTTTAAAGTGAAAACAGTTTCTGTCCCTTCATCTTGTGGGCGAAAGAAGGAGGGGAAGGAGAACCCACAATTCCATCATGGATTGCTCCCCGAAAATCATGTGGCAGGTATTGGAGGACTGTTAAGCAGCCCTAGCCAGCGTAACTAGTGATGAGGAATGCTAGGAATTGCAGTCCAACAACATCTATAGGGATGCATGATTCCTGCCTCTGGATTATGCAATTTGAATTAGGCTTAAACAAAGTCAAGTGCTTCTGGATATAGCAAACAGGACTCTTGGAGAATACCTGGATGGATTGAAGACGTTATCTCAAACCGAAACTGTAGCTGGCCACTGACATGGTCTGTTGGCAGTCTGCGACCCAAAGTGTAGCTGACAACCCTATCCCTAAAAAAATAAGTACAAATATTAATAATAATTTGAGTTCATATTCAGAAAATTAATCTGTTTCAAATAGCTAATATTAATTAGAATTCATCTGAGAGACTCAGTGTAACACTACTGTTGAAGCCAGAGGTAGGCTGCTTGACTCTTGAGTTGCCCAGGTGCAAGGCTGTTCAGTGCTCGTTTTACCCAGAGCTCTTATCTCACTACAATCCCCATCATAGATTACATTTGCAATCCTGTTTGCTACCAGAGTATGGAGCCCTTTCACAGGGCTCCAGCATAACTTTCTATTCTATTTTCCAAGGCTTCACAGGCAATATCCAGCAATCTGCTTTCCTTGAAAATCCTGCTTCCACGACTATTAGCTTGTGTCATCTGCAATCTGGGGAGAAGCTAATGCATCATACTGCACCCAGCACACTGACACCCCTGACAGAGGGGCAGCATGGCAAGAGAAAGTTGTGCTATAGCCCTAACAAAAGCCTCTCAGCACCCCTATCAATATGTGGAGACAGTAATATGACTCCTTGGTTGATTTACCGCTTATCTACAATATTTAAGAAATAATAAATATTGGCAGTGTTTAAAGTTGTTACTTTAGCAGTCTATTAGGCATCATATAACCTACCACCTACATAACTCTTCCCCAACCCCTGGCTATCTTTTACAGCCCCTTCTGTCCCCACTGGGCATCAGTACACAAAGGGATCTTGTAGCACCCATGAGAAGTTGGTAACATAAGCTTTTACAGACCTAAGACTACTTCATCGGATGCATGAACTGAAGTGTTTAGGAACAGACTTATATAGCTGTGAATGAGCATTTTGTATAAACTGTAGAAGTGTTGAGTAAAAAGGCTGCATATAGTATTACCATATATACTCATCTATAAGTCTAAAAATTTATGCCCCAAAATTGAGTCCAAAATCCTAGGTCGACTTATTTATGGGGTCACTATGGCAACGTGATAGCAGCTCTTTCAGATTTCCCCATGCCATGTGGAGAGGAGTTTAGCAAGAAAGAGTAAAGCAGAAAAAGTCCTGAATGATTGATATACTGCTGTTTATTTAAGTGTCCCTCCCCTGTGTCTTGCTGAAACAAAAGCTGAAATGATGAAGAAAAGCCTCAATAAGAGTCTCTGTTTGCATATGCACACATACACCCACTGAAGGAGCCTCCAAGTTTTACCCTTGACCTAGCCACAGGTCATGGCAAAATCCATAATTTTGCCCCCCAAACTTGACCTCGATTTCCATACTTATAGTTGAGTATATAAGGGTATGTTATGTCTTTGTAAAACAACAGCCATAGGCCAAGCACTCCATACACCCCTTCTTTTCATAATAGCTCAGTGCTCATAAGGAAAGGAATTCTTATGAAATGCCAAGCTTATCTTATCAAATGATTTTGTGCATCAAACTAGACCTATATAGACTCCTATGCTCCCAAGCCTGCTCCTATCTACCTTTTTTGCTACTATGTATTAAAAACTATGTAGCTATGTGTTACAGTTACACTGAACACAAATTAAATACATATGAAGACAAATAGACAACTAAAGACACACTGCCTGTCTGGTTAAACAGTAAGTGATACTTCCTAATGTAAGTACTGTTTGATAGTGAAACTGTTTACCTCAGAATCATAGAATCATAGAATCATTGAGTTGGAAGAGACCACAAGGGCCATCTAGTCCAACCCTCTGCCATGCAGGACCTCCAAATCAAAGCATCCCTGACAGATGGCCATCCAGCCTCTGCTTAAAGACCTCCAAGGAAGGAGACTCCACTACGCTCCGAGGGAGTGTGTTCCACTGTCGAACAGCCCTTACTGTCAGGAAGTTCTTCCTAATGTTCAGGTGGAATCTCTTTTCATAGAATCATAGAATCATAGAATCGTAGAGTTGGAAGAGACCACCAGGGCCATCCAGTCCAACCCCCTGCCATGCAGGAAATCCAAATCAAAGCACCCCTGACAGATGGCCATCCAGCCTCTGTTTAAAGACCTCCAAGGAAGGAGACTCCACCACCCTCCGAGGAAGTGCGTTCCACTGTCGAACAGCCCTTACTGTCAGGAAGTTCTTCCTAATGTTCAGGTGGAATCTCTTTTCCTGTATCTTGCATCCATTGTTCCGGGTCCTGTTCTCTGGAGCAGCAGAAAACAAGCTTGCTCCCTCCTCAATATGACATCCTTTCAAATATTTAAACAGGGCTATCATATCACCTCTTAACCTTCTTTTCTCCAGGCTAAACATCCCCAGCTCCCTAAGTCGTTCCTCATAGGGCATGGTTTCCAGACCCTTCACCATTTTTGTCGCCCTCCTTTGGACACACTCCAGTTTCTCAATGTCCTTTCTGAATTGTGGCGCCCAGAACTGGACACAATATTCTAGGTGGGGCCTGACCAAAGCAGAATACAGTGGCACTATTACTTCTCTTGATCTAGACACTATACTTCTATTAATGCAGCCCAAAATAGCATTGGCCTTTTTAGCTGCCGCATCACACTGTTCACTCATGTTCAACTTGTGGTCTACTTGGACTCCTAGATCCCTGCAATTTCCTGCAATTTATATCCATTGTTCCGCGTCCTAGTCTCTGCAGCAGCAGAAAACAAGCTTGCTCCCTCCTCAATATGACATCCCTTCAAATATTTAAACAGGGCTATCATATCACCTCTTAACCTTCTCTTCTCCAGGCTGAACATCCCCAGTTCCCTAAGGCGTTCTTCATAGGGCATGGTTTCCAGACCCTTCACCATCTTAGTTGCCCTCCTTTGGACCTGCTCCAGTTTCTCCACATCCTTTATGAATTGTGGTGCCCAGAACTGGACACAGTATTCCAGGTGGGGCCTGACCAAAGCAGAATAGAGTGGCACCATTACTTCCCTTGATCTAGACACTATACCTCTATTGATGCAGCCTAAAATTGCATTGGCCTTTTTAGCTGCTGCATCGCACTGTTGACTCATGTTCAGCTTATGGTCTACTTGGACTCCTAGATCCCTTTCACATGTGGTCTCATTCAGCCAGGTGTCCCCCATTTTATATCTGTGCATTTCATTTTTCCTCCCTAAGTGCAGAACCTTACATTTCTCTGTGTTGAATTTCATATTGTTAGCATTGGCCCAGCTTTCTAGTATATTCAGGTCATTTTGAATTTTGATCCTGTCCTCTGGGGTATTAGCTACTCCTCCTAGTTTAGTGTCATCTGCAAATTTGATAAGTATGCTCCCAATTCTGTCATCCAAATCATTAATAAAGATGTTGAACAGCACTGGGCCCAGGACAGAGCCCTGGGGGACCCCACTGGTCACTTCTCTCCAGGATGAAAAGGAGCCATTGTTGAGCACCCTTTGAGTTCGGCCACTCAACCAATTACAAATCCGTGTAACAGTTAACTTGTCTATCCCACATTTTATAAGCTTGTTTGCAAGAATGTCATGGGGAACCTTGTCAAAGGCCTTACTGAAATCAAGGTAAACTATATCCACAGCATTCCCTTCATCTACCACGCTGGTAATTCTATCAAAAAAAGAGATCAGGTTCGTTTGGCATGACTTCTTTTTCTGAAACCCATGTTGGCTTTTTGTGATTATGGCATCGGCTTCTAAATGTTCACAGACTCTCTGCTTAATGATCTGCTCTAGAATCTTTCCTGGTATTGATGTCAGACTAACTGGACGATAATTGTTGGGCTCCTCTTTTTTCCCTTTTTGAAGATGGGGACAACATTTGCCCTCCTCCAGTCTGCTGGGACTTCTCCTGTTCTCCAGGAGTTCTCAAAGATTATTGCCAATGGCTCCGATATTACCTTTGCCAGTTCTTTTAATACCCTTGGATGTAGTTCATCTGGTCCTGGAGATTTGTATTCATTTAGATTAACCAGGTATTCCTGTACTGTCTCTTTACTTATTCTGTGCTCAAATTCCCCCACTCTGTCCCCTTCTTCACTGTCCTCAGGTTGAGCACCTTTTGCCTTTTCTGAGAAGACTGAAGCAAAGAAGGTGTTGAGTGATTCTGCCTTTTCTCTGTTCCCTGTTAGTATTTTGCCATCTTCTGCACGCAGTGGTCCTACCATTTCCTTCTTCTTCCTTTTGCTGCGGACATATCCAAAAAAGCCCTTTTTATTGTTCTTAACCTCTCTAGCAAGCCTGAGTTCATTTTGCGCTTTAGCTTTTCTGACTTTATCCCTACATGTGCTGGCTATTTGTTTGAATTCCTCTTTGGTGATTTCCCCATTTTTCCATTTTTTATACATGTTCCGTTTAAAACTTAGCTCAGTTGTAAGTTCCTTAGTCATCCATACCGGTTTCTTGAGACATCTCCCATTTTTCTTCCTCATTGGAACTTTCTGAAATTGTGCTTTCAGTATCTCCCTTTTGAGGAACTCCCATCCATCTCGAACTCCCTTCTCTTTTAGTATTCTTGACCATGGGATCACCCCCAGTATTTCTCTAAGTTTATTGAAATCAGCTCTCCTAAAGTCTAGAATTCGTGTCTGACTATGCCTAGCTTCATCTTTCCACTGTATAGCAAACTCCAGGAGGACATGGTCACTTCCACCTAAGGATCCGACCACTTGCACCCCATCAACTAGGTCTTCCCTCTTGGTTAAGATAAGATCTAAGATGGCTGATCCCCTTGTTGCTTCTTCCACCTTTTGGACAATGAAATTGTCTTCCAGGCAAGTGAGGAATTTGCTAGACCTTGAGGATTTGGCTGAATTTGACTTCCAGCAAATATCAGGATAGTTGAAGTCCCCCATCACTACTACATCTCTCCTTTCTGAGTGTGTGGTCATCTGTTCTAGAAAGGTATCATCCAATTCCTCTGCCTGAGTTGGGGGTCTGTAATAGACTCCCACAGTAACATCCCTGTTATTTCCCTCTCCTTTAATTTTTATCCAGATGCTCTCCACCTGACTTACAGTATTGACTTCCTGGATCTCTTCACTGGTGTAAATATCCCTGACATATAATGCTATTCCTCCTCCTTTCCTGTTTGGCCTGTTTCTCTTAAAAAGGTTATACCCCTTTATTTCTACATTCCAATCTTGAGACTCATCCCACCAGGTTTCAGTGATGCCTATTATATCATATTTCCCTTGTTGTGCTAGGAGTTCAAGTTCATCCTGCTTATTTCCCATACTTTGTGCATTAGTGTAGAGACATCTAAGACTTTACTTGCTGCTTTTGCATGGTTTTTTGCCTCCTACTCTTGGGTTCTTTCACTGTTTGCCTTGTTCCCTCTATGCCACTTTGACTATTCTCTCCATCCCTTTTGCCTTCCAGAATGCTGTCTCCCTCCCCCACATAACTCAGTTTAAAGCCCTCCTGATCAGGTTCTTCAGACTGTTGGCAAAAATGTTTTTGCCAACTGGCGTGAGATGAAGCCCATCCCTTGCCAGAAGTCCCTCCTCATGGAACCGCAGCCCATGATCCAACAATCCAAACTGTTCCTGGCGGCACCATCTACGGAGCCAGTTATTTACCTCTGCTATTTTCCTCTCCCTTCCTGAACCATGCCCTTCTACCGGGAGTACAGATGAGATGACAACCTGTGCATCCATCTCTTTCAGCTTCCTTCCCAGAGCCTCATAATCCCTTTTGATATTCTGAAGGCTGTGACTTGCAGTACCTCAGAGAAGTAGCAGTTCCTCCCTGGAGAGTGGGAATGGTCATCCATCACGGATGCTGTACTTGCATCCTATACTGTATCTTGCAAAAAGCAGGGGTGGTCCGGTTGACCTCCAAGGTATTTTCCAACTCACTGATTCTATGTTTAACAAACTATTCAAGACTAATAAAGAAACCAACCTCTTTCCACCCCTCTCCATTATGCTTAGAATACTGTGTCACTTCAATCATCACTGTCACTCTTCTTTTCATCAGGAGTATGACATGGAAAGAACAGAAAGCCATGCCACAAAGACTTACCCTATGGCGTGTCTCTCGAGCAGCCGTTGCACTGGCATGGAAAGCTTCCCCAAAAAACGCTTAATGATGGGCCGGCTCTTTGCAAATTTGTCCTTCACCTCTATTTCCAGGACATCAGTGGGCAGTGAAACAAAACTAAACAGCTGCAAAAGACAGAACACACAAAAAGAAAAAAAGGGAGGGGGAGTTAGAGTTATGTTGTACTGGTTCAATTCCTACTACACCTGGACATTTGTCTATTTACACTCAGTCAGCTCTTAAATGACTTCCTCAAGAAATAACAAAAGCAGATCCAAAAAGTCCCACCTGAAGAGTTCCAGAAAAAGTTGGGGAAGGGATCTAAAAAAATAATAATCATTTTTTGGGTTTCTTAAATGAAACCAACTTTTTGTTTACAAAGTGACAAAGCCAGATCTCAAGGAACTGCTGCAGGATGCAGAATGGTTTGTGCAAGTAGGTAACACTCATGACACCTGACTGCCACCGACCAGCATGTGTTGTCTGACACAACTGTCATACTGCCTAAAAGCAATGCCGGTCTTACATCCACATGTTTATACACTGAAGGGAAGCTCTGAGAATGCACAGAGCTTCTTTGCACAGAAAAGATTCCAAGTTCAGTCTTTGCTATGTCCAATAGGATTAGGAAAGCTTCTTCTCTGAACTCTAAAGAGCAACTACCAGTCAGTGCAAGGAACTAGATGCACCAGTGGTGTAATTATAAGTCATTGGAACTGTATTTTAATATTGTTTTATAATTTTATATTTGACTATATGTATTAGTTGTTTTACAGTTTGTGTTTTAATGGCATAACTTGCTTAGTTTTGTATAGTTTATATTTTATGACTTTTAGATTGTACACCACTTGCAGGTTATATGCTGTTTTGATGAGACCTCTAAGTGCCATGCAAATTTATGGTGCTATATAAATAAACATTAATAATAAGAGTAAGATAAGGAAGAAAGGAAGGATGGATGGAAGGAGATAAAACAACTGTGCAATGCAGAATCAGAATCATACTAATATATAAATGCCATCCAATTGAAGGACTCGCTTTGGTACAGTATCACTACAGAATACACACGTGGCAATTTCTACTAAAGAAATGGAAGGTTAAGGGAAAACACCCATACACACAAGGTGAAGCCATTTATCAGGACGATATCAACCTATATCTTGTCTGAAGGTCTTACACATGCCACTCGCTGCTAGCCACAAGGATTAGAACAATCTATTTTGTGGATGAATGGTGAGGCTTAATGAGAGCTCATCTCTAAAAGAGCATATTATTATGGTCCTATGAGTTAATAAAGGAAAAATCACAGCCCATCTTACACCTTATAGGACCAGTACTGCAGTATAAATTCCAAGGTGATCAGAATGAGGAATGCAATAATGTTTAACTCCAGACAGGCCTGGATTCAGTCTAAAATCCAATGGACAAGCTCTCCCAGTTCAGAGTGGTTGTTTTTGTTTTTTAATAACTATATTCCCATTGTTTCCTTTGCAGTGAGGTAAACAAAGCATCAAGGATGATTATATGCAAGTCTCTTGTAAGCAGGGACTCTCCAAAGTACAGGTTAATGTCCAATGCTCATTACAAAGCATGATTATGCAAGCCTTTGAAGTAACAAGCAGCTATTTTTGTATTCAACACCTGCTTAAAAAGTAGGTAAACTGACCTGGAAAGTACTACTCTTGCATTCCTAAGAATTGGAGGGGGGGGATTGCCTTGGCAACATCTGTCCCTACACACACACACACGCACACATACACATTTATATACACACACTTTTCCTCCTATGAGCTTTCTTCTTCCCTTTTATCTTCAGAATACAGTAGCTCCTGCAAGACTGAGAGTGAGTTCTGGCTAAGGAGCACACACTGAAGCTCACAGTTCAGGGTAGATTTGAACCATGAATTCCTGTGCCAATCCAACATTCTAAGAACTATGTCAGATAGCAATAGCAATAGCAAGTACATTTCTATACCGCTTATCAGTGAATTGACACTCCCTAAGTGGTTTACAATGTGTAAGCCAATTGCCCCCAACAAACTGGTTACTTTACTAACCTATGATGGAGGGCTGGGTGGACTCTGGAGCCCTGAGATCGAACTCACAACCCCTTTGGCTGTGACTAACTGCAGTACCGGCATTTAATGACTGTGCCACCAGGGTTCCTTATCAGCAGACTCCTCTGAGCTTGTTGTACAACTGTATCCTAATTCTGTATAACTAAGAATTCAGTCCTTTAATTCCAACCAAAGCTGCTACGTCTCTTAACTTTTGGGGATCTCATTTTGCTTTTGGCTGCTGTCACTTAATGATCTGCGCTGCGATACACCATATTATTTTTCTGCTTGCCTATTGCTTTCCCGGTTCAGTGTAGATATTTGGTCCATTTATCCCTGCTTTAGAAGCTGTAACTTTTAACTACTGCCACTCTATTATGTTTTTGTCAGGCCTTACCTGGAATAATGTGTCTAGTTCTGGGCACCACAGTTTTAAAAGCATGTTGAGAAGCTGGGGTGTGTCCAGATGAAGGTGACCAAAATGGTGAAGGGTCTGGAAACCATGCCCTATGAAGAGAGACTTAGGAAGCTAGGTATATTTAGCTTGGAGAAGAGAATGGTTAAGTGGTGATATGATAGCCTTGTTTAAATATTTGAAGGGATGTCATATTGAGGATAGAGCAAACTTTTTAGTGCTGCTCCAGAGAATAGGACATGGAACAATGGATGCAAGTTAAAAGAGATTCCACCTCAACATTAGGAGGAACTTCCTAATTGTAAACAGTGGAACACACTCCTTCGGAGTGTGGTGGAATGTCTTTCTTTGGAGATCTTTAAACAGAGGCTGGATGGCCATCTGTTGGGGGTGCTTTGATTGTGGGTTCCTGCATGGCAGGGGGTTGGACTGGATGGCCCTTGTGGTCTCTTTCCAACTGTCTGCTTCTACGATTCTATGAACTGTAGAGGCTTTGGTTTTTTAAAATAAAAAAAAACCTTAATTAAGAATGATGATACCCTTGAATGCACACCGAGTTATGTAGCAATGAATAATTCATATCAAGAGCTTCATGTGTGTGCAGTGTGCTTCTGCATGCTTGATTATGACATTTTTATATAAAATAAACAATTGGCTTGTGGAGTCGAAGGCTTTCATGGCCGGCATCCATAGTTTTTTGTGGAGCTTTCGGGCTATGCGGCCATGTTCTAGAAGAGTTCTTTTCTGATGTTTTGCCAGCATCTGTGGCTGGCATCTTCAGAGAATTATAGCCTGGAAAAGGATTGGATATATATATCCTGTGTGACCCTGGGAAGGAAGGAGTAATTTGCAAATGTATTGTTCTGCCATTAGCAAAAGAACAATACATTTGCAAATTACTCTTTCCTTCCCAGGGTCACACAGGATATATATATCCAATCCTTTTCCAGGCAAACATCAGAAAGGGACTCTTCTAGAACATGGCCACATAGCCCGAAAGCTCCACAAAAAACAAAACAAAACAAAACAAAAAACTAAACAATTGGCTTCATTAAGCTAACATTCTCTTTTTGTTTGTGCCTGTTGTGATTTTCTTTTAATTTGGGTTTCAGCTTTCTGGACCAAGCATTTTAAATGGTGGAGGTTTTAAAGGGATGGTTTAAAAAACAACTGTATGTATGACCATCAAAAACAAGTTCTCTCAATGATTTGTTGTTTTCGTTGTGTGCCTTTACATTGTTTCCAACTTACAGTGATCCTAATATCATGGGCTTTTCTTGACATGATTTGTTCAGAGGATTTGCCCTAGCCTTCCTCTGAGACTATGAGTGTGTGACCAGTTTCTATCATGGGTTTTTCTTGACATGACTTGTTCAGAGGATTTGACCTAGCCTTTCTCTGAAAACGGTGAGTGTGTGACCAGTTTCCGTGGCCAAGTGGGGATTCAAATCCTGGTCTCCAGAGTCCTAGTCCAACATCAAGTCCAACATCACTATACCAGGATGCTAAAGAATGTAAAGGTATTGACATAAAAAGGAGGGGGGAAAGGATAAAGGCAAATATAAGAAACACATTATAGTTAAATTTGATTACTGAGAGAAGGCAGCACTTAGAAAATATTTGTTTCCTTTTATATGAAGGTAAGTGAAATCTATGGGCAGTTTGGGCATTTCTCATGTAGTGCTTCATATTGGCTAGTTTATGTTTAAATTCTTCTCCATAATCAGATAAATTGAAGAATGTCCTCATTTTGCATATAAAATAAAAATCATGCAATATTGTGTAAAAATCAGATATTTTAGCATTACCCTTAAATTATCTAATGTAAACACATGATTTATAGAATGTGAACTCATACTGATTTATGCCCTAGCTCAGAAATGGGAGCACTCTGATCTCCAGATGGCTGTTTGAAGGCCTATCTTATACTTTAACATATAAAATCCACTGGTGACATACACATACACTCTTTCATGTACGACCAAGATCCAGGTGCACTGATATCACTCCAGAAAGTGTTTCGCAGAGAATCTGTCACCCGCACTTCAAGAGAACTCCACACAGATCCAGCAGTTCCCAACACCTTCTAGCATTGTTGTTAGAGGCTTCACCATTTTAGAAAACATGCACTCATATAGCCAGAGGAGAGATATAATATTAGATCGTGTAGAATATTGAATATGAAAGAAATAAGAGCCCTGCTGAATCAGACCAATGTACATCTCCTAATCCATAGACACAGCTGTCTCTGAGCAATTCTTGAGCTACTGAAAATATTCCCAAATGCTGAAATATAGTCCCAAGTACTGAAAGGTCCAAAATACAAAGCGTTAAATAAATTCTACTACCTGCTCACTCTGAGCAATATCTCTGTCAAGAAACTAAGTACAGTACATCTGAAAAGTAATTAGTCTGTTTTGATTTTTAGAAAGTATCAGGAGATCCTCTGACTCACACAAGAACAGTAACACATATATTCAAGATATATGAAAAATTACTTTACTGAAGTGCAACTTAAAATCCCTCAACCAGCATGGCCAATTTCTGGCCAGGGATTCTGAGAATCATAGTCCAAAACTGTAATTTTTGTAAGCTAGAAGTTTCACTGCTTGTAGCTCTTTAAAAAACCTTCTGAGCTTGAATGTCCTTTTTGTAGTATCATCCTAGTTTTACAAGTCCTGCTCGATCTGGCCTGTTTCAACAGTATAGAAACACAAAACTCATGTCACATCTGATTGTCTCAGAGGAGATGTCACAGACTTTCACATACAGGTGTATACAGAAGGGGAAATTATGAGAAAAATAATAAAAGAAACTCTAGCATACTAAATTCAGGCTGAGTAGTCTATTCATAGTTACAGCATTTGCTAATAAAAGAAAACGCTGACTCTTGATCTACTGTTTCATCTTGTTGTGACTGACAGAAATTGACCTGCAAATGCTGTACAGAATATGCAGAAGTAAACACAGAAGTTCACAGAAGGTGATTAGGAGCTGCAACAATCCATTTTTCTTTCTGCTGACTGCTCATAAAGCGCAACCCAAGGCAATAATTCATTTTTTTTTTGCCATCAAACTCCAGGGCCTTGCTGAATTTGGTACAACAAACTACTTCATCTTCCAGCTCTGAGGAAAATTAAGTGTTTTTTTTTTAAAGTGCTGTATTCTCCTTTTTTCAAAGAACAGACTGTCTTTGAGATACAAGATACAGATTCAGACTGTGATCCAAAATGCCAACAGTGCAGAAGATTCCCATTGCTAACTACGGATGGGGTTCCATTCATGATGCATATTCACAACATTGCAGAACTGGACCTAAGTTCATTTGCTAGTCTTAACTAGAACAGATCTGTTGATCAGTGGGATTTACACAGGTATTGACTTAACATCTAGCAGATGACTGAATGAATGTATGTTAGTTTTAATAGCTAATTAATAATATGTTTAAAAGTTTTGACAATCTTCTGTACATACATCTTATTATTTTTCCAATACAGATGGGATAAATATAAGTAATCTGTGAAGATCCATTCAAAGATTGTGTGACTACTTTATTGCAAGCGCAACAACTCTAGTGCATTAAGACCTCTTTTATCAGCACTTCCAATAATTTTTAACATTTGATTATGAAATGCTAATAACAGTTAATAGAAAACTAGTTATATCAGGTTAATCTCTCTCAGTTGTGTATGACACCCTTCTCTGTACTGCAGCAGGTGAGACCTGAGGGCAGGGAGTAGAGAGGTAGAGTTGCAGTAGTCTATCAGGATTCCATTCCACTGGCCAAGTGGCCTGGCAAGCAGTCTGCTGGAATGAATATATATATCTGAAGGTGAATGACTGAGAAAGAGTAAGGATTCTGTTAGTGTACCATTTACTTTGATACTCAAAGCTCTGCTTCCTGAGCTAGCTGAGCTGGGTTGTACTAGAATTCCCCGGCTTGTTGTGTTGGGGGATTTGAACATGCCTGCTGAGGTCACTGTTGGGAAAAGTTCAGGCCTCCATGTCCTCCATGATGACCATGGTTCTGTCCCAAGCAACATCTAGTGTCACCAATGCTGCAGGATAAACTCTGGATCACTGGAGAAAGAGTTTATGTAACATAAAGGCAGTTAAATTGGTGGAGGGCCAGTTCAGCTGCCATAAGAGGCTACTGCATAACCCTGATCCTGAATTAGGACTGCACTTAGTTTTCTTCAGAAGACTGCATGTTTCACAGGATCATCAGGTTCACTGCCACCACCTCTGCCACCAAGTTTCACTGAATCAGAACCAATATCACAATCACCATTAAGTAGTATTTAATCCCCCCTCCCCCATTGTGGTAAGGCTTTATCTGCAGACCTGTGTGAGTCTACTACAAAGGTAAAGGTAGTCTCTTGACATCAATGTCTAGACATAACTAAATGTAGGGGGTGATGTTCATCTCCATTACTAAGCTAAATAGCCAGTGTTGTCCAAGGATTTCTCTGGTGACCATGTGGCCAGCATGACTGCACTGAATGCTGTTACCTTCCCACCGAAGTGGTACCTATTATGTACTTGAATTTGCATGCTTTCTTTTTTAAACATAAATTCTTTATTACTTTTAAAAACACATATACCATAAATTGTCCCGTAAACATATAAACACTTTCAATCAAGACATTTATCATAAACACAAACTACCTAAACACCAACAAACTAAACATAAAACATTTTAATAAAACAAATGTATAGTGACAGTTGTCTCCGTTTTTAGACATTCTTCTACTGATATCTGTTAATCATTCCATCTTTTCTTGTTCTGCAATTGTGTTTATAGGTAAACTGTATCTTTGCTGGACTGAAATTATTTCATTTATATAATTAATTAATTAATTAATTAATTCTTTTTATATATATATTTACCCAGTTTAGTACTTCTTATTTACAATATTACATATTATTCTTCATTACAGATTACACACACACACACACACACGTATATATACACAGAATCGTTCATATAACATGGAAATATTTTGTTACTTGAAACCCATTTTGTTGTCTTTTTAATTGTCAGTCCATTGTTTCTTATCATTTTATCCTTGCTCAGATTTTTGATCCCAATATTCTGTCACAGGAGACCAGTCCTCTTTAAATTTATCCAGAGAACCAGATTTAATTAAATAGGTCAGTTTATCATTTTCCATCAGATCATATATTTATTCTTCTTCTTTCCATTTTTTACCATGAGCTATTCTTGCTGCACTTATCATATAAAACAGGATTCTCCCATATCTTTTTTTTTATTTCCTTACTAATTACTCCCAATAGAAAAGCTTTAGGTTCCTTCGGAATCTTTAATTGCAGTATTTTGGCAAAGACCTTTTGAATTAACTCCCAGTATTGTTTAGCCTTTGGGCATGACCACCACATATGTATCATGATGCCTTTTTCCTTACTGTATTTCCAGCATCTATCACTTAAGATTTTTATACATGTGAGATAGTCTGTTCGTAATCAGGTACCATCTAAACTACATTTTAAAATACTGTTCCCATGTACTTTATTCTTGTCTGCAAGTCCCCCCCTCCCAAACTTTTCCATTATGAAGATATTTTCCCCACAGTCTCTGGCCCATTTTATCATGCAGTCTTTAATGCATTCTGGCTCCATTTCTATTTTTAGTAATTCTTTGTAAAGTTTAGAAATAGTTCTGCTGTCTGCTCCTACTAATATTATGTCTAAGTCTGTCTTTTCCATGGCTATTCCATATAGTTTCCTGTCCATTTTAAACCTCTCTAAGAACTGTCTGTATAAATACCATTGATATTTATATCACTGTTCTTTCTTCTGGTGTTTTCAATTTATAATTCCCTTCATCTCCCTCAAACAACAGCTCTTTATATGTCACCTACCTTCCTGTTATTATTTCTCTTCTCTGATAAAAAGCCTTGTGAATAGAGACACATAGTGGGATGTTCTAAATAATGATCTTCTAACAAAGTGGTACAGAAAATCTTTGTTAGCATTAACTTTGCTATAAAACATCTTGGCGTGTCAATCAAAACGGCTGTCTATCCCTTCTAACTGCAGGAAGCTTCTACTTTTCACTCTTTTAACCAATGTAGGCATGACTCATAATAATAATAATAAAAAATTAAACACAGCAGACCAAGTCCTCCTCTTTCCAGTTTGAATATTATTCTGGGTTTCCCCCCAGCCCATATGAATCTTTTTATACCTCTCTAAGAACTGTCTGTATAAATATCATACATCACAGGAATCACAGACAGAATAGCGAAACTGGTGAGGAAACACGACCTCCAAATGGTCTACAGACCGACCAAAAAAAATCCAGCAAATGCTGCCCTCAGAGAAGGACGGGGTGGGGTGGGGGGTCCCCCTCATGCCCACAGGGGTCTACCGCATACTGTGCAGCAGCTGTGGACAAGTCTATACAGGGACGACCAAACACAGCATTCAAACACAAATCAAGGAACACAAGAGACACTGCAGATTGGGCCAGCCAGAAAAATCAGCAGTAGCAGAACATGTTATACACCAACCTGGGCATAAAATGCTATTTGAAAACATTGAAATTCTGGACCATGCCAACAACTATCAGGTCAGAATGCACAGGGAGGCCATTGAAATCCACAAACAGCTTAACAGCTTCAACAGGAAAGAAGAAACCCTGAAAATAAACAAATAGGTTTATCGCACAGGCCCTGGAATGTACCTTGTGCATGATAAAGGGTCTGGGATGGGGCTGGAACAAGTGGGGGATGCATTTTACTGCAGACCCCGTCCGTCCTTCAATGCATTCCGTTCCCATTCCATCCCCAGAATCCGTCCCAGGGAGGCATTTTTCTGAGGGCTGTTCTGAACAGTCCTCCTCCCTGGGATGGAATGGGAACAGAACGCATTGAGGGATGGATGGTGTGTGCAGTAAAATGCGTCCCCCAGTCTTCCCTCACTTGTTCCTAGCCCCTTGTCAGAACGTTCCAGGGCCAGGAATGCGATAAACTATCATATTTGGTTACCACTCCTGAAAAACACGAAACTCAAGACTCAACACATGCAAATGAACATCACCCCCAGGGTCAGGAGTTTCCCCCAAAGACAATGGATTGGTAATTAAATAGATACATATCCTTCTGCATATCCTCCCACCCTGAGGCCTTGCCATCCAACAACAGACCCACACACACAACAACAACAACAACAACAACAATATAAATAAAATTTATTTTTATCCCTGGCTTACAAGATTAAAACATACATTACCACCTCATAATGTCCATTTCTGAAATGTTGCTTGACACATGATCAGTGGAGGTGGGGGGGGGGGGGGGGAAGGCAGAACACAAGGGGGGTGAGTGAAACCTCGGATATTTCAAGATAAGATTTGGATGTATATCCATAAGCATGCAGATACAATTTTAAAAAAGGACTGAAAGCCTCAATACTTGTTTCCTTTCTGGATAAGACAATACTTGTTTCCTTTCTGGATTAGCCCATAGTTACTAAGCAAAGTAAGTTACTGGCTATCATTACCTGAAGAAGTGACAGGGTAATCTATCCGCAGTGCTATTTTTGCCATTCCACTTCCATTTCCTTTCCAGTAGCCAGAGTACCAATTTTAAGCAAATTAATTAAAATAAATAAATAAATAAGGATAAATGCTTTGTGAATGTGGATTTATGTGCAGTCACAGTATCTAGCATTTGGCATCCAGATAAAACATTCTCATTTTTAAACACCACTCCTCTTTCTAGCCTTTCTGAATGAAATAACAGAAGCTCGCAAGAATATATTCCGGGCCAGTGTTTGAGATTTGCTATTCATCACTTAATATTCTCTTTGCCATGGCTTACACTATACTTTCCACCAATCATCAGATTTCTTAGGAGTTTATCACACGGGAGGAATTTCTCTCAATTGCGAATGGAGCCAATTCGCAATTACTTAAATTCGCTAGTTTAGCAAATTTACGTGAAATCTGATTGCATTCGGAATGCATTCAGAATGACTTCCCATTTCCTGAAAATGACCTCCCACTGCCCGAAATTGCGTGAGATATTCTAATACGCAATTACGTGAAACCCCATGATTTCGTTTGGAATGACTTCCCATTGCCCGAAATTGCGTGAGATACACTCATACGCAATAACGTGAAATCCCATGATTGCGTTCGGATTGCCATTGCATTATACCCCCAAATTCCGTCGTGTGACAAACTCCATAGATTTTTCATTGCATTATTCTGTAATGTATCTTATATGTATGTATTTAATTTATATCCTGCCTTTCTCCCAGCATAGGATCCATCTTAAAACGGTCCAGGTCCTTTGCAACCAAAATGCTGAGATGAGGAGAATGCTCATACATATTAGCAAATCTACACAAATTATTCTCTTGCAAAATCAAGATGTCATTTGCAAATCAATTAGGGTTGCCTTCTTTCTTCTCACAAACCCATCTTTTAGCTGATTCTACAGTTCCCTCCCTAACAGCTATTTACTGGCCAGTGAGGAGTAGGAATGACACAGAGAAGTATCCAGACCTTTTCCTGTAGATATAGCAGTGAAAAGGTGGGTGGGGATGTAATGAGTGAAGAGAATGATTGTATGGTATATCTTCCAGATCCAGGATCTGTGAACTACAGCAGCCCCAACCTGGAAACCCTAAAACTAGTTGAAAAGGACTTCTCCATCTTTGAACAGACAGTGACACTGAAAAGGGTCCTACTTTTTGTAGCTACCCAAATTCATGCAGCGTTTGTACCTCATGAACTGCAACCTTAGTTGGGCTCTGCTCTGACAAGAAAGTCCTATGTACCTTTACTCAGAAATAAGTCTCAGAAAGTGCTATAGTGTTTTCTCCCACACAGGTGTGCACAGACACTACAGTCTTACACATAACACTACCTGATGTAAGGGCTCCTATAGATTATTTGAAAAGCACTGCACACAGTGTTACATTTACTGAATGTGAGTAACTTTGAGGTAGATTTTTTTAAAGCATGCATAAACTACTCAGAATTCATAGTGATGCTGAAAATTTAGGTATGTGAGAGGTGGGATGTTTAACAGTTCACAATTCTGTGCATCTCAGTTGTCAACTCTAATGCAGAAATACATTATAAATCTTCTCTTCAGCTATTCTTGGCTGACTCAAATGGGGGCCAGGAAGAGAAGAAGTCAGAACAGACAAACTTTTTAAAATGGGGCAGGTGAATGCAGTAGGGAATCAATACTTATGATGTGAACACTCATCCTGCTTTCCTCTTTGGTGATCATATTTTCCAGGTTAGTCATAAGGTAGGAGGTTTCTACAGCTCCCTGCTGCTTTTACTCAATAGCTGGTGTGTACTTATACCTTAGGAACCAAGTTCATCCCCAAATATCTTTCCAATCTTAAAGCTATTGCCTGACTCCTGTCAAAAATTACATCTGATGAAAACGCTGACCTGTAACATATCCATTACATTAAGGCTGGCATTTCATTTCATGGCACAACTTATGATTTTAAAAAAATCCACATTAAATACAGATATCTGCCTTTTGACTATCCTACTCTTGTTTACCACACCAAAGTATATTTCTGGTGTGGGAAACATGCTCTAGGGGAATAAGAGTCTGTCAGTTAACTGGCTTTTGAGTTAAAAAGAAATTGGGCCATGCAGTCTTGTAATGGTGACCTGGTTTCCTTTTTGCTTAAAGGCAGATAGCTGCTTGCTGTTGAGAATTGTGCTTCCAAGAAAAAAAAAACTCAGCTGTATACAGAATGAGGTTGCTCACTAACGGAAAAGCCTCCTGTCATTTGCAAATTGTTTCTTGGCTGTAAGACTTCACAAACAACAACAACAACAAAATACATTTAGAGTAGGATCTCAATGGGAGCATGATCTGAACACTATTTCAAACTCTGCAAAAAGGAGTCACTTCTTCCAAGACGGGAAGTGTGGGAAGTGAGTGAAAATATCCACTCATTCAGAGTAAAGGCAAGAAGTCTGCCTTACTGTGGAATCCTTAGCATGCTTCTTAAAAACACCGGAGTTCCTTGGAATGTAATTTGGAAACTATTTATGGATTAGAACAGTCTTTGGTATTCAGTGTAGTTTTAATTCCCAGAAGTGACTTTTTAGAACATGCTGCACTGGATGATCTTCCATTTCTGCCAAAGCCAGAAAGATAATTAAGAGCAATGAATTGATCAAGACCACTTATGCCCTTAGCTTTATGCTATAGCAGCTCTAAAGATGTGAGGAGGAATTCACCTAACTGGCTGTGTTCGTCTGAGCCTAGAAAGATAACTTTTGGACTAACTATCACTCCTAGGATCTCAGTCGGCATGGACAATTGTGCTCCACAATAAACAAACAAACAAACAACAACCAACATTAACAAAAACCCACAAAAAATTTCAAGGCTGATTATTTTTATTTAATGAGTTTATAGACTGCTGTATATCACATATCAAATCAGCAACAAAAGACTAAATTCACCTGGATTAGACAGCTATTGCATATCGGTCTGTTTATCTTACTACTTATTCCAGCTGAGTACACTTCAACCTTTGATTTGTTTTCATATTCAATCAGGGATAAACTGCAAATTGAAATGAGCTGAAAGGAGGTCTGTGATCCCTTTCCTATATCAGAGAGTCTTAATGCACCCGTCTTTCATTTCCAGAATGAAAACAATAGCAGGAGAGCATTCTCATGGGCTATGCTCAGAGTTCAACTGAGAAATGCTGGCAAATACCTAATTGAACTAGTCAGTGATGGAGTTACGCCTAAATCATAATTGAATTCCTTATCCAGGAATTCTCTGAATCTTGGTTGCAGGAACAGATTTAAGCATTTGTGCAGGGTGTCGTACTGGAAGAGGTGTGCATAGTGTTTTTTTGAACATCTGGGGGAAAGCAATAAGCATCTTTACCTTTTCTCCTCAAAGGGCTCTAGGTATTAAGAACAAGAATAAACATCCACCTAAAAGAACACATCTTTTCTGTTCATCTCATTTATTCTACGTAAAAGTCAGCACAATACGACTTCATTTTAAGTGCAGGCAATTCTGGGCCTTTCAGATGTTTTTAAATTCCTTACTATTGTCCGTAGACTTTGGAATCTAAAGTCCCAAACATCTGGGGAGCCAAAAGGTCCTTATTTTGAATTAAATATACTGCTACTTTGAGGTGACACTACCTAGGGCTAACAGTCAGCTCTGTCATGAGATCTGATGAGGCAGTTGCCTCAGGCAGCCAAACATTGAGAGAGAGTGCACGTGCCATTCCTTGTCAACGTCCTTACTCCAGAAGGGACTATGCTACTTTGGTGGCTATTTCAATAATAGCTGCATGAAAGGGGTCCTTGGAACTAAGTCAATGTGGTAGAGGTGAGATGGAAAATTCCCTGGTCACCATGGCTATACTGTCTTAGCTCCAAGGATCTTTCAGGGCTGTGTGTGGCTGCTGTGACTTGCAACACTTCACCCTTTCTTCTGAGTCTTCTGGTGGAATATAGGGTAACATCACCTGCTCTCTGCTCCTCTGGCAAGTGGAGGCATCACCTCCAACTCCCATTCCTCCTCAGTGAAGTGCAGCAGGACAGGCAAGATATCTAGCTGGATGCAGGAAAACATTTGCAGAAATGGTCAATTTCAAGATGATGCTTGTGTTTCCTAAATTATTACTGGATAAAACACAGCAGGAAACATTTACTATAAGAGAGTTTAATTATGTTAAGATACCTAACTTAATTTAAATGCATATATTCCAAGACACATACTTAAAATCACCAATCTAATATCCTTTCAAACAGGAAATAATTAAAAGTAAAATTGAGAATTTTACTAGAAATGAATGTCATAGAACTGCCTCAAATTCTGGGCTGTGCTACGAAGTCATAATGAATTTCCTCACCCTCCTATATTCCCCCCTTTCCTCAAACTGTGTGTAGAGGGACGTATGGGATCATTGTTCCTGTTTCTAAACTTGCATTGCTTTATGGGAAGGAATGTACTGCTGCTGTGATCTGTGGTTTCCCAGCAATATTATCTGTTCATTTTAAGCCTTCACCTAATATTACATATGAGGAAAAATAAAGGAAGTATACAATTCATACTGCAATTCTCAATTAGTTAAATAAAACAAACAAATTTTCTTATTAGTACAAAGTAACAACAGAGTATTTTTATAACAAACAGACCATACCAGAGGAATACTCCAATCTTAAATATTCTTATTGAAAAATCAGCCCCAACACTGGCACTTTTTAACTTTCCTCAAACTGCCATTTGTTGCCACCTTTTTCTTAGACAATATGCAACCTATGGTACATGAGCAAATATACAGTTCAAGGAGAAATTCATCTTTCCAACATATAAGGCTATGGGAAATCCAGTGCAGTGACTCTTCCAGCATGAAAATCTGACATTGGTTTTTCAGTCTTACAATTAGGAGAGCTTGATATGAAGTCTAGCTCACTTGGTGTGCAGGGAATATAGGTCATGGGAAAGCTAGTACAGGTCTAATTTGTGAGAGCTACCATAACTGCACAAGAAGGACCATAATTAGCATTCCAGGTACATTTAATACATTTGAGACAGTGAACTTACGGCCTTCCAGAAGTTCTGGAATAAATCTCCTAAGTCCATTTATTTATAATAGTTTGTTCGGAAACGTAAGATTGACAATTTAAAGGTCTGTACATACACTAAAAGCATACAACAGAACACCCATTCTACAGGTGATACAAGCACTGCCGGCAACAAAAGGCCCTCATTCTTTCAGCTAGAGGTTTGTGACCTCCAAAAGGCAAAGACGTTCCAGACAGCTTACACAGTTAGTGTTTAGTGATAACTAAAAGTAAATGTTTCCATCAAATGTAGCTATTAATTGGATTTGCTAAGATTACTTTCCTCACTAATATGAGAACTCTCATCTGAAGTTTCTTGTTTTTCCTTTTATCTTGACTGACCTCTGCTTCTTCCAGAAAACCCCAAGATTTCTACAACATGCATATGTTGTAGTAAAAAATCCAGCATTTTTTTTGGGTGGGGGAATATACAGTCATCCCTCCATTTTCATGGACTTCAAGTCCATGGTCTTTGTCCTTCGCAGAATGGCAAGAGGGAGGGTTAAATGGCACTCATGGCCATTCAAGCCAATGGGGCTTAAATATTTGTGAATTTCCATTTTTGTGGGGGATACAGAATGGATCCCCCATGAAAATGGAGGGATGACTGTATATCATGCTTTCTTCCAGTGACTTCCTTTCTTCCAGGGACTTCCAAGACACCTCATGTTTCAAACTACAGTGACTTTTCATCTTTGCTTTGCTCATGGATCCTAGTCAGAACTGTAACATCTGACACATCTGAGTGCCTTATACAAAGCTCCAAAACTTCTTTACTGGTGCTTGTTTCAAAAAAAGGTGTTGAAGTTTTGCCTTCTAGTGACAAAGGGCTTATAGAGACAGCCCCAAAGGGGCGGATCTTAGCCACACCTTTTTGGACCGGATTGGGACCAGGGCAACCTCAAAGGCAGCAAAGCAGCCCAATCTGGTGCTTTTCCAGGCCACGGAGAAGCGGCAAAATGCTGCTTCCCCATGGCCTGGAGAGGGGTGTCCTTGGGGCTCCATGCCCCCGGATACCTTGGTAGCTGCAGCCAGGAGAAGAAAGGGGCTACCTGGCCCCTTTCTCCCCAGGATCGTTGGCACGGCTGTGTAGTGGCCGCGCCAACGATCCGCTCCCCAAAAAGGAGATCCATTTCAGAGCTCCTTTTTGTGACTCTTCAAGGGCCCCACAAGTGCCATGGATTGTCACGCTGACGTTATGCATGCACCGTTCCATGTGGATGCGGTGCATGTGTGACGGCATCGTCACATGCAGGTATGGATGACATACTTTCAAAATGGCGCCGTGCAAACGAACAAGGATTCACTAGCGTGCGGTTGCCATGCGCTAGTGAGCCCTACTTTTGGCTCGAGGACAGTGCCCTTGCACCAGTCTGTATCGGGCCAAAGTCTGTACAATGAGATGCTTAAAATCTTTCTTATTTTTAAAATCAGAAATAAAAATAATTAGATTCAGAGTTCTTGCAAGGATATATATACAAAGATCCCTTATATCAAATTAGATTCCATCCATCACCAGTCCTTGTATAGTTAGTTATCTCTGACTGATAGTGATTCTCCTAGACACAGATCTTTCATAGTTCTGCTGAGATATTTTTAAAAGCAAAATGTTAATGAGTCTCTCTTATCCAGAATTCTGAAATATGAAACATTCCAAAAACCATACTTTTTTCATGGATGAGCTTACATAATGACACTTTGCCTTCTGATGGGTTATTGTACGCAAACCTTATTTCATGCACAAAATTATTTTTAAAATCTGGTGTAAAATACCTTCAGGTATAAGGTGTATATGAAACATAAATGAATTTTGTGTTTAGACTTGGGTCAGATCTCCATGATCTCTCATTACTTTTGTTTTTTGTTGTTTTTGTTAACTGCCTTTGAGTCGACCCTGACTCGTGGCACCGCATGTATGAGACATCTCCAAGACTCCCTATCCTCCACTGCACCGCTCAGGTCCTGCAAATTCGTACCCATGACCTTCTTAACAGAGTCTATCCATCTAGCATGTTGTCTTCCTCTCTTTCTACTTCCCTTCACCATTCCTAGCATTATTGTCTTTTCTAGCATTATTGTCTTGCCTTCTCATAATGTGTCCAAAGTACAACAGCCTCAGTTCGATCATAGAATCATAGAGTTGGAAGAGACCACAAGGGCCATACAGTCCAACCCCCTGCCATGAAGGAACTCCCAATCAAAGCATCCCTGACAGATGGCCATCAAGCCTCTGCTTAAAGACCTCTAAGGAAGGAGACTCCACTACACTCCGAGGGAATGTGTTCCACTGTCGAACAGCCCTTACTGTCAGGAAGTTCCTCCTAATGTTGAGGTGGGATCTCTTTTCCTGCAGTTTGCATCCATTGTTCTGCGTTCTAGTCTCTGAAGCAGCAGAAAACAAGCTTGCTCCCTCCTCTATATGACATCCCTTCAACTATTTAAACAGGGCTATCATATCACCTCCTAACCTTCTCTTCTCCAGGCTAAACATCCCCAGCTCCCTAAGTCACTCCTCATAAGGCATGGCTTCCAGACCCTTCACCATCTTAGTTGCTCTCCTTTGGACACGCTCCAGTTCTCCACATCCTTTTTGGATTGTGGTGCCCAGAACTGGACACAGCATTACTTCTCTGGATCTAGACAATATACTTCTATTGATGCAGCCTAAAATTGCATTGGCCTTTTATCTGCCGCATCACACTGCTGACTCACGTTCAACTTATGGTCTACTTGGACTCCTAGATCTCTTTCGCATGTAGTTTCATTCAGCCAGGTGTCCCCCATCCTATATCTGTGCATTTCATTTTTCCGCCCTAAGTGCAGTACCTTACATTTCTCCGTGTTGAATTTCATTTTGTTAGCTTTGGCCCAGCTTTCTAGTTTATTCAGATCATTTTGAATGTTAATCCTGTCTTCTGGGGTATTAGCTACTCCCTCCTAGTTTAGTGTCATCTGCAAATTTGATAAGCATGTTCCCAATTCTGTCATCCAAGTCATTAATAAAGATGTTGAATAGCACTGGGCCAAGGACAGAGCCCTGTGGCACCCCACTGGTCACTTCTCTCCAGGATGAAAAGGAACCATTACTGAGCACCCTTTGGGTTCAGCCGGTCAACCAATTACAAATCCACCTAACAGTTGCCTTGTCTAGCCCACATTTTTACAAGCTTGCTTGCAAGAATGTCATGGGGAACCTTGTCAAAGGCCTTACTGAAATCAAGATATATTATATCCACAGCATTCCCTTCATCTACCCAAAGCATTGCCCTCCTCCAGTCTGCTGGGAGTTCTCCTGTTCTCTATGAGTTCTCAAAGATTATTGCCAATTATTATTATTAATTTTATTTATATAGTCCTGTAAGTTTACACAGTGCTGTACATACAATCTTATAGTTAGACGGATCCCTCAGGCTTGCCAATGGTTACGATATTACATTTGCCAGTTCTTTTAGTACCCTTGGATGTAGTTCATCTGGTCCTAGAGACTTAAATTCATTTAGATTAACCAGGTATTCCTATACTATCTCCTTACTTATTCTGTGCTGAAGTTCCCCTATTCTGTCTTCTGCTCCATTATCCTTAGGTTGAGCACCCTTTGCCTTTTCTGAGAAAACTGAAGCAAAGAAGTTGTTGAGTAATTCTGCCGTTTCTCTGTCCCCTGGTTGCATTTTGCCATCTTTTGCACACAGTGGCACTACCATTTCCTTCTTCTTCCTTTTCCTGCATACATATCCCCAAAAGCCCTTTTTATTGTTCTTAACCTCTCTAGCAAGCCTGAGTTCATTCTGCGTTTTAGTTTTTCTGACTTTACCCCTACAAGTGCTTGCTATTTGTTTGAATTCTGCTTTGGTGATTTCCCCATTTTTCCATTTCTTATACATGTCCCGTTTAAAACTTAGCTCAGTTGAAAGTTCCTTAGTCATCCATCCTAGTGTCTTGAGACAACTCCCATTTTTCTTCCTCATTGGAACTGTTTGAAATTGTGCCTTCTGTATCTCCCTTTTGAGAAACTCCCATCCGTCTTGAACTCCCTTCTCTTTTAGTATTCCTGACCATGGGATCACCCCCAATATTTCTCTAAGTTTATTGAAATCAGCTCTCCTAAAGTCTAGAGTACATGTCTGACTATGCCTTGCTTCTCCTTTCCACTGTATAACAAACTCCAGGAGAACATGATCACTCCCACCTAAGTATCCAACTACTTGCACCCCATTAACTAAGTCATCCCTGTTGGTTAAGATCAGATCTCAAATAGCTGATCCCCTTGTTGCCTCTTCCACCTTTTGGACAATGAAACTGTCTTTGAGGCAAGTGAGGAATTTGCTAGACCTTGAGGCTTTGGCTGAGTTTGACTTCCAGCAAATATCCAGATAGTTGAAGTCCCCCATCACTACTACATCTCTCCTTTCTGAGTGTGTGGTCATCTGTTCTAGAAAAGCATCATCCAATTCCTCCGTCTGACTTGGGGGTCTGTAGTAGACTCCTACAGTAACATCCCTGTTGCTTCCCTCCTCTTTAATTTTTATCATTTTATGCAAATAAAGGCAAAGATCAGGCCCCAGGTACCCAGCCAGGGACACCTGTTCCCCTTGGGAAGGGGATAAAGGCTGGATGCCTGCTATGGCAGGCCCACCACCAGTGACCTGCTTCGGGGGGGGGGGGGGGCAAGGGCCAGTCCATTTGGGTTGTAGAGGAGGGTATATTTTAATATATTGTTATGTAATTAATTTAACTGTATTTTGATGTTGGTATTTTAGTTAAGGTAAGGGGATGAACTTTTTAGTCATGTATGTATTCTTTAATTGTTTATGTAATTGTTTAAGCATTTTTGTAAACCGCTTTGATCCTTTGGAAGGTGGCATATAAATAAAATTTATTATTATTATATTATTTATTATTACAAAATCCAACTGACCCCCCCCCCCCCCCCCGATCCAAAGCACCTTTGGTCCCAAGTATTTTGGATAAGAGAAACTCAACCTGTATCCACAATTTGCACCCAGAACTTTCTTCTATATGTGAAGCATATAAAAACATTTTAGATATGTTGCACATTTCAACAACAATACTTTTGAAGTGAGAGACGTCAAAACTGTTATAATCAAGTATTTGGAATCATTAGTGCAAACACAACAGCAGCTGATAAAATATTTATTTTCAGAACAGTATTTCAAATCATGCAACATCCTTCAGGTATTATGGACAACACATTTCATCATCCACCCAACATGGAAATGTCCATGCTGTCCGGTGGAGAGGAGAGTAATGATCAACATTTGAAAGGTAACATGGTGAGTAGGACTGATACAATTTAACAGAACCACACACTTCAATCCAAATTCCCATGGTAAAATTAACTATCAGAGTTTTCCAATTCACAAAAGTTAAAATTGGGGCATCAGAGAAACATGTGGCAATGCTTTGATCATGAGTTTTTGGAAGTCCTTTTATTATCCAGTTACTAATTAAACCATTTTGATATGCATTTCCTTGCTAAATTTCTCATGCTTTCTAATGTCTCTTCTTGCCTATACCCAGTATAAGACTTCTGGCATCTAACAGTGGTATCCACCCACCCCCTAATTACATTCTTGCAATGCCAAGCTGTGTCTTTATTTAATAATTACCAGTCCGCCAAATAACAGTTTTGTAGTACAATGTGTACCAAAAGAATAATTTAGCATCTGTCTCAGTAGCAAATTAAACTATAGTGGCTGAAATTTAAAGATCTTTATGTGTTACCACCCATCCTTCAAGAAGAGGTAGATTTGCTCTTGATTAAAATATGAGTTTTTGAATAACACTGGAATTATTAAAACTGTCAGAAAATCACTGATGAGACAGAATTTTTCTCTCTCTCAGCAGACTGGAAATTTTAGCTGACATTTATTCATAGTCTCTAAAAAATAAAAACTTGCTTGAAGTATTTTGGGGGCACCTTGCCAAAAACAACAACAAAAGAAATAAACTGAGGGACAGCTCTATGAACAGTAAACTAAAGATTATTGAGAGTATTTTAGCCATTACATTTTTTCAGTGGCACATGCCTAATACCAGATATCCAGAATCAAGAAATTAAATATCTTGAAGATTGTATTGTCTTTTCATTGCATAATGTTCTTCTTAAACTTCTTTTACACATTATGCCTTTTGCTACACTGGGTGGAAGATACAAATGAATTTCAGACTCCCATCATATTTGTGATTTGAATTAGATGAAGTATCTAACTCATTATGTTTTGAAATGCCCTTTATAATGATCAGTGGTTCCCAAACTTTCATCTTCCAGGTGTTTCCAGGCTTTAGTTTCCAGAATACCTGACAGTTGACCAAACTGGCTAGAGCTTCTGGGAGTGAAAATCCAAAGCATGTGGAGGACCAAAATTTGGGAAACACTGCTCTAGATGTTTTGGACTATAACTCTCATCACTTCCATCCAGCAAGGCCAGCATTCAGATCTAATGTGAGTTTTGTAGTGCAACAACATTTGGAAGGTTATAGTAATAGTAGCTACACTTCTATACAGCTTCATACTGAACTAAGCAGTCTCCAAGTGGTTTACAACATGTAAGCTAATTGCCCCCAACAAGCTGGGTACTCATTTTAGCAACCTCGGAAGGATGCCAGGCTGAGTCAACCCTGTATCCTGTGGCTGGAATTGAACTCACAACCTTCTGGCTGTGAATGAGCGGCTGTACCAGCATTCCACCACTGAGCCATCAGGGCTCCCTTTAGGGTTAAGGAAGCCTAGACAAATTTCTCAAAGTTGCTGTTTTAAAATTGATAATGTTTAAGATGATGACAACAACAGCAAGAACATGTCATCAATTATGTTATTATACAAGCCAGCAAAATTGAGAGTCATAAAAACTTTTTTAAAAATGTATGCTAGTTTGTATATGAATTTGGCATTCTAAATACAAAAATTTGCTCCATCATTTACAGTTTTCTCACAACTTGCTTTGATGTTTCTATTTTGTATAATATGTGGCTGAATGAAATGATCTTACAAAGAATTATCCTGCAAAGAGGAAGAAGTTAAGGTATTCTATGAGACTTTTGAAAATATTTTAATCCACTGATATGAAGCACAAAAATCCATTCAAAAGCACTAAAAGAAATTGCACTGGAACATCAGCATCTGCCCTTAATCAAAGCTGAGTAAGAATTGAACTGATAAAAATAATGAATTTGTAAAATGTTGTACAACATTTTTATTCTCGTATCACACACAACCCCCAAAATACACTAAAAACAGCTACAATATTAAAAATGTTTTTCACTGCAGCTGGTATTATATATACAAGGAGGAGACATCAAGTCAAATATACGTATTACTCAACAAGGCTGCCACCTCTCCTCATATCTTTCCTTTCTTGCCACTTTCTCCAATCCCATTCTTTATTTTAACCGTATTTGTGTTCTATTTTTATATATACTTCTTAGATACAAAGCACCTCTTAATTGACATATCCACTCAGTATTCACCCCCTTCCTCTTTATTTATATTTTTCTCCTTTTAACAGACATCCCTTAGAATAGGGCTTAATTTGAACTTGGACTTCCCAGAGCACAGCTTCAGAATTCATTTCTCTATCAGATCTCAGCTGCAAGAGATATAAAATAAAAAGAAGAGTCCTCGGGAGGATATGCAAGAGTGGCTTTCCCTCTTTCCTGAATAATCACAACCATCATCAACTCCCCAAGGAAGGACTCTCAAATAAGAGTCTATCACTTCCAAATAGAGAGTTGAACCCTCTCTCCTGTCAGTGACACACACATAGAAGGAACATGTGTGTACTGTATGAGGCAAGGGGATTGCACTGTGCCAGTGAGAACAAACTCTCTTTTCCTAGGAGCATCCTCTCCCTCCCAACAAAAAGGTTTGAGGAGGGGATTAAGTGTTTGCAGATAGTGTTTATGTATTTGTGCATTTATTATTTTAAAAGGCTTACCTCTCCTTGCCAGATGGGGTTGACAGTGTTACATATGATCTTGGATCTCTTCTCCTGTCCATGATGTGGAAGAGCTGGGAAGATGCTATGCTTTCCAGGCTGGATTGAAATCTTTAGGTAAGGGTCTGGATTGAAGAACATGCCCTTCTTAAGACCAAAAGCTTGAAAATCTGTAGAAGACATAATTGTCTCATTAGTAATAATTTTAACCCTGTTTTTTTCTCATTTTTTTCATTATAACTTTAAAATATGGTATTTAGTTTTAAAACACAGGGCTCACATTCTTTGCCACATCAATACCCAAAGCAATATTCTGAATCAGTGAAAAAAAGTTCTTGCAATTGCAGGGGAATGTAACTGTCTATAGGCAACTTAAACATTGCATTGGTCATTTTAGTGATGGAGACAGCTTTGGTTACCTTGGAGGATGACCTATGCTATGGTCTGTACAAGGGGAATGTGACTCTTTTAGTTTGGCTTTTAATATCACTAACCATGGTATGCTTCTGGGCCCCTGCTCAGAAATGGGACTCATGGGCACAGTCTTATCTGATTCTGGTCCTTAATAGACAGGCAAGATCAGGTGGTAGTGCTGGAAGATTCCTGTTCAACACCCTGTCCATTGACTTACAGGTTCCCTCAGGTTTATTTTGAAACTTTTGGGAGACTCTGAAGTGAAAGGTTTCAGAGTTATAAGGATGCTCAAAATACTTCACTCTATTGCTCTTTTACATCTAAATCCAACGTAAACCAGTGTCTGGTATCCATAGTGGAATGAATGAGGGTAAACAAAACAAAGGTTAATTCAGATAAGACATAGGTGTTCCTGGTCTAACAAAAGGCAAACCAAAGAATATTTATTTATTAAAATATTTATAGTCTTTGCCACATCAAAAGATCTAAAGGTTGTGTAAGTATAATCAATGTAAATATGTTAAAGTAATTTAAAACAGTAAGAATAATTTAAACAGACTAAAAGCATAGGAAACAAATTGGCATATACTGCAGTAGTCAAAGCAAGAAGATACTAATGCATGGACTACTGTCATTAAATTACTTCCATCCTAGAAAGGCTGTAACTGACAAACCAGTCAGAGCTGGTGCCAAGCCCTCTGAGCTACTCCAAAGTTATATATATACACCTGCCGCCTCAAGAAGTGCAGAACTATCCTGGGCAAAGCACTTACCTCATTCATGGACCTGAGAACCAGCAATCCTCAGAAGTGTCATAATTAACTCTCATCCAGCCCATTACAGTAAGCAGGCATTGGTCTAACATATGTACAGCCTCAGTCCACCCCAGCAACAAAAAGAAACAGAGCTGAGTGTCTTCAGCATAATGATGGCACCTGGCCCCCAAATGCCTAAGGACTTCATCTAGTGGCTTCATAGAGATTTTGAACCGTAAGGGAGACAAGATGGATTTCTGTGGCACCCCACCATGTACCATAAACGGGTCTCAACAAAATGTCCCAGTGCTACTGTTTGGCCTCACAAACAAGAGTGGAATCACTACAACAATTTGCTTCCTGAGAGATAAAGGAACTCAATAAGATAGCAATCTGTTTGTCTTTCAACTGAATTAGGTGCAATGAACCATAGAATCATAGAGTTGGAAGAGACCACAAGGGCCATCCAGTCCAACTCCCTGCCATGCAGGAACTCCCAATCACAGCATCCCCGACAGATGACCATCCAGCCTCTGCTTAAAGACTTCCAAGGAAGGAGACTCCACTACACTCCGAGGGAGTGTGTTCCACTGTCGAACAGCCCTTACTCATCTCAGTATCATACCAAAACCAGAATGAAACAGGCTGAGATAATCTGTTTCATCCAAGATCTGAAAATGCCCAGTCATCAAAAATTCAACTTCCCTGGACTGGGATAGGAAATTTCTTAAGACTCAAGTTTGAAGTCTTGGTGTATTCCTAGATTCAGGGCTGATCGTAGATGCCCAGGTTGGATGCTGGGGAACAATATGCACAGTGAAAGCTTACATGCCAGTTGTGCCAATTCCTGGACATGTGTAGTCTGCCTTGCTGACTGCCTTAGTTAGATCTTATTAAGATTCATGTAACACACTGAACATGGGGACTTTTGATAAGTCAAAAACGACAGTGGGCCCAAGATTCTGCAGATGCTGTTTGTGTTCATTATGACCTTGCTGTGTGCCTTCAAGTTGTTATCAACTTAAGAAGACCCTAAGGTGAACCTATCACACGGTTTTCTTAGCAAGATTTAATCAAAGGGGCTATGGCTTCCTCTGAGGCTCTAAGAGGTTCTCATGGCTGAATGAAGTTTTGAACCCTAGTCTCCCAGATTCACTATGCTGGCTCATTAGTGTGATCTATAAAGTCCTATATAGCTTGGAGATATAGCTTGGATATTTTTTATAAAGAATGTAAGAAGTTGAGCCATACAAGAGCCAGAGTAGGGAAGAGGAGAAAGGCATGTGCAGTTTGTATAGCCCCACTTAAAAGAGCAACTTTGCAGACTGATGAAAGAAGATTAATTGATGCTTGAAAAAACTGTGAAGGTGCTTCCCATTCTGTCTGGTAGCTTGCAAGAAAACTCCTAGAAGGAAGACAAGGATTTAAAACACACACACAGACGCACGTCATCCATGTTTTTCTAAGGCTTTGGGCAGGTACACTTAGAGAGCCTCTGCCCCTATCACAGTCATGTGCTCTGCAAATCTTCCTCAGTCTCCTAGACTGAGCAATTAGGAACCAGAACATCTCCAGCACTCACTAATTCTTTGTTCTGGCCCTCAAGAAGGAAGCCAAGGACTTGCTACAAGAAAATACCATAAGGTTTCTTCTGCTCACTTTGGTGTCCCACTGCAAGCTGACAGTACAGTCGACCCTTGGCTTTCGCAGCTTTGGGACTCGTGGATTTGATTATTTGGGAGTTCTTAGCTGTGCACGCATGCACCCCTCCCTCCCTGGCTTTCCCCCTGGGAGTGGGGAAAAGCTGAGGAGGAAGCGAATAGCCAGGACAGCATGATCTCACCCCTCCTCCGGTGCCTCAGGCAGCTTCCCAGAGCTGCCTGAGGCTTTGGAAGGATAGTGGGGGGCCCACGAGCGCATGCTCCTCCCGCCCTTCCAATGCCTCAGACAGCTTTCTAGAGCTAGGGAGGTGGGGGACCCATGACCATGCAATTCTTCCACCCTTCCAGTGCTTCAGCTTGCTAGAGCTATCTGAGGCATTGGAAGGGAGGCGGGAGCATGCGCCCATGCATGCACAATACCCTTACCCGCCCCCATGCATTATTAGCAGAATTTTGACTTTTGTGGGGTCTTGTATTTCCAAAAAGGTACAATGGAACTATTCTCCCCAAATGTACCTTTAAAATCTTTAAATGGAATCCATCTAAACTTTTTAACCTTGTTCTTTGTGGCTACTGCCTTCCAGTAAAGTTTTTGTTAATAACACAAATGCAAAACAGTTCATTACACTTTGGTTTTCCCTAGAGTATTTTTTGGGTGCTGTGAACTGTAGGAAACAGAGAGAGCAGTTAACATTCTCTGTGTATATTTTTAAACCCAAACCTATTGATGAATGATATTAATATACCATACATCATCTCTGATTGCTCATAAATCACACCTTTCCCTAAAACAAGTGGCGAATATCAATCAGTTTGAAAATGTCAGGCAATTTCTCAGAAACAGATCACTGGAGCACAAAGACACTAGACAAAGCAACTATATTTCTCTGTATTGTTTCTCAGTCATTTCAAAACGCTAGCATGATTGATAGAGTAGGTCATTTCTTACAAGTAAATTTATTAACAGCAATAGAATTTGGGGAAATGATTTGAAGGCAATTATATTTGTTTGGGAGAAAAAATAAAATAAAAGCAATTTAATTCTATATTCTATAAAATTCAATTAAGTTCTATAGTGACCAGATGTATGTAGCACAACTGAAATACTGTAAATGATAGGGACACTAGGGGTACTACGCACTGAGTATCTCTTATCTGAAATGCTTAGGTGTTTTGGATTATGGAAGTGCCAGAAGTGTTTCAGATTTAGGTTTGTTCTTTTCATGTTCTGAATATCTGCATACACATAATGAAATATTTTGAGATGGAACCCAAGCCTAAAAACACCCCTCACCTCTCCAAGGATCCTGTCTACATCTTCAAACTGCACAAATTAAAACATAGTCAATATTACAGCACAAGCAGGAACTGAGATTACATACATTAGACGTGCATCAGCTACAGCCCCCAAGTCAGTGCAAATCTGAATTATTTTGTCTGCATATTGTTGTTCACATTCTTCACGGTTTTCAAACTGCCACATAAAGCCATGCCACTAATTACTATTCCCCATGAATTTCAATTTGCTGATGTTTTATATTTCTGTGGTCTCCTTTCTGCTCCCCTCTAGAGATCAATTTGAGCTTGGAAAACTATTTTTAGGACAGACACATTAGTATATTAGCATGCTGAAGCAATCCACATCTTCAGTGTAGTAAGACAATACTCTGGAACCAAGAACATCATCCTATCATGGCCCAATTATAGTATCTTTCCAAGCTCTGTATGTTCACTTCTCTCTTCTTCCTACCTTTCTTTATTCTAGAGATATGTGTATTTTTAGACTGGGTGCTTGTCTTATCCTACATGTTTAGGACAGGTTATATTATATATCCTTAGTGAGAGATAGAATGTTAGAGAAATCATGATTTGATCAAGACTATCGTATAGTAAGCTTTTCTAAATCATTCCTGTACAAGAACTTAGTCGACTGTAGCACGCTGACTAATGCTTGTACAGGTTAAATATCCATTATCAGAAAATTCAAAATCCCAAATGCTCCAAAATCCAAAACTTTTTTCTTGGGTGGCTGAGGCTCCATCCACACTGGAGAAATAACCCAATTTGGTACCACTTTAACTTTTGGCACTGTTTTAACTTTTCTGGCTCAAGGCTATGGAATTCTGGGAGTTGGAGTTTGTTGTGGGGCTCACAACAAACTTCAATTCCCAGAATTCCATAGCCTTGAGTGAGGGCAGTTAAAACGGTGCCAAATCGGGTTATTTCTCCAGTGTGGATGCAGCCTGAGATAGTAACATTTTTGTTTTCTGATGGTTCAACATATGCAAACTTTGTTTCATCACAAAGGGCCGAGACAGACGGGCAGAGTAACGCTGCCCTTTTTGCTGCACTGCGTTACTGCAGCAATCAAATGGTGCAGTACTGCTGCTCAGCAAAAAAGGACCTGCCTAGAGTGGCTCCTTTTTTGCGCCATCATAAGGGCTGCATCTCAGCCCTTATGAGGGCACTTCTTCTAGAAGACGTGTGGGCGCTCAGATGCCCACAAGTCATACACGCACACACACAAACACACACACACACCCATATGGGCAGTGCTAAGCAATTATAGTGCTGTCTGCAAGTAGTAGAGCTCAGGAGCGTGCGGTTTGTGTGCACTCCCGAGCCTACTATCGCCACCAAAACATCGCTTCCTGGCGGTATGTACAGCCCCAAAATTGTTTAAACAGTGTATAAAATTACCTTCAGGCTATATGTGTAAGTGGCATGTGAAATATAAATTAATTCTCTTTTTAAACATGGGTCCCAACTCAAAATATAAATACTGTATGCAGAAATCTGGGGGGGACCCCACAACTAAATCTGAAATACTTCTGGCAAACACTTCCTTGCAAATGAACCATCTGAAAATTCTCACACCTAGGACGATCATGTGGCACATATCTCGGCTTGTATATAAAACAATTAAAGGGGCCGAGAAATCAACCATTTGTATATTTAATGAACTGTCATATCTCTAATCCTGGCTTATGAAACAGGTGGAGAGGACTAGCTGAATGAATAATGAATGCATCAGTACAGCAAGGCAGGTTTCCAGCTTGCCTAGTAAGAGTGTTAGTGAAAAAAAAACAAACCCCTCCCTGGTCTACACCACACTGAAGAATTACCAGCCACTCTCCAATATTCTTTCTTGGTCAAAGTTATGGAGCATATGGAGACCTCCCAGCTCCAGGGATTCTTGCATGAGACGGATTATTTAGATTCATTAGACTTTAGTCCTAATTATGGAACAGAGAGAGTTTTAGTCACCTAATGTAGAAAATTAGACAGGGTGTCCCTGTTTTTTCTTCTGTGGTTTTTGGCACCATTGATCATGACATCTTTCTGGGCTGCCTCTCTGGTGTGTGATTTAGGGGGACTGTTGGGTAGACAAAGTGATAAGGTGATGCTGAAGGATTATTGGCCCTGGCTATTGGTCTGTAGCTTGTGGCTTCATTCCCAGAAGTGAGATAGGAAATTGCAGAAAAGGGGTAAGAAAATGCAGCAGAACAATCTAATGTTGCAAGATTTCAGCCTTTTCTAACAGAAGAGGGAAAAGTTCACAAGGAAAGCCATGAGAAATCTACAGGGAAAACATTTATCACCATGGGGAAAAGAGAGCAATAGGTTAACACTGATGGTAGGGATGATTCTAAAAATTAAGTCTAGGTCATAAGCTAAAGAGGAGAAAATATTAATTATTCACACACTGTTAACAGGCATAACTATTTTTAATTGTCTTGAAAAAGGATGAAAGAGAGCAGAAAATTACATAATTAAGATTCTAGTGTACAATTCTGTTAAAGGCAGGATAGAATTGTGGAAAGAATGCTGGAACTTCAGCAAAGTGTTCAAGTCCCCATTCTGACATAAAATTTACTGTCACAGTCATTATTTTGTAGCCAGAGCTTGCAAACGTTATTTCTTCAAACACTGGAGCCACCAAACCACAAAACTCAAAGCAGCCTCAACCATCAGTTTTATAGGTATGTTAAATAGGAAGAGATCGGGAAGAGACCAGAGGGACTGCACAGGTCAATGGCCAGAGATTCAAACAGGTGTCCCCCAGTGCTAACTTCAAAATCCAGCCTTTCTAGAAGAAGCAAAGCCACTGTAAAAGTGCCTTCAAGTCCCATCCCAGACAGCTAGTATGGAAGAATACTCTCAACAGTAGTTTTGAAAACCAACAAGAGGTCCAGCAAATCCAGCAAGGACCTAAACCCACTATCTTCAATGAGTCTACTCTAAGTATGACTACATCTGAATCCAAGTCATTAATGTATTCAAATCATGAATTACCTTTTATCATATTACTGTCATGGTGGATGTTAACTACAGATCATGGTCCCTGGTGGCACAGTGGTTTAATGTCTGTACTGCAACCACCCACTTACAAACCACAAGCTTGTGAGTTCAGTACCAGCCAAGGGCTCAAGCTCGACTCAGGCTTGCGTCCTTCTGAGGTCGCTAAAATGAGTACCCAGACTGTTGGTGGCAATTAGCTTACACATTGTAAATCACTTAGGGAGTGCTTAAGTGCACTGATAAACAGTATAGAAATGTACTTGCTATTGCTACTTGCTATCATATAAAAATTTCTTGATGAATTGTTGTAATAACTTCCCAAGAAGAGATATGTGGATTAGAGCCATAATGTGGGGGAAATATCCCTAATACGGACACTGAATGAATGAATGAATGAATTTTTAATATGGTCATAGACCAACACAAAGGAATTGGGTACATTCAATGGAAAACATAAAAATAAAGTTACATATGTTTATAACTTTAAAAACATTAAAAATTAGCATTTGCCATGCATGGGACTCGCCACAGAAGAGACCACAAACACTAATAGTTGGAAGAATAAAGGTCACAACTTTATTAAACAACAACAACAACAACAATATCGTAGGGTTGGCTCCAGTGCATGAGGTCTAGATCTGTCATCAGTCCCTGACTGATTGATGAACCCCATTTGCTTGGTCACAGCCAAGCTTCGGGATGACGAGGGGCCACCAGTTAACAATCCCCGTCACCCTATGCTAACCGGTTATTTGCATGTGTGCATCTCTACCCCTTGTCACTGGGGAACGATGAATCAATGTGGCCCCCACAATGGCGACACCAGTGCAATCTTAGCACCCCCATGTCCCCATTGGACTTCTGATCCAGGGCTATGTAGCTCTGGAAACCACACCCAACAGATCCAAGACCTATGCAACTGCCAATCACACCAAAGCTGTGACAAGAAGCTCCCAAACCAAAAAGAGGGAGGGAGGGTGGGGAGAGCCAAGCTTTGAAAGGCAGTGAGGCCCAGGACCACATGGCCTTTTATGGGCCTGCTGCCCAATGAGGGGCCGAGAAGGGAGGAAGTACTGCCCTCCCCCCCAATCAATCATGGGCAACACCAGAGCTGTCGCCACCCAATCAGGAGGCACTTCCGGCCCCGGCGCCTCCTGGGACCTGTAGTCCCGGCACCAGAAGGAAGTGCCTCCCTTTCCAGCCTCCAGCCAGCCAATTGCTGGCCTGGAAACCTTTCGCAAAGGCTGCTGGGAGTCAGAGCCAACCAAGTAGCCAGCTGAATGCCACAGCTCTCCCAGTGCAGCAACCGGTCCCGCCCGCTGAGTCGGGCAGCCCCATGTATAACACTATATCCATCTGTTTAGAAAGCAAAATTCTTTTTTAGGTCTAGTCTGTGACACAGGCCATCTTCCAATTAATTTTAAGTGCTGCTACACAGATCCTAAACGTTATGTCTAAAAGCAACTGGAAAGTATAAAATTGTCCTGTGCATCCTGGATTTTCATACAATAAGGGTAAAAGCATGTGCTTTATAGACTATAGTAAAGCCTTTGATTGTATAGATCATGAAAGGCTATGGAATGCTCTTAAAGACATGGGAGTGTCACACATCTGTTAGTCCTGATGAGGAATCTGTATTCAAGACAAGAGGCTACTGTCAGAACAGAACACAGAGAAACAGAATGGTTCCCAATTGGCAAAGAGGTCAGAAAAGGCTGTATCCTTTCACTGTATGTTCACTGCAGAACATATTATAAGAAAAGCAGGCTTCAACACAGAAGAAGGGGTGAAAATAGGAGCAAGGAATACAGTATCAACCATCTAAGATATGCAGATGACACCATAGTACTAGCAGAAAACCTCACAGACATGGACCGCCTACTAAAGAAGATCAAAGAAGAAAGTGCAAAGGCTGTTGAAAATAATGTTGAAAATAAAGAAAACAAACATAATGACCACTGAGGACCTTCACAATTTCAACCTAGACAATGAAGAAATAGAAAAAATTCCCATACCTGGGAACAAACATTGATAGTAATTGGGACTGCAGTCAAGAACATTATTTAAAAAAAAAAGACTGGGGTGAGGGAAGAGGGAGGAGGTTTATTAATCTTGTTTGTCTAATGTTGTTCCTTTATGAATCTTTCTTCTCTTTGTCTTTATTATATTTGTGGCATTGCTCACTGTTTTTGTGGTATTTTTTTCCTGTATTAACTGAATTTCAATAAAATTTAATAAATAATTTTAATATGCTGCCTTGTTTAAAACCTTCCTCAGTGTCAATGGCGTTGGTAAGGTGGCATCTTATTTATTGGTAAGGCATCTTATTTATAAGATGACGATAACATCTTATTTGGGGTGAAGTTACTTCATACAACATACAGGTACCTATTAAATGGAGTAGATGTCAGTCTCAGGGATGCCTCCAATTTTTCCCTTTCAACATACAGAATCAAATCTGACTTGAGATACAGAATCAAATGCTGCTTTTAAGTCTATAAAAGCAGCATAAGGAGAAGTTGTGTAGTGAGAGGAGTATTTTTCAAGAAGATGGTGAAGTACTAGGCACTGATATATGGTGGATCAGCCTTCCCTAAAGCCAGCTTGTTCCTCTGCAAGTATATTTTCTTATAACATCCAGGCTCAAAATTTCCATTGAAGATGTCTTGCATAAAGTTTACTATTTATATTAAGAAAGCTGACTGGTCTATAATTTGCAGGATCATCCTTTCTCCCCTTTTTTATATATCAGAAAAGTAATTGCAAGCCCAATCGTTATGGGTTTGACCACAGATGTAGATGCAAGCAAAGAGTGAGATAGAAGCCCAGAAATTTAAATTGGTTTTGACATAGACATTAGCTAGAACAAAGTCTGTGAATAACTAGTTAACTAATTCATAAAGTAATTAACACATGGTAATTTTATACTGATATAGCCTAACCTGACAGACTTTGAGCCTTATCACATCATAGTGTCATATTGCCTTAGCCTTATCACACAATGTCATTGGTCTTCTGTTGTTCTCCTATGGGAGAACATTTTGAAAATATTTCCCTTTATCAACATAAAGAATCATTAATGACGTCTTTTCACACTTCTGTTCTGCTATGATTTCCTGCGCAAAAAATTTCAATTGTGCTCTTATGCCAATTTTTGGTGATCAATGCATGATCGATGGGCATACTTTGGGTAGGGAATGGTCAGTCTACCTCCAGTGATCAGGGAAAAAGGAGAAGGGGTGGAAATTTCAATTTGATTTCCTTTCAATTGGCAAAGTAACTGAGAAACATTTACACTTTTCTTTCTACCAATAAATAAATAAATCCATTGCCAAATGACTGCTCCTCTCCTTCAGTTGCAGCTTGTCAGAGAAGCCAAAATGTTGCTCACTGCCCCCCTACTTTGCCTCCTTTTTCAGCCCTACAGTATTCCAGCATCAAGACAGATCGGACAGATAGCTGATCAGCTGCTGGCTTTCATCTGCCAGCAAATAATTAAGTCTGAAGTTAGAGTTTGGTGTATCCCAATCAGGAAGACCCCCCCCCTTTTTTTTGCAGGTAAAAAAAAAGGCCTATTGTAAAATATAAGCTGGTTTTCAGTTATATTTCTGTTGGTGAGCACATATATCTCTGTGTGTGCCAAAACAAGATAAGGGGTGGAGATAATGTCATTGAGGAGGTAGTGGGCGGGAAGTCCTAAATGCTATGTATGATAAGCTTTTCATTCAAATGGACACCATAATCCTGGGAAGGTTCCAAAGGTGCAAAAGGCAAGACAGCAATCCTGATTGAATAGCATTTTTACAAACAACACTATTGTAATGAGAAAAGAACCTTGTGTGATAAGCTCCCTCCTAATTAACACAGAAGTTAATATTATGCTCTACAAGTTGTTTTAAGAACCTTAGAAATCATTTGAGTGGGTGGCTCATTCTCCAGCAGATTCAGTAAGACAGGAAGATGTAAGTATAAGGAGGATTAGCAATAAAAGAAATGCAATGCATGGCTGTGTTGCTAGGCAGTAGAGCTCAACAGAAGAATAGTTGGGAAGCAATTAAAAGGTGGGACTGTGGAATAACTGAAGAAGAAAGGGGAAAAAATAAAATAAGTCATGGGGTGGGATAATGGTTTGTTCACTGCGACTTAGGCTGCCATGGCCATCACAGACTTTCTCGAAGTCTCCTTTCTTGATTTTATTCAGACTTCTATTGTATTTTACTATATAATGTTCAATAACAGAGTGCCCTGTGTAATACATCTCTGTAACAAGAGGAATTCCTCACTTGCTGTTCTCTCTTTCAATGCATATAAAGCATTCGATATATTGGAATTAAACTTCTCATATCGTGTGCTGTTCAAAATGAACGTACGGTAAGTTTCATTTTTATAGAACATATACAGGGGCTTTATGCACTTTATAGACTCTTCTGCTATATTATACATTAACAGCTGCAGTCAGTCACCAGGGGCACTAAGCAGGTGCATCAGCTTTCACCAGTTCTGTTCATCATGGCTCTGGAGCCATTTTTGGAGAAGATATATGTGAATAAGGGCATCTGAGCTGTTAAGCCAGACCTACGCAACTTGGCAGTAGGTAGGGGCCAAAATCAAAATAGGCTAAACTTCTTCAGGCCGCAGATAATTTTAATTAAACATTAATTAACTGATAATATTAATTGATATTAATTCTAATATTAGTTGGAATTAATTAATATTAATTCTATTCTCCTCCTCCTCTGCCCGGCCCTCTTCCCAGGAAAGCTGAGTGGTAGAAGAGCCTTGCCTGTTCTCCTCCACCTGGATCTCTCCTTGGGAGAAGGCCAAGCAATGGAGGAGCCTTGAGGGGTGAGCATTTTCCCCCCTTTCGTGTCCACTGCCTGACCTTCTCAGGATAATGCTGGTTAAAGGAGGAGCCTTGCTAGGCAAGTGTTTGCCTGTCCTTCACGACCACCACCACCTGTCCTTCTCCTCAGGAGAATGGGGGGTAGCAGCAGAACCTTGCAGGGCAAGCGTTTGCCTGTCCTCCTCCTCTACCACCTGGCCTCCTCCTTGGGAGAAAGCCGGGCAGTGGAGGAGCCTTGAGGGGCAAGCGTTTTGCCTGTCCTCCTCTGCCACCACCCAGGCTTTTCCTTGAGAGAAAGCTGAGCAGTGGAGGAACCATGCAGGTCAAGCATTCACCCCTCCTCCCCATACATTGCCTTCTCCTCATGAGAAGGCTGAGCAGTGGAGAAGCCTTGAAGTTGTTCCACATCTTCATGGGCAACCCAAAATAATTTGGTGTGCTGCATGTGGCCCCTGGGTCATATGATGTGCAGGCATGTTAACCTATGAGATATGTCTCATAAAATCAGCCTATTCCCAGATGTTGTAGCCCCTTTTCTTACAGAACTGTGATCAGAGGTAGCATTAATAAAGTATGAGCTAGAGGCCTTTAAATCTCTGGTAGGACTGCAACTAAACTTTACCAATTTGCAAGTGGCCTGTATAGGATTGACTACATCTTTAAAGCAATCCTTGCATAATGTTATAGGCCTAAGATATGAGATCCTTCAAATATCTGAGGACACGTTACTCAAAACATTTATCTTTTAAGAAAGCTCATTCATGTCACATTAAAAAAGACTTTGGGGCAGTACAGACAGGCAATTTGTGATGGCCTGACTGCATGCCAGGGCTGAACTAGGATGGAGCATGCACACGCTCCAAGCTCTAGTTCCACCGCATGTGCATCATTATGGCTCACGCCTGTCCACATAGGGTGCACCATTATGATGCATGGGCAGCGGCGGAGTGCCCAAACGGCACTATCCGGAAGGAGCATTATCATGGCATGTGAGTGTGCCAGTGACGCCCCTTCTAGGAAGCTGCTAAGAGCACCTTCTTTTTGCTCCTGAGAGGGAGTGCATCATTGCCACAGCATGTGGTTGGCACGGCAATGATCTGGAGCTAAAAGGAGTGGCATTTAGCTGCCCATCTGTACAGCCCCTTTGACAAGTAGTCAAAACTTAACTTGATGCAGCTGAGCAGGATTGCCACTACTAAAATGATGTCAGGTCCTAAAAGGCAATTTTAAAATGAGCAAGATAACATTTCTTAAGGTTCCAAAAATAAAGTGGGCAAAGGTCACAACCTCTATGCTATTCTCTATAAATGTAATTCTCTGGTCTGTCCCAGAAATTAATTGTTTTGAGAACATGTTAATTAGTTATGGTTTGACTAATTATTTTTTTTTTGATCAATTAATTTCCATATTCCTCACATTAACACTGGACATTACTGAATTAATCTTCAAATCAAATATGCTCTGAGTTATCTATTGCCATAATTATAAAGAAACATGATTGGTAACAAAACCTACCAGTACTGAAAATGAATCAGCCACCTCAAGTGATCCCCATATTTACTAGTGAATACATGCTAGCTATGCCTTAGAAAAGCACGACTTGTTAGTTTGCAGGAAGAGAGGAGCTACAGCTGTACAGCTAGCATGGAAAGCCAAATAATATTGACATTTCCAGACCTCAGTGGCAAAGAAAAACTTACTAGGATGGGGAAGAAAATATTCAAAATCTTACAGTTTTCTGAGTATTACTACCATCTTTAGATTTACTATTAAAAACTGAAACAGTTGTTGAAATGTTTGTGATTTTTATTCAATTCAACAAAACCATTTTATAGAATTCATTTACTATGAAGAAAAGAAAATAATGTAGTTTATATAGCTCTGGACTTGGGACAGGGGAAAAATGGATTCAAATGTCCTCTCAGGTATGCAGCTCTCTGGATACCTTGGGCAAGTTACTACCACTCACCTTAAACTTCCTCATAGTGATGTGCTGATGTAGGAAATGTGTTCCTGAGCTCATACAAAGAAGGGCAAGCTATAAGAATCTATACTGTAATTAAGTGTTCCTCTACTTGTTAGAGAGTTATCAGACCTGGTAGGCTACCTAATAGGATAGATCAAAATGAAATTCATACAAAAAGGTCACCTACTTCATGAATCACACCAATAAATGCTTCAGATTTATATGTATTTGTTTTTTTTTTAACTCTAGAATACATAATTACAAACTGATTGTGAACAAACTTGATGGAAAATTGGGAGGATATTGGTTGGAAAATTTCTAGTCTTGGTCCATTTTGTATGGGACATGGAACCCTTTCACAGTACATAGTTATAGGGCTATGAGCCCACTTTAAATATCATGGCTCTGTCCTATGGAATCTTGGGATTTGCAGTTTAGGGAGAAGTATTTAGAATCCCCATCCAGAAAGCTCTAGTGCCTCACCAAAATACTATAATCATACTATAACTGAGTATTATGAAAGAACACCAAGTGTTAAGTTTTAAAGACTGCAGATCCTACAGATCAAATATTGGTTTCACTAAGTTTATAAACAAAATAATCCACATCAACCTGGGAAACGCTGGATAAACTTCCTATTGATAATAAATGCAGATCAAAACATTTGGGGTCTGTGGAATTTTTCTGATAAAAATCTAACAGTATTTCAAAATGTGAGAGTAAAGCATACCTGACAATGAGAAACTTATCAGTCTTCTGCTTCCCTGCCCTTGAACCGAGTCTTCATTGGTGATGCTTTTAAAAATCTGCTGGAGAGAGAAAAATAGCAAGAGAACTATTATCAATGCTTTGTGTTTGTTTGTTTTTACAACAATATTGCCTAACAGCTATTATTTCTATACCCACAATTGTGTACAAATCAATGACAGGCATTCATTAGATAGCTATTGATCAGAACACTTCTCTGACAACTCAATACTTTTAACTGTAAAGAGGAAAAAGAGGCCACAGGAGATCTTCTCAGAGAAAAAGAAAAGAAAGCAAAGAATTACTGTAATCTTATCAATGTGTTTTCCCAGTGGCAGTAAAAAGATAATTCTCTTATCTTTGCCATTTGGAAATTGCATTTATTTATTACTGAAAAATTAATGCATTTGTAGAATAGCTAAATTATTGCACTTGATTTGTTTTGGGAGCAACTGTTTCAACTATCAAAGAAAAATGTGTCTCTTCCATTTCCAAGCTACAACCCCCCCAGAGCCATGTGTGAATAGCCCTTTTTTAAAATGGGGAAACCAGCAGGTTTAGCAGAGAACTTGGGGAAGTTACTTTTGAGATTTCAGTTGTCAGAATTCCCTGGCCAGCTTGCTATTATTTGGCTAAGGAATTCTGAGAGTTGTAGTACAAAAACAGCAACTGAATTCTGAGAACTCTACTCCAAAGATAACTTTATCAAGCTCTAGTTCAGCAGTGAAGTTAAATGAGGGTGACTGGGTTCAATCTCCTAACCTCTTTCCTTATCAAGCTTTTTTCAAGCTGGGTTTCATGCACACCAAAATCCAGCTCTGGTTGTTAAATCATGAAGGGGCAGATAGATACAGGCCACTGTTGCCCAGGCTAAAGTCAGATATCTGCATTAGCCCCAGTTCTGATTATGCCACTTAATGTATGAGAGAGCCTCTGTATGTAACTCCATTTGCCAGCAACTTTAACAGCAAAAATAATCTCCAGGTTGCCACCCTCACCTCACAGCAGGGTGTGCTTTAGATAATATGCCAGATTTCAGTGGGAAATGCTTTGCTTGACTCATTTGAAGTGAGGCTTTTTGCTGCTGTTTTAACAGAGCTGCTTGTATGGATAATTTCCTTCCAGTAAAACACCCAACAAAGCACAATCAAGGCCAACAACAACAAGCATTAAAAAAGTGAATAGATGCTTCTGCTGAACAATTTATGAAACTTAACAACTTGCCTTTGTTCAATTTTGCTCTCCAAGTGCAGTCTCATTTTTGCTCCATTTCCATCTTAAATTGCCATCAGAATGCCATGGGCTCTACTGTAACAGAACTATGCTTACCCAAACTATTTGCAGGTCCTTTAAACTGTTTTATTTAGCATGGACTTGGATGAAGACTAAGCATTTAATCTGTCTAGTATACAGCACAGTGGGAGCAATTTCTATTTGCTCTATTAGAGTGATAAACCCTTGTCTAGGCAGACAAGATATTTTAGTACTCCAGAGTCTTTTGATGCAGAATTCATACAGAACTAGAACTGTAAAGTAGTTATTAAATAATAGTGTCATCTATAAGAGCTATAAATAATATTCCCTGAGTTTTAATCATATGCCTGTTGTTTTTTTAAAAGAAAAATAATTTTCCACCTGCCTGGATAAGAATTAAGTATCTTGGAGCAAGGAGAGACAGTATACCTAACATATTTTATGATATTTGGACACTTTTTCCAATTTTTTTATGTTGTGGCTATAGCATATCTTGATTTCAGTAAGGCCTTTGACAAGGTTCCCCATGACATTCTTGCAAACAAGCTTGTAAAATGTGGGCTAGACAAGGCAACTGTTACACGGATTTGTAATTGGTTGACCGGTCGAACCCAAAGGGTGCTCAACAATGGTTCCATTTCATCCTGGAAAGAAGTGATCAGTGAGGTGCCACAGGGTTCTGTCCTGGGCCCAGTGCTGTTCAACATCATTATCAATGACTTGGATGACAATACTGGGAGCAAACTTATCAAATTTTCAGATGACACCAAATTGGGAGGAGTGGCTAACACCCCAGAGGACAGGATCAAAAGTCAAAATGACCTGAATAAACTGGAAAGCTGGGCCAAAGCTAACAAAATGATATTCAACATAGAAAAAGGCACTGCACTTAGGGCAGAAAAATGAAATGCATAGATCTAGGATGGGGGACACCTGTCTGAATGAAACGACGTGTGAAAGGGATCTAGAAGTCCAAGTAGATCATAAGTTGAACATGAGTCAACAGTGTGATGTGGCAACTAAAAAGGCCAATGCAATTTTAGGTTGCATCAATAGAAGAACAGTGTCTAGATCAAGGGAAGTAATAGTGCCATTCTATTCTGCTTTGGTCAGGCCCCACCTGGAATACTGTGTCCTGTTCTGGGCACCACAATTCAAAAAAGATGTGAAGAAACTGGAGCGTGTCCCAAGGAGGGCTTCTAAAATGGTGAAGGATCTGGAAGCCATGCCTTATTTGAGGAACGACTTAAGGAGCTGGGGGTGTTTAGCCTGGAGAAGAGAAGATTAAGAGGTGATATGATAGCCCTGTTTAAATATTTGAAGGGATGTCATACTGAGGAAGGAGCAAGCTTGTTTTCTGCTCAGAGAACAGGTCCCGGAACAATGGATGCAAGCTCCAGGATGCAAACTGCAGGAAAAAAGATTCCACCTCAACATTAGGAGGAACTTCCTGACAGTAAGGGTTGTTCGACAGTCGAACACACTTCTTCAGAGTGTACTGTAGTCTTCTTCCTTGGAGGACTTTACAGAGAGGCTTGATGGCCATCTGTCAGGGATGCTTTGATTGAGAGTTCCTGTATGGCAGGGGTTGGACTGGGTGGCCCTTGTGATCTTTTCCAACTCTTTGATTCTATGAGTCCATCTGTAAATGAAACCACTTCCCCCTTGTCTCAGTTTAAATAACGAAACAAAAAAGCTATGGTAAAACAATGGGTAAGGGAGGCAAATCAAACTGTTGATAGCTTTTTGGACTGAAAAATGGCAGCTGAGGACAGTCCACTGCATCCTAGAAAAGGAATGTTGGTTTAGAAAAGAAGTAGGACCTCTGAAGCTGGAGGGGAGGGGTGGAAAGAAAAGAAAAGGAATGTCCACTATTTCTTTCCCTGTCCCATTTTACTCCAAAGAGTAAGTTCCCCTGCTTATAAATCCTTTAAAAGTCATTTGACAATCAAATGTTTCTCCTGTGTGCTTATCATTTAGTCAGTCACTAATCATGCTTTAATTAAAAAAACAAAAACCACAGCTTAGAGTATTCATATTAACATTTGTTGTTCTTTTGCAATTGACTGGCGCCATCTAAACAGGGAAGGGGTTTTTATTATTATTTTTTGCCTAATGTCTGTAATGAGCTCAGAAAGGGCCAATGAAGCATAGAAGGTTACAATTGTATTTTGCAGCTGCTTGCCTTTGTATAATTTGTTAGATTACAGTGTTATTATGTATGGGCTATTAGTGCTTCTATTATATGGTCATAACTGGAGACATGATCTGAGCAGTACAGCAGCAGAAGATATCATGTGAGCATTAAAACCATTAACTAACAAATAGCCTTGGTAATGATCTTCTTTATGCTTTTAGAGAACCAAAAAACCCAATCCAGTTTCTTTATTGTATCATCTGCTTTGTATATATTTTACTCCAGGGTCACAATAATTTCTTGAATTACCGTATGCCTAATTGAGGATGAGCCAATGTGTGCTGGTCCACACTGACCAACTGCTCCCACATCTAGCAGAAAAAAGCTGGATGAATCATGGACCTCAGGTCCATAGCTGGTTTATAGTGATGTGAAAACCCAAGCAGATGCCAGTTTTCTGGCTTATCTTTCCCCTGACAAGACAGAGAAATAATTCAAGGTTTGATTCATCATTAATTCTCTGGAGAATTACTCCACTCACTGCCAACTTTACACATCACAACAAACTAAAGGTCCAAATGTTGCAAGTGGATATGATCAGCCAGCGTCAACCAATACACTATTTGCCCACGTATGCAATTAAAGTGCCCTTAACTCTCAAGATGGTGTAAATAATTTCCTTACCCTCAGGAATTTGATGTGTAAGGTGACTAATTTTAAAATATTATCTGCAGGTCAATTGATTATTCCCTGAAATACGTTCTTCAAGAAGAATGTTGTTTTTATTATTTTAATGTTTGAATATTTTCTCTGTCAGATGTCAAGCATCTTTTTAAGAAGAAAAAAAGCATCTCTAACCAGAGTTTGAAATGTTAAATTTGAAAATTACTTTGAAAATATTAAATGTTAGAAATTTGTTAAATAAAACACTAATAATTGAAATAATTTAATTCCATAAGTTATTGTCTATTAACTCATTAATTAAATCATTAGTTTTTGATCAAGTAATGGGATTTACAGGGAATGGCATGGAGATTGTCACCATTGACAATTGGGGGGGGGGCATTCTGTTAATTGCTTTTTCAAAAGATCTCTTTTTATACTTTTAAAGTTCTCTTCCTCCAGTCTGGCATTTCTCCACACAGAAACTACCAAACCCGTTGTTGTTGTTGTTGTTGTTGTTATTATTATTCCTCCTCCTCCTCCTCCTCCATGTCTGAGTTGGGTTACAGCACATTAAAACACAATTAAAAATACATAAACGCACAGTTAAAATACAATACTATAATATCATTAAAATATAATGGGGCTCCACTATTTGAGGTTTTTCCGATTTGTGGGGGCATCCAAAACAGATCCCTTGCAAATTGGAAGAGATGACTGTATGATACTATAGGCACCACTGAAACCTGGTGGGATGAGTCTCATGATTGATGTAGTAATAGATGAGTATAACCTTTTAAAGAAAAATAGACCAAACAGGAAAGGAGGAGGCATAGCATTATATGTCAGGGATGATACACATTTGAAGAGGTCCAGGACTTAAATCCTGGAAGCCAGATGGAGAGCAACTGGATAAAAATTAAAGGGAGGGGGGTAAACAATAAGGATGTTATTGTGGGAATCTACTACAGGCCCCCAAGTTAGACTGAGGTATAGGGTGATGCCTTTCTAGAACAGATGACCACACACTCAGAAAGGAGAGATGTAGTAGTAATGGGTGACTTCAACTGTGCTGAACTTTGATGCAGGTCAAACTCAGGCAAAACTTTAAGGTTTAGCAAATTTCTCACTTGCTAGAAGACAATGTCATTGTCCAAAACCAAAAGACGGAAGAGGCAACAGGGGGATCAATTTTAGATCTGATCTTAACCAACAGGGATGACCTGGTTAATGGGGTGCAAATGGTGGGATGCTTAGGTGGGAGTGATCATGTTCTCCTGGAATTTGTTATACAGTGGAAAAGAGAAGACAGGTAAAATCAGACACACAGTCTAGACTTTAGGATAGCTGATTTCAGCAAACTTAGGGAAATACTGCGGTGATCCTGTGGTCTGGAATATTAAAGGGAGTACAGGATGGATCAGAATTTCTCAAAAGGGAGATACTGAAGGCACAATTTCAAACTCTTCCAGTGAGGAGGAAAAAAGGGAGGTGTCCCAAGAAACCAGGATAGATCACTACACAGGTTTCTACTGAGCTAAGTTTTAAATGGTAGATGTATAAGAAATGGAAAAAGGGGAAAATCACCAAACAGAAATTCAAATGAAGAGCTAGCACGTGTAGGGGTAAAGTCAGAAAAGCTACTGCGCTGAATGAGCTCAGGCTTGCTAGAGAGGTTAAGAACAATAGATAGTGCTTTTTGGGGTATGTCCATAGCAAAAGGAAGAAGAAAGAAATGGTAGGGCCAGTGCATGGAGAAGTACAGGTTGCTTACCTGTAACTGTGTTTCTTTGAGTGGTCATCTGTGCCCTCACACAATAGGGGTTTGCGCCTGCACAGAGATCCCATTCGGATGCTGAAAAGCTGAGCAGATTAGCAGTAGCCCTAACCCTCTCACTCTCTGAGCATGCCCAATTCTGCCAATCTAGCTCCTCCTTCAGTTCAAGTCTGCCGCAAAAAGAGCAGGGACCTGACCGAGGGGAGGTAGGGCAGGATCTGTGTGAGAGCACAGAGGACCACTCGAAGAAACACGGTTACAGGTAAGCAACCTGTACTTCTTCTTCATGATCTCTGTGCCTCACACAATAGGGTGACTAAAAAGCTTACCTGTGGAGGTGGGAAGGTCACTGCAGAATGGAAGACAAAACAGCACGACCAAAACTGGCATCACTTCAGGATCTGGAATCCAGCTGGTAATGCTGAACAAATGTGGAAGGCTGTGACCACGTAGCCGCCTTGCAGACCTCTGGCAGGAAGGCGGCAGATGAAGTAATGGCCGTGGTTGAGTGAGAACAGACACCAAGCATTAAGAGGTGCTTAGCCAGTTCGTAGGCCAGAGCGATGGTCTGGGCATTCCATTTTGAAAACCATCCCATCCTTGGGTCCACCATAACAAATAAACAACTTGGTGGACAACCTGAGCTCAGCAGAATGTTGAACATAAAAGGCCAAAGCATGGCGAACATCAAGAGTGTGCATAGTCTTTTCCAGAGGTGAAGAAGGATCTGGATAAAAGTTTGGTAGTACAATCTCCTGAGAAAGGTGGAATGGTGAAACAATCTTAGGGAGGAACGAGATGTCTGGTCTGAAGACCAACTTGTCCCTGTGGAAAATGAGGAAAGGCTCATCCGAGCGCAGGGCCGTCAGCTCTGAAGCATGTCTGGCTGAGGTGATGGACACAAGAAAAGACACCTTAAGTGTCAGCAGTCTGAGAGAGGCCGAGCCCAAGGGCTCAAAGGGAGATCTCGTGAGCTGTATGAGCACCATGGAGAGAGACTAAGCTGGGGCCAATGGAGGCAGTGGTAAGTCGAGATGGTGAAGCCCCCTGAAGAACCTCTTGAGCATCGGCGAAGTGAAAAGCCGAGCTGATGGAGAACCAGGTGGTTGGTTGGTAACTATGGCTGAAAGGTTGACCTTGAGGGACGAAAAAGCCAACCCTTGACCTCGAAGGAATTGGAGCACAGTAGAGAGGCCCGCAGGAGAAAAAGGTTTGGGTCTGGCCTCCGCAAAGGCACAAGAGCATTTCTGTTTATATGCATAGGATTGTTTGGTAGAATCCTTTCTGGAGGCCGACAAGACCCTGAGAAATTCAAGAGAAGTCAGGGCCTGATCCTCCAAGCTGTCATGCAGGACTGCCCAGTTGCAGTGGGACAGAAGATCTGGCCAGTTCGGGAGATGGAAGTATTGGCCTTTGGCCAGGTGGAGCAGCAGGGTGAACCAAGGCTGTCTCGGCCAGAAGGGGATCAGAAGAATTGCGTTGGACCCATTTCTGGTCATCTTGGCCACTACCCTGGAGATCAGTGGGAGGGGAGGAAAGGCGTACAGGAAGTCCCGGCTCCAGTCGCAGAGGAAAGTATCTCCCAGGGATCTCAGGCCCCTGCCTGCTCTGGTGCAGAACAGCTGGCACTGAGCATTCTCCGGCATGGCAAACAGGTCCACAGAGGGAGTCCCCCAACGAGATATGAGGAGATGAAAGGCTTGAGTTGACAGAGTCCACTCGTGTTGGAGCACCTTGTCCCTGCTGAGGAAATCCACTAAGACATTGTCCATGTCTGCAAGGTGAACTGCCACCAGGTGACTCGAGCGGTGGTGACACCATGTCCAGAGTTGTTGCGACAGGTGGAGGAGAATTGGAGAGTGTGTTTGTTGATGCAGCAGATGGTGGTTGTATTGTCTGACACCACTTGCACCACTCTGTGGAGGAGATGATGTTCGAAGGCCTTCCAGGCCTTGATGACTGCTAAGAGTTCCAGAGCGTCGATGTGAAGCTCAGAGTCTTCTGGGGACTATTGGCCTTGTACATGAAAGTCCTTGTAATGGGCACCCCAGCCTGTCATAGATGTGTCTGTGGTGACCATCCTGGAAGGTTCTGGAGCTTGAAAGGAGGATGTTGGAGGGAACTAGCCACCACTTGAGGGAATCCCATACATGAGTGGGAATCAAGAGCCTCTTGGACTGGCAGTTGCGCAGGTGGTCGAAAGCAGATAGGAACCACTCTTGGAGAGGTCTGAATCTCAGATGTGCAAGGTAAGTAACAGCCGTTGTCGAGGCTAGGTAGCCCAGCAGGTGTCGCATGTCCTTTGCTGTTGGATGAACAGTGGTGAGGACATAGTGGAGCTGTTCCCAGAGGGCTTCTGCCCGTCTGGTTGGAAGGTAGGCTCATGCCATGACAGAGTCCAGAGAGGTGCCTATGTAGTCTATCACCTTCACTGGTCAAAGGATCGACTTGGACGGGTTGATGGTGAGTCCCAAGTCGGTGAGAAGAGAAAGAGTAGAGTGAATGTTTTTGAACAGCTGTGTCCGGGAGGATGACACCAGTAGCCAGACATCGAGGTAAGGGACGATCTTTATGCCTCGCAGTTGAAGGTGGGAGATGACCACTGCCATACACTTTGTTGACACCTCTCAAGGGACGAAGACCATCACCTCTCTTTGGCACTGTGAAGTATCGAGAGAAGTAGCTTTCTAGTCTGCAGCTGGTTGGAATCTGCTGAATGGCTCCTTTGTTGAGAAGGGAGGAGATCTCCTCTAAAAGAGGAGGGGATGATAGAGTAGGGCAGAAAATGCCACTTGGTGGAATACTTGAGAACTCTATGGCATATCCTAGGCAGACAATCTTGAAGACCCAGGAATCTGAAGTGAATCGATGCCAATTGTTGTAGAAGCGGCGAAGTCTGGGGTTGTGGTGAGGAGCAAGAGCAGGGGATGGCAGGCAAAGCACTGGTGTCGCTCTTGACAACCTGTCAAAAGTGACACTTAGAAGAGGAGGACTTTTTGGAGGACTGAGACTGTTGGTGCTGTTGGTTTTGGCACAGCTGTTGTTGATGTTGATGCTGTTTGAAGGGCCTCCTAGAATATTGTTGAGGGAAGCCCCTGTAGCCAGAGGATGTGCCTGAGCGAGGATGCACACAGCTCGAAGAGGCAGGTCTTCCACGCCATGGTTGTCTTCCAAACTGCTGCTTGTTGAAGGTTACACCGAGACGTTTGCCATTAAGGTAGGCCTTGGCCATGGAGTCCAGAGAATCATCTGTCTTGGCAGCGAAGAGGACTTCTCCATCAAATGGCATGTCCTCAATTTTGGATTTTGCCTCCTCAGACAGATCCGTGGAGCTCAACCAGGCAAACCTATGGAGGGCCACAGCTCCAGGCATAATTTTAGCTGAGCAGTCGACTGAATGTCTTGCAGAGTGGATCTGTTGAGCAATAAGCGAAAGCGCCTCAACATAGAAATCAAGAGCCAATGACTTCTGTTCTGGTGGAAGAAAGGGGATAAACGATGCCATCTTGCCCCATAGGACAAGTATCCCACCATGCAGGCCTGCATGTTGGCAACATGAGCATTGAGAGCCGCAGAGGAGTAAAATCTCCTGGTAAAGATTTCTATACGCCTCCCGTCCTTGTCCACAGGGGCAGAATGGTTTTTGCCTGAAGAATGAGGGCCGAATGAATAAACAGAAAGGGGGCAGTGTCGGATTGCACCCTGTACATAGAGTCCAATTTCTTGGATGGTGGAGGAGTAGAGGCTGGCTTGGTCCAAGAGAGGGCCATGATGTCAGCAAAGGATGCCAAGAATGGGATCACTGCAGGCTGAGCTGGTCTGTCAAACATGGCATCTCCATAGGGCTTGTCCTGGATTAAGAAGCAGAGCCCTCCCTCCATGCCATCTGCCTTGGTCTGGGCGTCAGAGGGAGAGAAGAACTTTTGGACCTGATCCCCTTCCCCATCACCATTCCCTTCTCCTTTTGTGTCGTGTCTTCTTAGAATGTAAGCCTGAGGGCAGGGAACTGTCTAGTTGAAATAATGATTGTAAGCCGCTCTGATAGCTTTTAGAGCTGAAGAGCGGGGTATAAATAAATAAATAAATCTATCAGGTCCCTTGGCAGCTTGGGGGCCTGGTCTGTTTGAAAGCCAAATGCCTTAGCCATCTGGTCCACAATGCCCGAAAGAGGTTAATGTCCTCGATTGGGGAGTGTGGAGTCCTCTACTTCCTCGTTTGGGGAGGAAACGACCAGTGTATGGGAACCTGGAGATTCCCTCCAGTTCACAGGCAGACTCCTCTGTGGAATGAGCCAGAGTGGCCTCAGAAGCAACAGTTGGCAGCAAAGGAGGCGTCGACATCGAGATTGCCCAGCCTGTCAACGTCAAGCGGACTACAGGAATAGTAGACACTATCAGTGCCAGCATCAATGTTGATGTTGGGGCCAATTTCAGCAAAACTAAAGGGTTCAGCGGCCTCGACACTGTAGCAGTGGTGGAGGGCGGTGGTGAGGGGACCTGGTTGTCTTCACTGAGACCCACTGGGGATTGAGATCAAGATCGATGTCGACAATAAGACTCAAAATGTGGATCTCTGTAATAATACCGGTCTCTGTAAGATGGAGAGTAGGAACGGTAAGAAGGGTGCCTCTCTCTCCAATAATCTTCGACTCGATGTCGAGCAACATATGAAGCTGAGGAGTAAGGCGAGCCAAAGAAGTACTCTTCTGACGGCACCGGTGATGCTTGAGGTGACCTCTGTCGATGAGGAGGAGGAGGAGGTGGAAACTTCAGCCTGTAAACCCTTGATGGGGTGACCAAGATCTCTCGAGGAACCGTCGCAGACGGTGGAGGTATAGGCGAGACCGTCGATGTCGGGAGTGACACGAGCTGGGACAGTGCAGACAATGTTGCTGACACCACAGTCAAGTCAAAAGCCTCCGGTGCTGAGTCTAAGACAGTAACTGGGACTGGGGCAGAGAGGCCAGGTGCAGACGTCGAAGCAGGCATGATAAAGGCCATGGCTGAATTGATCTGAACTACAGCCAACGATACAGGAGCCAAGGTGGTAAGAGGAACAAATTCTTTGGCCTTGTGCTGCTTCTTATGCTTGTTGCTATGGTCTTCCCTGAGACACAGAGGGCACCTCCTGTGGAGACTAGCTGGAAGCCAGCTGAGACATCGATGTGTAGGAAGACAGACGCTTCGATGTCGAGGCTGTTGACGTTGAAGGAGCTGGTGTTGATACTGACATTGACATTTTTTGGGAGAGCTTCGGAATTTGCGGGAATTTAGAGATGGGGAGTCTGCCCAGAGGATCTGACTGCAGAACTGATTTTTGGGCGACTGCTAAGGCTTTCTCCCACAAGAAGGACTGGAGTCTTTTAGCCCAATTGCGGAGAATTACAGGGGTTAAAAGCCTAGCAATGGACACATTTATCAGGGATGTGGATCTCGCCCAGACAAAAAAGGCACTTGAAATGTCTATCATTCAGGGCAAGTTTGTTAGGACAAACAGAGCATACTGCAATGGCAGCCATAAGCGGCCTGTGAAAAGGGGAGCGAAGGGGCCGTCCAGGCCAAAAAAAAAAAAACCTCGCTGAAAACCAAAAGAAAATGGGCAACTCAAGTTAAATAAAAGAAAAGAGAGAAAAGAACAAGAAAAAGAACAAGTAAAAGGGAGAATTCTACTCAGCTGTCAAAGAAAACGATTAGCAACCCGAAGGAGATGTTTCTCTTGTGGCGGACGAAAGAGAACGGAAGGAGGAACTAGATTGGCGGTATTGGGCATGCTCAGGGAGTGGGAGGGGAGGGGCTACCGCCAATCTGCTCAGCTTTTCAGTTATCCGAATGAGTCTCTGCGAAGGCGCAGTGCCCTATTCTGTGAGGCACAGAGATCAAGAAGAAGAAGATGGAGAGATGCTAACAGGGGACAGAGAAAATGCAGAACTATTCAACACCTTCTTTGCCTCAATCTTCTCACAAAGGAAAAGGGTGCTCAACCTCAGAAACATTTGAGCAGAAGGCACACATGAGGAAATACATCACAGAATAAGTAAAGTTGTACAGGAATACAACTTTAAATCTAAAGGTGGGGCAAGATGGCAACAGACTAGCAGCTGCCAAAGTAAAGCTGGATTTTAAAAGGGTATTTTAAGTACTGTTCTTAACCTGTGTTTACCTTGTTTTTACTATTACCTTCTTTTGTTCTATATCCCCTTTTTGCCTGTGTTGGTCTATGACTGTAATAAAGGTGAACTGAACTAGTTCATCTAAATGAAATTAACTCTCCAGTACCAGATGAACAACATCCAAGGGTATTAAAAGAACTAGCAAATGTAATCTCAGAGCCATTGGCAATAATCTTTGAGAACTCCTGGAGAACAGGAGAAGTTTGAGCAAACTGAAGGAGGGCAAATGTTGTCCCCCACTTCAAAAAGGAAAAAAGAAAAAAAAGAGGATGCCAACAATTATCGCCCAGTTACCATACTCTGACATCAATACCAGGAAAGATTCAAGAACAAATCATTAAACAGAGAGTCTGTGAATATTTAGAATGGATTGCCATAATCACAAGAAGTCAACATGGGTTTCTGAAAAACAAGTCAAGCCAGATTAACCTGATTTTTTTAAAGAAAACATTACCATCTTGGTACATGAAGGAAATACTGTGGATATAGCCTATCTTGATTTCATAAGGCCTTTGACAAGGTCCCCCATGATATTTTTGCAAGCAAGCTAGTAAAATGTGGGCTAGACATGGCAACTGTTTGGTGGATTTGTAATTGGTTGACTGGACAAACCCAGCAATGCTCAGCAATGGCTCCTCTTTATCTTGGAGAGAAGTGACCAGTGGAGTGCCACAGGGTTCTGTCCTAGGCCCAGTGCTATTCAACATCTTTATCAGTGACTTGGATGAAAGGATAAAGGGCATACTTATCAAATTTGCAGATGACACCAAATTAGGAGGAGTAGCTAATACCCTAAAGGACAGGATCAAAATTCAAAATGACGTGAAAGCTGGGCCATAGCTAACAAAATGAATTTCAACAGAGAGAAATGTAAGTTACTTCACTTAGGCAGAAAAAAATGAAATACACAGGTATAGGATGGAGGACACCTGGCTTAACAAGACTACATGTGAAAGGAATCTAGGAGTTTAAGTAGAACACAAGTTGAACGTGAGTCAGCAATGTGATGGGGTAGCTAATAAGGCCAATGTGATTCTATGTCGCATCAACAGAAGTATAGTGTCTAGATCAAGGGAAGTAATAATACTACTCCATACTACTTTGGCCAGGCCTTGCCTCGAATACTGTGTCCAATTCTGGGCAGCACAATTCAAAAAGGATGTTGACACGCTGGACAGTATCCAGAGGAGGACAACCAAAACTGAGGATGGTGCAAACTTGTTTTCTGCTGGAGAATAGGATCTGGAATAATGGATGTAAGCTACAGGAAAAGAGAATTCCAACTAAACATTAGGAGAAACTTCCTGTCAGTAACAGCTGTTCCAACAGTGGAACACACTCCCTTGTAGAGGGGTGATGTCTTCTTCTTTGGAGGTCTTTAAACAGAGGCTGGGTGGCCATCTGTCAGGGATGCTTTGATTGGCAGGGATTTCGAATGGATGATGCTTATGGTCTCTTCTAACTCATACAGGAAAGATCGTACAGGAAAGAACATAAGGTATCAGCACAAAAGATAAAGACGAAAGCTATAAATATTCTTAACCAGGAATGGGGAACCTTAGGACTTCAAATGTTTTGGATTACAACTCCCATCCGTCCAACCAGAAGGACCAATGGTATATGGGAAGTGTAGTCAAAAAATCCCATACATCAAAGGATCTCCACCTCATCCCACACTTAAAACTAAAATCAGTTAGGAAAAGAAAGAACAAAATTGTGGGATGAATGCAGTAAAGAAGGAAGCATAAAACTTACAGGAGCTGCATTATTCTTCACTGTCACACTGGGGGTGGTAGCGCGCAGTGCCCCACTCACTCCATGGTAGTATTTGAAGCAGATCTTTGTTTCAGCTAAAAGAAAAAGTGATCATGCATTAACAACATATAACAGAAGAAAGTTTCAATCTAAATTCCAAAATGATTATGTACATGAGTTTTGAGAAGATCTTGCTGTACACAAGAGAGTTTCTTTAAGAAACTGGGCTTCAGGTTCAATAAATTTAATGTGATTAAAATCTACTTAAATTATTGTGATTTTAGTTAGTGAATTAGCTTGTCCTATTATACCAACAGCAGCATGACGTATCTAGATTGTAGCATTTACCTCTGTGTTGCCACCTATTCTTATCAATATTTCAGATTTAAAGTTCTCTATTGAATGCTGGCCACATGGCCACGGGGTTGTTGACTATGTTGGCTCCCTAGGCTTAGTAATGGAGATGAGCACCACCTCCTACAGTCAGGCACAACTACGCAATCTTGCCATACCTTTACCTTAACTGAATGTCAATCAATAAAACTTCATGAACAATTTCTCAACTCAAACACCACCATATTCTTCTTCCCTTCACTACTAAGGTTTTGATTTGTGTTTAGCTTTGGCTGATAGCCCACTAAACAGGTGAAAATCTCAGTAGCAAAGGGATGATGAGTAGTAAACTGGTACAACGTTTGATTCTGTGGCCTCAAACATACAGGGCAAAAGGAGTGGCCAGAGGCTGCTCCCACCCCAATTGGTATGGGACTGTGGCAAGTGCACATGCCTGGGCCTGATCTGGGAGACCACCCTGGTCTCGAATGGATGTCGGCAAAGAGCAGACTTTGTCTGCTGCTTTAGCGGCTGTTTTTTTCTGGCTGGGCACATTCTCTACATGGTTCCCAGCCACTCTGGAGGCGTGCATCATCTAAACACCATGCTCCCAGAGCAGCTAGACACCAGATTTTACTGCCTGTCTGTTTCGGGCCTGTGTTAAAATGTGAGGGCCTGTGCCTGATACTTTATTGACTGATATTCCATAGATTTTTGCAAATTGGAAGTGAAATGTGATTAGATTTAGAAAAGGTTCTTCAGAAGAGAACAGACGTGCCACATTGTTACTGAATCTTCATCATTAAAACACACTGCTCTGCTAATGCTGTCTAATTTCAGTTTTTGCTTTGGAAACAGTACATTTATTTTCAAAGATTTATATTCTGCCTTTCTTCAACAACGGGATTCAAGGTGGGCTACAATAATTTAAAATGACAGAAGTACAAAAGTTAAAAAATTATTAAACATTATTAATATTAAAACATAAATTAAGTCTAAGTCACCTCTATGCAGGAGAGGATGCCTGGTTTTAGGGACATATTACCATATGTGGATCGATTGTCCTAAAATTAATCTTTTTTGGCATGAAGTAATTAATCAAATTGGTTTAATTACAAATAAAAAACCAACTTTTGTACAGCTCTTTTGCTTCTTTCAATCTACCATACAAAAAGACCAACAAATCCTTAAAACATAGGAAGCTGATTTCTTTCCTTTTGATAGCAGCTCAACTCTACAAAGCTAGTTCTTGGAATACAGGTCTTGTGTCTCTAGATAACTGGTAGAAAAGAGTTTGGGACCAATGGCTAATGGAGAAGTTATTAGATAAACAGTGGTCACTATGGTCCAACTTATTCCAAACAATCTAAATTATATAAGATTTTATATAAGGGATGTTTTCTTGAAAGTTTTGAAAGATTATTTTATAATTGTACGATTTCGTAGGGTTTATGCCTTCTTATTGTATTCCTTTTCGTATAATTTAATTAAAATTTTAATGGAAAAAAAAACATAAATTAAAAACACATACCGTATAGCCTGACTATAAATTGACCTCATGTATAAGTCGAGGACAGGTTTTGGGGACAAAATTATGGATTTTGCCATGACTTGTGGATAGGGTAAAACTTGGGAGCCTCCTTCAGTCTGTGTATGTGTGTGTGTGGCAAGAGGGACTCTCATTGTGGCTTTTTGCTTCAACGTATCAGCTTTCATTTCAACTTTCACACTCCAGGCAGCGAGGCACACGGGCGGGAGAAGGACTCTTAAACAAACAGCAATATCAATCACCCAGGACTCTTTCTGCTTGACTCAAGAGAGAAAGAAACTGCATGGGGAATTCTAAAAGAGCTGTGATCACATTACCATAGTGACCTGTAAATAAATCAACTGGGAATTTTGGGGTCATTTTGGGGCATACATTTTTAGTCTTATAGACAAGTAGATAAGGTAGTTAAAACTAGTCAAAACTGTAAAAAGTATGTACAGCACACAGCACAACAGTACATTTAACCTCCACAGCCAAAGAACCTGGTGAAAAATATGCATCTGTGTTACTGTTGGAGACTTTTTCTTCTTCTGGATGCTGCTTCTTAGCATCAATTTACTTTATTTTATTTTATTGTCTTCTCATTAATCAGCCTAAATCACCTCAATGTTGGTGAATCCAATTATCTGTGGCTGAGAGTTCCTGACATCTTCACATCAGAACTTGAGTCCGTGTCCACAATGGACAAAGTCAAACAAGTTCCCAAACCCAAGAGGAATTATTTTAACCTGTTAATCTGTCTATGTTTTTGGCCTTTTAAAATCATTTTTATTGTTTAAAAGTAAAAGTAGTCCCTTAACATGAATGTCTAGCCGGAAGCGACTGTAGATGGCAGTGCACATCTCTGTTACTAAGCCAAAGAGATAGTGTTGTCGGAGGACTGCTCTGGTGGTCATGGGGCCTGTTACCTTCCCACCGAAGTGGGATCTATCTACTTGCATTTGCATGTATCTATCTACTTGCATTTCAATGCTTTCAAACTGCTAGGTTGGCAGAAGCTGGGACAAGTGACAGGAGCTCACCCCAGCATGCAGCAATTGCCAAGCTTCCAACCTTATGATAGTCAAAAGTGGCGTCTTAACCACTAAGCCACCACATCCCTTATTGTTTACACTGCTTTAAATTAGTCAAGTTAGCTTTATTGAGTGCTCACTTAAATCATGATTTAGATGCCAAGATATAGTCCTCTGCACATATGAGGCAAAAAAAGAATCAAGGAAATAGCACTGTCACTGCAATTCTATACCCACTTACTTGGTGAAAAGAATGGGATTTACTTCTGAGTAAATGCATCTAGAAAATGCATCTATAAAAAGAGCAGCAAAACAGCACAAATGTGCCCATAACTTAATGGTAAAAAATTATTCAAAAAGACATACATTTTTCAATGCTGTTAAAAGGGAACATAAAATAAAGAAAGTAATTTAGACTCAGTTCCACACCAACAGAAGTGAAAAAAGGGCAGGTGCGATACAGAACTAGCAGTCCTGCCATTATGGAGGAGCAAGAGGCATGGTGTCTGTTCCAGAATGTAATCAAGTTGGGTGATCATGCCATGCAGCAAATGATGCTGATCATGCCATGCAGCAAGCTTGGGCTGAATTTTCATTTTGCAGTTTTCTCCACAGAAATTTTAATAGCTCATCAACTGAGCCTTTTACTCACTTACCATGGAACTGTAAAAAGTTGAAGCTACCACAATAACTACATCACACACAACAAAGATGAGACTAGTTCTCCACACTAATAGCAGCAATGGCAATAACAAGTACATTTCTATACCGCTAATGAGTGCACTTAAGCATTCCCTATGCAGTTTACAATGTGTAAGCTAATTGCCCCCAACAAGCTGGGCACTCATTTAGCGACCTCGGAAGGATGCCAGGCTAATGCCAGGATGCCCCTAGCTGGTATTGAACTCATAACCTTGTGGTTTGTGAGTGAGTGGCTGCAACTGAGGAACTGAGAATTTCTTATACCCCTTCCGTAGTAATAGGGAGCTATCAGGATGACTAGAACAACTTTTGTCAAAAAAATGTCACCTTTGCTGGAAAGTTCTTTTAGTTGTTAATGTACAGCCAAATATTAGTAGAGAAATTAAGCATTAAAAAAGTCATTTGCTAGTTTCTTATGAAACTGCTAAAATTTCTCACCTTTGGCTATTAACATCCCTTGGGCCACATAAGCCATCTCAGCCACTCTTTTTGTTGTTTTGCATTATTCCTTTCATTTTATATTATTTATATATTTATTTATTGGTCACTGTTAGCCAATTTGGAAATTTTTAGCTAAAATGACATCCAGCTAATAAATATATAGAGATGAAATAAAACATGAGTACATTTCGCCCCACTAGGTTTGATCCCAAGTGGTATATCTTCTCATCAAAGTAATATTAATCTGCATTGCACATTCATTTTTGTGCATAAAGTTTTCTTTGATTTAAAACAAAGATCCATATTGATTAGACAGCAACATTTAGATTTCTCCCCAATTGTAGTCAAGATTTTAATTTGTCTCCATTATTTTAGTAGCAAAAGGGCTTCATGGAGTTTGCCATGCCAGCTTGTCTTGCTTGAACTATTGATAATAATGCTAGGCTTAGTTAATGCATCTGTATGCCTCTGGCAAACAGGGTTACAAATACAATTCACATCTTTTCTCATCCTTGGTAAGAAAGAGTACCTTAACTTATTTGGGAAACCTGTTAAAAATGTTCATCGCCATGATGTTATTTATTTATTTTATATCCTACCTAGGAGAAAGAAAACTTTTGAAACTTTCCAAAAGCAAAATAAAAAAAGATTTATATTCCTAATGGTGAATATGGGAGACCATTCTCCACACCAGCTATTTCAAATTTAAAGAAACATTGGATAGACATTCCTCAAGAAGAAACCTCCTGTAGCAAATATCTTTGGAAACAGAGGGAAATTTCTGTAAATTCTGAAACCATAGGAGGAAAACTCAGTTTTTCCTGGGGATTCTTCCTTAGAAAAAAAAAATGGATTTTTTTTTTTTAAAAAAAAATACAATATTGACAGATTGAAAATCACTTTGCTACTTAGGCACAAAAATGCACTACAGTATATATAACATAGTCTGACATTAGATCATCACATTTGTTATCTGTTAAAAGTACATATTTTCAAAATATAATCACAAATTTAACTTACTTATGAAAAAAAAAATGTTACAAATGAGCTACAAGACTTGAATTGTGAGGAACACCTGAACTCTTAGGAATCTCTTTGGCTTTACCAGTTTAGTGAATAGGCAAAAAGTAATAAAATAAAATAAATCCCTATTTTAAAAAAACACCATCAACATTAGTAAGACAAAGAAAATTACTTTGTTTCCAACAGGTCTCCATAGTGTCAAGGAGATCTAACATACTCATTCCCGTAAAAAAGAACTGAGAAAAGGAAAGCAAAATGAAGAATTGTACTGATCTCGTACTGTATATTGTACCACAATTTCTATTCCATTGATTTAGAAATGATTTGGAGGCAGTAAATAAGAGAGCCAGCATGGTGTAGTAGTTTGAGCACTGGACTACGACTCTGGAGACCACTCTGGCCATGGGAACCTACCAGGTAATCTTGGGCAAATCACACTCTCTCACAGAGAGGAAAAGCCAACACCCTCCGATCAAATTTTGCCAAGAAAACCCCATAATAGGTTCGCCTTAGGGTTGTCATAAGTTGGAAACAACTTGAAGGCACACAACAACAAAATATACACCTTGACTGAAACAATTTATTTATTGTTCTAAAAGGAAATATTTCTTAGTCCACTTTTTTCATCCTTTCCTTTAAAAAGGGGTTTAGACAAAATTGGAAATATATACTTTTTAAAATCCTCTGTATTTTCTAGGCCTCCACATTTCTAGGGCACAGCAGCACAAAGCCTGAGGATGCCCTTTTGAGCTTGACCAAGTAGTGGATAAATCTTTCATCTCACAACACTACTTTGAAAATGGATAACCTAAGGACACAGATCCAAAGAATGACTTTTAAATATATATATATTAATATACTTTATTATTAACATAACAGCATAACATAATACAAAACAAACAAACAAAATTATAATATATCATATAATATCTCACCAAATTTAAACACTATAACAATTACTTCCTACTCTCTCATATACCTTATTTTAGTATATTATTTATATATCGCTTCATCTAATCGTACTAATAATCTATATTCCCCATAAGTATTGTCCGTCTACTGTGTTTATCTCTCTTCTTATAAGTATAAATTAACCTATAACTATAATGGTAACTCTATTTTTAATATCTTATCATTCTTACATATATCTATAGGAAAAACATTAATCTTTATACAGCTTCATTGTTTTCGTCAACCAATTCCATATATCTCCCCAGTTACTGTGCATATACGATAATAGAGGATACCACTCTAAATAAAATTCTTCTATACTTCTCCCTTTTAGTAATTGTATCAACTTATCCATTTCTATGAACTCGTATAGTTTTTTTAACCAAATTCCGAACAATATTCTTTTCTTATTTTTCCAATTTGCTGCATAGATGATTCTTGCCACTGTGGTCACATAGAATATTATTTTCCCAAACTTTTCCCCTAGCTTTTCGTCCACTACAATATTTAACAAAAACAATTTTGTCTCTGTACATATTGGAGTTTGTTAGATTTCTTCCGTCTAAGAATGGATTTCTTCCATCTTAGAAGGAGTTGAAGAGTCCAAGAGGTAGTGCCTTTTCATTTTTATTTTGTTTACTGCTTTTTTAGATAGCAGACTCCCTTGTTATTCTTTGGAATATGGTCAACTATAAATCAACCTCACGTATAAATCGAGAGCAAGATTTGGGGCCAAAATTATGGATTTTGCTATGACCTGTGGATAAGTCAAAGGTAAAATTTTAGGGGCATATGGCAAAGGTCTAAAGGATGAAGCAAAGCAAAACAAAGTCAAAGAACTTACAAAATTCCAGCAGACATAACTCTTTGTGCTTACTCTTAAGGCTGGATGGATGAGAGAACAGAGTGAGTCAATGCTTCCAGGACAAATTATAGTCTTGCTTTTCACCAGGGGATGGTTCCTTCTTTTAAATGAGAGTTAATATACAGTACTTACATTGACCCGTGGATAAGACTGCCTTGCCCCACACAACATCAGCCCAGAGCCTCAAAAGGCAATGGAGGACTCAGATGGAGGTTGATTGTTTTGATTTTTTTTACTAATGGTTTTAATGATTTATTTTATGTCTTCTCATTGTGATATCTGGAGTTTTTGTATATATGTGAAGAAGGGGGGGAGGGGAAATTATGTGTATTGTGTTGTATTATATTAAGAGGCATTGTATTGTATTATCGTATTACATTCTATTAGAGTTGCATTTGCTATTATTATTGCTGTATTGCATTATTGTATTGCCTTTCTGTTATTTTCCTGCCAGGGGAGTGTCGGCAAATGCCATCTAGATGTTATGCTTCAATTATTACCATGTTATGTATTTTGGATTTTGTAATTTGTATTTTTATTAGGCATTAGATTTGTTGTATTGTTTGTTAATTTTTGCTTTTTGTATAATTATTTTATTGTTATTATGTTCGCTGTGCTTCAATTGATGGGGAGGCTATATTTTCTTGTATTTTATATGTTTCTTTTGTAATCCACTTTGATTCTATGAGGAAAAAGCAGAATATATATAAATCATTTTAATCATTCTAGACTTTATATATATTTATATACATGAATATATACAGTAATTTTCTTTTTCAAACGGTAGAGGAAAGTACAAGAGAATCAGTGATCCTGAAACTGGGCCTAGCCAATAGGGAGGAAATGATTACTGCAATCAAAGCAGTTGGTACTTTAGGAGAAAGTGGCCATGTAATACTAGGATTCATGATTGTGGGACAAGGCAAATAAGAGTACAGTCAAACATGGAGTCTGGTTTTCAGGAAGAGCTGATTTTATCAAGCTCAGGGAAATACTGGGTAAAATCCACAACTACAGATGCTAAAGGAAAAAGACACCCAGCAAGGGTGGGAGTTCATGCAAAAGGAATTGCTAAAAGCACAATCACAAACAATTCCATGGAAGAAGAATTAAAATGGGAAATATCTGGAAAAGCCAATGTGGCTGCAAACACACTCAAGGAATTAGTGAAAAGAAAAAAGGACATGTATAAAGAATGGAAGAGAAGACAAATCACCCAGGAAGAATGTGTAGACCAAGCTTGCGAGAGTAGTGTAAGTAAAGCTAAAGCTCAAAAACAGTTGGTTAGGGAAGGAAGAACAAACAAGAAAGGTTCTTTTTCCAAATATGTTCAAAGCAAGAGAATGACCAAGAAAATGATGGCACTGTTGGTCAATAAAATGGTAAAATGCTGACAGAGGAATACACCCACATCCCTGGAAGTCTGCTCAAAGCATCTGCACACATGCACATTAGCTGTCATTAACTGTCTGTACAAGGGACATTGTCAGCTTGTACCCTCAGGTGCAGCGGTTTGCTCATGTGCCATAGTTGTTATAGTTCCCGCGCTTCCCCCTTGCCCGTCACCAACAGATCACATACAGCTTTGCTGATCTGGGCTTCCTGCAAGTAGTGGGTGCTGTGGATAGGTGCCACTGTCTGATCATGGCACCAGTGAGGCAGAGAGCACAGTACATCAACTGCAAGAATAGCTATTCCATCCTACTTCTGGGGACCTGCAGCCAGATATGGAGATTGGCTGGAATGGGAAGACTCATGGTGCATATGTCTGCAACTCTACCATCTTGAAGACCATGGAGGCTGGCATCTTCATGCCAAAGAACCCAACCATCACCCTGAGGGGCCAGATGATTGCCTAGCTTCCTGCTGTCCAACAGTGCCTATTTCATATGGACATGGCTCATGAAGCCAAAGCAGGGGGCCACCAATGCCAAGGAAAGACTGTTCGGTAAGCATCTGAATTGTGCCAGGAATGTTGTGGAAAGGACATTCAGCCGCCTGAAGGCACCTGACTGCCATGCTGCAGGTGGTCAAGGAGAACCTTATCCCCATCATCACCTCATGCATGATCCTGCACAACCTGTGGGAGATGAAAGGGGTGTTGGACGAGGACCACCACAACATGCACCGCTATGTGCTGGACATCCTAGTGAAGTCCATGGTAAACCAAGAAGAACAGAGAAAGCTAGAGTGCAAAGGCTGTGCACGAGGCCCTAGCACAGTTCTTCCAGGAGATAGGACACCCTCCCCCCATGTGGCCTCAGAACACAATTGCAATCTGTCAAGTATTTCAATAATCATGTCCCATCATCCACCTTCCATGTGGGGTGTTGCTTATGCTGGCATGCAGTCATTGCTGACCATATACCTAAGGGGGATGCATGCATGTGAGCATACACACACACACACACACACACACAGAGTAAGATGCAAAATGCCATGGAGGGGGAACCTGAAGTCAGTGATCCTGGCGAGTGACATAAACATTGCATCAGCAGCTAACTGTTGCTCCAAAAATGTATCATTCCCTCCAGCCCAGGCCTCCCCAATGGACTGGTTACTGTTGCCAGCCCTGGGGGCAACCACTGGGGCCCTGATTCAGACCTGGCCAAAAGGGTGTCAATTCAGATCGCTTACTGGAGCAACCAGGAGGTCTGCACCGTCCTAGACATCCTTATGGATGAGGCTGCTACTTGTAGGGCCATGATGAGGACCAGCCATCCGAACCGGGGGTTTTATGTCTAGGTTCCCTGTGCCCTGAGCTGCCAGAGTTTCGACAGGACATACATTCAGTGCAAGACGAAGTTCAAGGCACTGAAGGCTATGTTCTTGGAGGCCCTGGAAAAGCATGGGGAGGAGCCTCCCAGTGAGGAGACAGGTGGCCTTCTACGCTCTGGGTGAGGGCAGGCCAGCTGAGTTGGTGTGACCATCATCCACCAGGTGAGTGCCAGGTCTGTGCTATGCTGGTTGCAACTGTGACTCCAACCCTCACCCCTGCCTATTCCCTCCCATCACACAATGTGTCTGATGCTGTTCTTTATGTCTCCCATCAATGGGATACATCAGCAGTGGCATTGGGGAGACCAGAGAGGGAAGAGGGAGCCATTCAGCTCCCTCAAAATTGTCAGTGCCAGGAGCCAGCCCCTGGCATCAAGCGACAGCAGGAGGAGCTGGACACCACAGGAGGTAGGTCCCTCAATGGGAAGGCTAACAACTGCATGGCGCAGCTTCGCTGACAGTCATGTGGGTCCCCTCCTCCCCTACTGCAGTGACCATATGGGTGACCCAATTCCCCCTCCCTCACAGCAGATGATGGCAGTGACCCTGCATTTCTACTTGCCCGCCTGCTCAATGCCATGGAGCATGTACAGCAACATGGTTTGGCTGGCAACAAAATGGGACAGGATGTGTGCCCCTATGCAGTCAGTACAGGGACTGCATAGGGAGACAAGGGAACCCTGCCCATGACACCAGGTAGTTGGGTCCACATTTGTCTGCTAACTGCTCACATCCCTTGTTCTTTCCTTGCAGGTCAAAGAGTGAAGAAGAAGGTTGCTGCCATGGAAGGCCAGATGCAGCAGCTCCAGAACAGCATCCAGGCCCACCTGGAGCGACTTCTGCTTCCCCAGTCCTGAGCCTCCACCTGTATTTAAATTCTCTTCTCCTGTACATACCCCTGTACCCTCCATCCCACCTTTCCTCAAGCCACAACTATAAAGTGTTAATAAATTTTTTTCATTTGTTTCAAAAATTACGTGTTTGCTGTTCATGCGCATGTGAGGGATGTGTGGCAGGTCATAGTAGCACATGAAGCTGGGGGGGGGGTTCTATGTGATGGGGACCTGGGCATGGCTGGGGTGGTCAGTGATGGGCTGGTGTGTGCTAGGGGAAGGTGTTGGCAGAGACATTGTGGTGGCTTTGGCTGGTGACAGCCATGCCACTGGGTGTAAGTGCTGGGTTGCTTGCCTCCTCTGGGTGGCTTACCACATTGGGTACCTCATCCTCACATGGAGAGGGGGGAAGGATGCTCTGCCACCTCCAGTCTGCTCAAGAAACTGATGATTCCTTTGGGGGAACCCTGGGTGTCCACCTCCATGATGGCCCCCTCCTCCCAGAGTTGTTTGAACACTGTGCCCCCACAGTGGCCAGAAGCCGTTTTATTTGGTCTGTGCATTTCAGGCCTGTAATATTGTTCCCCAAGACTCAGGCCCCAACATTGATTCTAGGTCTGGCCAATCCAGAGTGTTCATATTATTAGCAAGGCACAGACAATAGTCTATCCTTTTGTTTGACACTCCACAGTGACTCATGAGGTTTGTTCCTAACCTCAAACCATGACATTCCTGGTACAAACTAAGAAATTCCCGGAAATTGTTCCTGTCGATTACTGAATTCTTTTTATATAGATCTGCATCTATAATTTTTCTTTCCTCAGAAAGATTTCAGTAGATCAGGTAACCACGAAGGGCATCATCTCCTTTCAATTTATGCTGATAGAGGTTGTATAGCCAATCAATTCACCTCCCTGGAGATGATATAATGTCAAAATACTTGTGTGTGTGTATCAAGTATCATACTAACTTGACAAATTTGTGAAATATCAAAGTCAGCATGATGAGTTTCAGTTTGCAGTTACATCAGTTCATTTTACATCCTGTAAAGCATGTGATATTGTAGCAAAAATACGTATTAAAAATGATGCAGTGAAAATGTGGAAGAGCATGGGGGTGACTTTAATATTGGTTCCCTAGGTTGCTTGAATTTAATGGTTCAGCAGTAAGACAGTTACATTAAACAATAGACTCAGGGGCAGTACAGATGGGCACCCGGATTGTTGCCACAGCAACCGTGCACCACAGCAACGATCCGTTCCCTCTCAGGAGCAAAAAGGGGTATAATAGGCACGCTGGTGCGCCATGGTGATGCCCCTTACGGCCTGTGCCGTTTGGGAGCTGCACCACACGTGCGCAGGTATGCTGCCTGCCATCTGGATGGGGTGCGCATTTGTGCGGCGAAAGTAGGGCTGGGCCCGTGTGGATGCCCAGCCCTATCGAGAACTAATTTTGCTGCAAAGTGCCCATCTGTACCGGGCCTCAGTTACCACATTAGTGGAGTGTAAAACCTTTATGCATTTTGTGAACATTCATTCCATTAACCTTGTCTTCCTCTCTGCTCTCTTCTTTTGTCTTCCCTATTCTCAACATTAAAATAATAAGGTAGAGTTTTCATTTCCTTTCCTTTTCTTCTTTCTTTCTTTCTTTCTTTTTTTTCTACTCTATAAAATGCACTGTCCTTCAATGGTGGCATAAGAAAAATATTTATTTGACTATACCCCACTTTTCAGAGAGCCAGTGTGGCGTAGTAGTTTGAGTGCTGGACTACAACTCTGGAGAGCTGAGTTCAATTCTCAGTTTAGCCATGAAACACACTGGGTGACCTTGGGCAAGTTATATGCTCTCAACCTCACAGGAAGGCAACGGCAAACCTTCTCTGAACAAATTTTGCCAAGAAAACCCCATGACAGGGTTGCCTTAAGGTTGTCTTAAGTTGGAAACAACTTGGAAGGCACGCAACAACAAAAAACCCAGCAAATCGCAAAGCAACTCACAATGTACCCAAACGAAAGTGAATTACTTTAAAATGAACAAACTTTAAAACAATACAACCATAAAAGTGTCTTAAACATATTAGAAAATATATTAGGAATTCAAAACAGAGCATTTCATTCCATGAATTCTCATCTGTATAACTGTGGATCACCTTCCTTTTGTCTGTGCTCTTCCCCTGTCCCCCACCATGCTAGACATAAGCAAAAAAAATTTTTTTTGTCTGAATTGATCTCTATCAACAACATATAAAAGGATCATCCTGGGGCTCTTGTCAATGACACAGGGTAAAATTTCCCACATTTAGATATAATCATTTTCTAGAACCGCTTGTATCCTTGCCATTCTCCCATTTCTTTAGCTCTGTTCATCAAGATTAATCTTCTTTTTCTTTCTCTCACAATTTCACTTGGCCTTTATAATCCTTTCTGCTCTTCCTTTGCTCAAAGGTCATCTTGGTTTTAGGAGCTTAACTTTCACTAGAAGGGTAGATTTATTATCTAGGATATAAAAAGCAACAATGCCAAGATTAAAGCAGTTCCCCCTCCTGGATTATCAAGCCCCCTGAAACCTCTAATGCATAGAACAGCTAAAACTTATTTTATTTGGAAACACACTCCACGTATGTTTTCCAGCAATCCATCAAGGAAAGTTTGATGGACAGAAAACAATATGACAATAGAGTTGCAACTTACTTTAAAGCACTGTCTATTTCAATAAAGCAACAAAGTCGACTTTACTCCTTACTTGGCCATTTTCTTTAAAGTAACACTAAGCTAAAATAGAGTATCATTGCTCCTGCTACTCTTCATAATCTAGTTTGTCAAGGGAGAGTTAAACTTGATTTTAAGCAGACATAATGCGCTGAACTTTCACAAAAGGCAGGACTTTTATCAGGAAGTTGCTTGTGCATATGTATGAAGAAGAAATTAAAAGTGGAAGCAAAATTGCTGTATTTTGGCTTTGTAACTGCTACATACAGAAGTCCCTCAAATTAAATTAGCCTTGAATGCAACCCTGCATGTAACCTTGTATGCAATATGATGAACACATTCCTATTTCACTTTCCTTAATTACAGTTGACACTGATCACTGTATGATTAAATTATTGTTTCCTTTCCATTCACTCTCTATCTGATTGCTGATAATTTTCTTAGAATACTTCAACATTGGGGCAGGTAAACTTGGAATTCTTTTCACTGTTTAGTTCCGATCTCAGCAATAACAGAGAATATACAGCAGAAACTCACATTCTCAGCATGTAAACTCTTGACAGTTATTATTTTTCCAATATATTTTGGAACTAGAAGATATAAAGATCCATAGAATTATTTCAAGTTAATTATTTTATTGTAAATCAAAAGTAATTACCACCAAACGACAGCTACCTTTTGCCACCTACAGCAGCTTCAAAATGCAGTTGTGGATTGCTCCTTGGCTCTCCTCTATTCCTAAAGGGTTCTCCTTTGGTTTTTCAAATGTGGAACCTCTTTTCCAGCACAGGTAACTATACCACCCAGTACCATGGGGGGAATTCAAACAGAAAAAAAAAATCTTTCTGTTTTTTACCACAAATGGTCAACGGGAGGCAGCAGAACTGCCTAACCCCCCCCCCCCCATCTTGTCAGGCGCCCTCGCTGACCAGAAGTCCCTCAGTATTGTCCAGCTCCATTGTCCAGGTCACTTCATGGTTCTTGACAGAGCGGAGCTTCCCCATGCTTTAATCATCAAGACAAAATGGTATGAACAAATGAACAAAACCTATAACCAAGAAGAATAATGGAACAGTATTATCCAGCTCCATTATTCTTCTTGGTGACGGGTTTTGTCTGTTTGTTTGTACCATTTTGTCTTGATGATTAAAGCATGGGGAAGCTCCCCTCTATCAATAACCATGAGATGACCGGAATGCTGCATCACCATGCTGCATCAGACACAAGGATTTCATCAGACACTGGTAAAGATAATTGAGACAATTGACCAACCAAAAGATTTAGTGATATCATTCAGGGCAAGTGGGTGCAAACAATTTATACAAATAATTGAATATTTTTGCAAGATTTGTCATGGTTGAATTATTTTGGCCAAGAATGACTTGTACCATGTCAAAACATATGCTTTCTAAAACCAGCACACTTGCCTTCTAAGATAATAACATTTGTAAGCACAGGGATATTTCCATTTACGCATGCGCACACACAAAATGAGGCCAGCTCAATTAATCATCATATATTCATCACATTTCAGAATCAATATGCATGCATTTCTTTTATCTCAACTACACATCTTATGGTATTTTTAGCCTAATATTTCCATGGCAACAAGGCAAGGAATAGTCCATTTGAGAAGACAGATGTGTCAGAGCTGTGTAGCTAGGGAATTCAAAAGAGTGGTCTAAGCTGTTTTCAAGCATTAACTGCAGCTTCTAGTCTTCTCACAAACCCATTTACTAGCTCTTTTTTCCTGAGAAAAAAATGAATGCATTTGTGAGAAGATTAAATACTATTTTTCATAATATGCTTTTTAAAAGCAAGTACAACATTAGAAAACCTAAAATGAATGAAACTGTGACACCCCTTTCTGTTTGATTCAGACATAGTGACATCTGAATTCTTAGAATTATAATCATTTGGTTTGTAACAGTGCCATGTTATATGATTTCTATCTTGATCGCTGCCTGTTTTCTAATGCCTCAGAGGGTTGGACTAGGCTTAATAGTTTTAAGTTGTAGGACAGCAGAAATTAAAGTTTCTATTGAATTTTAGAAGGAACTTCTTGACAGTGAAAGCAGTTTGGCAATGGAACCAATTCGTTGGAAATCAAACTCAGCCAAAACATTAAGGTCTAGCAAATTCCTCACTTGCCTGGAAGACAATTTCATTGTCCAAAAGGTGGGAGAGCCAACAAGGGGATCAGCCATTTTAGATCTGATTCTAACCAACAGGGATGACCTGGTCAATGGGGTGCAAGTGATGGCATCCTTAGATGGGAGTGACCATGTTCTCTTGGATTTTATTATACAGTGGAAAGGAGAACCAAGGAATAGTTAGATATACATTTTAGACTTTAGGAAAGCTGATTTCAATAAACTCAGGAAAATACCAGAGGCAATCCTGTGGTCAGGAATACTAAAAGAGAAGGGAGTTCAGGATGGATGGGAATTTCTCAAAAGGGAGATACTGAAGGTACAATTTCAAACTGTTCCCGTTAAGAGGAAAAATGGGAGATGTCTCAAGAAACTAGGATGGATGACTAAGGAACTTTCAACTGAGCTAAGTTTTAAATGGGACATGTATAAGAAATAGAAAAAGGGGAAATCTCCTAGGGGAAATTTAAACAAATAGCTAGCACATGTAGGAATGAAGTCAGAAAAGCATAAGCACAGGATGAACTCAGGTTTGAGAAGTTAAGAACAACAAAAAGGGCTTTGGGGGGGTATGTCCATCGCAAAAGGAAGAAGAAGAAACTGGTAGGGCCACTGTGTGGAGAAGACAGTGAAATGCTAGCAGGGGACAGAGAAAAGGCAAAATTACTTGACACCTTCTTTGCCTCAGTCTTCTCAGAAAAGGAAAAGGATGCTCAGCCTGAGGAAAATGGAGAAGAGGACACAAGAGGAGAAATGCAGCACAGAATAAGTAAAGAGGAAGTATAGGAATGCCTGGTTAATCCAAAGGAATTTAAGAATCTAGGACCAGATGACCTACATACAAGAGTATTAAAAGAATTGGCAAACATAATCTCAGAGACATTGGAAATAATGTTTGAGAACTCCTGGAAAACAGGTGTAGCCCCAGCAGACTGGCGGAGGGCAAACGTCCCCATCTTCAAAAAGGGAAAAAAAGAGGATCCCAACAATTATCGTCCAGTTAGTCTTACATCAATACAAGGAAAAATTCTAGAGCAGATCATTAAAGAGAGAGTCTGTGAACACTTAGAAAGCAATGCCATAATCACAAAAAGTCAACATTCGTTTCTGAGAAACAAGTTAAGTCAGACCAATCTGATCTCCTTTTTTGATAACATTACCAGCTTGGTAGACAAAGGGAATGCTGGAGATAAAGCATTTCTTGATTTCAGTAAGGTCCTTGATAAAGTCCCTCATGATATTCTTGTAAACAAGCTAGTAAAATGTGGGCTAGATAATGTAACTGTTAGGTGGATTTGTAATTGGTTGACTGGCCGAACCTAAAGGGTGCTCAGCAATGGCTCCTCTTCATCTTGGAGAGAGGCAACCACTGGGGTGGCACAGGGTTTTGTCCTGGGCCTATTGCTATTCAACATCTTTATCAATGACTTGGATGAAGGAATAGAGGTCATTGTTACCAAATTTGCAGATGACACCAAATTAGAAGTAGCAGCTAGTACCCCAGAGAACAAATTCAAAATGACCTTAATAGATTAGAAAGCTGGGCCAAATCCAACAAAATGAACTTCAACAGGGAGAAGGACAGGTTGCTTACCTGTAACAGTATTTCTTCCAGTGGTCATCTGCGAATACATATAAATGGGCTCTACTGCGCCTGCACAGTTGAATTCGGAACTGTCTGGAATCACTGGGCAAAATAGAGCTTGAAAATTTTTTACAACTTTTTAGAAGTAGCTCCGCCCCTCTATATAAGCGCTGTTCCTGCTATTTTCCCCAGTTCTGATTTTTTCCGTCCCAAAGCAACAGAGGAGCAGAACCAAGGTTGAGCAGGACACTGAGGGGAGGAAGGGCGGGGTTTGTATGTATTTGCAGATAACCGCTAGAAGAAATACTGTTACAGGTAAGCAACCTGTCTTTCTTCTTTGTGGTCTCTGCGAATCATACAAATGGGTTAGACTGACAAGCTTAGGTCAGCGGCGGAGGGAGTGTCATGACAAAAGTTGTAAGAGGAAAGAAACGACATTTATTGATCAACAATAAAATGGCATATTGAACCAAACACCTGCTTGCGTTTCTTGTTTCTAATACAGAAATTCAAAAACTGTTTAACACTATACTCGAATGAGTAAACTTTTGAAACATTATGCATGACAAAGTGCAAACATAATACAGCAGTGAACAACCACCTGAACTGAGGTATTGCACCCAGGCCTGAATGCTATGGCATAACATCAGGTGTGCCCCACATCTGTCAGTTCAAGTATAGACAGGTCACAAGGCCGCATATCCCTGTAACAGTCATGTGTAAAGCAACAAACATACAGTGGGACATGGCAATTACATAGCATGTCATAAACTGTTAATATCTTCAGTAACAGTAATGAAAGGTAACCATTGGTACAGACACTCAATGAATAACAGACAGTAACACTGCCCTCCCAAAGGCTGCTTCACCTCTTGCTCTGGTGTCCAGCCTGTAATGTTTTATAAAAGTCATTGGCTGGGACCAGACAGCAGCCTTGCAGACATCCTCCAAAGGCACTCCAGTCAGAAAAGCGGAGGATGTTGCTACTGCCCTAGTTGCATGTGCTCTGACCTTGGCAGGAAGAGTTCTACCCGACAGTTCATAGCAGAGGTGGATGGTACCGGCCACCCATCTGGAAAACCTCTGAGCAGTCACAGGTAGTCCCTTTATTGCTTCTGAGTAACACTGGAACAGTCTGTCAGTCTGCTCGAACCCGAAGTTCTGTCCAGATAGAAGGGCAGGGCCCTCTAATGTCCAAACAGTGCTTATATAGAGGGGTGGAGCTACTGCCAAAAAGTTGCAAGCTCTACTTTGCCCAGTGATTACAGAAGGTTCTGAATTCGACTGCGCAGGTACAGTAAAACCCATTTGTATGATTTGCAGAGACCATGAAGAAGAAATGTAAGATACTGCACTTAGGTAGAAAAAATGAAATGCACAGATATAGGATGGGGAAGAAGGCTACATATGAAAGGCATCTATGAGTCCTAGTAGATCACAAGTTGAACATGAGTCAACAGTGTGATCTGACAGCTAAAAAGGCCACTGCTATTTTAGGTTGCATCAATCATCAATCAAGTATAGTCTCTATATCAAGGGAAGTAATAGTACCACTCTATTCCGCTCTGGTCAGGCCTCGCCTGGAAAACTGTGTCCAGTTCTGGGCATCACAATTCAAAAAGGATGTTGACAAGCTGAACTGCATCCAAAGGAGGGCCTGGAAACTATGCCTTATAGGAAAGACTTAGGGATCTGGGTATGTTTAGCCTGGAAAAGAGACGGTTAAGAGGTGATATAATAGCCCTGTTTAAGTATTTGAAGGGGTGTCACATTGAAGATGGAGCAAGCTTGTTTTCTACTGTTCCAGAGACTAGAACACAGAACAATGGATGCAAGATCCAGGAAAAGAGATTCCACCTCAACATTAGGAGGAACTTCCTGACAGTACGAGTTGTTTGGCAGTGGAACACGCTCCCCCAGAGTGTGGTGGAGTTTACTTCTTTGGAGCTCTTTAAACAGAGGTTTAATGGAACACTGCAGTATAGAAGATGTCTGGAAACATAAATATGGGGAGATCAAAGGGTATAGTTATTACTCGGATTGTCATAAGAGCATGTCTAGAATTGACATATTTGTGATATCTAAGACTCTATTACCAAAAGTACAAGAAATGAATATTTTACCAAACATGAATTTAGACCACAACCCCATTGTGTTAAGAGTACTAGAAAAGAAGAGAGAGTTTCAGTGGAGATTAAACAAGGAACTATTGAAAGAAGAAAAAGAAGTAAATAGGATTTAAAAAGAATTGGAATTGCATGGCAGGGTGTTGGATTGGATGACCCTTGTGGTCTCTTCCAACTCTATGATTCTATTATTTAATTGCCTAGAAAAGTGGTGGGGTCTCATTCTCTGGATATCTTTGGAAAGGCTGGACAGCTACCTGCTGGATATGCTTCAGTTAGAGAGCCTCCATTGAGTAGGGGATTGGACTCGATGGGCCCCTGAGGCCCTTCTAGCTCTGTGATTCTATGATTTGTGGACAATTCATTTGGACGGGACAGTCTGCATCATAGTGCAAAATCAGGCCTGCTTCAAGTGATTTCTCTTTAGGATTTCTGAAATGTTGGTGTGAAAATAAAACACTTTGTCTGGATCTTAAGATTTGTAAAGGAAACTACACTATATCCTTAGTTTAAAAACATTTGGTTGTTATTTATTTATTTATTTATTAGACCTTCCTTAGAGGTCTTTAAGCAGACGCTGGATGGCCATCTGTCGGGGATGCTTTGATTTGGAGTTCCTGCATGGCAGGGGGTTGGACTGGATGGCCCTTGTGGTCTCTTCCAACTCTATGATTCTATAATTCTATTTAGCCTCTTAGAATCATAGAAACAAGCAAGAAGGACCAGGACCTGGTTTAATAATCAGTTACTCCTGCTGGACTAAACACCAGGTTCTGTATTGACAGTAATGCACAGGAAGTGAGGAACACACATTGCTCCTCACTTTCTATGAAAATACAGTCACCCCTCCCAACTTGCGGGGGATCCATTCCAGATGCCCCCCCACAAAAATGGCAACTTGCCATAGAGAATGGTGCCCACGCCCATGAAGCACATGCCCATTTTAAATACAGCAGCTCATCCCTCCCGTGAAGAGACTCCAAGTCCGCAGATATGGAGGTACAACTGTAGTTAACCTCTTCCTCATTTTAGTTCTCAGAAAATTAGTGACAAAACATACAACCACCACAATACAATTAACTCTGGCAAGGTGCATAATAATTGTACCATTGATGAAATGATTTACTCACCATACATTATAAGTATACTAAGATATAAGCAATAGTTTCAGAAATTGAAAAAGTCTCACATGTACAGGCAGAAAGAAAAGGCAAAAAAATATATGAAAGTACACACATTATTAGGCCAACCTGAAGGTCCAGAATTTATTACAGTAGCTTTTGAACTTCATGACATGAACCTGGTAAAAAAAAAAAATGCACAGGAAGAAAAGTGAAGTATTAGAGTTACAGGTTTGCATCTAACTTTCTTGAGATGTTAAAGAGAGAGGGTCTATGCAGACAGGATGATCAGACTTTCTCTGACCTAGTACAAAAGAGCTGTTAGGTAACTGGTAGTAAAATCAATTTTTTAAAAAAGTGCAAACAGTTTGCACTAATTGCTTTTGTGCTGGTTATCCTACCACTCTCCTAAGTCATACATGACTTCCCTCTGTTGCTTCTAGCTGTTCTCTGAAGATCTTTAAAAAAATGCATACTGACATTTGGCTGCTCTGGAAACATTCAGTACAACTCTAATATATGTTTAACAAGAATCACATTATTCAATACCGTAATCAATTAATACAAACACATACACAGCCTCTACTGCTATTATCACACTTTTCGTGCTCATTTGAATTTGGCAGTTAATTTTCACAGAATATTGCATTCTAGGAGTGAGAGAACATGATAATGTTTTGCTGCTGTAGATCCTACTAGCATGATTTAACCAGCAGAAAACAGAACTCTTGTACAGTATTTTCCCCACTCCTGTACAGAAAATACCAGCTGGTGGAAATCTCACTGAAAAAAAATTAATAAATCAAGTAACATTTGGGGACATGAACATGAAAGCTCTCTGTAACCATGGAAGCTGCATTTATCCATTCATTTACAGGTAACAATCTGTGAGCTGGAGGCTGTTAATTATGACCTCCCATCATGAGTCTGACTTCCAATTAGGCTTATGCCCTCACTAGAATTTAGTAGTGAAACGGGGTAATCCAAAATGTACTTGCTTGCACTCACTGCATAATTTAAAAGGGAGCTTTCAATGGCTATTGTTTAACAAACTGCTTTATAAAGTGTCCCAACTATCACAGAAATTTGACTCTTACTGAACATCATTATAGCCTCCTGAGTGAGGGCATAAATATGGATGAATTTGCAGCTGTCAAAGATTTCTTTATTAACATAATTTTCATGGTCTTTTAACTCAGCTACAAAGTGTGCATGAAGTAGCTTGGGAAAAAATGATCCAAAAAGCATTATTCCCTTCTTATTCTTAGATGTTCTAATTCTTTTACTCAGCTTCACCTAAGTAAGAGATATATGCAATGCAAGAGATCAAATTCTTATCCTTCCCTTAAGTGGAAGAAGTGAAATAGTTTTAGGAGATAACCACACCATGACACTAACCTGCTGATAAATGAAACCGCTACCTTTGCACTGCAGTCATGCACTAATCCCACTTTTCTCTGAAAACTGGGATGTATTTGTGATAAGACTGGCAGGAACTGACTGCATTTTTGAGATTGTGACTTTTTTTTAAAATTGTGCAACTTTGACATCACTACAAGGGAGGGAGTGGTGAAGTCTCATGCCAACAAGCTCATGGGATTGTGCAAGGATGGTGCAGCCAGTGATCACATTAGTCATTGGACGCAGTATTATCGTGTAATTGTGCTCGTTCACTGGTTCTACCTGTGAATGAAAAGTGTTGGTTTTTAATGCAAGATAACAGCGGTTTGTGCACTGCATCATGTAGTCAGGACTGTTGCCAAATCAGAACTATGCCGATTGGTTTGTGCTATAACTGATAGGGCCAGCAAATATAACTCCCTGCCATGCAGAAATACACAATCAAAGCACCCTGACAGATGGCCATCCAGTCTCTGTTTAAAAACACCCAAAAAAGGAGACTCCACTACACTCCAGGAGAGGTGTGTTGTCAAACTGTCAAACAGATCTTACAGTCAGGAAGTTCTTCCTACCGTTGAGGTTGAATCTCTTTTCTTGTTGCTTGCATCCAGTGCTCTGGGTCCTATTCTCTGGAGCTGCTGAAAACAAAATTTCTCCATCTTCAATATGATTTCATTTCAAGTATTTAAATAGGGCTATCATGATATAATATGAACAGGTTGCTTACCTGTAACTGTGGTTCTTTGAGTGGGCCCTCACACATTAGAGTTTTGCATCTGCGCACAAACTCCATTCGGAGGTTCAAAAGCTGAGCAGATAGGCGGGTAACCCTGCTCACTCCCGTGTACTAAGCCTGCTCAATCCTGCCAATCTAGCTCCACCTGTACTTTGAGTCTGCCACAAAAGTACAGGTACTTGAAAGAGGGGAGGTAGGACGGGTATGTGTGACCACTAAAAGAACCACAGTTACAGGTAAGCAACCTGTTCTTCTTCATCATGATCTCTGTGGCTCTCACATTAGGGTGACTAAAAAGCTTAACTGGGCATGTGATTGCAGAATAGATGAAAGAACAGCACAACCAAAGCTGGCATCCAGACGCGACCTGGAGTCAAGCCTATAGTGATGAACAATTATGGACAGTTGGAACCACATAGCAGCCTTGCAGAAGTCAGGCAGCAGATGAAGAAATAGCCCTGGTAGAGTATGGATGCACAACAACGGAAGGAGGGCCTTTAGCCAATTCATAGGCCAAGAGATAGTCTGTGCAATCCATTTTGCAAGCTTTTGTGAAGAAACAGGGTGGCATTTCATAGGTCCAGCATAACAAACAACTTGCTGGTCAACCTGAATTAAGGAGAACGTTGAACATAAATGGTCAAAGCACAGCAAACATCCAGAGTGTGCATAGTCTTTTCCACAGGAGATGGCTCTGGGTAGAAATAGCATAATCTCTTGCGAAAGATGAAAGGAGACCACCTTAGGTAGGAAAAAAAATGTCTGGCCTGAGTACAGCCTTGTCTCTGTGGAAGACCAGATAAGGTTCATCAGAGCACAAAACAATAAGTTCTGAGGACCTCCTGGTCAAGGTGACAGCAAGACTGCTTTCCACATGAATAGACCCAATTATGAAACAACCACCCTGAGTCTGCAAGAGCAGGGCTGTGGGTGACAGGTTGACTTGGAGGTCTCTCATTCATAAGGTTACCATAAACCAAAGTTGACTTGACAGCAATTAACAACAACAGAGCTCTGGAACAAGCATGAGGATGAAGGGAAGAATATCTCATACCATGGATAGCCGAAATTATGCTTGAAATTGGGTAGACTTTGCATGGATCACAACTACCATAAAGCATTGAAAATCCATTACTGTGGTCACAATAGTAGTACAGTATAACACCTGACTGGACTAAGGTAAGTCTGAAAAGCTTTCTTTCTCATCCTCTTGCATTAGTGAGCTGAAGATACATCCCAGAGGTGAGTGTTTTTCAATGCCAGCCTTTAGTTTTCTTCCATTATTAATATTGAAATTGCAAACAAAATTAATCTTTCTGGTCACCTTCCAAAGAAAAATAGTGACCTTGTTTTGCCTTTTCATGTTTTCATTTTCTTTTCAAAATAAATTTCCACATGAGTCAAACCTGCACCTGTATGCAATACACCTGCACGCCCGCTGAAGCAGATGGTCTGCAAATTGAGAATGGTGCAGGGAGGCACTTCAGACAGACTTCAGTGGGAATTGCCTAAGCTGAGCAGCTTCTAAACCAAGCCTTATGGGAGTAGTCAAGGGCATCCCAAAGCCCCTTGTTCACTGAGCCAGAAAGAATCTGTCTCTTCAGAAGTGAATTGCAGCAAAGCAGCTGACAGCCCAAGACAAGAAAGAGCTAATATCCCTAAGTCTCTATGGGGGCAGAATATCTGTACATGGAGACCAAAGCTTATATATTTACTGTAGCGAGATCATAAGCATTTGCAGAAATGAAAAAACTCCAAGAAACCTACCTGAATTAACTATGTCACAGATACAAAAGAAGACAGTAATTGGACGCATATTCCTGTGTACATAAAATTGAAATGTCTGTTGTTAGACACAATAGAGATTATCACATAGGAGAAGAAATCGTCCTTCCTCCGTGCTTAATTCATGTTATTAGTGCAATCAGAGGGAAGATGATCACCCGCCACGCTTATCCTGTTCTTCTAAACAATAATGGACCTGTCACTGTAAACAATAATGGACCTGTCATTAAGGGGATTTCCCGTTAATACCCAATGACAGGTCTATTACTGTTTACAGATGGTAGAAGAATAGGATAAGTGTGTGTGTGTGTGTGTGTGTGTGTGTGTGATAATTTCCCCCCCAATTGTGCTAATAGCACAAATTAAACACAGGAAAAGGACTTTTTCCTCCCGTATGATAATCTCCATTAAATGAACAATCATTGCTGTAGGTATTACCAGATGAGAAGCTGCACTGAATTAATGCAGAACATCAGTATGAGTGATTAATTAATTAATTAATTAATTAAAGGCTTTAAAAATATAGATTTTTACAGTGGCAGCTGATTCTTCTTAATAACAAGTTGGTGCTATTAAATGGTGTGGTGCATGTGCCCACAGGCAGGATCATTTCAGATCTCCTTATATCTATCCCAATGATGATGCACAGTTTGTATCAGAGAGATTATCACACATGCTTTTAAACCACAATGAATAGTGCTTTTAGCAATACTTATCACATGACATTGCCTCTGATCTGTAGCTGCTGTGTCTCCCAAGTGCTGTTAAAGTGGCTTTTTTCACAGAGGGGGGAACCCATCAATAAGCTCCCAATTATGTTGCTGTGGCATTATTCCTATGGTGTGATAAGTTCATCCAGGAACAGTTCTGGCACTGAGCTGTTGCGTTATGTCAGTCTCCTACCCTCATCCAGTCCTACCCTTGCTATTCCTAAGCAGCCTTCCCACCCACTCCCCACCCCCACTTCCATTTCTCTTCTTTCATCTTTGTTTTACAAAACTGCATTGCCATAATTGGTAAGTTACATTACAAATAAAAATAAAAAGAAATACATGCTGGGTATGGCATAGGCCGGAGGGGAGATTAAGAAGTGTGGAAGAGGAAGGAATGGATCGTTGATACCAGAAATAGCCCCAGTCATGCTTTTGGAGTGGTGTATGGTAAGTAAAGCTCCCAAAGCAGTATGTATTCATTTACTTTTAATAACATGCTTGCTGTGAGAACAAGGCTTGTATGATAAAATCTGAAGTCACTGGCCTTTTTTGATTAAAATCGCAAGATCCTGCAAATATCCCTGAACTGTGACTCTCAGACCTCTTCACCCAAGAGAAACAAGAAGATCTCTTCAATGAGGTAAGGAACATTTTCTGTCACTTCTTTCTCATTTTCATATGTACCCAGTGGTGCTGCTCTAATCAAAAGTGCACATTCACAGCCAATAGGGACTCCCTTTCCTATGACCCAATGGACAGTAGGTCACATGTCCTTGAGCAGGAGTGAGTATTACTGGCTTTCCAGAAGTTGTGTGAATTAATCTCCCAACATTCCTCACCATTAGGACATGTGATTCTCATTATATAGAGATCTTGTAGCACCTTTGAGACTAACTGGAATAAAGAAGTTGGCAGCATGAGGTTTCGTAGACTTCAGTATACTTCCTCGGATGCATATAGTGGAGTGGAAACTAGGGACAGACATATATATGCCATTGGCATCTGAGAATCTAAGTTCACATTCAAAATCCTTTGTGTATGGAAATGAAGTAGCAAGTCCAGTTTTAACGATGGTCGTTGGTAAACAAAGACATTGTGAACGGGCCAATGTGTATGGAAAGAAGAGGTAAGACCCGTTTGGCATTTGAAACTAGCCTGTAGGTGAAGAGAACATGTCTATAGCAACCCCCCCCTCCCCGAGGATGGGGTCAGATAGTGTTGAAATGTGTGTAGTGAGTCAGGGAGTCATTGTCTCTGTTCAACCCATTGCTGAGGGACTGTAGTTTATGGATGAATTCCAATTCTGCTGTTTCTCTCTCCAATCTACCGTTGTAGTTCTTTTGTTCAAAGGACAGCTGTTCTGAGGTGTGGGATGGAATGCCCAGGGAGACTGAAATGTTCTGCCACTGGTTTTTGAATTTCCCCATTCCTAATGTCTAATTTATGTCCATTTTTCCTCTGGCGCAGGGACTGGTCTGTTTGGCCTATGTAGAGTGCTGATGGACATTGATGACATAGTATGGCATAAATCACATTGGAGGATGAGCATGTGAATGTCTCCCTAATATTGTGGGTGATGCCATTAAATCTTATGATGACATTTCCTAGATAAATGTGCGGGCAGAGTTGGCATCTTGGTTTGTGACAAGGCTTAGTACCTGTGTACCCATCTGTGTCATGTGTCTTCCCGTGGGTGAGTACCGGATTGAGATTTGGAGGCTGTCTGTAAGAAAGTAAAGGTCTGCCACAAGAGCCCTTGAAAGAGTGGCATTATTGTCCAGAATGGGTTGTAGTTCATTGATGATGTGCCTGAGAGGTCCCATTTGGGAGCTGTATGTGACCATTAGTGGGGTTCTGTTCTTGTTGTAATTCCTTGAGTTTGGCATCCCTGTCTCAGAGCAGATGTGATTGTATCAGAGGGCTTGGCTGTAGACTATGGATCTGGTGGTGTGTTCAGGGTGGAAACTGGAAGCTTTGCGATATAGTATGGTGCTTAGATGTCCATTTTGTAGTAGTACTGTCGTATCCAACTTATTCTGTAGATAGTTCCAGGCTGAGGTTGATGGTGGAGTGGAAGTTGTTGAAACTATGGTGAAATGTCTTGAGTGAGTCCTCTTCGTGAGTCCAAATTATGAAGTTAGCGTCAATGTACCTCACGTAGAGGAGTGGTTTCTGGGTTCAGGAGTTAAAGCAACGTTGTTCTAGGTCGGCAATGAAGATACTGGTGCCATGCGCATGCCCATGGTGGTGCCATTAACTTGAAGGTGTATGTTGTTCCCAAAGGTGAAGTAACTGGGTATGAGAACAAACTGGAAGACCTCATTGTCAGCACACCCTACATACCCCACATTACTTTTGGGTACAAGTATTTTGTTATAATAGCAGTTACAGAGAGGACAAAAAAGCATGAACCTTGAAAGGTTATGATGACCTTTTAAGTGAACTTCTCATGAGTAGTCACATAGATCTGAGGGCAAGTGTAAAGGATCCTTGTAACTTAATGGCTGTGAGGATTTCCACTTCCCAGTCCCCTGCCATATGCATTTCCTCTTGAAGGTCAAGGAGAAAGAAGTCTGTCAGCATAAAGCATTAAGCTAGCCCCCATTGTAATTTACAACACCCCATCCTATCCCAAACTCCTTGGGCTTGTCCTGATCTTATCACTTCTTGATTAAATCAATGTCACTGCCATCAACCAAAAATATTCCGTTGGATTTCTAAGTATCATCAATATCATCGTCATCATCAACAACAACAAAAATATTTTCATTATGAAGTTAAAACCATCAACCAGATGGGAATCCCGTTGTTCCTGGGATTCCTAAAAAATTGACTCAAGCTGCCTCAAGCCAGGTTTGGCCCATAAATACCCCTAATTAGACATTCCCATTTTTTATTCAGTTTAGAATTAGGCAGAAACTCTTGTAAGATTTAAGCTTGGTCCCTCAGTATTGTTGTCTGTGCCACACAACAAGAAGACTGAGTCTCACCCAATTCACAGCTTTCCCTCAGATTGGAGGTTGGCTTTTGGAACTGTAACCATTGCCCACTGTACGCCCTCCCTCCATCCACCATCTTGAGGGAGAGAAAGGCAAGCCAGTTCCAACAGGCCTTGCCTGAGAAGAAGAGCCCTCCCTCCAGTCCATCTGCCTTGGTCCAGGTCTCTGAGGGAGAGATCTGCTGGACTTTTCCCCTTCCTTCCCACCTCTCCCTTCTCCTATTGTGTCGTATCTTTTTTATATTGTAAGCCTGAGGGCAGGGAAATGTCTATTAACAAACTGTAAGCCGCTCTGATAACCTTGGCTGAAAAGCGGGGTATAAACAGAAATATTCACTATCACCTGTTATATCTTAGTTCATGTGTGTGAATAAGTGCTTCATGTGAATGCTGACATTGTTGTTTAAATAATAAAACTGAATTGTACTTTGGAGTTCTAGTTTTTTACAACTGGTAAACTGAAACTCCCAGCTAGAGCTACCCTGGCCTTCTCATTGCTCCCCATTGAGCTAAATTTATTCCCCCACTGAATTCCATTTGAGGGTTCCCTCCTGGGACCCTAGGTTTTTGGATAACATCATGTCTTTCCCAGAGGCTTCCAACAGCTCTTACTTGCTAGAAAACAAAGCACATGCTACAACACACACACTGTGTTGTAAAGACAAATCGTATCCATTTTGCTATCACCATCATGTTCCACTGAAATTGGACAAGAGATGGGTAGGACATCAGAAGGCACAAAAGCTTCATGAGGCCTTCTGGCCATGTGTACCATACCCCTGCTTTAGATGGGCTTTTGTTGCCTCTTGGTGTGGATTTAAATTACACATCTGAATATACTAGAATTCAGAGATCATAGTGTTATTAGTCTGGAATATCAGTATGCAAAAGGAACTTGTATCACCTTTGAGGCTAATGAACTTATGCAAAACACAAGCTTTCATAGACTCAGATGCATGGAGTGAACTGTTGCCCAGGAAGGATCTCTACAATCAGACTATATGAATAGCCACAGAAATGGCTATTCATATAGCGATGAGCTCATGGTGATGAGGTGACAAATTCAGTTTTAATTATAGTCTTAAGGGACAAAGGTAGGAGGTAAGATGTTACTTAAGGCCAGGGTGGGTGGATGACCATATGAATGGTGGAGTGAGTTTTGGAATGTGGTGTGTGCAGGCTAGAAACTAGAAAGGAGATGTGATATACTGGCTAATAGTGTTCTTGTGAAGCAGAGGTGCTCACCTGTGTTATAATATGCATAGTTTGTAGATATATTCTAATTCAGCTATTTCTCTTTCCAATCTTCCTTTGTAGTTTCAAGCACCACTGTTCTGAGCTCAGAGGTGGAATGCCTAGAAAGACTGAAGCGTTCTGCAACATGTCTCTCTGTCTCAATGTATGTTGATTTCATGATTTCTCTAAGTGGATATTTTTCTAAATATTTATATACAATTATTTTTCTTTTTAAATTCAATAGACATGACAGATTACAGCATAATAAGCAATAGAGCCTGCAATCTAAATTTCAAGAGAAGCAGAAACAAAGGAGAAGGTGGAACTTTTTATTCCGACACCAGCACTATGAAAAACACTTTTAAAAAACCCAACAACCTCAGTATCTCTGCAGACTCATAAGGAATGGGATACAAACTTGATCAGCCAGAAAATGATCCCACCTATTGAACAATGGGGCAAGAATAAAAGATCCAGTTGATTTAATAATCCTGGTGTCAAATAAGCACAAGTGAGACTGACAATAAGACTCTCTCCAAAAACATTTAGCGTATAATACCCACTGTGAAACCCTCTCCTTGTATGATGTTATGAGGAGTTCTTGCTTAATTACATCAACATAAAAGGATTTATAGATGCAATTCTACCCACTGAATTCATGCTTCAGTGGGTGCCGTTTTTCACTAAGCATACCTCAAGTATACAATCAGTTGTTGTTATTTGCACTCATGAAATTCTCAAAAGAATATGGGAAGCTCAGTTCTTCCCTTGTTCAGTGAACCATAGTGTAATAATATTATAATATACTTACGCTCTACAAAGTAAGAACTGGCATCAATCTTCCAGATAATTTGACCTCGGTGAGATCCATTCACCCCACGATTCTTGTAGTCCAGGAAATTTTCAGACAAGACTTCATCTGTAAATTTATTAAGCCCCCACCCCATCAAAGAGATACAATTATTAGAGAGCAAAGAAAAGAGATGAAAGCACAGCCTTCTATTATTTATCTGAGTTTTGTTTTTATGGATGACAATGTGATATCGGCTTAGCTCTAAAGTTAAGTTAATTTAAGAAAAATCACATATCTTCTCTTTACATCCCCTACTCTGTGTTCTTCTATACATAAAATAAAGGTAAATTACCTATGATCTTTTTCACTTATTCCATTTCACAGCATTACATTAAACAAGCAAAGATGCTGTAGTTCAAAGTGTGGTGCTATGATACCTCCAGTCTATTGATTTAAAAATTTTAACCTAACATTCTCCACAAATAATATTTTCTGTATAGATTGTTCCTTCTAATTTCAGGGAGGCTGTATGAAGAGAAACATCTTCTCCACAAGGGATGTCACAAGTTCCTAGAACAAGCTACAGCTATCATTCTGCTATAAAGCAGTCAGGGACTGTATGCTCTAGTGAACTTTAAAACTGCCATATTTTCAAACTCAGTATTAGCAAGACAGGTACTGAGTCTCACCCACACAAAATAATTTTTAAGTGTGAATTTCACATCTGAGGGAAATAGAAAATACAGACTGGCAAAGAAAAATAACAACTATTAAAGTTGCTTTTTGACATCAACTAATGGGAGAAAACACCTGGTGACATGCTTTGGAGACATCCATATAGCAGTGGCACCACTGGGCAGGTGTAGTATGTGTGTGTGGATCGCACCAGGAGACAACCCAAAATAGGGTTGATACTTGGTGGGGTCATTCTCCTACTGCAGAGGAGGGGCAAGTGCTACCCCCGTGGCTTTGTTGCTGCCTGGCTCTTTCATTGGGGAAATACCAGTAGTCAGGCTGGCGATGAAGACATGAGGGGTGACCAGCAGGGAGGGGTGACCGTACACTGGGTGTCATCGAGCCTAGTGACACCACTGACATATAGTTATAAATATTTTAAAATAATACAAATAAATTATTCAAAATAAATTAATATTTCACCAAAATTTTAACTTTCACAAATATTTAGTTATAATTACATATAGCCATATTTTCACCTGACCCACATGGAGGAAAAGTCATGTATGGATTTGTGCAAAATTTGCACTTGCAGTGAGCCCTCGGTGTCCAAGGACTTGCCATTCATGAATCTGAACATTCGTAGGCAACAAGCCCACATTGTCCCCAATGGTGGTGTGTGTACATGGCCCTGCCACCATTAGGGACAGTCTCTGTTGTCTCCAGTGGTGGCATGTGTACACAACTGTACTGTCATAAGGGACAACTAAGACTTACCTGAAGTCCCATTGTGCCTAATGGTGGCATGGCCACATGCACGCGCTACCACTGAGGACAACACAGGCTGTCTGTAATAGTGGCATGGCCATGTCCACACGCCACTATTGAGGTCATGTTGTTTCTAGTGATGGCACAGCCACGTGCACACACCACCATTGAGGAGCACAGCCACGTGCACACACCACCATTGAGGAGCACAGAATTCAAGTATCCAGAGATTTTGGTATTTGCATTTGCTACACTGTAACATATTGTGAAATAACATATTATATAGCTTCCTTACATGGAAAGAAATGACTGTGTTGAACTGAATATGCAAGCACAAAAAAAACTTTATCCATAAACTTCAATTAAAAATAAGCCAATATCAAGATAGATATCCCTCTGAAATTGATGCCTGTACACCACACATTCAAATAATGCTATCATTGTGAGATCCTGAATTCTCTGACTCTTGAAATCTGACTCTTGAAATAATCTCAACCCTTTCAATTTGCCACATTTAACCTCCTGAATTATCTGATATAGGGGCAAAACGGATCACCCCCAAATGGTGTACCGTTGCTGCCCCGGCAGCCCTGCCACAACCCCAAGGTGATTTTTCTCCTCCATTTGAATGGCTGGGCATCTTCCAGGTGTTTTGGGGGTGTGCAGCATCAAAACACCACACCCCCAAGCCGCCTAGAAGCTGGCTTTTCCAGGCCATCTGTTCGGCCACATCGTTTTGAAACTTTTCATTTTGTTTGATTCAAACCATTACTACATATTGTTTCAAATAACGCTAAAACCCTTGGGAAACCCTCCTTTTTGATTAAATTACTTGATTAAATCACCCTAAAAGAATTTTATTTGCAACAGATAGGTTTATTGGATTCAATAAGTTTTTCAATTGGTCTAGTTGTAAGGGCTTACCTCTGAAAATAAATCAGTTATTCTATACATTTCTTTCTCTTTCCTTTTGTTTAATTACGTATCATTGATTACTATTCAAGCCTAATTTTAAATTAAGAGATAAAAGATTTTCTTTGCTAAATTGTACCTCTATCCCTATATTATGTTTATCTGTCCCTTAACTTCTACCCAAAATTCCTACATTATCCCACATAGATGCAGGCATTCAGACATAGGATATGTGGTGATATGTACCCAGCTGTATGTTATTCCAATAATTGATTGAACTGAGACATATTATTCCTATTCTTTTCCTACCAGCAATCAGTTACCTCTGCCAAAAACAAGGGTTACACTTGATGGGGCGGATCAGCTGGGGAGAGGCAGTTGGCGATCATGCGCCTTCCTCAGCGTCTCCCTCGCTGGGCTTTTCCCTGCTGGGCCTTCCTCAGTGTCTCCTCAGCCAGGCTCCTTCTGTGGGGAAAGAGCCCGGCCGAGGAGAGGCTTTTGGGCGTACGATCACCCTTCTCAGCATGTCCCTCACTGGGCTGTTCCCCACAGAAGAAGCCCGGGCAGGGAGAGGATGCATGGTGATTGCACGCCCACCTCAGCATCTCCTCAGCCAGGCTTCTTCTGTGGGGAAAGAGAGCCTGGCCAAGGAGAGGCTTTTCGGTGCATGATTGCCCTCCTCAGCGTCTCCCTCGCTGGGCTTTTCACTTCAGAGGAATCCCGGCCAGGGAAAGGCTGCAGGGTGATTGCTTACCCTTCTCAGCGTCTCCCCAACTGGGCTGTCCCTGGCAGAGGCAGCCTGCTGGAGAGACCCTTGGTCGAAGAACCTATTGCCCCATGGATAAATCTGCCCAGGATACTGGAGGCCATTTTGGGGCAAAAATTTCTCAACTTATAGCCGAGTATATACGGTATATCAGTAGTTTTCAAACTCTACTCAAAGAAATGTGGTGATACTTGGATATTTGTGTTAGTTCTTCAGTGACATCATATATTTTATTGAGGAGACATAATGTCGGCCTCCACTGAGAAACATATTAGCATGGACAGTCTACAATGAAATATGTCTTTGAGCAGTGGTTGTTGTGGATATATTTGTAAGGGCAACAATGTACCTGGAGCTGGAAGTATGGCTGGGAGTCAACACACAATTTTGCTATTCACTCAAACACCATAGGCAGTCTTCCCCTACATCAGCAGTTCTCAACCTGTGGGTTGTGACTCCTTTGGGGGTTGAATGATTCTTTCACAGGGGGTACCTAAGACCATCAGAAAACACATATTTCTGATGGTCTTAGGAACCGATACACCACAGTTTTATGATTGGGGGTCACCACAACATGAGGAACTGTATTAAAGGGTTGTAGCATTAGGAACATTGAGAACCACTGCTCAATCACAGGAGAATTTTGAGTGTGTTTCAGAACACAGCCTCTGTTCAGCTGAAATAGAACTGGGAACCATATGAACCAACTGTGCTTCTAGATTCTCTACGGTGGGTGGAAAATGTTCTTTAGAAATCATTGCTATACACTTAGTGCTATAGGGAAATATTTTATATGTCCTTCTATAACCAATGCACCTTGATTCAAACTTGATCTTTCATTAGGTTTCCATCACTGTGAATTTCAGTGGAACTGGAATCAAGATTTCTTTACAAGAAATATACTCATAAGTATATTGAGAAAAATCTCACTAATTAGATCCTTTTTGGTATTACATACAACTTTAGTGAAATTTGCCTTTCAGGGGGAAAGTAAAATTAAAGGCAAAAAAGAAGAGAAAGAAGCATGTGGTTTTTAAAGCAAACTTTCAGCAGCTAATTAGGTCAAAAATATTTTTGATATAAACTTAAAAGAAATGGTTGAATAATAAAGGAGAAGAACAAATACAGCCTAGAAATTGGACCCTAGAGGTTTTGTGCATAATGAACTTTTATCAGATATCTTTTTAAAATGTTTTGGTTTCTCAGAAGGATACTGAAGAAGAAAGCAGACTGAATATCAATAAGCACAGTATAATATTGCCCCATGTGCAGTCATGGACTAAGGCACATGAAATGATAGTTTGTGTGTTTGAAATCTATGTTACCTAAGTTAAGTTGTTTGATACAGATTATTTTGGGGGCTGCAAGTCCCAGAATTCCCTAGCCAGTGTCACTACTGAGTGTTCTGGGGGCATTATTCCAAAACGTAACATCTCCAAACTCTGACTTGTGGGGCTTAGTGGGGCACAGTGGGGCTTAATATTGCACCTGAGATTAGATCAATTAGTCAAGGGGTGCCACCAGCTGTTTTCAAAATTCTCCACTTTGATTAACACACTTCCTCTATAGTGCTACATAATAGCTTACCTTCAAAGGAAGGTTTACCATTTGGTACAGGAGACTGCTCTTTGAGGGCAAAGAACTTCTACAGTATAACTAAATATCTAAGGGACCGTCTCCTTCCATATGAACCCCCCCCCCCCCCGCACAGTTCGATCCTCTGGGAGGAACCTGCTACAGCCCATGAAGACAAGGTTGGTGCAGACCTCCCAGAGGGCTTTTTCAGCTGTCACCCCCAAGTTGTGGAACGACCTGCCGGATGAGATGCGTCTCATTTCATCCCTAGAAGGCTTCAAAAAAGCCCTGAAGACGCACTTTTTCCGGCAGGCCTTCCCAGAGAATGTAAATATCTCCCAGCTCCAAACTTAAGCCTAAATCCTAGGCCCTAGAGTCGTTTTTCCTTCCAGCTTTCCTTCCCTTGTACTTTATTCCTAGATGACCTAGGCCTTAGGTCCGTTTTCCCTGCTGCTGTTTTTTACTGCCTATTCTAGCCATTCGATGTTTTAACTGTATTGTGATTTAATTTTCTTTTAAGGGGGGAGGTAAGGGAAAGGATGGGACATTTTAACTGTAACTGTTTTTAACTCTTGTTGTAATCCGCCCCGATTGCTTGTTCAAAGGGGCGGACTAGAAATAATAATAATAATAATAATAATAATAAATGCAAAAAGCCCTAAGGGTTGCCTCTCTGTTGGATTGTGCAGTCCTGTGGGTGATGTGCCCCCTTGTTAACAAATCCCAACTCAGAATGGCAGTGAGACATAGAGAGCAGATGAGATTCAGGGTGCATCTACACTGTAGAAATAATGCCAAGAATTCAGACAAGCGTTCAAGATAAAACTAAATTAAAATAAATAAATATTCTAAACAACAACAACAACAACAACAACAAGGGTTTGATTCAGGAAATACCTAAGCTAACCACTCAGCTATAGGTATCCTGTATTCCACACTACTTCGCTTCTGCAAGAGAAAACTGCAGCTAGCTTGAAGGAGTCATATACCATAAAAATCTATGCATCTGGGAAATCAGGTATTTCCAGACAGACAATCCAATGCCATTGCCTGCTGGAAAACTTGCAAACAAGCTGCTATAAAACTCCCAGACAATCTGGAAAATTTTATGTGGGGAGACTGCCATTAAGGTATTTGCCAGCATTAACTGCCTGATACACATACTCTTTTTGTTAAAAGGGCAGGGGTGGAAGATCTGTGACTCTCCAAAGTTCCTGAGCTCCATCTGCCATCAGCCCAAGTATGGTTAACATTTAAGGATGATGGGCTCTGTAGGCAAACAATGAGGGCAGCTGGTTCTTACCCCTGATGAGAACAGCATACGTCAAAGAGTAATATGCGCACTTACAAAAAATAGTATACCATATGACAATTATATTGAAAAATCAATAGGCTTTACATTCCATCAGAAGTTGAATAAACAACATGGCTGCCATAAAATATTGGGAATTGGGTATAATTGGTTATATAGTAGAAATGGTATTATTAAGTGGTAGTGATCTCAGACACAGGTACTGAAATGATGCTAGCAGGGAGGCAAACGTGACCCAAGCCTGTGTAAAGTCATTTCTGTGAAAGAATCTGGTTGTAACAACAAAGAAGGAGTGGTAGGAGAAAAAGAAAAGTGTGCTTATTAATTATAATGAATAAGAATTAAATCTGCCTGAACTCTGAAACTGTATGAACTGTAGTATAATTAGGCAATTTTAGTGTTTGTTGATGAGCTGTGACAACGAATGTTACTGGAGTGGATCTATAGTTTCTTAAATAAAAGTTTTCTGAGGCTTTGAGCAAATGAGGCAACAAGAGCGGCCAGAGGAGGCTCCCACCCCAACTGCTCCCCATTCAGTGCGGGACCATAGTGACCAGACGCCTCTGTCCCAAGGCTAGCTGCCACCATGGTCCACAACAGAGACCTGGCAAGGAGTGCTTTTTTGCACTCCTTTTTGTTTTGGGTTTGGGCTGCCTTAGGCAGCTGCAGCACACTTTCAGGCCAAACTGGGGCATGCATCATCTGAATGCCATGCCCCCGAATCGGATTAGAGGAGAGCAAATGTTGTCCCCATCTTCAATAAGGAAAAAAAGAGGATCTGAACAATTATTGTCCAGTTAGTCTGACATCAATACTAGGAAGGATTCTAGAGTAGATCATTAAACAGAGAATCTGTGAACATCTAGAAATCAATTCCATAATCACAAAAATTCAACATGGATTTCAGAGAAACAAGTCATGCCAGACAAATCTGATTTTTTTATATAAAATTACCAGCTTGGTAGAAGAAGGGAATGCTGTGGATATAGTATATCTTGATTTCAGCAGGGCCTTTGACAAGGTACCCCATGCAAACAAGCTTGTAAAATATGGGCTAGGCAAGCCAACTGTTACATGGATTTGTAACTGGTTGACCGCCTGAACACAAAGGGTGCTCAACAATGGTTCCGTTTCATGCTGGAAAGAAGTAATCAGTGGGGTGCCACAGGGTTCTGTCCTGGGCCCAGAGCTATTCAACATCTTTATTAATGACTTCAGTGACTGAAATTGGGGGCACACTTATCAAATTTGCAAGATGACACCAAATTATGAAGAGTAACTAATGCCCCAGAGGACAGGATCAAAATTCAAAATGACCTGAATAGACTAGAAAGCTGGGCCAGAGTTAACAAAATGAAATTCAATACAGAGTAATGTAAGGTACCTAGGGTGGAAAATCGAAATGTACAGATATAGGATGGGGGACACCTGGCTTAATGAAACTACATGTGAAAGGGATCTGGGAGTCCAAACAGACCACAAGTTGAACATGAGTCAACAGTGCGATGTGGCAGCTAAAAAAGCCAATGAGATTTTAGGCTGCATCAATAGAAGTATAGTGTCTAGATCAAGGGAAGTAATAGTGTCACTCTATTCTGCTTTGGTCAGGCCCCACTTGGAATTCTGTGTCCAGTTCTGGGCACCACAATTCAAAAAGGACATTGAGAAACTGGACCGTGTCTAAAGGTGTCCAAAGACTAAAATGGTGAAGGGTCTTGAAACCATGCCCTATGAGGAAAGACTTAGGGAGCTGGGCATGTTTAGTCAGGAGAAGAGAAGGTTAAGAGGTGATATGATAGCCCTGTTTAAATACTTAAAGGGATGTCATATTGAGGAGAGAGTAAGCTTCTTTTCTGCTGCTCCAGAGATTAGAACACGGAGCAATGGATGCAAACTGCAGGAAAAGAGATTCCACTTCAACATTAGGAGGATCTTCCTAACAGTAAGGGCTGTTCGACAGTGGAATAAACTTCCTTGGAGAGTGGTGGAGTCTCCCTCTTTGGAGGTCTTTAAACAGAGGCTGGATGGCCATCTGTTGGGGATACTTTGATCTGAGAGTTCCTGCATTTCAGGAGGTTGGACTGGGTGGCCTTTGTGGTCTCTTCCAACTCTATGATTCTATGATTCTAAGTGGGGTTTCCTGTAAATGCTAAGAAGGATTCTTAGCCTTTATTGAACACCAGAAGAACAAAAGCTGCTATCTCCTTTTGGCTGTCAAAGCAGGAAGCTTGGTCCCATGCTTGAAATGGTTCTAAATTACACAACCTTTTACTGATAGTGAGTTACCAAAACAAAACAAAATAAAATACCAAACCCAATTATTATGTATGGATGTCTTTGTATCTAGATCCACATTTTTAACAGCTGAAGTATAGGTAGTTGGTGGATCTGTAGTCAATTATTTACTTTGATTTTACTACCACTCTATCAGCAACTGCTCCAAGATGAATGAGAGATCTTCCAGTGCCAAACCTCTGAAGGGAGAGGCTCCAGTGTCAGGGACTACAATGTAGACCAACCAAGTAAAGAACAGTGGTGAAATCAAGAGTGAATAGGCAGCCTGGAATCCAAGCCCAAGACGAATCAATGAGGTACACTAGCTCTTCAGAGAAAACGACTACTAATGTTTTGTTTTGTTTTTGGTACATTACAGATACAAGTTTTCTCAACTGCAATTTAAAGGATTCTCAGAAGAGTCTCTGAGTCAGAGGATGCTGTCCTCTGGCAAGTCAGAGGATACTGTCTTCTGTCCTCTACAAGAAAGGAAATGGCAAGAGATTATGGTATTCTTTGGTCTCTGAAATTAATGTGGTTGCCATAGGTTGATAGGAAAGATGAAAGCACACAGACCAACTATTTGAAAAACCTGTATAATCTTCTACTGTTCTTTGAAGCCAGAGTCATAATTTGCATCTTTCTCTACCCTATCACACTCTGATCCCATACCCATAACTATGTAACTTAAATATCAACATTGTAGTATCTGCACTGTAACACTACTCTCTCAGTGTTTCTAGTACTATTAGGTTACTTTTTCACTCATTATATTTCATATATAAGCATGTCTCTTTGACACTCTTTGTGGTGTAGTGGTTTGAGCATTAGATTACAACTCAGGGTTCAAATCCCCACTTGGGTATGAAAATCCACTGGGTGATCTTGGGAGTAAGGCAAAGACAAACCCCCTTTGAACCAATTTTGCCAAGAAAGCCCTGTGATAGGTTCTCGAATGCATACAGCAACAACTCCTTGAGTTGGGATTTATAAACAAAGCTATACATTAGAGTTATTCACTTCACCAAATTGAAGGCAAACTAGCAAGAGTTTGATAAACATCCTATTACTGCTACTGCTGCTATTTGATAAAATTCCTGTTGCTATTTTTTTTTTTTTTTTTGTCTATTGATGGTGCAAGTTGCAGGGGGGGCAAGCACCTGGGTTGTGGATTGGTAGATCATACATTCTAGGGATCTGCTTTGGATATATTTTATATTTGCAAAATTAATTAAAAATCTTAAAGGTAGGGTAAACTTACCAATCAGATACATGCCAATCCAGTCCCCTGCATCTACTTCTTCTTTTATATCCCAATAAATAACTAGATCTTGCGAATGTCCTATGGAATAATAGGAGCTGCTGACCATAAGTGTAGACCGGCTGTCTGAAGTGACCAAGTCCGTATCACTGGTCGAACGTGGAATAGTAACCGTTTCATGGGGGCCATTCCCAATATCCATATTGTGGAACTGGTCTGGATTGTAGCTGTACCTCAGAGGTTCTTTACATCGGCGCCGATTCTGCGAATTCCTAGATGGAGATGCCATAGCAGCCAGGCCCAAGAACCTGTTCTGATACAGATTCTGTCAAAATGAAAGAATAATTGTCAAATTCTGTCAAATTCAGAATGCTGTTGCGTCGGACACACACACAAACACACACACATCACTATTTTCAAAAATCAGTATGAAGAAGTGAAACAATGTTATGTTCATGTATATATGTATATAATGGCATTTGACAGAGATTTCTTGTGAAAACTTCCAGTGGTAAAACAGTGCATATTGCACATACCTGTAGCTGCCCATGGTGAATTACAGATTGGTGGGCATTTTCTCATCAGTTACATGTTATAAACACTGCTTATTTTATTGTCCTTTATTATTTCTTATGAGGCAGTATGAATTTGTAACCACATGTTTTGCATAAATGGAATTTATTCTGCTAGAAACATGTTACAACACAGAAGTTCCAACAAAAGCATAATTCCTGCTTGGTTCTTTGGCCCATAACCAGCATTTGGCATCTAATCCAGTATCTTAGTGTATGCCTTATTTCAGTCATCTTTCTTTTCTTTACTTGGCCCAACTGCACCATCTGCTTTGGTAAAAGAATGCAGAGGCACGTTCACAAATTTTACTGGTGTTTGACAGCTAAGCTCTCTCCTTGGGCTTGGTATTCCTAGGCTGTAGCAATGGACAGTGTGATACTGTGCCAGAGGTGAGCATTTTAACTAAATCCCTTTTGGGCCCAAATGTTCTAGTACCTTCCCACAGCTGACTCTGCACCATCTGCTTTTACGCAGAGACTGGTTCTGAGCATCATCACAGATGGGAGAAAAGAAGATGGCTGCTGTAGTAACTATGAATGTGTAGCTGCCTTCACATGTGGGGGGAAGGGAACCTGGGATTACTTTTGTGCTGTACACACTTTCCAGGGCAAACTGCATGAGGCAGCTAAGGTGTCACATATATCTGCCACATAGTTTGCTTTGATACTTCAGTAATGCATTGCATTTGTTGGTTTTGCATCCAAAATTATAGAAAAATTACACAGCTGTTTTGGTGTGATGACAAGAGAAATAAAGAAAGACAACTTTGTAGAATGTGACAACTTTGTGGCAATTCTCAGTGGCAATTCAAACTACTGTTCTGCAGTCTTGTCCCTATCAGTGATACAACTTTACTTTAGTTTCAAACCAAACACAAGACATGTTCGTCCTACTGACTTAATGGGAGGGCAAGAAAGGGAAAATTAGCCGTCTCCACCTAACCAAGACAACCATTACAATCCATGTCCCAACATGATAAATAGTCAGATTACCTAACTACCATTACACATGTGTGAGCGCGTGTGTGTGTGCGCGCACACACACACACACACACACATACAATTATATTTATTGTGTACCTTCACATCATTTCCGCCCCCATGCACCTCCTCCAGTTCCAGATAATACAGACTCCTTAGTCATTTGGGGGGGGGGGGATATTCATGTTACTCACTGTACTCATGTAACCCTAGTATATCATGGAATGTAATATGAACAGTAGTGACAACTATCAAAATTAAAATTACACCTTAAAATTATAATATTGCATGTACAGCCTAAATGCATTTACATTTACATAGTTTCATGTGGTTAGAGTGAACATTAGGTAAGAAAACAACGGAATTTGAAGTACAATTTTTTTAAAAAAAATTAAGAACTGCATCAAAAGTTTACCAAGATTAGATACATTAATGCAGTGGTTCCCAGCCTTTTCTATGCCTCACATACCTAGGAAATGTTTGGTTAATATTTGCACCACTTACAAAATTAATATCACATTTGAAGATAAAGACATTTAATTTCTAATTTTTAAACAGCAAACTGAACGACACAGAATACTGTGGGGGCACAAACTGAACAACGATAAAAAAGCTTTTACCTCAGTGCATAAAATGTGAATTTAAATGGAGCAATTAGATTCTAATTTATTCAGAAAAAAATTAAACTATTGTAAACTGTAAAGTTTTCTCCTCTTGGTTAAATAAACAATAAGACTACTATCTGTGTAACACAAATCACATACTATCACTTCTCAAGGCACACTGGGAACTGGCTGAGTGACAACTTGTGACTTGCCACTCAAAGACACAAGCTGCCCTTTGTTGTACCCCTGAAATGGGGTTGGGAACCCAGGTTGGGAACCCCTGCATTAATGGATTAGCTGTGCATAATGACAGGCCAAATAATGTAGAAGTTGTATACAAATGTATATGCAAACATACAAATATGAAGAGACTTGGCAGGGAGTTGGACTGGATGGCCCTTGTGGTCTCTTCCAACTCTATGATTTTATGACTCTATGACTTAATATGTGAAAATACCGTATTTCCCCAAAAATAGGATAGTGTCTTATATTAATTTTTGCTCCCAAAGATGTGCTAGGTCTTATTTTCAGGGGATGTCTTATTTTTCCATGAAGAAGAATTCACATTTATTGTTGGGAAAAAAAAACCCTGAACATTTATCATATATTGTCTATATATTTATATACAAAATCTTTACTAGGTCTTTCTTTCAGGGGAGGCCTTATACTTAGCAATTCAGCAAAATCTCTACTAGGTCTTATTTTCAGTGGGTGTCTTATTTTCGGGGAAACAGGGTAGTTGCTTCAGTCTCTGTATAATTTCAGTATAATTTCAACTTTTTGTTCAAAATTCAAAGTGAAAGTTTACAATAAGAACCAACTGATTTTTCAGATGCTAACTTCCTTTTACCAAACATTACAAAAATAAACTGGAGTAAAAGCCATTATTTTCAAGGCATAATATTTACTTACTGGATATAAGACTAATAAATGAGTAAAATTAGTTTACTATCTACAGTTACTACCTATGTAATGGAACAACACAAAAGATATTATAACTGGTCCAGAATACTGCAGCCAGAGTACTGAGAAGGGCAATTAAAATCTAAGATTCTCTTTTAGGAACACTAGTTACTGTCTGTTTCTGGTCACATTTCAAAGGACTTGTTATAATATATAAAGTTAATCAAACTTCATATTTAGAATTAGACTGACATTTCTAAGATTTCCTGTGTATATTTAGGACTGATCTGAAAGGTCTAGATTTTGTGTGTGTGTGTGTGTGTGTGTTACGGCTGGTTTTGGTCAATGTTGCAAGGAACTTGTTGTTCTTGCTGTTGTTTGTACAAAGTGATTACAGGGACTAAAAGACCAAAATTTGTTTCATTCAAGCCATAAAACTACTGTATTGTCAACTCAGGCAACACTAGGCAACTTTCCATTACTATGCATGTATGTGTGTGTGTATATGTAAGTGCATGTGTATGTTAAGTATTGGTCACAGTCAGGAATCTAACTCCTTCAATAATCTTTTTATTACAAAACATACATAAACCATACTAATGATGTTGCAGTACTTCTTAAAACACAGTATGGGAAGGTGACCTCATTTTACTGTCTTAAAATGATCTCATTCCAGTGTTGTTCTCCTTAGGCTATATAACCCCCTAACAATCATATCCAGCCTTTATTCCATTTGGGGTAATGGCCTGGTGACGCCCCAGAGGAAAATCTTCATAGATTTTTTAAGCTGAGAACAGCTTATTTCCAGAGATGAAAAATAAAAATAAATCTCTTACAAGTCTTGTTATGCTGTTACAAGTCTTGTACAAGCCTTGTAATAAAGTAGATCTTCTAATGTTACCAGAAATGTTTTTGTTTTAGAAATTGGATAAAAAACTGGATCTCTTCTTTGATATATGACAACAGCAGCAAGAATATTGTTTGCTCAGACTTGGAAATGGACTGAAGCACTGATGATGGAAGGACGGATTGCTAAGGTTCCTGAGTTAGCCGAAATGGCGACTGTAATGTGGATTTTACATTTTACAATTTACAATAGTTTATCCACTAAAATCCACTAACTAGACCGAGAACAAGGAAGAAAGAAAAGCTGGGCAGGTGTAAAAGACTTTGTAAAAAGGATTTTGTCTGTCAGAACTTTGGTAAATTGAGGTATCCCTGTATCTTGCAAGCCAGTAAAACCATTGTTGAGGAGGATGAGGAATTAACTGGAAATGCATATGCATTTTATACACTGGGAAGATTTGTTTTAAGTGCAAAATTCCTTTTATATCCGTAAGTGTAAGGTATAGCTATACAACTATTGCTGGACATTGGGAATGAAGTCGAGGACCCACAGCCCAGCTTCCCTGCAAGTGATTACTCATTGACCAGCAGGTGATAGAGCAGGGGCAGAGAGGCCCAGCAATAAAATGTGGTTCTCCATTTGAGAAAGTATATCTTTTAAAACCCTTTGAAAACTTAAACCATTCTCTTTTCAAACCAAAAGGTCATATTGCCCTTTATTGGAAGAGACTACTCCCCATCAAATGGAGAGTCTCTCACTTTTTATTTACCAGCCAAATATTATTTTATGTATCAGCCAAATACTTTGCTTATGATGTTCGTTTGTTGTTGTTTTTTAACAAAATACAATTGGAATTAATTCATTCTCAGTGCAACTAATCTTTTAATGCTTTCAGTCTTTTTACTGACATTTAATGAGAACAATTCTTATTTTGAGCCTAGGTTGAATGTTTTGCTGCACAGAACTTATATAACCACATACATCAGTTCTCGCAAATAATCTGAAACAAGAGGGAAATGCAAAAAGAGAATGCAATGTCTGTCAAACTAAGTATCTACCATAATCATAAAAGTCTGTTTCTGAACTGTTTAAACTGTTTATAAATGGTCTAAAGTTAAGGGTTTGCAATAACCACATCGCATCATTTGTTGATGAGATCAAATTAATTAGAATGGTTAAAAGTATAAAGAGCCAGCAAAATGTCCAGATTTGGGGCATGAGCATTAAAATTCTACCAAGTCATGCACACTGGAACACAAGCACCAATTTCACATTTATGCCGATGAGGTCTGAGAAACCATAAAATGGATGTGGGTAAATAGCTCAATGAAAACATCTACTTAGTGTGTAGCTGCTGCTGTAAAAACAACAAATTCAAAACTGGGCTTTTAAAAAAAAAAACCTGCATGTTCTGTACTGCCATTATGAAATTTTAAGGTGCATCCACTCTGGGAGCATTGGATACAGCTGGATCACTATCCTGAAGGAAAGGAAAATGATGCCAAAGCATGCTGCTATTTTCCCACCCAAACATTCAAAAAGATCAGAAGCAGCACCGTAAGGAAAAGAGAAGAGGGCTTTGGTTCCCATTTTAGGTTCTCTCATCTTCCACCACATCACTCAGAGAAGGGGATAGTTCCTTTAAAACAAGAATTAAGGTACATTGATCCATGGATAAGTTAACCTAGGTTTTTTGGATCTAAAATTTCTAGACTCGTATACGGCTATATACAATAAAACCATGGAATTTCCTAACACAAGTTGTGTTGGAAACTGGATAGTTTTAAAAGGGAATTACAAAGAATTATTATTATTATTATTATTATTATTATTATTATTAACCTTTATTTATATAGCGCTGTAGGTTTACACAGTGCTGTACATATAAACTTATAATTAGACGGTTCCCTGCCCTCAGGCTTACAATCTAAAAGACACGACACAAGAGGAGAAGGGAAAGGTGATGGGGAAGGGTATCAGGTCCAGTGATTCTTCTCTCCCTCTGAGGCCTGGGCCAATGCAGATGGACTAGAGGGAGGGCTCGGCTTCGTAATGCACAGTTAAAACGGGCCAGACAAAGTCACACATCTGGGAAAGCTTCTCTAAACAATATAGTCTTTAACTCAGTTTTGAACCTGGTTAGAGAAGTGATGATGCGTGCATGTGGGGGAAGAAGGTTCCAGGAGTGAGGGGCAGCAAGTGAGAAAGGACGAATCCGGGACAGGGCAGTGGAAATCCTTGGCTGGGACAGGAGACCCTGACTACCAGAACGGAGGGTACGAGAAGGAGTGTGAGGAGAAAGAAGGTCAGACAAGTAAGGAGGGGCCAGTCCATAGAGGGCTTTGAAAGTCAGTAACAAAAGCTTGTACTGGATGCGGAAGGGGAAGGGGAGCCAGTGAAGGGAGGACAAGAGGGGAGAAACATGGTCAAAGCGGCGAGCAGATGTGATAATACGTGCAGCTGAGTTCTGGACAGAGATTAAAGGATGGAGGTGAGATAGAGGAAGACCTGTCAGAAGAAGGTTACAGTAATCTAGTCGTGAAACCACTAGGGCATGGACCAGAGTCTTGGCAGTGGAGGCTGAGAGGAATGGACGGATTTTAGCAATGTTGTAAAGAGAGAATCTACAGGTCTTGGCGGTGGCCTGAATCTGGGGGATAAACGAGAGAGAGGAGTCAAAGATGAAACCAAGACTGCGGGCTTGCTGAACCGGATGGATAGAAGTGCCATCAACAGAAACAGAAAAGGAGTATTGAAGGGTGGGCTTAGGTGGGAAGATGAGGAGCTCTGTCTTAGACATGTTGAGCTTCAAGCGCCGATGCCGCATCCACTGAGAGATGGCAGCCAAACAAGAGGAGACTTGCTGTTCAAGCCCCGGTGAAAGGTCAGGGGTGGAAAGATACAGCTGAGTGTCATCAGCATACAGAGGAGAATAGAGGATAAGGCTATCCTTATGTAGTCATAATAACTCCAAAATAAAAGGAAGCATGTCCTTGAATACCTCTGAACTGGAAACATCAGTAGAAGGATGTAATTATATTCATCTTCTACTCATTGGTTTCACACAGCCATCTATACTTTCTGATTAGGGATGGGCAGTCCTGATTAATCCTCTGCTATGCCACTTTTTCAGCTGCTTTGAAAAATCCCAGTTTCTCATTCCTCCCCCCCTCCCCCCCTCCCCGCTTGCTCCCTTTGTCCTCAGCTTACTTCAATTACTTCAAACTTTGTTCAGAGTACTAAAGTAGGCTGCATTCAATTATTTCAGCAGGGGGAGGAGAGGTGGGACAGAATCCTGCCCTTCCCAAAAGACTCAGCCAAAAGTAAACTGCTAAAGCCTCTCCTAGCTTCTGTGTTCCTCCTCATTAATAACTTTTGACACAGAATCATAGAATTACAGAGTTGGAAGAGACCACAAGGGCCATCCAGTCCAACCCCCTGCCATGCAGGAACTCTTCATTAAAGCATCACTAAAAGATGGCCATCCAGCCTCTGCTTAAGGACCTCCAAGGAAGAAGACTCCACCACACTCTGAGGGAGTGTGTTCCACTGTCAAACACCCTTAATGTCAGAAAGTTCCTCCTAATGTTGAGGTGGAATCTCTTTTCCTGGAGCTTGCATTCATTGTTCCGGGTCCTAGTCTCTGGAGCAGCAGAAAACAAGCTTGCTTCTTCCTGAATATGACATCCTTTCAAATATTTAAACAGGGCTATCATATCACCTCTAAACCTTCTCTTTTCCAAGCTAAACATCCCCAGCTCTCTAAGTCTTTCCTCATAAGGCATGGTTTCCAGACCCTTCACCATTTTAGTCGCCCTCCTTTGGACATGCTCCAGTTTCTCCGCATCCTTTTTGAATTGTGGTGCCCAGAACTGGGCACAATATTCCAGGTGGAGCCTGACCAAAGCAGTATAGAATGGCACTATTACTTCTGGGTGACATACTTAGGTTTCTTGGACCCATGTGTCCCTCTTTTCATCTAAGTAATGTTGCATGGTATGGACATCTGGTTGACTACACTATAAGAATAGTATGCTGGGGCTACATCCGCACTGCAGAAATAATCCAATTTGATACAACTCTAACTACTATCGCTCAGTGCTACGGAATACTGGGAAGTGGTTTTGTGAGACATTTTTAACTTCCTCTGTCAGAGAGCTCTGGTGCCAAAACAAACTACAATTCTCAGAACTTCATAGCACTGAGCCATGGCAACCAAAATGATTTCAAACTGGATTATTCATACAGTGCAGATATGGCCTGGGTTAGATAGGCATGTAGTCTGATCCACCAGGGCTCTTCTTATCTTCTTATGTGATCAGATTTACTGCATTGTTCAACAGAAGCATCCAAGAAGCACCTGTGGTTTTTCCATTGCAGAATAAATATCTACTAAGAGAGAGAAGGGTTTCAATTGAAAATATGGTGCAAGAAGAAAAGTTTAAACTGCTGCTCTTGTACTGCTAATCTGATCTAAATTGTACATTCCCTACTCAGTTGTTTTGATATTTTTAAAATATCATGGGAGCTTTGATGACAGATCTCACCGAGTTGTATTTTATTCTGATTTAATAACCATTGGCTTAATAATCATTTGGTACTACTGAACATCAAACTTATGGACTGATTTCTCTTGTAAGTTAATATTCAGTATCCCCACTGCTAAAGCACATGAGCAGTATAATTCTTATGAATGCTTTTAATGTCTCCTGGTTTAAATGCAAAAGTATTTGATTACAAAAATCTATAGAGCTGTTCTTTGGACAACTGAAATAGGAAAAATTCTGTACTGTACTAAGACAAACAGCAAATACTATAAAACTGACAGTCATCATCATCGCCACAGGTACATACTAGTGTGCCCTGTCAGGTTTATTACTGGTTGTCAGGTGACTGACTAGAAAACTCTTCTGTTTTTGTGTTTTTCTGCAAAGCAGCTGAAACAGTGTTCTGTTTGTTAAGTCCCTGGTGTATCACGTTTATTTAGTGTGCCACACATTGTGCATCTTATTGAGTGTGTATACTTCTATTCAAGGATGCCACTAATTCTTGATGTCTGTAAAAGTCATGAGGTTTTCAAACTGTGTGCCAGAAAACACTTGTGGCTTCTTGGAAGTTACCAGGGATTCCTGAATGACAGTATCACTAATGGCAGGAATGCTACTTTCCACTATTAACTTTCTCCTGAAACATACAGTTGCAAGGTGGGTATGTTCGTCTTGGCACATTCTTGAGTTCACAATAGTGAACTCAACAAGCTTATCACTGTATCACATGAAATGAGTACCGTATGTGCCTTAAAACATGTCCCAAAGCTCTTTTGCAGTTCTGTAGTCATACACACTCCCTGAAAAACAGGTCAATTTAGAAAAGATTCGCTGAAGGTAGACGGTTTTGGGGAGCAGGGAGAATAATTGTTTTACAGAGGGGCGGTTAAGTAATAATAATAATAATAATAATAATAATAATTATTATTATTATTATTAATACAAAATAAGAAACAAAATCCCCTCCATAGGTTTTTCATTTTCCAAAAGTGACCTGTTTTCATAAACTATGGAAAAACAAGCTTGTTATGGGAGGTATCAAGTGCAGCAGAATCTTCACTGTAACTCCACTGACACTTCAAAGTTTGTTCTAAAGCTCTAAATTCTCTTCTCGACAACTTCCTTGATCAAGAACAAAGCTCAAGTGATGGGTGTTGTACATTCAAAATCTGCAAGCCCTGCAGTGTGAATAGAGATGTTATAAGCATGCAAGATACGCACAGGCATAGTTTATTATTTATAATGCTCTAAATCTAAAGGGAAAAGTCGGCACAGATATCAAAAGCTACGTTTATAATTTTCATCAAAACCCTACAGACCAAAATATATCCCTGCAAGCCGAAAAATTGCGTGGGTGTACATGAGAGCAAAAACTGACCTATTTGGCTCATAGTCATCTGCGTAGTATTGCGCCTACCCACTCTTGCTCCTTTTTCACTCCTACACACATGTCAAATGTAAAGGCAGCCGGGATGGGGGGGGGAGCCACATTGAGTACAATAAAAAAGTCCCATTATTCCATTCAGGAACTTAGTACCTAGCATCAAAAAACCCCAAAAACTTTTTACAGGTATGTGGGTGTAAAGTTAAAAATCGCGAAGGACACATTTTCAATACAATGTGCCATTACAGAAAGTTTAAAACATACTAGCATGAGGAAATGAGAACATAAGGCGAGTTGGACAAGTAATTATAATGCTGGATATCTAGAACTTTTATTCCCTTTCACCTTAGTAGCTTACAGGGAGAGTCTAGAAAGCAGGCACTATGCGGAAACGGGCGCATAATGCCTTGGCCTTCTGGCAGCATCATGTATGACCTGAGAAGGAAATGGATTTCACAGAATGGGGCAATAAACAGATGAAATTTTGTACAAGCAAAGATTTCCATCCAAGCAAGGAGGTGGTTAGCCCAGAATAAGCAGGAAACAGAAGATGAGAATCACTACGTATAACTACTGAAACCTATATAAAAGTAGAAATAATACTTTAACAAAGCACAGGAGCCAAAGGACAAAGTTATAGAAATGTTAAATTACTAAAACGTAAGAATTTATTAAATAGATTCTCAAAACTGAGTGAGAATGTCAGAGGAAAAGCCAAAGAAATCTGACTTCAATTAATGGCTATCCTATGAATGAGACATCTCCAAGATGCCCTGTTCTCAGCAGAAACACCTCAGGTCCTGCAAGTCAGAGCCAGAGCTTGACTGAATCCATCCACCTGATATGGAGACTTCCTTTTTTCCTACTGCCCTCTACTTACTTAGTGCATCATTGTCTTTTCTAGTGAGTCATGCCTTCTCATGATGTTGCACAAGTATGGTAGTCTCAACTTAGGGGTGGAACAGATAGGCAAGAAAGACTGGCCAGAAGTTGCTCCCGCCCGGAGCGCCACAGGACTGTGGCAACCACATGCCACGGCCCCGATGCCAGCCCCTGCCACAGTCCCAAATGGACGGTGGTAAAGGGGTGGAAAAGATCCACACCTTTTGGTGGTCCAGGAGAAATACCAATGTGGCTTCTGCACAGGTTGGGGGTGTGCATCCTCTAAACGCCACGTCCCCAAGCCACATGGAAGCCAGCTTTTTATGCCTGTCTGTTTTGGACCAAAGTCATCTTGGCTTCTAGGGATAGTTCAGGCCTGATTTGCTTTAGGTTCCATGTATTTGTCATTCTACCTGTTCACTCCCCAGCTCCAAACTTAAGGCGCAGAGTCTCTCCAGCTTCTTTCTCCCACATGATTTTAACCTTTATCTATACCGCTCAAGAATCTTTAGGCTTAGGATATTGTTTTTGTATTTTTGTATTTATGTATTATGTTTTAATTCATTGCTATAAATAATTGCAGGCTATAAATAATTGTTGTTGTTGTTGTTGTTGTATCCACAGAATATGGCATTCACAGAAAACACATTTCAAATTAATTTATTTTATTTCTATCCACTTTCTTCACCATCCATTCATACTTATGAGAAATAATATGGCATGGACAATCCTAACTCCAGTATTCAGTGAGATATTTTTGCACTTCAGAATCTTGTCTAGTTTCTTCATAGGTTGAAGGATTTTATTTAGAAATTTATTTGCTTATATAAATCATTTCTGTATTTTGTGTAATTGTTTATCCACTTTTGTAAACCGCTTTGATCTTTTTTGGAAAGGCGGTATATAAATAAATTATTATTATTATTATTATTATTACCCTTCTGAGTCCTAGTCTTCTCCTGATTTCTTGACTGCAATTTTCATTCTGATCATTCTGATCAAAGATCCATTTTTTACTATTTCAATTTCCTTTTCGTCGAATTTATGCAAATCCTCCATAGAATCATAGAATAGAATTGGCTTACAGATGACAAACTGCTTAGAGAGTGCTGAGTTCACTATTGAGCAGTATAGAAATATAAATGCTATTACTAGAATTGGAAGAGACCACAAGGGCCATCCAGTCCAACCCCTTGCCATGCAGAACACAGAATCAAAGCACCCCCAATAGATAGTCATCAAGACTGTTTAAAAAGCTCCAAAGGAGACTCCACCACTCTCCGAGGGAATGTGTCCCACTGTCAAACAGCTCTTACTGTCAGGAAATTCTTCCTAATGTTCAGGTGGAATCTCTTTTTCTCTAGTTTGAATCCAATGCTCTGTGTCCTGTTCTCTGGAGCAGCAATAAAGAAGCTTTCTCCAGCCGCAGTATCTTCAAATATTTAAACAAGGCTATCATATCATCTCTTAACCTTCTTTTCTCCATGCCTAAATATAATCAGCTCCCTCAGTCTCTCCTCATAGAGCATGGTTTCTAGACCCTTCACCATTTTGATCTCCCTCCTTTGGACACGCTCCAGCTTGTCAACATCTTTTTTTGAATTGTGGTGCCCAGAACTGGACACAGTAGTGAGGCTGGAGAATAGAGTGGCACTATTACTTCCCTTGATCTACATGCTATACTTCTATTGATGCAGCCTAGAACTGCATGAGCTTTTTTAGCTGCTGCATCACACTGTTGACTCATGTTCAACTTGTGGTCTACTAGGGCTCCTAGATCCCTTTCACATGTAGTCATGTTAAACCAGGTGTTAACAGTACTTTACATTTCCCCCTGTTGAAATTCATTTTGTTAATTTTGGCCCAGCTTTCTAATCTATTAAGGTCATTTTGAACTATGGTGTCATCTACAAATTTGAAAAGCATGCCTTCTATTCTTTCATCCAAGTCACTAATAAAGATGTTGAATAGCACTGGGCACAGGACAGAACTATGTGGCACCCCACTGGTCACTTCTCTTCTGGATGAAGAGGAGCCAGTACTGAGCACTCCTTGGTTTTGGCTGGTCAACCAATTACAAATTCACCTAACAGTTGCTTTGTCTAGTCCACATTTTACTAGCTTGTTTGCAAGAATATTGTGGGGGACCTTGTCAAAGGCCTCACTGAAATCAAGATATGCTATATCCAGAGCATTCCCTTCATCTACCAAGCTGGTAATTTTATCAAGAAGTAGAAGAAGAAGAACTCCCCATATTACAGAATCAACAGAGAGATTGTTGACTGAGTCTCTGCAAGAAGCTCTGCTTCTCCAACCATGAGGCATTATTTGCAGAAGTAAAAGGTGGATTGCTGTGGGGGCGGGGAGTAATCCTTATTCTTTAAAATTAAAGGTTTTTCTCCTTTTCCTTTTCCTTTTCCTTTTTAATGCATCTATTTTCAGAAATATGGGAAATACTGATTTAATCTGGGCATTAATGAGTGCACAGCCTAGACGTTAATGGGACGTCTTGCCAACATCTAGGGAAATACATTACTTCTTTTATTTTTCCATACCATGGTATCAATCTCAACACCTAGTACCTTATTTCCCCGAAAATAAGACAGTGTCTTATATTAATTTTTGCTCCTAAAGATGCACTAGGTCTTACTTTCAGGGGATGTCTTATTTTTCCATGAAGAATTATTCATATTTATTGTTGAACAAAAAAACAAAAAGACCATTTACTATATATTGTATATATATTTATATACAAAAACTCTGCTAGGTCTTACTTTCGGGGGAGGCCTTATATTTAGCAATTCAGCAAAACCTCTACTAGGTCTTATTTTCTGGGGATGTCTTATTTTCGGGGAAACAGGGTATCAAATAAAACAGATATTTTACTTATCCTAAAGACAGTCTTCAGATACATTTACTGCCCCATTTCTGATCCTTCCACATGATATAAAATGTGGCAGGCTACTGTTCCAACAACAGAAATATTAGCAAATGCAATGAGTTGTCTTGGGACTCTGACAGAAAGCATGCCTATGGCTCTGTTAAGTACATTGACACTTCTGCCCTTTTATAATGCTGTGGGATAACAACATACGCATTAATTCTTCTGGTACTCTTTACAAGAAAATTAATTGTGTTATGTTCATTTAATAATCAACTATATTTTCCTCCTTATGTCACTTAAAGCTACTTCTTGTAATTAAGTGTCAAATTAAGCACCTGTGTTTCTACAAATGATTTGTATTCAGGTTGACTTCACGGAGGGAGGTTTCGCCCCTTACCCACAAAGCATTATTTTTCTTGCAGCACACAATGACTCTCAGGGGGGCCAGGTACAGTCAAATTCATATCCTTGGCCCATTAGGAAGTTTCCCAGTTGCCCATGAATATTTCATAGCCAAAGATATTTCACAGCAACGTGTGAAGAGGAAATGTTAAAAGATTGTAATGTAATCTACTTTTCCACCTTCTCTGCAGAGTTTAGTGTCAGGTTAAGTGAATGGAGAGACATTAAATAAAAATCTCATTTGCCATCACGTAAGAGAAAAATAATGGAGGATGATGCTATTTATTCCTAATATTTCTCCACCTAACGGGAAACAAAACTGGAGGGGACAAAAATCACACACACTATTAGGGAAGCACTGAGATGCCTCAAGATAATTTAGAGAGGCAAGAATTCATTTTACACTCTAACCCACATATACACTGGGTAGGTAGGGGAGAAACAGGTAGTGATTGTGCACATTGACTCAACATACACACACACCACTTTTCTCTGCACCTGTTAGCCTAGTTCACTGGTGAACAGAGTGACAGGTATGAAAGAAGTCTCTGCACCAGTAGCTGTATATACACAGAAGTACCTTTAATACCTTCCACTGAATGTACAAAGATCAGCTTGTGAGCAGCAACTTTCACCCCACTTACAGTTGTGGAGAAACTGTATTATAGCATCTGTTGATGAGGAAAAGTTTAAGAATATGAGTTAATAGAGAGTAGGATTGGCATACAATGTTCATCAGTATCACACAGGATATTACTAATACGTCATACAGCCAATTCAGAATGAAACCAGGAAGCATTTCATTCCTTGACCTTCCTTCAAAGAGAGGAAAAACTTTTTGTCCTTACTCTTATTTAGCTCTGTGACATAGCCAAATACAATTGACTGACCATTTAAGAGCATCATCACAAAGCCAATTGTGTATAAGGCAAGCACATATCATCATCATTCTGACTTGACTTCATGACAACATCACATAGCCATTTAAATTTGATTATGTGCAGAGGCCATCATGCCTACAACATAAACAGTGGTCTTCCAGGATTATGCTGTAAGGGAGAAGAAGGTACTCAAAAAGCAATAGTCAAATAACAAGGAACAGTATCTAGAATGGTATTATCTAGAATGGTATATGGGGGTTTGGCAGGAAAAATTTGTTTGGCAAAACCCTAATTCAACTACTCCCAACCTTTAGTGTCAGTGAGCTGGAAATGATGTGACTAATATCATAACGTATGACATACAGCTAATGGTGAAGCATAGCTAATGGTGAAGAACGCTGGGAGCTACAGTCCAGTAACATCTGGAGGGTGGTGTACCAGAAAGGTTAGCTGGCTTGCTCTTTTCCTACCATGTAATGAGATTTTTAAAGGTAGCAAAAATTAGAGGACTAATGCAGAGCAGAATTATTATAATATTTATTTATATCCTGCTCCCACCGCCTTGCAAGTTGGAACTCAAAGTGGCTGCAGAACATTGAAAGATGTTAGTCAGCAATTGCTGAGAGCAGCTGCAGACAAAGATTTCAATATTCAGCTTCTGATAATGCTGAAACTACAGAGGATGGCAACAGACCAGTGTCTCAGATTGCTGTCAAATTTGCTAGAAAAGCAATGGATTGGGAAGGTCAGCCCACTTATGGAGGGAAGAAGCTAAACCCAGTAGGCTAATCAAAAATATGCTCTTTTTAAGGAAGAGGTTTAAGAATCCAAACTGATTAGGATGAAATGAATTTTCTAGATCTATCTTTGGTGTTTAGGCCTGGCTTCAGCACTGAACCTGCCTTGACATCTGCTGGAGGAGAGACAGAGAGCGTGCAACCCTATTGATTCTCTCATATTTCTCAGTGGTTTTTAATACCACTCAGCATGATGTGGTCAGCTTGTTTTGGAAGGGGATGCACTACCCCAAACAATAGTGTTTAATGGCTAGTAATCACTATAGACCCATCTTTGCACAAGTACTGTATCCTCTGTAGCACAAGCACATTTCACCAGCTTAGCCTAGTGTGATGATCTCTGGGGCTAAGCCTCCCAGAACAGCACACCCGTATTTGGTCCTTAGCCCCAGTGGATCCCTTTAGATTCCCCTAGAGGCCCCTAGGTCTCTGTTCCTACTCTCTGCTGAGTTGAACAAGACCGCTTGGTCCTCTAGACCTCATCCAAGTAGCCACCACCCAGTGAATTATACTGCTCCCCTCTGGCGCACATTGGGACTCACCAAAGGGAATTCTAGTTCTCCTCCCTTGCTAACCAGCAAGCCTGACCAAGCTAAGACGCGTGTATAGGAGTACAGAGCCAGCAGATGCTTTTAAAGAAAGGGTTTATTCTAACTAAACAGAGTAGAGCGATATAGGTATCATTCATGCAAGGCCTTCTTGCCTTGCAGGCACAGAAACATAGTTACAAGGCATTCATTTCAGGCAAGCCAAAAAATAAAACCTAGACGCACTAACTAGCTAATACCTTTCCTAGCTACCCACACAGAGATGGGATTTGCAGTCTTTCATGGATCTGGATGTGAGGAGCTGGCCCCTTGCCTAGCTCAACCCATATCCTTGCCTGCCTTGTTGGCAGAGACTCAACAGCTGGACTTCCAAAACAAAAAAGACCACATGTGGAGAAGGCTCAAGGCAGGCCCCCAGAGGCTTTTTAAAGACCCCTGATGGGAGGTTCTTGATCTTGAATCTCCTGGTCCTGTTCCTGATTGGCCAGTTGAGGCCTCATGTCATCCATGATATAAATCTTATTAGCACTTGATGTAAGCTCTCATTAACATATAACTCCCTCCAACTGAACCCTTTGTTGTCTGAGAGAGGTCTTCACTTCAAATGACTGAGGGCGTCAGTCATTACACCTGGTATACTACCCACAGTTGGGTCAGACATGGTCTGACTTCAATTATCTCATATCCAAGATAACTTCCAATTCACATTATTCTATTGTACTATAGGTCAGGGTGCATTTGGAAACAGTCCAGTATCTTCAGTTGGTATAAGGTATGGTTGCTACAATACTGGCAGGCACTAGGCATTACAAAATATTACTTCAGGGTGATTATATTAAATTATGATTATAACACCCTGACTCTTCCCTTTTTTAGTTAAGTTAACCTATAAAGTTCTTTGGAGTTTGGAGCCACAGGATCTGAAGCAGCACCTCTTCCCATATATTTCCTCTTGAGCCATAAGATTATAACTGGAGCCCTGCTCATGCACTGAATGGCACTGGCTTTTTCATTAGTAGTGCTCCCATCTCAATTAAGAAATATCCTTTCCAGAGAGAAAGGATATCCTGGCATTTACCTTCTTACTCTTAGGCCTTTTAATCGTATTCTGTTTCACCTTCCATGTTAAGATTTTTAAATAGTTTGATTTCCAATATAATTATAGATTTTCTTGCTAATGTAGTGCTTCTTTTAGTCTCTGCCAGTTTTAATTTATTACTGATAATTTTAAATAGTTTAATTATTGACTTACATGGTTTTTATTGTATTTAATTGTCTGTTGTAATAGGGAGGCTAATACATTTTAGAAATAAATAATAAATATGTGAAGAACTGTTTGTTTTTACACACAGTTAAGAGGTTCTTCCAAGTACTCCCTAGTGAATGACAATGAAAAACTAGGTCTTTTCATTTGTGGCACATCATTTTAGCAATTTGCCAGCTATCAGTCGGTTAGGCCTACGTTGTGTTTACCCGACAAACAAAAGTATTATTTTCTCTAGTTTTTAATGATGCTTGACTTTATTGCTGTCTACTTATTTTGTCTTTTTTTTTAAAAAAAAAAATTAGTTTCACACGTTCAATATTTTAAAAATCCATTTGCCACTTCTGAGACCCTTATAGGGTTGCATTACTATAACTAAGAGAAAGGATAAAAATTTTAATAAACAAATAAAGGCAGTGGGATGGCCCACTGGCCCACTGCTGCTTTGCAGCATCAACTGTGTCTGACAGCTCATATGCTGCAATGTCAAGTCTTCAGATGAACCATCTCACTCTCCAGAGCTAAGAGGAAAGTGTGATAAAGGAGACATTTCCATTTTTATGCTCCATAAATAGAAATACGTTGCTTTCAGGGCTGCCAGAATAAGATATATGATGTCCTTGGTCATTCATTGTATCACTTGAAATGCTGAGGGTTGGGATTTCCTAAATCATACGTTAAGGGACTACACTGTTTCACTGACTTTCTAAAACAGGATTATTGTCTTGCCTGTTAAGATATGGACAGGGTGCCATGAATAAAGACAGGCAAGAACACAAACATAAAACTTGTATATACAATCAACGTTTTCCCTGACCTTGAGCTAGACAGACTATTATTACATCTTTGCTCTCCGATTAATTTGCTGGGGAAAAACAGAGCATGTCTCTGTTACAAAAATAAACTAATTGAAAATTAGTTTCATTCATTTTCCCCTATGACAGGAAATGTTGAAAAAATGCCAGGTATTAGTTGTTGGGGAAGCTTGATTAGTACCTAACTCAACAATATAAACCAGTTTGAAACCATTTAACAATCATGGTTACTGTGCCTTGGCTCAAATCTTCTGAATATTAATTATGTAAAGATTGTAAGAAGTAATTGTTACCAGTGCCAGCAATCTCAGAAATAAAATTTCTAGGATTTCTTTCTCTGAAAGATGAAACTGTTTAAATTAGTAGTATTTACAGAATGTAGTTAAATACATTTCCATCGAATCTAAGGGAGATAAATACAGCTGCCTTGGCATGAATTGCTTTGTACTAGATATCTGACATGTGGGATCAGTAGATGAGGGGGTTTCCTTGAACACTTTGGAAAATCAAGGTTCACAAAATAACATTCTGCATATAACAGAATCCCGTCTAGTAAGATGTTTCACCATCAATCAGCAGGCACCAAAACTTCACAGCTGCTCCTGCCTTAGTCCAACAGAAGAACTCTAGAACACATATTGGTTGCTTTCCTCCTCCCAAGTAAAGCGCAGGGAAGAAAGGCTTTTTACTGACAAGACATTACTGTGTCTTCTGTGCTATTAGCTCTACTTCTGGAATGCTGGAAATTACTTGTTGTATCCTCTGAATCTGCCACTTACACAAATGTGTAGGTTTTGCTGGGCAGTGTTCTTGAGGAACAGTTGGTACCTTCACATACTAAAGCCAGTGGTGGAGTTCTTTTACATTTTTGTTTGCAGTGGATGTGAAAGTGCAATTCTTTGCTGCTGGTAGTGGTTCTTCTTCTTCTTCTTCTTCTTCTTATTATTATTATTATTATTAACTTATATCTTACCTTTCTCCCAATATAGGAAATCAAGCTTCAGCTGGACGCAACAATGAAGACAGTAAATAAATGCCTGAGAATTAGAAGCTCATGGAAAACTAATAACATCAAGGTTTTCCTATTGTATTATTACTGGAGCTGACCTTCCCATAAAAGTTCCTTCTCACATAGGACTCACCAGGTGCACTGAATCCTCTGAATCTGCAACTGTGAACTATGTGGACCTGGAACTCATTTAGGCAACATTCATATTTCTTTTAGCTGTTCTGCCCAGCTATTTTAAAGGCAGAACATATATGTTTATAATATATGTTTATAGTATTTGTGATGAATTTTATGTAGCTGCCTGAGGCAGTTAATTTTGTAGTTTTTACAGTCTGAGTTTATCCTTGTTACTCATAAGTAACAAGGCCAAGAACATTATTTTTTAGAGTGGCTTACTTACATTTGGGGGATTTACTTCCATGTGAGGAATACAAATACTGTTTGCTAATCATTTCCAACAGGAAAGCACAATCTCCTTTGAGCCAAAAGCTAGCTTTGCATATATATATATATATATATATATATACACACACACACACACACACACACACACACACACATAGGAAAGCAAGGACCTCCAGGCTCACCCCAGAGTCCATTTGCCATCTATGGGTGGCTAGAATGGGAGAAAACTTCTATCTTCCCTCATTCTTGCTACAGGTCTCTCCTGGAAGCCTTTTCTCTGGCTCCTACAATGATAGTGAATCGTTGTGTGGGGGGAGGGACTCCCTCCTAGGCTGACTTGGGAAACATAGTGGTAGTATTCAAAGATATAGCCATGTTAGTCTGGAAAATCAGTATGCAAAGGGATCTTGTAGCATCTTTGAGACTAATGCCCAAAACAGATGGGCAGATGGGAGTGACTTCCGGCTGCTCTGGGTGCATGGTGCTTACACAATGCATGCCCCTGGAGTGCTTGGAAGCCGTCCCAGGGGCGCACTGGGGCAGTCTAAGGCAGCGCAAAACTGGCCCCAAAAGGAGGGGATCTTTTCTACTCCTATTTGGGCCACGGCAGGAGGTGCCCTCGGGGGCACAGCATGTGTTTGCTGGGGCCCTGGGGTGATCTGTGAGTCTGCTTTGGCCCTAACTGCAAGATTCAAGTTGGTAACATAATCTTTCCATAAACACAGACTGCTATATAGGTCTGTCTGTGGGCTTTCCACTCCACCATATGCATCTGAGGAAGTAGGCTCAAATCTACAAAAGCTTATGCTACCAATTTCTAACTTTCAATTAGTCTCAACAGTGCTGCAAGATCCCTGCAAGATATCTTTGGGAAGCATAAGTTTATCTCCAGTTTAGCTGGGGCAGGGTAGGCTAAAAAGTGCTTTCTACAGAGTTCATCTAGCACTCAGGCTTCAACTGTCTTCCCATTCTCCCACACTTTTGTTCAGATTTATATGATTCATTATTTTCCATTTGTATGGGCTGGATGGGGGGGGGGATGCAGGGCCTAATTGTCCATCATGTAGGCATTTGGAAATCTCAAGACACTTCGGAAGTGTAGGGAAACAGGATTACATGCAGCATTGCCTCCCTCCCAGGTGGCAAGAAAGACACACACTGGGTTTGGGATTTCCTACATATAACTGAAAGATAATCCTAGCAGGCGAGATCAGGTTTGCATAAGGCAACAGAATCCCTGGATCCAGCACCCGTGCGAGGCCAACACTGTACAGCTGTAAATAATAAACTAGTGGCCTTTTAAAAATTCCCACTCTTATCTGTTTGTATGGTATTTGCCTTTGCTCCGTGAACCCATACTGGCATCTGACCAGCAGACCAGCAAGACAGGAATGGGGCAAAGCCCTAGCTAGTAACATGATCAGTTGGGGAAATTGGGGAACTGTAGTCTATTACTTATTTTATTAGTAAATGTTTTCAGGGATGTCTTGAATGCAGACGAAGAAAATGGCAATGGTCAATGAGAGTATGATAAGAAATAAGAGGCATACCTCAGGAAACAGAGACATAAGGATCAAAGCACTTGACTACAGATGCCACAAGGCAATAGTACTGTACAAGCACAGAAGTTGCTAGGCATTATGGGGCCATGGGCCATGATGACAGATGCCAACACTGGATAGCAGCCATATGAGGGGGTATCCAAAAGTTTTAATGATCACCTTTTTAAAATTTGACAGAAAGTTTGTTTTGATTTGTAGTTGTTAACTTACACCTTTTTAAAAATTTGACAGAAGGACAGGTTGCTTACCTGTAACAGTATTTCTTCGAGTGGTCTTCTGCGAATACATACAAATGGGTTTTACTGCGCATGCGCAGTGCAGCTCGGAAACTTCTGGAATCGCTAGGCAGATCTTGAATTGCAACTTTTTGGCGGTAGCTCCGCCCACCCCTATATAAGCCCCGTTCCCGCTCTTTCCTCTCAGTTCCATACTTTTTTCGCCGCAAACAGCGACCAAGGAGCACCAATCAGCGGGACACTGAGGGGAGGATGGGCAGGATTTGTATGTATTCGCAGAAGACCACTCGAAGAAATACTGTTACAGGTAAGCAACCTGTCCTTCTTCTTCGTGGTCTCTGCGAATCATACAAATGGGTAGTATACCAAGCTAAATAATGGCGGAGGGAGTGTCCAGAGAGCCATATCAGTAAATCATAACAATTTATTGAACAAGTCAACCAGCTGGAAAATTGTACCAAGATCAACATAAGTGAATAGTTGAGATTCCCTCCACAACACATTGCATGTTCTGAATTCAATTGTTGTATCCAAATCATTGTAAAGACAATAAAGAACGTCATTTGAATAACCTGAGTGGTCATTGAGTACACAGTGAACCCTGAAACGAATTCAATGGCTAATGCACATATATACATGTAGGCATCAAGGCACACCTATGGCATAAAATATGTATCTATTTAACCTCAGGTAACAGATCATAGAAGTTAAGATGCGACATCATTAGCATCATAAGCAGTGCAATAACCTGACCATTACCTGTATTGGAGGTCATAACATTCATATATACACCCTTCAAGCATACAGAAACACGGCTTAGGCAACATCATAAGTGCAAACAATAAGAGGTATGGCATACCCGTAGTACCTTGATAGTAAACAACATAACACAATGCTTGTTTGAATACAGTACAATAATCAAATAACCTGAGCAACGGGAAGAACAGTGGACCCCATCAGTGTAACCCCGAAACCAACACTGCCCTTCCAAAAGCTGCATCCCGTCTGGTTCTCGTGTCCAGCCTGTAATGTTTTACAAATGTCAAAGGCTGAGACCAGACTGCAGCTTTACATACATCCTCCAACGCCACACCAGCTAGAAAAGCGGAGGATGTAGCTACCGCCCTTGTTGCATGCGCTCTGACCCTGGCCGGAGGAGCTTTGCCCGCTATCTCATAGCAGAGCTGTATGGTACCGACTACCCATTTCGAAAATCTCTGTGTCGAAACCGGCAAGCCCTTTTTCGGTCCCGAATAACATTGGAACAGTCTGTCCGACCTGCTACAGTCTTTAGTCCTGTCCAAATAAAAGGCCAGGGCTCTGCGCACATCCAGAGAGTGAAGTCGGCGTTCGGTTTCGGTAGTCGGGTTCGAGGCCAGGGTCAGGAGCACAATGTCCTGACACATATGGAAGGAAGAGACCACCTTAGGCAGAAAGGAGATGTCAGTACGGAGTATCACCCTATCGGGGTGGAACCTAATGAAAGGTTGGTCTCTTCTTAAGGCACACAGTTCACCCACCCGTCTGGCCGAAGTAATTGTGACCAGAAAGCCAGTCTTCCAGGCAACCAGCCTCAGGTCCGAAGTTGCCATGGGTTCGAAAGGTTTCAGCATTAACGAACCCAAAACAACATCAAGGCTCCAGGCCGGAACTGGGGCAGAAACTGGAGGGTAAAGGTTGTTAATCCCCTTAATAAAACTTTTAACTAATGGTTCTTTGAAAAAGGAAGGTTTACCCTCAAAATAATAGTGGGCACAGATGGCAGACAAATAGCATTTGATAGAACTGAGCCCCAAACCCTTTTCCACAAGGGTCATCAGGAACTCCAAAACTATAGGGGTCGACACCTGGGAGGGAGGCACCCCTCTAGATTCGAGGAATTCAGCAAACTTCCCCCACTTGGTACGATACGACTTCTTCGTAGTTGGTTTGTGGGCCGCCAATATGACCCTACGGATTGGAGACGGGACGTCATCTAAGCTCCGATTCTCCAGGCCACCAGAGGAAGGTTGTCCACATCGGGATGCCGAATCCGGCCGCGGTGGAGTGTGAGCAGGTCCGGTCTGTGTTCCAGGCGGAGGTACGTCCAATTCGACAGGTGTAGCAATGAAGGCAGCCACGGCTGTCTCGGCCACCAAGGGGTTACCAGGATTGCGTTGCTCCTGTCCCGCATCATTTTCGCCACTACCCTCGAGATCAACGGAAACGGAGGGAAGGCGTACAGGAAGGCGTCTGCCCACTCGAACTGGAAGGCATCTCCTAGGGAGGTCCGAGCCTTGAACCGGGAGCAAAACCGTCGACAGTGGGTGTTCTCTCGGGATGCAAAGAGATCTACGTCTGGCGTTCCCCATCTGCGGAATAGGGCCACCACGGCTTCCGGATGGAGTCTCCATTCGTGGCAGGATGTGGCCGACCTGCTGAGTTGGTCTGCTAACGTATTCTCCTCTCCGGGTAAATGTATGGCTTGTAGGGCGATCTTCCTCTGTACGCACCAGTCCCAAACTTCCAAGGTCAACGTCAGGAGGCTTGGGGATCTCGTACCTCCCTGCTTGTTGACATAATACATGACAGTGGTGTTGTCTGTCAATAGGAGGACCACTTTGCCCGTCAGAACTGGTTCGAATGCCCTCAAAGCCTTCTGAACTGCGAGCATCTCCAGGATGTTTATGTGAAGACGCTTCTGGGACTCTGTCCATTTGCTCCTGACCATTAGGTCCTTGGTGTGAGCACCCCATCCTTCCAGGGAAGCATCCGTAGTTAGGGTAATTTGTGGTTGCGGTCGGAAAAAGTCCATATCGGAACAAACGTTGTCTGAGTCTAACCACCAAAGAAGGGTGTTTGAAACCGACCTTGGTATCGATAGCCATTTGTTGGCGTGGTCTCGCGCAGGGTTGAACACCGAGAGAAACCATGACTGCAGTGGTTGAAGCCGAAGCCTCGCCATCGGGGTGACGAATGTTGTGGACGCCATGTGTCCGAGAGCTATTTGGACCTCTTGAGCCCGAACTCTTCTCCTTGCCATACAAGCGCGAACGGCTAGTGTCAAGGCCTGGAATCGATCCTGAGGGAGATACGCCCGACAAGTTACTGAGTCGAGCATGGCCCTGATGAACCGAATTCGTTTCACTGGAGTTAGGGACGACTTTTCCCAATTTATCACTAGTCCCAAAGATTGCATCAGTTCGAGAGCGAACTCGACATCGCTCCTCAGTTGGTCTCGCGAAAACGCAACGAAGAGCCAGTCGTCTAGGTAAGGGAATAAGCGTATCCCTTTTTGATGCAGGTATGCGACCACTGGTGCCATGCACTTCGTAAACACCCGAGGCGCCGAGCAGAGACCGAATGGAAGGACGTTGTATTGGAACACCCGGTGTCCTATCGCAAAAGCCAGGAATCTTCTGTGATCCCTCCGGATTGCGACGTGGAAATAGGCGTCCTTCAGGTCCACTGTGGCAAACCACATGCCCTGGGACAAGAGAGGTAAGATAGAGTTTAGGGTCACCATACGAAACTTGCGGTATACCAAATGTCTGTTCAGGGATCGGAGGTCCAGGATGGGCCGCAATGAACCATCCGGTTTCGGAACCGTAAAGTAACGTGAAAAGAAACAGTGAGACAAATTCTCTTCCTTAACCGGGGAAATCGCCCCCTTAAAAAGCAGAGTGCGTACTTCGTCGAGGAGGGTAGGTGAGGGTTGGGTGGGGGTGAAGTGGCCCGTCGAGGGCCAATCCTTGAATTCGAGGGCATAGCCCCTATTCAAAATGTCCAAGACCCAGGCGTCCGATGAAATTTGCGCCCAGGTGTCCTGAAAAGGTAGAAGAAGGTTGAAAAACTGAAGGGGACGGACGACGGAGCACGCAAGAGCCCTTCAGGACTTCTTTCTAGGAGGCTCCGGGTCCTGCTTCCGAAATTGCTTTCGGTACCGGGAGAAAGGCTGTCAACGCCCTGAGGACGAGGATGAATGAGATGGGTACCTCTGTCTCGATTGCTCACCGGATTGGAATTGCTGGTCTTGATAGGAGCGGCGGTATGTGGAATAGGGCGGACGGTAGAATCCAAAGCGACGCCGATAGGACGACTGTGGCGCCGAGGACATGCCATGCTTACGCGCCGCCGATTTCATGCGGTACTTGAAATTTAATTTATCGTCTGTCTCCTTATGAAACAGACCCGCGTCATCATAGGGCATGTCCTCAATGGCTGAATGAGCGCTTTGGTTCAGGTCCGAGGCGCGGAGCCACGCGTGGCGTCGAAGGGCTATGGACGCCGCCATGGCTTTAGCTGAGCAATCAGCGGAGTTCCTCGAAGCCGTGATCAGCCAGCTGCCTATAGAATGCGCCTCATCCCTTAGCTCCGTAGCTAACTTATTATTCTCTGCCGGAACATCGGGGAGTACCGTGGACATCCGTTCCATCAGGTACTGAATATACGCCCCCATGCAAGCGTTATAATTGGCGACCTTCAGCCCTAAGACTGAGGCCGCGTAAGCCTTCTTGGCTAAGGCATCGATCTTCTTAGCCTCTCTGTCCGACGGTGAAGTCGAAGTCTTGGGGGTGAATGTGTGTTGTGCCCCTTCAACAATTGCCGAATTCTGCCGAGGGTGGGAGCGTAGCCATACGGCCTCAGACGGCGTAATCCGATAGAGGGACTCTATCTTCCGGGCTTGGAAGCCTCCCAGGACCGACGAACTATTTTGTCCAACGATGGCAAAAACGGGATGGACGGCGGAGTCGGCACCTTACCCTGGATTCTCTTCTCGATTGGATCGGAAGCATCATCGTCCAAGTGGGCCACCTCGATCTCAAGGGCCCTTCCCATCCGGATTACGTGCTCAGTAAAGGAGCGGACATCATCGGTCGGGGAGGACGCACCAGGGACATAGAGGTCCTGAGGAGAACCTGCAGCCTCGATTTCGGAGTCCCGGGAACGAGGAGAAATCGGAGGGTTCGAATCCAGGGATTCTGAATCTGAATCCGACGGAACTCGATGAACCAAAACCACCGGAGATGGAGACCGCGACGGACGTTGAAGGGCGGCCGTCTGGGTTGACGTCGTGGCATGTCTAGGCTCCTCGACGTGGTGCACCTGAGCCACGGTCGTCTGTAGACACCCCTGCGGTTCGGCCAGCGCACGCTCTCTTGGGACCGGGATATAATACGTGTCCGTCTCGCTGTCGTAGACGTACCTGGGTTTCCCACGGACTGGTTGTTTAGCCGGGGACCCCTCAGGCATGGGTGTCGGAGACCTTCTAAGCTCCCGTCGAGGAGAAGGCAATAGGGGAAGCTCAAGCTCCTCCGAATGATCTGAGAGAACCTCAATCTGAAGTTCCTCCACCGAAAGGGCCTGTTCCGCCATGGGCACGGCCCGTGACACCGACACACCAGTTTCCACATCCTTCGGTACCGAAGCGGCCCGTTTCGAAACCGGGGAAGTCACTGAAGCCACTTTCGCGGGTTCATCAGGAGCCGGAGTCTCCATCCGTGGCTTCTTGGATCCGTGATATCTGGACTTAGAGTCCTTCGCCTCCGAATGCTTCCGTTTCGGGGCTTTCGAATGCTTCTTACGCCTCTCTCCCTCCGATTTGGAGGCCTTCTCGGAACTCATCCGGTCCGCAGACTCCTTACGCGGTACGGACGCCTCCTTTCCTCCCGTGGATACCGGGGAACGTACCATGGATGCAGTCGAGGGAGTGGCGGTCGAACCCGAGACCTTCGGGGGAGCCGACTTAGCCGTAACTTTCGGAGTTACTTTGTCTGCCGAGGTAGATTTACTCGCAGACGGTGGTTTGGAGCCCGACGGGAGAACCTCCTGCGGTTGAAGAGCTTGTGAAAACAGCGCGGCCTGCAACCTTGCCGCGCGATTCTTCCGCGCCTGCAGCGTCATGAGCTGGCACTGCGGGCAAGACCTGGGGTTGTGACCTTCCCCAAGGCACAAAAGGCACGTGGAATGAGTGTCCTTTTCGGGGATTTTTCCCCCGCAAGTGTCACAGCTCTTGAATGGAGGAGCCATGTCGCCCAGAGGCCTGGACACGCTCGACGGACCGCGAAGACTCACGGAAGGAGAATAGTCAAACAGTCCAAGGTCAACACCGAAGAATATCAAATCTGAAGCCGAGGATTAATCCGAAGAGTGGTCAAAAAACAGTCCGTAGTCGAAATATACCAAAAGAGTTCAGAGCGAATACCAGCGAAGTTCCCTATGCTGCTAACGCGGCGGAAAAAAGGAACTGAGAGGAAAGAGCGGGAACGGGGCTTATATAGGGGTGGGCGGAGCTACCGCCAAAAAGTTGCAATTCAAGATCTGCCTAGCGATTCCAGAAGTTTCCGAGCTGCACTGCGCATGCGCAGTAAAACCCATCTGTATGATTCGCAGAGACCACGAAGAAGAAAGTTTGTTTTGATTTGTAGTTGTTAATTTATTCCTGTGTAGTCACTATCTAGATTTATACATTTTCCCCAGAGTATTTTGACTCTCCAAATACCTGACATTGTAGAAGCCTGCAGATCAATATGCCATAATAACTTCCAGGTGATAATTATTACTTTACGATATCCCCTCTGCAGACTTCTACAATATCAGGTATATCAAGATACGCTGGGAAAAATGTATAAATCCAGATAGTGACTACATAGAGATAACTACTGTACAAATCAAAACAAATTTTCTGTCAATTTTTTTTAAAAAGGTGATCATTAAAACTTTTGGATACCCCTTATATATCCATTACTGCTGGTAAGGATTTTAATCATCTAAGGTACCGTATATAGACTATAAGTCAACCTCATGTATAAGTCAAGGGCAATTTTGGGGGCCAAAATTATAGATTTTGCTATGACCCATGGATAAGTCGAGGGTAAAATTTAGGAGCATACAGCAAGGAATATAAAGGATGAAGCAAAGCAAAATAATGTCAAATAACTTCCAAAAATCCATCAGACATACCTCTTTGTGCTTATTCTTAAAACTGGATGGATGAAAGAGTAAAGGGGGTCAGTGATTCCAGGACAGATTATACTCTTGCTTTTCACCAGGAAACAGTTCCTTCTTTTAAATACTTACATTGACCCGTGGATAAGTCGACTCAGGTTTTTTTGGGTCAATTTTTTGACCTAAATTTCTAGACTTATACATGAGTATACACAGTAAATGGTCAGGAACAGCAATCTGGGTTTATTGCTTAAGAACACTGTAGCAGTAAAGGTGCAAAGAATGAAACAGTATAATTCCTCACTGAACTGGGACCAGTTACGCTTATGCAGTTTATTCATTTCTGTGCACATTTCATAGGCCAAATGTCATTAACAACTATGAGTATTTCTAGAATTTAATAAAGATACAGAAATCTATTATTATTATTATTCTAATGTGACAGCACATATTCTTTCAAAAATTACAGTACCACTCTGTTCACACAGACAAGCTGCAAATATTCCTCCTGAAAGAAAGAGAATGTGTGAACAACCATTGGTGCTGGGTCCCCTATACATCAATTCTGTGTTTTCAGCTGAACTTTAAAGGAACTATCCAATTGAAATTATTTTGGTTTCAGCACCTGGATTAACTCCTTTAAACTTCAGACAAAAACTGAGAACAGATTCACTGCCCCAATAACTGGCCATCACTGATTGGAAGAACTTCCATTTGTTTGACTGCCAGACTGAAAAAAATCCATATGCACCATAAAACTGAAGAATACTGTGAGCTGTCCATATGTTTAAAGTACATGACAGATTTCTTTGAAATCTGTTTCTTCCAGTTAAAGAAACTGTTCCACAGATTCAGCAACAAAAGGGAACACAGTAAGTAACAAATCAAAAAATAATTTATTTCACATGGAAAACACAGGCACATGTTCTGAGTTTGTACAAAAGCAGAGTAAATTGGAAGTACTAAGCTTGGCAAAAATGTGTGTACAGGAACAAGCAACTACTGCACGCTCAGTACTTCCCAGCTATTCATATATATGCTGCTCATGCCAAAGTTTATATACGTCAAAGCTCATATATCGTGCACATTGTGATGGCAGATTTATGCACTGTGATGACTTTGAATCAATTCAAGGTTAACAACTGGGTGAGTGTAGACAAATGCCAATGAGTGGCAGGTGCATTATCTGTATTTGGCTCACTATGCATACCAGCAACTGTAATGTTCAAGTTGTATCCTGCTGCATGTTTAATGAGTGCCATGTCTAGTTGTAGAAATGCATTGATTAGGAGACACTGATAAAACAGCTGAGCATATAAAAATACAGTTAAGGTAAACAGGTATTGTTAAATATCATTTCAAAATCATCAGTTTTCTAGTCTGCTGAGTGCTAGAATGGGGAACCTTTTTGGTGCAAGGATTTCCCAGGGAGCCTGCCCTAAAAGTCACAGTAGAGGCAATTATGGTGCACCCACTGTTGGGAAGAAAAGAGAAGACAAACAATGTGGGAACTGGAGGGGATGAGTTATCCTAGCAAAACAGGAATTGGAAAAGTTATGTTTTTTCAGACTACAGCTCCCCAACCCCTGCAGTTATCATGGCCAGCCTGGCTAAGGGATGCTGAGAGCTGTAGTCCAAAAAGTAACTTTTGAAAGCATATGAGGTAAAAATTATTTGAGTACACGCTATCTGCTCTCAAAACAAATGTGTCAGAATAGAGAAAATTGTTTCCTTCATATTCTGCAAGGCATGTCTGTGTTCATTCAGAATCAAGCCACTGCTTAAGTGCCTCTCATCTGTTTCATTCTGCTTTTTTATTAGGCTATAGTAACCAAATATATTTTTCAGCCAGGAGCACACTACAGCAACACCTGGCCTTCAGAAGCTACAAATGGGGCTTGGCTGTAGAAAGCCAAAGGTTCAGGATAATTCATAGGGAAAATGCAAGGGAACACACAGAAAAAGGGAGAGAGCTCAATGTGCCTTCCAATCCCAAAGTGCTATACCCCTATTTATATCAGACCTTTGAATAATCTGAATTTAGGGCACCTGCAACCAGCTCTGGTCTATGGAACATTCCATTATGAATGGTTGTGGATTTATAATGGAATGACATGGATGGTTTTTATAATCAAAAAACACACTGACCTTAACACTACACAGGTGGAGCAGCATAATGACTCGCCAATTGTAAGTGCATCAATTCCTGGGGAAAAGTTCAATGAGGTTAACTCAGTATGTATCCCAAAGTGACATATAAACACAGAGACATATATTTATATTTATGTATAAAGGGTATACCTCAGTTAACAAAGTAGATGTGTTCCTGGGCATTACTTCTTTAACAGGAAATTTGGAACCAGAGATAGAAATAACAAGGAGAAAAAATAGGGAAAGGTTCCTGCACCACAAAAAGGAAGAGCAGTTCAACATTTTTAGCAAACATTTTATCCAAAACTAACAACATACACATGTGAAATGAGAACCAGGTGGGTAAGTCATTTTCTTAAATAAATAAAAACAATTTGAACCTTCTAGACACCACTTGAAAGCTTCTTTCAAAATAAATCAAGAATTATTTTAGCTTTCACCAGCCTCAGCTTTGCTTATGATTTCCTTTTTGATAGCCAGAGGCAGAGATCAATGCTTATTTAAAATGCTGGGGGTAGCTGGTGAGACATCTGCTTCCCGCTCACCCCTTTTCTCTTTGTTTTACTGTCCACACATGCGCATTAAGAGATTCTGGAGGCAGCAGCTGCTTACCTTACTTATGGTAGGCAGGCACACATGACTAAAATAGGATTGCCTAAAGCAGAGCCTTGCTCTTTCAAAGCTCAAGCTTTATTGCATATTTTCAAGCTGTGGATGCTTGGATCCATGGATAAAAAAAATCTGTGGATAAGGACTATATTACAATATTTGATTATCCTAATGCATAACCTATACTCAGGACAAGAAGCCACTGTTAAGACAGAATATAAAGAAACAGAGTGATTCCCAGTTGGCAAGGGGGTCAAGCAAGGCTGCATTTTATCACCCTATTTCTTTAACTTGTATTGTGAATGTATCATACACAAGGCTAGATTTGACTCTAAGGACGAAGGTGTGAAAACTGGAGGAATATCAACCATTTCAGATATGCAGGTGACACCATAATACGGTGGTTCTCAACCTTCCTAATGCTGTGACCCTTTAATACAGTTCCTCATGCTGTGGTGACCCCCAACCGTAAAATTGCGGTGTCTCGGTTCCTAAGACCATCGGGAATTGTGATTTCTGATGGTCTTAGGTGACCCCTGTGGAAGAGTCATTCGATCCCCCCAAGAGGTCACAACTCACAGGTTAAGAACTGCTGTACTAGAAAAAAATACCAAAGACTTGGAACAATTATTGAAGAAAGTCAAGGAAACATGTGCAAAGAGAGATTTACAGCTGAACATTAAGATAATAAAAATATCTGCATGTGTCATTATTTTAAAGTAGGCAATAAAGACACTGAGAAAGTCAATGATTTCCTATACCTTGGCAGAGTCGTTAATCAAAATGAAGAGTGCAGTCAAGAAATCAGAAAAGCAGTTGTACATGAAAGGGCAGTCACAAAGGAACTGAACAAGATCCTCAATATCACTGACTACAAAAGCAATAGCAACAGCATTTATAATTCTATACTGCTTCATAGTGAATTTACCACTCTCTATGCAGTTTACAATTTGTAAGCCAATTGCTCCCAACAAGCTGGATACTCATTTTACTGACCCATGAAAAGATGGAAGGCTGAGTCAGCCTGGAGCCTCTGGAATCAAACTCACAATGTTGTGGCTGCAGCACTGGCATTTAACTACTGCACCCCCAGAGCTCCCTAAAGCCAAGATTGTCCATGTTATTTCCAATTTCTATGCATGGTTGTGAAAGCTGGACAATGAAGAAAGCTGATAACAACAGAATCAACTAATTTGAAACGTGCTAGAGGAGTGTTCTGCTGATACCATGGGCTGCTAAAAAGACAAATAAATTGGCCCTAGAGCAAATCATACCTGAACACTCCCTAGAAGACAAGATGAGTGAACAGACTGTTGTTCTTTGCCCTTATCATGAAAACACATGAATTGCTAGAAAAGACAATAATATTTGATAAGGTAGAAGGCAGTAGAAAAGACGAAGACTGCATTACAGGTGGATACACTCAGTCAAAGAAGCTAGGCCTGGTTTTGCAAAACCTGAACAGGGCTATAGATTTTTGTGGGTTTTTCAGCCTATATGGCCATGTTCTAGAAGAGTTTATTCCTGATGTTTTGCCAGCATCTGTGGCTGGCATCTTCAGGGATATTGTTCTGTTGCTAATGTCAGGCCTCAGTGTGGGAGGACATGCCAGAATTAATATTAATGCAGACTAGTACAGAATTACAAGGAGACAGCATGGCATAGTGGTTTGAATATTGAACTAAGACTCTGGCCCCATGATTTTGGGTAAGTCACACACACTCAGTCTCAGAAAACTCCATAATAGGTTCACCTTAGGGTCCCATTGGACTATGACTCTGGAGATAAGGGTTCGAATCCCTGCTGATCCATGAAACCCACTGGGCAACTTTAGGCAAGTTACACTCTCTCAGCCTCAGAGGAGGGCAGAGCAATGGCAAACCCCCTCTGAGAAACTTGCCAAGAAAACCCCATGATAGGATAGCCTTAGGGTCACCATAGATTTACACCTTTAGAGGTATCAGAATTTACACCTTTAGAGGATGCTGAAGATGCATTTATGTCTCCTTTCTAGCCTTTCATTGATACACACAACATTCACTGACCTCTGAGTCAACCTCTGATTTCCTTCTTTTCTCCCAGGACCTGAACCTGGACTAGAAAGGGTCATGTTTTATTTGAGTTTGACATTAGGACAAATATAGTTCTATCAACCTCTTTACTTTGCCTAGCAACTGCTCTGGTTCTTGACGGAGAGAAAGTCAAGCCAGCTCCAACAGGCCTTGTCTGAAAAGAAGAAGAGCCCTCCCTCCAATCCATCTGCCATGGTCCAGGCTTCTGAGGGAGAGACGATCTGCTGGACTTTTCTACTTCCCTACTGCCATTCCTTTCACCTTTTGTGTCGTCTTTTTAGATTGTAAGCCTGAGGACAGGGAAATGTCTAATTAACAAATTGTAAGCCGCTCTGATAGCCTTGGCTGAAGAGCGGTGTATAAATAAATAAATAAATAAATAATTATTATTATTGGTAGGAAACTTGAAGGTACACAACAACAACATCAACATGTTTTTATACTCAATTATATGCAAAAAGCATTGTTGTCATTTCTGACTTATGCTGACCCAAGGCACCCCTATTATGGGTTTCCTTAAACCAGATCTGTTCAGATGGCTTCCTTCCTCTTAGACTGGGAGCATGCAATTTACCCAAAGTCACCCAGTGGGTTTGGATGGCTGAGTAGGGATTTGAACTCTGCTCTCCAGAGTCGTACCACATTACCACACTACACTCTTTGGGCCTTATCACATGGAGGCACTTATGCTGCCAAAACGTTGCTGAACTGTTGCAGAGGCATGAAGGTGGGACTATCCGTCGTGCTTCTAAAACGTAATTGAGGCTTCATGCTTCCTTTCTGTTGACAAAGCATTCGTGGGAAACTATTTTTTTTAATAACAGGATATCCCGTTATTTTTTAAAAAAGGCTTCCTGCGAATGTTTCATTGGTGGAAGGAAAGTGGGAAGCCTCAATTACGTTTTAGTAGGACGACAGATGATCCCACCTTCACGCTTCTGCAACAGTTCGGCAATGTTTTGGCAATGTTTTACCCACGTAAGTGCCTCCGTCTGATAAGGTCCTTATAGTGCAGCTATTCCACTTTAACTGCTCTGCCTGCTGTTTCATTCTGAAGCTTGTAGTTCAATGAGGCCTAAGAGATCTCTAGCTTAGAGAGCTCCATCTTAAACTGCAAGTCTAAGAATGTAACAGGAGGCAGCCAGAACAGTTAAAGTGGAATAGCAGTGCTATAACAGAGTGTAGTGTGGTAATCTAGGTAGTCTTAACACTCAAATCACTACACCACACTAGCTCTCTTTGCAAAAAGCATAAATTTTATTTTTCCTATATGGAAGAAGGAGCAGTCATAAATAAAGCAGTGCTTACACACTGATTATATTTTCTTTATTATCCAAATAGGAACATTGCAAAAGAAGAACTTTTTTTTATACACATATCCTCAGCTCGAATAGGAGCCGCATACACCCCGACACCGAGGAACAGGTAGTCCCTGGTGATGTTTTTAAGCATGTTATATTATACATCAACCACAGTTGCTCTGAGTGTGTTTGTAAGCCTGAGGACTAGGCAATGGCAAATTAAGGATTTGTACATCACCCTAGGGAACTTTTTCACTGAAGGGTGAGGTATAACTACAATAAATAAATAAGTTTGTTTACACATAGAAACGCACAGACACAAGCATATACAGCAAGTCTAACTAACGTGCAAATATTTCCAGGGTAGAGAATTACGTTTTCCAAACTCTGCATTGAACAGGGGAAAGGATCTCAACTTTCCCGACCTCTTCAGTTTTCCTCATCCCCCAAATCATAGTCATCTTCCTCATCACCATTACCAGCAGGCTACGAATAAGCAGCATAACATTTGCGGGACAGGAGCAGCCTTGGTTAGTACTTGGATGGGAGACTGTCAATGCATACCATGTGCTTATGTTTACTGGCTATATTTCATAGCAAAGAATAGCTAAAACTACCTCTGAGTATTCCCCATCTAAGAAAACCCTCTGAAATTCATGGTATCGCAGTAAGTTGCCAGGCAACTTGAAGGTTCAAGGCGGCTATGAAAATCAGCTATTCATGTTTTTAGTTACAACTCCAAATACTATATTTATATCCATCTTCCCTTGGCCAACCTGTTTGTTTTGATCAACAGAAGTTGTTTTAGATTTGTATGTGTATAAGAACTGACCAGAACAGACATCAAAAAAGCAAATTTTTCTGGATTAGAACTCTGAATTTATTTAAACTGGAATTTAAACTGGAAAACGTCTATAAAGCTTATAAAGTCCTTGTGTTGGAAGAGATGGGCAGACATTCAGCATTGTTGACAGAGAAATCATTGGTTAACTTTTTTTAAAAAAAAAGTATGAAACTTTTTTTACTTTACGTGAAGAAGTAAGATTATGCTTGCAGTATGGGATGCCTGTAGATTTATACATATTTGGAATACTAGAACAGAAGTGTGTTTGCAGTAGAAAAGTAAGGGAAAGTGGTGTGGCTATAGTCCATAAAAACAACCTAACCTTGATCAGGAAACCTGTCCGGAAAACAATCCACATCGAGTGCATGTACCTCAGCTTGAAGTCCAGGGATAGCTTGGGAATTCTGTTAGTCTACCGGCCACCCCGTTGTCTAGCAGACTCCCTATCCGAGCTGACTCAGCTGGTCGCTGAGTTGTTGTTGGAGACACCCAGACTTTTGGTCTTGGGTGACTTCAACATCCCTCTCGAGACCAGCCCTTCTGATCTATCTGGAGCAGCTCGGGAGTTCATGGATACCATGACAGACATGAACCTATTCCAATTGGTCAACGAGCCGACTCATTGTGCTGGTCATACACTCGATGGGATTTTTAGTACGGAACAGCAACATCCGTGGGCAGAGGTAACTAAAACCTCTGCCTTGTCATGGACGGACCATTTCCTGATCAAGCTGGAGCTAAAAGCCACTATCCGTTCCCCCGGGGGTGGCGGACCCATTAGATCGGTCTGCCCTCGAAGGCTGATGGAACCAATCGGTTTCCAGAAGGCCTTAGAGGGTTTAATGGTTGGCAGTGCCAGTGATCCCGTTGAAGCCTTGGTCACCACCTGGAACACCGATCTTCCCAAGGCTCTCGACGCGATTGCCCCCGAGCGTCCTCTCCAGCCCGCTCCTAACCGTAAGCCCTGGTTTACAGAGGAACTTAGGGAGATGAAGCGGGTTGGACGACGACTAGAGCGCAAGTGGCGGAAAACTCGACTCCTATCCGACAGAACTCGCCATAGGCAGCATCTTCGCGCCTATCGGGAGGCTTTGCGTGCAGCGCGAAGAGCCTTCTGCTCTGCACGCATTGCGTCTGCAGAGTCCCGCCCAGCAGAGCTATTTAGGGTGGTGGGGGAGCTAACACAGGTCCCTCCTGTGTCAAATCCCCTACTTGACCCTACGACGGCCTGCTGTGACGCGTTTAATACCTACTTTGCAGATAAAATCTCTCGGATAAGGGCCGACTTAGATGTCAATTTTCCACCAGAACCAATAGATGAGGCGTCCAACAACTCCGTTGATGTCATTTTGCTGGATGAGTTCCAACCTGTGAGTACCGATGACGTGGACAAGCTTCTTGGAAGTATGAAAAAGACGACCTGCTCCCTCGATCCCTGTCCATCTTGGCTGGTCGTCCAGGGAGGGGACACACTGAGGGTATTCCTTCGGGATACAATCAATGCGTCCCTCAGAGAAGGCTGTTTACCATCCTGTCTGAAGGAGGCAGCTGTTAAGCCCCTCCTGAAGAAGCCTTCTCTTGACTCCCTGGACAGGAAAAACTATAGACCAGTGTCCTTGCTCCCTTTTTTGAGCAAGGTGATCGAGAGAGCAGTTGCCTCTCAGCTTCAGGTTGTCTTGGATGAAACCGATTATCTCGATCCATTTCAAACCGGCTTCAGGACAGGACATGGAGTGGAGACTGCCATGGTCGCTCTGACCGATGACCTCCGCCTGAGTATCGACAGGGGTAGTGTGACCCTGCTGGTGCTCTTGGATCTCTCGGCGGCTGAGGGAGTTGGGGATCGGTGGCACCGCACTCCGGTGGCTCCGGTCCTTTCTCTCTGGGAGATCTCAAAGGGTGAGGCTCGGAGACAGTTGCTCCTCCAAGATTGAGCTTAACTGCGGCGTCCCTCAGGGCGCCATTCTGTCCCCGATGCTATTTAATGTCTACATGAAGCTGCTGGGTGAGATCATTCGGAGGCATGGAGCTCAGTGTCTTCAGTATGCTGATGACACTCAGATATACCTCTCCATGACCAGATCGTCGGTTCGGACTTCAGATGGCGTCTCTCCTCTTAATGACTGCCTTGCAGCGGTAATGGATTGGATGAGGAAAAACAGGCTGAAACTCAATCCAGACAAAACGGAGGTACTAGCTGTTACAGGCCCGAAACCAGGTTTGGGAATACATCTTCCGGTCCTAGATGGAGTCACACTCTCCTCGAAGGACCCTGTTTGCAGTCTGGGGGTGCTCCTTGACTCGTCGCTTCACATGACTAGTCAGGTGAATGCGGTAGTTAGGAGTGCCTGTTATCAGCTTCGGCTGATACGCCAGCTGCGCCCCTACCTGGATCAGAGGGACCTGGAAACAGTGGTGCACGCTTTGGTAATCTCATGCTTGGATTTCTGTAACGCGCTCTACATGGGGCTACCCTTGTGCCTAACCCGGAAACTCCAACTAGTTCAAAATATGGCAGCCAGGCTTGTTAGCGGTACACCTAGGAGAGAGCACATTACACCTGTGCTTAAAGCTCTCCACTGGCTGCCGATTAGTTTCCGGGCGCAGTACAAGGTGTTGGTTTTAACCTTTAAAGCCCTACATGGCTTGGGTCCATCTTATCTCAGGGACCGCCTCTCCCCATATGAACCCCCCCCCCCCGCACGCTTCGGTCCTCTGGGAGAAATCTGTTGCAGCCCATGAAGACTAGGTTAGCGCAGACCTCCCAGAGGGCCTTTTCTGCTTCTGCTCCCAGGCTATGGAATGGCCTGCCGGATGAGATGCGTCTCATCACATCACTAGACTGTTTTAAAACAGCCTTAAAGACGCATCTCTTCCGGCAGGCCTTCCCTGAAACTGTATAATCTACCTGGCTCCTAAAATCTTTCAGCCAATTCCCAACTCCTTATCCCCCCCCCCCTCTGTATTTTATTGCTACCCATGCTGTGGCCAGCATTGCGGTTTTGTGTACTATGTTGTATGGTACTTTTATTGTTAGTAATTTAATTTTAAACTTAACTAATTTAATCCTATTTTAAGGGGGGGGAGGTTGGGATGGAATTCTTGAATTATTTTAATCTGTAATCTGTTTTTAACCTTGTTGTACCCCGCCTCGATTGTTTTACAGAGGGGCGGGTAAGAAATAAATAAATATTATTATTATTATTAGTAGTAGTAGTAGTAGTAGTATATTAGAGAAGTTCATTATATTTTGCATTAAATTTCCTGGGATGGGAGAGTTTTAGTTAGGTTCTTGTAGGTAGTTATTTTGTTTAGTTTATTATGATTGAGTTTATGTTTGTCTTAGGGTTTTTTTTTTCAGGGGGAGGGGAATTAGGTTATTTAAGATTATTTTTAGATTATTAAACTTATTTTCTTTAGTAATATTGTGTTTACCATATATATTTGACTGTAAATTGAGAAATGTATGCCCAAAAATTGACCCCAAAATCTGTATATATTTGACTGTAAGTCAAGAAATTTATGCCCAAAAATTAATCCCAAAATCCTGGGTTGACTTATATTGGGATCAATACAGTAAGACACTGTGTTGTGCAGTGTGCCTGAACCTGAATGAGTCTGGGCTCATATTCCTCATCCTCCAGCTGGCATGACTATTAGGACTTCTTCAACAGAGCTTAGTTTCACCAATCCTGGCTTGCTCATACAAAGAAAACATACACAATGGTTTAAATCAAACTCTGATCAGTTCTACAAACTATAGGTTGATAAAGCTCGGTTGTCTAACAAATTGCATCATGTATTCTGTTCATTTTGGTTGGCTCTATAAAGATATCATTGTTTTGTGGATTTTTGATTTTATTGTACTTGGTTAACATTGATCCAAAACACACTACAGAAATAATCCACTTTGATACCACTTTAAATGCTCTGGCTCAGTGCTAGGGAATGCTGGAAATTGTAGTTTATTGTGACACAAGAGCTCTCTAACAGTGAAAGCTAAATGTTTCTAAAATCTAGAGTGAAAGCTAAAAATACAGTTCTCAGGATTCCCTAGCACTGATGTAGGGCATAAGTGAACCAGGTCTCAAACTGGTTTATATCTGCAGTGTGTTTTGGACCAAGTATGTTTTTTAAAGCCACATCCATTGTTTTTCATTTAATGAATAACTAGAAATCATGGAAAATTAAACACTGCTGAAGTCCTCGCTAAAGGAAGAGAAAATAAAGAAGGGAAAAGCATTTGACCACAAGCTTTCCTTATGCACACTGTCCTAAACCATGGCGTAGTGTTACAAATAAATCAAGAAAATCAGCAACCACTTCTTTTGGCAACTGAGTTGCTACAGCAAGCTAAATGAGAAAAAGAGCAGACTTACAAGAGAGTAATGCACTTCAGAATAGATTTTCTTAATTACTTTTCCCTTTATGCAATGTGCAATGTGTGATGGTCTTCTAATGTAATCAAAGATGACAGATTGGTTGTACATATTAATAGCTAAAGACATGAAATCACTCAGACTACACAGGCCAATTCTCAATTTGTGCAAAGTTTTGTAAAGGGGAGGGATATGAAAGAGTTTGTTACAAATATTTTTGGATTTCTTTGAAATCCATTGATATGTTTGTTTTTAGTAACAGAGCTTCTTAACTACCATGCTAACTGCTTTACAAAAGATCATACATTAAACACCATGTTAGCTCCTTTACAAAAGATCACAGCCCTATCACTAAAGACAAACATATCCATGGAATTCAAAGAAATCTAGAAAAACCTTAATTTGCTAGTTTGCTATCATTTCACTTTTGAATTTTTTTTCCCCTGTGCAGAAGGGTATGCTCATAGATGTGGTTCTGGCAAATGTGCTTTCTGCTTCTGCAGAAAGAGATGAGAGGGAGCAAACGGAACAAAAAACTTCTCCTCCAAAGAGGGAAGTATCAGGAGACACAGAATGGCTCAACAAGAGCCAGCTTGTCTGTAAAAATAACATCTCTAACACTTCTGATTGATAATTCCTGACAAGCATAACTGTACAGAAGTCTTGGGAGCTAAACAGATGGGCAGAATACCATAGGCCAACATAAGTTAGACCTGGATCAATCCCCAGGCTGGTGCAGGAACAGGTGGGTGTTCATATGTTTGCCCACCACTACACTGTAGTTCCACTGCTGCTGCCTGCCTTTTTCCTGCCACCACCACTGCGTCCACTCTGAACAATCCTGCTACAGCCCATGAAGTCAAAAATGGGGTATCTAGCAACACCCATATGGCCAGGTCCTCCCCTCCAACAGGCGTAATTGTGGCCTTCAGAGAGGATATGATGGCAGCAGCAGGTGTGGGGGGCTGTCCAGTCTGCCTGTTTTCACACCAGAGAGACTGCTGGAAACTCTGCAGCAAGTAGTCGGTCTTTTTAGACTGGATTAAGGCCCCTTTGGGCTGGAATCGGTCCAAGACTGCCAGATTAGTGTCTGGACTGGCCAATGTTTGCCTGGGGCTAATGGCCTGCATTGTCGCAACAGGATAACATCAGGCCGGGGAGAATATGGGCCTTTTTGGCTCATGTGTACAGGCCTTTGGTGGTCCGATTTTGCCCTCTGTGCCCCTCGTCCATGGGTGGAACAAAGATATGATGTCTATGTGGAAGGCTGCGATAGAAAGAGCAGGGGTGTTTCCAACCGCCTCCACATCGGTATTGATCCACATCCATGGTATGGATGTAATCATAGGGCTAAATATGTAAAATCAGTTGAGACATAAGAAACAAACATTAAAAACAAAGCAAATGTGTGAGGTGATATCTATGACATTTTGGTTGTGATGATTCACGCAAATCACTATGTGATATTAAAATCTCATGCAGGCAATAACGATGTTCCATCGTGATTATGATTAACATACAATTACAATGTTTCCTAATGTCCAAAGTGCATATAAGAACTTCCAGACATCATGGTTAAAATTTGACATTCCACTAGTAGTTCTCCGATAAAAAGAGGTGCAGAAAAATCTAAAACAAATGTATTCATCAAGGTAAATTTTGTTGAAAGCAGAAGATACACACAAGCTAAAAAGTGAATCCCTTGAGGCTTGAGGAGAGGGGAGGGGCAGGCATCTCCATATGTTTTTCATGCAAAGAAGCAGTTCCTATAGTATATCCTATAAATCACAGAAGTTTCCAGAGATCTCATCAACACGTATGAGCTGCATACAAGTAAAACTGAAAAACTAGTGATCATGGAAATTAACAGGTTATGGTTAGCTTCAAGTCAGAATGATGCACATTTCCAAGGAAAGAATTAAAACAGGTCAAGCAAGCATGCTAAAGAAAGACAGCCACAAATATTAACACACTGTATGAGAGGTGATCTGGTTAAGTATTTTTGAACATATCTGCCAACCTGGTTTCATGGGAGAGGCAGAATGGATGATCGTAGATATTGTGATCCAGAACACACTGTACCTTCTAGCATTTTGCTTTATGATAAAAGGAAAGATCAGCATGTATTCCTGGCCAAGACATCATATCCAATTAATGTCAAAGTGCACCTTTCACTATAGCATAGAAAAGCTAAGTATAAAAACTAAAAATACATTTTAAAAATATGTCAAATGGTACAGAAAACCAACATGCCATTTTAAAGTTTTAAAATCAAAATGGTTTCAGTGCATTACATTTTATCCCAAACTGTATTATACATTGCCTGTTTGCTGAAAAAAGTTTGGACATTTGGATTCATTGACAATGATCTTACTGCTCACCAATTAACCTAATTTTACAGGCATCTAGATTTAGCTGTTTTTCATATCTGCAACCGATGTAATCAGATAAACACAGTTTTCAAATTATGTTCCAGGCAGAATTTGGAAAAGGTTTTTTTAAGACAACAACTTAAGAGAATCTCCAATCCAGCATTGTGGGCATGATGCCTAGAGAATTCTGGAAGTTATCATCCAAAAAAGTAACATTTTTGGGATTCCTCCTCTTACCTCCCATTGTTCAACTGATTGCTATAAATTATTTTATAATCTTGTGTGAATTGTCATGAATGCAGACTATGCGACTCCAGCTAAGGACTTGTCTGAACAGTATGAAAGAAACAGCCCTGCCCCGTTTTGGAACCCACCTATGTAGACGATGCACATGACTGAATGGCAGGAAAAAAGCTCAAGTCAATGCCCTAGGGCTTAACTTCAGAACAATAGCCCAAAAAATAAAAACTTGACTGCTCCGGCTCTGAAAAGTCACATTGGAGTGCAGACTGCACAACAGTGTGGAAATGGGGAAAGTGTCCAAGTGGTTGATGATACTTTTTTTTTGTCAGCTGCCCGCAAATCAATCGCACAAGATATGAGTAGTCAGCTGCATCATCAACCCATTGCACACCCTGTGCAACACAATGGCAAGTACATGAGATTACCAACAATAAAACGGATTTAACAAAAACATTAACAAAATTGTCAGTTCAACAGAAGCCATGGGGGGAGAGGAGAGAAGGAGAATATGTACAGAGGGGGATGTTGCTAGTTGTTCCAGGAGGGCTTGGAGACTGCCTTGGATCTCCCTGAGCTGGACCTCCATGCTGACCACTATCTGCCCTAGTTGGTAAACTGCAAGGGGTGAGCAGGGGGGCTGACCAATGCCTCACTGGGTGAATCAGTGTTCCATATGGACAGTCAGTTGTTTATGCGATCAAGAAGATAGTTGTGGGTCACTGGATGAGATGAGGGAGGCAATTGGCTGCTTTTATTAGAGCTTCTGTGCATTCATGCTCTGAGGTCTCTTTTTGGAGCTCTTCATTGTCCCCTTTTTCTTTTAATGATGTGAAATAATTTGGTGTCATTAGAGATGTACAATTTTCAGAAACGTAGAAGCCATGGAAGGATTTTTATTTTAAATGGAAATGTTGAGAAAAAAAGTTTAAAAATGTAATCACTCTGCTCCTTTAAGAACTTAAAATGTATTATGTATAACTTGGCTTGTCATTAAAATATCATGTTTTATATATTAAAAGTACTTTTTCCCCAGAAGATAATTATAATTTGAACTTAATTTCTTAAATTTAAATTTTTCGTTACAAATGAAGTTACAAGGTTCTGAACTGTAAGGAACCCTGAACTACAAGGAGACACTTTATTCTTTAGTTTATGAGGAGCTGGAAAAAAAATCAGGATAAACCATCAATATTAAGAAAACAAAGAAAATTCTTCTGTTTTCTATAGTCTTTTTCTGTGCTAAACTGGGGGGCGGGGGGATGTGGCCCCGGGGCCATTAACTTTAAAGTAGACAATGAAAATTTGGAAATAGTTTAAGATTTACCTTGGATCAATCAGAAGATAACTGGGACTTGGAAAAGCAGCTATGAAAGAATGAGACAAGATTCAGAAATGCAAAGATATATCACTGAATACTAAAGTTAGGATTGTCCATGCCATCGTACTTCCCATATCTATGAATGGTTGTGAAAACTGGACAGTGAGGAAAGCTGATACGAAGAAGATCAACTCATTTGAGATGTGGTGCTGAAGAACAGTTCTACAGATAATGTGGACTGCTAAGGAGACGCCTCCCCGCCCCAAAAAAAGGTCTTCGAGCAAATCACACCAGAACTCTCCCTAGGAACTAGAATGACTAAACTGAGGCTAGACATACCATGACAACATATCATGAGAACATAAAATTCACTAGAAAAGATGATAATGAATTTTATTATGATGTTTTAAACATGTTTTTGTCCGTGAGCTGCCTTGGCTCCCTTATGTAAAACTCACTCTTCCTTGGGAAGAGGCTGGTGAGTTGGGACTGGTTGGTCTCAAACGTCGCATCTATCCCACGGGCCAAAGTTCCTCTGCTGACCCTGATGGTAGCAGTGCTTCCTACAGATTATCCAACATCACTACTGTTCCATATTTTAGTTGGACCATGATTAGTGATATTATCCTGAAGGAAACTGGTTTCAAGAAACTTGAAACCAGTCTCAGTCTTCTAACTGATGGCCTCCTTAGAGACACCCAGAATTTCACAGAATTCAGCTCAGAACACACTGGTGTAGAAGAATGGGCAGGCTGAAATGAAAACAAATTAGCAAAGGCCTAAAGCTATTAGTAAAATTCACCTTGAGTTTTTCTTGGTTTACATGAGTAGTCATTACTCCATGAGTTGAGCACCTTTTATAAAACAATGCAAGAGAGGCAGAGAAAAGCTTGAGGAAGAGAAATCACATGTAACTCACTTTCTCAAACAAAATCTGGAACAGTCCACCAATTGGTACTGGTGGTCAAAGATGCAAAGGCTGGCCAAGGATGCAACTCTGCAGTTTCCACTGCAAATTAACATGGTACATGATGCTGGGGGGGGGGGGGGAGGGAACAGAGTTGTGGATCAGTGTGCTTATTATAGGATACTACTCACTGGTCTTTGCCCAATTCCAGAAAGGCTTATCTTACATCTTGAGATTATCACTTTTTGTCTGCAGTAGTTCTAAACTAGTTGTACAGCAAATCCCTAAAAATCTCCTCTAAGAAGTAGGTCACCATAGTAAATAATGTATCACTGTCATCATTAATAAATTACTCTTTTACATTAGCATTTCCTATAGGCTTGTTCCTTCCAAATGTTGAAACAGAAGCTTTCCAAAAGATCTTTTAATTAATCTAAAGGACCAAAGATAAAGAAAAAAGCTAGAGAAATTCACATACAGAAATATGCAAAATAAGATATATGCTATTTAATAACCTCCTGGCGTTTGGCTAAAAGTGGAAAAATCCATCCAATGGAGAGAAGTGGCATCAGGCAATAGGATACAAGGAATATCCTGGGTGAGTATAGCAAGGTGGGAAGAGGAATGATCTTAGCAACACTGCACCACAGCAAGATATGAGCATGGTCATGTTGAGCTGCAAATTTGAGCAAGGATTCAATAAGAACTTAGTTAGCAGCAGTTCAGACATTAGGAATTTGGCCAGCTTCAAGAAAATATGGAAAACATGACAACCTTAAAGCAAGCTTCGGGGAGGGGAGGAGTCTATATGCAACCCCACAAAGTTTTAGGGTGGGCAACTGTGAAAGTGTATCTCAACCGGAGGCCATATAGCCCTCTGAAAGCCCCAGGGGTGAAAACTGAGTAAATGGGGGGCCACGACACAAGGCTATGTGGTCACAGAGGGAAGTGACAATTGAAGAAAACAGATAAGTGATTCAGAAAAGAAAACAGAAAAGAAAAAAGGAGACAGAGAAGGGAAGAAAACAGAAAACAGAGAAGGAAGTGACCATGCTTCCCAGAGGATGGATCACCATGCTCACTCTCCAGGTACGTCGCTTCCACGTCCTTGTCTCCCTCCCACTTCCACACTCCACTGCTGCATGCAGTGAAATATAACCAGAGGCCATTCTTAAGTTTCAGGTTTTGGCCCAGATATGTCAGGCCTTAGCATGCTTCTGACCTGTGGGTGCTTAGGTTATACTAAAGCCTTTAATTTAGGGAATGTACATGGCAACATTGCTATGGTGCCCTTTCAAGAGTGCAAAAATGAGCTGCTTTTTGCAGCTCTTTTTTGCACATTTGAAAGGCTGAGTTGGGGCTGTGGCATGAGACTGGGGCTGTGGCATGAGGGATGCCACCCCTTTCCTAGTCAAATTGGGGCTGCGATAACCTAATGCCACTGCCCCAATCCAGCCTTTCGAGTGTGAAAAAAAGAGCCGCAAATAGCCATGTTGCCATGGCTATACAGCATGCCTTTGTCACTGCGTCATTTGGACACAGCGCTGGAGCACCTTGATGCTGCACGCCACATGGAGCGCCCTGGGGCAGAGTCGGAAGTGTGTCTTGAGGACACTATGCCCCGACTCCACACCCATGTCGGCCTTAATGGCCGGTGTGTACAGGGCCTTAGTTAATTTTGTAGCCCACTAGAAGTTCTTTTACTAGTGTTCTTCTAATACACTGGAAGGAAATCTCTCCTCAAAGAAACGTCTTCTGCTTGACTAATATAGTGGAGTATGTTTTTCTAAACCCCCTGTATCAAAACCCCAGAGTTTCCGATTCCACTCCTTTGGTCTTGATTTTGGATAGCAAACCAACACAGCAATGGTTAATTCACTGGTACTCAATCAAGTAAAACATAAATGTCTCCCCCAAGCTAGAGAACTGCCACTAGCTTCTTGCACGCAGATGTCTTCACTCTCACACTTGCTTCCATTAGTGCATGCAAATGCCATGCCTAAGTCTTCCACATTTACTACAGTCTGCAATACTCAGTAGAAACAGTGTAGCTTTTTGCCATCTTACGCTGATGGGCTTGTTAGCATGGCTCGTGAGGCACACAAATGGGAGCCTTTGATTGCACAAACACAAATGAATAAGATAATTAAAATCTGACTCTGGGGAAAGTAAATGGCAGTATTTGCAGTTCCAACTTGATTTTGGTCCCCAGGCAGTTAGTGACATATTGTGAGAAATTAAAACTACCGGTAAGCTTCTCTAAACTTCTATCGCATTTTTTGTTTTGATTATTTTTATATCTTTTTTATATTGTTATCTTGACTTCTATCAGAGTGTAGGAGGAACAAACACATCTATAAAACAGTCAAGGGAATTCCTCCTTGACTATTCTGCAAATAATCTACTGTTGGCTCCATGCAAAGAAGTAAAATAATTTCCCTTTTAAAAAAAACCCTACATAATTGTTTATCACTTATATTCACAAAATATCTTCTTCTCAAGGGACTTCTTTTTCACTTGAGATCCAAACCCATGTGTGTTATAATCAATAATATTAGATCCACTTCACTTAGGATCACAACTAAGATTTCATACTGCATTTGGAAAAGACAGCCCTATCACTTCAGAAACTGATGTTGTGGTTACTATGCACTGTATCACCCAGACTATGTAGTACAGATACTTGGATGCCGTGACCTAACCTTGACTGTTTTACCACAGGCAATTCACTCTCATCTTTTGAATTTTGTTCCATAATCCATTGGAAAAGCTCACTCATTAACCTAGTCTGCTTGCTGCTGAGATCTATAACTCAAACTACAACCTTTTTTCTATTTGAGATGTTGAAGAAACAGGAACAACAGTGAATATGTATGGACTTCTGCTAGTTGACAATAGGGAAGATATTTAAGACAATTGTTGGGCTTAAGTACAGTGGTCCCCCGGGATACGAAGCCCCCGGGGAACGAAATCCCCGGGACCCGAAACGGCCGGGGGCGAAAAAAAGCCCCCGGGATCCCAAAAAATCCCCGGGTTGCGAAAGAAAAAAGCAACCCAGGCCCTTTAAAACAGCGCACTTCCGGCGCGCTGTGCATTAACTAAAGTGGTCCCCCGGGTTGCGAAACACTTCCAGGTTACGAAAGTAATCCCGGAACGGATTACTTTCGCAACCCGGGGGACCACTGTATGATAAACCGCTCAGGCTGCTTGGGACTGTTACTGAAATTTTGCCTAAACTGGAGCCAATGAAAGTACACTGTTCATCCATTTCAACTTCTTACCCATTCACATGAACACAGGTTAACAGAAACAAGGCGGCATCTAAGACCATTATACAACCAAGAATAAGCAACACAATCTTCACAGATTTATTACATCCACAACACATTTTTCCACCTATAGTTAATTATTTTAGGAGCGACATACTGCTTTTTAAAAGTTGTTCCTTATAATGGAATCTGGTCACCGTCTTTCTGATCATCAATAACAGAGTCTGAGATGTTTCTTTATATGTACTGGGCCCTTCTTATCCAGGGGAATTCCATTCCGAATCCCCCCCCCCCACAGATGGCAAAAACTGTGGGACCTCAAGTCCCATGGCACTGAATGGCAGTATATTTGTGCGGCCACTCTGACAGGACTGTGTGTGCATGCAGCCATTTAAGTCAGTGGGGTGGGTGCGCTCTATTTTAAATGGAGATATTCAAAGCAGCACTGAATAACTTTCAAGATGTGCATCTTAATAAGTCCATCTCAGGATTCAGTGTTGTTTCCTATGGTATTTAACATAGACTTGAAATTGCTGGGAGATGTCGCCAGAGTTTTGGAGAAAGGTGTCACCACTATGCTGATGAAACCCAGTTCTATCATTCCTTTCCACCTAATTCCAAGAAAGCTTTCCCTGTCCTAAACCAGTGTGTGGCAGCTGTGATGGACTGGATGAGGGCAAACAAAATGAAGCTTAGGGGCTGTACAGACACTCCTTTTTGGAGTGGAAAAAAAGCTGCCCTTGGCACCACGGAGGTGTTTTTACTGCATTTCTTTGGCATAGCATGTCTAAACACTGTGCAGAAGAAACACCGTGGATCCACCAGCCATTTGATTAACCTGGTGGCTTCCTGACGGCTTGGGGGGTGGAGTCAGGGCATGTGGTGTGTGATCACCAGGCTCCCACTCCACCCCGATGCCAGTTCTTTTGACTAGTCTGTACATCCCATTAATCCTGACAATACAGAGGTGCTCCTGGTCAGTTGAAAGACAGATCTAGGAATAGGCATTCAGCCTGTGTTAGATGGGGCTACATTCCCCCTGAAAACTAAGGTTCACAGTTTTGGGGTACTCCTATATTCAGCTCTGAGCCTGGAGAACCAGTTATCATAAGTGACCAGGAACACTTTTGCACAGTTAAAACTAGTGCGCCAACTGCATCCATTCCTGGAGATGTCAGATCTGTCCATGGTCTGATTTGTCATGATCTATACATAGAAGAGCCCTCCCTCCATGACAACACCATCTGGCCTAGGAGGGAGTGAAAGGAGAGGAGGCCTAGCAACACCATTGGGCCTGGCCTCAAGTTGAAGAGCCCTCCCTCCATGACAACACTATCTGGCCTAGGAGAGAGTGAAAAGAGAGGTCTAGCAACACCATCGGGCCTGGCCTCAAGTAGAAGAGTCCTCCCTCCATGACAACACCATCTGGCCTAGGAGGAAGTGAAAGGGCAGGCCAAACTCCATGGGCCCTGTCCTAGATTAAGAAGCAGAACCCTCCCTCCATGCCATCTGCCTTGGTCCAGGCCTCAGAGGGAGAGAAGAACAACTGGACCTGATCCCCTTCCCCACCACCATTCCCTTCTCCTTTTGTGTCGTGTCTTTTTAGATTGTAAGCCTGAGGGCAGGGATGCGTCTAATTAAAAAAAACAATTGTAAGCTGTTCTGATAGCCTTTAGGGCTGAAGTGCGGGGTATAAATAAATAAATTATTTTTATTATTGTTGTTGTGGTTGTGGTGGTGGTGGTGGTACATGCCTCTGTTACATCCTGTTTGAATTACTGTAATGAACTCTATGTGGGCCTGCGTTTGAAAAGTGCTCAGAAATTTAAGTTTTCCAAAAGAGCTGCTGTCAGGTTGTTAACTGGTGCTGGTTAAAGGGAGCACACAACTCTGTTGCAACAGCTCCCCTGGTTGTCAGTCCATTTCCAGGCACAACTCAAAGTGTTAGTTTTGATCTATAAGGCCCTATATATCTTGGGTCCAGGTTATTTGAAGGACTGTACCTCCTTTTATGAGCCCACTAGAGCACTGAGATTATCAGGAGAAGCCCTTCTCTATGTCCCACCATCCTCTCAAGTTCATTTGATGGGAACAATGAAAGGGCCTTCTTGGTGGCTGCTCCCAGGGTCTGGAACTCCCTCCTTAGAGAGGCTAGGTTGGCCCCATCCCTACCCTCCTTTCATTGGCATATAAAAACATTCTTAGGCCACCAGGCTTTCTCAAACTGTCAAGGGACACTGTGGAATGTTTGTATAGAGTTTTCTATAGTGTTTTTAATATATTTTAAATTTTAAAGTGTAATGTTTTTAACTTTATAAAAAATTGTAATTGTTTTTTTTTTTAACTTTGTACCTACATTTTAATGATCTGTATTTTTTTAAACTGGTACTGTTTTAAATTTTGTTAGCTGCCTTGAGTCCCTATACTGCGAGAAAGGCAGGATATAAATTATATATATATATATATATATATATATAAAACAAAATAATAAAAGAGGGGGATGAGCCAGAATCCTTGATGGAGTGTGGGGAGCATGAGGTCCTCCTCACGTTGTTAGATTGAAACATCCATCTGCCTTAGTCATTGTAGTCAATGGTGTGGGATGGTGGAAGTTTTGGTTCAACACCATCTGGAGGCCTACATGCTCCCCATCACTGCTTCAGCTATGAATTGCATTGTCATTTATATGATCTGAAATAGTTCACTCTGTGGATTTATGTATCACTTTGAGTGTTGGACTATAACTCTGGAGACCGGGGTTTGATTTCCACCTTGGCCATGAAAACCACTGGGTGACCTTGGGTAAGTCACATGCTCTCATCCTCAGGGAAGGCAATTACAAACCTTCTCTGATCAAATCTTGTCAAGAAAACCTCATGATAGGTTCACCTTAGGATCTCTATAAATTGGAAATGCAGGCATTCTATACACACACAAATAAAGCTGTCCTAGGAACATATTTTGAAGAGTAAGAAAAATCTGTTTGAAATAAATAAATAAATTCTACTAACTATATGCAAAAGATTCCAATCCATACAGCCCATGTGGACTAGGCCACTATTAGTCACTTTTCTCATTGAGACAATGTCATCCCATGGCTGCTCTTGTCATGTTAGTGCACTATGAACCATGGTAAAGGCTGCCTCCTCCTTGGGGCACTTCCGGCTGAGTGTGGAACCAGAAACATCCTGAGAGACAACACACACAATTTTGGATGCAAGTCTATAGCCACTTATCTAGGAGGAAGCTCCAACGAACTCTATAGGACTTACTTCGAAATAGACATGAACAGGATTGTAATACTGACCATCTATTTACATGGATTTCCTATTTTTGTCCATAAAATAAAAACAATCATCATAATAAATATGAACAAGGCCTGGTCCACTCTAAACTTGTTTCTGCACTATATTCTCACTCTTAGGATATCCTGGACTAAGAGAAAGGACCTGGCACTCTGGTTCTGATCAGATCTGCTCTCAGAGTGTGTGCATTTCAAATATGCTTCACCAGTTTCAGTAGTTCAAACTGTATTTCCAAACCATTAACTAATAAAAAAGTACAGCAAATGGAAATATTTCTTACATCCATGATGAAAAGTAGATTAATAGAATGTCCACGCTTTAGAACACAGGGAAATGCCACAGACAATACTGAAATGTGAGAAATACAGTTGGCCCTCCTTATACACGGATTTTTTATACAGGGATTTGAGCATACACAGCTTGAAAATATTCCCCAAACGTATAAATTCCCAATAGCAAACTTTTATTTTCCATTTTATATAGGGGACACCATTTTGTTGTGCCATTATATTTAATGGGACTTGAGCATACACGGATTTTGTTATCCATGGAGGGTCCTGGAAGTTTTAAAAAAGAACATCCAGGATTGCACTTAACTTTTCAGCATAAAATTGGATTAGAAGTTCCTGTATAAAGAGTATTTCATATTCAATGTATGTCTAACTACACAGACCTAAAATAACAATTTTAATATTCTTGGGAGCTGCAGATAATTAAAGCAGCAGCTCTGTGGCTGCTTGCCAATTAGAAGCCATCAACTGCACACCCTTCTCCCAATTTGTGATGTATCCGCACAATGAATGTAGAGCCACCTGCAGTTCTGTTTATTTTACTTATTATTTTTACATTTTTATCCTACCACACGGATTTAAGATGGCTCTAGGAGCTTTCTCAAAACCAAAATGAAATATTAAACGGTCAAAAAAAGAGCAAGCATCAGTTTTACAGATATATCATCCAAATCCCCACACTTTAAAGCTGAAATAATTTTTGTATCAGAGCTTTTTAAAAGTAGTTTTTGGATTACAACACCCAACATTCCCCAGCCAGCATGCCCACTGAGAGTTTCCACACAAAAAAACTACCCTTTTAAACCTCTGCTTTTTTTTTTTTTTTTTTTAGCCTTTTTGCTTTTTACCCAGTTAGGATTCTCTGCAGTATGTTCTAGCATAGCAGTCAGTAAATCAACATCATATAATACAACCTAATGTTTCTCTTTATTTCACATTGCAGTTTATGTATTGGCTGTTCATCCTTTGGAAAGAAATAATGATCTACCATTAGAAATCATCCAGTCTCGTGCTGAGAGTCATATTTGCCCTGAAATGACCATGTGTTCATGTTGCTGCCACAGTGAACTGTAGCAGTAAATGCAGAGTCAACCACACAGCCTCGAGAACTGCAACTGTTGGTTCATTCTTACAATTGGCCTTAGAGCAGGGTGGGAATTTAAGGTGGGAAACCAGGAACTGGACTCTAATTTCCAGCAGTCCTAGTGAACCTAATCAATAGTGAAGAATGCTGGGGTTTGTGCTTCAACAACATTTGGAAGGCCACACAATCTCTACTCATGCCTTCCTGCTTAAGGCTGCAATCCTAAATTGTATGCACTAGAAAGACTCCTAAACACTCACTGTAGTTAGAAGGTTCCACTAAACGTAACTGTTTATGCTCACTCTAAAGACTTGATAGATGAGGAGAAAACTATGGGGGCTTTCTAGATTGGCAGAAAAGGGAGACATGAAGTTGCCTTTTCCTTAATGCTTAGCAGCTACACTGCAAGCCCCAGGTGTGTAATAAAAAGGCATAGGGCAGCTACACTGAGGAGGTGTGGGGACAACTTATCTGAAGTCTTTTCTGTTGCTCAGCAACTACATTGGAAGCTGTCAGGATGCTAGAAACACAGGCGGAGCAGTTGCACGGGTGGCAATGAATGGGGCTTTTGGCCGCACTGAACCTTTAATATTTTTTTTTTTGTCGGCTGCAAACTGCGCAGTTGCACCGCTACATCATACAGGCAATTGTATTGCCAGCTGTGAACTGCGCAGTTGTGTAAGTACATCACACATGAACTGTGCAGTTATGAAGATCTGTCAAATTACCATTGTGGTTTTGCTTCTCTTTTTTAAGTGCGCAGTTGCATTGGTGCACCATGAATGAACCCCTTTATTTTATAATAATAGTTGTTGTTGTTGTTGTTGTTATTATTATTTATACTCCACCCCTTTGAAATCAATTGAGGTGGCTTACACATTAAAATACTATTACATCAATATTACTGCATCCCTCCCCCTTAAAAAGATATTAAATATTAAATCTATTACAATTTAAGTTTATGAATACACTTCTTTATTTTATGAATGCATTGACATTTTATGCACAGTTGCATAACAGTTACAGCATCCCAGAGTCCCTACTGCACATGTCTTGGGTTTGGATTAGGGCTGGAGCTAGGGTTTGGGAGCTTTAAAAAACTGCACAGTTGCACTGCAGCATTTAGACGCAGCTGCACTGTTACACCCTTTTTAAAAAGAAGCTGGGAAAAACAGGTCCTTTTTAAAGCTGCTTTTTCCCTACTAAAATGCAAAAGAAGTGTGTTCATGCCAGACTTTCAGTGTGGGTCATCTAAAGGCTACGCTTTCATGCAGGCATGAACACACCCCTTTTTGACAGTCTAGATCAGCCCTATGGCAAATGGTATCCTTGTGATCCATGGAAGAAGTGGCCATATGCATGTGAGGCTAAGAAAATTCACACAGCTTAAAAAGGATAAAAAGGCATTACTTTAGCAGTGATTATATTCGCCTTTAATTTTAATGTGATAACTTTGCCTGATTTTAACACAGAAAAGATGGCAAACATATACAAATGTCTTATTCAGATCCTTCACTGCCCAACTCTTCTTGGCACTTCTTTCAGGCGAAGCACCAAAGAGCTGCCCCAACTGCCATTTTCCCACCCAGGCATTCAAAAAGGTCAGAAACAGTGCCAAGGTGGAGAGAGTAGAGGGGCTCACTGCTTCTTTTAGGTGCTCCCAGGATAGACTAAGCTCTCATCTTTTGCCACTCTGTTCAGACAAGGGGATGATTCCTTTTTTAAAAAAATAAAGAGTTAAAGTATAGTATTTACATTGATCAGTGGATAAGTAGGCCAATGGTTTTTGCATTGATTTTTGACTAAAACGTCTAGACTTATATCTGAGTATATACAGTATGCTGTAAGAAGTTATAACAAGGCATTTCTCAAACTACAATACCCATCTAGCGAGGTGAAAAAACAAAGTAACAGGAATATTCAGGAACCATTTACTACAAGACAGACCAAAACTACAAGATTATATCAAAACTTTAGTCATCATTTACAGTCACCAGCTGAGACCATTCAAACATACCATCAATGAGCTACAACCTCTTCTGGAGAATAAGACAGCCTTCTCACAACCTCTGGGAGGAAGGCCTTTATTCACCTACAGCCTCCCAATTTTAAACAACTACTGGATACATAACATGGATGGTAATAAAGCAACAAGACCCTGCTACAAACTCAGATATCAACTCTGTCCAGACAGCAATATTACAGAGGCCTGTAACATCAGTCACAGCATCAGAGTGCGTTTACTTGCTCTTCTTTCAATGGAATATATGCCATCCTACATTAGCAATGCCCCTGTACAGTATTCATTGCACACACATGACAGTCACTACTCAAGAGATTTATGATCACAAATCTGACATTTGAAATTTTGTTGTTGTTTACTGACATTGAGTCAACTTTAACTTATGGTGAACCCATGAATGAGAGACTTCCAAGTCACCTGAGCCCTCTGAGCAAATCTTGCCAATAACACACCGTGATAGGATCGCCTTAGGATCACCATAAATCAAAATCAACTTGAAGGCACACAACAATAATCCCTGCCATATACACTTCATCTTTCCTATTAATGTACTGACTTGGTAACATCCAACATGCTCTGGTTTATTACAAATATAGAGAAAGAAATAGAGACAGAAGCATATATTTTGTAGCCAGAGCATTATGCACACACACATATTTAAAGGATGAATGAAATAAATAATCCATTGATACTAGGAAACTAAATCTCCTACAATAGATTCTGTATACCCAAGATGCACTGCTACTTTTCTAATTAGAGCTGAAAACTTTAATTGGCTGTGATGGTAGCACTGTATTGAATTTTGTCATTACATTTGCACAATTTCTGTTACACAAGCAATTCCACACTTTAGAATTCATACTGAGACAGTTCAATGCTTTGTTTGCAAGTGGTTTTGTTTTTGCAGTTGTGCAACAGAGACCACTTCTTGTGCGACAGTGCAATCTGACCTTACTACGCCTGTAGGAAATTTCACTCTGCCAGCATGAAATTGGATTTAGGCCTTTGCTGATTACATGGCAGGGACCAATTTTATCAGGGAGGAACACAAATTAAGGGGAAATACAGGGTTTTTGTTTTGTTTTTGCTTTGTGTTAGGCTATTTTGGTTCTGGTACATTGTACTCAGAAATGTTACCTTGTGAACAGGTTGTCTCTCCTCCTCCCTGCAAAACAGTAACAAAAACCACTAATGATAATCCTCAGCAACATTATTAGACTGGAGCAGAGGGGGTAAGAATCCCAGTATGCATCTCCATGGTTGGGGGGTGGGAAGCCTTGTGACTAATTTTTATTTTTAACGTACGTATAAAATTAATACATGTTGCAATCAGCTATTAAAGTATACAGCACAAGGCCACCAACACTATTCAGAGGACACCTGTTTGGTGTCTGAAGCTTTCCTCCAAGGCCTATGGAAACCAGACCTATGTGTAACACAAAGTAATGCCGAATTTCTACTGCAATCAGACCTGTACACATGTAATACTAGTAATCCCTTAAAGAGCCAACATGGTGTAGTGGTTTGAGTGTTGCTCTAGATCACTGGACACCAGTGTTCAAATCTCAGCTCAGCCATGGAAATCCATTGGGTAACCTCTAGGAAGTCACACTTTCTTAGCCTGAGGAAGGCAATGCCAAATCCTTCCTGAACAAATCTTGTCAACCCCACCACCAAACAAAAACAAAACAAAAAAACCAACCACCATGGATCACTGTAAGTTGGAAACAGCTCACAAAGATACACAACAACAAGAACCTCTTAACAATGGTAACAAAAATATACACACAAAGCACTCTCCTCTCCCCCCAGAAACAGATAAAATACCCCCATTTTGCTTTTCCTGTTTAGTTCAAATCCCCCCATTCTATTTTTCCCCATAAAATTGTTATCATTATTAGTGTTTATTTATACAGTGCAGCAAATTTTGCACAGTAAATTTGTCAGTTAAATCTTGTCTTAGGACCCATATTGCCATATTAGCCATTCTTAAGCAGATGTGAAACCAGGGTTAGCGAGACTGGGTCAGGTTCACCCCAGCTAATGTAGATGCAACTATAGTTAGGCTGGTGAATAATTTCTGCCAGGGAGGAGTATTATATAATCACTCATGATTGTATTTTTTAAAAATCAGCCCCAACCCAATATTACTTGTTCTGAATGCAGCAATGACACCAAGGCAAGCAAACAGGAACAGACAGAACGTTACTTTTTTCTTGAATGTTTGGCCATAAGATGGGAATATTGACTGAGCAGCCATACCCCCAGCTGATGCCTGTAGACTTTATCCATGTTCCTCAACAGTTGAATGTATACACATGTAAGAATAAAGAATACTGGAGCAGTATGAGAGAACAGACTATTGGACTTAGGCCTGTCCACACAAGCAAAATAAAACATCCTCCTATCCAATTCCTATGGAAATCAATGTAGCCAACACAGACCCAATTCCCAGTTTTGGTGTGAACTGTCCAAATGGTTCAGCACCAAACCTGATGCATATCACTCTTACAATTATTTTTTTAAAAATCACCTTTTACTCTGAATTTTCCCAGAACAACTGGACTCCTCTGTTGTTATGCTGAGTGGTTGTTTATAAGACATCCCACTATACCAGGTTTCAGACCAACTTTGGACCATTATCTGATTGCTTCAGATTGATTTTTTAATGGGGAAAGCTGTATGTTTATTCTTTTCTTTATCTGTTAGGTTTTAAATGGGTTTTTTTTAACAGTTTTTAATTCATTGTATTACAATTTTTAAAGAATTATTTTTCTTCACTTTTCTTTGCTGTTAATGATTTTAGTCTGTTGCAAGAGGTTTTGGATCTCTCCTGTACTGGGAGAAAGACAGAATACAAATTTTATTGTTAAACAAATGAAATTTATCTAGCAGGGCTGAGAAGAATTTTAAATGGTCTAACCCAATATATACCTCCTCTTTGATCTTCCCATCTTCCCCTTCATTCTGCTCCTAATTCATGTGCTGTTGTTGACAGATGCTTCCAACTCTCCTCTTCACGCCTTCTGCCATATGCTCTGTATGCTTGAAAATGAAAAAGCCTAACCCACTTTCTCTTCCAAGCCACCCCCTCCCATTCCTCCCTCAAAAACCATTGCTTGTTATGCAGACTTTTGTGAACTATTATAACCATCTCTCTTTTACGGTGCTGTCAACTCTCAGTTAACCTTTCCCTGTCTTCACTATTCCATTATTCATTTTCATTGTAAATCCTTACGGACGGACGCAGGACCACATCACTTCTTTGTTCTTTGAAGCACCTGATATTCAGCTGGTGGAAGATAAATATTCATTTGATGTTGGGTAACATGTATGCTGCAATTCCATAGGCATCCAGACAAACAGTGTAGAATTGATGCAGAGTTCTTAAACATTTAATGTAATAAGTAAATTCTCACTATACTTTTACTTCTGTACCCCTGCCATATTTCCGTAAAGTGATTTACATATTGTTAACACACACACACATATATAAATATATAAACAGAATTTTGGATTCAGTCAGGAAAAAACACAAACAAATTCACAAAGTGCCAAAATATCATAGAAAATTATTATAAAATGGAGTTTAGATGGCACTTAACTCCTCAAAAAGTAGCCAAAATTTACAAAAATCAACAAGTCACATGCTGGAAATGTCGAGGAAACAGAGGATCTTTATGTGGTGGACATGCCCTATAGTTAAAGAATTCTGGAAACAAATTCACAGGACAATATACAAAATATTAAAAATTAAGTTTCAGCTAATACCAGAAATTCACCTATTTAATATGATAAATAAAATTCCACTAGAAGATAGAAATAAGGATTGGCGAAAAATACTTTACATGGTCTCAGTGGCTAGAATATTACTAGCTCAAAAATGGAAGACTGGAATGGCCCCTATAGAAAAATGGCTGATAAGAATACAGGATGCAATAGAAATGGGCAAATTATTGCAGAAACCAAAGAATATTCCTTTATGGAATTTTGTAAAGACAAATGGAACAAGTTACAATAAAGTTAACAGAAATGTCTAAGATAAAGAATATAACTTCTTAAGGAAATTGGAAAAATAAAACAAAATTTGAAGTATCATCAGATTTATTCTACAGAAAGAAGTGGTAAAAGAGAAAGGAAATATTTGCACCAAAAAAACTGAAGTAAGGGAAGAATAAATCAATTGGACAGAATACATAAACAGAGACTACTGTTATTTCAATCACTGATAACAGTGAAATAACATAGATAACCAAGGCATAAGCATATTTAAGATGTGTGTGTGTGTGTGTGTGTGTATCACTCAAAGATGAAGAATATGTGATACAAAAAGTACTTTTATTCATATAGTATGTAATCATGTCAAAAATGAAGTAATTTAATAAAAATTTTATATATATATATATATATATATATACACACACAGATTGGGAATAATGGAATTGATCCAGATGAAATTAGCAACGTTTTGCAGTGTTCTTCTATAAATGACTATTCAGACATGCTGCTCAGTGACACAAATATGTAAATATGTAACAAATATAAATATATAACTGGTTCTTCAGTTGCACTGGAATGTAAATTAAGGATGGCTAAATCTATTCCTACTGATTTCAATGGTCCTAAATTGTGATTAATTTCCTGTGGAGCCAACCCAATATATATTGTAATTGTAAAAAACTAAACCAAGTAACAGATTAATTTGACTAATATTTATAACTAAATAACAGATCTAAATATTATACCAGTAACTCAGTTCAAGCTTCTAGCCCTTGTAGCAATAATATATGCTTGAAAGTATATGTCAAAATCGCAGGAAGCTAGAGAAATCGCGGATAGGCACTGTAGCATTTGGAAGTGGGGCTTTAGTGCCCTGCATAGTTCCTTAATTATACTGACAATTAAATGATGCAGAAATAGCAAAAGACACTGAAATGATCCAATATGAAAAATGCACACTTTGCACAATTTGAATGATTTCTACATGTCACAGTCTGAGCCCTTCTTGGAAAATTTTTTGAATTACTTGGCTTGTATTATTGTTGTCAGATGTCTTAATGTCATTTCCAACTTATAGTAACCCTAACTCGAACCTATCATGGGGTTTTCTTAGCAAGATTGGTTCAGAAGGGCTTTTTGCCTTTGCCTTCCTCTGAGGCTGAGAGAGTGTGAATTATATTTCCATGGCCAAATGGGGATTCGAACCCTGGTCTCCAGAGTTGTAATCCAACACTTAAATGACTCCACTACTCCATCTTGTATAATATTTATTATATATATTTTTAAAAAAAACCTATAACCAGGGCTGATAATACAAATTTTAAGTTATTTAATTCCAATATAAGTTTCATTTTCTTTAATATTATTTCCCTACCTACCCAGCTCCTGTTTTATGACAATAAAGAAGCTTGCCTTAATTAAGCATTTGCTGAGCTACTGAAAGGCACTTTACAGATCCATGTGGGACAAGACATTATGAGAGTGTGCTGGCTTGCTGGCAAAGCAGCTGCCTCTGATGAGGTGAAAGAATGGCTTTTAAAAGGGGACCGGAATACCAACATCATATTTTAAAATAGAATTAAATAAGGAAAGTTGGTTGTTTAATTCGTTTTTCCTTGTCAGCTCAAATAATACCATGGATGGATCTTCCACCATGCTACCTTGGTTTTTCCCCATTGTCTGACAATGTAAAGTTAAAATCACTTAGTTGTGAAAATCTTATGTTGCCATGGAAACTAACATGGGTTGCCATGGAAATTACTATGTCCAATTTAGTACTGCATCTTCGCCACAGGATGAAGTCAGCAAGAAAGGGCTCCTTGATGAAGCATTAGCATTTGTAGTGGAGCTGTTTCTGACCTAGATGGGTATATGTGGGGAGCTAAACCTGTCCATGTAGATGGCAACATGTGTAGATCAAGCATGAGTTTATTTGACATATGTTCCCACAGTGGAACCTGCTGCCAACTGATGTTTTTTTAAAAAATGGCCATATGGCAAAATAGATACTGTAAAATCTTTACAAGGCATAGAATTTATCCATGTAAGTAAACTGTTGCATGTCCTAAGGGTCAAAATATGGCAGTTCTCATCAAACATAATTCCAATTATGCGTGAAGGAGTATGTGTAGTTTAAATCTTTAAAGATATGTGCAGCAAGAATTGCTGCTTCACCTAGTGTTGAACTAACATCCTTTTTTGACATCCAGTTGGGAGGAAATAACCAGGAAAGAATGAGAGGAAATGACCACAGAACAGGTTAAGAGGGAAAAGAAATCAGGTAGAAGAAAAATACAGTTAACCAACCCTTATCTGATTTTATTTGTTCTCCTTCTCCCTTTACTTGTGATGGAATAACTGTTTCCTTAAAGACAGCAGCCTGTCACTCTCCTACTGCATTTGAATTTAAGAATGAGGAAGGTTAAATGTAACAAAAGTCACAGTAAAAGTTTCGGTACTTTCAGCTGTCGCTTCTTGAATCCTAGTTTTGCAATAAAAGAATGAGCCTGCAGTATTTCAGCATCCACTTTGTGAAATAAACAATGATAAAAATTTCTTTAAGATCATCCAAAGCATTTAAAAATCATTTGAAATAAAATTAAAAACGGAAAGAGAAATGGAATATGGGTAAAGAAAACTGTTACACTTTTAATTGACAGTTTTGGCAAAAACTTTTACCATAAGCATGTGTGAATTTAGAGTATATGGCACATGAATAACACCAAAAAAATCCACATAACTTATTGGTACTGAAACTATAAACAGATGTAGTTTGGTCAGCATTATATGTCAGGGGTGTTTACACCAGTGAAGACATCTATGACTTAAATCCTGGAAGTCAGGTGGAGAGCATCTGGATAAAAATTAAAGGGGAGGAAAAGAATAAGGATACTATTGTGGGAGTCTACAAGCCCCCAAGTCAGATGGAGGAATTAGATGATACCTTTCTAGAACACATGACCACAAACTCAGAAAGGAGAGATGTAGAAGTGATGGGTAACTTCAACAATCCTGATATTTGCTGGAAGTCAAAATCAGCCAAAACTTTAAGGTTACCAAATTCCTCACTTGCCTTGAAGACAACAATTTCATTGTCCAAGGGGATCAGATATATAAGATCTGATCCTAACCAAAAGGGGTGACCTGGTAAATGGTGTGCAAAAAGTATGAGTGATCATGTTCTCCTGGAGTTTGTTATACAGTGGAAAAGACAAGACAAGCATAGTCAGACAAACATTCTAGACTTTAGGAAAGCTGATTTCAGTAAACTTAGCGAAATACTGGGGGTGATACCATAGCCAGGAATACTAAAAGAGAAGGGAGTTTGGGATGAATGGGAGTTTCTCAAAAGGGAGATACTGAAGGTACAATTTAAATCACTCCCAACAAAGAGAAAAAATGGGAGGTGTCTCAAGAAACCAGGATGGATCATTAAGGAAATTTCGACTGAGCTAAGTTTTAAACAGGACATAGATAATAAATGGGAAAAGGAGGAAATCACCAAAGAGGAATTTAAACAAATAGCGAGCACATGTAGGAGGAAAGTCAGAAAAGCTAAAGTGCAGAATGAGCTCAGGCTTGCTAGAGAGGTTAAGAACAACAAAAAGGGGGTTGGGGTGTATATCTGTAGCAAAAGGAAGAAGAAGGAAATGGTACGGTCACTGTGTGGAGAAGATGGAAAAATCAGGGGACAGAGAAGAAGCAGAACTACTCAACACCTTTTTTTCCTCGGTCACAAAAGGAAAAGGGTGCTCAACTGAGAAAAATAGGGGAAGTGCAGTACAGAATAAGTAAAGAGATAGAACAAGAATACCTGGTTAATCTAAATGAATTTGTCTCTGGGACCAAAATCAAGGTTTGCTTTATGGAATTTATATATTTTGGAAATATTTTTAAGCTGTGGATGGTTGAGTCCACAAATAAGGAATCCATGGATATGGAGAGACGAACGTATGACACTTTTAGGCTCTAAACAGTGACATGTAAGGTCAGTTCTAACAGTCACCCTTACTGTGATCTCACTAATGCACTAACCCAAAAGAATAGTAGCACCAGTCCAATAGCCACTGAAATGAACCAATATGATTGCCAATGTGAGCCACACAATGTCCAGCATGAAGGTGTCACAGGCTAGATCACTATACAACTGCATTTTAAAATGTGACCCAATAAATTTTAGGTGATACTTGAAAATCCAATTTAATAGTGCTACTTAAATTACTTGAACATTTAAGCCCTAGATTTGGAAAAATTCTTAGTCATCCAAAACTTCCATATTTAATCTCATATAGTCTTTCAACTTTTTCACAGTACTGTTTTGAAACCCTTTGACGATCTCAATTATTATCACCCTTCACCCACTGCCAAAGTTGACTAACTTTATGCAACTGGGAATTCTCACAAATGTAAAGACATTAGGAGAACATGTCTAAATTTTGGGGTGGCTTTCTAGTAGCCCACAGTGGGTCATTTTTAAAATTTAATTTCATCCCTTTAATTACTAGTGATAATAGCCACCTGAATATTTCATTCTGTATTTCAGAGCAGACAGTCTAAGCAGGGAGATCAACTACTGTTTCTTCCATCATCTAAAGCATGTTGTCCTAACTGATTAACCCTCAGAGACAACAGCCTTTGTGTGGTGCTGGTGGTTTAGATCTGCATTATTTTAAGAACACACATGCGCCTTATAGAGTCATGGCCAGTGATAAATGTACCATGTGTGGGACACAGAAGAAATCTAGATGGCACATGGGTATAAATATTACAATTACAATAGTAATTAGAAATAAATATGAGCAAGAGCCTGTGGGATTAGGAGATTTAGAGAATTTTCCTCATAACATTTAGTTTAACACTGGATTTATCAATATGTGAAAGAAACCATGTGACACAGAATCATGCATTTGGAAATTTTTGACCTTGTAAGACACAATAAAGTAGATGTATCTGCACATAGTAAGGCCTGGTTACCCCATTCATTCACAAAATGTTTTTAATCATAATATGATTAAATGAAACTACATAACAGAACTGCAGTTGTCATTTCTAAATGTAATGTATTTTACAGCATTATCCTGTGCATGTTGACACAAAGGTAAGACCCAATCTGTTCGGTGGGGTTTACTGCCTGGAAAATATATATAGGTTTACAGTCTTGGACACCGAAGGGAGGAACTGTATATTGCAATTCGGGCAAGTGATCCATTAATTGGGGGCATATTTGATGGGATTGACATTTCTCAGTAAGCCATTATGGTAAAGGTTCTTCTTAGTTGAATTACATATCCTTGTTTCAGTTGATTGTGTTTGCTACTGGGCAGAAAGCTTCTGTATTTTGCAATGGATGGAAAAGGACAAGAAGACCAAGAAACAAAAATGTGTTGGCCATTTTGATATTTAACCTATTATGACTTCACAAACCATGTGTTACTTTAATTGAGATAAAGAACTAGTAACTGAAACAAATGTGGATCAATTGTCCAAGAAAAAACAGAAATTTGTACAGAAGAAAAGACATTACCAAAAAAAAAAAAAAAAAAAAAACCAGAAAGAAGGAGGGTGAAAAACTCCTATATTAAATGAAAACAGTAGCTACATATGAGGGAAATCTTTAGAAACACAGAAGCCAAATGTGTCAGAAAAGAGGAAGAGCAGGAATGAATCAGAAGTGTCCCAACTCACAGGATCCTAGTGTGGAAACATGAAATGGTGTGTGGCTCAGTTTCTACCTGTATTCATCACTCTCAGTTTCTGATATCAGCAGGAGATGGTCATTCATTAAAGGCTTCAAACAGATGGGAAGTAAAGTGCAGCTTCTTCCCCTAGAGCAGCTGGAAGCCACGCAGAGAGCAAGCCAAGCCAGGAAAAACTGGCTGCAAAAGGAGTGGACAAAGTCTGCTATTTGCTTGTGTCTTGTTTGGGACCATGGCGGTGGCCCAGATCAGGACCAGGACCATGCAGTTGCTGCAATCCCGCCCCATCTGCTTGAGGGTATAGATTTGGTTTTGTTTGGGTCTTGCATCAAAATCCTCTCCCTCGTCCATCAAGAAACATTCCAGAAAGAAAAATCTTTAAAAGATAAAAAACTGATTTTGAAAGAATAAAGACATATTTAAAAAATATATGAAGGAAGAAAGAACAATTTTTGACATTTGCCAGGAAGCCAAAAGCAGAAGGAGGAAATTTGTAAGAGTGATGTTTGTTGGAAAATGTGAGGAAATAGCAGTGGCTCATTCAAGGCAGAAACTGATACCTGCACACATACACACAAGGTCTACAAGAGAAAGAAGTAAGCCAAGTCATCTTTGTCAATAAAATAAAATAAAATACAAAAGTAACTGTCCATACAATTAAATGTGCATAATCAAATATATGTTCCAATGGATAAGATAGAGAGAAGCAGGCAATACTAGGGTTGGCATCATGCAGTGCAGTAACCCATGGTGTCACCCCACCACCACCTTGGCCTCCTCCCATACCACACCATACAGAATCCTTAGTAATGTTTTTTGTACTAATGTTACTCATAAATTGTAATTCCTTTATATCACTGAAGTTAATGGCGATAGTTGTGACAAACAACTAGCAAAATGAAAATTATACCTTTAAATTACAGCATCATGCATAGCCAAAATGTATCTACATATACATTGTTTCATGTGTTTGAATTGACAACTTGGTATACTGTGATGTTTTTTTAAATAAAATTGTAAAAGAATATTTTTTTAAAAAATAAATTAAAAAATTTAACTTTTTTAAAAAATTAAAATTATTTTTTTAAAAAAAACTGGGGCCTCTCCTTTCTCTTCTCACTGAGCCTCTCCCCACTCACACCTTATCTTCAGTATTTTACAGTCACAGAGGTGAATGCCACAGCCAACATTATGCTGGTTCTGCAAAAAGGCAGATGTTTGGGGACCAGTGGCGAAACACACACACACACCCCTTAGGATGTGACTTGGTGCAACCTGTATTCACCCACTTCTACAATGTTGCCTCTGGCTGCAGGTTAGTGTGACGCAAGAAGAGAGAGGATATGGGAAACCAAACGAACAGGAACTTTAAAAACTAGTACTGAGTGTGTATACAATAACAACATACAAGTGAGGATCAATTTGAAAAACATAAAACATGTAACATGTTTTCTTAAACATGGAAATATATCTTTTTGCCCCATGTCAGTGAAATTATCCATATAAAGCCTTTTAATTCTGTCTTTTGTAAGCATCTACTGTACATACAAACTATTAAAAATGCACCTTTAGAAATGTATTACTGAAAAATATTTTAATAAACCATTAACTACAAGAATGAATGAAAAACCTCTATGGAAACTACGGTACACATAGTTCTGACTCACAATTTCAATTGACTGAACCATCTCAACGGTTACTGACAATAGTATAATAAGAATGACTTACAGGGGTAGATAAGGAAATGAACCTTTGCATGTTAAAATATCTGTTTAGAGATCAAAGGAATGGAGGATTTTTTTAATTTTTTTACTAAAGTAAAGAGCTATCATTGCTTTCTTTCTCATAGTACAGTAATGAATTCTGGCTTACACTTCCAAGGGAAATGAGAAGTCCAAATAGCACATTTCTCTCCTGATTAAATTCATTTTGAATACTCCCTTGCAGACAGCTTGCCTTTTCTTCATGGCATGAGTAAGGCTAGATTTTTAAACAGGGCAATAACATTTTCAAAGAAAAATCAATTTAAAGCAAAAGAGAATAAAAACAAAATGAGGCATACACACAACTGACGAATATTAAGATAGTGACATTATGACAGGATATTAAGTTAGTACAAATATGACAGTATATTTAACTGTGTTCATATACACACCACATGGCTGGCCACACACACACTCACACACAAGGAAGAGAAAATAAAATAAACACCCCTTTAAAACAGTTTTGCTGATGTCCTAAACAGGAAGAGTAAAAATGTGGGAAACTGAACTGAACTTCATTTTACCACACATCTCACAATTACCAAATAGTGACACAAGAGAGAGGTACAATGTGGGCTCCTCCATGCCCCTCAAGTCTTCCAGTGTTATCTTTGCAGCGCAGATAGGAAACAGCTTGTAGTGGCTCCTCTGCTGCATGTTTAAGAAGATGATCTTAGTGGGATTATGCTGTGAACAAATTGTTTTCTGCAGAATACTACTGATAGACACTAGTGGTTTTTTAACTCTTTGAACATCAACTTTAAAATGCAGGGTTTTTAAAAACGTTTCTTCCTGACCGCTAATTGTAAGGGCTGAATACAACTGTATACTATAACCCCATCTTCCCATTCATTCAACAGGACTACTATGTTTGGGACTAACAACTGGATCCAGAGGTATGTAAAATCCAATGCATTAAGTATATATAACACTGCATTATCTTCCCAGTTTATACTAGCAAGAAGTTTCTCAACTGAATACCAGAACAATAAAACTAATATTGCAGCAGCCAAATCAATTATTCTGAAGGACAATATAAAGGATGCATAATCTACTAACATGACATGTATATTTGAGGGAAAGGACCATGTTGTGAGATAACACCTCCTGTGCCAATTTAAAAACAGCTGGAAATCTATTGAGATATTAATGAAAGCATAGTGAATAAACTCTGTTGAAAAAAAGATATACACAGCCGGTGGGCTTCGAAAGGAGGCGAGGAAAGAAAAGCTTTGTCAAGAGAAGTATTTTTCTCAAGCTTGGCTGCCATCAAACCAGAAACCCTGCAGCAGCCTAACTGACCATCCACTTTTAAAAGCAAGCCTGACTCATTAATTCCACCAGTAGTTTCATTTTCTGAAAACTGAATTCATTTTAACTAACTCTGCCCTTTTCTTCCTGACTGGACCTTCTTGAATACAGTAAGTTTCTAAGTTACACTGAATAGTTCGCTACCATTGAAACTCCATCAGTCCCTGCTAACATAGCCAATGGGGACTAATGGAGAGAGGGTCTATAGAAGGGTCTATTTTGCCTCTCCTTGCTCTTATCCTTCCAAAACTGGGACTCTTATTTCTGCCCTGTATAGTTTCCTTTCTATATAGCTTTTGGGTACAACTACCACTATATAGTAGATTCCAGGCTATTGTTTCAACTGAGCTGTTGTCTTTCTTCAGTTGAGATTCCACCAAACTTGAAATGGTATTATTTCACCATTAAAATATGATGCTCACTTAACTGGCATAAGCCCTTATTCACATTTAAATCTACAACTTGTCAGATAAGTTATACCAGGGTTTTTTTGCTTTTTTTTTTTTTTTGGAAATGGAAAAGGTTGTGACTGTCGTACTTCCTCACCAACTAATCTCTAAGTGCTACTATTCCAGTTTCATCTTGATGAAACAAACAGAAGTTGAATTATGTCCCATAACATGCAGGAAATAAATCTGAGGTAGTAAGACTAAAAAAAGACACAAAATGGCAGGTAGTATATTCAGCACCTTCTTCTGTGGAATCAGTACAGCATCAGGTAAAAAATTGCAAACTGCATTTCTTCTTTCTTTCTTTCTTTCTTTCTTTCTTATTTATATCTCACATTATATCATGAGATCTCAATTCATGTCTCCATTAAACAGCACAGGATCCATGTCTTGAGCATAACAATACTGGCCTATGTTTATTTTGGAGTTACGCTGGCCTCACCACAAACATGATAAGAAATTTGATCAGCATTTCAAATGCCACTGAAGGCTGCAAATTCCTAGGCTAGATAATCAATCTTCCTGTATTTTACAAAAATGAAGGTTTACTAGCTATTAAGATTTCATTTTCCCTAAATGAAATTTGGGAAAAGATAGAACTATTAAAATATCACAGTTAAATAAAGCAGAGGTTGTTGTCTGCAACAACCTCTGCTTTTCTTTCTTTCTTTTTTTGTCCTCAGGAGATGAATATCGCTGATGCATATTGGGTTTGTTGTTCCCATTTTGTTTTGGGTTCACAAATCTTTACGAGTCATTGTAACCTCTTTGTTATTCACGCATGTCGTCATTTTGGGATAAAATGGAGTCTCCTCCATTCCCTTGAAGGATACAGAGCGATCCAAATCAATTCAGAAGCTTATTCACACTGCTGAAGATGCAGATTGATGCAGATCTTTCAGGAAAATTCATGGAAAAACCCAGTATCAAATATCCAGGTTAAGTGGGTTTCTTGCCAGCCCCTCCCAAAAGTGAATCGTGCATCTGAGATATGTATGAGCAACAAGAATTCAACTTGGATTCATCCTGGATTATTTCTGTAGTGTGGATGGGGACCCAGTAAGTGAAAGTAGTCTGGGTTTGACTTTTGCAAGGATGCATTAACTGAAAATTAAGGTCAAACTATTTGTAAATCAAAGACAAATTTCTCCAAACCAGAGGCAAAAAAGCCAACTTTTAATTTGATCAATAAATTCAAAAGGCTTTCACTGACCCACATCAGTTCACCTTTTAAAGAAAATCCTATGGAAAATTATAATATATATATATATATATATAATTATAAATTTATATGTACAGCACTGTGTAAACCTACAGTGCTATATAAATAAAGGTTAATAATAATAATAATAATAATAATAATAATAATATCTCTCTCAAGATTTCAAAAGATTACTGTGGCTCTTACCAGCTGTATCACTGTATATATACTGTATATTCCTATGATTAAATAAAGGTCTGTATTTCACATTTCACATATAAACAAAACACTTCAGGTTAAAATCTGACACCATGCTGCATTATAAAACTCAAAGAAATTATTCAATTTTGTATTGTCACACACACTCCTTAACTTTAAAACAAGATGGCTAACATATAATTCTTTGTCTAACCCAATCGTTGCAAACTATTCCCAGGAATAAAACCACTCAACATGGCAATATCCAGGTCCAGAGTAATGGGGAAATGTTACACTTTTTAAAAGTGTTTTTTAAAAGTTTTTTTTCTTTTGTTCTTACACACACTGCGTAAGAGAGAAGCAACAGCAAAAGTGTCTTAAAATAGCACCTTTTAGCCTGCTCCCTGGAGTATGTATAGAATTTACCTGCTGATTGCAGCAGCACAATGTTTTTGCTTTCCTTTCATTCCACACCACCATCCTACAAAGAACATGACAAATTCCTAAGAAGCATTGCTAACATTTTTTGCTATCAAGTAAGCATGACTTCTGCTAAAACTAACAATTTTATTGTCATCCCAGCTACACATGTGCAATGCCACTGTTAATAGGAAGAAAGGAAACACTTTTAATAATAAAGAGACATTTTGAAAGACAACAGATGTTTGTCTTTCAAACATTTAGGAAATGGCAGCAACTTGGTGCCAAAGCATTTTGCAAGATGTAGGTTCCTGGTCCAAATACTGCCATTGTTAGGATTTTCTAAAACTCTGGGGAGCTATTGCCAGTCTGTGTACATAATACTGGGGTGAAGCATACAACCAATAATGAATGTCCTCTGGCCAGTCTGGTCACAATCATGCAAGGACTGTGGCAACTACACAGCCCATTTCCAAAGTTCGCCACCACTGCAGTCCCAAGCCATCCGGCACCAGGAGCCAGATTATTTCTGCTCCTTTTTGATCTGGTCCAAAGGACGTTGGAGTAGCTTCTGGCCTCTCTGGGAGCATGCATCATTTGAACGCCCCACTCTCACAGTAGCCGGAAGCCATTTTATTTGGCCCTTGTGATTCAGGCCACTGGGCTAGATGGACAAATTCTGCTTCGGAATATATTTTTCCTTTTAGGAGACATGGTTGAGGATCTCTCATACTTTGTTGTATAGGGTACAGGTAGCCCATAAGCTCATTGTATGTACATCACTTTATACTAAGGCTGCCACAATACTCAGCTGGCTGGATTTTTTTGGAGATTTTAGACACTGTACATGGAAGCTAAAACAGCAATTTATACTGTCGTTGGCACTGCTCAGATGGCCATACTTTATCTGGAGTGTAGATATTCTACCTGGGAGCTAGGATAGCAGAAAAAAGGTGTAGCCCACTGTTTCCTAAGAAATGACCCTGCTGCTGCCTTTGAGTGTTTAGTTAATGAGTCAAGTATCACTGCATCATTGAGATTTAAAATGACCCTCTACTAAAAGAATACTGTAATATGGAGGGAAGCCTAGTCTGTTTGTAGATAAGAGAAAATTCTTACAGAACTAACAGAAGATAGAAGATCCAAAGTATAAGAATGATTAAGGAAAAAATCAAGCAGAACAAGATAGTGAAGTAAGACAGGGCAAAATGATATAATGCAATAATAAAATTATTAATATGGAAGGTACCATGGAGATAAGTTAGATGCTTGCTGTGGATTTTGGATTTTTGTTAAAGAGTTTCAAATGACAATGAAATCCAAGTCCTTTTTCGAAAGACTAATTCTACATTTCCTTGTCTTGAGAATATGATATAGATTTTAAAATCTTTCACCAAGACATATGAACTACTAAATTAAACTGACATATAAAAACATATGGTTAGTTGAGAAATTGTAACCAGTGGAGTGAGAGAGAATTAATTTGCAAAAAGTACAAGCACCTTAACTGTGGTCATTAAGAACTAGTATTTGGGTGGCAGTACAAACATCTTAGCAGAGATGAGTTGATTAACACAGAGAATATATATTTTAAAAAAGGAAATAGGGCAAAGACATTTTAAACAGTATTTTCTAGTTAAATTTGTTTCATTTATATCTCTGAAGGCAAGCATGCTTTATCCATTCCATTTGACCCCTTCTATTTCCTCCCATTTTGTTCTGTTTTTTTTTTAAATATATAAATCTGATGACAGCACAATACTGTCTTTCAGGGCTTCCTACGGTATATTCAAAGACACGTATGTTTTCACCATTTTTTTAAAGAGCAGAATTGGCTCCCATAACTCCTACAGGATTCAGGAACTTTAAAAAGAGTAATAAACAATAGTGGGGCTGTAGGCAGCATGATGGAGGATACCATCCTTCATGGTACTGTGAGAGGTTAGTGTAATACCTGAATTTTGAGTAGTAGCCCACACTTGTTAAAAGCTTTGTGACCAAGCTGGGTTTTGAATTTAGATCTCCCTATTTGTAGTCTAGCATTCTTAGCTGTTAATCTGTACTGGCTTTCAGATCAATGTTTTCTGTATAAAAACAATGCAAAAAAATTAACGTGATTCATTTGCATAAATATGAACATCTGCATAATATATTCCCTTTTGATATTATACACATTTGCATAATATACAAATTATGCTATTTGGATTTGGGGAAGTGAAAATATTCAACCATGCTTCATTATACCACAATGCTGATAAGAAAGTAGGAAGCTTCCTTGCACCAAACTGGATGACACAGCTCAGTACTGAAGCCCCAGAAAAAAGTCTGTGTCCCACAGGAGTCAGGACTGAACTCCCAAGAACAAAGCCAATCCCCAAGAGGTCTGGCTGGCTCCTGAAGTGAGTATACTTAGTAGAACACAATCCAGAATAGAACAGAACATCTGCTTCAAGTATGGTTGCCATATCTCAGTTTTCACTGGGACATTCCCAATTTTTCAGCCTTTGGGAATGCCCCAGCCTGGTTTTAGAAGGATGTCTCACTGCTACTTTGGTGCAGCAGCAGCAGCCTGCAAGGCTGCCAGGCCTCGCTTGAGGCTGGATGGGGTAGGTTGAGGCCTCTGGCCTCCTCAGCCACCACCTCCCTTCCTGTCGCACTTTGGCACAGTGGCAGTGGCCTACGAGGCATGTGCAAGTCCTCCAGGTCTTGCTTGGGGATGGGAGGAGAGGTTGAGGACTCTTCAGCCACTACCTCCCTTCCTGCCATGCTTTGGTGTGGTGACAGTGGCCTGCAAGGCCTGGCAACAGGCCTCATCTGGGATTGGGTGGGGGGTTGGGGCCTCCGGCCTCCTCAGCCACCGCCTTTCTTCCTGCTGCACTTTGGTGCGGCAGCGGCAGTCTCGGAGGCCTGGTAAGACTGCCAGGCCTTGCTAGGGGCCGGGGGCATTGAGGCCTCCAAAGCCGCTGCCTCTCTTCTATGCTTTGGGCATGGTGGCGGTGGTGGGGAGCAGCAAGACCTAGGCCTCGGACGGCCACTAGGCCTCGCTTGGGGCTGGGGGGGTTGGGGCAGTGCGGCAAGGCCAGGGAGGCCTCTCTGGGCATGAGACTGGCACGATAAGGCCTCCCTGGGGCTGCAGGCGAGGCACAACATGAATTTATATTTATTATTTTTTAAATTTTGTTAATGTTTTTGTGTTTTAGTTGGTTATGTCCTCCATTTCTCTTAAATATCCTATGTTTTGTCCTACATTTTGTAATATACTTTGTCCCACATTTTCCCTGGTTTTGTGGTAGAGAATTATGGCAACCCTAGCTACAAGGAGAATCTGTAATAAACAAGGGTTCTACGGCAGGTATGCAGGAGTTTCTCGAAAGACAAATTAATATGAAAAGTGCACAGTAAACCCCTGGGAAGAGGCACTGTTCTCTAACTGATATACTGTATGTATATCAATATATCTGTATTCTATTGTTAGACAGAGAGAGGAAAATGCAGAAGAATCTAGTTCTGTGTGCCAGATAGTTCCGTATGACAGATACAGAAGTTCCTTTTTTGCAGCCAAAATGAGACCAAATGCCAACACACAGAGCACAAAATACTAATATTCAAGCTGAAGAATAACACTAAAAGAAACACCATGCCAAAATGTGATCTAAAGTACATCCCAACAGAATTTAAAGATATTGTGAGAACACCTAGTCAATCGGGAACTAGAAGAACAATGGACAGAAGCACTTAGAGCAATGGGAGTGCCACTACATCTGATTGTCCTGAAGCATAACTTGTAAAAGAGGCTGCTATCCGAAAAGAATATGAAAAAACTGAATGGTTCCCAGTTGACAAAGGGGTCAGACAAGGCTGCACACTGTTACCCCATTCATTCAATTTGTATGCTGAAAATATCATCTTAGACTCAGAGGAAGGAAGAGTGAAGATGGGATAAAGGAACATTAACAACATAAGATAATACAGATGACACAGTATTACTAACAGAAACAAATAAAGACCTGGAGCAATTACTGAAGAAGGTCAAGGAGGAAAGAGCCAAGGTTGGATTAATGTTGGAACATTTTGTAAAAAATGACCACAGAAGATCTACAAGAATTCATCCTAGATAACAAGAAAACTCAAATTGTCAAGGAGTCCCCATACCTTGCTTCAAATATTGATCAGAACTGACACTGAAGTTAAGAAATCTGAAGAAGGCAAAGATTGGGAGGGGCAGCTATGAAAGAACTGGACAAAATTATAAAGTAAAGACATAACTCTAAATACTAAAGTGAGGATTGTCCAAGTCATAGTATCTCCCATCACCATGTACAGAGGTGAGAGCAGGACAGTAAAAAAAAAAAAAGCTGATAGGAAGTAAATCAACTCATTTGAGATGTGGTGCTGGCGAACAGTGCTGAGAATACTGTGAAAGAAAAGAAGACAAACAAATGGGTTGTAGAATAGATCAAGCCTGAACTCCCTCTGGAAGCCAAGATAACTAAATTGAGACTGTTGTACACAGGCTACATCATGAAGAAAAATGAATAATTAGAAAATACAAGAATGTTAGGAAAAGTGGAAGGCAGTAGAAAGAGAGGAAGACCACATGCCAGATGGCTAGACTTAATCAGGGAAGACACAGGCCTGGGCCTGCAATACCTGAGCAGAGAGACTGAGGACAGGGGGCCTTGGTGATGTCTCATCCACAGAGTCATAATGAATCAAAGTTGACTCAAGGGCAGTTAACAACACCAGTTAGCCCAAAAGTGAGAAAGCACCATCCCTCAATAGGAAGTCAAAATGGAATTCAAATGCATGCCTCAATTCAAAGTGCTGGTCCCTACATGGCTTAGGTCCAGACTATTTAAGAGACGTATCTCCCCATTTGAACCTTAGGCTAGAGCCCTAAGATCCTCAGGAGAAGGCTTTCTCTTGGTCCCGCCACCATCACAGGCTCACCCAGTGAGGACATGAGAAAAAGCCTTCTAGGTGCCAGCTCCCAACCTCTGGAATGCAAGGCTGAGAAGCAAGGCTGGCTCCCTCTCTGCTTGCCTTTCATCAGCAAGCAAAAATAGTTTTGTTTAGGCAAGCTTTTAATGTATAACCATGTGGTGGCTTTTATAAGGGTGCTGTGGTTTTATTGTGGATTTCATATTTGTAATTTTATATTGTTTTTAGCTGATGTTTTTAATTGTTTTATTGTAATATGTTTGTTAGAATTTTTATTTGTGAGCCACCTTGGGTCCCTTTCTGGGAGAAAGGCGGCATAGAAATCAAATAAATAAATAAATAAAGCAGCTCATATTCTCTCTCATTCCCTTGAAATATTTTATCCAGTATGAATGTGTGAAGCACTTTGTTGTTGTCACTTGTTGTCAAGTCAGCTAGAACCTATGGCAACCCTATGAATGAGGGTCCTCCCAGACATCCTATTATTAACAGCCCTACTCAGATTTTGTAAACTCAGGACTGTGGCTTCCCTGAGTCTGTCTAACTGTAATATGGCATAACTCTTTTTCTACTACCTTTCACTTTACCAAGCATTATTATTTTTTCTGAGTCATGTGGTCTCATATTATATTCAACATACAACAGACTTAGTTTTGACTTCTAGTGAGAATTCAGACTTGATATGCTCTCACATTCTTGTGGGGCAGCAGTCCAAGCTACTCACAGAACTCTCCTCTACCACAACATTTCAAATCACTTGATCATCTTGTCAGCTTTTTTCACTGTCCAGTTCTCAACCATAAACAGAGATTGGAAATATTCTGACTTGGATAAGTCTGAGTTTGTTATTTATTGGTAATAGTATTCAATAAGGCATTTACTGTTTACTTTTGTTTACTAAAGCACCACTTACATTTCCTTGGGTTTCATTGTTCTTAAAATGCACAAAAAGGTAGCACTACTAAAATGAAACCCCCTTACCCTTTCCTTCCAGAGCTATGGTCAGCAAGTGTTTTCAGTTCAACATCTGCTTGTATCTTTTATCCATTTACATCCACATCAGACCCAGGACTATTTTAGCATATGGCTAATTCAGATAAGTAATATCTTTAGGAGGAAGTAATTAGAACTGTTTTGGTATAATTGTTCAAATATAAACATTATGGTTTTTCCACGGCTATATCATATTAGTAGTCTCTGAAAAAGACTACAAATTCCTCTAGGAAAAGTTTTAATCTATATCGTCATTGTGTGGGACATAAAGAAAATTCTGTGACCTAGAAATTACTGCATTTATAATGAACCATGCTGCAGATAACTGTGACACTTTGCAATTACCCACTTATTTTTTTTCTTTATCAAAGCTATTAACGGAATAGAGGATGACGTATCAGCACTGAGGAAACTCTCAAGGGGGAATCCTAGCATTCCCTTAGAAACAAGACGTCTAAGACCCATCTTGTACTCCAACACCATTCCATTTCCAGGTTGTGAAAGAATGAAGATTTGGAACATTTTTTTAAATGAAGGCCTTGATGATGAAGTGATTATCTTACATAGTATAATCTTCATACGACACACTAAATGTTTAGCGGTTCAGGGTTAACTTTCTTCATACTGCAGAATATGAAATAGCAAGAAATGCTTAACATCAGAGTTAGAAGCTACACAGACCAACAGGATAACTGAGGACACAACAGTGGGGGAAAAAAATCCCATCCTTCTATTCTCTTTTTCTCTCTTTTGGTTGTCAGTTTGCTTGTAGCTGACTAATGCTAAAAGCCAAAATGGTTAGGATGGGAAACAGAAGCCTAGCCAGGTATTGAAGAAAGATGGTTAGCATTAGTCAACTGAGGAGTCTGCAGACAGAAACCCACAGGAAACAGTACTGGATTTTGAGCAGAGAGAAACCTAGGAACAAAGTTCGTACTCTGTTATGGAACACACAGAAACATGGCTATGTTTCTTTCTCAAATAAACAAGCTTGTGCAGTGATAAAATGCATGGATACTATTCTAACTTCTTTGGAAGAAATATGACATAGAAAGGTCCTCACCATTAGGTATGCTGGTTAAGGCTGCTGGAACTTCCAGGTGAACAATACCTGGAGGGCAGCATGATTCCCAGCCCTACTTTAAAAAGTAGGGTAAAATTAGGCAACAAAAATGCATGGTCATGAGGTTTTTATGATGAAGCAACATTTAGGCTATATACTACCATATATGAGAAGTTTCTTTAAAACCTGGCAGACATCAGGTAACTCCAGTGATAGCACAACAGAAGTTAGACCAAAACAAAATACACTGACTAAAATGGAAGACAATGACGGATTATCCAGATTAGGAGTAGATAAATCCATGAAAGAGAGGTCTGTGTGTGTCTGCATGGACCAAATAAAATAGTCTCACCTAGTTCTTACATCAGGCTGTCCAAATGGCATACAAAACAATTGGGACTGAATCTACTGTATATACTATAAGTCGAGAAATTTACGGCCAAAAATTGACCCTAAAATTCTGGGTTGACTTATATACAGGTCAAGAAAACTAATCGAAACAAGCACCCACATGATGCCCACTCTTCCCCACTCTGTGCCCCAAGGCAGGAATGTGTGTGTGTGAAAATTTCCCAATCTGATGTGAAAGCCTTCTCTTCCCATCAAAGAACTATCCCATTTAGCTTCACTTTTTTCCCTTCCCAGTCCAATTTGAAAGCCTTTTCTTCTCATCAAAGAAACACCCCATTTAGCTCCACTTCTTTCCCTTCCCAGTCCAATTTGAAACACTTTTCTTCCCATCAAAGAAACACCCCACTTAGCTCCACTTCTTTCCCTCCCCAATATGATTTGAAAGCTTACTCTACCCATCAGAAAAACATTTCATTTAATTCCACTTCCTTTCCTCCCCTGCCCAATGTTAAAACCTCTCCTTCAGCACCAGGGAAATAGTGTTAGGTGGTTGGGAGAGAGAGGTTCAGAGAAGAAAGAGGGACAAAAGTGGTGTTTCCCTTCCATTCTTTGTTATAGCCCCCTAAGTTTTACCATCTGCTTATCCACAGGTCCTATCAAAATTTACGATTTTTACCCTGAAACCTTCCCTCAATTTATATATGAGGTCGACTTGTACACGAGTATATACTGTAAGCTTTTCCATCACTTCAGGGTTTTAATCCAGGGAGAGAAAAAAAGGGTATATCCTGGTTTTGAGTGGAAAATCTGGATATTTTTATGTTTGTGTGATCTGTGCTCCAAAGCAACACTGTTGTGGACCATGGGGTAGAGTTCAGAAATGCATACATTCACATGCACAGGGGGAAGGGGGAAGGGGGAATGCAGAGTGGCCACAGCCATGTGGTCACACATACTATGATTTATTGGGCCGGGGTGGGTTCAAAAAGGAGAACTGTCTGTGGATACCTCCCCCAAACGTGCCTCAGGGTGTGTGTGGTGATCGTGTATACAAGGCCAAGGTCACTGGAGACTGGGATAATATGAAGGTAAACTGGATTCTCCTGTCAGTGTAGATGCATCCACTGTGGACAGTGGACATCAGCCATGACAAGTCAAATGTCACCTCTGTGTTTAAAAGGAAAGAATTTCATAAGATTCCATTGATTCCCATACGCTGGTCCTCCAGGTGTTTTGGATTTCAGCTCCCAGAAGCTTAGCCATCTTGATCAATGGTCCAGGACCCTGGGAGCCAAAGCCCAAAACACCTGGAAGGCCAGAGCTGGGGAATCATTAGCCTAATCAATTAATTTCAGCATAAAGTTTGGTAGACTACAGATGGATCTGAAGTGGGAAACAATCCATGAAGCTTTATATTGAAATAAACTGATTAATCTTTAAGGTGCTGCAAGTCTCCTTTTTATATTGAATCAGACTACTATTATTGTTTCTCTGAAATATGCATGTTTAAATAATAATAATAATAATTTTATATCCCACCTCTCCCTTCCGGGAAAGCATACCTCACAATGTGGGATGCTGGGATGTGACAACAATACTGTTATCCACCTGCAAGTTTCTCAAAGCATTTACTAGATGATCACAGGGACAAAATTATTTGATTCAGCAAGGCATTCTTTAAGAGTGACAGAAAGAACATTCTGAGGTTATCCATTTACCGAAGGTGTACGTGTGGAACTGTTCTTCAGGTGTGTCCTCAGAGCATACTAGGCCTGATTCACAAGCTGGTTTATGCTGTTATGTTCTGCTTTTTATTTTTATGCTGGTTATATTGTTGTTGTGTGCCTTTAAGTCATATCTGACTTATGGTGAAGCTAAGGCATATCATGGCATTTCCTTGGCAAGATTTGTTCAGAGGCAATTTGCCATTGCCTTCCCTTGAGGCTGAGCACATGTAATGTACTTGCTAAAATCAACTTGAATGTTATTTGATTTTATTTCATATTTTGTCGATATCTACATTTGCAAACTACCTAGAGGCCTTCACTGATGTCAAAAATGAGTAACACCCATCGCATCTAAGATATACTCCTCAAAGCTCAGTTGGGATTTAGCTAACATGAAAAACAGAGTCAACAATACAATTCCAATCTTGGATTCAGTCACCACCATGACTCAGTAAATGTGTACTATTGCTGACTCATCATGCTGACTCTGCACTGAAGGAGGGATGCTCAATTTGCCTGATTAATCTTTCAGAAATAGCAACATACTATATGTCATTTGTGATTCCCAAACCCAGACAGTGCACATAATAACTGGTGTCAAGACCACTGCCTCCGATGAGTTTTTCCTTGGCAGCACTGGAGAACCAATGTTTCCTGAACATCTAGCACTTCTGTTACAACCTTCTGACAACAATCTATCTTCACATGGAAAAAGTTCTTTATGTATTTCACACTGTAGATTGATTCACCACATCTCTATGAATAGATTTGCCAAACGTGTAATATCCTGTCCTCACAGGAGGACCACAACTATAGCTCTTGATTAATGTTTGCTGACCGTACCTTGATACAGTGTTATCTTGTGCAAGGATCAAATCTGCATGAATATATTTGGGAGTTCAGGTCTATAAAGGTCCACTTCAATTTCCACCAAGTTTCAAAGGACAGATGCCCCTACATACTTCAGAGTTTTGCTGCATCATTGTTTCTGCTTCTACATAAGCTCTGTTTCAAGCTTCAGTTTCTATTACTAAAAAACTGAACTGTGCCCACTTAGTCCTTATGCATATCACAGAACTGACTATTGTTACAGTCACATAGTGCACAGTATCAGATAGAATAAGATATTATTCACAGACACAATGACTTTTTTCAAAAAAAATAACTAGAGCCAGAGCAGACATAAACAATTTGACTGTTTTGCCTTTCTAGTTGTAAACTGCTGTAAACATTTCCCAATTACACAGTATACTGTACAGTCTGAATAAATAAAATAAAATAACCCAACAAATTAACTGATTAGGATTAAGAAATAAACAAACTAGAGTGTAAGGTGCTGGATTTTTAATCATCATGAACTAAGGTTTGGGGTTTTTTTTACTCAAAACCTTGCATATTGTGATTTGTTACATATTTTCAGACTCCAGTGAATATTCCAGTGTACTGTGCGGATGTTGCCACTTAAAACCTGTCTGCTTCCTGTCAGTCTCTGAAGTGGGTCCAAAGATTCAGGAGCAATTGACCTGAACCATCATCTGAATCTTTTGCAAGCAGATCCATCCAAAATTTGCATGCTCCCTGAAGGCACAGCACAGCACAGCACAAAAAAAAAAGAAAAATAAAATAAATGGTTTACTGTGCATGATGGGTAGAAAATCCAACTGTGTTAAACAGAGTATTGTTTACTTTTAATTCAGAACTACAGAGGCAAACACTGTGCAGAAATTGTTTGTGTGCTGTGTATTTCCATACTGGCTGTCCACCTTGGGAGAGAGGAAGATGGAGCAACTCCTCAATGCCATGTCAGTGGGATAGACAATCTGGTCAGACAAACCCAAGGTGCTGAGGGCACAAGAGACAGAGTTCAACAGCCCAGGCTGCTTCTTTAAAGTTCACACTAAACTTCAGAATAGAATCACCACTCATCTGAAATAGAAGCCACCAACTAGTACTGGAGGCAGGTTTGGCTTTAATTTCCTTCCAGGCCCTTCTCTCTGTAAAAATTGTAGGTCAACAAAAATAAATAATGTCTGGTACTATTATTTTCAGGAGAGTCAACATGTTGTCATAGTCTGTGTGTTGGACTACAAGTGTAGACTCAGGAGATCAGGGTCTAAATCCCCACTCAGTCATGGAAACCCAGTGAGTGGTTTTGAATCATAGAATCATAGAGTTGGAAGAGATCACAACAGCCATCCAGTCCAACCCCTTGCCATGCAGGAACTCCCAATCAAAGCATCCCCGACAGATGGCCATGCAGCCTCTGCTTAAAGACCTCCAAGGACGGAGACTCCACTACACTCCGAGGGAGTGTGTTCCACTGTCGGAACAGCCCTTACTGTCAGGAAGTTCCTCCTAATGTTGAGGTGGAATCTCTTTTCCTGCAGTTTGCATTCATTGTTCCGCGTTCTATTCTCTGCAGCAGCAGAAAACAAGCTTGCTCCCTCCTCAATATGACATCCCTTCAAATATTTGAACAGGGCTATCATATCACCTCTTAACCTTCTCTTCTCTGATTTTGGGCAAGTCCCACACTCTTGGCCTCAGAGGAAGGCAAAGGCAACCTTCTGCACAAATCTTGCCAAAAAAACAAACAAACCCTTAGGGTCTCCATAAGTCGGAAACGTCTTGAAGGCACACAACCTCCACCACCACAATAATTATGATCAGATGTTATTTATGAGACATATCACATAAAGGGTCTAAATACAGATCCCATCTGATCTTGGAAGGTAAGTATGGTCAGCCCTGGTTCGTACTTGGATGGGAAACTGCCAACCAATACTGTACCAGGTGCTGTAGGCTATATTTCAGTGGAAGGAACTAGAAAACCTACCACTGAGTATTCCTTGCCTAAGAAAACCTCATGAAATGCATGGTCTCACCATAAGTCGACAGGTGACTTGAAGGCACAAACACACACACAATATGATGTTTATTGTGTTCAAGGTGGTGATGAAATAAATATGAGAGGATGAAAATAACACTTTTAATTGCAGCATTTCCTGCCAGTGGATTATTTTTCTTTATAGCTGATTGGCAAAAATCAGAAAACTCTCTCACGAACAGATACTTTTGTCCAAGTGCATGATGTCCTAACCACAGAAAGGTTACAAAACTCTATGACTCATTAAAACCATTACTTAGCTTCTTGGACATTATTTATTGAAAATGAGGTAGATGAGTGAGGAAGAGGAGAGGGAAGAAAGTGACCCATGTTCAGCATAAAGTGTATCATAGGTGGACAACTCTAGTGGTGGGAACTACAATGCCCCCCTCCCGAACCCTGGGGGGAGCCTTCCCTGATGCTAAACAGACTACGGCTACAGTGGTGGAGAATGACAGGGAAATGTACTCACTCCGTGGGCAATCTGTTGTCCATCCTTGATCACAGAATTATGTATATTGAACTCACTTCTGTTTCTAACTTTACAGCCCACTGTTTAATGGGATGCATGACATTTCAGTGTATTCTCCATCAACACCAACAGCAAGCAGTTTTTCCACACCAAACTGCCTTAAACAACATAAAAGAAAAAAAAAGAGACCTGACTGCAAAATGCTAATTTCATCTATTTATTAATCCTGCAGGCATCAAAAAGCATTTCTTGATAAGGATAAAGACAGAGCAAGAACTTTTTCTTTATTGTTGATCTCTATCTGGATACGTTCGTCCCAGATCCAAATGAATAATCCTAAGCATTTACACTTAATAAATTTATAATAAATTTACAAACCCCATAGGATCCTTGGTTCCAACTCTTCCTTCTGTAAACACCTTCTTGATAGACAATGTTACTTTAAATATTTATGTGTTTTATTAATTTATTTGAAATGTACTTTCAGTGAAGAACCTGCAGCAATTGAAAATTACATAGCCAACCGCAAACTTCCAGGAACTAGCTATTCCTTTGCCTTCACTTCCATCATAGGATACCTGAATATAATCCATGTGCTCTCTTCCAAAACCATCCCATAAATTCATTACTGATGTATCATCTTGGGTAGGTTCTTGAGAATTTGATTTCCCCCCCTTTAGTCCAGAAATTCTTGACAGCATCAGACTAATACATTTCTTTTAAATAAAGATGTCACTATTTGATCCTCAGTGCTGCATAAAGAGAATTGATTCAAAAAGGTTCTTAAGTTAAACTATCCCTAAGCCAGAAAGACTCAGGAATACTACATGATAGATCTGAGAGAAAGGAGTGGTACATTTGTCAAGACCAAAACAATGCTGCACTGTTACAATGCTAAAATGACTCCGTGAACCTTAAAGAAAATTGGAGGGCTTTTTATCATAAATGATCCTGGAGCTACACTTTGCCCATCTCTGCCCAACATACTAGGTTCCCAAACAGTAGAAAATAATTTCATGAGGTAACGGGGGCTTGAAAGGAGGTCCAACACTCCATGATATGAAAACATATAAGGTAAGGAGAATCGTCCTCTCTGAACCAGATAAAAAGTAAATGAGCTGAATTCTTCCTGGCAAAAAAATCTTTATTGCTCTACAACGGATCACACATTTTGTGCCCTAGTATATCAGCCTGATCTGCGAACAACTCAGGGAAGGCTTTACCTTGTCCTAATGACACCTCCCCATCAGCAGTTTCAGAAAGAGGTCAGTAGGTAGGTAGATTAAAGGTTTTATGGCACAGCACCAAATACTGTGGGGGGGGGGGAGGCATACGCAGAGATGTCCCATCCTATCCCTGTGTATAAAGGTATTTTCTTTGCAAAGAACTGCATGTGAAGAAGAGCTGATTGGCATTACATGGATAGGATCCTAGAACATCTCTTCCTTCAACTCTTTTTTTAAATAACAATATCAGCCTTTGGCTTAAACATCTAATCTTACCTACTCCCAAAATGAAGGTTAAATGCATACATTTGTATATGACTGTATTCTTCAACCAATAAATTTGCTTCTGCCTTTCCACCCTTACTACTAAGTATTAGACAATACACCCATCAAGGCATTGATCTGTTTCCCTATTCTTTCACAGGACAAATGCTGTGGACAGTGATGGAACTAAACACATTAGAATAAACATGTGTGGTAGTGGAAGGGATTCAAAAAGTGGGAGAAACATTGCTTTATGGGCCACAAAAATAGCCAAATTTAAGGCACTGCCAGTACTTTTGTTTGTCCAACATCAAGTCCAAAGATTCACCTACCCAGCAACATTACAGAAGTATTAGTGAGGTGCTCATCAAAACAATGATTAAAATCTACGTATACCATGGCTTAGTCCATCACACAGTCCATAGAATTTTTAGACACCCTAACAGGAAAGACATTACAGAGATGGGACTGATCTGTTGGCTGCTTATGCCACAATGCAGCTTCATTCTACACTGAGATAGCCTTTCTTTAGTGCTGTTCTAAGGAAGGCCAGCGTGGTATAGTGGTTTCAGTGCTGGACTACAACTCTGGAGACCATGGTTCTAATCCCCGCTTGGACACGGAAACACACTAGGTGAGCTTGGGCAAGTCACACACTCTCAGCTTCTGAGGATAACAATGGCAAACCCCTTCTGAAAAAACCTGGCAAGAAAGCTATGATAGGCCCTCCTTAGAGTTGCCATAAGTAAAAAATGACACAGCACACGATAACAACTACAAGGAAAAAGGAGTATTTCAATGGTTCTGCCCACAGGAAAATAGCCATAAATTCTTCTTATCCCAATAATAGCTTTTTCTCCCTCCCTGGAAATGCTACTCCTGCCTATGCCGATGAAAAGGATCAGGAGCTAATGTTTCCCATGTCAGTTGAATGGTAAATCTGCTCTGGGTTTTAAATAGAATTTTAAGGGAGCTTTGCAAGGTGCTACACCTATTTTCACCTTATATGGTTCCTCTATAGTCCATAGTAAAACTCATAGACTATAAGCTATGGACTCTATAACCAATTGTATTATGGATTACAGAGTCCATATTAAAAAGGATACACCTGTTTTTACTTTAGATGGCTACTCTATAGTCCATACTAAAATTCATATCCAAATGAAATGAAATCCACAACCTGCCACAGTCTCAGGATCAGACAGGCTTGCTTTGACAGAGGAAGCCAGAACTACATATATACATATATATATATATATATGGTTTCAGATGTACTTCTTTGTGGGTTTTTTTTTATTAGTGCTTAAAAATATATGGCAAATTGCTCTTGCAATATTTTTTGTCCCATCATTGCCTTAAAGAAAAGCATAAAACACTGGAGGGGGACCAGAGATATTAATGGATGCAGATTCATAAAAAGGGCACAAGTCATACATTGCAACAAAGAACAAATAGGTAACATCAAAACTTCAGTAATGTCAAACTATACTAAAAAGCCTGCTAAAACATATCATGTTATGTACTTGTGTTAGAGAGATCTTCTCTATGCTGGTGGCGGGAACTATTGTATGAGACAAATGCTTTAGTTTTAAATCATTTTTAAAAAGCACTTAGGCTTGCATCCGCATTGCAGAAATAATCCAGTTTGACACCACTTTAACTGTCATGGCTCAATGCTATGGAATTCTGGGAAGTGTAGAAACTACAATTCCAGAATCCCATAAGATTGAGCCATGGCGGTTAGCGGTGTCGAACCAGATTATTTCTGCAGTGCAGATGCAGCCCTAGATTCCCAGAAGCTTCAACATGGCACCCGGCACAAGCCCACATCAAAAAAAGCTCACAATCAATTTTGTCCAGAATGAGTGAGAGATGCAACAATTGCTCTTCAACACACCCCATCATACTCTGAAGAGCAAAAAATGCTCTGGCAGCAATTTCCCAGAAAGCAGAAGATTTCGGGTTAAGAGTCCGTCAGTTTTAGGAATAAATGAATAGTATTGTAAGGTGAGTTAGCTAGAGGTGAGTGTGAGAGAATGTATGTGGCATTTTAAATGTAATAATTATTCTGCTTCATTGTGTTTACATTCTGTTTCATTCTCTTTTTATACACTTTTGGCCTCTAGGAACACCATTTCACTGACAGCTTGGGTTCAAACTAAGCGTTTGTGGTGGCAGCAGTGAAGACAGAGAGTTGATGTCCACTGAGGCTAGAAGTAGCTCATAGGAACCTTGAGGGCACTTAGATGGTCCCGACAGTTGGTATCACACAAAGGGGACCAACGGAAGTCATAGAATCATAGAGTTGGAAGACACCACAATGGCCATCCAATCCAACCCCATTTTGCCATGCAGGAACTCACAATCAAAGCATACTTGACAGATGGCCATCCAGCCTCTGCTTAAAGACCTCCAAGGAAGGAGACTCCACCACAATGTGAGAGAGTGTGTCCACTGTCAAACAGCCCTTACTGTCAGGAAGTTCCTCCTAATGTTGAACTGGAATCGCTTTTCCTGCAGTTTGCATCCATTCTTCTGTGTTCTAGTCTCTGGAGCAGCAGAAAACAAGCTTGCTCCCTTACTCAATATGACATCCCTTCAAGTATTTAAACAGGGCTAACATATCACCTCTTAACCTTCTCTTCTCCAGGCTAAACATCCCCAGTTCCCTAAGGCGTTCCTCATAGGGCATGGTTTCCAGACCCTTCACCATCTTAGTTGCCCTCCTTTGGACAGGCTCGTTTCTCAATGTCCTTTTTGAATTGTGGTGCCCAGAACTAGACACAGTATTCCAGCAGAATAAAGTGGCACTATTACAGTGATGTCCAAACTTTGATCCTCCAGAGGTTTTGGGACTTCAGCTCCCAGAATTCCTGACGGTTGGCCAAGTTGACTGGGGCTTTTGGGAGCTGAAGTCCAAAACATCTGGAAGACCAAAGTTCAGACATCACTAGTGCCCTTACACTAGTGGCAGATATAGGGATTAGGGAAGGCTGCTTACTCTGGGTGATAGCAGTGAGGACCATGGAAGTGTTCACGTTTGGTGTGTTAAAGAGCAGGAATCCAAGGTTTGGCTACAGTGGTGGGGCTATTTGAGGAAGATTCCTACAGTTGGTGATAACGGCTATCTAGAGAGGAAACCCCCATATTTGGTGGGAGTGTGGTAGGATAAGTGCTGAAAAACCCCAAAGGCTGCTTGTTGCATTCGGAAAAGCCTACCTCTCCCCCTTCCCAAATTCTTCTTCATGGCCTTGGTCTTCCAGAAGAAAAGCAAGTGCTCTGTTCTTCCAATCTGCCATCTCCTACACCATGAAACACAGGTGCCCAACTCTGCCTGAGTTTTGGTGACACCTTCAGCTATTGTCAGAATTGTGGCAGTAACTACTGACTTGCAGGACGTAGTCCGTTGGAAGGGTCTACTGTGTTGCCCAACATTCAAACCTCTGGCCTGGATAGCACACTGCAACCTTTCTGTGACCTCTCCATTGTGGGCATGTTGCCAGTGTTGATGCGCCAATGTGATGGAGTGCATGACCTTGGGGGCCAAGGATCAGGGTGTCACTGCTTGTTAGACTCAGGATTTCTGTGCTCCGATCTGAGTCATTGCTGAATGAACTCTGGGGTCATGATAACAAGACCTGGGCAACACATTCCACTGCAGATTCCACAGGAAGACTAGTTCTGGACAGGTTGCCAAGCCATCCTTCATTACTGATCTTCTCAGCAAAGAACCAATATTAAGTTCCCAGGGAATCCTGGTATTCCGTGGAACATACTTTTAAAAAACCACAGATCTAAAAATGCTACCACCTTCATTTCATTCTTCAACTCTGGTTCTCTGCCTTGAAATAACTATTTTTTTAAAAGACTTGATTAAAATTCCTATCAGCTGTTTGGAACCCCAGAGGAATCCTCAGTGAGAAAAAGAAAATTGCATATGGTACCTAGCAGTGTCAGTTGCAATATTAGCATGTTACATATGTTTAATAAAAAGATCTAACAGTCCTCGTGGGAATTAATTGTAACCATAAACATTCAGTAAAAGAAAACATTGCCTTCAGCAATGCATATGAACATTTCTAAATAGAGACTAAAGTGGTCCATACACATCAAAATTTGAGTAAGTCCTGATTTCATTTGCAAACTCTGTGAACTCTGATTACCAGCAGCCTGAATAAAATAGCTTTTTAATGGAACTGGCATTTCCAATCAACTGTTCATCTTTAAAGACATAAAAAGAAAAGAAAAGTGACTAAATGGTCTCTTCGGAAACTCAACCAACATGTTTTCAAACCAGGTTTTTCTATCATCTTATCAAAACACTGACAAGATTTGTAACTAGAGTATACCACTTAGTGAGTATAAATCTACTCAGAATGGGCATAAAAATAGCATCACACTATTGTAAAATAAATATGCGCTATCTTAGAAGGCACAGCAAAGACAAGTATAGGCTCCAGCCAAGACACAGACTGTACTGCTCTCCATTTCTTTACAGAGAGAGAGAAGGGAGGGGGAGAGAGAGGGAGAGAAAAATGATAATCCCTTCTTAGTGGAAAATCCAAATTTTCAAATGAATCCCCCAGCTAAAATGAATTACTGTAATAACCAGAATCCTCGTCTGTTCAGCTGCTCAACAAAGGCACAGCTGACCACCTGCTACGTTACATCTTCCAGGGAGCGTTTTTTTCTATTCCTCAAACGCTATTCGCTTCCGTCCAGGGATGCGCCCTACAGAATCGGATGGCAGATTATCGAAAACATGGGCAAATGGCAAGGGGAGCCAAGGAAAGGCTTCTCCTCCCAGCTTGACTGGCTGCTCTCTACAGTCTCGCTGCACCTCTTACTGAGCGCAGCACAGCAGAGGTGCCTCTGCGGCTCTAAGAAAGAAAGAGCATAAACAGCTTAGGACCAGGCCAAATAAATAACTGCTTCCAATAAGGAAAGGCCATACACGGCTGGAACCCGCAAACTCTGTGCTACGCTGCAAAGGGGGGGGGGGGGGAAAGGATCATTAAAAATAAAGGAATAAAAAAGCCGCATTATTCACAGTTGCCGTACAGATCTTACGCTTAACTGCGTACGAAAAAACAACCAGTTCACGCACACAAAAAGTGTTCAACCCAAGTCAGTGGTATGTGTGGCTCATTAATTTGAAACATTGGGTTGAGGGGGGGGGGAAGAGAGAGGAATGGAAGGAGGAGAGAAGCAAACCATTTGCAACGAAGGCTGCGCGTTGATACGAAAGTCAGAGACAGGTGACAAGAAACCACCAAAAAAACCCGGGACAGGATTCTGCAGCAATGCTGTCAAATGAAAGGCGAAGCAACCCACAGCATGGGGCTCCTTTCTTTCCTTTTCCTTCCCTGCTTTGGATCTCCAGCGCTGACAGCACCCCCCCCCCCCAAAAAAGACACCAAATGCAAAGAAAAACACACACAACACACAAGCCACTTCTCCCCTCACAACATCTGTAGGGAAAGCCGGGATATAAATAAATTTTTATTACTATTATTATTATTTATTCCCCCCCCACACACACACATACATCCCTCTCCAGCAACAGAAGGCCTTCCTGCAAAGGCAGATGGGCTATTATTATGATGTTGTTGTTATTATTATTATATTTATTTGTATCCCTCTCTTTCCCCAAAGTCAGATGGACTATTATTATTATTATTATTATTATATTTATTAGTATCCCTCTCTTGTCCCAAAGGGCAGATGGGCTATTATTATGATGTTATTATTATAATATTAATTTGTTTCCCTCTCTTGTCCCAAAGGCAGATGGGTTGTTGTTGTTGTTGTTATATTTATTTATATCCCTCTCTTTCCCCAAACTCAGATAGGCTATTATTATTATTATTATTATTATGTTATTATTATATTTAATATATTTATTTATATCCCTCTCTTGTCCCAAAGGCACATGGGCTATTATTATTATGTTGTTGTTGTTGTTGTCGTTGTTGTTATATTTACTTGTATCCCTCTCTTTTCCCAAAGGGCAGATGGACTATTATCATTATGCTGTTGTTATTATTATTATAATAATATTTACTTGTATCCCTCTCTTTTCCCAAAGGGCAGATGGACTATTATTATTATTATATTTATTTGTATCCCTCTCTTTCCCCAAAGTCAGATGGGCTAATGATGATTATGATGATTATCTTGTTGTCATTATTATGAGCCCATAAATAAATACATCCGCACTGCGGGGCTAATTCGGTTTGAGAGCGCTTTTTGACTGGCTCCAGGCGAGGGGATGCTGGGAATGGTCGTTTGTTGTGGGCCCCCGAAGGGGGCCCACAACAAACGACCATTCCCAGCATCCCCTCGCCTGGAGCCAGTCAAAAAGCGCTCTCAAACCGAATTAGCCCCGCAGTGCGGACGCAGAGGGGGGTCTGTAGTGTCTCCTCAAAAAAGGGAGGAGAAATGCCGCAGAGCTTTACCTGGAGAAAGCCGTTCTGGGGGCAGAGCATGCTCTTGAGTCCCTTCTTCCTCCCTCCCTTCCTCGGCGTCTCTCTCTAGTTGCCCCACGTGTGGCTTCTTCTCATGGCAGCAGCAGGAGGGCCTTTCTGGCTCTCTGTCAGGCGGAGAGAGTGGCGCAGTCCAAGGCCTCCTCCTCCTCCTCCTCCTCTCCTGAAAGGGGCCTTTTTCGTCACGACGAGCCTCTTCTTCTCCTTCTTCTTCTCCCTCTGACAGCAGGGCTGAGGAGGAAAGATGCAACACACAGGCAGCAATAGCAGCAGCAGCCTCCCTCCTTCTCCCTTCCCTAGTTCCCTTCCTTCAGCTCCGCCCTTCTCTGGGTATCAAGCTGAGGGGAGCCAATTATTCGAGGCTCAGACGAGGCCTAGTAGTTCCATCCTCCTCAGTCACTCACAGCCTCCTCTTGGAGGCGAAGGAGGGACTACTACTAGGCCGCGTTTACCTCAGCAGCATTCAAAGCCTGGTTGTGTGACACTAGAGCTGCTGGTGTTGCCACCCCCCCCCATTGACCTCCTCCTCTTTCTCCTCACATTTTACACCATGCAGAACTCTTAGGGATGCTTTTTTATAGCAATAGTAGCTTATGAGTACACTTAAGCACTCATAGAATCATCATAGAGTTGGAAGAGAGCACAAGGGCCATCCAGTCCAGCCCCATTCTGCCGTGCAGGAACTCTCCATCAAAGCATCTCCATTGACAGATGGCCATCCAGCCTCTGCTTAAAGGCCTCCAAGGAAGGAGACTCCACCACTCTCCCAGGGAGTGTGTTCCACTTTCGAACAGCCCTTACTGTCAGGAATTTCCTCTTAATGTTGAGGTGGAATCTCTTTTCCTGCAGTTTGCATCCATTGTTCCGCGTTCTAGTCTCCGGAGCAGCAGAAAACAAGCTTGCTTCCTCCTCAATATGACATCCCTTTAAGTATTTAAACAGGGCGATCATATCACCTTTTAACCTTCTCTTCTCCAGGCTAAACATCCCCAGCTCCCTAAGTCATTCCTCATAGGCCATGGTTTCCAGGCCCTTCACCATTTTGGTCACCATCTTTTGGACACGCTCCAGTTTGTCAACATCCTTTTTGAATTGTGGTGCCCAGAACTGGACACAGTATTCCAGGGAGCTCTAGTGCCTCACCAAACTACTAAACCCATAGGAATCCTGACCAAAGCAGAATAGAGTGGCACTATTACTTCTCTTGATCTAGACACTATACTTTTGTTGATGCAGCCTAAAATCGCATTGGGCTTTTTTGCTGCTGCATTGCACTGTTGACTTATGTTCAACTTGTGGTCTACTTGGACTCCTAGATCCCTTCACCATCTTAGTCGCCCTCCTTTGGACCCGCTCCAGTTTCTCCACATCCTTTTTGAATTGTGGTGCCCAGAACTGGACACAGTATTCCAGGTAGGGCCTGACCAAAGCAGAATAGAGTGGCACTATTACTTCCCTTGATCTAGACACTATACTCCCAAAGTGGTTTACACAGTGTAAACAACCCCCCCCCCCTCCAACAAGCTGGGTACTTGTTTTAGTGACCTGCAGAACGATGCAAGCATGAGTCCCCTGGCTGGGATTGAACTCACAACTTTATGGTTTGCAAGTAAGTGGCTGCAAATCATAATTCCCATCTCTACTGGTGAATCTCATGGTAATATGCACAGTTGAAGGCTTTCACAGCTGGTGTCCGTAGTTTTTTGTGGGTTTTTCAGGCTACAAGTGTGTGTTCCGGAAGACTTTATTTTTGACATTTTGCCTGTGTCTGTGGCCGGCATCTTTAGAGAATGCTGGCATGGAAGAGAGGGAGGTATACTGTGTGTAAAGTGTGAGCCTTGGATGAGAGGAAGTGATTTACACATTAATCTGTGGACCTGTAAAACTTGAGTAAACTCACAACCCCAACACCATTTGGCACTTAGGGTGGAAAAAAAGAAATGCACAGATATAGGATGGGGGACACCTGGCTGAACAAGACCACATATGAAAGGGATCTAAGAGTCCAAGTAGACCACAGTTTGAACATGAGTCAACAGTGTGATGCGGCAGCTAAAAAGGCCAATGCAATAGCCCTGTTTAGATATTTGAAGGGCTTTCACATTGAGGAAGAAGCAAACTTGTTTTCAGAGAATAGGAGCAATGGATGCAAGGTACAGTAAAAAGAGATTCCACCTCAACATTAGGAGGAACTTCCTGACAGTAAGGGCTATTCGGAGTGTAGTAGAGTCTCCCTCCTTGGAGGTCTTTAAACAGAGGCTGGATGGCCATCTGTCAGGGATGCTTTGATTGAGAGTTCCTGCATGGCACAGGTTTGGACCGGATGGCTCTTGTGGTCTCTTCCAACTCTATGGACCTTATCAGACGTTGGAAATTGGAAGTATAATCTAATGGCAATCCAAACGCCATCATGGGGTTTCACGTTATTACGAATTAAAGCATCTCACGCAATTTCGGGCAAAAGGGAAGTCATTCTGAACAAAATCATGGGTTTTACGTTACTGCGAAGTAAAGCATCTCACACAATTTCGGGCAATGGGGGGTCATTTTCGGGTAATGGGAAGTCATTTTGAATGCATTCCGAACGCAATAGGAATTCACGTGAATTAGCTAAATTCACGTGAATTTGAATTGGCTCCACTCACAATAAACAGAAATTCCTCCTGTCTGATAAAGTCCTATAATTCTATGAAACAGCAAAGAATTTAATTGAATATACATCATCAGTAATTCACCAGTCAGCGTTTAAACCGAAACTGCCCCCCCAACAGCCAAGCAGTATATTAAAACCCCCAAAATCCAAACTCCACCCCAACACCATTTGACACCAAACTAGCACCCACCTCTAATTCCCATATTTTAGTCTCCCCGATTAGCCAGCCCCCCTTCTCAACCTCACCACCTCTATTTCTTTCAGACTCAGGCATCTTCACCATCCACCCCTCTTTTCTTACTACCAGACACCAACCCGACGCAGCCCACATCTCACACGTTCCAAGCCTATCGTTCCCAAAACTATCTTAACCAGCTGCACACATCCCATCCCCCCTATGCCAACTAGCTATCCACTTACCCATAAGCCACAGCAACTATTAACCTACCCATCAGCCCCCAAAACAAGCAAGATTATAACATATTTTATCAATTAAGCTTGTCAAGAAAACCTCAGGATAGGGTCTCCATAAATTGGAAATGACTTGAAAGCATGCAAGAACAACTCAAGCAGGGAACTGGAACCCTGATCTCCAGAGTAGTCCTAGTCCTAGTCCTAGTCCTACATTCAAGCTGCTACACCACACTGGCTCTCTCCTCAGGCCCTCAGCCACATCTTTTAAAATTTTGTAGAAAATCAGCCCCCTCCTCCTACATTCATAAGGGCATCTAACATGCACAGCCCCCATGGCTATCGATAACGCTATTTAATCGAGACCTCTTGGGATTTCCCCACAGATGTACGTTGCTGTTGTCCCTAAAAGGCTGTTTTCCACAATCCTAATTTCTTGCAATGCAATGGGGGTGCTGTCATGGCCTGGCTGACATGGCTGCATCTGCACTGCAGAAATAATCCAGTTTGACACTACTTTAACTTCCATGGCTATAGCAATTCTGGGAAGTATAGTTTTGTTTATGTTCCTTTTTCCAGTTGTCACACCTTCTTCCATCAGGTTTTGTCCTGTTTTAGGTATGATATCCTTTTGCATACAAGTTAAATGGTGATAAGAGAAGAAATGCTGGACCTGATCCCCTTTCACCATTCCCCACCACCAATCCCTTCTCCTTTTGTGTTGTGTCTTTTAGATTGTAAGCCGAGGGCAGGGAACCGTCTAATTCGAATGATTGTATGTACAGTGCTGTGTAAATTTACAGTGCTATATAAAAGAAGAAGAAGAAGAAGAAGAAGAAGAAGAAGAAGAAGAAGAAGCCGCCTTACCTGACCCCCTTTTCAATTGGGAACCATTCCATTTCTTTATATTGTGTCCTAACATTAGCCTCTTGTCCTGAGTACAGGTTATGCATCAGGAAAATCCAATGCTCTGGCTCTTGCTGTTGTGGATACCAAAGCCACTTACCATGACTAACCTTTTCAGGTACTGAAAATGATTTGCAGGACCAAAAGACCTAGACCCATTTCAAACCAGCTTCAGAACGGGCTACAGAGTTGAGACGGCCATGGTCTGGGCATCGATAGGGGAAGTATGACCCTTTTGGTGCTCTTGGACATCTCAGCGGCATTTGATACCATTGACCATGGTATCCTTCTGGAACGCCTGAAGGAATTAGGAATAGGAGGCACTGCACTCCAGTGGTTTCGTTCCTACCTTTCGGGTATATTCCAGATGGTGAAGCTGGGAGATAGTTTCTCTTGTAAAAGAGAGTTGACATCTGGCGTCCCTCAAGGCGCCATTCTGTCCCCCATGCTGTTTAACATTTACACGAAGCCACTGGGAGAGATCATCCAGAGACATGGGGCGCGGTGTCACAAGCAGTGACCAAGGATGGCATCTCGGCTCTGAATGTCTGCCTGGAGTCGGTAATGGGCTGGATGAGGGAAAACAAACTTAGGTTGAATCCAGAGAAAACAGAGGTACTTGCGATAGGTTCCCCTAACCCAGGGACGGAGATTTGTCAACTTGTTCTAGATGGGTTCACACTTCCCCTGAAGAACAAAGCCCACAGTTTGGGAGTACTCCTGGACTCATCCCTCCAGTTAACATCTCAAGTGGAGGCGATAGCCAGGAGTGCATGGTACCAACTATGGTTGATACGCCAACTGCATCCTTACCTGGACAGACGGGACCTAGAAGCAGTTGTACATGCACTGGTAACCTCCGGTTTGGTTTCTGTAATGTGCTCTACACGGGGCTACCTTTGTACCAAGTCCAGAAGCTTCAGCTGATCCAGAATTCAGCAGCCAGATTGGTTACGGGGGCATCAAGAACAGACCATATTACCCCCATATTAAGATCGTTACATTAGCTGCCAATCAGCTTCCGGGCCCAATACAAAGTGTTGGTTATTACCTTTAAAGCCCTATATGACTTGGGCCCGAGTTACTTGAGGGAACACCTCTCCCTACACAATCTGCCCCGCACTCTCAGAACTTTGGGGAAGAACCTGCTGGAACATTTTGACACCAGACTAACATCGACTTCCCACAGAGCGTTTTCTGCCGCAGCCCTGAAATTATGGAATAGTTTACCGGAAGAGATCTGTCTTATTACCTCCTTGGACCTTTTATTATTTTGATCACCATAACACTTCATTTGGAACTAGAACACAGAATACTTGATTGACAGCTATGTATATCTGTGATCTATCTGGGGTTGGACTATACTATATTACTGGATCATGTTTTTACTGTTTTTATGATGATTTTAGGATTTTTAGTCAATTGTTTTAATTGTGTACACTGTTTTTAAAATATGTTGGAATCCCGCCTCGATCCGTGGGGAGAAGCAGGAAATAGAAATAAAAATTATTATTATTATTATTATTATTATTACTATTATTATTAAAAGAGGCTGGTGCGTTTTTTAAATTGATGGTGCCAGATTCTAACTGCACATACTTCGGTTTGAGATCTAAGATCCTTAGAGACACATGCAAATAACAACCAACCTAGATTTTAAGACTGAACACATTCACAAGCCAATTAGTGGATGAACGCTGCACAAGAATTACCAGTTTCTTCCTGTTACATCTTGATTCTCTTGCAGCTACTGAATAAACATTCACATGCATCTGATGACATTCTGTCTCCATAAGGAACATATGTGGAATTCCCCTCTTCTTTAGCTTCCACAAGAACAAGAGACTACACACGATATGTAATGGATACAATGCAACAGCAGCACTCCCTCCCACCTTACACATTTTGTTGTGTATGCTGGTTCTATTCAATTTTTATGGCATAAACAAAGAATAAAATTTCTAAAGCCAGTGTGGTTTTACTGGTAGAGAAGGCATTTAATGACACCCCATCGATTTCAGCTTCAACCCGGCTCAACCCGTGACTGCAACAGTGATGTGATTGTCAGACAGGACTGCCTCTCAGTTCCAGCTATTTATTTCAGTAGCTTCTTGTCAGTATTTTTTCTTCAGCCACACAAAGGGACCGCTCTGAAATGATAGCCCGGGAAGGTCCTGCTATATAGCTTTAGCAGCTGTACTTTGCTGTCTTGGGAAAACACAGTCACCCAGCCTCCCTTCTATCTAATTGCATCACTGTTTTCTATGCACCTCATTACTTTCTTCCATTCAGAATGCTGTTTTCTTCTACCCCCCCCCCTTTTTACAAAAGAAATGTATTGATCTCCCCCTAGAAGTGGGTGGGAGTTCAGCTGCATGTTGCAAACTGCAGATAATTATCTGCACGAAGGTGCTGCACTCCTGTAGGTTTTGCATTTGTATGAAGACTGACTTGCTCATAAATCAACAGGCCAAACATAGATGGAGTGGGCTGCTGGAGAACTGCTGGCTTCAGTAAACATATGCCATATGCATATCCATTTTATGAGATTAAAGGCAACCCAAGGATCCCCAGATAGGTCTTTCTGTAGCAGTGTATCTACAATGAGGAAACTACCATTTATCCCATACATAATTAGAATAAGGTCATAAATCGGGCTTCATTATTAATACCAGTATATAAGAGAAAGAGAAAAGGGGGGTCTTTTCCATTTGAAATAATGCAAAATGTTTTCATGGTAGCAGGAAAAAGTTAGATATCAGCTTATGCAGTGGTTTGTTGAGGGAATCAGCTAATACATACAAAGGGCAACCTTTAAGGCTTACTGGCCTTTTTCATACAGCTTAACGGAGTAAATGGTATTCAACTGCCAAACACCACAAATCAGAAACAGACCAAGAAAAAGTGGCACTTATGCCTCTGAGGTTGCGTGTGAACTAGCTATTACTATTGGTTACAAAAGAAGATGGAAACACACTCTTTAAGAGGTGGAAAGTATACCCTCTTTTCATATCATAAGCACCTGAATCTGACGGTTGGCTTTGTATTATGTTCCATTACAAGTGCTCCCATACAATTGCAGTGATTCTAGATACAGCTAGTGATTCTTCAATGGCAAATTTGTTAGAATATGACTGAATTCCACAAACTCATGCAAAAGCAGTTGGCACATTGAAGCCACCGTTGGGATCTGCATTGCATTTCTTCAGCTTCTCTATGCAATCAGACATTGAATTATATATTGTAGTATCTGCTTACAGCAGGGACAGGAGACTCTGACCAAAGATGGTTCACCAGGCAAGTCAACTGTGAGCCAGATATCTTCTTCTTCTCCAGTGCCTGGCTGCATCAGAAGGAGAGGAGGGTAGCAGAGTTCCTGAGCCATTCCCTTCCCTCTGCACCCCTTCCCTGTGAAGGAATAGCAAATTTAACCAAACCAAAGTGATGGTTGCATGAGGAGGCCTATGTGAAGCAAAGCCACCTCTCATACTAGCTCCTAGACTAGCAAAAATACCAGCTGGAGGAAGCTCCAGCATCTTGATGGGCTTTGTGCATCATTCCTCTGCAGAAGATTCTCAAAGATTCCCCCCCCCCCCATCCTAGACGCCCTACTATCTCAGGCCTTGCATTGATCCACTTCACCCTACCCAGCCTGGCTGCTTAATCCTTCTAGATGAGAAGTATGATATGAAGGTTCCCTTCCCATTTAAGTCTTGCTTGAGCACAGGAGCTTCTTTGCCTCTGGATCATTTTTCATTCTCACCACCTTTGGCTCTGACTTCAGCCTTCATTACCAGCTAGTGTATGACTCCTGGTTCCTAGTTTCTTGCTTATACAGACTGCTTATTGAAGTCACACCATGCATGACATGTCCTTATGGGAATGGGTGTCATGGCTGGGTTGAGCTATGGCAAAACCATTGTCCAAAATGGCACACAGACAGTATGTGTGCTGATACACTAATAAGTGGCATTGTAAGTATATGAGAAACGCAGTTGCTAGACCATCATGTTGGAAGCAGGCTAGGGAACTTATTTAGTTCTTTGTCTTCTCGCCTGTGGTGTTTTGGTAGAGGAGTGCCCTCCTCTTGGAGGCCCAAGTGGTGCCAATATTGGGCTCATTCTGGTGCCAAGCTAAAAGCTGGCTCTTCATTGAAACTTTGGGGGCTTGACTGTGTCCGCTATGTTGTGGATTTCTGTACAGTGCTTTGTTTTGCTGGGTTGCTTTAAATTATTCATGATTATTTAATGTTATTTTATGATTATTTAATGTTGTTCTATTTCTGTTCCCCACCTTAAGATGTATACATATTAGGTGAGATATAAATATTTTAAATATTTAGTATATTCTGCATAATTGGATGTATGCAGCATATATTTCGTGACATGCTGCATAGCTCTTTCTAGTTCCACGTCTTATAGCTTTAATGCCAAGAAGTTTATTCAGTGGTCTTCATTTGGTAGAGAATATGACACTGGCAGTAATGATGGTAATATGTGGGCAGTTTGGCTGTGAACAAAGAAATTAAGACAGACAGGATACCTTTTGCCAGAGGCCAAAAGACTACTGCTCTTGGTCAGGTTCCTATCTTAAACAGTGATGTTGTCACTCTTGATTGCTTGTTCAGTGCTCGTGCATTGAAAAATATAGAATTTAAGGATGAATTTAGTATTGGTTACCCAATTCTTAAAGTTCTAAAATGTATCACAAAGTTTCCAAATAAAATGTTATCAAAAAAAGGAAATTCAAGCTCCTTTGAAGACAAGGGAAAGGATGGTAGTGATGAGGAAGAAGACCCCCCCCCCCCCCCCGTGATTCTTTAAGTCACATATTTCTATGTGACAAATAATCTTGCTTTCTTCTTGGTTTAAGAATGGCAGACTTGTCCTATTCTCACAGTGCATGTGTTCCTATTGCAATATTACTACACGTTCTACCCTGTTTCCCTGAAAATAAGACATCCCCAAAACATAAGATCTAGTAGAGGTTTTGCTGAATTGTTAAATATAAGGCCTCTCCCAAATGTAAGACCTAGCAAAGTTTGTGTATAAATATATATACAGTATATAATAAATGTTCATTTTTTGGTTCAACAATAAATGTGAATTCTTCTTTATGGAAAAAATAAGACATTCCTTGAAAATAAGACCTAGCGCATCTTTCTTATTTTCGGGGAAACACGGTAGTAAAAAATCCACCAAACAGTGGTACCTTTACTAGACATCCAAAATGCTCAATATATATGTTGTAAACTTTTGAAGGTTCACTGGCTTCTTTATCAGGCAAGGTGTTACAAACCAAACAGTAGACAAAAAATTGAAGATAGCCTGCATTTTGCTGTTTCCCTTAGTTAAGATGGTAGGGAGGTGCAGGTTGGCACCATTTCCTCTGGCCAAGCGGCAAATGGGAGATTCTCAAAGTCCAGGAAATTCAACACCCGTTTGTGACACAAAAAAGGTATTTCCTTTGCAATCCTATGGGGCTTTCTAGATTGGCAGGAAAGTGCAACATGAAGTTGCCTTTTCCTTAGTAGTTAGCAGCTGCACTGCAAGTCCCAGGTGTGTAATAAAAAGGAATAGGGAAGCTACACTGAGGAGGTGTGGGGACGACTTATCTGAAGTCTTTTCTGTTGCTCAGCAACTACATTGGAAGCTGTCAGGATGATAGAAACACAGGCAGAGCATCTGCACAGGTGGCAATGAATGGGGCTTTTGGCCTCACTGAACCTTTAATATTTTTGTTGTTGTTGTTGCCAGCTGCAAACTGCGTAGTTGCACTGGTACATCATACAAGCAATTGTATTGCCAGCTGTGAACTGCGCAGTTGCGCAGGTACATCACACATGAACTGTGCAGTTATGAAGATCTGTCAAATTACCATTGTGGTTTCGCTTCCCTTTTTAAAGTGTGCAGTTGCATCGGTGCACCATGAATGAACCCCTTTATTTTATAATAATAATAATAATTATTATTATTATTATTTATGCCCCACCCCTTTGAGATCAATCGAGGCAGCTTACACATTAAAATACTATTACATCAATAATACAAACTGCATCTCTCCCCCCCTTAAAAAGATATTAAATCCTTTACAATTTAAGTTTATGAATAAACTTATTTATTTTATGAATGAATTGACATTTTATGCACAGTTACATAACAGTTACAGCATCCCAGATTCCCTACTGCACATGTCTAGGGTTCGGATTAGAGCTGGAGCTAGGGTTTGGGAGCTTTAAAAAACTGCACAGTTGCACTGCAGCATTTAGACGCAGCTGTGCTGTTACACCCTTTTTAAAAAGAAACTGGAAAAAGCAGGTCCTTTTTAAAGCTGCTTTTCCCCCACTAAAATGCAAAAGAAGTGTGTTCATGCCAAACTTTCAGTGTGGGTCATCTAAAGGCTACACTTTCATGCAGGCATGAACACACCCCTTTTTGCCAGTTTAGATCAGCCCAATATGTCTCCATCCTTTGTGAGGCCACAGGTGCCTTTGTAGTTGAACACTGGATGTCTCATGAAGCCTTCACGCTTTTGCATCAGCAAAACTCTAGGTTGTGTTAACGGTTGAGGTAAAATATGTCAATCCAGTCCAAATTTAAGGGATTTTTTTTTAACTTTTGTTGGAGGTCGAAACCTCAGGAAGTCCCAGTCCACTGGCTCACTCTTTAGGATTCCCCTGTTGTGGCTATAATGTGGTTAAAATCCAGTAAACATCCATGGGTAGCCATGTTGGCCATATAGTGAAGCCAATCAAAAACTCACCAAACAGTGATACCTTTATTGGCCAACCAAAATGCATAATATAGATGTTGGAAGCTTTCGAAGCTTCAATGGCTTCTTCATCAGGCAATCTGTTACAAACCAAACTGGAGGAAAAAAATTGAAGAGGTTAGTCATAGGCTTGCATTACATATTCTAGTATTATTGGTAAAGAATAAGGTGAAATGAAATATCTATATGAGCTGTCTGTCACAACATATGGCAATTTTTATTTTTAAAAAACTTATTTTAAAAGTATTTTTTTGTCCGCTGGTCATATACCTTGTAACAATTTCATCTCTTCAATTCATCTATTCATTTGTAATTTCATCTATTCAATTGCCTTTATCTTGAACTTTGTTACACATATTTTGACAAATTTATATTTTCCAGATATTGAAAGAAATACAAAATTATTTAACAAACAAGTTATATCAGTCACTGCTAGAAGGAGAAGGCATCTTTAACATGTACTGTTTTAAAAAATGTCCTGTTATGTTTATAAACCTCAAATCAGTATATCCTTTCTCAAAGCATACATTAAAATGTGCCATGTAATTTACTTATTTATTTAGTTAGTTTTATCCTGCCTTTCTCCCAAGTTGGGACCCAAGGCAGTTTACAACATATATATAAACATATTAAAACAGCACTTTAAAACAGTTAAAATAATCAAATTAAAACAAAAATCAAAATACACAGTGTTAAAAAAATAATCTAGACTATTCCCCCATCCCCTGATAAAACCAGCCCTGCATGATTTTTAAAAAGGGTGCTGGAATAAATGCGTCTTTGCTTGCTGGTGAAGGGCCAGTAGTAAAGGGGCCAGCCTAATCTCCTGTGGAAGGGAGTTCCAGAGGGTGGGAGTAGCCACTGAGAAGGCTGTCTCTCATGTCCTCACCAGGCGAGCCTGGGATGATGGTGGGACCGAGAGAAAGCCTTCTCCTGAGGATCTTAGGGCTCTAGGTGGTTCAAATGGGGAGAATATGAATGTAGAAATATATTTGGAAATAAATTCCAGTGATCAGGCTGTAAAGCTTTATACCACTAATTCCCAAGTACTGGTACATATAATAAGAATAAGACAAATATATAGTCAGGATGGGATGCAAGGTTCTCATTTTTATTTGTGTTTTAATAATAGCAGCGATGTTCATCCCTAATAAGGCTCCTGTGATATCTTTAATTTATCATCTTTGTGTTCTGCATTTACTGTAGCTGTAAAATTTATGCTCAGCTCTTTTCCTGTATTTTTCACTGGGTAATAAAATTATTGTTTATCTTTGTTACTTTCATTCTCACTGATATGACTATCATTTTTATGTCTTTAAAACTTATAAATATGGTAACAGGATGCCTGTAAATGTATAAATATCCTTTTTGGTAAAAATGGGCTATTTGTTACTGTTGTAGTGAGGCCTCAGCTATCAGACAGACTGATTGGCAGGACATAAAACAGGAAAACTTGAGAACCACAGCTTCAATAAACATATCAGTATGATACTTTCCCTTCTATACAGGTATACCTCATTTAATGAAGCAGATGTATTCCTGGACATAAATTTTTAAACAAAAAATTTGGTTCTAGAGGCAGAAATAACATGGAAAGAATAGGGATAGGTTTCTGCACCACACAAACAGAAGAATAGTTCTTTAGCAACCTTTTTTATTCAAAAATTAACAATATGCACATGTAAAATGAAATGGCCAGGTCAGATAAACTTTGCTTACATTTAAACAACAACAACAACATGTTTTTAACATTCCATGGAACACTTGAAAGTTTCTTCCAAAGTGCATCCACGGATGATTTTTTTCTTTCGCACGATTCCACTTTTCTTATGATTTCTATTTGGATGTCCATCTAGATCTGTGCTTTTTAAAAACATGCTGGGGTAGCTGGTCAGGCAGGTTTATCTAATTTCTCTTTGCTTCTTCTGCATGCATGCTCAATAACGGGTTTTGGAGGCAATAGCTGTTTACCTTGCCTGCAGTTGCATCCTTGCCAGGGATGGGGTTTTTGGGGCTGGACCAAAAGGATGCTGCCCCATTTCACTGTCCTGTAATGCTCTGTTCATGAGTAGGCAGCATGTGGTAAGGAGAGGGGTGAATTCTTTATCCCAGGCTTTTTCCATGGAGAAGAAGCCCAGGAGGGAGGAGGAGGAAAGTGCATGCGCCCTTCCTGGATGCTCCGTCCCGGTCTTCATCTCCAGGGAAAAAGCCCCGATGAAGAGGCGTCCACACACAGCCTTGCAGACTGCTCCATCCCAGGCTTTTTCCCTGGAAGCCCGGGATGGAGCAGCCTGCAAGATCATATGTGCTGTCCTCCTCTTCCTCTGTCCCAGGCATCCCATAGCAGCCAGGAAGGGGAAGAGGGTCTCACCGTGTGTCACCCCTATTCTTGGAGTCACCTGGTGTGGTCTGAATCCCCCGCATTCCCTTAGGAATGCCACTGCTTGCATCTTGTTGACAAGCACATGCAGCTACATAAGATTCCATCACAGTGCAATTTCATTCTCTCCCAATTAAGGGGCTGTACAGACAGTTGAAAGGGGTGGCTCTGTGCTGTCCCTTTTTGCAGTGAATTGGGGTCAGGGCAACCTCATCGGCAGCCCTGCAGCCCCGATCCGGCGTGTTTACGGGCCACAGAGAAATGACAAATGGCTTCTCCATGGCCCAGAAAAGGGGTGTAGTTGGGGCTTCATGCCGGCCCTAAAGAATACAAAGAGACAACCCCTTTTTCCTCTGCATCGTTGGTGCAGCTGTTTGGTTGCCGTGCCAATGATGTGCATGCCAAAAAGGAGCCCCGAAACAGAGATCCATCCCGCAACACCAGTAAGGCGTGATAAGCACCCTCCAGCAGCACGGTGATGTGTCCTTTGCAATGCACCATTTGGATGTGTCACACAGGACACGTCATAGATGCATGCTCTGCGTGGGTGGGGCTGCACAGCGCCCATACGTACTAGGGTTAGGGAGCGTACGGTTGGTCTGTGCTCCTTAAACCTAGTATCGGCCCCATGATGGCGCTTCCTGGCCGTCTGTCTTGGGCCTTAAACTTCATTGCATTGTTTACTGCAGACACACTGTTATAACCTGATACTGAAAGTCTGTGAAATATTGTAAAAAGAAGCTTCTTTTTCAGAGGCTTTGTTAACTAAGGTAATGCAATCACAAATTAAGATCAAATAGACAGAAATTTACACTGTGACCCCCAAAGAGGGCAATGTATGGCCAATGGACTGCAAGGACCCCTTTGTGTGTCTCTCCAGTACCCCATACACTGCCCCAATACCCTCCAAATTTTTGAAAACACAAAATACCTGTAGTGCCCCCTAGAGGGTGAAAGAAATATTGCTACATTTTAAAAGGTCAACTACTTTAGGCTCAGAGGGGCTTCTGGTTTCGAAAAAGAGCCCCTTCTGAGATTGAAATAGCTCAAGTGTGCAATGGCATAGCAGAATTTCACCCTATGCTGCCTAGAGGTGTGAAGGATCTTTTGCACTGAAAAAAGGGCCAATTCAGGAGGAGTAATTGCAGCATGGGAAGTTGACTGCCCCTGTTATAATCAATAAACTTGACAATATTGGACTCAGTTAAATTTACTGATGAGTAGACATATTTATTTGTCCTACCATTCATTCTGTTTCCTGATATAGTATGCAACAGGAGTACAACTAAACAAGAATGCACAATCCAGTGAATAGTAAGAGTCTTTCAGATGGTGCACCATTGCAGCAACCAAGCAGATATGCACCCTAATTTAGCTCTTGGACAGAACAGCATATACAATACAATACAATAGTCTGGATCCAGTTTATGTAGATTACCCTTAATTCCCTTTGTAATCAATGTGAATAGTCAGTGATTATGTAAGTAAGAGTTATATTGATTTTGAGTGGAACCAAGTGTAACTGATCTCATCTGTACCAAGTAATGGCACGTGCAGGCCTGTTATGTCCCTCAATGTTGATTATTACATGGTCTAGCAAACTTTTGATATTTTCCTAGTGCAGTTTATTTTTTCTTAAATGGAAAACTTAAATCAAGGCTGTGTGACATGTTGCTTCACTAAGTGTAATGGCTAGGACTGCTAACATTTTCAATCCAGCAACATTGGTAGACTGCCAAAGAGGCGTTTTCCTTGAAGTATAATGGGGAGTTGGTGGGTTCACAGAAATTTGTTCCTTAAGTGCTGTTGCTTCAATACCAACTTTTTGTTGTGACATTCAATACAATTTTGTGTCATGTTAGAAACCTTTTACTCCCCCTCCCCCCAGATATACAATGTTTCATTTTTTCTCATTCATTTAATTGGAGATAATTTGCCTGCTGGTAAATTATGCTGGAGAAGAGTGCTGAGGATCCCATGGATGGCCGAAAGGACAAACAAATGGGTCCTTGAGCAGATCAAGTCGGAAACCTCCCTGGAAGCCAAGATGACCAAACTGAGGCTGTTGTACTTCAGCAGATCATGAGAAGGATGGACTCATTGGAAAAGACAATAATTCTGGGAAACGTGGGGGGACATAAGAAGAGAGGAAGGCCACATACCAGATGGATGGACTCTATTAAGGAAGACATAGGTATGGGGTTGCAGAAATTAAGCAGAGCAGTGGAAGACAGAGGGTCTTGGAGATGTTTCATCCGTAGGGTCGACTCAAAGGCAGTTAACAAAAACAACAAATATACCCTCTCCTCCATTAACATTTTAATGAGTCATGAAATTACAAGTGGAGTGGAGATGAAATACTACAGAACACTTTCTATTTAGAAGGAAGTACACACAATATGAAATGGTTTGGGTTAAGCAGAAACATCTTCCATATTTTTAATACTTCATTTGAGACAGTTGTGAACTCTCTCTGTACTATAGGAGGGTTAAATGAAGTGTACAGCAAAGCTGACATAGAATAAAAAAACTGCAATATCATATGTGAATATCCACATGTGTACAATCTGGAAAGCTTAAAAAAAAGAAGCAAAGAGTCTGTGCTTCATATTTATATGTAACAGCTATGCAATCAGAGTTGTGAGCAGAATGTTGAGCACAATTTTGAGTAGAGCTTGTAAATGTAAATTTTACTACAACACCCAGAATCCATGCTGGCTGAAGAATTATGGGAGTTGTAGTCCAAAAAAAGTAATTATTGAAAGCACAGCTTTCTGGAGCATGATGTGCACACAGAGGCAGGAATCCTGTTGGTGCATTATATTCATGTAACTATGGAGTTTATTAGATGGGAGGAATTTCTCTTTATTTTGAATGAAGCCAATTGGAGCCAATTCGAATTCACATGAATTCGCTAGTTTAGCGAATTTATGTGAATTCCAATTGTGTTCGAAATGTGTTCAGAATGACTTCCCATTATCTGAAAATGATTTCCCATTACCTGAAATTGCGTGAGATGCTTTAATATGCAATAACGTGAAACCCCATGTTTGTGTTCAGATTGCCATTGGATTATACTTCCAATTTCCGTAGTCTGATACGCTCCTATGAAGATTATCACATGGAAGAGGCAAGTATCCTCCTCCCATCATTAAATCACCATTAACTCCTATTAATAGCATGATCGAGGGGAAGATTATCACACACCTGTGTGCTTCTCCTGTTCTTGTCCCATGTGTAAATAGTAATACTATTAATTTGGTATTAATGGAAGTTTCCATTAATACCAAATGATGCCTCCATTACTGTTTAGACAGGACAAGGAGAAGTGCATGGGGGTGTGATAATCTTCCTTCTGATTGCACTATTAACAGGATTTAATGGTGATTTAATGATGGGAGAAGGACTTTTCCTCCCCTGTGATAAAATCCTGTGCAAGAACAAAAAGCTGTGAGCACCATGGCTGTGAAGGAAGTAAGGTAGTGGACCATTAGGCTTCATTAGATTGGCAGGTGGTTTGTCTTTTCTTTTCTTTTCTTTTCTTTTCTTTTCTTTTCTTTTCTTTTCTGCTTTCCCTTACCACCCATGTATGGCCCTGGAAGAAGTGCACTATCAGCAAGGACACTAGCGAGATTCTGACCAGAGATTACATTCCTGGGTTTTACACATATATGACATTTTAGGATTACAATCCCACTGAATGTTGTGGGTTCCTTAATGCACAGCCCCATACCTCTAATTCAGAAACAAGAAACAAATTCTCCAAAATAAGCATATTTGCAATGCATTATTTATTATATTTTTTCAGATTGCATTATACTGAGGAATATTATCTGAATTATGTAGAAACGTGGAAATGTTACAGAAATACTGGAGGCACCGGCCATCCTTACAAAGCCTTTATAGCATAATTGGCTATTGTGTATAAGGAGCACACTGATGTCCTGGCATTCAATCTTCAGAATCTACAGAAAATTATGAGAGACTTCTCCACAGTGGCGATAAGTACTTCTTCCCACATTCAATAAATACTGCTTCCCATATTTCTCATGATGCCACATCGCATCAAACATTTATGAAGATGGAAGGCTGAAATTGTGGTTACCCAAGGGGATGATGCTCAATACATTTCATGGAGCATGAGGAGTGGATGAGATAGAATAAACACTGCATTTATCATGTTAAAATGAAAATAAAAATGCAGTGTAGTTTTACAGTCTGGGGAAACAAAAACCATATATAATATAATGTAATGTAATACACACATAACATCTAACATCCTCTTGTTAGTAGTAATGTAGTGTATTGTTACAGCACTGCATTGTGACAGCCCTGCTCCTACCTTGATTAGATTAATTCTAGCCCCAGGGTTACAATAATTTGCATAGCCTAGTTTTAAAAATTGCTTTTTAAAAAAAAAGCAAATTAGAAAACGGATTGCATCTGATAAAATGAACATGGATATATTACATATACAGTATATTACAATACAGGTATCTGTCTATATATATATATATATATATATAGAGAGAGAGAGAGAGAGAGAGAGAGTATTGTATACTTACGTTCTACAAATATTTGTTGGAACTCATTACATATTTAAATTTTGGATATTGTTAAGTGAAGATGGTTGATGTTGATGTATGTGTGAATGATTTTTAATTTAATATATATATATTTTTAAAAATTGCTTTCTATGTGCAAATATGCTAGTTTTACATTTCCCTCTGTTGCATCTCTTTTCCTCCAACTTTCTTTTGTTTCCAAATTGTCTACCTATGTGATTCAGAACAGATAGAGGTCAGTAATTATCATACTTGGCAGAATACACATTACCATTTGCATAAAGAATTAGCATACATGAGTAAACATATCACCAGATTTTTTTAACTGATGCTATTGCAGACCCATTGAAAGATTACTATAAACAGCAGAATTGATTTTTACAGGCAGAGATCACTATAAATGGAATGGGGGAAATCTGTGTGTGACTTCAAGTTGCCTATCAACTTAAAGTGACCCCATGGATTCTATAGGGGGTTTTTTTAGGCAAAAAAAAAAAAAATATTCAGAGGGCTTTTTTGCCACTCCCTTCCTCTGAAATCTAGCCTACAGCACCTGGTACTAATTGGCGAATGCCAATTACTAACCAAGTACTAACCAAGGCTGATCCATGACCTGTTGCCTTCAGGGTAGATTTCCGGGGGGGGGGGGGGATCTAAGACAATTGGATAAATAATATAACTTGCACTGCGTGCTAGCATTCCGCACACTCCACAGCACACATAATGTTCCTGAGTGAGCTTGGTTCAATATTACATACCTTTGACACGGGACATTTGTATGTGTGGCTTTTAAACTGCAATTACACCAGGAAAGAAGTGGCATTCAACATGATGATTGCACAACGCCACTTCTGACGCTTAGTAGCTCTGTCTCTGATTCATCCCTTTTCATTGATGGGGGGGGGGACTCATTAATGACCTGGTAAGGTCTCTAGGTACAAATTATCACTCCTGGGGCTGTTGTGTGATTGGCCAGTCATGTGATGTCAGTGTCCCTTCCTCTCCCCTGTCCCCCCTCACTATTCCCAAGCACCCTGATTGCTTTTATTTATTTTTCTATTTTTTCCCCTAGTTCTTTTCATTCTTTCTTTTTTTGCTTCAGTCGCAGTAGCAGAGCTCTGGACCTGCATGTAAAAAACAACCTAAAGGCATGCTAGGTAGGGCATAAGGCAAGAAGGTGGTGAATCAGGAAGAGAGTGTGATAGGGGCAGCAGCCCTGGTCGCACAATTGCGAGGAGGTGCTGTGATGGCTGCCTTGGAAGCAGTATGTTCCCATTTTATTTTTACTAGCATGACTGCTGTGAGAACTGGGTTCATGCAGTAAAGTGCATGCTTACAGTTGTCTTTTTTTTTTCTTTTCTTTTTTCTAAGGAAGGCAGCTGTGGGAGTAGGGAATTCTGAGAGGAGAAACAGCAGGGTGAGGAATGCATAATCCTTTCCCTGGTGGCCATTTCTTCACTCCAACTTGGCCTACTTCTCCATAATAAAATTGCATAAACCACAGAGCAAGTTTTTACTGCCAATTTTTAAAAATGGCATAAAAGTGTGATCCCACTTATCCAAATAACAAGTATCCTTTGCAGAATGTGCGCAGAGGTAAGCAACTTAGCTGGTGAACATATAAGTCGTCTTATGCCGAAACAGAGTATTATGCTGAGTCAGAGTCTAGCCATTTATTGTCCACCTTGACTTCAATCATTCCCAAAAGCCTTCAAAAGAAGTTTTTCCTAGCCAGATCAACAGATTGACAGTCAAACTAGATGGTAGGTTTATTGTGTTTTTTGCACAGGTACACCTCCAAGTGTTTGTCATAGTATGAGATTTTCTCCACCAAACTGCTTTGTATTTATTATGCTTTCTTTTGGGATTGGCCATTGGTTTGAGTGCTAGACTATGTCTCTGGAGACCAGGGTTTGATTCCCAACTTGGGTGACTTTGGACAAATTACACTCTTTCAGCCTCTGGGGAAAGCAATGGCAAACCTCCTCTGAACAAATCTTGCCAAGAAAACCCCTTATAGGTTCACCTTAGAGTCATCATAAGTCAGAAATGACTTGAAGGCACACAAGAATGAAACTACGTGTGAAAGGGATCTAGGAGTCCAAGTAGACCATAAGTTGAACATGAGTCAACAGTGCGATGCGGCAGCTAAAAAGGCCAATGCTATTTTAGGCTGCATCAATAGAAGTATAGCGTCTAGATCAAAGGAAGTAATAGTGCCGCTCTATTCTGCTTTGGTCAGGCCCCACCTGGAATACTGTGTCCAGTTCTGGGCACCACAATTCAAAAAGGATGTGGAGAAACTGGAGCGGGTCCAAAGGAGGGCAACTAAGATGGTGAAGGGTCTGGAAAGCATGCCCTATGAGGAACGACTTAGGGAACTGGGGATGTTTAGCCTGGAGAAGAGAAGATTAAGAGGTGATATGATAGCCCTGTTCAAATATTTGAAGGGATGTCATATTGAGGAGGGAGCAAGCTTGTTTTCTGCTGCTGCAGAGACTAGAACGCGGAACAATGGATGCAAGCTGCAGGAAAAGAGATTCCACCTCAACATTAGGAAGAACTTCCTGACAGTAAGGGCTGTTCGGCGGTGGAACACACTCCCTCGGAGTGTAGTGGAGTCTCCATCCTTGGAGGTCTTTAAGCAGAGGCTGGATGGCCATCTGTCGGGGATGCTTTGACAGGGAGTTCCTGCATGGCAGGGGGTTGGACTGGATGGCCCTTGTGGTCTCTTCCAACTCTATGATTCTATGATTCTAAGAACAATATAAGCCCATGGAGTCTTGACACCCCAGTTGCTAAACAATCCAGGGAGCACAAATCTGATAGGAGCTCCAGCCTCTGACTCCACCAAGCCTAGGGCAGAAGCCTCAGCAGGGAGGGAGAAAGGAGGGAAGGGAGGAAGGGAGGAGGGAAGACTTCAGTCGCATTGTCCCTTATGGTGGCAAGGCTGCATGCATGTACTGCCATTGGGAACAACGCTGGGTTGCTGTCTGTAGATCATGTTCAAATTCACACATGGCAAGTCCATGGATACCGAGGTCCCAGTGTACTCAACAAAGCAGCTGGTTGTTCAAACTTCATTATATAGGTAGCATGTTCAGGCAATGCCCAGATCCTAAGAAGTACTTAGGGAGAGCATTCCATAGCGGCTTTCCTGCAGCCTCTCATGCTGCCTGCAGGGGATGATCTGAGACAGATGCCTGAGTTTCTGCTTTTCTCTGGGACTGGGGTGGGTGGGTTTCTCCTCCAGCTCCCCCTCCTGCTCTGAAATCAACCCAATTTGCTGAATTGAAGGACTTGGCTATTAGTTGTCTGCTGCAGGTCCTCCAAAAGTTAAGTCTGGTTCATCTTTCAATGAAAATGAACACTGAGGTGGCGAGAGGGCAATGAAAGCAGGGTTGGTTTTGAAAGATTTGAGGTACTATATAATTGGCAATCATACTTGAAAATCTCCTTAAAACCTTCCAATTGTGGCTGCTATGGTCATAGGAACTTCGGATGCTGCCTTCTGCCAGGCTAGACTTGTCCAATGTTATCTACTTTGTCTGAAAGTGGATCTCTAGAGTTGGAGGTAGAAGTCTTTGCTATAAGCTGCTATGCAGGGCTTTTGTAAAATTCCAAGAGGCCTGGGGCAGAATGTTTGTTTAGGTCCTGTCCCTGTAACCAATAGGGTGTAAAAGTTATAATGCTGGACTCAGGCAATCCAGTTTCTAGTTGCCATGGCCCTCCTTGAGAGTTTGACTTCTGAGGATGAAGCAGATCCACCCAGCAGCTTTCACCCCCACTTGAAATTTTGGACTCTGCAGATGAAGCTGACTTGCCATAACTCAGCCCTCCTCCAGCTCAGTCTGACAGCCCCTTGAGTAGAGGAGGAGTAGGAGGTAGGAGAGATAGCATCTCAAGGAAGGAGACGGCATTGGCATGTAGAGCAGATCCAGTCCCTCCGCTGCAGGCAACACCGTCCTGAAATATGGGCTGTAAGGAGGGTAGAGTTAGGATGCTTTACAAGGTGTGGGCTTTCCCCCTCCCAGTTGTTGTAAACAACTGCATTTCTTGCTGAAGTCCGCATTTACAACAAGACCTGGCTCTACAATTTACAACCCTAGGCTGCTCCTTGACCTTGCTTTCTGTGAACTGTGCTTAGTATTTATGGGCCCTGATCTTTGGACTGATTGACATTGGGTTCGGCTTGCTCCTTTGGCTCCTGGCACCCTGCCTGCTAGTGAAGCCTGAGGACAAAACACTAGCCATGAAGCTCCCTAGGTGACTTTGGAGTTTATCATAACACGGAATTTGGAGGTATAATGCAATGGCAATCCGAACACAATCATGGGGTTTCACGTAATTGCGAATGAGTGTATCTCACGCAATTTCGGGCAATGGGAAGCCAAGCAGCTCCACCAGACCCAGAAAGGTTGCAGGGAAGCAGCAGCTGCCCACTGGTGGCAAGGCGCTGCCTTCTGGGTTTGGCGGCTCTGCTGACTAGGCAGGAAAGCGAGCCTCCTCCTGTTCCCACTTAGTCAGCAATTCTACCAGACCCAGAAAAGGCTTTTGAAGAGAGGAGGGGGAGTATTAAAAAATGATCCCCAGGGGGGTCCATGTGGGAGGTCCCTGCCATACGTAAAGCCCAAGGCAATAGCTGATGTATCCCTCATTAAAAAGCACCTGCTGTTATGTCATCTTTTGAAGGAAGATGCCAACCAGGGACCTTTTACATATGGCACTGTGGCTCTGTGATCTGTCAAAAAAAGGACAAACAGCAATGCTTGGAAATTATTTATTTATTTAAAAATTAAACTGATTTTGCCAGTTCCTTGGTTGTAAGTGTCTAGTAATTTGCAATGAGATACTTGAAATCAAGCCTTATTGTTCCTACTACTACAATACCTCCTTCATATCCTCCTCCTCTTTGTTTTCCTGTTCCTATAAATGCTACACTAGTTATCACTACTATCATGGTCCTTTTAACCTTCTGAACCTGAACCATAAAATATAGGAGTACACAGCTACAATTCTGTGACAGAGAGCTGTAAACTCCACCTGGAATCTATAAGGCATATGCATTTCTCGTACACAACTGGCAATCTCACTGTAAGAACTGATGAAAATCTGTGGTGCTTGCTGCCCATATATTCTAAAGGGGAACAAATTACACTGAGATATAGAGCTATTGGGAGTAAGCATGTGGGGCTTTTCCGAAAGCAATCAAATTCAAAAATCACACCAAACAACAGACACAATCTATTTTCATGGCCTTAATGGCTTTTTATTTTCTCTCTGCTTCAGCTCAACAAAAGGCATTGCAAGCAGGTGGTTGATAGAAACTATTGCATTTTGGTTTCATTTCTGGCTCAGTTATCCAGATGCAAGTTCTTTGAAAGCTTTGGTCTAATTTCTTCTCTTCAGCACAGTAAAGGAGCTAAAACAAAAAACAAAAACCCATTATCCCACTTGACCCAGTCAAACTGAAAATTCTGAAACACAAATGTATACTGGTCATTTATTGTAGAAGTACTTACTAAACAAAGAATAATGTGAAAATAAAATGGTCAAACTGTACTATAAAATTTAGCCATTGATACTAAGCAAGCTTACCTAGAAATATATTGCATTAGAATAATAGGATAATGATGCTTCCAACCAAAGTGATTATCATCCAGTTATTGTACATTTGAGTACTTGTTTTGAGAGGGACAGCTGTCCAAATTCATTACACAGACCTGAAAAGAAAATAATTGTTCCATTCTTCATTGTAGGAGATTTAGTTCAAATTACACATATCTAGAAAGTATAGGTAGGATGGAGATGATGGTGGTAGGATGGGATTTTGCATATTCACACTGAATACATATTGCAGTGCTTAGAAGCTTAACCATTCAGCACACTATTTACTCTGGAGAATCTGCTTTGTCAGTTACACAGAATGTTCCCTAGAATTGCTCCTACATTTGTGTCACTAGGGCCTGAAAGAGACATGTCAAATGAAGTGGCTTCTGGCTGCGTTGGAGGCATGGTGTTCAAATGACACACACTTCCAAAGTGTCCCGAAGCCACGCTGAAGGCACACTCCAGTCCTTTAGACTATAGCAAAAAAGAGTCAGGATAAAAGAGCCTCTGTTGAACAGTAACTGTAAGTGTGCTATAAATGTGTTTAACAGTAACAAAAAGTACCAATTTTATGGGCCTCACAAGCACAACTTTGATGTTAAGAAAATGTTTTGTAAATTGGTTAGAAAGAAATCAGTGAACAGTTTAATCAGTTTCGGGCAATGGGAAGCCCGATTCCCATTCTTGGAAGAGAAAGTACAGCAGCTAGAGGAGCAGATATCTGCACTCCAGCATCATAGAGAGCAGGAGACTCTCCTGAACAGATCAGACCAGAATGTCTTGGGTGGGAAACAGACAGAGGAAGTTGTTGGGGCGGAGGAGGTCACTCCACATACAACAGAGGTAGATGCTTGGAGGAAGGTCACACACAGAAGTAAGGAAACCAGGGAACGTTCTGTGAGCGGCTTGCAGCTACAGAATCGCTTTGAATCTCTCTCTGTTGTCAGAGATGATGAGGAAAAGCAGCAGGGACAGACATCAGGGACAGAGCAGGAGAGCCTGAGAGTATCACGAAAAGGAACGGCCACTGCTAAGCCTCGGAGGAGGCGCGTGGTCGTGGTGGGGGACTCCTTGCTGAGGGGTACAGAAGCAGTGGTTTGTGGGCCTGACAAGATGTCTCGGGAGGTGTGCTGTCTCCCTGGGGCAAAGATCCATCATGTGACGGAGAGGCTGACAAGACTTGTCAAGCCTACTGATCAATACCCCCTTCTTTTGGTTCATGTGGGAACCAATGATACTGCAAGGCACAGCCTTCAGAATATCAAAAGGGATTATGAGGCTCTGGGAAGGAAGCTGAAAGAGATGGATGCACAGGTTGTCATCTCATCTCTACTCCCCGTAGAAGGGCATGGTCCAGGAAGGGAGAGGAAAATAGCAGAGGTGAATAACTGGCTCCGTAGATGGTGCCGCCAAGAACAGTTTGGATTCTTGGATCATGGGCTGCGGTTCCATGAGGAGGGACTTCTGGCAAGGGATGGACTGCATCTCACGCCAGTTGGCAAAAACGTTTTTGCCAACAGTCTGAAGAATCTGATCAGGAGGGCTTTAAACTGAGTTATGTGGGGGAGGGAGACATTATACTGGAAGGCAAAAGGGATGGAGAGAATAGTCCAAGTGGCATAGAGGGAACAAGGCAAACAGTGCAAGGACCCAACAGTAGGAGGCAAAAAAATGTGCAAAAGCAGCAAGTAAAGAGGACACATGGTCTTAAATGTCTCTACACTAATGCACAGAGTATGGGAAATAAGCAGGAAGAACTTGAACTCCTAGCACAACAAGGGAAATATGATATAATAGGCATCACTGAAACCTGGTGGGATGAGTCTCATGATTGGAATGTAGAAATAGAGGGGTATAACCTTTTTAAGAGAAACAGGCCAAGCAGGAAAGGAGGAGGAATAGCATTATATGTCAGGGATATTTACACCAGTGAAGAGATGCAGGAAGTCAATACTGGAAGCCAGGTGGAGAGCATCTGGATAAAAATTAAAGGAGAGGGAAATAACAGGGATGTTACTGTGGGAGTCTACTACAGACCCCCGACTCAGGCAGAGGAATTGGATGATGCCTTTCTAGAACAGATAATCACATACTCAGAAAAGAGAGATGTAGTAGTGATGGGTGACTTCAACTATCCTGATATTTGCTGGAAGTCAAACTCAGCCAAATCCTCAAAGTCTAGCAAATTCCTCACTTGCCTGGAAGACAATTTCATTGTCCAAAAGGTGGAAGAGGCAACAAGGGGATCAGCCATTTTAGATCTGATCTTAACCAACAGGGAAGACCTAGTTGATGGGGCGCAAGTGGTTGGATCCTTAGGTGGAAGTGACCATGTTCTCCTGGAGTTTATAATACAGTGGAAGGGAGAAGCAAGGCATAGTCAGACACGCACTCTAGACTTTAGGAGAGCTAATTTCAATAAACTTAGAGAAATACTGGGAGTGATCCCATGGTCAGGAATACTAAAAGAAAAGGGAGTTCAAGACGGATGGGAGTTTCTCAAAAGGGAGATATTGAAGGCACAATTTCAAACAGTTCCAATGAGGAAGAAAAATGGAAGATGTCTCAAGAAGCCAGGATGGATGACTAAGGAACTTTCAACTGAGCTAAGTTTTAAACAGAACATGTATAAGAAATGGAAAAATGGAGAAATCACGAAAGAGGAATTCAAACAAATAGCCAGCACATGTAGGGGTAAAGTCAGAAAAGCTAAAGCGCAGAATGAACTCAGGCTTGCTAGAGAGGTTAAGAACAATAAAAAGGGCTTTTTTGGATATGTCCGCAGCAAAAGGAAGAAGAAGGAAACAGTGGGGCCACTGCGTGCAGAAGATGGCAAAATGCTAACAGGGGACAGAGAAAAGGCAGAATTACTCAACACCTTCTTTGCTTCAGTCTTCTCAGAAAAGGCAAAGGGTGCTCAACCTAAGGATAATGGAACAGGAGACAGAATAGAGGAAATTCAGCACAGAATAAGTAAAGAGGTAGTACAGGAATACCTGGTTAACCTAAATGAATATAAATCTCCAGGACCAGATGAACTACATCCAAGGGTATTAAAAGAACTGGCAAAGGTGATATCGGAGCCATTGGCAATAATCTTTGAGAACTCCTGGAGAACAGGAGAAGTCCCAGCAGACTGGAGGAGGGCAAACGTTGTCCCCATCTTCAAAAAGGGAAAAAAGAGGATCCCAACAATTATCGTCCAGTTAGTCTGACATCAATTCCAGGAAAGGTTCTAGAGCAGATCATTAAGCAGAGAGTCTGTGAACATTTAGAAGCCAATGCCATAATCACAAAAAGCCAACATGGGTTTCAGAAAAAGAAGTCATGCCAAACGAACCTGATCTCTTTTTTTGATAAAATTACCAGCTTGGTAGATGAAGGGAATGCTGTGGATATAGTATACCTCGATTTCAGTAAGGCCTTTGACAAGGTTCCCCATGACATTCTTGCAAACAAGCTTGCAAAATGTGGGATAGACAAGTTAACTGTTACATGGATTTGTAATTGGTTGACTGGCCGAACTCAAAGGGTGCTCAACAATGGCTCCTTTTCATCCTGGAGAGAAGTGACCAGTGGGGTCCCACAGGGTTCTGTCCTGGGCCCAGTGCTATTCAACATCTTTATTAACGATTTGGATGACAGAATTGGGGGCATACTTATCAAATTTGCAGATGACACTAAACTGGGAGGAGTAGCTAATACCCCAGAGGACAGGATCAAAATTCAAAATGACCTGAATAGACTAGAAAGCTGGGCCAGTGCTAACAAAATGAAATTTAACACAGAGAAATGTAAGGTTCTGCACCTAGGGCGGAAAAATGAAATGCACAGATATAGGATGGGGGACACCTGGCTGAATGAGACCACATGTGAAAGGGATCTAGGAGTCCAAGTAGACCATAAGCTGAACATGAGTCAACAGTGTGATGCGGCAGCTAAAAAAGCCAATGCAATTTTAGGCTGCATCAATAGAAGTATAGTTTCTAGATCAAGGGAAGTTATAGTGCCACTCTATTCTGCTTTGGTCAGGCCCCACCTGGAATACTGTGTCCAGTTCTGGGCACCACAATTCAAAAAGGATGTGGAGAAACTGGAGCATGTCCAAAGGAGGGCAACTAAGATGGTGAAGGGTCTGGAAACCCTGCCCTATGAAGAACGCCTTAGGGAGCTGGGGATGTTTAGCCTGGAGAAGAGAAGGTTAAGAGGTGATATGATAGCCCTGTTTAAATATTTGAAGGGATGTCATATTGAGGAGGGAGCAAGCTTGTTTTCTGCTGCTGCAGAGACTAGAACGCGGAACAATGGATGCAAACTGCAGGAAAAGAGATTCCACCTCAACATTAGGAGGAACTTCCTGACAGTAAGGGCTGTTCGACAGTGGAACACACTCCCTCGGAGTGTAGTGGAGTCTCCTTCCTTAGGGGTCTTTAAGCAGAGGCTGGATGGCCATCTGTCAGGGATGCTTTGACTTGGAGTTCCTGCATGGCAGGGGGTTGGACTGGATGGCCCTTGTGGTCTCTTCCAACTCTATGATTCTATGATTCTATGATTCTATGATTCTAATCTAAATTCTAAATTTAAATCTAAATTTAATCTAAACAGTTTAATCTAAATCCAACATGTTTTGCCTATCTGTAGAGGCAAATCCTTAAAAGTATCTTTTTCAGCACAGAAAATTATTCTAAAAAAGTATTGTGCTAAAGATCAACTGATTTGAAAGACTGAGTTCTGAATGTAATTTTATTATTTGAAACCAAACCAGTATTTATTGGGATCCCATGGTACTATAATTAAACTAACCAACATAAACAGCCATGCTCCATTTCTACTTACTAAAAATTGTCATGCTTTTAAAAAGATTTGATTCCACCAAAATTACTATGATAAATTTGTAACCTAAGGGCACCAGATCCTGTGTGATCTTGGAAGCAAAGCAAGATCAGCCGTAGTTAGTAGTTGCATGGGAGACCACCAGCAAATATCAAGTTGTGTAGGATATAGTGTATTTCAGAGGAAAGAACTAGCAAGACCATCTCTTGAGTATTCATTGCCTTAGAAACCCTAAAAAATTCATGGGATCACCATAAATTGACAGGTGACTTAAAGGTGCATGTGTGCACATGTGCACACTCACCTTGAAATCACCCTCCGCGTGCCTATACCCCCCCCCCCTTACAACAGAATGGATAGTAGTTTCCACCACAATGTTGTAGGAGGTAAGATTAATTAATAATTTTTGGTGTTCAGAGGACAAGGCAAAGATTGAGATAGGAGTGGATTTACCTCTTTAAAACTGGGGCTTCATCCCAAGATTGAAGCTCATAAACTAGGCCTCGAGGGTTTGCACAGTAGGCCAGGTACTTATATTATGCTGACCTGGACTGCAGCCCCATCCAGACAGCTGGTTCAGGAGAGAGTACACACATAAACATATCGGATAATAATTGCATTTTTTGGGGGGCTGGGAATTCCATATGCTATGCAGTTCAGATAACTTTTATTTTTCAGGGGGAACATACAGCTTACAGCTCTTAAAGAGTTTATTCATTCTTAACCCATTATTCTTAGCAAATTTGTGAGAAAAAGTATTCCCCTTAGCATAAGGCCTGTTGTAGCTATCCATCTATGCCATCCCCTCTCTTATCAGCAGGCTTACCTAGGAACACAAGCATTTATTTACTAGCTGAAATGTACTAGTCACTGCCTGAGTCTGTCCCTGTCAGTATCAGCAACCTTTGCACACCTATTTTCACTAATTGCTACTATGCATGTTATTCCATAGGAGTTTTGGTGGAGTATATATTTATGATAACTTCATGTTAGTTTGCTTGTACAATGGACCATTCCCATCCATTTGGGGATGGTTCTGGGGTTCCCCACAGATGGGGGAAAACACGGACACTCAAGTCCCATATTATTCAATAGGTAGCAACCTGTGCAGGTTGGCATCAGTGTGTCTGCGAGCACGCACCACAATTGACTAATATGGGGGATGGAAAGCCGTGGACATCCCAGTGTAGATAGCTAGCCCATTGTTGCCGTGGGCTCACTGTACCACACCCTCCCTCTTCAGTCCAGTAGGACTGTTTCCCGGATAACTGTATACAGAATTGTATGCTGACACACTGTAAAAGGCCGTTGCAATGTATGTATTCCAATGCATGTATTCCCATTATGACAATCATGTACTTTTTTCCCTAATTATATTTTTCTTATCTAATTACATTTGATTTCCTGGAGCTAAAAATATTACACACTATATTTCCTTAGTTTATTTTTTTTTCTAAAAACACAACTGTGAAATAGGTTAAGTTGAGAGACTATGACTGGCTCAAAGTGGCCACATGAGTGTTACGTTTTGCCTTCCCTTCCATCATGTATATGGCTTTATTGGATAATGTGGGAAATGGTTCTTAGTCTGAGAAGGCACAAAAACTGGAAATAGTTTTTATTTATCATGTTTCAGTGAGTCATGTATGATATTTCCCTGTTGTTTGGGTTTCTGCTAACCCAGCTCACTCCAAATGATTGCTTTTAATAAAGATGGAGTGTGGCTTTAAAAAAAAAGTTTGAAAGGTACCAACAGTAAATATTGTGTACTTATGACTCTAAGAAGGAAAATAATCACCACTTAAACTGAAAAAATGGCTGTATCCTCTAGAAAAGCTTGTGCCTTTTCACACCATCTTGTCATGGTTTATGATATGTAATAGAGAAATCAATACAGGTTTTGTCCTTTAAGGTGAAAAGAAGCATGCTGTGACAACACTTGGAGGCCAATCCTGTTCTAAGTGGCTGCAGCATAAATACATAATTGAGTAAAGACACGTAATGGAAGTGCTTCACCTTTACACTAAAGGAAACAAATTATGATATGTCAACCATGCACAAGAGATGCGTGTAAATGGGTAGCATTCGCAAATGATCAGTTCTGACAAGATTTGCTGTAATACTTTACATTTTCTTCACACTTCTGCACAAGTACATTAGCTTCCAGGCAAACATTTTCCCACAGTGCTGACTTGTATATTGTACTGTTTACACACTGTCAGGAAAGCAATCAACACAGAAGTTAAAGGAAACCAATTTCCTCTGATGCATGATGGTTGGTTTTGACTAAAGGTATGAGCCATGCAATTTAATGTCCATTTTAGAAATCAAAGGAGTGACAGCTAACATCTTACAGAGCCTCCAATATATATTTCAGACAGTATGGGAAAGGTTGTCTGATAAATGGGGATGGTGGTGGATTAATTGGTACAGTAATTCTCTTCACTGATACCAGTCAAATCAAACGATGAATCCACTGTAAACAGTAAAGCATATGAAACAGCGAATTTACATTAGTGAACTATCTGACTCAGTATTCTTCTGTATTAGTACAGGAAAGGACAGTCATAGTGCATTTGGCAATATGTTGAGCTGTGACATTGGTGGAATGTGGCAATCTTGTAAAACAAACTGCCCAGTCTTTTAGCATTATGCTAAGATGGTGGCTACTGCATACAAATGTGTATTATCTGTTTTCACAAAGCAGCAATTCATTAAAAAAACTGACAAGAGGAGAAAGCATGAGCAGAAACACTTTGTCAGCCCTGGCACAAAATATCACAAAGCAGAAGATGTCATACACCATGTTAGTGTCCTGCTCTTAGCATTGAACAAAAATTCAGAGTGTCCCAAATTTAGTAGGATGTTAACAAGGGAGTTTATGCAAGGTGTCAAAAGACTTTCTCTTTCCCAGGAGCTTGGAGATCTTTCTTTTAATTCTGTTTCCTTCTCTGATTCTTGTTGACCTGGAGGAAGACTTGGCTGTCTGTCAGGATGAACTGGAGGAGGACTCGGCTAACTATTAAACGTCTGCCCTGGCTGTGGTACATCTGCTTCATCTTCTGATTGGGGGGGATGACAGCCAAATCCCTCCAACATCTGTACATTCACCACAAAAGGGCAAAGACATGAGTAGGGATAGGTATTCCATATGACTGGGATCCTGGATTCCACCCATTTATTCATTTACTGGACTCAAATTGACTAGCTTTCTTCCAAAGAATGCCATTCCATGTGGTTAAAAATGATAAAATCCCATAAAACAATAATAACAGCACTGTGTAAATTTACAGCGCTATATAAATAAAGGTTAATAATAATAACACTTCAATAAATGAAAGGTCAGCTTCTACCTGGTTCAAAGGACAAAAGAACAATGCCTTGACTCTTGCAACAGAGAGTTCCATAATCTGGGGGCAACCATAACCAAACATGCTTCTGCAGTGGCATGACCAAGAGAAGGGACTCCCCTAAAAGTCCCAAAATCCAGACAGATTTGTATGGGAGAATCTGTTCTTTCAGATAGCCTGTATGTGAGCCGCATAGGGCTTTATAGGTCATAATGAGCACTTTGAAGTGTGGCAGGAAACAAACTAGTAGCTTGTGAAGCTGTCATCATGCATAAATATCATTTGAAGACTTCACTCTGGAAATGTATGTATATCTTTATTACAGTCATAGAACAATACAACAATCAACTGATCAGACATCAATAACATCAGCAAACATCACCATAATAATCAATTTTAAAAGTAAATACTGCTAAAATTTCACTTATAAAATTTTTTATATATATATATATGTATATAAGCATATATGTATAAAATAAAATTTACAAATATAAACTCATTATAAATGTACGAAATCATAAACATTTTAAAGAAACCATCTTACGCCAACAGACCATTGCTGTTGCTGCACAAAAACTGGCCACCCTTCTTATTATTGCTGGGCACTGGTCTGCCAGCAAGTTAAGATACATAAAACTCTGGATATGCAATTGTTGAGGAGGCAGAGCTAGTACGATGCCTAATAATGGAGCAGGATCAGCAGTGTTCATGGCTGCCTCTTTTCTCATTCTCCCCTTCAAAGTAATCCAAGTTTCTTCAGTTATGTCCCTTCATTGTAGTGCAATGCTTAAGTTAGGGAAATGTTGTGGTCAGAAGTGGAGGGGAAGAGTTCATATCCTGATCCCAGAAAATGGTGTCATCTTCTCCTTTCAGCCAACCCAATATTGTCTGTAGAGATGGGTGAGAAATTTGTTTAGTTCTCTTTTGATAACTATTTACCAAAATCCAAAAATTTCTTAATGTTTGGATTGTAAAAAAAAAAAAAAGTTTTTTTTTAAGTCAGTGTAGGAGAAACAAAAATTGAGGGATTTATCCTCTCAAATTCAGTGTTTGAGTCCTAAACTTTAAAACTCAGAATTTGGCTCCCTGAGTATTTAGCCATTCTAATGCAGTTTCTGAGAAGCCTTTAATGTTAAGCACCTGCAGGTAGATTCAACATGATACTCTCCATGATGAGAACAGTATTTGGCCCATGGCGATTGGGGAGAATTTTGTTTTGGTTCATTTCTACAGAATTTCACCAATTTCTTCATGGAAAGAAGTTGATTTTTTTAAAAAAAATTAAGATTAAAAAAAGCAAAACTGACATATTTTCTTAACACTAATTTTCAAAGCAATTTAATGCAGGAGCATACACAAAGGCATGAGGATATAAGAAAGGATGAGCAGAAGGCTACAGGTGTCCAAGAAGAAACTGGCAGTTCCTGCCTTAAGGTGAGATTATGTTTGTGAACATTTATACCATATATACTTGACTATAAGTCGACCTCATGTGTAGGTTGAGGGTATGTTTGGGGGCCAAAATTATGGATTTTAATATGCCCTGTGGATAAGCTGAGGGTAAAACCTAGGGGCATGTAACAAAGGATGTAAAAGTTGAACCAAAGGAAAACAATGTCAAAGAACTTACAAAATTCCTGCAGGCATAACCTTTTATGTTCACGCTAAAGGCTAGATGAATGAGAGAATAAAGTGGATCAGTGCTTCCACAACAGATTGCACACTTGCCTTTCACCTGCTGATGGTTCCTTTTTTTCTTTTTGTTTTTATTGACATTTATTGATCTTACACTGACCCATGGATGACTCAGGTTTTTTGGGTCAGTTTTTTGAATAAAATTTCATGAATATATAAGTAACCAGATGTCATCATTGTCCATTATCATTAGTTTGTTTGCCATTTCACTTACATCTTAAAAAATTAAAAACAACGTGACAGCAATACTTCTGTGATATTTTCCTCCAACAGATTCAAATGACCTGCTGTTGCATTTCCAGAGCTGATGATACTGTGAACTTTGAAAGAGGACATTTTATTTTACAGCTCTAGGTCTTGTAGCAACCCTACTTTTAGACATTGAGTACTGATTAATAAAATAGAAGCTTTACATGGACACTTATGCAATTGGTTTCTGGAATTATTATGTCAAACGTTGCTTCAGACAGGAAGGAAAAGAATATAGCTTGACATTTCCCAAGATGAAGAGTAGTTTTAAGGGGTAATAACAGTTATAAAAGTGTAGTGTAGAGGCAGGTTACATGTTGATTTTATGATGTCTGTAAAGTGCCAAGTAGATTTGTGGTGCTATGTAAATAAACAACAACAATAACAACATTGTCTGTGACCTATAACACTGGTAAGACCCAAATAAGTGAATCTACTGAAAAAGAAAAAGAAACTGTATGGGCTTTTTGAAAAATTAATGTTAGAGCATGGTGAGGAGATTAAGGAAGGAACATTCTACAGTGTGCCTGCTTCATTATTATTATTGTTAAGCTTTATTTATAAAGCACTGTAAATTTACACAGCACTGTACATACAATCAATTTAAAAAGATGGCTCCCTACCCTCAGGCTTACAATCTAAAAAGACATGACACAGAAGGAGAAGGGAAAGGTGGTGGGGAAAGGTGTCAAATCCAGTGGATCTTCTCTCCCTCTGAGGCCTGGACAATGGCAGATGAACTGGAGGGAGGGCCCTGCTGCTTACACTAGATAGACCTGATGGCGTTGGGCCTGCCTTTACACTCCCTCCGAGGCCAGAGAATGGCCAGTGGCATGGAAGGAGGGCCTTCTTTTTTAGGCTATTTTAATGTTGTGAAGCCGCTCTGAGTCCCAGTTTGGGAATGCTTCCCTGAACAAAGTGGTCTTTAACTCAGTTTTAAAACTGGATAGAGAATAAATGAGCTGTCCTCATAGGGGAAGGAGGTTCCAGGAGTAAGGGGCAGCAAGTGAGAAGGGACTAATCTGGGATGTAGCAGTGGAGAACCTAGGCTGGGACAGGAGACCTTGACTACCAGAGCGGAGGGCATGAGAAGGAGTGAGGGGAGAAAGAAGTTCAGATAAGTAAGGAGAGGCCAGCCCATGCAGGGCTTTAAAAGTCAATAACAAAAGCTTGTACTGAATGCAGAAGGGAAAGGGAGCCAATGAAGGGAAGATAACAGAGGAGAAACGTGGTCAAAGTGGCGAGCAAGTGCAATAATATGTGCAGCTGAAAGCTCAACAGAGATTAAAGAATGGAGGTGAGAGAGAGGAAGCCCTGCCAGAAGAAGGTTACAATAATCTCGTCGTGAAACCACTAGGGCATGGACCAGAGTATTGGTGGTAGAGGCCGAGAGAAATGGGCGGATTTTGGTAATGTTGTAAAGATGAAATCGTCAGGCCTTGGCTGTGGCCTGGATCTGGACGATAAATGACAGAGAAGAGTAAAAAATGAAACCAAGACTGGGCTTCTTGGACTGGTCGAATGGAGATGTCATCAACAGAAACAGAAAAGGAGTATTGGAGGGTGGATTTAGGTGGGAAAACAAGAAGCTCTGTCTTGGATATGTTGAGCTTCAAGCACCGTTGCTGCATCCACTGAGAGACAGCTGTCAGACAAGAAGAAACTTTCAGTTCATGCCCTGGTCAGGGGTGGAGAGATACAGCTGAGTGTCATCAGTGTACAGATGATAGGAGAAACCAAAAGAGCTGATAAGTTTACCTAGGGACAATGTTTATATAGATAAAAGGGGACCCAAAACAGAACCCTGGGGAACTCCAACAGATAGGGGGATGGAGGAAGAAGTCTGACCACCTGTGACCACTGCGAAAGATCTATCTGACAAATAAGATTTAAACCAATCGAGATAAGAGTTCGAGAAACCAAGGTCAGAAAGTATATCAACTGGGAGACAGTAATCCACGGGGTTGAAGGCCATGCATAAATCAAGAAGAACAAGAATGGAGTAAAGGCCATTCACATCGTTTGAGATCTTGGTGAGGGCTGTCTCTGTAGACTGTCGTGGGCGGAAACCAAATTGGAAAGGGTCTAGAATAGAGTTGGCTTTGAGAAACTCAAGACAGTGAGAGTAAACAAGCCGTTCCAAAACCTTAGAAAGAGAAGGAAGAAGAGAAATCAGACAATAGCTAGACAAGGAAGAGGAGTCAAGAGAAGGTTTTTTGAGAATAGAGGAAACTAGAGCGTGTTTAAAGACTGAAGGGAAGGAGCCCATAGAGAGAGATAGAGATTAAAGATATAGAGAAGCCAGAGCAGGGAAGAGGGGGCAATAAAGATTAGAAGATGAGAGGGAATTGGATCAAGAGAACAGGTTGCAGGTTTGGAGGAGTTCAGCAGCATAGAGAGTTTGTCCAAAAAAGCAGGAGAAAAAACAGTTTATTAGTAGAGGGAGCCAGAAGATTAGTAGTAGAAGAGAAATCAGGAAGAGTTAAGTCAGATCGAATGGAAGTGATCTTAGTGATGAAATAGTTGGCGAAGTCGGAGGGGGAAAATAGAGAAGAGACAGAAGAGAAGAGACATATGCGGGTGTGACTTATGTGGCAAAGGCTCAGCCAGATGAAGGCTCAGCGTATTCCAGAAGAGGTAATGGCACATGTGCTTGTGGCAAGCATGCCGCACTGTGCCACAGGCATGAGCCCCATTCAACATTCCCCTTATGCAGGGGTGTGTGTGTCTAGAACGGATCCCTGGCGTAAGGGAAGGGCCCATTGTATATTCTGACACCTTAATATACCGTAGTAGACACATCCATAGGCAGAAGAGAAAAAACATTATTTCCCTTAGAATCAGACACCACTTAAAAAAGCATTCTTTTAGGTTTCTGTGGAAAGAGGGACGCAAGATTAGTAGAAAGTTTCAAAGGGCTGCTGTTGGGTGTATTAAAGATGAAACCATCTGTTCCTCCCCTCCTTATATTGCACTCCGGCACCACACCAAGAGAAAATGACATCATACCCTAGTCATTAACATTAACCACTTTGTAGAAGGATGTTATTTTTAGCTGCTTAAGTAGACTTCCACCACCATGATTCCTTTTGTGCACTACGTTTCAGGATTAACAAAGAAAATAATTATAGATAATGACATGGAGACAAAGATCTATGCTTTTAAGCTACAGAGATGCTGAACCCTTATGATGATAAAAAGAAAAGCCACTTGCTCCAGGGATAAAACATTTTAAAGCAAATTCTTTCATCTTTCTTTGTTTTCATCTAAAATACTGAATTGCTTTTTTCCATTTATGTCTTGCCACTGCAGCCAGTAGTTTGTGACCCCTCCTCTTGTTCTCTTGGGCTGAAACTTTCCTCAGTCAAAGCACATGTGACAGCTTAATATTCCATTGTCCAACCTCCAGGGCAGTGGTTTCAGTTATCCTCTATGGAACATAGACAATATGCTTTGAATGGTTATTTGGTCTACAATACTATGCCGGTATCACTGCTCAAGGTGGACTAAATGATATGATGACACCACTTCTTTGAATCAGCAGGGAACTTTAATCTCCTTGGCCCCTTTTGAATTCATTATGCAAAGTGTGATTGTTCTTCCTTGCTTTGATGAGATAGGTCAGCGTGTTTGAGTACTACACTATGGCAATATGTTCTAGTAATCTTAAGGAATAGGAAGAGTGAAAAAAAATAGAGGAACTTTCTGTCCTTTTCATCTTTCTATGTGTGTTTCCTCCATCTAAGTGTATGGTGAGGAAGCAGTCCTGGCCTGAAGAAAGCCAATGTGTTATGAATAATTATCAGGCCATAGTTAATAATAATAATATATAATAATAATTTATTTCTAGCCCGCCTCTCTGAACAAGCAATCGGGGCGGGTTACAACAAGTTTAAAAAAACAATACAATTAAAATATGCCATCCCATCGCCCAACTCCCCCCCCCTTAAAACAGGATTAAATCACAACAACATTAAAATCAATAAATGAACATATAAAAATAAAATAAAAACAGCAACAGAAGTTCCAATCTGGAAACCTTAGCTGTATAAGGGAGATGGACAATCTCCTGATGCTAAAAGCCAATGTGCTGGGTTACATCAAATACAAGGTGGAAATCTGCTTGCACGCAAGCCTTTGGGCACATTTTCTCATCCAACTCCAAGTGTGTAAGCAGCTGCTGGCACCCATGGTAAGCCATACTATCTATGAAAGGGGGTGGGTATGTGTGGGCATCAGAGTTGATATGCATAAATTGTGTGAAACATGCTGGCTTAATCAATGTGGTGTTTGTGTGCTTTGTTGGCTCTCATACAATTGTTCTACTCAATAATGGCATCTTACTTCAGGGAGAAAAATAGTACTGTATGAGGGGACCTGCTGGGTTGGGAACAAAGTATGGGATTTAATTGGGGGAAGCATGGTTGGCTACTGACAGTAATGGTGACTTAGGAACCTTCCTCCATAAATCACTCCCCCCCCCTTTTTTTTTTGCTAGCATATGTCTGTGTAAATATTGAATGTTTAAAAAAAAATCATAGAATCATAGAGTTGGAAGAGACCACAAGGGCCATCCAGTCCAACCCCCTGCCATGCAGGAACTCCAAATCAAAGCATCCCTGACAGATGGCCATCCAGCCTCTGCTTAAAGACCCCTAAGGAAGGAGACTCCACTACACTTCAAGGGAGTGTGTTCCACTGTCGAATAGCCCTTACTGTCAGGAAGTTCCTCCTAATGTTGAGGTGGAATCTTTTTTCCTGCAGTTTGCATCCATTGTTCCGTGTTCTAGTCTCTGGAGCAGCAGAAAATAAGCTTGCTCCCTCCTCAATATGACATCCCTTCAAATATTTAAACAGGGCTATCATATCACCTCTTAACCTTCTCTTCTCGAGGCTAAACATCCCCAGTTCCCTAAGGCGTTCCTCATAGGGCATGGTTTCCAGACCCTTCACCATCTTAGTTGCCCTCCTTTGGACATGCTCCAGTTTCTCCACATCTTTTTTGAATTGTGGTGCCCAGAACTGGACACAATATTCCAGGTGGGGCCTGACCAAAGCAGAATAGAGTGGCACTATTACTTCCCTTGATCTAGAAACTATACTTCTATTGAGGCAGCCTAAAATTGCATTGGCTTTTTTAGCTGCCGCATCGCACTGTTGACTCATGTTCAGCTTATGGTCTACTTGGACTCCTAGATCCCTTTCACATGTGGTCTCATTCAGCCAGGTGTCCCCCATCCTATATCTGTGCATTTCATTTTTCCGCCCTAAGTGCAGAACCTTACATTTCTCTTCATTGAATTTCATCTTGTTAGCATCTGCCCAGCTATCTAGTCTATTCAGGTCATTTTGAATTTTGATCCTGTCCTCTGAGGTAAATTTGATAAGTATGCCCCCAATTCTGTCATCCAAATCATTAATAAAGATATTGAATAGCACTGGGCCCAGAACAGAACCCTGTGGCACCCCATTGGTCACTTCTCTCCAGGATGAAAAGGAACCATTGCTGAGCACCCTTTGAGTTCAGCCAGTCAACCAATTACAAATCCATGTAACAGTTACCTTGTCTAGCCCACATTTTATAAGCTTGTTTGCAAGAATGTCATGGGGAACTTTGTCAAAGACCTTACTGAAATCGAGGTATACTATATCCACAGCATTCCCTTCATCTACCAAGCTGGTAATTTTATCAAAAAAAGAGATCAGGTTCGTTTGGCATGACTTGAACTCCCAATCAAAGCATCTCCGACAGATGGCCATCCAGCCTCTGCTTAAAAACCTCCAAGGAAGGAGACTCCACCACCCTCCGAGGGAGTGTGTTCCACTGTCGAACAGTCCTTACTGTCAGGAAGTTCTTCCTAATTTTGAGCTGGAATCTTTTTTCCTGCAGTTTGCATCCATTGTTCTGAGTCCTGTTCTCTGGAGCAGCAGAAAACAAGCTTGCTCCCTCCTCAATGTGACATCCCTTCAAGTATTTAAACAGGGCGATCATATCACCTCTTAATCTTCTCTTCTCCTCTTCTCTTCTCTACACAGTAACTCTATCCTGGAATCCTGAGTAAATGCAATCATCAGATAAAGTTCAAGATAAAACTGCCAGGAGGACTGGACATTGGCTATGGAGCTCCTGGATCAGAAATTATGCATTCTAACTGGCCGAATCTCCAAGCTGGAAGATATAACAGTGCCTTACAATTAAGAATATTAAAATATATAAAAATACAAATATTGCAGATTACCACAATTGACCTCCAGAATAAGACAGACAATCTTGAAAATCAAAATAAAATAAAAAAATAACCTCAGCCAGAGAGGGATCCCAGATTCCGACAGGGAGTGAAATCTGATTAAGGTAATTAGTGGTATAATGAATGGAACTTAAATTTCCAATTAACTCTGGAGAAATTTGACTGGATAGAACAGCAAGTCCTGAAGCTCATGGTCCCAATGCTCACTGGGACAGCTTTATTTTAAAAATTAATTTTGAGAGTATTAAGCAATATGCATAACTTGAAGGAACTGAAGGTATTTTTTCCCAAGATGTTACACAAAGAATGCTAACCAAATGCAGGGAGCTCAAGCTGATCACTGCTTTGCTGTGCAAGAAAGGCATTAAATATACACAGGGGTCCCACTCAAACACTTCTGCCACCAACAGATATCAGTTAATAGACATCTCTGTGGCTTTAGACATTCTAGTTCTGAGGGAGATGGAAGAAAACCCAGAAGATACAGAAATTAAGTTGAAAGAGAGACAAAATGGGAGATAAAGGATGGAAAAGGAAACTGAGAAATCACTTTTTTCTTTGGTATACTTATTATTGGGTACCAAGTGGCCATTTTGAATCTTGTTACCTCCCCAAGAATAGATGTTCCATCATTTTGCATCCACAAATTCATGTGTGAGGTTTGCACTTAAGGATATGTTGTAAGCAAGCAGGCTTTATCTGAATATATTTTAATTCTATTTTTGCTAAGCAGTGGTGGATAGAAGGATGTACATGGCTTTCTTCTTCTTCTTCTTCTTCTTCTTCTTCTTCTTCTTCTTCTTCTTCTTCTTCTTCTATAAATGAGAGGAGTTTGTATAATTGCTGAACACTTCTGCATCTGCTGTATTATCCAGTATAGCAGCAAACCTTAAAGCTTGTGGCTATGGATGTTCAATCCAGACCATCAACTGGAGAAATGGAAGGGGGACTTTAATATATTCAAGTTTAGAATTTTTTTTTTTTCTAATGAAGAAAGGAAGGAAATTTGACAGCATTTGTTATTATTACTTCATAATAATTGTAGCAATAATACTGTCCAACACAAACTAGAAGTACAAATCATTTCAACATCCTAGTGACCAGCAAAGAAAATGGCTTGACATTGAATACTGTACACACTTGACTATAAGTCAAGCTCATGTATAAGTCAAGAGGCCAAAATTATGGATTTTGATATGACCCATGTATAAGTTGAGGGCAAAACCTAGGGGCATGTAACAAAAGATGAAGCAAAGAAAATGCCGAAGAACATACAAAATCTGCATACGCATAACTGTTTGTGTTCACTCTAAAGGCCGGATGAATGAAGAAGAAACTATAGAGAATGCTAGCTGTGTGATGTGTGGGGGAAGTGACTAGACATGAGTGTGGCTAAGAAAATGCACATGTCAAAAAAGATGAAAAGGCAAAGCAAAGGAAATGGTGACTACAGCTTGGTGCAGACGGGCTGGAAGCAGTATGCTGGCACTGATTCTAGGGTTCCAGAGCGAGCAGCAACCATACATTCCAGAACCCTAGTCTGTATGGACAGCATCATCATGGTGGCCTCCCATCCACATGGTGGCCACCATGATGACACCACTGGCACTGGCAGGAAGTGTCATCATGGCAGCTCTTCTTCCTGCTTGCAACGCCACAAAAAAGAAGCTGCTCTAGGCAGCTTCTTTTTGGTAGTGCGTCTGAGCTGCAGTGTGCGGCTGCTGCACACCGACTCGGGGCATCCAGCCGCCCGTCTGTACTGCCCCTACATTATCTTTAATTACAGCCTTTAACTTGAATGTGATAACTTTGCCTGATTTTAACCCAGAAAAGCTGATTAACATCCACAAATGTCTTATGCAGAATGTTCAAAACCCAATTCCTTTTGTCACTCCTTTGAGGGGAAGCACCAAAAAGCTGCCACCAATGCCATTTTCCCATTCAAGCTTGAAGCCATTTAGTTGTCTTTTTGGCAGTGCATGATTTTCATAGACCTCTCCCCCAGCATCACATTTCAGATAAACTGATCTTTTTCCTGCTTGCTTTGTTTAGGTTTCATAGCCATACATAGCCATAGAAATCCAAAGTAGCCATAGAAATCCAAAATAATATGACTTAGATTATTTTGACATTGATATTAAATGATATATCTCTACACTTGAGGATCTTATTTAGCTGCCTTTCCAACTCCAAGTCTCGTGATTTCTTGACTACAGTATCCATTTTGATTAATGACTGAGCCAAAGTATGAAAACTATTTAACTACTTTAGTGTCATCATCACCTACTTTGAATTTATGTAAATCATCTGTATTCATTATGTCTTCCCATTGCAGAAAGTAAGCTTTGAAGGAATGTGTTCTCTGGAACATAGTTTGAAAGCCTTTGTGTTAAGCTAATTCTGAATGGACTATCTTTGGCTGAGAAGAAAGGATTTGAAAATGCCATGAAATAGAGACAAGCTATGAATTTGCTGAATATAACCCTGTAGAAGAGTTTAGATCATTGGAATTGATAATCAACCAAGTGATCTATCTAGATGTGGAGGTTTTGTTCTAAGTGGCCTTCCAAGTCAACCCAATAAAGTTAATGGCCTAGCAGTGTATTGACCAGCAGGAGGATTGTTGAATGCTGGCAGAAAAATTATTTAGAGTTAAAGGGCCAAGTGCTGAACCACAGGAAAGTTGTTCAAGAGACACCAGCTTCTAGGGCAATGGTGGATAGAGGTAGATCTGTCTCTACTAGTACATGTCTGGATGATATACAGTGTACAAGCAAAGATTTCAGGCTGCCTGTTATTTAACAGGAGCAAAAGCAAAATGGTCCCTGACTCCAAATGCTTTCCTACATTATACTGCTGAAATGAAAATTGAATAATAAAGAGGAGATTTGTGTCTGGGTGGACAGTTAGCACTTTTGAGTTCTGATACTCAGTATTCATTTCTTTGTAGATAATTCTTTTATTCAAAGGCCAAGGTTCTGCACATTTTTAACAAAGCAGAAATATATTTCATTTTAGTTGTGCTGGGTCTCACACTTGTGGAAACAATTGTGCTGTGGATGCCAAGGCCTTGTATGCACCTATTTTGCAATCATTGATTAGCTTCCCCCATCCACCATCAAAAGTGTGAGAGAGGATGGTGTGAATGCTTTATGAAGAATTATATAACCTCTGAGAAAGCACATCTTCACACATAACTATTTTTATGCTACCATAATACCCGTCCTAGATTCTGGGCTAAGCATATGTCTTTTCACCAAGCTTTACTTTGGAGATTGCAGGGTTTTAGTATAAAATAAAATCAACACCACAATCCTGAACTTTGTCCACCCTTGTACTAGGAAGCAATGGAAGATTTTTGTAATCAGCCTGGCTATCCTCCTGTCCCTCATTCACTAGTGAGACTTGGATTCTGGCCATACATACCTCAACTATGGAGATTATCAAATGGAGGGTAAGGGTGGGAGCAAAGTGGATTGCTCCTCTCCTTATCCCGTCCTATTTGTGCAATCAGGGGAAAGATGATCACACACCATGCATTTATCCCATTCTTCTCCCCTGGTGAGGTGTAACAAACCTATCATTTGGTATTAACAAGAGTTTCCGTTAATACCAAATGACGGGTCCATTATACTTCACCGATGGGAGAAGAACGGGAAAAGTATGCAGTGTGTGATAATCTTTCCCCTGATCACGCAAATAGGATGGAATAAGGACATGATGTGATAATTGTCATGCCCAGCCTGGAGGATGACTCGGAGGACTCTGGGACCTGATGGACCTAAGACTGCAACTGGGAATCCTGAGGCTGGCCCTAGCTCTGCTGTAGCAGAGTCTGTGGTCCTTCCAGGGGTTCAGCAGCCAAGTTTGCCTGGGGCTGAGGCTGTGGACATAGAGGAGGATCTAGGAAGTGTGCCTACATTCAAGGAGTGTCGAGCTGAAAGAGAGGGCCTTTGAAGATCACTGAGGCCCGATCTAGACGGGTATTATGCAGCACGATAAGGGCTCAAAAGAGCGTCTTTAGGGTTAGGGAGGGTGCAGCGTCCACACCCTCCCTAACCCTAAAGTGTACGGGCGCTGCCATGATGTTGTCATGGCATGCACAGCATTTAGAAATGCTGTGCGCGTCATGACAACTTCACGCCGCAGGAGAGTGCCAAATGCACCCTTCCCGTGGCTCAAAAAGGAGCTCCAAAACGAAGCTCCTTTTTTTACTACGGGTGTTTGGCACGGCCTCAAATGGCTGCGCCAAAGACCCGGGCCCTTTCTCCCCTCAGCACCGCCTCCAGAACCGGGGTGCAGCGGGCGCCCTCAGAGTCTGCCGGTGCGACAGCCTTGGCCCCATCTCACCACTTAAAGGAGCGAGTACAGACCTCCCCTTTTGGGCAGTCTGGAAAGCCCCTGAGGCATTATCAAAAAAGCCTTAGTAATCAGGCACACCTGAATGCCTGTTGCCTGCCTATTTAGGCAGCTAGAGTATGTATGTCTCCTTGCCAGCGATTATCTGATCTTCCTGGAGGAAAGACTTTGTCTCTCGCTCCTGTGGCTTCTTGGACCAAACCCTTGCTTCTTAGACTGCTATCTTGATTATCTGGAATCCTTGACCTTGGACTGCCTGATCAACCTGCCTATCTGATACCTTGAATCTCGGATTGTCTGATAACCCTTTTGGTAATCCTTCTGTGGATACTGCCTTTAGTCTCCAAGATTATGTTGCTTGCACTGATTCTTCTATTTGGGAGTTTGTCTGTTGGGAACTAGGTTGGCCTATCAGCCATTTGGCTGCTTTCCTGGACAATAATCTCCTATGACTACATGCAGACAGATACCATTGTTTCAGCAACAGCAATTTTCTGTCCCCTTCCCACTTCTTTCAGCATAGCCTGACAGAAAGTTCTGGAGAATATAAAACCTTTAATATTATTCTGCGCCCTTTGAGTTGAGTCCTATCCATTTATACATATATAAATTTACTGGCTGAGAATAAATCTTAGTACAATCTAACAAACTTTAATTTATTAAATCTTTAGTTTACAAAAGTGGATCTTGTCAAAGTTATCTTGACTAGACTTTTTTACTGTCAGTTTGAAACTTCACCTAGTGCAAAATTAATCTGCTTGTTTTTATGGTGCATGGGTGTCCTTTCAGACAATACAATTATAATGCTATAATTCCACTTAAACTGCCATGGAAATATCCTATGGAATCTTGGAATCTGCAGTTAAGAGAGAAGTATTTAAAATTTTCAGCTAGAGAACTCCTCTAATACCTCACCTAGCATATAATGCCTACTTTGTATCAGCTAATTTGCTTCTGGATCCAACTGAAAATGGTGGTAGTTATGTTTAAAGCCTTTAGTGGTCTGCAATGAAGTACATGGAGAACTATTTATACTACTTATTGGTTTGTGATTTCCTTCTTCCAACAGAACAGGGTTGCTGGGTTGAATACAGGTGAAGGCTCCTGTTGTTTTAATATTAAGCAGATCCTCAATCAGAAAGACTTAGCGTAATTAGTTTTTTGTGGGTTTTTCAGGCTGTGTGGCCATGTTCTAGATGAGTTTATTATTATTGAATAAACTCTTCTAGAACACAGCCTCATAGCTCAAAAAACCCACAAAAAACTATGGATGCTGGCCGTGAAATCCTTTAACTACACATTTATCATAATGTTCTGTCTAGCAGAAATATGGAACCTCCCCTCCCTGACCTCAGCAAACCTTCCTTTTAGCTGACCTCTTTAAGATAACTGTTTATTGGCTGATGGAAAGCGGCAGAAGGGCAATGCTAGAGAGGTAGGTGTGCCAGTCTGTTCCTGTAGCTGGACACACAGCAACACACAGTTTGTCATACTTTTGCATCATGGGGTATGTGACAACTTGATGGTGCAATGGGCCAATGGTGCATCTAGCCACTCATGCATGCTCAAATGGAAAAACCATATGGTGAGCAATGGCACTGGCACATGCAACTCACTGGTCCCAGTGAGCATGCTCCGGACTGCTTCCATACATTGTTTGGGCTTTTCCACATTCTTGTATTTGCATCATGCTGTTTATATGCTAGTGCAATGATGCACATTTTCCACATTAAAGTGGAGTATTAGAGCTTCTTTCTGCTCTGTTTTTTAGCCCTAGAACATGATTTTATATCAGTTTCTTCCCAGTTTGACACCATGCATCGTCTGAACAGGTAGGCTTGAAGCTGTTTTGAAGTCATTTTATTTTGCCACTGCAGACGACATCTTAAAGCATTCTTAATTTTTTTTTCCTTTTTAGGCAAAAATTTATAAGTAGTCTTCCTCTTTCTTTGCTCTTGTCCATGGAAAGAAGGGCACCCACCAAAGCTTTCCTTTCCTTAACAGTTGGAAGACTTCTCTTCATTTGCAAATTGAGTCATTAAATATGTTTAAGAAAGTGAGGATGTAGTGTCTTTTAAGGCTTGCTGCTCAGCCCGCTATTGACCATTCCCAGTGGTCTCCTTGCCAGTAGTGGTGATAATGAGCACTTGTGGGTGATCCCTTTGCTCTCTTCCTTATCCAGAGAGAGTTCTTCCAGCTAATTAATTATTAATAAGCCAGGTATTCTGCTGCTTAACTCTGCCTTAGAACACAAAGCAAACATGTCAGTCCACCATATCCTCAGCCAGAACTCTCTTGCAGCTTTTAGATTGTTAATTTGACAGTTCCCTGCCCTCGGGCTTACCATATGAAAAAGACAAGAAACATAAGGGAAAAGGAACACAGTGGAAAGAGGATTAAGTCCACCATATGCTATCTGCTGTTCACTCTCTCTGAGGCCACAGCAGCAACAGCAGCAGCAGCAGTTGGGATGGAGGGAGGGCCTTTCTTTAGCTGCTGGGCCTAGCCATGATGGAACTAGAACTAGAAGTCAGTTGCGGTAATGTGTGACAATGCCAGTTTTCTTGCAATCCACACTGGCCAGTCTCACAGGCATAAATGGGAATGTTGTAATTTTATGTATTTATTTATTGAGTTTATATCCCACCTATCTTCCAAGATGGGACTCAAGAATGTTTAAAAGAGTGTTTAAAAGATTATGCTAAAGCATTTTTAAAGAAGAATGAAACAGCAATATTATTTAAATCATAATTAAAAGACAATTAAAAACACTAAAACATAAGCCACTTGCTCAAGAAATAGATATTCATGTATCCATCTGTTGTTTTTTTTTTTAACCATTATTAGGCACCAAATTGTGGCTCAATATGAAGTGCATTGAAAGCCACAGTGCTCATGCGAACATAAATGAATAATCTAGGGAAGAGATGTCTCTTTTTACAGAAATGCTAGCCAGTCAAAATGTGTGTAAGCAAAAAGGAGAATTTAAGGAGTGGGTTAGTAAAAAACAGCAAACCACCCCTCTTTTATTGGGACCTACCCAAACATTTTAGGTAAGTGTAACATGTGGTTTGAATGCAAGAAGAAAAGAGCAAACTGGGGATGTACATTTTAAATCCAGATCTTATTCCTGCTGCCCAGAGATCCAGTACAGTAGACCCTTTGTATACGTGAGAGATCCATTCCAGATCGCCCTGTGTATGGCAAAACAACAACGTGGGACTTCAAGTCCCATTCGTTTCAATGGCTGCGAGCTCCTATGCACACCATTGTAACATCCAGGTCTTGCCATCTGCGTAAGCTTAAAGCTATGGATGGCAAGCCTGTGGATGGGGAGGGCTCACTGTAGTTGGGTTTATAGCTATGGGACAATTGCAAACCACCTTCCCTTCATATCCCTGTTATACATGCTTGTGAATATAAACCTTTAATGCAAATAAGGTAAAGTGTCTTTAGATTATTTTTTGGTGCTTCTGGAGTGACTCTCAAAGCAAGCAAATGTCATGATAAAAGCATTTGGGCCATAAGTAGTTTTATTTTCCTGCCCAACATCATCTTCCTTTGTTTTCTTAGCATCAAGTAATATAATCCCATGCACCTTTGAGTTTATGATTTGGTTTTTCTTGTGTTTAATTATTTCACCTAGGAGAAATTTTCATAACATTTGAAGGGTATCAATATTGTATCACCACATTAATTTAAAGCATAATATTTCTGTACAAGTACAGACAGTTAATTTATGAAATTGCAGTAGGGTTTTTTTCCCCTCTGAAAACACACACGTCTGCTAGAAAATGGCTGTGAAGGATAGGTTCACCTTCTAAGGAAAATACAGTGATGTCCCTGCAAGCTAGGAAGATGCCATGATCTCATGGATGAATAGGTGGGGTAGCAGAAGTGGATTGTAGTGAGATAGGGATCATCAAAATCACAACTATATCCTCAGAAGCTCCCTTCTAGGAAACTGTATCACATCAGTGAAGGGTGTGGGAACAACCCATAATGATTCATTCCAGAAATTACATAGAACAGAAGTATGAACACTAAGGATGATTTAAGAGATTTTTGCAGTAAAAACAAAAAATCTGTAGCACTGATAACTGAAATATTAGAAGCTCTGTTCAAGAAGAATGAGGCAGTGGCTTGACCACACTTTCAGGGTTGGGCCTTGATTTCACAACCTGCCCCCTACATCATGAAAAGCATATGTGTCTATCTCTAAAGCAGCTCATAAAGCATGGGGTGGGGGGGAGTTGACTTCAAAAATAGCATCTAAATCTACTCGCAGTTCAACTGTAAGGAGATTTTAAATCTATTTTTAAAGCAAAGTGCATCTCCTCTTGCTTGCATTTCAGTGATTTCAAAGGCCGCTTTCTTTTTTTGGCATAGTTTCTAGTTTAAATTTTTCATTATTGCCTGATTCATGCACTCAATTATCTCCACTGTAGTTACATATGTGGGGCAGAAGCCAGACTTGTAATCTCAGAGACTGTGAATTTCTACTATCACATCTGCCTAAATCATCAGCCCTGAAATGCCATGGGTACCATTTTGTAGAGCGTTGCCAGGCATCTGTAATGAAGCCAAATATGCTGTGTCTCTTGATATGCTAAATTCACTTATTTAAAACATCTGTATCTTGTCTTACCACAGCAGGGCTCAAAGCAGCTGCCATACCTATATCCACACAATTAAAATTAAACCAGAAATTATAATACATCAACAAAATAAATAAATAAATAAATAAATGTAGCATTGTATATAAAAAACAGAAGGTGAAAGCAAGTACTAAGATTAATTTCATCATGACTGCTTTCACCAAATTCCAGAAATTCATTGGAAGATCTTAATATACTTCTGCTGTAAAATTTTCCACAAAGGGAAAGCTTTTACCAACACAGAACTGCCCTTAGGCTTACAATATAATCAAGCTGATCTCCCTGAGGATGGATTTACCTACTGAGAGGGTCTGTTCCTTGATCCCAACTAGATGTACTTCTGTAGACACTGAACAGTAAGTACATTTCTATACTGTTTACCAAAGCAGTTTACAAAATGCAAGCTAATTGCCCCCAACAAGTTGGATACTCATTTTAGTGACCTATGGAAGGATGCGAGGCTGAGTCGGCTCAGAGCCCCTGGCTGGTATTGAACTTGTGGTTTGTGAGTGAGTGATTGCAGTACAGTGGTCCCCCGGGATACGAATCCCCCGGGTTAAGAAAACCCCGGGATCCGAAACCGGCGGGACCGCTTCAGTATCCCCCGGGATCCGAAGGATCCCCCGGGATCCGAAAAAAGGGACGTCCCGTTTCGTCCCTTTTCCTCCGAGGCCTAGCCTCGGAGAAAAAGGGAGGCCGTTTCGTCCCTTTTCCTCCGAGGCCTAGCCTCGGAGAAAAAGGGAGGCCGTTTCGTCCCTTTTCCTCCGAGGCCTAGCCTCAGAGCAAAAGGGACCCCGTTTCGTCCCTTTTCCTCCGAGGCCTAGCCTCAGAGAAAAAGGGACGCCGTTTTGTCCCTTTTTCTCCGAGGCCTAGCCTCGGAGAAAAAGGGACCCCGTTTCGTCCCTTTTCCTCCGAGGCCTAGCCTCAGAGAAAAAGGGAGGCCGTTTCGTCCCTTTTTCTCTGAGGCCTAGCCTCGGAGAAAAAGGGAGGCCGTTTCGTCCCTTTTCCTCCGAGGCCTAGCCTCGGAGAAAAAGGGACCCCGTTTCGTCCCTTTTCCTCCGAAGCCTGGCCTCGGAGGAAAAGGGACGAAACGGCGTCCCTTTTTCTCCGAGGCTAGGCCTGACGCGGAAGGAGGCCCGATCCCGCCGGGTCGGGCTTCCTTTCGTTGGGCACGAAGGCCCAGGCCGGCTTCGGAAGCCGGCCTGGGCCTTCGCGCCCAACGAAAGGAGGCCCGACCCGGCGGGATCGGGCCTCCTTCCGCGTCAGGCGCGGAGGCCCAGGCCGGCTTCGGAAGCCGGCCTGGGCCTTCGCGCCCAACGAAAGGAGGCCCGACCCGGCGGGATCGGGCCTCCTTCCGCGTCAGGCGCGGAGGCCCAGGCCGGCTTCGGAAGCCGGCCTGGGCCTTCGCGCCCAACGAAAGGAGGCCCGACCCGGCGGGATCGGGCCTCCTTCCGCGTCAGGCGCGGAGGCCCAGGCCGGCTTCGGAAGCCGGCCTGGGCCTTCGCGCTCAACGAAAGGAGGCCCGACCCGGCGGGATCGGGCCTCCTTCCGCGTCAGGCCCGGAGGCCCAGGCCGGCTTCGGAAGCCGGCCTGGGCCTTCGCGCTCAACGAAAGGAGGCCCGACCCGGCGGGATCGGGCCTCCTTCCGCGTCAGGCCCGGAGGCCCAGGCCGGCTTCGGAAGCCGGCCTGGGCCTTCGCGCTCAACGAAAGGAGGCCCGACCCGGCGGGATCGGGCCTCCTTCCGCGTCAGGCCCGGAGGCCCAGGCCGGCTTTGGAAGCCGGCCTGGGCCTTCGCGCCCAACGAAAGGAGGCCTGATCCGGCAGGATCGGGCCTCCTTCCGTGTCAGGCCCGGAGGCCCAGCCTGGCTGGGGAAGGGAACCTTCCCTTCCCCAGCCAGGAGGCCCCCGCGGCTGACGAAACGAAGGCCCGATCCGTTGGATCGGACCTTCCTTTCCTCAGCCAGGAGGCCCCCGCCGAAGGCCTCGGAACGGATTACCTATTTCCTATGGGAAATAGGCCCCGGGTTACGAAATTTTCGGCTTACGAAAACGTAGCCGGAACGAATTAATTTCGTAACCCGGGGGACCACTGTACAGACATTTAATCCCTGCGCTACCAGGGATCCCTTGTAGGAAAGCCTAAATGAATATCTTATGTTGCATGAGAGAAGGAAAGCCTTCAGACATATTTACCCTGGAAATGGAGTTGGATAACATCACTGATGCCCAGTTGGCCTTGTTCCTTCAATATCTGTCCATTTATGTGGACATCTGAAAAAAGGCACCTTGGCATGGATAAATGAATAAGCATAAAAGTCTCATGCATAAGTGACCTCTGTTCACCCAGAGGTTCCAAATGGGCAACCTCTGGGTGAACAGGGGGTTAAAAGCCATCCCCAAAAGGAGTTGATATGGATCGACTCCTGGCCCACATGGCTTGCGACTGGAGCAGCAGCCTGCTTTAGGAGTGGGCCATGTGGCCGCCATGGTCCCAGCCCTATCGTGGCTGGAGCAGCCAGAGGCTGCTCCTTCATGGCCATCTGCTTCACCCCACAGACTCCTTTTTGGAATGGTTTTTAGCCCCCTAGCACAGCCTCAGTGTGGCTTTTGTCCACTTAGAGGGCATGTATAATCTAAACACCCCCCCCCCCAAGTGGTCAAAAGCCACTTTATTTAGCCTGTGCATTTCGGGCCTTAGTGTTTTGGAATTTTCAATGAATGTACTATAGGGCCAAAACAGATGGGCAAGATACCATGGGCCAAGGCTGTAGTATCCTGTCCTTGGTTCTGACTTGGGCCAGTCCCTAGTTTGGCATAGTGATGGACAGGCGTTTGCATACTCACCTGCCATCATGCAATGGAGCCGCTGCCGCTTCATGACCCTTACTTTCTGCCACATCATCTTCTCTGAAGACCCCCACTACAGCATGTAAGAGCAGAAGTGGGGTACCTGACACACTCATGTGGCCAGGCAGTTCTTTCTCGTGTTGGAGGCCATGGTGGGGCCTTCAGGACGGGTGGTGGCAGTGGCAAGTAAGGGGCATGTGGGCTGTCCAGTCTGCCAGCTGTTGCACCATGTTTCCAGCCAGTCTTTTTAGACCAGACTGGGGCTAAGGGCCTTTGTTGTCCAGACAAGACAACACCAGGCCAGGGGGTACATGGGTCTTTGGCCCATGCATACATGCCCATAGTCACAGAACTTGAGTCTGTACCAGGCCAAAAGAAGAAGAACAAGGTCTTAGAATCAGATTATTTTTATTTATGATGGGGAGGCTAGATTCTTCTGCTAGTCTTCCCAAGAAGACCCATCTTTCTGTAGGTATCACTCCACTTCCAGTCAGTCATTCTTACCTCACACAGTTACCACCCTGTGAGAGAAAGAACAAGGCTGTGCTGACTGGCCAGGGGGTCACCTCTTTTGAGTCTGCACATTGGGATTGGAGGTCTGAAGCTGTGAATCTGCTCTACATGTGTAATCTCCCTGATGTAATTTGGAACCCAGTGTATAATCAGAATTCCAATTTAGATAGTCAGCTTGAGCCTCCTCATCTTAGACCCTCTGAGAAAAAGATGTGGAATGGGAAGGTCACTGGGGCCAGGGGCAGTCTGAGCAACTCTGGTTCTCCGACATGTTATGGTAGCAATTGTGTAAATAGTTATAACTATCATCAGTAAAATATTTGTCTATTGGTTTACACTAGCCTGGATCCTCAGAGTTATTACTAAAGAAGATGACATGCATAAGGCCCTTAAGAGAGTTTTGCTGGTTCAGAACAAAGGCCTATCATCCCGTCAGAGGAAAGAAACTTCTTGTTGTTGTTGTATGCTTTCAAATAATTTCCAACATATGGCAACCCTAAGGCGAACCTATTCACAGGGTTTTCTCAGCAAGTTTCTTCAGAGATGTTTGAGGCTGACAAAGTGTAACTTGCCCAAGCTCATCCAATGGATTTCCATGGCTGAGCAGGGATTCAAAGCCTCATCTCGAGAGTCATAGTCCAATGTTTAAATTACTAGACCATGCTGGCTGTACTATTGGTTCTACTACTGGCTGAAACTACTATTATCCTATTATTTATCTTTCTAAGCTACTTTAGGAGCCTTTTTCTTAAAGTAAAGAGGTTTCCAATAAACAAACATGGGAAATTCACAAGAACACATGCCTTACTCTTATGCCCTAAAACCTTTACTTTTAGAAAATGTCAAGTAAGAATGACTCAATCTCTAAAAGAGCCTATTTCACACACATCCTCCACACTCACACCCCACTCCATCTATCTGCATGATGAATCACTCTTCTGGGCTTTCTCCTGATTTAGAAAGAGGAAAGCCCCAAACATTCACTCATGCAGTAGTGCAGGCAGAAAAGGTAGGAAGCACATTAACCTTGGGAGGAACTGAAAAATCTAATTGCACCCAATGCAGAAAAAAAAAATCTTATTTGAATGATGAGAAGACTTTTTAAAGCAAATCCATACAATCAGGCTTTCAGTGGACAGTTCTCTATTTTCTTTTCTATAAGGCTATTTTTGGGCTTATACAAGAACAATTAATTAATAGCTTGAGACTTGCTTGTTTGCTTTCCTCTCTCATGGTATAACATTAGGAAATTACTGCACCAGGTTTCTTTCTCTTAACTAAGGTCCAGTTAGAGTGTTTGCTATTACTCAATTATGAGGTGATTATTGAAGGGAGATAAATCCTTTAAGTCCATTTTCAGCTAGATCTCCTACTGAGAGGCTTCTCTAGAATCACACAGTAATTCATTTAAACAGAATCTCCTTAAAACTGGCAATGCCATCACACCCATCTCATGGTTTAAAGCTATGGTGTAAAGCAGTAAGTTTCTGAGTAGCTGATAACTTTTCCCAACTTTTGCAGTTAACTCATTAGCAAATAATTACTTAGAAAGTTGAAGACTATACACTTATTTGTAATTATTCCAATTAGTAGTTGCTGGTGAAGCAGCAAACCTTAAAATTTAATACATTTAGATATTTATTGACTAACTGTGGGCTTCCAGAAAAGCAACATAAATGATTCATTGCTTTATTTAAACAATTTAGAATTAGCAGAAGCAGGAAGAAAAGCAGAAGCCACAGATACTGCCTTATAAAAAATGAACAAAAAGTGCAACAAAAAGCTGTATTCCCTTTGTTATTGTGAAGGATGATTTCGCTGTCCTGTTTGTTTCCTTTAACATTTGAATCCCCCAGTTCAAGAACCCACTTAGCTACATTTTATTTTGTCAAGCATATTTTATCTAAATAATATTTTCTTTTGAGGAGACTATCACGTGAGGCTAAAAAGGTGCAATTTTAACGTAATAAAGGTGTTTCTGCCGGGTAGTAATTACACAATGTCAGGTTCATTGTGTATTGACGGACAACACCCATCAATAGGCTCTCAACAGAATCTCCTTAAACTGGTAATGCCATCACGACTATCTCATGGTATAAAGCTATGGTGTAAAGCAGTACATTTCTGAGTAGCTGGTTATCGGCTCTCAATCTTGCAGCCATTCTATGACTGCTTTGGAGTAGTAGGACCCGTCTGCATCAGTTCTGCTTCCCAGGCAGTCACATGGCATGGGTGGACATGATACTGCTCCTCTCCTCCTGTCTCCCCAATCTTTCTCCCACAGTGATCATGACTGCCATTACCTTCCCTAAACCAACTGCTGTCTGCATAGTCACACATTTGCCTGTTACTTGTTATTGAGTTTGGACTGACTCATTCTGAGCAGTGGGAGAGAGACAATTAAGAATCACATGGAGACAATGAAGAATCACCTTGTGCTGCAACCAAGAAGGATTAATTTGCAATGTCCTGTGTATTTTTCTCAGATTTTTCAGAATATCAAAGGTGCTGAATTGAAAGTATTTCCTTAATGTTCTAATTGCACAATGGTAACAGTAATGGCCATTTGTTAGTAAAGAGTCACTCAGAAATGTATAGTTGTTTGGACTGCATTAACAGTGACAAGTAATGACTTTCTGAGTGATTAGAGTATGAGTAAAGTGAATAGTTCTTTTTAAAAGTAATATCCCATGCCACACTCTGTCCTTTAAATGTACAGATTAAGGCCTTGTTCTCACACATGCATGTTCCATCCATTATCTGCAGTTATGCATGAATGGGCCATTGCATATATAATTGCACAGACAGAATGTCCATATCATTATCTTTGATGAAATGTTTGTAGAAGGGAAAAAAAACATTTTAACTACCAGCCTTTGGATGTATAATAATTAAAAATCTATAAATCAATTGATATATCTGCATATCCGAACCAACCTACAGATTACACCTGTAGATTGGACTATATCTTCTACTAGGTCTTTTTCATGCTATGATTTTTTTTATTGTTTGTTACTGATTGGTATGACTTTCATATTCCTGTGAAGATAAGGGAATAATTCTTTATGGTATTTATACAGGGGACAAGATTCACTAGCAGGCCTTGATAGTCTTTTAGAATAGCTTCCTGTTTCACTTAATAGGCTAATCTTGAGATTTAAGATGGACAAAGCACCAGGAAGCAATTATGTCCCATTCAGATTGCTTTTTAAATCTGAAGTGGTGGGCCATGGTCTTAGCTGTTTTATTGACCTACACTGAGCAGATTGCATGTGTTCTGACAGAATTGGGACATGTACAATATAAGATACCAGTAATTATAGATCAATTAATTATACTTTTTGTCATTAACAGCAATTTAAGTGCAAGCCATCTCTTAGATAAATCATTAAACTGGATGGATGATGAAAATTTTCAGGGTGAAGAATTTACATCCAGCTTAATAATTTATCTAAGGGATGGCTTGCTCAGAGTGTTCCTCATTTGATTAGTAATTAGTATTACAACATTTCCCCACTGGCACATTTTACACAGCTTTTGTACAGCTTTTGTGCATTTGACCTTATTTTAAGAAACAGATTATCCTAATAATCTGAGCCAATAACATTGACAGACAGACAGACATCTGCTGCCTGCAGATGAGATATAGTTATGTAAATCATTTGACTAGATCATTACCAACATATACTGCAGTCAAACAAAGCTATGTTTTATCCCTTGATTGCTCAGTATTTATATTAACTCTTTAGTTAAAATACTTTCTGAAATGAACTCTCATTCACTTATATTGGCAGACCTATATGTATCCTTCTTTATGCAGATGATGTGGTATTTCTGTCTTTGTCACTCATTGGTCTGAAGCAGGTATTATGAGCTTGAGAGATTTACCATACCATCTAACAGTTATGCTAAATCCAAAGTTTTACTTTTTACTTGGGAATCAAGGGAATTTAATGGATGTCCAGCAGATGAGGTAAAATCTTATAAATATTTGGGAATAATTTTTCAGTCTCTATGCTGTTGGATAGTCCAAATGTCTTATACCATGGGAAATACACCACAGACTGCTAAATTGCTTACTTTTAAAAAAAATGTCAGTGGAGGTCAGAGTGTACCATCACATGGTTAGCTTTTTAATGCTATGATATTAGCATAAATGTTATACGAAGCACAATTCTGCATTTTCAATCATTTCATTACTCTAGCATCTATTCAAATTTTAAAAGAAGCATTTGCTTCCTACCAAGTTGTGTACCCAGTGTGCATTTCTGTTTACAGTTTGGTTAGATTTCTATAGAATCTTGGGTCTTATCTGCACTGGCCAGAAGCAGCCCAGAGTATCTTGGACCCAAAGATGCCTCCACCCTTCCCTGTTACAAAGGCTCTTCACTCCAACACCAGGTAGCTGATCACACATACCGGTATGTCCCACTAAGCTGCCTGGCATATCCACCACCATGGGTAGCTTTGCTCTGAGATCAGAACTAGACACCCAGTGATGATCTTGGTGCTTAGTTCTGACCTCAGAGTGAGATACTGGTGACAGCAGTGGACATGCTGATTGGCTCAGCAGGACACATTTTAAACAGCTGCCCCTCATCAGAATGGAAGGCTCCAGATTTTCAAGGAGGATCTGAAACAAAGATTAAGTTTTTAAAATCCATTTTAAGTTCATAACCCAGTTTTGGGCCTGAATGGGCCAGATGTAATCTAGTCTGTTCACATCAGGACTAGGGTTTGAGCCTTGTGTTGTCCAGTTTCCCCACCAAGAGGAGTGGAGGAAGCCATTTTATTTTGCCCGTACAGGCAGGGCCCTGGATTACATACATGATTGAATTTCTGGCTAAAAACATTATTGATTTCTGAAGGACAGCTTCTTTCCCTCAACTTTACTGATACAGTTCATTCCAAGTGGGAAAGGCTGTAGATGAGAAATTGCTTAGTCTCAGACTTTTGTTTTGAGATATTTTAAAGCTAGGGGCCTAAATACTCTAAAGCAATGGTCCCAAAACTTTTCAGGCTACCGAGCACTTTCCTCTTGGATGGCAATCCTAGCAATCTCCTGGGTATTTTTTTATTATTATTTTAGGTCTACTGTTCTACTGCAAATTCAATATAGCCATTTCAGTCTCTGCTCCCTTTGCTCTCTCACCTTGGGAGCAGCAACCGAGCAGCTGGCTGAGCAGCAACTGAGAAGCTTTTTGCTTGTGCTAGTCTTGCAGGAAAGGCTGGCATAGGCAAGAGTCGTTTTAGTCACTGTTTGACTGGCTTCTCAGTTGCTGCTCCCTTTGTGCCCTATCATCCTGGGAGCAGCAAATCAGCAGCTGGCTGAGCAGTGACCGAGAAGCTTCTCACCCATGCCAGCCTTGCTGCAAAGGCCAATGTGGACAAGAGGCCTCTTGGTTGCTGCTCAGCCAGCTGCTCAGTTGCTCTAACTCTTTGCTCTAAGCCTCATGAGAGTTTCCCAACTGCCATGGCTAGCATAAGACATCAAAAAGGAATGAACTCACATGGGCAGGCAAAGAGCCGGAGATAGCACCACACAAAATGATCAGTGAGGCTGTGTGGTGATTTTTTGAGGATGCTGAAACGAAGTTTCATGCAATCCTCATCCCCCTAAAGGCCACTGGTTTCCCTTGTCTTTCCTGCACACCAACAATTTGACTAGAGAAGTTTCATGCAATCCCCATTCCCACCGTGGTCCTAAATGCCGCTGATTCCCCTTGTCTTTCCTGAACACCAACATTTTGACTGAAGGTCCCCTGCTACCCCCTTTTCCCCTCACCGCCCCCCTACTGCCCCACTTTTCCTTCACCACCCCCCTGGAATTTTCCACCATCCGCAGGGAGGGGCGTACCACCCACTTTGGGAATCACTGTCCTAAAGGCACCACATCCCTTCTGATCTTGGAAGCTAAGCAGGGTCAGCCTTGGTTAGTACTTGGCTGGGTGATTACCAGGAAATACCAGGTGTTGTAAGCTATATTTCAGAGGAAAGAACTGGTAAAATAATCTCTGAGTATTCCTTGCCTAAGAAAACCCTATGGAATCCATAGGGTTCTGTAAGTCAACGGGCAACTTGAAGGCAAACACAATTTAAAGTTTAAGTAAATACATTCCAGCATGTTTGGGACACTCACTAATAAATTATGTAAGTGCAGCTTCTGTTTACCCATATTTTAGAGATGGATTGCATTTTTTTCCCTTTCTTCATCTAATTTGAGTAATTTAACAGTTCAGAAATATAAGAAAGAATTTATTCTAGCAAAATATAGTGTGTTGTCATCTGCATTATTAGTGGGTACACACAATAATGTGCCATATTGTTAGTGTTCGTGTTCTTATAATTTAAAGAAAATGCAAACTGTGAGACAGGTTTTGGTGTATTGCTCCTTCTATTGTGACCTTCAATGTCATTCTATTACAGTACCCCAATTTTGCAAGGTATAATTGGGAGATCGGAACAGTTTTATATTGATTATCTTTTAGTTTATCTGTTCCCTCACATTACAGCAAAAATGGCTGGTTTGTGTGTGGCTGACATTGAGTGTTGGTATAGGACACTGACATAGTACTTAAAGCATTGCTATTTTGTTATTGTTGTATCATAAATATTTTCTAACATTATGTTTTTCATTTTTATTACGGTTGTTAACCAAAGTAAAAATTCATTCAACAATTCAACTTCTATATCCAACATTTTGGGGGAGGGGAGAGGGGGGGAGAGAAATGCAGGAATAAGTTTTTGAGAGAGTGTAAGACAGACACAGATATTCCTACCTATACAGTCGTCCCTCCTTTTTCATGGGGGATCTATTCCCAACCCTCTTGTGAAAATGGAGTTTCACCTTTATTCAAGCCCTCATTGGCTGAATAGACTGGCTTTATATGCCAGCCTTAGGGCAGAATGGGAGCATGGCATCCAGATGACCCACACCCTGATGCTGCCCTGACACCACTGTCACGGCATAAACCTGACCGCACAGTGGGAGGTATCATGGCACTTCTTTGGTGCTTCGTCCAGATGAAGCTGTGCTAAAAGGAGGGCTAGAAAGTGCCACCACCTTTTCCGCGGCACAATTTTTCCATTCCTTTTAGCATCAGGGAAAGGCCAGATTGGGGCATGTAGTTGCCACAGCCATGATCTGGCACTGAAAGGAGCGGTGGCAGGCTACTCCAAAGGGGCAGTTTGTTTAGCCCCAAAGTCTATTACCTAATGAAGCAAATGTTCTGTCGAGGCTTTTGCTACAATTCACGTCTGGAGATGGAGGGGATTGGGATTAGGGCTGAGGATTCCAAATACTGGTTCAGCCATGAATCTAATTAAGCAACTTTATTTGTTAATTGGTCATAAACCCCAATCTGAATCCAAGGTTTGTGATTTGGCTGGTTTAAACCATGGATTCTTATGATGGCCAAACATGTAATTGTGGCTTGTCTCTGGTTTGTTATCTTAGCTCTCCATCCTGAAACAGGAGCAGACAAAACGTGTGGAACAACAAGAAACAAACTAGAATGGGAATTATATGGCAGTGTTTGTTTTGGTCACCTACAGGACAATTTGAGACTTAAGCAACAAACTATGGTTAATGCAAAAAAAAACAAACAAAAACAAAACAAAAACAAAACACCCCACAACCCTATGGTTAATGCAAACCATGGTTTACTATGCTGTGCAAGGGCAGCCTTCTCTCAACCTGACCTACCTTGCAGTATTATTGTGAAGAGAAAATATGGTGGCAGGGGAAAGCAGAGCAAACCATATATGTTGCTCTGAAGTCCTTGGAGGAAGGACAACCTGAAAATGTTTTAAGTAGACAATAATAATATAAATTGACTTTTGCCTGTATGTCTGTTCATCAAAAGACAACAACAACAACAAAAACAGTTTCCCTTGGGAGCAGGGGCATTTGGAAGCAAAATCCTTTTACATTCCTTCCGCTTTTCTTTAGTTTGTAAGAGGAAATAACAGACATTTGCCACTCTTTGACCTTTACCAAAACATGGTTTTAGTTCTCTTTGTACTAAAAGATTTGCTTTTGAGTGTGTTATTTTGCTCCCAGCAGCAAGCAGAGCTTGCTGTATAAACGTTAAAAGCTGGTTATAGAGATATGCTCAACTCTAGCATACCTTTTAATTTACAAAGGCATAGATGAAATGTCTCCATGGAGCCTGTTTACTTCTCCCAACAGATGCCCACCAGTAAAAGTTAACTCTCAACATCTTTGAATCTTGTGCGATGACAAAGCTGTTCAAACACTGCTTAGGCAATCAGATATGGAATGTGGCAAGCCAAGTTGGAAACTTCTTTTGCTATAGCATCAGGGAAAAAAAGATGGAAAAAAGAATCTTTTAGGACTTAAAATGTATAACTATTTTTATTTCATTGATATTTCATCATGTTTACCACTAGGTAGGCAATTTTGAGAGCTTTCGATCTATACTGCTCCTCCTCCTGCGCCTGTCACAGCAGCCGCCAACCAAGGAGCTGGTTTCTATCAAGGTCAAACTGGAGAAGGGAGAAGAATCTTTATTTGGAATCTGAGCTGCTATTGTAGGCTTTGTGGTCATGTTGCTGAAGATCAGTAATGGGATACAGCTTACACTGGAAAGGAACTTTGGTTTTAATCTATTGCTTATTATCCTGAACTCTGGCAAGGTACTTTCTTGAATATTCAAGGTTCATGGCAAGGTTTATGTAAACAGGGTCCAGATATTGGAAAATACTGTTTTACGGGGGTATACCTCAGTTTTGGTGCTGAACTGGTTGGATGTTGTCTTGGTGGTTTGTACCAGAACCGGGATGTGGGCCCTGAATTATTTGGACTGATCTCCAGGAGGACGAGAAGTGGGGGAGAATGTTTTATTTGGCTCATGTAGATATGGCCAAATGCTGTTGCCACACTACATAATTAATGCAATTTGAAATTACTTTGACTATCATGGCTCCATCCTATGGAAGAAGAACAAGCCGAACAAACAATTGATAGGTAAAATTATATATCAAAATGATGTACCAGCCATCTACTGCCAGTCAAACTTTATGTGTTATCAGTGTCACAAAAAACAATCTATACTCTATTTTTTCAGAAATATTTTCAACAGAGTCCAAAATTATTTTCAAAAGAGTCCATAAAAGAATCAAGAATGGCACTTGTGATCCTGGAGGTGAAGGTAATGTCTTTAAATCCTGGAGACGGCTACCTCCGGAGACTATGAGGCCGTTTCGACTCTTTCTAGTCTTCGTCAGTTTAAATCAACAGATTTCATAGGGTACAAACATAAATCATCCTGTGCCTGGTGGAGAATCAGCAAATTATAAATTCATTGCATATTCCATAGCATATTGCCATGGCAGTTAAAGCAGTGTCAAACTGCTTTAATTTTGCAGTGTAGATGCATCCTAAGTCTGTTGTGTTGTGATGTTATTTCCAGGTGGGTCTAGGGCTGTATCCTGGGATCTTGGGGAAAGGAATTGACAGAAGCAGATAGGAATAACATTCCTAAAAATCAATACTGCTTCTTCTTGTGTACCAGGGAAAGGAGGCCTTCATTCTATGCATCTAATGTGGCCGACAAGCATTTTCAGTCCAATTCGAAGATGCCTCTCCTGCATTTTGAAGCTCCCTGCTGTGTAGTGAGGGAGATTCCCCTGCATGCTACTAAACTTCACAACTGGAAAAGCAAGTGTCCTGCCCACCCCTCAAGGACTTTCAGTCAAATGAGGAGCCTGACTTACCTTGGCCAGCTAGAAAGGGAGGAAACCTAGCTGACAATCAGATGGAATAACGTCTAGGTCTCTCTTATATTAGGCAACCCAGCTCAGAGTATAGACAAATTCTGGAGGAGGAGAAAGTTCTATTAGCTTTATAAAAGAATTCTTCCTTGCAGAGATGGAGAGATGAAGGCCAACATCCTATTGGTGTCTTACTTGTGCATAAATTTCCTCACACAACAAAGCAGACATTTTTGGTCAATTTTTGGCTGAAGTTATGAAACAGGAATTACACGTGTGTGCCTTTGCACACTGTGCGCAGTGCAAACTTGTGCATTGAGTGCATGGTAGTGTGTAATGATTTGTGAATGGCCATTCCTAAGATAGATATCACTGTTTGTGTTTCTTGCATTCATTTCTTGATGACCTCACTATTTACATTTCCTCACCAGCACCCCACTCTACAATAAATCTTCCAACTTGAGGTTTAACTCCTGACAAAGTGGACAGTGCCCACAAAAGCTTATTCCATAATAAAATTTGTTGGTTGTTAAGGTGCCCTCCTGGCTGACTGAGCTGCAACAGACCCAGTAGGAAATAGGAAAACAGCTGTTGAGAGAACTTGGTTTAGTGTGGGCATTTAAATAATGAGCACTATGCACCGTGTGTTAAAAGTTGCTGTAATGATTAATCTTCAGTATAAATGAAACATCAACAAGGGTTTGCTGTATTTAAATCATTCTCTTCTAGGTGCTCATTCAAATTATGAAAACAAAAGAGCCTGCTGTTGGCCACTCTCCCCACCCTTGGTTATTTCCTTGTGCAGGAGCTTCTCTGCAACTGGGAATTCCTGCCATATAGATTTCATTATCCCATGAAAGATCCTACAGTTTTATAGACTGTTTTCACACATTCAGCTGAACACATGAAGGATGTGTGTGATCTCACTTCCCCATCCATAGGCACTGACTTGTATGCAAGGAGAGGGCATATGCAACAGGACTATTAGAACACAGTGATGCCGTCAAGTCAATAAAGGGTGTTGGCATAGTAGTGGACTATAGTGAAATCAACTTACATGGTACTTTTAATCAGGCCCACAAGCATTCTCATCCCCTGTGTTCAGTTTTTCCAGTGAGCAATTTTTAAAAAGCTAAATGCTAACAATAAAGTCTGTGTGAAATCTTCTGTTTAATGCTTTCTTGTGAGTTTCATGCCAGATTTCTGTGAGCAGAGATCAGGGTGGTTTGCCCTTGATGGAGAGCCTGGAAATATTATTCTTTTGGAGGGAGGGTTACATCTTCCAGAGTTGTAGGCAATGCTGCCTGTAGGATTCTAGGAGGTATAGTCTTAAAAAGTAATATTTCTGAGTTCTACCATGCAGCAGTCCCTGGAATGGAGAAAAGAATGTTTATTGTCTGATGTTTCTGCAAGGGAATTAAATTGATTTCAGGCTTGCACGAGGGTGGCTGGAGAAGATGACTCAACTTTATTCCACTCCCCACAACTTCCACCTATACCTGTCCATTAAATTTTTAAAAATTCAGATTTTCAATACATTATGAGATGAGTTTCTAGTGTCTCCTTAAGACAGGAACCAAGGCTGGGTAAATCTTGGAATGTCCCACTGTTCAGTGATGTAGCTGAGCATAATGCTGGTGTATGAGAACTGCATACAATAAGTGTTTCTGGTAAAGGCCTTTTACACTGACTCTTTTGTGATTTTCAAGTTTCAAAGTGGATATGGGACTCATCTGCCACAAAACCACCACCAACCATATTGTGTTGAAACATGGTGGAGATTTAATATTCTAAACCCCACATTTACAGCTAGTGCCATCTGTGTTCTTCCACTGATATTTATTTCACACAAATTTAAATTGTCTGCAGATCTGTCCCCTCACAGCTGGTTTAACATGTTAGGTATCAATGTTGTCCATTACAAAGTTGTACATGGCTTCACCAAGAAGATCAAAGAGTATTGGAACTGATTTTATGTCCATGCAGTAAGTAGAACCGGAATAAAAAGGAAAAGCAGATGTGTTTGTCAGATGGACTTGTTGCACCCAGTCTCCCAGAAGCAAAGGTTTGCAATTAAAAGATGTTATGTGGAAACTGAGTTGGTGAATGAATGTATGTTGGTTGACCTGGTTACTTACTAAGATACAACAACGTTGGGACAGAATTGACAGATTTTGGCAGAGCCAATTGCCTTTGATTCTTGTCTGAAGACAAACCTTTAATAAAGTAATGCTCAAATGCAAAGTATTGCCACTTTTGAGCACAAATTGAAAAGTAAAGCTTCCACATTTCAGATCTATGATAGAAAGGTAGTATGTCAGGATATGAATGATGGCTAGCCATACAAGAATCCCAACCTAAGGCCATTTGTTTATGCATGGACACTATCTTGAATGAAATATACGGACATTTGAAACAGTCTTATGTCAAGCCAGATCATTGGTCCATCAAGCTTACTTATTGTCTGGAAATGACTGGTAACAGTACTCTGGGGTATCTGAGAGAGGTCTTTCTCAGCCCTGCCAAGAGCTATTAAGAACTGAATCCTCAGCCTGAAAACATCTACAAAGCACATGTACTGAGATGGGTCACAATCCAGAGATGTAATTCTGTATGCAATGTTGGAAGAGCTGAGACTTCCTTCTCTTCCCCCTCGTGCTGCTGTTCTCCACAAACATGATCCAGAGGTTTTCTCACTTTCCAGAGCAGGTCCTGAGGTTGTACAGGGGGTAACTGCCAATTTGGGTAGAAGCACTGAGATCCAGAGAAAGTACACTGTTAGTTAGTTCTACTGATTAATTGATTAGTGCTTGCATCTTTTACATCTATGTATCAAAGATTCCCACAAGATCTTAAGCCTTTTATCCCTCAGTTCATTGTAAATGGTTCAAATACTGTAATTTGATTGACATCTCAATGAAATCTTTTCTAATACAGCTGTGTGAAGAATCTTCATACCAAAGAAATGTTGCAGGGAATCTCTCTGTTACCATTTTTATTTAGTTAACAGGCAACTAAATCAGAACTGTGAAAATGAATTGTTAACAAGCTGCCTCATTTTGACTGGAAACCTAATAGCATCTTGGAGACTCAATGCCAGATCCCTGGAGGGATGGCCCAGATGCCTGCCTGTTCTTCTACAAATTTCTAAATTCGGTCCCTCCTCCATGTATGGTACATAAAACCTAGCTGAAAACTGTTGACATGCTTTTTGGATAGATACCAGATGATCATTAACAGAACTGGTTTCTACAATGTTTAGAGATCCTGCTTGTTATGAAAATAATAGTAATAATATTTAAAACATATAACTTTATATCTATATTCAGAGGTGGTTGGTAGATCTGCAGTAAATTCACTTTCAGTTTTACTGCTGCTCCCCCCACAGTTACTCCAAGTTGTTTTGAAGATCCCCTAAAGTTGGACACTCTTTTTAGAAGTTCAATAAATGGGAGAGCTCCTGCACATCTCAAAGTAAAGTCTAAAGCGCATTTGCCACCCTAATGGCAGCAGATCTAGCGACTGCCCTGTCTATATCTATAGATATATGATATGTTAATGTTATGCTTCATATAATCATAGAGTTGGTGGGGACTACGAGGGGTCCACAGCCCATCAATCCAATCCCCTATAATGCATGAACTCCCAGTCAAAGCATCCCTGACAGATGGCCATCCATCCTCTGTTTAAAGACCTCCAAAGAAGGAGACTCCACCACACTCTGAGGGAGTGTGTTCCACTGTTCAACAGCCCTTACTGTCAGGAGGTTTCTCCTAATGTTGAGGTGGCCAAGTGTTATCTAAATGTTTCAGAAGCTCTGGGGGTGGGATCATCCGTCGTGCTTCTGAAATGTCATAGAGGCTTCCCACTTTCCTTCCGTTGCAGAAGCATTTGTGGGGAAGTCTCAGAAAAGCCATATTTATTAACAAAAGATCTCATCAATAAAAATGGCTTTTCTGAGGCTTCCCCGTGAATGTTTCAGCGACTGAAAGAAAGCAGGAAGCCTCTATGATGTTTCAGAAGCATGGCGGATGATTCCACCTCTGGCACTTCTGAAAAGTTTAGGCAACACTTCAGGAACATTTGGGCAGCAAATAAGTGCACTATGTGATAAACTCCCTGTAGGAGAGTCTATCTATTGTTGCAGGTCCTGTTCTCTGGAGCAGCAGAAAACAAGCTTGCTCCCTGCTCAATATTATAACATCCATTCAAATATTTATCACTTCTTAACATTCTCATCTCCAGACTAAACATACCCAACTCCCTAAGGCATTCCCAGCTTGCTAAGGCGTTTCCAGACCCTTCACCATTTTAGTCACCCTCCTTTGGACACACTCCAGTTTCTCAATGTCCTTTTTGAATGGTGGTGCCCAGAACTGGACACAGTATTCCAGGTGGGGCCTAAACAAAGCAGAATAGAAGGGCACTATTACTTCCCTTGGCCTTTTTTAGCTGCTACATCACACTGTTGACTCATGTTCAACTTGTGGCCTACTTGGATTCCCAGATCCCTTTCACACGTAGTCTCGTTCATCCAGATGTACCCCATCCAATATCTGTGCATTTCATTTTTCCATCCTAAGTGACCATACATTCGACTTGTTGAATTTCATTTTGTTAGCTTTGGCCCAATTTTCTAGTCTATTCAAGTCATTTTGAATTTTGGTCCTGTCCTCTGGAGTATTAGCTACTCCTCCTAATTTGGTGTCATCTGCAAATTTCATAAGTATGCCCCCAATTCTGTCATCCAAGTCATTGATAAATATATTGAATAGCACTGGGCCCAGGACAGAACTCTGTGGCATCCCACTTGTCACTTCTTTCCAGGATGAAAAGGAGCCATTGCTGAGCACCCTTTGGGTACAGCTGGTTAACCAATTACAAATCCATGTAACAGTTACAAAGCTTGTTTTGCAAGCTTGTTTGCGAGAATGTCATGGGGAACCTTGTCAAAGGTCTTACTGAAATCAAGATATACTATATCCACAGCATTCCCTTAATCTACCAAGCTATTAATTTTATCAAAAAAAGAGATCAGATTTGTCTGGTATGACATGTTTCTCTGAAACCCATGTTGACTATTTGTGATTATAGAATTATCTTCTAGACATTCACAGATTCTCTGTTTAATGATCTACTCCAGAATCTTTCCTGGTATTGATGTCAGACTAACTGGATGATAATTGTTGGGATCCTCTTTTCCCCCCTTTTTGAAGATGGGGACAATGTTTGCCCTCCTCCAGTCTGCTGGGATTTCTCCTGTTCTCTAGGAGTTCTCAACGATTATTGCCAATGACTCCGATATTACATTGGATAGTTCTTTCAAGATGACCATCCTACTTCTTTTTAGGTTTAGAGAACAAGTCTACTGCCCTCTGAGGCAGTCTGTTCCACTGTCAAAAAGCTTTTACAGTAAAAAGATTCTTCATAATGTTTAGGTGGAATCTCTTTTCTTTTAATTTGTGTTCTAGTCTGTGGAGCAGCAGAAAGCAAGTTTGTGTCATCTTTTCATTAGATCATCTGGGCTGCATCTACACTGCAGAATCAATGTAGTTTGACACCACTTTATCTGTGATGACTCAATGCCCCTTTAGTGATGCCACTGATCTAAACCAGTTATCTCTGACTACTTTGGTCCCTCTTATTTTTCTAATTTCTCAGTGGTGCAGAACCTTAGTGTAAAACGGAGCTTGGGAAAGTTACTCTTTTGGACTATAACTCTCTCAGCCAATATGACTGGGGGACAAAAGCCAGAAAAATCAATTTCTGGGTTGGGTGACTGCCACATTGTGTTACAACTGATTCCTTGTTTTTCATCATAAGAATTCCAGTTCACAGCTCAGTCTCTTAAGAATAAATAAATATTTCAATTATATTATATTTCTATTAATGAGCCACCTGCCAAAGCCAAATACGTAAGGTCTCATGTGGTCTCCTAATTAGGACTTGCTTATCTTGATTAATGTTGACTCTTCATGTGCTTTCAGAACAGAGCATGAAAAATTTTTCTTGTGTGGATCCCAGGTAACAGGATTATCATCATGATGAAGCAGCAGCAGATTTTCAAAAGTGCTGTATCACTTTTGAACCACTTGTATCTTGCTGGTTACTACTTTGTGCTGACTTTCCTAAGTCTTTAAGAAAAAAAAATTGGAATTCTGTTAATAAAAATGGATAGTGATAACAGAAAATGATATAGTTGTCCTGAGATAAATCTTCTCTGCATCCAGCACTTCTCTTCACATAACCTTTTGTTTTAGTTCAGCCAAGATAATTTTCTGTATCAGAGCTTGGATGCAAAGAGACCAGCCTGTGGGTCCATTTGCTCACATTCCTGTGATGTGCAATTCCACAATCAGCTGATCCAGAAGAGTTCTAGCTTGCCTGCCAACCCTTACCCGCCCTGTCTCTGTGATGTTACAATGGACTCTATGAAACTATATTGGCTCATTCCCTGTGACACCCACCCCATCGTCTCACGTTTTGCCCTTGAAATCAGAGAATGGGATGCTGCTTACCTGGCAACCCTTCTGTCACTGAGAAAAGAGGTACTGTCATTTTTATCTCAAAAATATGCAAGAGTGCAAAGAGTATTCCTGCCATACCTTGAACTCTACACATTGTCAGGAAGTTGTGCTGGTTGAGTTTCTAACATCTAATTTTTAGCATCTTCCCTAAAATACATTTGGCAAAGTAAGAATTTGGACTGTTTCTGCAAATAAATAACACAGATTTATATAGCAGCTTTTGGAGTTCATTGTGATGCCATTGTTCCCTGACTTAAATCAGTTTTTCATCATGTGAAATAAATCTGCATGGAGGCTCAAGATCTGTTTCAGTGTTTTCACTCATGCTTGGCTTTGCATCCCTGCTTTACTGCTACAAGAGAGGACTTATAATTTTTGTGCAGCTGTTCATCTGGTATTCCTTCAGGTGTTTTACAACGGCAAACCATCTAGCAAATACTGCCTAGAAAAGGAAAACAGTCGCAAGTTTCTCCTCACTTACAAAACCTGTAATTGGCTTGAGGAAGATGTTTCTAAAATCTAAAGGCACAAAACGAGGGCAAAGCATCTAATAAATTAACTACTCTGGGTACAGCTAAATTAATGGACAAAAGTAGGAGAGGCAAAAGGGGTGTATGTGTGTGTGTGTGTGTGTGGCGAAGGGAGAACCTAGCATCCTGAGGTTTTTCATGTCACTTGCTAGCAGCTGGACTAGCCATCAGTCCAATCATTTGTGTAAACATATGCAGCATTTTAAAAATGGAAATCAATTCAGAGCAGAAAGATTGTCTTCCATGACACACTCATGTGCATGTTCTGGCTTAATACTGGTCTAGATGGGGGGAGATTACTGTAATGTAGAGCTTGCAGGGGAAGAAATGATGTGCAGCAGAAAAGAAAGCAGACAAAGGGGGAAAAAAAGCTTTCTTATCTCTACCAGAGTTGCATCCTGTCTTAAACACCAACTTATCATTGTGTTTGTAAAGTCCATCTGCACCTTCTCTTGACTAAATCGGTGCATTACATACGGAGGTTGTGGACAGAAAGAGGGTCTTTAAGCCTATATACACCCAGATTTTAATGCAATTCCTTCTCCGCCAGCAGTGCTAGTCATTTCCCCCTAGGTTCCAGATTTGTATTTTCAGTGGAAACAAATGCCAGGGAAAGTGGGGGAAAGTGGCTGTTAAGAGTTTTGCACGGTGCAGAGGAGCCATCGGATAGAAGAAAAGTTAAATGTCCTCCTTTTACTCATATTTTCTGGGCTGTAGAGTACAATTTTCATAGAGGAAGCAGCCCTAGAACCTGAGGAAATAGGTTCTAGTCCATGAAAAATGTAAGTTAAATAGTCTTTAATGTGTCAATATACTCCTTGAAGTTTTTTAATGGTAAGTTAAGTATTTTACAAGTACAATACTCGTACAAGAACAGGTAAATTACAAGTAAAGTCACTGATAGTACAATCCCACACACTACATGACAGTGCTATCATTGTTATCACTGAGGTTCTTCCTAGTGGGTATCTTTAGGTCTATGGCCAAAATAAACTATTTTACTGTGCTTGGATACATGCTACCACCCTCTTACTTGATTTCTGTTTTTGCTTCTTTCTACCACGCCAGGAGCTGAATAACACTCTACATGTTGTTGGACTACAGTTGCAGGTGTTTGTCCCTATTGGCTCTGCCCTCCTTGTTAACCATGTACAATTCAGATTTATAAGGCGTATTAAATCTCTCAAACATGGGCCTCCTTTGACTGAGTTTGCCTGCAAATGTTTCCCATATATTTCTACTATCTGAAATCCTTTTCCGTACAACATGGTTGCAGAGGGCTCTTTTCCTTGCTGAATCACATTTAATTAAAGCAGCCCAAAGCAGTGTTTTAATGACAGCCAGCACAATAATAGTAGCTACTCTCATAGCCTGGCTTATTTTCAGAATAAATGAGTCGGGATCCTCTTAGAAGGAGGTTAGCAAATATAAAAGAGTGGAGAACAGCCAATTTATTCCTGTCACTGTTTCCTCTAATGACTTTGAACATAAGGATAGTCTGATTGTAGATGGAGCCAGTGGTGCAAACTATTTGTGAGCAGCCGCATCACCATCATGAGAGGCAGGAATGGAAGGCTAACATTGTCATTTCCTATTGAAAAGCAGAGATTCAATTAGTTCCTGTTGGCGCCATCACCTCCTCATGCACCATGTGACTTAGTTAAACATCCCCAGACAATAGGCCCATACAGATGATGCACAATCATTCTGTGCTTGAGTTGTGATCTGTCTTCTCGGCACCTGCTGCAGCTGACGGTCCCATCTGTGCTCCTCTGAGAGTGTGTGACATGGCAGCACTTAACATGCCTGGTGTCATTCCACTTCCTCTGCTCTTGTTTTGTATCAATGAGAGTGAGTTTTAAGACAGAAAGGGAAGTGTCTTTATGTGTGCAAGCGCACGTACACTTAAAACTAATTGGAAATGAAAAGAGGGTTGCTATGCTTTTAGGAGCAATCACTAGATATAACACAGATTGAAAAATAAAGCCCCAAACCGATTTCTAATGGGATAGATTCTGTGGACCCTGTGTGTGAACAGGTTTGATAAAACCTAGTTTTCACCTCTCTAAATGCATGCATGAGAAGCACCAAGAAGAGAATAACAAAAGAAAACAAATGTATATGCATGCAGGCAAGACTTTCCAGAAAAGGAGTTTGAATTTTGATGGCAATATCAAGCTCATACTCCCTACCTTTTATTTTAGATGTTTCTTACTTTTTCTGCAGTCTCTTATTATCCAGTTAGCTAACTGCAATTAGCAAATAGTGGGAGCTGAAGAAACCAACGTTACAGTGCAATATTTTAAACACAGTCTCTCTAAATTTGAAGTTGTAAGAGCCCAACACATTCTCATTCCCCAATTAACACAGTTTGCAAGAACTGATTTTCCATCACTACTGCCAGGGTAATCCTCTGCCTGTCCAGGAGTGGCAGTCCCAAAAATGCCTCCACCCACATCTGGGAATCCCCATTTCTGCCACCAGCACCGCGTCCCATAAAGGGATACCCAAAATTACCTTTGCCAAGGCACCAGAAAATGTGCAGGATCCCAGACCCATGACAACTGCCCCCAAAGGAAAAAAGCACCTTTGGCATTACCTATCACATAATGTCACCTCCATCCAGTTTCTGATGTTTCTCCCAAGTGTGGTTAGGGTGTATGCGCATTCAAAGAAAGGAAAAGAGTGACAATTGAGATTATCAGATGGGAACGGGAGCAAAGCAGATTGCTCTCCCGTCTTTATCCTGTCCATGACCATGATCACACAAAAGATATTCATACATGTTGCACTGATCCTGTCATTATTCTGTCAGCTGAAGTGGAATTGTATTAAGGGGTTCTTCCATTATTACAAAATGAAGGGCAATGATAAGACAATTCCATCTCACTGATGGGACAATGGCAGGATCAGCGTGACATCATATAAAAGTCTTCTGTGCCATTGTGGTCACTACCTCTTCATAGATGGGAAAATGACTGGATCAGTGCAACATCATGTAAATGTCCTTCCTGTGACCACAGACAGGGACGGGACAAGGATGGGACAAGGACAGGACAAGGATGTCCTTTTCCCTGTCTGGTAATCTCCTATGTCTCCAGCTGCAGTGCTGGGATTGGGCAGTCAGGTGGTGCCAGTCCCCTTCTAAGTCCCTCTTCCCTGCTATTCCCAAGTATCCTCTTTTCTTTCTTTTTTCACATCCTTTTCTTTCTTATCATCCCTATATCATTACCATAAGTGATGAATTCAGTAAAAATTAGTATAAACAAAACAAAACAAAAAACTCTGAAAGGCATGCTGGGTAAGGCAACGATAAGGAAATGGGGAGGTAGGCAGGGTTAAGGAACATGTTGGGAAAGTGGGTGCATGTCAGGAGGACCCAGGAGGCAGACGCGGAAGAGGTGGCCAGTGCATCACTTCTGTTCCGGGCTGTAAACTGGCTGAAGGGAAGTCCCACATCTCAAATGCTGCATGCTGAACAAACTGTCCAAAATTCCATGAACAGGGCAAACCGTGACTATCAAATTCACTGAACCTTAATTAGAAAACCCAGTTTGTTCCAGGTATGGTTTTTTGTCTTCGTTGGGACCAGAAATCCCTCTGTCTCCCACTTTGTCAAACGAACTGAGGGGGGTGATTTGGAGATGGGTGGAACAGAGGGGCCAGACACAGTTTCACAGAATGGTTTTCACTGATCCATGAAAATACAGGATTACACCATAAATCATGGAACAATGAGGAAAACCATTTGGCCTATAATTTCCCTTTGAAAATGCTGACCTAAATTTGATTAAGCTTCAGTTTTACACATAAGTAGCTCTGATGATACCAATGATAATTATCTTTCTAATTCTTACAGGAACTTTAATAATATCTTCATACGCATAACACAATACTAATGAATATGAGAAAAGGGGAAGGGGAGAGATGTGATAGCAGATAATTTCAGTTAATTAAGGACACTGTTAGAAAAATAATGCCTGAATTGAGATGTGCTGTGGATGTGTATTAGAACATGTGTTACCTATTCAGTATCAAAAACATTAAGGATACCTTCAGAAGGCACAGTCCTGCCAACTGCTATTAAGTAGCCACGTATTACGGCATGTTGCCAAGCCATTATTTATTTAATTGTTGAATATTCCTCTCTCTCCAGAAAAAGATCTGTTTTAGAGATATTAATATGATCAGTATACATTGCTTCCTGCCAGATAACTTTACACGTTCTCTCTCATCATTTCCACTGAGATAAATCTCCCTCTATCCTTGTCCTTCCGTTTGTTAAGTCAGCTTGACAAATCCCACAATGAAGTCTCTTTTCCGTCAGCCCATCTTTCTGATACTATATGAAGAATTCTACTTATAAATTTTAGAGTTTGATTTGGAATATATGTCTCTGAAGACAAGCTTCTTTCTTTTCCTAAGGCCTTAAAAAATCCTGGCTGATACCTAGAAGAGTTTGAAATTGCGTGGGCTGTCTTTACTGAGAATCTAAATGCATGTACAAAGCATGCGGAAATATTTGCTATGAATTTATATCTTCCCATGCTGTATTCATTTTCCCCAACAGGCTTTTTATATTGTAAATTTAGATCCTTATTCAAGGAATGATGATACTGGCAATACCTGTAAATTTTGGATTGCAGAAGACAAATCAACAAGGTGTCAGAAAAGTTGCTGCTGTTCACATGTAGACTGCAATCCTATATACACTTACCTGTGTTTAAGTACCATTGGATTCAGTGGGATTGTGCACAACTGCTCTAAGTAGATGTGCATAAAACTGCAGGTTTTTTTCCCCAGACCTTCCAACTTCCACTGCAATCCTTGACATCACTGTTCTCCAGCATTAGGCCTCTAGCTTGAAGCTGAGGCTTGCTGTTTCTCAACTTTGCAAGGATGGCCCAAGTTATTTCACTGCTTGAGGCAGAGCAACAAATGGCAGACTCAACCCAGATGCCACCCAATGAATCAAGGGGCATGTTACCCTAAAATGGACACATTATTTGTTCTGTTAAAAAAAGTAAAGGTAAAGGTAGTCCCTTGACATGAATATCTAGTCATAACCAACGGTAAGAAGCAGTGCTCATCTCCATTACTAAGATAAAGAACCAGTGCTGTCTGAGAACTGCTCTGGTAGTCATGTGGCCAGTATGACTGCACCAAATGCTGTTACCTTCCCATTGAAGTGGTACCTATTTATCTACTTGCATTTGCATCCTTTCAAACTATATTGGTAGAAGCTGGGACTAGTGACAGGAGCTCACCCTATCATGCAGCATTCGGGCCTCGAACTGCCAAACTACCAATGTTCTGACCGACAGAATTGGTGTCTTAACCACTAAGCTGTTACATGAGACAAAAATTTCCAAAATCCACCCTCCCGTTTCTTGACTGTAAAACAGCATAATAATCTAATACATAACTAACAATTCATTGTTTTTTTCTGTCTGCCTTTTTTAAACACTCAGCAGCTCCCTAACTCTGCCTAATCCCTGCAGTCATCATTGGTTACCCCACAATATGACATGAGGGGAGAGGCATCAGTCATATGAGTTCAAATCTGTTACTATTGCATACTCACCTGAAAAGACTAAGCTGCATCTATACTACAGAAATAATGCAGTCTGACACCACTTTAACTGCCATGGCTCAATGTTATGGAATTCTGGGATTTGTAGTTTTGTGAGATATTAACTTTCTCTGTCAGAGCACTCTAGTGCCTCAACAAACTAAAAATCCCCGGATTCTATAGCATTGAGCCATCTCAGTTAAAGTGTTGTCAGACTGTGTTATTTCTGCTTTACAGATACAGTCTAAGACATTTTGATGCCTGAAATGAAGGAGAAGATGGCATCTTCCCTATTCTACATGTAATCAGACTGGCTGCATACATTTATATCTATACTAGTGAGATCAAAGTATCTTTGATTTCACTTAGAGGATACAAGACCCTTCCCCGCAGGATTTCTCATGTAAGATGGTTACCTCATTCTACCTTATTGTAGGGCCAGTCCTGTCAGTCCATAAGAATGTAAGTACTGCTGGTACTGTTGGTCAGGAAAAATGTCCATCTAGTCCAGCATTTAAATTCCAGTAGCACCTAGCTCAGAAGCAAGGCTTATATTTATATGGTTGTGATGGTTAGATACCTACATATACCTACTCCCACTCCTTTAGTAGCATTTTGATTCTGCTTTATCTTTATCCGCTCTGTTGTGGTTTACTGTAAATTCTAAAAAAGTTTTTTTTTTAAGAGAAAGAAGCAAGGCTCACAGGCAGTGATATATTCAAGTCTTTTACTCCAAGTCTCACATGACGTCTCAAGTCTCTGCCTTCAAGTTTCAAGTTGAGTCTCAGGTCCTTGCAAGATACTTTCAAGTCAAGTCTCAAGGTGCGTTTCAAGTCTGGGAGCCAACTTTAACAGAAAAAAGGAGGTGCTGGTGGGATGTGGGGACTTGGAATTTCAATAACTAGAAAATCAAGAATGTGTGCAGAAAGTTAGGTAAACAAATAAATTATAATGGACAATTTATCAAGATTGCATTTTAGAAAAAATGAGGTCTAGTGGGCAGCCTGTCCACTGCACAATGGAGGAGCCTTCTAAAGCTTTTCTTGGGAGCAGCAGGCAAGACTCACCTTAGCACAGGGCAATGAGGTGTGTTTCTTGAAGGGGGACAGCAGACATATTAGGCAATGGGCTTGAGGCAAAAGACTCCTCCAATGTGCAGTGGGGACAGGCTGCTGAATAGATTGCAACCTCTACCTCAAGACCACTGCCTAATGCGTTTGCTGTTTCTGGATGAAATTAAGCCAGCAAGTTGATCGTTAAAAATATATAAGTTGCGAGTTGAGCTGAGTCAATGCATTATTTATGGCCAAGTTGAGTCCAAATCAAGTAATTGAAGCGGCTTGTGTCTGACATGAGCCTGAGTCAATTGACTGGCATCTACACCACTCCTCACAGATATTAAGCTTACCTTTCTTGCCATAATTATATGTTGTTCAGAAGTACATGAGATATCCTTGGACATGTTGGTTGAATTTAGTTGTGCTGATCATAGTCATTGACAGTCCTAACACCTAGGAATTTATGTCCTTGCCACCATCATTTAAAAAAACCTCCATTTCATGAACAGGCACTAAGCTTACATAAAAAATCATAGGTCCATGACAGTGCCTGCAGACTTGTCATCCAAACATTTTAATCCTTTTAAAGTATCCAACGTAGAGAATCCCTTATCATCTCCTCCCTTCCAGCTCAATAAATTATGTAACAAGAACTAAGCTAATCAATTTCTTTTCACTCATTCTCTCACCCAACATTGGATAATAAAGGCTGCTGACAAGACACAATCTTCCGTTCCCTCTTTCTCCGCCAGCTCTTTCTTTTCCTCAACCAAAGTCAATTTTTCATGAAAGCTACTGGATAATTGAGTGAGTTGTTTTGATTTTTCTCTGCTGAGGTTTTTTCTCCCCCTATTTGATGTTAGTGCCTCTGGAAAGGGTTTGCTGAATCGGATTAAAGAGAAGTACGTACAACCCTTAGTGAATTGAAGAAGGGCTGCTTAGTGGCTCCTGTTCCCTTTATCATTGCTTCTAAATGTGGGATTAGGAGGAGAGGGGAACATCTAAAATCTAGAAAATATATTTATTATACAGGAATCTACATGCACAGATTGTAAAATACAGATCATCCTGTAGCTACGAGCTGCTTTCATTTCTGTGAAGTCTGCAAAAGGATTTGAAGAGCCTATGTAGTTCACAACCTTTTGCCTCAGGGTTTGTTCTGACTGGGCAACAAAGAAGCAGTGTTTGATTTTTATTGGGAGTATATCACATATATATGAAGCAAGACTTCAACAAGATATTGGATTGATAATTTTCTAGAATAAGATGCTTGTTCCCCCTAAAAGAAGATTGTGTAATTTCTGGATGGTGTTGGACTGTATCCTCTCTCAGCTCTAGCCAGCAAGTAAGTGGAGAAGACTGATAAAGGTTGTAGTTCAGCAGAATCTGTACAATCACACTTTCTCCAAGTATTTTCTAGAGTCTAGAGTTAAGCACTATGAGTGGTCAGGCTGCAAACTGTCAGTCATAAACTTTATTGTATTATGTAACCAAAAGTCCTTACAATATATGGTATGTAACATGAAAAGATGAATAAAATATTAAAATATTATTACTTTTTTACAGACCTCTATAAAATCAAGGAACAGAAAAGCATAAAATTAATATGTATACTACAACATGTCCTTTAATGAAACAGGCATGTATTTTCAAGAAATGAAGCAGGAGAGGGACTGATAGAGTTTTTCAAGGCCAACAATCTATTCATTGCAAACAATTTCTTCATACAGTCAGACAGGAGATTGTATACATGGACATCTCCAGAGGCCCAATACAAAAAAAAAAGATAGACTAAATAATCAGAAACAGTAGATAGAAAAGCTCTATACTTGCAGCAAAAATGAGACTTTGGCACAGACCATGAACCACTCATGTCAAAAATTTGAATAAAATTGAAGAAGAACACAAAATAAATCATTATGTGAAAATACGACCTGATGAACATCCCAAAATAATTGAAAGAAAATGTGAAAAATAGACTTGTACTATTAAACCTAGCTGACCAGGAACTAGAAGAATTATGGACAGAGGCCAGGGACATAGTCACAGTGAAGTAAGTAAAAGTGGCACTCCAAGCAATTAAGAAGAATAAATTACCATGAACAAATGACATACCAATAGAACTGCTGCAATGTGCAGAGAAAGAACCAACTTTAGTACCACAAGTAACTAAAATCTGTCAACAAATATAGAAAACAAAACAGTTGCCCACAGTTTGGAAACGATCAATATACATTCCCATTTGTAAAAAATGATACACAAAAGCATGCAGGACAATGGCATTAATCTTCCACACAAGCAAAGTCATGCTTATATTTTGCAACAGAAACTCCTACCATATATGGACCAAGAAATTCCAGAGATGCAAGCTGGTGTTAGGAAAGGAAGAGACACTAGGGATCACATTGCAAATATATGATGGATAATGAGTGCATCAGGGAATTCCAGAAGAAAATCAGGATGTACTTTATAGATTATGGCAAAGCCTTTGCCTCCATAGATCACACAAAAAACTATGGAATGATGTTAAAGAAATGGGTGTCAATCAGCCCTGGTGGCGCAGTGGTTAAATGCCTGTACTGCAGCCACTCGCTCAAAACCATAAGGTGGCGAGTTCAAGACCAACATAAGGGCTGAAGCTCGACTCAGGCTTGCATCCTTCCGTGGTCGCTAAAATGAGTACACAGATTGTTGGGGGGCAAATAGCTTACAGTTGTAAACCGCTTAGACACTCCTTAAGGGTATGAAGCGGTATATAAATGAAGCTGTTTGTTTGTTTTTGTTTGTGTACCATTGCACTTAGGTGTACCATTGCACTTGGTGTCCTCATGCGAAACCTGTACTCAGGACAGGAGGCTACCATCAAAACTAAATACAGAGAAACAGAATGGTTCCCAACTGGAAAGGGGTTGGACAAGGCTGCATTCTATCACTCTGTCTATTCAACATGTGTGCAGAAAATACCATATGCAGAGCAGGTTTGGACATGTAGGAAGAAGGAGTGAAGATTGGAGGAAGGAATATCAACAATCTGAGATATGCATATGACTCTATACTACTAGCAAAAAACATGAAAGACTTGAAACAATTAGAGGAAGAAAGGAAAGTGCTAAGGCAGGCATGTTGTTGATCATTAAGAAAACAAAAATATTCACCATGGAGGAGCTACAGGAATTCAAAATAGATCATGAAGAAATTGAAATAGTTAAAGATTTTGCATTCCTTGAATCAATCATTGATCAGAAGGAGGAGGGCAGTCAAGAAATCAAAAGTCTAGGATTGGGGTGAACAGCTATGAAAGAACTAGGTAACATCTTAAAATGCAAAGATATCAAGCTGAACACCAAAGTTAGGATTGTCCAAGCAACCGTATTTCCCATCACAATGTATGGATGTGATTGCTGGACAGTGAAAGAAGCTGATAGAAAATAATATGAGATGTGGTGCTAGAAAAGAATGCCAAGGATGGACAAAAAGACAAACAAATGGGTCTGAGAACATATCAGGCCTGAGCTCTCCCTGGAAGCCAAGATGACTAAATTAAGGTTGTCATATTGGGGCAACATCATGAGAAGAGGTAATTCACTGGTAAAGACAATAATGCTAGGAAAGGTAGAGGGGAAGTAGAAAGAGAGGAAGAGCACATACCAACTGAATAGACTCAATCTAGGAGACCATGGGCATGAGCCTGCAGGACCTGAGCAGGACAGTTAAAAACAAGAGGGTGTAGAGGCATCTCATTCACAGAGTTGCCATGAGTTGAGGCCGACTCAATGGCAGTTAACAACAACATCTGTTTTCTCAGCTACCAATGCACATTGGGCTAGTGAATATGTGAAAAATATCTGAGTATCTGCTAACATTTTTACTATCACTTTCCAGGGTTGTTTTTGCACACTGAGTAGAGTTCTTCTCCTAGGATCATCCTGTATTGCATCATTCCTGATTCTAAAGTGACTTCTAGTTTTAAAGGGCCCTAAGCATGGGGTCCTTCGGTGAGCTCCCATATGCTGTGAGACCACTATGTCTATAAAATACGCCCTATAATGACGAGAAAATTGTCTTGCCTTCCTCCAGACATATGTAGAGAAGAGGAGGAGGAGAAGGATGATAATGATGCTCCTTTGGTGAAAATGCAACAGCCATTATAATTGCACAGGAGTGACATGGTCTCATTGGAGAGGCAGAAAGGGGACACAAGGCAGAAATAGATCCCCACTGACTGCTCAGTCAAAGGCCTATTCAGTATCTGTCCACATATCCATTTTCCCTTTCACTCTTTAACATTTAATTTACTGCCAGTGGTAAGGAGATTTCAGGCCTGCAACATGCAGGTTGCATGTGATACATTTTCAGGTGAAAAGGAGTTTCCTAAGAGAATGAGATGTCAGGGATGTGCTCCAATTATTTTTTGGGGTTGGGGGGCACTGGCTGTTATTTTTTAGAAGTCTACAGGTCTATGGTTTAACTAACTACTACTTTGAGAGGCATGAGAAGCAGTATTTTTAATTAATTAATTAATTAATTAATTCAATATACTGGGTTAATTAATTACTATCCCAACTTTCTCCCAGATGGAGGCCCACACATGAGTTAAAACAAAGTTTTGTTGTGGGCCTTCAAGTTGTTTCCGACTTATGGCAACTCTCAGGCCACAGGGTTTTCTTGGCAAGATTTGTTTAGAGGAGGTTTGCCATCACCTTCCCTGAAGCTGAGAGCATGTGACCTGCCCAAGGTCACCCAATGGATTTCATGTCTGACCTGGAAATTGAACCCTGGTCTCCAGAGTTATAGTGCAACACTCAGACCACTATGCTTGCTCTTAAAACATAAATTAAAGGTACATGAATTAAAAATTAGTAGTAAAAAAGTTAAACCAGAATTAAATAAAATATTGTATTAAAATATCAGTACTTCAAAACAATATTAAATCATTTCAAACCATTATAATTAAAAAAAACAACACAGTACACATATCATATTAAAGATCTTTTCACATAGCCAGCCATCAAATGGTTGTTTAAATTAAAAGGTCTTTACTGGTGGAAGGAGAGCAGGGAAGGGGTCAGGCTGGTTTCTGGTGGAAGAGAGTTCCATAGCCAGGGAGCAAATACCACAAAGTCTGTCTCCTATATACTCATGAAATGTGCCTATCAAAGTGATGGGACCAAGAGAAAGTCCTCCTCCAAGGATCTCAAAACTTGGACATGCTGACATGAAGAGATGCTGTGTTCCAAAGTCTTAAGCCTTATATGGCTCTGTAGGTATGACCAGCATGCTGAACTGTTCACAGAAATGAACCAGTAGTCATAGAAGTTGTTTAAAGACAGGAGTTATATGTTACCTGTAAAAGGGGGGCAGGATCGAACTTCAGATGAAGCAATTGCTCTAGATGAATTTACAGAAAACGTATCAGTGGATGGCAAACACTGTAAGGACAGAAATCAACAGGTGACAAAAGTCTGCTACAACATTGTAAAATGTGCAAAATGCCTTGAATAATGACTTGAAAGAAACTGCTTATTTCTTTGGGGGAATGTTGCACATTTTCAAGACACCTAGCTTGTAGTTGTGTGATTAAAAAATACAGGCCAAGACTGTTCATTGTAATATTGAAATGTAACTTGGTGATTTAGGGTAAAGATGTAAGTAACCTATGTGGAGGTTAGGTTAATATAGTGATGTAACTGATCCCCCTCCCACACACGCTAAAACAGTGCTTCCTCCCCAAATGAAATTTTATTTTATTTTTTAAAATTTTATTTAAAAATGGGATATAATACGAATATACATAGTTTTGCAGTTAGAAATAACAGACTATATCTTCATGGAGCTTCATCTTATTCTTAACATCTTGCTTAATAATCTATCACAAGTACGAATAAACTTTTTTTTAAAAAGCCCAAATGAAACATTCCCCCCTCCACAATATAGTTAAGACTTTATCCTTCTTATATATTATACACTATACATTAATCTCATAGATTATACATTAGTTCTTTTACATTATTCTAATTTTGCATTATTAATTCTTAGGACCTTATCAGACAGGAGGAATTTCTCTTTATTGCGAATGGAGCCAATTGGAGTCAATTTGAATTCACGTGAATTCTTTAGTTTAGCGAATTTACGTGAATTCCAATTGCGTTTGGAATGCGTTCAGAATGACTTCCCATTACCCGAAAATGACCCTCCATTGCCCGAAATTGTGTGAGATGTTTTAATTTGCAATAACGTAAAACCCATGATTGCGTTCGGAATGACTTCCCTTTTGCCCGAAATTGCGTGAGAAACTTTAATTCACAATAACGTGAAACCCCATGATGGCGTTTGGATTGCCATTAGATTATACTTCCAATTTCCAACGTCTCATAAGGTCCATAGTCTTACATCCCAGACCCTATTTACACATTCTTTAAAAGGACTCAATTTCTAGTCCCCAAATTTTGAACGCTGAAGAGAGTGAAACACTGAAAATTATTTGCACCTAAATTTCTTATATTTTCTGTGTTTGCATTGCCTCGGTAACTTTGCCTACCCGCTTTTCTTTGGATGTCTAAACTGTATTTCTGAATGTTCAACTGAAGTTTTAAGATACTGAAATACTGCAGATGGGGAGGCAGAATTCTTATTTCTTATTCTTATTTGCTTGCTAACATACATCACTGCATATTGGCAAAAATAGGACTATTCTATCTCCATCTTTAGCTTGAATCCTGAAATAACAGGCAACTGTTCAACAGGTATAGAAAGCTGAATTAAGATTTTTCACATAACATTTAAATATATATATATATACTGATTTGCTTTTTTTAAAAAAGATGGATTAATTGCAAAATTATTCAGCCAGAAATACTAAACACAAAAGCAATATACAAATTGCTACTGGCTGTTACTGGTAGTTGTGGTGAATTACAAGGTGAATTAGCAAGATCTACAGGACAATTTATCATTTGCGTCTCCATTTAAAAGTACTTAAAGTCTCTATGCATGAAAAATTATCAACATTGTGCATATAGAAATCTAGCATTGGACACATTCCTGTTCCTTTTCCTCTTTGTGCTCTCACATTTTTTTTCTTTTCTGTTAATCCCCCACTGCCCCCAAGTTTTTCTCTATAGCTAAAATACAATGAAGTCATATCAGTCACAGCAAGACAAGTAATGCATTACAGCTTTATTTTAGCCCAGAGCCTCCAACTTTGTAGCTGGTTAAAACCCACAAAACATCAAGATACCAATGTTCTCTTATAGCTCTCTTGAAAACTGTAAGATGTCCTTTAAAATATCAGTGGTACAAGTACAATCCTTATCCACAAACTGCAGACAACTTGAGTTTAATCAGATTTTGGGAAAGTTATTTTTTGGATCTAAATCTTCCAGCCTGACTGGTTAACCTGGCTGGAAATTGTGGGAGATGTAGTACTAAAAAGTACCTTTTCCAAGCTCTGGGTTTAATATGGTTTTAAACCTGGGAGAGCCATCAATTTATGCACACGTATTCAGGAGCAAGGTCCACCGAACTTTACTTGCTATTTTCTTGAATGCTTTAGTTCAGAATCACTGGATTTCTGCAGTAAACCTGTGACTGTGTGTTTTGCAGCCCAGCTAACTGCAATAGATTGCTGTCCACCACCATTAAATCACAAAGTACAAAGCTGGCTCAGGGCTTCAGGGGAATCTAGCAAGATGATGATTTGACACATAGGCCAACTGTGATTAATTTGGTGGAAAGCTTTCGGGGAGGGAGGCCCCTTGCTTTTGTCGGATGCCTCAGCTATAAGATTAAAGTATTTATGTGCAATTTTTTTCCCCTGAAAGAGGCTCCGGACATTTAAGAACCTCACGGCAGGCAAAAGTTCAACAAACAAAGCTTTCTGCCATCATTTCATTTTCATGCTGGGGAAAGCGTGAATTGCTGTCCCAGGACACCTGTCAGAGGGGAAATGGTCAGCTGTAACTGAAATTAACAATGCAGCAATTGTCTGCATACGCTAGGGGAAAATAGTTGTTTATTCACTTAGAAATCAAGATTAGTTGTGATATTTAGCTTGGCAAGGATATCCTTTGCACATTGAAGAGCAGACCAGGGCCTCAGATGCACGTGCAGCCAGAATTGTAAGAAAGATGCTATTTGTAATCTGGAATTTTTCTGCTACAAATGTATATATGTCTTGCCTGAGATGTATGATTTTTTTCACATGTGGGTAAAAATACTAAACTTCTATGATATAATTTATCCAATGGACTTGGGAGCACTGCTATGCAGTGGTTCTGGACTTTTCTGGAGGAGTGGACTCAGAAGGTGGTGTTGGGGGACTGTGGGGTCCCACAGGATTCTGTTTTGTCCCCCATGTTGTTCAACGTCTACATGAAGCCACTGGGAGAGGTCATCCAGAGTTTTGGGGTGTGGTGTCATTAGTATGCAGATGACACCACAGTAGTACTCTATCTCTCCTTTCCATCTGACTCCAAAGAAACCATCTCTGTGCTGAACCAGTGTCAGTAAGGGACTGGATGAGGGCAAACAAATTGAAGGTTAATCCAGACAAGACAGAGGTGCTCCTGGTCGTTTGTAAGGCAGATCAGAGAATTGGGGCTGTACCTGAGCTGAATGGGATTACACTTCCCCTGAAATTTCAGGCTCGCAGCATGGGTGTGCTCCTGGACTCAACTCTGAGCCTGGATGCCCAGGGTTCAGCAGTGGCCAGGAGTGCATTTGCACAATTAAAACTAGTGCACCAGCTGTGCCCATTCCTTGAGACGTCAGGTCTGGCTACAGTGACATACGCTTTGGTTACATGCCATTTGGACTACTGTAATGCCCTCTAAGTAGGGCTGCCTTTAGAAACTGTTGAGAAACTTCACTGGGTCCAAAATGCCATAGCTAGAGAACACTGACCAGAGCTAGTTACAGGGAGTGTATAACTCATGTATTGAAACAGCTTCACTGGCTACCAGTTCATTTCTGAGCACAATTCAAAGTGCTGGTCATGACCTATAAAGCCCTACAAAGCTTAGGTCAAGACTATTTGAGAGACCGTGGCCCAAAACAGATGGGCACAAAGAGGCGCCCTTGCGGCACATTTAGGGTTCGGGTGGATGCAGCGTTTAGACCCTCCCGAACCCTAGCGTGTATGGACGGTGCCATCTTGTTTCTGTGCCATCCATATGCGCGTGCCGCAATTACGTCATGATGTGTGCCACATTTAGACGTGCAGTGTGCGCCATGATGTAATTGCGCCACAGGAGGGCGCCTATGGCACCCTTCCTGCGGCACAAGAAGGAGCTCCGAAATGGAGCTACTTCTTGCATTTTTTTTCCTTGGCGCGGCCTTTACACAGCTGTGCTAAGGAAGCCGAGAGGAAAGGGGCCACAGCAGTGGCCCCTTTCTCCCCTTGGGACCACCGGCTGCTGCGGGGTACAGCGGGCACCCAGGGTGCCCACTGCACCCCACTTTGAGGCCATGGAGAAAACCTTTAGGTGCTTTTAAAAAGCCTGTCAACATGCCACAAACTGCTGATCTGGGGAACAAAATATATATAAGCAGTGAGGCCACAGACTTTTTGCAACTATAAAAATAATTAAAACCATTAAAGTTCCACTAATCACTGACGTTATCGCTCATCACATTACAATCACAGTGTAACTAAGTTGTGCCCCCCATTTAAAGAGTGAAAATCATTTCTGACTTATGGTGACCCTAAGATGGACTTATGTTTTTTTTTTTTTTTTGTAAGATTTGTGCAGAGGACATTAGCCATTGCCCTACCCCAAGGCTGAGAGCATGTGACTTGCCCAAGGTGTTTCATGTTTCATGTTTGGGCTTGGAATCGAGCCATGGTCTCCAGTCTCATAGCTGAACACTCAAACCACTGCACCACACTGGCTCTCACTATTGTTGGATTACTATTCCCCAAATTCCTCAGCATTGGCTACATTAGTGCAATTGCTCCAGGCCCTTCACATGCTGTAGGCTCAGATGCTGAATGAAAAGGGTGTTAACTGCCTTCCTCTTCTTCACCAGTCACTTCCTGACCTTCTCAATGTTTCTGTTATAATCAGCCTTCTCTATGTTAATGTACATCATATGTTACTTGAATAACTAAAAGTGCATCATATCATGCTGTTGCAGTGGTGAAACTAGGTTTAAACATGGAGATTGTTTTGCTGGTCTGTGTTGTATTTTGTACCTTATTATTGACTGATTGACTGAATTTCTGTACAGCATTCCTGGAATAGCATTCCTCCAAGATTTCATGGATGAAAACTGAGGCATATGTGGCCAAGCAATATCAGAGTGATTTTGGGATGGCAAAAGTTATTAATGAGGATATTCATGTAATTCCTGTGAATTATTGGTTTGGCCCAATGGATGGAGAAATCCTAAGGAAGAGGCTGTATTCACTAGCAGAGTACAAAAAGAAAGGGAGAGCTGGAGCTGGACTTGGGGATGAGCTATTGTTCTCAGGTCTAAGAAAGAAAGAAAATTTCTTTCCTTGAGGGCTAAGACACAGGACCATTTCATGGTGAAAAAGGATTTTGAGATTACAACCAAATGTTGCAATACTACTGAGCAGTACAGGCAGAAGAGTTCTGTGGTCAAGTCCTGCACTGGCACAACATGGAATGCTTCGAACTTTAGGCAGTGGCATCACTATCTATGGTGACACCATGGCACCATGGTGCAAAGGGCTGCTGGGGACAATGGCAGTGGCCTGCCTCTCCTCCTCCCACTAATTCACTTGCCTGACCCCCTTCCCTGGCCACCTAGTTACCTGCTGCCAGGCTAGGCCCTGGCAAGGTTGCTGGGTTGCTGGACTCCCTTGCTTCCTCTCCCCAGCTGCTGTGTCACCCTGACTGGGCAGGGTGGGGGACAAAAGGGGCACATTTACTCATCTGTTGTCAGGTTTTGTCCCCAGGGAGGAATACATGTTTAGTAGTCCTGGTCAGGTGAAAGAACTCTGCTTCAGTCGCCCCTGGCAAATGTTGGAGCTGACATGTAACACTGCATGATTGGGTATATCCATACAGGCAATGGCTTATAAATGTTGTAGACTTGATACAGAGCTGCTGTTACGATTCCTACATTTGATATTTCAGGTTAGGAGGACACTTTCTTTTTGGACCCCAGATCATTTCCCTAGATAAAAGTACACCAAATCCACCTAGTCACTGTTTTTAAAACACCCTAGTTTGCCCGCAATCTGCAGTTTTTGTCCAGAATTTTTGGCTAATTTGCATCTTTTTCCCAGCAACCCCAAAATCCACAGGAGAGATGGTCTCCCCAACTTCAGTGCCCACAGTTTGACCAGCCTATGAGAAGAATCCCTGAAGGTCCATATGACTGGGCTCAGCCTATCCCAGACGTTTTTGGACTCCCTGTTTTGTATAGCCTTTCCCAGAGAAGGGAGAAATTTCTTGACGCCAGTGACTGCATCCTTGAGGCGCAGAGACAGTGTAACAGACACTCGCTCAGCCCAAAAGGAAATTTGTTGTTATTGATTTTGGACCTTAAGTCTACAGATTAGTTTAAGTAGTAGTTTGCAGGTTAGTAGATGGTTCTCTTGCATGTATTTTCTCTTTGAGACACGGGGGGGGGGGGGGGGGGGACAAGTAAGGATAAGTCATCTTCACTGCTCCTCTGGACTTTCTATCCACTGGCTTTCACCTCTGCTCTTATTTGAGTTTATAGTAAGCAGCTTTTTAGAGGAAGCAGAGAGTCACCAGACTGGTTTCACCACTAGCCCTCGAGTAAAGACAATAGCCTTGGCTTCACACTTGATGAGCCAGTGATTGACTTAACTACTAAGCCATTAAGCCGGTTTCCCCTCCGAATTGTGTCCAGCCTAAGCGCATTGTACACAGATTATTTGCTCTTGGCTTAAGAAAGCCCAGGCAATCAACACTTTTGTCTAGCACAATTGCATAGCCTCTGGATATGTTCAGTACTATATAAGGCTCCCATTTTGAATCACTCCCCGATGCTGTTCTTGGAGAACAGGCTGGTCCATGCCAGTTTGACTTCTGCCTATAGCTCCCGCGGCCAATCTCGCCTCGTTCCAGCGGTCGCGTCCACACCATCATCTGTCTCAATCCGGCTTCCAGGAGAAGACTTCTATGGTAGCGATTCCAGCTGTCTCTTTCTCTCAGCTGTAACCCCCACTCTTACCCCTCCCTTTCCTCTAGCATTGAATGTGTGTGTGTGTGTGTGTGTCCCCTTGCTGCGTGATATTTATGCCCGTTAATAAACTGTGTATTTTATTGGACTTCTTTGGACTAGTGTCACTTCTCTTGGGGTTCAGAGAAGTGGACCTCCCGTAAACAGTTTGGGACCAATCTCGGCGTAAGATGGTTAGGATCTTCCTCTCTGCATATTTGAGCTAATTATAATTCCCCCTAAGAAATAGAGACTTCCTAACACTGCCCAATAGAGAAATATTTTTCAGAGGCCTCCATCTGAGATCTAAAATAGGAGACACCAGTCAGCATTCTGCCATATTTCCCATAGAACTACTGGCAGTGTCTGAACCACCAATGCTTTGCTAGATTTTATTGTGTGCAAGGAAAAGTAAAGAAAATTGGTTAGCCGTCAATCATTTGGGCTGCAGGTTAATAAATGTGTATGCTCTTTGCTCTCTTTTCTCTACCTTTGTCCATCTTGCCTATTTAAAATGTATAACTCCTTTGAGGGTGCAATCAATTACTCTAAGGGCTTTGCTCTGGAAAATCTGTCTCCAGTGCCAGATCTCTACTTTGAAATTCATGATGAAAGTAACAGAGTGCCTTGAGCAAGTGAGCATGCTTATTGATCTCCTTTTATAATCACAGCACATTCACCCACTGGATCAGTTAAAACATACTACAAGGACAGAGGTACAGATTCCCAAGGCCTAACTCCTTTCTTCCAATTCTCAGGTAAGGAAGATGAATCTTAGGACAACAGTGTTGCCCTGAAAAGTGTGTGGGTATATATTTTCCTCTTTTGTTATGTTGTTTTAGGTTTGAATGGCATATTCTGAGCAACTATGGTTGATGCTTTATGTGTTACGTTTCATGACATCACCAAGGGCTGTACTCATCACTCTTGTAACACTGTTGTTAGCCAAACTGAATTAATATTCAATAGAGGAATTTTATTTGATCAGTTAAAATCAGCCGAGAGAACTTGGGCAACTCAAAATAGGGATCAAGCCTCCGTATACTGGTTCCAAGGAACAGAACGCCAGAGTGCAAGTTCCAAAAATAATTGTATTTATCAATCAAAGGGAATCACCATTCACACAGAGATACTTACTCACTCATACATTCAAGAACTAAATGAAAAGTGGCAGAGAGCAATACTATACCGATTCCAGATGTGGTGCTCCAGTTGGGAAATACTGGGGAGAGAAGTGGGTCAGCAAGCTGCTTGGGGATCATGGCATGGCCAGCAATCCTGAAGACTCAAGCAAAATACAGACAGAGTGTCTGTCTGACCTGATTTGAGACTGAACTGTTAGTGCCTAAATAGGCATATATCTAGGGCAAACCTTATCCTGGGGCAAAGTTGGGGATTAAAGTGGATTTTCCAGGAGAGAAGAATGGGAAGGGAAGTTGGGAATGGCCAGACAATCAAAGCAAATGGACAAAGGAGTATCATTCCCATAGGAAAGTGTGCATGGATTTCTTTTCACTTGTAAATGTAAGATCCATCACCTACCATCACTCTATTGGTGAAGGGATTATGCAGATCCTGATCCTGATGGATCTATCCTTGGCTACCTGCAGTTATATTTCCCCGTGCTGATCCTCCCAAATCCACAAATATGTTCCCGGATCTCCTCGTATGGCATGGCTGGGGTTGCCCTCATGGTTACATGCCTCAAACTTCCATTTTGATATCAATCTCATACCAGGAAAGAGCGGGACAAAGAGAGGCTGCACCTTAGGATAACATTGTGGCATCACAAGGGATAATCTCTAAATGTCAGGTTTTGGCCCAAAACCTCAGGGTCTGGGACAGTCTGACCTGACATACCTTTGAAAGACATTTCACACTTTAGTGGAATCTTGAGAACACTGGCAGTGTCATCAGTTGTAATCACTTCCCCCAAACGCTTGAGGTCATGAGCTAGGGAGCCATAAATGGCCACAATGTGTATTTTGATTAGATGGAGGTGTCCATCTCACCTTAGGCTACGTGTTTACCATGAAGCAATACCATATCATATTGGGGTACAGAACTTTTGCCTTTCCAGATTTTCTAGATCACCCCTGTAGCTTTTTAGCATGTGGCTGCTGTGATTTAAGGTCCAAAACGTCTAGAAGAAAAAGGGCTCCCCATTGCTACAGTATAAAAAATTCCCATATCATTGGCTTCTCCACAAAGCTCCAAGCAGCACTTAGCTGTATGTATCAGCTTTGGCTACCTTTACCTCTTTTCCATATTTTATCCTATGTTTTTCAGTGAAAACCACTGTTCTCTAGATTGATCTTCAATTGGGAATAATGCTTATCTCCCAAACAAGTAGTATGTATTTGAGCATTCATTTTATTGTGCATGTTGTTATTAATGTTTAATGTTTATTGCTGGCTGGGGGAGCTGCCCAAAAGTAGCCTATGCATTTAAGAAACAAGATAATAATTTGGCCTTTTTTGTTATCTTTTTCTAGAAATGTTTCATTCGATGCAAATGTAGATGTATGAAACTGATGTAGGATGACTATCCCACTGAATCATCACTCAATTCATCATGATTTTATCATGAGCTGCATCCCTGTAGGGCTGGAAAACCTAAGGGATGATCCACCATGGAGAGCTGATCTCAATACTTTTCTGATTTTTTTGGTGGGTTTTCCTGCAGATTTAGCTGGTGGTCTTGCAGAAGTTTTGCTCTTTCTCCCTCAGATATGGAGATGACCAAGGTGATCACCACAATAGTTCTTGGCTAGCAGTATGGACAGCCATATCCAAAAATACCAACAGCTGCCTTAGTCCATAACAACAAGCAAGATTTAGCAGTTTCCATCTCCACTGCAGGCAGGTCTTTAATAAACGTAATGGCTCTTAGTTGCCCATTCAAGGCCAGGACATCCCCAAATACATTGCATCACGATGCAGGAAGCCTGCAATGATATATTGTTTCAGGGAAATTCCACTTTTGGTCTGGCTTCTGTGATATCTGCATCAGAGGGAAGTCGAAAAACTGAGACAGTAGCAGATGAGGTCATTATGCCTGCTGATTGAGAAGTTTCAGTGCTCTGTTCATGGGTTGATTTCTCTTGGCCACCTACAGAATCATGACAACTCCTTGGTGTTTTAGAGAGCTGTGGGCAATTAAACCGCTGGGCCAATAACTAGAGCAATAACTAGTGAAACAGTTGATGAATATGACTCAACCTATATGAGGGAATCACTGTAAGACTTATTCTTTGCCTGGTATGGGGGAAGGATATCTTATTTCTCTGTCACAATTGTATCTGTGGAATACTAGCTAGTGGAGCTTTCTCTGAGAGATGTGGCACATGGGCTCTAGGGACGTTAACACACACAGAAGGAATTTCCCTCAATTTCGAAAGAAATGAAAGTGGGGCCAGTTCGGAATTGAGTGAATTTGCTAGTTCAGTGAATTTACGTGATTGTGTATTGACACTGCATCACATTCGGAACTGCCCAAAATTGTCTCCCAGTGCCAGAAATTGCGTGTGATAGTTTCTCACGCAATAATGCGAAACCCCATGATTGCATTCAGATTGCCATTTGAGTATACTTCCAATCCCCATCGTGTGATAAACTCCTAGGAGCCAAGGGCGGAACTACTGAAGGCCTGGCATTGCATTTCACATGTAAAATTGCTCTTACCTATACAATGCAGGTGCTATTGTTTTGACAGTTGCAGATGGGTGTACTAAGGATGCCGCTGTTTTGGATATGTATCACCTTACACAGTCATCAGATGTGGACAAATTGCTTGGAAGTTGAGACTTCCCACATGTTTTTAAAGAATTTTAGTGGTGACTAAAAGCTTGCTTTTTGGGCCTTTGCCATAATGAACGATTCTTTGAGGGAGGAGGTTGTCCCTACTAGTCTTAATAATGGCAAAACTTGCACTGAAAAATCAAGTTGGTACTGTATGGCTATGGACAAAGGAGGCACTGTGGATAGGGAACCAATGAACTTGTTCAGTGAGATCTGGATGGGGGTGATCTGGATTGGGGTGATTCCTTCTGAGGAATAAAGTTCATGCCTTGGTCTTGAACTCATTGCTCTCTGTAGATACACAGGCAGTGGCAGTAGCTGCTTTTTACCAGTTTCAGCTGTAAAGTTAAAGTACTGTTGGACTGATGGGCCTCACCTCATGAAGCTATGCTCTAGTAACATCTCAGCTAGGCTACCATTATGTGCTTTTACATGAGGCTGCCTCTGAAGACAGTTCAGAAACTGTCTCAGTTGCTCAGGTGCCTACAGCATAAACTTGCCAGTCGTGCACTCTATCTGTTGCATTTGCTGCCTATTCATTTCTAAGCCCAATTAAAAATGTTGTCTTCAAACTTTTAAGGCCCTACTCAGTATAGGAACAAATTACCTGATGGACTGTTTGTATCTATATGAGCGAGCCCACACTGTAGGATCAGCTCCCAAGGCTTTGTATGTGCTGTTGTTGTTATATTTTATTGGTAGTGATAGTCTACTAGAGAATATTACTAAGAGTGATCTATTGGAAAACCATGTTCTCCACTCAAGGAAGGTGTGGCCCTCTGGGCGTTGGATCAAAATCAGGCAAAGTGTGTGTATACATTGCTGAAATAATGCAGTTTGACAGTACTTGAACTGCTATGGCTCCACCATACAGAATCCTGGGATTTGGAGTTTTGTGAAGCACAAGCACTCTTTGGCAGAGAAAGATAAAGACCTGGCAAAACTACAAATCCAAGGATTACACAGTACGGAGCTACAGAACCTAAAGTGGTGTCAAACTGCTTTATTTCTACATTGTAGAAATGACCCAGATTTTCCCACATACTTTCCTCTCTTGCTGACCTGTACTAAAATTTTTGTTTTCCTTATATAAACAATAGTGCGCCCCTCTGGCTTACTTTTCTATTAGCTCTTCTTTTTTTTTTCACTTCGAAGAATGTGAAGAATCAAGCATGAGAGTAGCTTGATTCTTTTTATCTTTTACACTTTCCAGCACCATGAAATACAGCAGCACAGCTCTGGGAATAAGATTTAATTGAGCTTCCTGTAGAGCCATAATGCACACATCATATAGAAGTAAGATACTTTGTCTCTGGGAAATATTTTTATAGCAGACTTCATGGGGAAACTCCATGATTTGCAATATTTTCCCCTACAAATAAGGCTTGAAAAGGTAAGAGAGCATTCAGAACCAAAAGCTTATTTCTGTGACTTGGGCATTTATTCGGTTACCCAAAGAATCAAATTTATTTGTGTGCTTTTCCTTCTTCCAGGAAAAAAAAAGTCACACTCAGCACTATAACTGCTCTTGAAAATCTCGAAAGAATGGCCATTATTAGGAACCGCTATTTTCACTTTTCACTGCATCCGCTTAGAAAACAGGCATTCAGTGCTGAACACCATGGATTGCATGTGCCAAGTCATATTCACAAAGATAATTTAAAATGTGTTACCTAACACCACTCCATTCTGACACTTTATTCCCATACAAATAGAAAAGCACAGATCTGCTCATCTTAACAGCTTGCTTGAGTGGTTATTTCACATGATGACAGCTCTTCGTATGCTAGTCTCCTACACAGCCTATTCTTGCAAAATGGAACTAGTGTGGACTTGTTTATGACATATCACAGGTAAAGAGAGTGATCCAAATGCAGCTAAAGTTAGTAACAAAGAAGGCATTTTGAACCATGTTATTTAAACTAAACTTCAGTACTATTCATATGCATGGCTGCTCAGAAATAAGACCACTTGATTCTGTGTAATTTTACCCAGGGAAAAATGTGCATAGTACTATTTTCATGAATCAGGAGTATTCTCTTTGCCATTGTCATTTGTGGGGTGGATTTTGTTTGTTTGTGGCACATGGAATTGTTCTTTGAGAAAAAATGTTCCCAGGTTTCTTTCATACAACACAATTATAGCACTTGGATACCACTTTACTGTCATGGCTTGTTCTATTCTGCGTTGTTGTTTTTTTTCATAAGATACTTAGAAATCTCTGCTAGTCAGCTCTAGAACCTGCCTACAGAGAACTCTATGTCCGTCACCAAACTACAAACCCTAGGACTCCATAGGAGGCAGCCGTGTCAATTAAAGTGGTTGTATAGTGTGAAAGGAACCTTTTGAAGAGGTTCTAATGTTCACAACATACCTGACAATTCAAAATTAGTTGATCCAGTTTAAATATTCTATAATGGGCTGAGCTGTTTCACATGAGGCAGCACCAGGGTACTTCAATGGGAACGTGATGATCCACTGCCAATTGCTCCCAGTAAATGGGGCACCCTAATGGCCAGGGTGCACCCCTTAACCAAGAGTTCCCAATCTGGGTCCCAATAAATTGGTGGACCTAAGTCCCCAGATGCCCCGGCCAGAATGGCAGGATTCGAGAAGCTATAGCCCTGTATCTGAGGCCTGATCTTGATTGGCAAAAAGAAGTGTGTTCATGGCTGCATGAAAGTCTAGCCTTTAGATGAGAAAAAGGGAAAGTGTGCCATGAAAACGTTTTTCTTGCATTTTAGAGGAGAAGAAGCGCCATTAAAAAGGTGCTGGTTTTCCCAGCTTCTTTTTTAAAAACTGCAGAACAGCGCAGCTCCATCTAAAGGCTGCAAGCCTTTAAGGAAAAGGCAACTTCATGTCACACTTTCCTGCCAATCTAGAAAGCCCCTCTGAGAATCCAAGGCTAAGAACCACAGCTCAGTCTAGCTGATTTCCTCGCTTTCTGTTTACATGTCTGATTTCATTTATTTATTTATTTAGTGGACTTTTCTCTTAGTTTTTCATGTCAGTTTGTCCAATTAACCTTGTTAATGTGCTCATTGCTTGTTATATTATTAAATTAAATCAAGAGAAGCACTTGTTTATTAATATTCTACATTTAATAAAATACTGCTATCACACTGACCCATGCTTATTTCATTTCTACATAAATAGTTTTATTATGGTACCTTATAATTATTTTGTTGCTCTAATCAGTTTCGTCTTTAGCATTTTGTGAGATGAGGCGGGTTAACACTGGGATCTAGTTCTTTCCCATTCACATTCCACTGTTTAGTTATTGGTATGATGTACCTGTATTTTACAACGATGGTAAGGTTAATTCTTGCCCATATAATATACACATCTTCTACCCAAAATTAATTTAGATTGCTTCTTCGCAATCTTGAGATCCATGATCATGTCAGAAGATTATCTGATACATTTTTAAAAAGAATCTGTGCTTTAAAATCGTATTCATTTCCAGTGATTCTGAACAGCACTCTATTAAGACTCAGGAATATCCTGAATTTTCTCCTTTGTATTACTAGCAGTACTAATATTACTATTTGTCCTGTTCTTTAGAGACAAACCTGCTATCAGGAGTTGAACCTACACCCCATGTTCTGGAGAAATGCTAGCAGTGAAACGATAATTAATATTTTGGGAAAAGCTGCGTGACATTGACAGCCATCTCTCTGGCTCTTTACTCAGAAGGATACTTGTGCATTCTTTGGTAGTTTCTGTGGGTGCCTGAGCTTATGCCAATATAATGAAAAAGCAACTGAAGCAGGTTCCCTGCTTTACATCTGTATCAGAGTTGACCGACGTATACGAGGGAGTATCCAAAAGTTTTAATGATCACCTTTTTAAAAAACTGACACAAAGTTTGTTTTGATTTGTAGTTGTTAACTTAGCTCTATGTAGTCACTATCTAGATTTATACATTTTCCCCAGCATATCTTGATCCACCTGATATTGAAGAAGTCTGCAGATTGCGCCTTACGAGGGGCAATAATTATCACCTAGAAGTTATTATGGCATATTGATGAAATTTTGTCAGCGTCATCATTGGTCCTAAGTGCACGTTGCTGAGAAAATCAGCTCATTGCATCCTTTATTTTTGTCACTGGCTCTGCCAGAAGTGACTAAAGTGTAAAATCCTCATCAGGCGCAATCTGCAGACTACTACAATATCAGGTATTTGGAGGGTCAAGATACGCTGGGAAAAATGTATACATCTAGATAGTGACTACACAGAGATAAGTTAACAACTACAAATCAAAACAAACTTTGTAAATTTTTAAAAAGTTGATCATTAAAACTTTTGGATACCCCCTCGTACATTCCTTGGGGGCTGAAGTGTTCTTTTGAGGGTAATCTGGTGCCAGGAAGAATCTATTACCAAATAATTTATTCATAAGCAGTCAGATTCTGCAACAGGGGTTGAATGTATAGACCTCCACCTGTTGTGGGACTATAGCTCCCATCATTCCTAGTCAGTGACCATGCAGTGGATCTGATGGCAGTTGGCCTCCACCATTGCTGCGCATATGTTCTCAGGCACAGATTTCACAGTACAAATGTATATACCCCGATGTTACACCAGATGGAGCCATGAGTAAGATTTTCACCATATTATGAAGAAAAAAAATTAGGGTCACTAGGACCCAAGTGAAATGGCTTCCTGGACTAAATTTAGTATGTAGGCTTCCAGCTGGCCATTCTTAATCCATATCACTCATCATAGCGTGACTTCTTCATTCCATAGAAGAACGAACTAAAATGGATGTCTCGAAATATAAATTTCCCTTCCTCTACATGGATTTCTAATAAATCTGCATTTTTGCTGTAACTAACCCTTGGGCTAAATAGCCATAGTTTTCCTTAATTATCTTTTTAATTGAATTTGGACATTTTTCATTCTTATGATTTTGGATGCTACTGGTATCCTAGGCAGACCTATTTCAGAAAACTGGCATATCACTGCCACCTAGAGTTTTGAAAAGTATATTTCATTTATCATAGTGGGCTACACAAAAACTTTTATTAATACTTTCCCTCAGAAAATAGAATCAAACTTAATTATCACAATGATTGAAATGATTGATATTGATAAGCATAATCCATATCATCTTGCATATTGACTATTGTCATGACTGTCCCAAATTTTGTTTATTGCTAAAAAAAATTAAATGCACACATGTTGAAGATCAGGACTATTGACAGTTTTTAACAAAGGAAATTGTATAATGTAGGGAGTAGCATATGGATGCTGATCCAATCTCACTACCTGATCATCATCTCTTACTACCTTATATAAAACATGAAATATTAATCTAATATACAGGAAACATCCTGAACTAGCACACTATCAGCTTCATTTCATTACCACCAAAGACTACCTTCTAATATATCCCATGCTAGCCCAAACATTTCGTTATTAGACTTCTGCTTTATCTGGCATTAACAGTCCCAACCTAGCTATTGAGAATTATTGTTTTAGTTTTCGTAAGTGTGATGTATAGTCAGTGATTGTATGGAAACAAATAAACTTTGAGCAGTTCTAGTCAGAGAGCATAGGAGTTTTCCACGTCAAGAATATCTATGTCATACTTTATATATGGCTCCCTATTGCATGAGATTTTATTTAAAGAAAGAAGATATCAGGGGATGATAGTTTCCCTGGATCTTCCCACTCATTGCCACTGTCTGGTCTTTCCCTCAGAGTCTCACATCATTTTTCCACTGCCCCCCTTCACAGAATCTGTTTTTGAGGGGGATACGTTTCAGACACCCCCCCCCCCATGAAAATGGAGACCTCTGTATATTCAAGCTCCATAGGCTTGAATGGGGCGCGTGCCCATGAGCGGGTGCAGGGTGCGCATTGTGGCGCACGCCCCATTAAACATAACGGAGGTCGCCCCTCCATGAATATTCAAGACCGTGGACCTCAAGTCCATGAGAAAGGAGGGGCAACTGTATATCCAGTTTTTGTTAATTAATTCCAAGTTAAATTGCAATACAATTGGCAAACAATTTTTTTTTAAAGTACAAGACTGGTGTTTTCTGAGGGTTTGGGTAGAGTTCTTATTTTCTTCCCAGGCATGGAGTACACCTGTACATAACTTTGCCATTTGAATAGACTAGTGTCATACAACCTTTGTTTTAGGACTACAAAATTACAGGTTGAATCTCTCTTATACAGAATTCTGAAATCCAAAATATTCCAGAATCCAACATTGTCAACATGGGTGTCTACAACAGTGACACCTTTGCTTTCTGATGGCTCAATATACATGAACTTTGTTTCATGCAGAAAATTATTACAAATATTGTGCATAAAATTACCTCCAGGCTATGTATATAAGGAGTACACAAAACATAAATGAATTCCACGTTTAAAACTGGGTGCCATCTCCAAGACAGTTCATTATGTATATGCAAAAAACAAAAGAATTTTAAAAAAACCTATGGGATTCAACACATGATCTCCTTCCATACTTTTAGGTCTTAGAAAATAATATTGATACTCATGAGAGGCACAAATTGATGAAATAAATAATACAAATTTCAAAGAAACCGAGTAAATGCAGTTGTTTCTATTATCAAGTCTCATGTAATCAACAAGATGGGTTTTGTGCACCATAGGATGAATCTATGCCTCACATTTTGTTATACCTAAATGATTCACCTGAATCAGTGCCACAGAGGGCTGCAGTCAGGGAAAGGGGATGCAAATCCTAGGTCCAAAACACACTGCAGAAGTCATTCAGTTTGAGACCACTTTAACTGCTTTCAGTGCTAGGGAATTCTGGGAATTGTAGTTTATTGTGGCACCAGAGCTAACAGAGAAGGATAAATATCTCATAAAGTTACAGTTCCCAGTTTTCCCAGATTTGAGCCAAGGCAGTTAAAGTTATCTCCAACTGGAATATTTCTGAAGATTGTTTTTCAGTATTGTTGCATACAGAAGGGAATCACAGGTTCTTGGACTCTGCTATGCTTCAGCTGCAACAACTGTTTCACAGAATTACTTAAGTGATAGTCTCATGGAGGTGCATTCAATATTCAGTATCAATGAAATAACCAACTGGGTGTTTCAGTCTTCTATCAACTCAGTCCATTGCTCAGAGGATATAAATTAGTTTGACCATACATTCTCATACAACCTCATTGCTTAAAACAACCTAAAATTTCAAACAGAGGAACACATGGTAACTCATTATAAAACAGAATATACTTTATTTTAGTTTTCAAATGCAGTTTCGTCATGCTTTACTTTTAAAAAGTGTGTGTGTGTGTGTGGGGGGGGGGAAGCATGTTAGAATATGCAGTATAACACAAAACCATGGTACAGGCAGGGGAAAAAATCTACCTTGGAACGGAGAACTTTAGACTGTGACATGACCAACAAAACTGACAAGCCTGTATCAAATGAAGACATAGCACTAGCATATGATCCACTGCATTAAGAGCTGCTCTTTTTCAGAGAAAGCACGAGGGTGGTATCCATTACAGTCATTGTTGTACAAACTGTTGGCAGAAGATTGTACAACTGTGCAATGGTGTAATCCAACATAACTGCACCAGCAGGATTTTTTTACCCCACTAGTAGACTCAATACACTCCAGTAGCCAAATTATTCAAGTTTTACCCTTCTTAGAAATTATCAGAAATTTTTGTTGTATTTTATAAACAGTGAATTCCCCCAGCGTGATCAGTCCAACGTGAACCAAGATGGACGTTTCCTGTTTCTTTCTATAATCCGCTTGCCTTCATCTTTGTCCCTGGGCTTCTCCCCTTCGTACAGCACAACAGTCTCTACAGTGGGAGCCTTATGGGGCCCTCCTTCCAGTATCCCTATTTGTTTCCTTATGGCAATGGTTTCCTGTTTAACTTTCTCATAACAATAGCCACAAAGAATATGCTTCTGTTTCAGGTTGCCACACTGAGGACAGACATCTATGTTTCTCTAAAGTCAAGAAAGAACACAGAGTTAAAATGCTGACAAGTGTGTGAGATAAAAGTTTCACAAATGCTAAGAACATATGCAGAGAAATGAACAGCGCATTATCATCTGGCACATTTTAATTTTACAGCAATTTAAGATTATGTGCACTTGCTGACATGAGGACAATTTTACATTCCCCTCAAATCAACAACATCACCTCAATTTAAATTGATAAGAGAGCACTGGTATCACAGCTTTTTTTATGCATTGGCCAATACTATGCAAAATTCATAGGCCTAAATCTAACCACTAGTCTTAACTGGGCTAGCCCCATTGAATCTGTGAGCATTTAAATGCTGACTTACCAGTCAGCAATTGATTCTATTTTTTGGTTTAGCAATTGGATTTAGGTTATAACTGGCAAAATAATTTAATCTTTAAAAAAAGATATCCCCACAAATCCCCTACAATATAAATTCTGAATTCTGTTGTCCTCTGTGGCCTGCTTAATACTCCTCTTACTTTACCATCAAACATACAAAACACTAAACATTTTTTTCTAGGTTAAGCTTTGAATACTCCAACTACATTCCAGAGTGATCCACAGCATATAGTTCATACTGATACACTTGTTTAGATAGTGTACTACAGTGGGCCCTTGGTCTCGCTGGAGTTTGGTTCCAGGACCCTCCCTCCCCCCCCCATGGATATCAAAATCCATGGATGCCCCAATCCTATTAAATACAATGACATAGCAAAATGGTATTCCTGATATATAATGCCAAATCAAAGTTTGCTTTTTGGAATTCGTGTCTTTTCAAGCTGTGGATACTTGAATCCATAGATAAAAAAATCCGTGAATATGGAGGGGTGATTGTATTTAATCCCAGACTAAGTTTTAAGTTTTGGACTCTAAAAACTAATATTTTTTCATCAATTTTAGTATGCATTATTCTGTATATTGTCCACATGTCCCCACAAATTAAGACTTTGGTCCGATAAGAGAACTTCCCTTAAATATTATTCAGTCATACTATATAGCAAATGTCAACGCTTTCAAGACTAAATGGTAGTTGCAACTTTAGAAAAGGGGTGCACAAAATACAGTCCAAATGTTGTTGGATGCAACTCTCAGGAGCCCTAGCCCAGATAGCCAATGCAGAGGAATGGTAATGTTGCATCTACACTGAAGAAATAACCCGGTTTGGCACGGCTTTAACTGTCCTGGCTCAAGGCTATGGAATTCTGGGAGTTGGAGTTTGTTGTGGGCCCAGAGCAGAGCGGAGCTCTGCTCCGGGTCCCACAACAAACTCCAACTCCCAGAATCCCATAGCCTTGAGCCAGAGCAGTTAAAGCCGTGCCAAACCGGGTTATTTCTCCAGTGTGGATGCAGCCTAAGAGCTGCAACAACTAGAGGGCTACATTTTAATTACTCGTTCTTTAGAATCAGCAAAATGAGAGCTAGAGAAACGTATGTGGCTATTTATAGTACTGGGGTAATCTCAGTAGAAATGTAATGAGCTACCTTTAACTTTATAAGATTCCTAGGATTCCTTCGGCGACAACGATTCACTTCAATGGTACGCCTTGACTTTGGAGCTGCCATCCAGAATATGCTGTCTAAAAAACTTGGAGACTCTGTGCTTTCAGTCTTTTCCTCCACATGTTCCAGTAGAGAAGGTGGGCCCTGTACAGCCAAAGCAGGAGCTTAAAAGAAACAAGAGGCAATTACATTACAAATTACCTATCAATTTGTTCCTTTTTTAAAATTAATATGATGCAACACTCAGCAGAGTATTTTCATTTAATGAAGTTCTTCTAATGAAGAATACTTAACATAAATGGACTTGATATCCATATAAAAATGAACAGCCCACCATTCCTTTTTTTTTAGGAGAAAGAACAAAATTTCCTTTTTTTTTTTTGTCCCTACAGTAATTTTGATCACTGCTTCTGATCTTTCTTGTCACACAGTTTGACGCGGTAGCAAATGCAAATGAGAAACAACCTAGAGTCAGGGGATTCCCAGCAGACAATGAGAACTAATTAGCAGACATTAATCCTCTTTTGCATATCCTCTCACCCTGAGGACTGCCATTAGCAACAGAACAATACATTTGGAAATCACTCCTCCCATCCCAGGGTCACTCAGGATATATATCTCCAATCCTTTTCCAGGCTATCATTCTCTGAAGATGCCAGCCACAGATGCTGGCGAAACGTCGGAAAGGAACTCTTCCAGAACATGGCCACATAGTCCGAAAGCCCCACAAAGAACCATGGATGCCAGCCATGAAAGCTTTCGATTCCAAACCCCATGATAGTTTTACCTTCAGGGTGCCCCAAATCGGAAATGGCTTGAAGGCACACAACATATATTCTCCTACATCTCAGTCAGTCCTGGTTTTTGATACATTATACATTTTTTTAGCCCTTGGGCTACTTTATGTGAGCTGACAGACAAGGGCAATCACTTAGGCTGCATCCACACACGGGGAAATAACCCGGTTTGGCGGAGCCTCACTCTGGGCCCCACAACATGCTCCAGCTCCCAGAATCCCATCGCCTTGAGCCAAGGCAATTAAAGTGGTGCCAAACCGGGTTATTTCCCCAGTGTGGATGCAGCCTCAGGAGGAGCTCAAGTGGAGTTACTTCTAAAAATAAGCCTTTCCAACCTGCAAATCTAGGTACATTGCTTTTTCTAGAAACAGCCTTCCAATTATGTTTAAAGGGGGCTGAACTCTTGATGAGCTTAGTGTTGCCATATCATAACAATTATTATTTTAAATATCAAGTTAAGAAAAAATCTTGTATTAAATATAAGATGAGATGCTGATATTTTAGATGCAGCATTGTTTTATGTATTGTTGTACTGAGCAAGGACCTTTGGTCAAAAGCAATAAAGATTTGTATTGTATTATTGATTAAAATGTTTTCTCTAGGAATCTCTAGGCCCTCCAGCACAATTCTACCAGAAGTTGGCCACAGGGTTGTGCTGCAGTACTTAGAAATTCCTAGAGAAAAAAAAAAGCTTCTCTGGGCATTTGTAGGACCTCCAGCATGTTTCTATGATCAATTTCTTGCAGATGTTGAGGACAAAGTTGTTTTTGCCTTGATCTTTTTATATTGCTTTGTATTCACTGGTTGGGCCTGTATCAAATTGTGACGTCTTTTAGCTTTTCATAGAATCATAGAGTTGGAAGAGATCCCAAGAAGGGCCATCCAATCCAACCCCATTCTGCCATGCAGGAACTCCCAGTCAAAGCATCCCTGACAGATGGCCATCCAGCCTCTGCTTAAAGACCTCCAAAGAAGGAGACTCCACTACACTCCGAGGGAGTGTGTTCCACCGTCGAACAGCCCTTACTGTCAGGAAGTTCCTCCTAATGTTGAGGTGGAATCTCTTTTCCTGCAGTTTGCATCCATTGTTCCGCGTTCTAGTCTATGCAGCAGCAGAAAACAAGCTTGCTCCCTCCTCAATATGACATCCTTTCAAATATTTGAACAGGGCTATCATATCACCTCTTAACCTTCTCTTCTCCAGGCTAAACATCCCCAGTTCCCTAAGGCGTTCTTCATAGGGCAAGGTTTCCAGACCCTTCACCATCTTAGTTGCCCTCCTTTGGACCTGCTCCAGTTTCTCCACATCCTTTTTGAATTGTGGTGCCCAGAACTGGACACAGTATTCCAGGTGGGGCCTGACCAAAGCAGAGTGGCACCATTACTTCCCTTGATCTAGACGCTATACTTCTATTGATGCAGCCTAAAATAGCATTGGCCTTTTTAGCTGCTGCATCACACTGTTGACTCATGTTCAACTTATGGTCTACTTGGACTCCTAGATCCCTTGCAACAAACAATGAAGTCACTCTTCCTCCCTCACACAACCCGCTCTGAGGCCCCACAGTCGGGGAAGGAGGCAGGCCCCTTACCCCAGGGAGGGCTCCGGCCCCCGAGGCGGCCCCAGCAGCAGCTCCGGAGAAAGCGACGGAAGCCGGGCAGAGGGGAGGGGAACGCAGCCACTACTACCACCAGAGCCGCCATTTGGATTTGGGAGTAGTAGGCCTTAGTTCCAACACCAGCTTCCTGAGAGGCGCTGAGGATTTCGGGAAAGCGAGTCCCTTCCTTGCCCTCCCTCCAGTCTCTCTTTCGCCACTTTCCGGACGCAGGGACTACAATTCCCAGCGGGCTTTGCTTCACTTCCGGCCTCCCTTCATAGGCTGCAGGGGGCGCTCCTTGTTACAGTTTGGCAGCGTTTTGCCTCTTTGTGTGACTGAAGGCGATGGGATTCTGGGAGTTGGAGTTTGTTGTGGGCCCAGAGCGGAGCTCCGCTCCGCTCTGGGCCCCACAACAAACTCCAACTCCCAGAATCCCATCGCCTTCAGTCACACAAAGAGGCAAAACGCTGCCAAAAGGCATTGCCCTTCAGGAACTACAACTCCCATCATCCTCCTCAACCGCGGCCGCCGCTGAGGCACTATGGGACTCGTAGTCCCAAATCCCTGTGGTGATGACTAGTAGCATCACCGGAAGTCGGCGCTGCCCTCTACTGGCCGGGTCGCGCCATAACTTTTTGTTTTTACGGGTAGTGCGCATGCGCAGAGTTGCTCTCTTTCCGTCCCGTGGTGAGAGAGAGAGAGCTTTGTCATACAAAGTGAGCGTGGTGCGCATGCGCCGCCGAGCTGCCCTCCCTCCTGAGTCCCCCCGCGCAGGCGCAGAAGCGTCAAGAGAAGACTCAAGATGGCGGAGCGGGGCTACAGCTTCTCTCTCACCACCTTCAGGTAGAAGAACATGAAGAGGAGGCTTTTCCAAGGGAGGCTTTAAGGAGGCCCGGGCTCTCTCTCTGGGGCTGGTCTGGGAGGCTGTGTGGGGTCTGGGGAGGCTGAGGCAAGGTTTTGTGAAACAACTGGGGGCCTCAGGGATAGTTTTGCCTTTCTTTCTCCATTCCAGCCCCATTCTGCCATGCAGGAACTCTCCATCAAAGCATCCCCATTGACAGATGGCCCTCCAGCCTCTGCTTAAGGACCTCCAAAGAAGGAGACTTTATTACACTCTGAGGGCGTGTGTTCCACTGTTGAACAGCCCTTACTGTCAGGAATTTCTTCCTAATGTTTAAATGGAATCTCTTTTCCTGCAGTTTGTATCCATTGTTCCAAATCCTGTTCTCTGGAGCAGCAGAAAACAAGCTTGCTCCCTCCTCAATGTGACAGCCCTTCAAATACTTAGGAAGCATCTAGTTCGAGACGGCTTTAAGGGCTTAAGGGCCCAAGCTCAACTTAGGCTTGCATCCTTCCGAGGTCGCTAAAATGAGTACCCAGATTGTTGGGGGCAAGTTAGCTTACACTTGTAAACTGCTTAGACACTCCTTAGGCGGTATGAAGCGGTATATAAATGAAGCTTGTTTGTTTAAATGAAGCTGTTTTAACTGCCCTGGCTCAGTGCTAGAGAATTCTGGGAATTCTGTGAGGCATTTGGACTTCTCTGTCGGAGAGCTCTAGAGCCACGATAAAGTACAGTTCTCTAGCACTGAGGCGGGACAGTGAAAGCGGTCTCGAGTTGGACTGTTACTACTACAGTGTGTTTTGGGCCTCAGTTAAGGCTCAACGGTGCTACGAGATAATGATTCTCTAGACTAAGGATCTTATCAGGCGTCAGAAATCGGAAGTATAATCTAATGGCAATCCGAACGCAATCATGGGGTTTCACGTTATTATGAATTAAAGCATCTCACACAATTTTGGGCAAACGGGAAGTCATTCTGAACGAAATCATGGGTTTAACGTTATTGCGAATTAAGGCATCTTGCAATTTCGTACCTAGCGAATTCACGTGAATTCAGATTGGCTTCAATTGGCTCCATTCGAAATAAAGAGAAATTCCTCCTGTCTGATAAACTCCTAAGACAGCAATGTCTCTGGATTCTACAAGGAGCTGTTATGCAGGAATGTTCTCTCCCCCCAAAAATGTCAGATAAAATATCCCCTTCCTCCTAAAAAGACAAATAGTTGCACTGATTCATTAGTGGGAAAACTTGTTGTTATTGTGTGCCTTCAAGTGGTTGCTGGCTTATGGTGACCCTATCACTGGATTTTCTTGGCAAGTTGCAGTGTGTTTTGGACCCGAGAGAAACAAGTTTTGTCATTTGACTTGGGTCTACTTCCTCAGATGCATGTAGGTTATGTACAATAAATGTCTGTCATAATCAGTAGTTTGGAAAAGGTCCATTTCTTCAGCCCCCCCCCCCTTTGACATTTGGTAACTTTGCTTATGACATCACATTCAAATCTCTCCACAAGTTATTTTACTTTGTTCATATTCTTTTGGCTAGCATAGTTCAGTGCATACTTTAGAACTGTGCCCTTTTAAGAGCTTTTGGACTTCAGCTCCCAGAAGCCTCAGCCGTGTTGGCCAGTAGTCTAGGATTTTGGGAGCTGAAGTACAAAATCCCTTAAAGAGCACAGTTTGGGGACCACTGCCTTAAACTGTAAATGAAACAATTTTGCTGAATCGTTAGGGGAAATCAAAGCATGAACACAGTCACTAATGATTAAAAAGCTCATTAAGATTGATTTTAAAAGCTGAAAACCAAATGTAAACTGGTATGTAAGTCAGCTAATCTTTTTTAATTATTTCAGAAAACTTTTTTTTGTGGTTCTCTGGATCCCAGCTTTTGATGTTAATAAATCTTCAAGCATTTAGTTTATTTTTATTTAAAGGGTTTAATGCTAGCACAACTTGAAGTAGTGGTTTGTGTGTTGGACTGTGACTCTGGAGTTGCAGTTCCCAGTAGGCCATAGAAACCCACTGAGTGACCCTGGCCGAGTCATACTCTCTCACCCTCAAAGAACAGCAAAGGTAATCCCCCTGAACAAATCTTGCCAAGAAAATCCCACAATAGGGTATCTGTTTTTCAGTAATGACTTGAAGACGCACACGCTTTTAACAGCAGCTCACCAGAGTTTTTCAGTTGTTGTCTAGTATTACAGACTGACAAGTTTATCTTCACTTCTCAGCTATGTGACAATTTTAGCTGGAGGATTGTTTACATTTTGTAAATATCTTCTCCTGAGTATGGCCCATTAAAAAGTTCCATGTGGTTTATAGTTAATCTCCATTAGTTTCTATCTGTATGGTAGCATTGTGTAGATGACAACTCAGATGTACTCCTGTTCTCTTCAGAGAGACTTAGCTAGTAAGAGTTTTTATTATGATTATAGTCTTAGTTGTTTAAAGTATTATGAATGGTTCTTATAGTTACAGAAATGAAAAATGAAAGTAAAACCATTTCAGGGTTTTTCTAGAAGCTTTCACTTTGGGACGGAGCCCTGGTGGCGCAGTGATTAAATGTCGGCACTGCAACCATTCACACTACAGCCACAAAGTTGTGAGTTCAATCCCAGGGCTCCAGGATCCACTCAGCCTTCCATCCTTTCATAGGTCTATAAAATGAGTACCCTACTTGTTGGGGGCAATTGGCTTACAGATTGTAAACTGCTTCAAGTGTTGAGTTCACTATGAAGCAATGAAAAATACTATTGCCAAATTGCTATTACCAGGATTCTGTTGCCTGGCTGGACTCATGCAGTATGAAATGTACAATTCAAGCCCAGGCCTGGGGGTACTCTTGGACTTGGCATTTCGCCTGTCATCCCAGGTTGATGCAATAGCTAGGCGTGCCTGCTATCAGCTTCAGCTGATACGCCAGCTACGACTCTTCCTGGAACTGGAGAACCTAGAAACAGTTGTACATTCACTGGTAATCTCTCGTCTTGATTTCTGCCATGTTCAGAAGCTGCAATTGGTTCAAAACATAGCAGCCAGATTAGTTACAGGGAGTTCCAAATTTGATTCTATTACACCTACCTTAAAATTCCTATACTGGCTGCCTGTTAGCTTCTGGATACAGTATAAGGTGTTGGTTATTACCTATAAAGCCCTACATGGTTTGGGTCCATCATACTTGAGGGACCACCTCCTCCCATAAAGTCCTTCCCGCACATTCAGGTCCTCTGGGAGGAACCTACTGCAGCCAAACAAAACCAGGCTGGTGGCGACCTCCCAGAGGACCTTTTCAGCTGCCGCTCCAAAAATATGGAATGACCTGCCAGAGGAGATCTGCCATATTACATCTTTGGAGGCCTTTTAAAAGGTGATAAAGACGGATCTCTTCTGGTGGGCTTTCCCAAGCTGACCTCCTTGTAACTGAACTCTCCTATTAATAATAGTATAATATATAATATTAATGTTTTATTTATACCCCGCTCTTCAGCCAAGATTATCAGAGCGGCTTACAATTTGTTAAACAAGTTTAATTATATACCGCTTCATACCGCTTAAGCAGTGTCTAAGTGGTTTACAACTGTAAGCTAATTTGCCCCAACAATCTGGGTACTCATGTTAGCGACCTCAGAAAGATGCAAGCCTGAGTCAAGCTTGAGCCCTTTTGCTGGTCTTGAACCCGCAACCTTATGGTTTTGAGTGAGTGGCTGCAGTACAGGCATTTAATCATTGCACCACCAAGGCTCTGTGTATTGTGTAGCTCCCACTGCCTCTAGATGGATTGTTTTGGGAATTTTACCAGGAGTTGTTAATTTAGTGCTATTGTTGGGTGGGAGGGAGATGGGAAATTCTGAACTGTTATATTTTGTTACACTTTTAATCTGTCAATCTGTCTGACCTTTATTGCTTTTAATTGTTGTTACCTGGCTAGATCCAATATAGGGAGAGGTGGGATAAAAATAAATATTATTACTATTATTATTACTTAAAGTGCATCCCGCTGAATTCAGTGGAATGTCTCTCAAAAAAGTGTCTGTACGATTGTAACCATAGACAGTTATTTTGAGAATGAATTTTTGACATTCCTTCCTTGTGCATATTGTTATATATTTGATACTGTTTTTTCTATATATATAGTTTTATCTTTTTAAAATATGTTTTATTCTTTTAATAACTATCTGTTTTAATACTGTAATAATTTAATTCCTTTTTAATGTACTTTAAAAAAATGTTTTTAATTGTATTGTTTTTAATGCTGTGAAGCTGCTCTGAGTCCCTGTCCTGGGAAAAGAGTGGGATACAAATAATAATAATAGTAATATTCTCTTTAGTATACTTATTATTCAGTTGTTGAAAACAAGTAAAGAATGTACTAGGTTTTTTACCTACTTGAACATGTTTTCTCATCTAATTGTGTCATGACTGAATTGTGTGATTTCCTTTAGCCCTTCTGGAAAGCTAGTTCAGATTGAATATGCTTTGGCAGCTGTAGCAGCAGGAGCACCATCTGTTGGAATTAAAGGTAAAATACATCCTAAAATAGTAAGCCCATAGAAATATTACTAATGAATGTCACATGTACTTGCTCTGCAATTTATAACTTAAAAGCAGGGAGAAGAGTTGGCTTTTCTTTCTGGTTGCCTAGAAACTTGGCAAAGGAGATGAAGGAAGTGGTGGTTAACACGGCTATAATGTGATAGCCAGGAAAGCGAATGTTACACGTGCCTCGATTACATCCCATGTTGGTTATTGTAATGCACTCTATGTTGAGCTGCCTTCAGAAACTATTCAGAAACTTCAGCATGCCCCAGATGCTGCTGATAGAGTGCTGACTAGGAACAAATAACTCCCTTGTGGAAGAAGCTTCACTACCTCCTGGTTTATTGCTGGACACAATTCAGAGTGCTGGTGATGACTTCTAAAGCCCTATATGTCCGAGTTCCACACTTTCTGAAATACCATGTCTCCCTATATGAATGGCTTGAGTCTCAAGATCCTTAGGGAAGGGCTGTCTCTCAGTCCTTCCATTATCATAGGCCTGTCTAGTGATGATGTGAGAAAGTCTCCTCATTGGATGCTTTTAGGCTAGGGAGGCTTGGTTGGCCTGCTCTCCACTCTCTTTTTACTGGCAAGTACAGGGCCTCTCATTGAAACAGGCCTTCAGCCTTTAGTTGGGTAGAAGGATATTCAGTGGGTGTACTGTATTTTTAAATATACGATATCATATGTCAATAATACATGTGAGTGTTGGTAGCAGTTTGCCATGTATTCCTTAGTTTAGTTCATATGTGTAATTTATCTTTGCTTTAATTTGTATTATTTTTCAATTTGTATTATTGCTGTTAGTTGCCTTAACCTCCATTGCCACCTCCCATTTGTTGGAAGACATATCCTGATCCTGTTCTATGAATTGGGGTCTGAAGCTAAGCAATTCTCAACTTGGTTGGGGTTTTGCAGGGGTGGGGTGGAGATGGAAATTTGCTTGTATTTCCCTGTATTAAAGGGAAAGTACTGGCTGGCACAAATATATATCAGATTAAAAAGAAAAATATCTGTATGTCCAGAGTTTTAAATTGTATTGGTGACTAAGAAAAAGTTAAAAATAGATAAACAAAATGAATTTTAAAAATTTAATTTAACAGTGTTTTTTGTTTAAAAAAACCTCACTTAGGATGTGTGGTAACTATTATATAATAATTATATTTAAGGGACAACCTGAATTAGATCCTATAATTATAGAAAAATAAAATGCTACACAAGATATGTATGTTTTGATCAGTAAGTAAACATATTCTTCTATCTGCTTTAAGCAGTGATGGTTTTAATGAACTTAAGGGAAAGAGGATGAAGTCCTTTTTGGCTACATTGGGTAAAATGTTTGCTTTCTTTATACAGCTGCAAATGGTGTGGTACTGGCAACAGAGAAAAAGCAGAAGTCCATTCTGTATGATGAACGGAGTGTACATAAGGTAGAGCCTATTACCAAACACATAGGCTTGGTGTACAGTGGCATGGGCCCTGATTACAGGTATCTGGAAAAATCATATTATATTAAGACACTTTATTTTTGCCTTTCTTGTTCTGCTGTAGGCCCGAGATGCCATTTCAGTTTCCTTTACGCCACTGGAGTTCAATGTGAACTACCAGTGTTAGGCTCCTAGAAGGCATGGGCATCTGCAAGGGAAAGCATACATGTGCAGTTTCTCAGTATGTGTCCTTCCTCTTGCAGATGTCTAATGATCCATGCTTAATTCCCATGCAAATGCTGCAGTTATGAACAGGACTCTTGTCTGCCAACCTTGAAAGCTCATCTGTAGTTTCTTCAGCATGCAGCAAGATAGAATTAGACAGAGAAGACTCTCAGCCTTGAGTGTTCCATACCCCTTAATATTAGAGATCTTTATTGGCTTGGGATATCAATTAATGAGATAATTTCAGTTTTTGAATAGTAATTGGAGAATCATGGCCTGATTCAGTGGTTGTGTTATTGCTTTTCTAACTCAGCAGTAAGTTGCTTGTGTTACTTTAAATATGTTAAGAATTTTCTGGCCCATTTTACATTGGCAAAAAGAGGTGTGTTGATGGCTGCATGAAAGCCCAGCCTTTAGATGAGAAAAAGGGAAAGTGTGCCATGAAAACGCTTTTTTTGCAATGATAATTTGACGGATCCTTATAAGTATACATTTGTCCTGCGCAACTGCGCAGGTTTGCCGGCTGCAAACTGCGCAATTGCGCAGTTCCCAGCCGGCAATGATAATTTGACTGTATGGTGTAACTGCATTTGCGCAGTTTGCAAACCTGCGCAGTTGCGCAGCACAAATGTATACTTATGAGGATCCGTCAAATTATCATTGTGGCTCCTCTGCCTTTTTAAACTGTGCCGTTGCACTGGTGCATCATGAATGAACCCCTTTATTTTGTGAATGAATTGACGTTATCCACAGTAGAATAACAGTAACGGCATCCCAGAGTCCCTATTGTGCATGTCTAGGGTTCGGATTAGGGGTGGAGCTAGGGTTTGGGAGCTTTAAAAAACTTCGCGGATAAACCCCAGCTTTTACACCTGCAGGGCATTGAGGAATTGCGCAGTTCGCAGCCAGCAAGGGGGAAAAAAATTAAAGGTTCACCTCGGCTAAAAGCCGCGTTCATTGCCGCCCATGTAGCTGCTCTGCCTGTGTTTGTAGCGTTCTGACAGCTTCCCATGTAGCTGCTGAGCCACAGAAAAGACCTCAGATAAGTTGTTCCCACACCCCTCAGTCTAGCTGCCCTGTACCTTTTAAATGCACACCTGGGGCTTGCAGTCTAGCTGCTAAGCATTAAGGAAAGTGCAACTTCATGTCACACTTTCCTGCCAATCTAAAAAGCCCCTTCTATTAAAACTCTCCACGTTTTATATCTTAAGCTAGAACCCCAGGTTTGAGGGCTACATATGCCCCCAGCTGGATCTATGAGGACCATGTCTTTCTTCAGACCTCCCTATCCCTTGAAAGAAGTGATTTGTTATTTTTTTATTCTTTTATTTTTAATTAAAGATTAGGTAGAAAGGACCCTCATTTGTCTCTAGAGGCCAGGGGGGATAATGGTGCCATACTTTGGGCCTCTCTGGTCTGTTTTAGGCCCAGATAAGAACTTTTTGTCTATCAGAAAGTGAAGGCTGGGCTATGTATGGCAAAACTGGCCATCCCTAATGAAGCTTGTTCAACCAATGTTTTAACAGTTACTCTTAAAGAATGTGGGTGGGTTGTGGGGCTTCACTGTGTTCCTGTGGGCTGCCTGTGACCCATAGACTGTACTTTGCCCACCTTGCAAAATTATATGGGTGTGTTATTTTATGTACTTCCTTTTGGCAGAGTTCTTGTCCACAGAGCACGCAAACTTGCCCAACAATACTACTTGGTGTATCATGAGCCTATTCCAACAGCTCAACTTGTACAGAGGATTGCTTCTGTGATGCAAGAATACACACAATCTGGGTATGCTATATATTTTCTTAATTCTTCCACTGTTAGGTTTATGGTTGCTTTACTTGCTCTTCACATTCTTTTCATCTTAGGTTGGTCATGGCCAGGCTTTTTAAAAAAATGTATTCCAGATGTTAGGTTTAAAGTATGAACCAAAGGACCACTTATATATTTTTCCTTATCATTCCTAAGGGATGTACACTTTTGACTAGAACATACTGTATTGCAGCCATCTCCCATTACTGAGCTTTGATGAGATATTTGCTTTTAGTCTACTGAAGTGAAAAATATAATGCTGGAGAAACAAGCAGTAGTGTAACCTTGCCTAAACGATAGGCAAAAGAAGCTTCTGGTCTTCCTCTGCAGTTTCCCAGAGGGACCTGCCCCTTCTCCATGACACCATCATTTGGTAATTCTCCAGGTTTATTTAATGTTTTTTCATCATCCCAGAAGAGTGAAATTCTTCTCTTAAGGCTTTAGTTATTGGCAATAAGAGCTTAAAAATAAAATATTTTTGGTCTTACCCCTTTTTTGTTTCACCCTACCCTTCTTCTCGTTGTTTCTGGAGAGGATTGTTCATTTTTAAATGCCAGGCTTGTGTTCCAAGGGAGTGGAGTCGAAACAAGAGCACAATTTTGTTTGTTACATTTCTATTTTGTCTTTCTCCCTGTGACCTGAGGGTTCTGTACTTCTAGATGCGCTGAGCCTCTAAACTTCCTTCTTTCTTCATGCTCAAAGCTATTGAGTAGTTTAGACTGAGAGAAAGTGATTGGCTGAAAGTTATTCTGTGAGTTTCATGGTTGAATGTTGGCTAGAACCGACTTCTCCCCAGCCTGTACAATAACACTTATTAAAAGGAAGAACTTTCTTGGAAATGAAAGTAGCATCAATAATACTGATCTTAAGGTGATCTTTCCTTAAGGTAATAATATGGATCTTTCTAGGTGACTTCTGATATTAATAAACTTTTCTAAATATTTTGTCTGACAGGGGTGTACGTCCATTTGGAGTATCTTTGCTAATATGTGGATGGAATGAGGGGCGGCCATATTTATTCCAGTCTGATCCATCTGTAAGTATTAAAAACTGGATACTTCACACTTTTAAATAAAAAGCTAACATAGGTAGTTTAAAATCCCATATTCCTTTTCTGTGGATGAAATATTTTAATGTACTCAGGTATGTGGGAAATGGTAAGCACCTGTGGGATAGAGTCTTTACAGTTATGACAGCATAGAACTAGACTTATTGTATTAAACCAAAAATACTCTCTATCTAGTTCCATATCCTGATTTCAACATGGAAGCTCATTAAGATGTGAGGTAATAGCTCTCTACCACTGTTTGCCCCCTCACACCTCAGCCACAAATACTTAACGGTATACTGTTTCTGGATGGAGATTCCATTATACTTTTAGGCCAGTTATCTGTGTCTTTGCTTAATTCTCCTTTAAAGCTTGCCATTATTGTATTTTCTGGCAATGACTTCCATAAACTATAATTACATGTTTTCCAACAGTACACTTTATTTTCACTGTCTTGAATCTGCTGCCAATCAATTTTACTATGTGACCCTGAGTATCTAGCATTACTAAAGAAATACACCTTCCTCTGGCTACCTTCTCCCTACTGTTTAAAACTATAACCTGTAAACATGTACTGTAGATTCAACTTATGTCCTATCTTAATTTCCCTATAATAAGTAAAGCCTTTTGGATATTTCTGGTTCAACGCTCCTGCCTTTGGTAATGCTATTACCTTCAGGTCACTGCGTTATCCCACTTCCTTTTACATGAGTAGATCAAAGCATTAAAGGCCAGAATGGCCCTGAGTTAGAACGTGTTCTAATGTGTTCCATCAGATAGTTTGGTCCATCTTGGTTTGGTCCATACTATCTATTCCCTGGCAGTTGAATTGTTGATCCAAAACACACTGCAGAAATGATCCAGTTTGAGACCGCTTTAATTGCCCTGGCTCAATGCTAGGAGATCCTGGGAAATGTAGTTTGTGAGACATTTAGCCTTCTCATTCAGAGCGCTCTGGCACCACAACAAACTACAATTCCCAGGATTCCCTAGCACTGAGCCAGGGCAGTTAAACTGGTCTCAAACTGGATTATTTCTGCACTGTCTTTTGGACTGTTGTCCTCAAGCCTCTTTAGACCTATTTCCTTGACAGTGGAATGTAGTGGAGGTCCTGTCACTAAAATCTCAAACTGGATTATTTCTGCACTGTCTTTTGGACTGTTGTCCTCAAGCCTCTTTAGACCTATTTCCTTGACAGTGGAATGTAGTGGAGGTCCTGTCACAAGTTGAACAGTAAAATCTTTTGTGGTAATAGTGTAGAAATACCTAAAACCCCTGTCGCCAAAATCTGAGTGTAATAGTGAAGAAATACCTCAAACCCCACAATGTCAGATTCTCGTGTTTTTAAGATTCTTGCTATTAAAAGCGTATATACTTAAACCATAGTAGTATTAATGTAAAGATAAAGATAATAAATATACACTGCCATATTTCTTTATTAATAGATCTCATACCAAATTCTTAAATGGCTTCTTAATTTGGGGCTTAAACTATAATTTGGCAAGCCTGGAAGGTGGGTTTGTGAATGCACTGGCATAAATGGATCAAACAGAGGAATGCTTTGTTGTAGGACTGAGGCTGTAGACCTCAATTTATTTTTATTTTTTCTGTATTCTGATGTTATAACACTGATGTAAGTGGAAAGAAATAAAATACTTCCAAGTAGATAGTTGTATGTAGGACTACATTATTGTATAGGCCAGTGACATAAAAATGTCTTTAGTGTATTGGTATCATGACATCATGTATCTGTCTTTTCTTCAGGGGGCTTACTTTGCATGGAAAGCAACTGCAATGGGGAAGAACTATGTGAATGGAAAAACATTCCTTGAGAAGAGGTAATGTCACTGACAATTCTCTTTTGCAAGTACTCTGATTCACAATATATGAAAATGCCCATCCTTCACATGTTAACATAGCATCAGGAACGGGAGAAGCATCCTTTATGGTTGTCGTTGTGTGACAGATCATTTCCTACCTATGCCATCCCTGTGATAAAACTATCATGAGTTTTCTTAGGCCTGAAACAGACGTCAGGCCATGTTGGGAGCATGGTGTTTAGACAATGCTGCCTAAAATTGAAAACTGCGGTGGCAGCCCAGATGGGGTCTGGGCATCAATGACACCTGAGTGGTTGCTACCTGTTTTATCAGGGTCATCTGCTTGAGGCCCTGGTATGATCCATTCAGAGGCAATTTGCCTCTGTCTACCTCTGAAATATAGTGTGAATTGCCCAAGATTACCCATGGCTTCGTGGGGATTCAAACATTGGTCTTCCAGAGTCCTAGTCCACCATTTCAGAAGCAAACTACCTTGCTTGTATGTCAAACGGGCCTTAAGAAACTTAATAGCTTAGTTGGAAGAATGCTCACAAAGGACTGCAGTTGCTCACCCCATTCTAGGCAGATTGGCTCAAGGGTCAACTGGTTTTTCTTAGTATAATAGAAAAGCAGAGGGGAGTAAATTAGGGCCCCTCACACTAGCCCTTTTGCTGTCACTGCATTTCTTAGCAGCTTAGTGCAAATGTTTATTTCAGACTTTGGTAGACATATATAAACTGAAAGAATGCAATATTAATACTTAAACAACTGGTTTTGTCACAACTTGGCATTTCTTTGAATGCCCTTTTGTGATATAAGAATGTATATAAATCTTGTTTTTTTAGTGAATGGCTGCAATTTCTATAACAGTAAATCCAACTCATTCTATATCACAAGCTGCTACTGCTACTGTTGTTATTTTATTTATATCCTGCCCCTTTGCAAAATTGGGACTCAGGGTAGCTTACAACAACAACAATTTAATTATATAGTGCCGTACATGTACATGGTGCTTTACAGTTAGAGAATGAAATATTTATACCAATTCAAATATGATAAAATACTAAAGTACAATGAACACGCACAAACACACAATGCAGAATAAAGCAAAATAGTCAGTGCAGATATCAGGTATATAAAGATATAAAGCGTTAATCCAAAATGCCAAAAGTTTTAGAAAACAAAAAGTTTTCAGTTTGGATTTAAAAACAGTGAGGGAAGGAACAGTCTGCAAGTTTACTGAGATGATTCTAGGAATAAAGGGCAGCAAGAGAAAAAGGATGAAGCTGAGTTAAAGAGGAGGAAGCCCTTGGCTGGGTGAGAAGTCCAGAATTGCCAGAGTTCAGATTTCTAACAGGTTGGTAAAAAAAATATAAGAGCTGCAAGATAAGGTATCATAGAATCTTAGAATTATAGAGTTGGAAGAGACCATAAGGGCCATCCAGTCCAACCCCTCTGTCATACTGGAACTCTCAATCAAAGCATACCTGACAGATGGCTATCCAGCCTCTATTTAAAGACCTCCAAGGAAGAAGATTCCACCACTCTCCTACAGAACCTTGAATGTTAGAACATACTGCTTATACTGAACCCTAGAGGGAATAAATAGCCAATGAAGGGATATCAAAAGTGGGGTAATATGATCACAGTGATGGGCCAAAAAGATAATTTTAGTAGCAGAATGAGAAGCGGAGACCAAAGGACTAAGATGAAATAATAGAAGAACAGTCAAAAAGTCAAAAAATATTTTAAAAAAAATACAATTAAAGCACTTGTAAAAATGTAAGTAAAACATTACAAAATTATTGCTGAATGTAATGAACTGTCTTTATTAAAACGATTTAAAACAAATCCATAAAAGCCAAAAGTCAGTAAAACTAAATGCACTTGCATCCAGGTCCTAAAAGCCTGTCAGAACAGAGAAGTTCTCGTTGATGGAAGTACAGCAAGCAGGACACTATCCTAAGCTTTTTAAGGAGGGAATTCTATAGCCTGTGAGGAGTTATCCTCTCACATGGTCCCACTAGTTTTTCCTGTAATTGTGGTAAAAGGGCAAAAAGGTCATCCTTCATGGCGTTTGGGAGCCCAAGCTTGCTCTTAAAAGAACATATATACTAAAGAGTATTTTGCTTAAACTTAAGCATGTGGAAGCAGTCCTGCAATCCTGTGAATTCTAGCTCTTGCGATGGTAGCGTTTTATAAAATTTCTTAAATTTATTAGAAAACTTTATTCTTTATACAGGTATAATGAAGATTTAGAACTTGAAGATGCTATTCATACTGCTATCTTGACATTAAAGGTGAGAAATATGCCTAAACGTTTGTTAAAACCTTAGTATATCAACTGCATTTTATTTAAGTAAATTATTTTCTCTCTCTCTTTTCTAGGAGAGTTTTGAAGGACAGATGACAGAAGATAACATAGAAGTTGGCATCTGTAACGAGGCGGGTTTTAGAAGACTTACTCCAACTGAGGTTAAGGATTACCTGGCTGCAATTGCATAGTGTGGGTTCAGGAGAATCACCTGGATACATTCTTCATTTTTTTTATGTTAGCCATTGAAATATTGGCTTCTGCACTCTCATTTCTACTCTGTTTATTTGATAGATTTTTAAAGAAATATTATGGATTCAAATGCTACTGTACGATACTGAAATATGGAATTATTGCTCTTAAAACATTAAACACTGTAAAGAGTTCACACACTCTGAGAAAAATAAACATATAAAGGGTGTTGTAACTTCTGGTTAAAACAACAGAGGATATTAACTATTGGGCAGTACGCATAGGCGGCGAAACGCCACTTTGCTGCGCAGCTGTGCAAAGCATCTGCATGCTTCTTCACAGATGCACACTAGAGTGGCTTCCTTTTTTGTGGCATCATAAGGCTTGCGATGCAGCCCTACGACGCCATGTCTGTGGAGAGACGTCTGTATGCTGCTGTGCAGCTGTGGCGCCCACCATGTGGACAGGCATGCGCACCTGTGATGTCTCTAGGGCTGGTCATGTCTGGACACCCAGCCCTATCAAGCCCTAATTTTAGCCTCAGGGCATCAGAAAGCACCCGTCTGTACTGGCTCTATATTAAGTTAACTTATTTTTCATATTTTTGTGACAAATCCATTACTTTAAAGCATAATTTAAAATCCTTTGGAATAGGCCTCTTAACTAAAATACAGTCCTCCCTCCGTTCTCTCACTCCTCAGACTTACGTCCCTTGCTTATAAGGGACGAACGGAGGGAGAATGAATGGGGTCTGTGCACACGGTGCACACCTGTTCACCTTCATTCTCCCGCACCTATATTCAAGCCAATGGGGCCTGAATATATGCGAAACTCCATTTTTGCGGGGGAGTCTGGAATGGATTACCTGTGAAAAAGGGAGGGGGGGCTGTAGTTAAATAGTTTCTGCAAGTAAACTTTCTGAATCTGCATCTGAGTGACAACTTCAGATGTTATGTGAGCCTGCGGTGGCAGTTAACTTGTAAGAAGAGCTAAAACTAGAAGCTGATACCTTGCATAAATATAGAAGGCCTGTTGGACAGGTGTTACTGGTCAGAGCAGGCAATGATAACTATTATGAAAACAAGCTTTAATTTCATTTTAATGTCTTTGTATGATGTCTTACAACTGTGTCCACATAAGATCATCTGTTAGTTGAAGGGAGGAGTGTAACATGATGGCTACATGTGTATTATGCCTTGCCATCAGCCCACCAGATGTGTGGGAAGAATTATCCTTTTGAATCCTGTTTCCCTGAAGGAATTGGGATCTCCCAGCTAGTTGCAGAGAGATATATGTGTGGGGATAGTCTCTGATTTGTATGTGGTAGCAGTTTGGGCAGGGGGAGAGAATGAAGCAGAGCATCCTCAGCAGGTCCTGCTCTTCTCAAATGTTCTGTTTTCAGTGGAATCATAAGAACTGGGAAGAAAGTTTGAGCCCAGGAACAGTCTTTAGTCTCCCAGGTATTTCACGTCCATGTGAACATTATTTCCAAATTCTCATGAATTTTCTGCATATAGCAGAATCAAGATATAACTAGATCAATCTATGATATCTGAGCAAGTTCAGCTACCGTAATGTGAGGGGCCAGAGCTCTGAATGTTATATTTTTTAAAAACTTGTTCTATAACTTGTTGGAACACAAGTTCAACTGGTTATTATTACAGGATGAGGGCTTTAATGTGATAATTGTGCCTGTTAAAGCTTGTTACATCACACCTTATGTTCACTGTTGCTGGAACTGGAGCAGTGTTACTGTTTGCCTTAAGTATACAAGGTGGTCTAGAGTGGGGAGGGCACTTGCTCTGTTTTAACATAAAACAAGTTGGTTTACACTGCTCATAGCAGCACAGGATTCAGTTACTGCCACACTGCTTCAAAGATGTCTCTTTATCCATTCCTTCCTTGCACTGGCGATTGATGTTTTGTGCATAAAATATCAATGGCTAGAGGGGTCTTTGTCACATAGGGTGGCTCTGCATAAAATAAATGCTCAAGGGAAAAGGAAGAGCAGTTGTACAGCATGCTTTACTATCTCTAAGATAGTAGAAACAAAACTTCTGTGAGGGAGCAGTTTGTATGTCTAGAATCTAGATGGACCTTTTCTCTCCTACAGATGTGTTGAGACTGAGGAGAATGGGCTCAAAATAGGGTGTATACAAAAGCTAGGACCACAGAAGAAGCTTGCCTCTGGTAGGAAAGTCAGATCCTTTTCTATGCTGTGTTAGAACAGAGGAGAATCAGTGACCCTGCAGCTGTTGGACTGTAATTCCCTCTATCCCAAATTGGCTGGGGGCTAATGAGAGCTCGCGTCTAATATTTGAAGAGCCACTGGTTCCCCACTTTTACCATAAGGGATGAGAATCCCATGGTACTATATGAAAAAAATCCATACTTATGGTACAGAGTAAAGTGAATTCTGATCCTATGTGTTGTTGATGATGATGAAAGTCTTCGACTTCACATTGATAGTGTTTCTGTGTTGCCTCGCAGTCTACAGAGCTCCTGAACAAATAAAATGAATTAAAGCAATGTAAAGATAAAAAACATTTTAAAAACACATTAAAATACTCTTTAAAAGCTAGAAGTCTAAAAGCAACCCTAGAATCCAGTTTTGAAACAGTTGAAACATCAGTTTCAAACACTGAATGCAGTGGAGAACAGCACTGTTTTGGTTGCTCACACAGAGCTTAAAAGAGATGGGCCTAACTTCTTTGGATGGAGTGTTCCATTGTTGAGGCACTATTACAGCGAAAGCCCTCTTACATGTAACCAAACTTCACAAGGTGTTGGGACACACAACAGGGCATAATCTGAAGATCTCAAAAATCTGGCAGGCTCATCTGGGAGGAGGCAGTCTTTCAGATATCTTGCCCCCAAGTAACATAGGACTTCATATGTCAACACCAGCACCTTTTGCATAGCTTTTGCAGGACTAGTGTAACGCTTGATACTAGTCTGTCTGCTGTAATTTTGCACTAGCTGCCGATTCTGAACACTTCTCCAAACTCAGGTAAGTACATTTCAGGTAAAGGGATATATCTATAATCTACAAAACAATGAAATTTAATATCAAAATTGGTTTAACATTGCACTACAGAGACAACATCTGTTATGTGAGTCAGATGCTTCCAACCTTCTCATGGTACTCTGCTCCTAAGATGGACTGCTCTAGGGTTGACCTTTAGTAGATTGCAACAGAAGACCACCTCTTTGTAAGTTTTAGTGGCAAAGGGATAGAACCTAGAAGACCCAGTATCTGGTCATCTATGAATGATAAGCTTCAGGGGTGAGGAATGTGCGTGGTCTTCCAGATGCTGACGGACTGCAACTTGTCATTGGTTCTGCTGCCTAGGGGTGACGGAAGTTGTGTATCAGTATGGTGAAGAACACAACCTACCCTCCTCAATTTGCATGAAGAAATAAATTAGCTTCTTCTTCGTGGTCTCTGCGAATCATACAAATGGGTTCTCTGCGCCTACGCAGTCGAATTCGGAACTTTCTGGAATCACTGGGCAGAAAAGCGGCTTGCAACTTTTTGCAACTTTTTGGCGGTAGCCCCACCCCTCCTCTATATAAGCCCTGTTCCCGCTCTTTTCCCCAGTTCCTTTTTTTCTGCCGCGTAGGCTACTCAAAAGGAACAGTGTTGGAATCGCTTGGCTTGTCTCTCTTGGTTTTTTTGATCTTCGGCTTGCTTCTCGACTACTCTCCCTCGTCTGTGACTCGGCTATTGTTTGACCTCTCGGCTTGCTCGACTTCGATTTTGGATCCCGATTCGGACTTGATGTCTCCGGCTCCATTTAAGCATTGCGCTGTTTGTGGGGCCAAGGTCCCTCACACGGACCCCCACTCCAAGTGCTTGATCTGCCTCGGCGAGGCCCACGACACCCAGAGCTGTGCCCTGTGCAGATCATTGACTTCGCAGGCGAGGAAGAACTGTGCCTCTCGGCTGAAGTCCTATCTTTTCGATCGGGCTTTGGCCCCTCAGGAGATCCTGCCTTCGGCTTCGGTTCCGGCTTCGGTTTCTAAGGCACCCGTTCCGGCCTCCAAGATGTCCCAGGAGAAGGTGACTGTTGTTTCCCCTGTTGGTCCCTCCAAGTCCCCCCGGGAGGCGGAGGCTCACCCCGCCGAGAAATCGGCTAAGAAGACGGGTGAGAAGTCTAAGTCCTCCAAGAAGGACAAGCCCAGGCAGAGCAAAGACCACAGGGATGAGAGTCGGAGAAAGAAGGTTAAAACTCCTTCTCAGGGCGTGGCAGATGGCTCTTCCTCTCTGAAGGAATCCACTTCTAAAGCCTCTGCCAAGAGGAAGCATTCCACCGAAGGGGAATCCCTCCGGAAAAAGCGCTCCTCTGAGGGTGAGACCCTCCGGAAGAAAGCCCACTCCGATTCCGACGTGGGAACCGAGCTGCCACGTGCATCGACACCGAGGGATGTTCCCGCCACGGAAATATCCGCTGTCGAAAGGCCCACCTCCGTACTGACCACCTCCGTACCGGTGGAGGTGTCGCCTCACTCCCAGGCCGCCCGTCGCGAGACATTGGTGCCGCGCAGCCTGACGCCTGCCCAGCGCTCCCCACAGCTGAGCCAGAGGTCTCGTAGGTCCCCGACTCCTATGGCCGAGACCGAGGACGAGCCGGAATATTATTATGACAGCGAGTCCGGCAAGTACTTTGTGGCGGTCGACCCATCTACTCTGGACAGACCGCGAGGCAAGCGCTGGCGCCCACTTGATGTGTCTGCCAGAGTGGGTGACGAGGTCCAGGTTTCGGCTGCTATAGAGGACATGCAAAGGCTGCTATAGAGGACATGCCGTTCGATGGCGAAGGGCTCTTTGCCAAGGACACCAACGAGCGGCTGAACTTCAGGTACCGCATGAAGTCAGCCGCAAAGAAGCACGGCATGTCCGCTCCTCAGCAGGCCTTCTCCAGGAGGCTCTTCGGGGCCAGACCATCCTTCGGACAGTCACAGAGGCCATTTGAACAGGAGAGGCAGTACCGTCGCCAGGACACCAGGCAAAGGTTCTCCTCTCCTTCCTCATCCTCGTCTGGAAGACGCCTTCAGTCCCGATACCGAAGGCCGCTCCCGAGGAAGCCCGGATCTGATTCGGGTAAGAAGGGACAATGAAGGTCTCCAGCGTACTCCGTTGTCTCCCCTTCTTGTCCCTTCTTTTTGGACTTATTGAGGACCTTCTATAACATCTGGGCCCAAATCACCACCGACTCCTGGGCTCTGACCATCATATCCAAAGGTTATGCCCTCGAGTTCGAAGAGCTTCCGCCCACGGGAGCTCTCCTTTCTACGGACCCCTCACCCTCCCTCCTCGACGAAGTACGCACTCTGTTGGACAAAGGGGCCATCTCCCCTTTGGACCCGGATCAGGCCGACCGGGCGTTCTTTTCTAGATACTTTACGGTACCGAAACCGGATGGAGGCCTCCGTCCCATACTGGACCTTCGGGACCTCAACAGTTTTTTGGTTTACAAGAAGTTCCGGATGGTAACTCTTGCTTCCATTTTGCCATTGTTGTCGCAGGGACTTTGGTTTGCGACGCTGGACCTCAAGGACGCCTACTTCCAGGTCGCCATTCGAGAGGGACACAGACGGTTCCTTTCCTTTGCCATCGGGACGGAGATGTACCACTACAACGTCCTGCCCTTCGGCCTCGCCACGGCACCGAGAGTTTTCACCAAGTGCATGGCTCCGGTAGTCGCCTATCTGCACCAGCGAGGGTCAAGAGTCTTCCCCTACCTAGACGATTGGCTCTTCGCGGCAGACTCCAAAGAGGACCTTTGCCAGGACATCTCCTTCGCCGTCTCCCTGCTCCAGTCTCTCGGCCTGGTGCTAAACCTCGAGAAGTCTCACTTGACCCCTGTCACCAGGATCAGGTTCATTGGCGCTATCCTCGACTCAGAAAGTTGCATCGCATCCCTGCCCGAGGACCGTTTCCAGTCCCTCTCCAAGGCCGTCCGGCATTGCAGTGCCAACAGACGGATGCGGGCCCGAGAAGTCCAGGTAGCACTGGGTCATGTGGCCTCGACCACCTTCGTCACCCCGTGGTCCAGGCTTCGATTCCGGCCCCTACAGTCGTGGTTCCTCTCCGTCTTCGACCTGTTGGTCGACCCTGCAAGCAAGTGGCTCACGGTACCGAGGCCTGTCGCTCGGTCCCTGTCTTGGTGGCTAGACTCCCGGAACGTCTGCGCCGGTATGCCGTTCGTCTCACCGGACCCGCAGGTGGTCCTCACCACGGACGCATCCATGGACGGTTGGGGAGCCACACTATGGGTCTCACCATAAGGGACAAGTGGCAGGCGCGTCATCAAGATCTCCACATCAACGCCCTGGAGATGCTAGCTGTCGAGAAGGCCTTGAAGGCTTTCGAATCCGAGCTCCGCGGAAGGGTAGTGCAGCTCCTGACGGACAACACCACCGTCATGTACTACCTGAACAAACAGGGCGGAACCAGATCTCCAACCTTGCTGGAGATAACTCTTCGGATCTGGCACTGGTGCATCCCGAGAAGCATCTTCCTTCAGGCAGTACATCTTCCCGGGGAAGAGAACGTCTTGGCGGACCAGCTCAGCAGGTCAGATTCGCAGTGCCACGAGTGGACTCTCCACCCCGACGTGGTCGCGAACCTTTTCTCCAGATGGGGCATCCCGCAGATAGACCTCTTCGCGTCGGAGACCAACGCACACTGCAGCCGGTTTTGCTCCCGGGATCGGTCCCGACGCTCGCTCGGGGATGCTTTTCTACACAGCTGGACGGGGGAATTCCTGTATGCCTTCCCTGCGTTCCCGCTCATCACGAGGGTCGCCTCCAAGATGTCAAGAGACCGGACGGACGCCATCCTGATCACCCCTTGGTGGCCCAGGCAGCCGTGGTTTCCGTCCCTTCTTCACCTGTCGCGGAACCGGTTCTTCAGGATCGAGCCCAGACCAGACCTGCTCACTCTACAGGAGGGTCGAGTTCATCATCCGGACATCAAGGACCTTCCTCTCGTGGCGTGGTGACTCCGGCCTTAGCGGACCTTCCGGCGGCGGTGAGGCGTGTGATCCTGGCGGCCCACAAACCCGCAACCAAGAGGTCCTACTCCTGCAAGTGGCAGAGATTCCTCCGCTTCCTGGATTCGAGAGGCCTGTCTCCATCCAGGGTGTCGACGCCGACGGTGCTGGAGTTCCTGATGATGCTGATGATGTGCCTTAACTCCATCAAGTGTTATTTGTCTGCTATTTGTTCCCATTTCCAGTTTGATGGGGAACCTTCCTTTTTCAAGGACCCCTCCATCCGCCGGCCTTGGTACCGGCACCGGCGTGGAGCCTTGAGGTTGTTTTGTCTCGTCTTGGTACCAAGCCCTTCGAACCCATGGCTACTACTGACCTGAGGCTGCTGACTTGGAAGACAGCCTTTTTGGTAGCCATTACCTCTGCCCGCTGTGCTGGCGAGCTCTGCCTTACGGAGGGACCAACCTTTCCTTCGGTTCCACAAGGATAAGGTGGTCCTCCGTACCGACATTACCTTTTTGCCTAAGGTAGTGTCTGCTTTCCACATGTGCCAAGACATTGTGCTCCCGACCCTGGCCCCGAACCCGACCACCGACACCGAACGCCGTTTGCCCCTGTTGGACGTTCGGAGGGCTTTGGCCTTCTATTTGGACAGAACTTCGGGTTCGAGCCGCTCTGACAGACTGTTCCAGTGCTACTCAGAGCCCAAGAAGGGACTACCTGTGACTGCTCAGAGGTTCTCTAAATGGGTGGCTGGTACCATCCACCTCTGTTATGAACTGTCGGGTAGAACTCTTCCGGCCAGGGTCAGGGCACATGCAACTAGGGCGGGTAGCGACATCCTCCGCTTTTTTGACTGGGGTTCCGCTGGAGGATGTCTGCAAGGCTGCTGTCTGGTCCCAACCTATGACTTTTATAAAACATTACCGGTTGGACACCAGGGCAAGTACAGATGCAGCCTTTGGCAGAGCAGTGCTACTGTCTGGTTTACTCTAATGTCAAGTTCTGTACTATGCCATGTTGTGTACTATGCCATGTTGATGTTACATTGCATTGTTGTTGCATATGACACATTGCACTAATTGTTGCACTGTTTGCCTTTTTACTTCATTTCCTTTGCATCCAGGATTGGGTGTTCTGGTGTATTTCTGATTGCATTCATACACCATGTACATAGTTTACTCTTTGAGTATTTGGTTTATGTTCTGCTCTGTGAGCAGCATTGCACTATTGTTGTTATGTTCTATAATTGATACAAGAACCACACAAGGGTTAGTTCAAATTTGACAATTTTTATTGTGGATCAATAAATGTTTTTTGGTTCACCTCACAACTGTTGTCATGACACTCCCTCCGCCGCTTACCTAAGCTTGCTAGTCTAACCCATTTGTATGATTCGCAGAGACCACGAAGAAGAAGGACAGGTTGCTTACCTGTAACAGTATTTCTTCGAGTGGTCATCTGCGAATACATACAAATCCCACCCTTCCTCCCCTCAGTGTCCTGCTCAACATTGTTCTGCTCCTCTGTCGCGGCGGAAAAATTTCGGAACTGGGGAAAAGAGCGGGAACAGGGCTTATATAGAGGAGGGGCGGGGCTACCGCCAAAAAGTTGCAAAAAGTTGCAAGCCGCTTTTCTGCCCAGTGATTCCAGAAAGTTCCGAATTCGACTGCGCAGGCGCAGAGAACTCATTTGTATGTATTCGCAGATGACCACTCGAAGAAATACTGTTACAGGTAAGCAACCTGTCCTTTCCAAATATAATTAGTTGTATTTGGTTCTTTAATCTTTAGTTGTGATGATTTATCTGTGTGAGGCACAAACTTCGTGCTCTCTTCAAGCCTCTCCGCATTTAGTGGTGAACAATCCATCGCTGACTAATCTACCTCATGCATCTGAGGAAGTAGGCTCAAGTCTACAGAAACTCATGCTACATCCCTTTGTGTACTAAATAAGTACTATAGGGAGAAGACACATGGATCAATTCAACGTGGACTCAGGTCTAGGTCACACAGAGTCACAAGTCTGGGTGAGATTTGCTTGTTGTGTTATTTCCAACCAAAGGTGGTGAACCTATGATGGGGGTTTTCTTGGCCAGATTTGTTCAGAGGAGGTTTGTGATTGCCTTCCCTGAGGCTGAGAGTGTGTGACTTGCCCAATCACATTTTATAGGTGCATTAATCTTTCTAATTAATCACAGGCAGCAACAAAAGCTCTTGGACTAATAATAATATGGGGATACTCAGAAGGGGAGGAAATGATGGGAAGTAAGGAGCAAATTGGTGGCACTGTAGTAAGCTCAAACAGCCATTTCTGGCTCAAGGCTATGGAATTCTGGGAGTTGGAGTTTGTTGTGGGGCCTTAAGGCCCCACAACAAACTCCAACTCCCAGAATTCCATAGCAGAGAGTCAGACAAAGAGTTAAAGCGCTCCCAAACCGGGTTATTTCCCCAGTCTAGATGCAGCCCACAAAAAGGGAGGAGCAATGGCACCGGAAGTCTGAGGGTGAGTGTCCTTACAACTCGGAGTAAAGGCGGAGTAAAGCCACCGCCACAGAAAGAACAGGCCGCCTTCACTGTAAGTGTCCTTAAGGGGTTTTTTTGGGCCCCGAGGGAGAAACATAAACCGGTTTGAGGCCTCTTTTTTAAAGGCCACGGTTCCGACGGGGCTATGGAATTCTGGGAAATGGTCGTCTGTTGGTGGCTGGCTCCCCCTACCCCTCAACAGACGACCATTCCCAGTATTCCATACCAAGAGGCCTCAAACCGGTTTGTTTCGCCAGCGTGGATGCTTATTAGACGAGAGTTTTGGGTTCATAGAAGTAGCCTTGAGAGGAACTCGAGGGGAGGCTTCGGGGCCTAGTATTGCCCTCAGTTAAGATGGCGGCCGAGGCTTCTATTTCTCCCAGTCCCAGCATCCTTCGGGCAGTACTTGCCCATAGAGAATCATTGGGAAAGGCTTGCCCATAGCTAGTATTCCCCATTGATTTCCTATGGGCCAGTATTCCCCATTGATTCCCTATGGGCAAGTATTCCCCATTGATTCCCTATGGGCAAGTATTCCCCATTGATTCCCTATGACTAAGTATTCTCCAGTGATTCCCTATGGGCAAGTATTCCCCATTGATTCCCTATGACTAAGTATTCTCCAGTGATTCCCTATGGGCAAGTATTCCCCATTGATTTCCAAGTGAAGGATTTGTTGGACATCCATTTCCCTTGTAGCATTGACTCTTTTCTTCGGTGTGTGTGTGTGTGTGGAAAGGAGACTAGATCTCTCAAGCACAGCTGGTACTCCTGGACTACTCAGACCCTCATATTCCGACTCATACTAGGAATAAGCATCAAACTAAAAACAATTGCTACAGAGTACTGTAAATCCTGCCTGTTTGAGATGAATAGTTTGTTTATGACGTATAACTGGATATCTGTAATCCACATCTAGAGAGCTCTTGTAGCACCTTGGGGACTAACAGAATGAAAGAAAGTTGGCAGCATGAACTTTCCTAGACTTAAATCTACTTCCTCAGATGCTTTTGGTGGCAGCAAATCCCAACACACAGGGTCACCATGGTGCATTTGGTGGCACCAAATGTATCTGAGGAAGTAGACTGAAGTCTAGGAAAGCTCATTCTGCCAATTTCTTTCTTTCAATTAGTCTCCAAGGTGCTACAAGATCTCTTTATGCACTGATTTCACAGGCCAACACAACTATACGTTTGAATGTAATCAACATAGTTTGTGGTTGTGAACTGGCCTCTTGTCGAACCCCACTCAAGGCAACCCTGTGGATGAGGAATCTCCAAGAACCCCCCCCCCCCCGTCCTATATTCCCTGGCTCAGATCTCCAAATTCAGACTTGTAATAATAATAATAATAATAATTTCTTACTCTCCCCTCTGCCTGAGCAATCGGGGCGGGGTACAGCAGGGGTGAATAACAGTTACAGTTAAAATGTGTCTACAATCCCATCCCCTCCTCCCACCCCTTAAAATGGAATTAAACTAAGCAAAGATTAAAACAGGTTAGAAAACAAAATTAAAACAAGCCACAGTTCTTAGCAGCATAAGAGGACGTCAAAATGTAAAGGGTCAGGGAATAATGTGGGAGGTTCTAGAAGCCGGTAATATTATGCAGTTTCTGCTGGAAGAGATACGTCTTTAAAGCTGTTTTAAAATCATCTAGCATTGTAGTGAGACGGATCTCCTCTGGTAGGCCATTCCATAGCCTGGGAGCAGAGGCTGAAAAGGCCCTCTGGGAGGTCTGCGACAGCCTGGTCTTCATGGCTGTAGCAGGTTCCTCCCAGAGGACCGAAGTGTACGGGGGGGGGGGGCTCATATGGGGAGAGGTGGTCTCTAAGATAAGTTGGACCCAAGCCATGTAGGGCTTTAAAGGTTAAATCCAACACCTTGTACTGTAACCCCCCTGTAAGTAGTGTGGTTTTTGTCTCTTTCTACTGCCTTTTACTTTCCCTAGTATTATTGTCCTCTAGTGAATCCTGTCCTCTCATGATGTGGCCAAAGTACGACAACCTCAGTTTGATCATCTTGGCTTCCAGGGAGAGTTTAGAATTGATCTGTTCAAGGACTCATTTGTTTGCCTTTTTGGCTGTCCATGGGATCCTCAGCATTCTTGTCCAGCACTACATCTGCAATTAATTGATTTTCTTCTTATCTGTTTTCTTCACTGTCCAGCTCTCACTTCCATTCATGGTGATGGGCAAGTTTGGATGATTATGACTTCGCTGCTCAGTTGTATGTCTTTACACTTTAGGATCTTATCTAGTTCTTTTGTCACTGCCCTTCCAATTCCTACTCTTCTTCCTAACTCTTGGCTGCTGTCTCTGGTTTGATCAGTTTAATACAAGGTAGGGGAACTGTAACTATTTTGATTTCCTCATTGTCTAGGATGAATGTATGTAGCTCCTCTGTGGTCATTATTTTTGTTTTCTTTATGTTCAGCAGTAAGCCTGCTTTTGCACTTTCTTCTTTCACCTTCCTTAATAACCATTTCAAAGTTTTCTGCTAGTAGTATGGTGTCATCCACATTTTTTCACTTTGAGTCTCAGCTTACCTGTCATATGATATTTTCTGTATACAAGTTGAACAAACAGGATGATAGCATGCAGCTATTGCCAATTGGGAACCAATCTGTTTCTCGATGTTTGGTTCTAGCAGTAACCTCTTTTCCTAGTTAGAGATTTCTCATCAGGACTATCAGCACTCTCATGACTTTAAGAGCCTTTTCATAGGGTTTTTTTGTGATCTGTGCAGTCAAATGCTTACACAGTTGCTTATGCTTACATATAATTAAAGTGATATAAGTTGATTACTTTACAGGTAATCAATAAAAGAGTGGCCTTAACCACAGGCTTACATTGGAAAGAGACAAAGCATCAAAGAAAAAAAGGGCTAGGGAGGGGGGGAAAGCAAGTGGGGTGGCTCACTTCATATTCTTCTGCTGCAGCCTGCCAGGATAGGCTTTGTTGTTATTTTCAGTTAAGTCCCCTTCTACCTATGGTGACCCTATAAGTGAGAGGCCTCCAAGATCCCAGTCATCAAGTATTCTCCTCAGATCTTGAAGATTCAGGGCCCTACTTTCTTGATTTAATTAATCCACTTGTATTATAGTCATCTCTTTTTTCTGCTGCCTTCCTTTCAGATTTCTTCACTGCTCAACATTGAGTACCATATATAGAAATTGAAAATACAAAGGCATGGACAACCCTAACTTTAGTATTCAAAGATATATCTTTATCACTTTTGATAAAGTTTGATAAAGACTTGAGGATCCTGTTCAGTTTCTTCATAACTGCCCTTTCAAGTCCTAGTCTTTTTCTGATTTCTTGGCTACAGTTTCTGTTTTGATTAATGACTGAGACAAGGTACAGGAAATCTTTAACTATTTCAGTACTGTATCTTCGTCATCTATTTTAAAATTATGTCAGTCATATGTGATCTTTATTGTTGTCTCCTTAATAGTTAACTGTAACTGTTTTTGCACTTTATTTCTTTACTTCCCTCAGTAGTCATTCCAAGTGTTTTCTGTTTTCTGCAAGTAATGTGGTGTCATCTGCATATCTTAAATTGTTCGTGTTCCTTCTCCCAAGTGTCACACTTTCTTCCTCCGAGTCTGATCTTACTTTCTGTGTGATGTGTTCTGCTTATAAATTTAAGAGATAGGATGATAACCTTGTCTGATGTCTTTGTCAGTAGGAAACCAGTCTGTTTCTCCACATCATGTCCTGACAGTGGCCTCTTGTAAAGACTGTGCATTAGGACAGTCAGATGTGGCATGCCCATTTCTTTTATCATGACCCATGCTTTCTCATGAGCTACACAGTCAATAAAGTACAGGTTGATTTTCTTCCAAAATTCTTTGGTGCATTCTGTTATCCAGTATATGTTTACAATATGATCCCGGGTGCCTTTTCCTTTTCTTAATCCATCTTGGACATCTGGCATTTCTTCTCATTTCTGTGGTAAAAGTCTTTTGTTGTAAAATCTTGAGTGCCACTTTGCTTGTATGGGAGATTGTACAATAGCCTGATGTCCCCTTTCTTGTGTACTGGAATGTTTCCAGTCTGCAGGACATGGTATTGTTTTCCATGATTTTTTGGCAGATTTTTGTTAGAATTTGAATGGATTTTTTTAATTTACAGTTTGAAACAACTCTCTTGGTATGCATTTTCCACTTCACTTTCTGAAATTGTGGGTTCATATTCAAATAGTTCTTCCTTGAAGGAATCTGCCATGATTTCATTTCATATCATTTATATGTTTCCTGAGTGTACTGCTTCCATATGGATTGGTTTAAGCTTAAAATTATGGGAGCTGCCATCCAGCAACATCCACAGTTGCCCACTCATGGCCTAGGAGGCTGCCTATAAGCAACCCTAGCTGCATATTTTTGTTGCTGGAAAGTCTGGATGGCACCTCCCATCATTTTTCACCTTTGGCTATGGTGGCTAGGACTGTTGAGAACTGTAGCCCAACAACTTCTTGAGAACCACAGTCCCTGGCCCGAAAAGACAATATTCCATAATTGAGTCCCCCTTCCCCTCATTTTTCTGAGAGGAAGAGGGCTTCATTTACATGGAAATGAATCAGTGTAAAGGGAATATTTTGCAAATTCCTTTTCTGCTGCACGTTGTGGGAGAGAAAATATCTGAGATGCTTAAGTGTTTGGGGAGCAGAAGGCTTCTCTAGGAAAAAGTGCTCTTCTGAGGTCAGGTTCTGTTATGCCTCTACTTGCTTACCAGAAAGCAGGAATAGTCACCTTGTTCTGTTGCAGCTCCCACCATCCCTCATTATTGGCAGTGCTGGGTAGGGCTATTGATTTGAGAGTTACAGTTGAATATCTGAACAGATACCACAAGTCTAGACGTTTGCATTGCAGTCCAGCAGATGGCAGCATTTGTGTAACCAAAAAGCTATCTGTCCCAATTGCATGGTATTAGAATGGCAGGGATCTGATGGCACCCTACACTATATTGTCTTAGAACAAAACGAAGGGAAAATAAAAATAGAATGTGCAGCTTATTAATATGGAGGGTTTAGAACTACCATGGGCTCCTTGGGAATGCTTTTTTTTTTCAAAAAATAAGAATTCCATAAGAAATGAAAGGTACTGCACTTAGGGCGGAAAAATTAAATGCACAGATATAGGACAGGGGACACCTGGCTGAATGAAACTACGTGTGAAAGGGATCTAGGAGTCCAAATAGACCACAAGTTGAACATGAGTCAACAATGCAATGCGGCAGCTAAAAAGGCCAATGTGATTTTAGGCTGCATCAATAAAAAGTATAGTGTCTAGATCAAGGGAAGTAATAGTGCCACTCTATTCTGCTTTGGTCGGTCCCCACCTGGAATAATGTGTCCTGTTCTGGGCACCACAGTTCAAAAAGGATGTAGAGAAACTGGAGCGGGTCCAAAGGAGGGCAACTAAGTTGGTGAAGGGTCTGGAAACCATGCCCTATGAGGAGTGACTTAGGGAGCTGGGGATGTTTAGCCTGGAGAAGAGAAGGTTAAGAGGTGATATGATAGCCCTGTTTAAATATTTGAAGGGATGTCATATTGAGGAGGGAACAAGCTTGTTTTCTGCTGCTCCAAAGAACAGGACCCGGAACAATGGATGCAAGCTACAGGAGAAGAGATTTCACCTCAACATTAGGAGGAACTTCCTGACAGTAAGGGCTGTTCAACAGTGGAACACACTCCCTCAGAGTGTAATAAAGTCTCCTTCTTTAAGCAGAGGCTGGATGGGCCATCTGTCAGGGATGCTTTGATTGTGATTTCCTGCATGGCAGGGGGTTGGACTGGATGGCCCTTGTCTCTTCCAACTCTGTGGTTCTATGATTCTATAAAGATATACCATATATACTTGACTATAAACTGACCTCTTATATAAGTCAAGGATTTAGATAGGACCCATAGGCAAGTCAAGAGTAAAACCTATTATTTATTTATGGTATTTCTGCCCTGCTATTCAGCCCTAAAGGTGCTCTCAGAGCACCTTACAATTATTATTATTTTTTTTAAAAAACCCTAGGGGTATGTAACAAAGGTTGCAAAGGATGAAGCAAAGGAGAACAGTGCCAGAAAACTTACAAAATCCAGCAGGCATAACTGTTTGTACTCATACTAAAGTCTTCATAGATGACAGACTGTAAAGGGGGTGTGAGTTCTTCCAGAATAGATGACACTCTTGCTTTTTGCCAGGGGATGGTTCCTTTTCAAGTAGGAATTAAAGTACAGTACAGTATTTACATTGTCCCATGGATATGTTGACTCATGCTTTTGGAGTCAATTTTTGACTTAAATTTTTAGACTTATATATAAATATGTACAGTAGTTCTCTCCCCCCCCTTTGTTTGTATGTTTGTGTTTTAATGCATTTTAGAAACAAATATCATAACTGTTGAAAGATAATAGGAAATTGGGTTTTGGTACACTTTCCTTTAGATTCACTGACATGACTTTAGCATAGGTTGCTTGAGATACATGACATGAAATAATAATAAATAAATAAGCTTTATTCTTATACCCCGCCTTTCTGCTGCAGCAATCAAGGTGGCTTACATGACTAAAATATATTGGAATAATACATAATAAATAAATTGAAACACCCCCCCCTTTAAAACAGGATTAAATACAATACAGTTTAAAAATCCAATCTGTTAAAATGACAACGATCATCTAGTAGAGGCAGTGGTTACATAAAGTAGGGAGAGTACAGAAATTAGATTGAACTTAGGCTGTCTTGGTATCTTGTTTAAATATGAATGCATAAACCTTTCTAAGATAATTCTTCATAATACTCCATCCCTTTAGAATTTTTGGGCCTCTTTATAAATACCTTCAACTCATATCTCTTTTTTTCTGTCTTCCCTAAAGAAAATACCAGTTCTACTAAATCTTGGTTTGTAACTGGATTATGTAAAAATGTTCATGTTTATTAAACTAAAGAAACATGTTGAATTTATTCAAAATACAGAGCTGTATGTTGAACCTCCCCCCCCCCTTTAGAAAAGGAATAATTTGAGAAACTTCTTCATTGGTGTGTTAATTTCATACTAACAGTCCAGTCTTTCTTATCATTTTCAGGAATAATGTTACCAGCATGTCTGCACATTCCTTGCTGTGTGAGAGAATTGCTGTTGCTAAAGAGCTGATCAAAAGGGCAGAAGCACTTTGCCAGTCCCATAAAGGTGGCATAGAAGGCGGTTCAAAACTCTGCAGCAGATTGAAAGCAGAGTTAAAGTTCCTGCATAAGGTGGAAGCTGGAAAGGTAGCCATCAAAGAATCCCATCTTCAGAGTACAAACCTCACTCACCTGCAAGCCATCATTGAGTCTGCGGAGAACCTGGAGGAAGTTGCTGCAGTCCTCCATGTCTTTACTTATGAAGACAAATATGGTGAAAAGCAATTCTTGGTAGTGGATGTTGTTGCAAACAATGGCCATACTTGGGTGAAAGCAATTGGTCGCAAGGCTGAAGCATTGCACAACATTTGGTTGGGCAGAGGCCAGTATGGTGACAAAAGTGTGATTAAGCAAGCAGAAGATTTCCTGCAAGCAAGTAGTCAGCAACTGGTGCAGTACAGTAACCCACATATTATTTTTGCATTCTACAATGGTGTGTCTTGTCCAGTAGCAGAGAGATTGAAAGAGATGGGCATATCTGTGCGGGGAGACATAGTTGCTGTGAATGCATTGGCGGAGCATGCAAAGGACGACCTCCACTTAAGTTCTAGTGAATCTGATGATGGAAATGAATGCCTTCAAGTGACAAAAGTAGATCGGGACAAATTAATAGCAAGTGTAGCTTTTCCTACAGAAATCAAAGTAGACATGTGCAATAGGGTAAACTTGGATATTACTACTATGATTACCTATGTCTCTGCCCTTAGCTATGGAGGCTGTGATTTCATCTTTAAGGAGAAAGTCCTGTCTGAGCAGGCAGCACAGGAGAGAGAAGAAAGTGTCCTCCCGCTGCTGGAAGAGTTCATGGAGGGCAAGGAGCTGTTTGCTTGTGAATCTGCAGTTAAAGACTTCCAGGTTATCTTAGAAACTTTGGGAGGAGCAGGCGAGAAAAGTCGAGCTGCGGGACTGATGGAAAGAATCATTGTGGTGCCAGACCAGCCCTCTGAACGTGCCTTAAAATTAGTGCCTAGTTCCAAAATCAGTCACCGTTCTCTGACCATTTTTGGGACGGGAGATACTTTAAAGGCCATCACCATGACTGCAAACAGTGGCTTTGTCAGGGCAGCAGCAAACCAGGGAGTTAAATTCAGTGTGTTTATTCATCAGCCAAGGGCATTGACAGAAACCAAAGAATCTTCTGCCACACCTTTACTAGCGCATTGTTTTGGGCCCTGATAGTGCAAACTGCTTATTTGGGGCCATTAAAATAATGGAACCATTGGGCCAATCTTTCCAATTAATCATTCGTTTAAAGTACTGTAGTTTATTTATACTTCCTGAAGCAGAAGCACTTTCATAAACAAAACTCTTTAAAAATATGCAACACAATCCAGCCAATGGGTAGTACTGAACTTGGTAAGAAACATGGGACTGCCACTAAATCATTAACACTACTGAGTTTTACTGTTCCTCGGCTGTAACATCTAATAAAACTGTTCAATGTGCTGGCATCATTTTGCAGTACAGTTATTTCCTTTTGGTCCACCCAGGTATTTTCATGCTGTTGAAGTGCAAATACATAGCTTAGTGATATCAGTATAGGAAGTACAGAGCCTGAACAATATGGATAGGAACAGGTGGGACAGCCCTGGTGGCGCAGTGGTTAAATGCCTGTACTGCAGCCACTCACTCAAAACCATAAGGTGGCGAGTTCAAGACCAGCAAAGGGCTGAAGCTTGACTCAGGCTTGCATCCTTCCGAGGTCGCTAAAATGAGTACCCAGATTGTTGGGGGGCAAATAGCTTACAATTGTAAGCCGCTTAGACACTCCTTAAGGGTATGAAGTGGTATATAAATGGAGCTGTTTGTTTTTGTTTTTTTGTTTGGACTTCCTATGACATTACTGCTTTAGTGGGATCTGTGTATTCCAGTAAAGTTTAGATCTACCAAAAGAGCTAAGCACACATTTCACCCTCAAAAACAAAGTTCAGTTCCAAGTTAAACCTTTAACTTCCATATGGTACTTAAAGTTTGGTTACATTCAGCTGGATTGTTTTCAACATTATCTTTGTGACATAAAGTTTTTATTTTTTCCATGGTCTATTTTGACATGAATAATACATGGAAAGAAGAGTCTATGCACATGAGCAAGAACACTTGGCAGAATACTTTTTGAAAAACGATCCAACAACTGAATTAACCAGTGTTGTCTCATTGATTTAACTATGACAGATTTAAGTACATTCTAAAATCATCCACTGAAACAGAAGTTCTTTAATTTTAAGAAGGCTTACTTTGGTTGGATTGGTAATCTTTATCTTTATATGGACTGTTTCTCATTTACAAAGCAGTGGTTTCTCTGTAATTTACTTTACTGGATATAATTATGTTGTTGACAGAATGCAATATAACATTAAAATGTTACCATTCAAATAGAATCTGCCTATGTAGCCTGTGTAACCTTGGAGGGTAACTATGGCATTTTAGTTCAGTAGCAGAAATCCATATGTGGCATGGGAACATGTTTTAGCATTTAAATATAGTACTTATTAATGAAGCAAGGATGAAATCATACCAAATGACAGAATGTAAGTGAATCCTACCCTAGATACAGGGTTAAGTTCAGTCTTAAAAAGTAGGTGGATACTAACTCCATTAAGAAAGTTGAGATCAAATAATTTTTTCATACCACACAATTATAGTGCTATGATTCCACTTTAACTGCAACGGCAATATTAAATGGAATTTTAGAATTTGTAGTTTAGCAGCGGAGGAGGGATTTTGAATCCTTGAACAGAAAAAAAACTAGTGCCATACCAAACTACAAACCCTGATTCCATAGAATATTGCCAGGACAGTTGAAGTGGAATCTTAGTGCTATAACACTGTAGTGTGAAAGGAACCAGAGAAAGCAATCCTAATTGGCATTAGTGAGAAGCAGAGTGGTGGTTTACCTCCCTCCAGCTGGGTCAGTTCATGTTGGCCAGGATGAAAGGAAGAACAAAATTTTAAGACTTTTTATTCCAGCACATTTCTCTTTATTGGAATTCCCACTACTGAAACTGATAGAGAGGAGAACTAACTGTAGCCTGGCTTAATATAGGATCACCGTCCACTTCTTGGACCAATGAAGGGGCTTTGGTTTCAAAGCTGCCTCCACTCTTTGCATAGAATGCCCTCTGTTGGGGCTTAACACCAATAGGACTCCTGCCAGTGGTAGGCTTATGCCAGTGGAGATTAAATGGGTGTGGAGTGAGGGGAGCATCTATGAGCATGTGTTGTGTCTTCTGCCAGTCAGGGTGCGTCTTCAGTCTTCTCAGACAACTGAATTATTCTGAAAATTTTCCCATTATTTTAATTTATGTCCTGCACTTTCCTGGATGCTCAAAGTCCTGTTTGGTTTCCCAGTCTGAAAAGGAAAAAAGTGTTTCCCCTAAACATTTTATCCCCCCTTCTTTGCACCGCATACAGATGTATTAAATAAATATGAAAATATAGGTGATAAAAAACTAAATTGCACACTCCTCTGTGTTCCAGACATAAAAATGAGCTTTAAATGAGCTTGTTCAATGTGATTAGAAGGGCTATGTGTACTCTTTGACATTTTCTAAGATCTGAATAGAGCATATGTTTCGTTGACAGAATATATATGACTAAAAACTATGTATAAAACATTTTTGCTGAGGTTGAAAAAAGTTATAGAAACTACAGTACTTCACCTGATTTGTTTGCTGGATGAAGTGGAGAACTGAATCATGTGGAAGCTGAAGGTAGTAGGGCTGGAGTACAGGGCTATAGTGCTAGCGTGGTTAGTGATTTGAGTATAGGACGGACTCTGGAAACTGGGGTTTGGTTTCCCGCTTGGCCATGGAAACTCACTAGGTGACCTTGGGCAAGTCTTACACTCTCACTCCCAGAAAGCCCTGTGATACGTTCGGCTTAAGGTCACCATAAGTCTGAAATGACTTGAAAGCACACAACCACAAGACTGTGACTCTGGCGACTAGGGTTCGATTTCTTGCTGAGCAGTGGAAACCCACTGGGTGACATTGGGCAAGTCGCACTATCTCAGTCTCAGAGGAAAGCAAAGACAAACCCCTTCTGAACAGATCTTGTCCAGAGAACCCAATGACAGGTTTGCCTTAGTTGCCACAAGTTGGAAATGGTCTGAAAGCACACAAAAACACAGGTAATGAACACAGGAGAGAGGATGGCAAGTCCTGCATAGTGCTCACCTCTTCATCGCTGAAAGTCTTTGCCTAGCGAGTTAAGTTGCAGTCCTTTGCACTGCACTGTACCTGGAGTAAGCCCCATTCAACCCAGTGAAAGTTACATTCTATCACAGAGATATGGGATTGCAGTGTTGGAAATCTTGTCTATGTACTGGCAATCTGCTTTTGATAACCACGAGGGTTAGAAATTTGTGTGTGTGTATGCATGTGTGTGTGTATGTGTACGTGTGCATATTTAAGTAGAATACGTAGAGATTATGGATACACATTCTGGTCAAACCTGATCTCTCTCCTTCATGCAACATACCAGCCTGAACACATTAGACATTGTCTGGATGTGAAAGATAAGCAAGGTTGGTCCTGTGTATGGATGGGAGATCATTCAAGAATATCGGATCTCTAGTAGCACTAAGAAAGAACCTTGCCTGAAATCCTGGAGACCTGTTTTTGTTAGGGTCAACAGTACTGGTTTAAGTGAGCCAATGGTGTTTCTCAATGGAAAGCGGCTTCCTATGTATGAGTCAAGAATCTGATTCCGTGGTTCAACAATTCAGTAATTTGTTTTGTGATTATGGATGGAATGTGATCCTACATTAAGCCAGGCTACAGTTACTTCCCTTCTCCATCGGTTTCAATATGGGAAAATCCCAATAAAGAGAAATTTGAGGTTATGGACTGACTATGGAACTATATGGTACTCTGTTTCACTTATGCTCTTTCCTTCTATTTGTGAAATATATTGATTGTATTTAGATGTGGCGCTGATGCACGGAGTTATTCCCACTGAAATAACTCGAATTTTAGAGAGGCTAAATTTATGCAGGATTATGGGCCCAACTCAGTAAGAAAAACTGAATAGAATGTGAGTGGAAATCCAGGAGGGCCTTCGGTAGATCCAGCGCTTCACTAGGAAAACCTAATTCCCATCTCTGCTGACTATAAAATGGGTTATCTGATTTATTCCAGGCATTCTTCCCTACACAAAGAACATGCAAATGCAACCAGCTTTGGACACTTCTTTTGTTTGGTTATCATCCACTCAGGTCAAGGGCTCTTGAACAAAGCCACTCCATGTCTCTCCTGTAGAAACTTGACTTCCCATTCACTTTTGCAGATCACTTTCTGCTATTGAATTGCACAAGTCTGAAGTGGCATGTTTGCAAAGGAGAAAAGGCCCTGGAGGTTCTTTGTTCAGCAATTGGCCAGTGGCTGTACCTTGGTCTATAGTGCTCTTACTGTGATCATGTCAGGCTCAGAGGCATCTCACAAAGGCTTACCTGCCATAGCAGAAGGCAATTCAGGGTTGAAGGTTATCTGAGGAATTATTTTACCAAAACCTTGTTAGGCAAAATAAGGGCTCCCTTTCTTACATGTAACTGAAATCTGCACCTTCAACTGATGCTGTTTGGTGCTAAAGGTAAAGAAATGGGTTTTCATTTCTTCAGACAAAAGTAGCTGGTTTTTAGTATTTTATACAAAACAGAGGTTCAAAGCACATTGCAGAAATAATCCAGTTTGAGACCACTTTAACTGCCCTGTCTCGGTGGTAGAGAATTCTGGGAACTGTAGCTCTGGCGCCTCAATAAACTACAGTTCCCAGGATTCTCTAGCAATGAGCCAGGGCAGTTAAAGTGGTCTCAAACTGGATTGTTTCTGCAGTGTGTTTTGGACCAGACTCTTTATATGAGAAAACTTCACATGTTGGAAAACACTGCCTTGTTTTGGGATTATCAAAGGAAGAAAAATACTTTGCATAACATGGAATAATCAGAACTCTGGGTGTAAGCACTGCAGTTGTTCCAGTGTGTAGGTATGCATGCACGAGAGACGCATGCATGAGAAAAAAGACATAGGGTAGGCAACAGTGCCTCTGTTATTTACTCTTATGTCCTTTCTCTCATGCATGTATACCTGCACATTGGAACAACTGCAGTGCTTACACCCAGAGTTCTGGTTATTCCATGTTATGCAGAGTATTTTTCTTCCTTTGATAATAGCAGTGTCTCTGTTATTTAGACTTAAATTTTGTCAGGTCTTTATTTTGTGTGTGGCTGTTTTTCAAGCCTTACTCTGATAAATGAATCATGCATTGTACAAATTCTACTCTATAGTCCTCATACGATTAGTAAAGCCTCCTCCTGCTTCTTATCCAAGACAACAAGAGGCAATGGAAGTCAAACAAGGCAGCCACTACAGACACAGTGTTTTGGACTGTATTCTTCATGCCCTACATTTGCGTCATTAGATTTTCAAAAATACCGTTTTCCTACTATTTTGAGGGATGTATTTATTTACGTATGCATTTTGTATGTGCCAAGTGTTACCTTTCTTTGTGGCTTGGAAGTACTTAACCATTTGTGCCCCCTGTTTAAGGAGAGAGGCCTATATGTATCCTGCAACAATTGGACCGCCTTGAACTACATGTGTACAAAATACTGTATACAGTAATGCCTTTGGCTTATTGGGAACTGTCCAAAACAGTTGTGAGAGCCTTTTGAATTGGTGGTTTTGCAGTTCTAGCCAAACTCACATGGGATTCTTGTTGAAAACAGTGGCACTTACTTCCAAGTAATTATTTATACAGAATATACGGTCATTCAGTACACTATATCTAAATATAGATATTGATATAAATATCTTCTTTCCACAACCCCTAATTTTAGCTTTTAAAATAAGTGGAGTGTTACTTCAGTACAATTTGTTAGGATCTGGGTTATGGGGGAGGAGAAATACAAATGGATTGTCAATAGCAGAAAATGTATGATGATAACATTTCAATGTATTCTTTAAGTTAGCTAAAGCAGAGGGCACACGTTTTATGCATTTTTATAGAGTGCAAGCTGCTGTCAAAGTTTGGGATGTGGAAGTAAGAAAACAATTAATACAATAGAAATAATACAAACCAACTATGTACTTTCCAATATGTTACAGTTTAATAAATAACAAAGTGAAGTACAGGAAATACAGGAGTACATGTTGATTTAAATTTTACTGAAACCCAGCCAATTAGCTTTAAGCCTTGTTAGTTTTGAAACTACAGAGAATCTTGGTATTTCCATTTATTGGAGAGCTGCTTCAATCAAGCCAAAGTAATCAGGAAGACTTCAATGCTGCTACTCTTTCTGGATTCCTTCTCTTTTTATTCTAAAGACAAACATATGAGACAAAGCTATAGAGCACGGAGAGGCAAGATTGCAAAGTAAATAATTGCAATGGAAAAGAAAGTGTTCACAGTTTCCAAACTTAAGTTCCTTTTGCAAACTCGACACAGTACTATATAGAGTTGAATTGTCTATCCCCAAATAACTGGTTTATTTATAATTATTATGATTAAGAAGGTTTTACTATATTGTGTATGAATTTATTAGGTGAAATTTGCTATTACAGTTTTAAAAGTGACTCTTTTTTGGTCCATGCTTTTACTACCATGTTCTCTAAAGTTAAATGAGGCTGAGTGGATGAGAAGAGGAGATCTCACTGTTTTTAACTACTAACACTTCTGATGTGCTCTGGTGAATAAGTATGGTTTTAGTTACCTGTTGTTGCCTAGTATTGTATTCCTGCCTTTGATAATTTTCCTGAAAGGACACTCCTCTATACGTTTAACTGCCCGCAAAACAATCTGAAATTCTAATGCGAGCAATAGGGTCTTTCAATATTTGCAAGCAGATAAAAGTTAGGAATTTTTTTCTGTAAAATGTCTGCTTGTCTTGAATTTGTTAAATGCTGCCAGAAAAAATGGCAACACTCTTGGATATGTAGAGTGCTCATTCCCAGAGTGAAGTTGGTAGCATTAACTATACTGTACTCATGTATAGTTTTCTGAAAATGATAGAAGGTTATTAAGGAGCTGTAAATACCTTAAGGCACCACATCCTGACTGAGATTGGAAGCTAATAGAGTCAGCCCTGATTAGTACTCGGATGGGAGACAGCCAACAAATATTAGGTGCTGTAGGCTATATTTCAGAGGCATGGAACTGGCAAAGCCACCTCTGAATATTCCTTGCCTAAGAAAATCCTATGAAAAAAATTCATGGGGCCACCATAAATTGACAGAAAACTTGAAGGCACATGTATACAACTGGTTGTTAAAGAATGAGTAAAAAAAGGTGGCTGTATTATACCTAGAAAAGCATCCAGGATTTCTGCACTTCTCACAATAATGCAAGGATGGGCTATTTTTGCTCTTGCTTAGTGTGCAACAACCCCAGACACCCTGGAAAAAAAATATTTTGGCCTACCAAAATGCTGGATCATGCATGTTCCAGAATTCAGAAGAGGGGAGGGGTGTTGTCTTTGCCATTGGTATGCAGGTTTGGCCCCTTTGCACCCATTTTAGGCCAATAAGAGAGTGTATGTAAAGGGATCTTGTAGAAGATTGTGCAAATGATCTAGGAGGGAGTGAAAGGACAGGTCAAACTCCATTGGGTGTTGGGCCTGCCCTAGATCATGAAGCAGAGCCCTCCCTCCAGGCCATCTGCCTTGGTCCAGGCGTCAGAGGGAGAGAAGAACTGCTGGACCCAATCCTCTTCCCCACCACCATTCCCTTCTCCTTTTGTCATGTCTTTTTAGATTGTTAGCCTGAGGGCAGGGAACTGTCTAATTAAAAATAATAATTGTAAGCCACTCTGATAGCCTTTAGGGCTGAAGAGCGGGGAATAAATAAATAAATACATAAATATTATTAAATGAGGTGTAGCATAAGCTTTTGTAAACTTGGTCTGCAACAATAGATCTTATCACATGGGAGGGATTCCCCTCAATTTCAAAAGAAAAGATAGTGAGGTAAATGAACACAATTACGTGAAAGGTTATTACATGGGAGGGTTTCCACTCAATTTCAAAAGAAAAGAAAGCCCAGGAAAAGATAGCCTGGGAATAGGATTTGTGAATCCGCTAGTTCACCAAATTTGCTTACATTTGGATTGCATTCAGACAGAGTTCGGACCACGTCCCCACTGCCAGCGATTGCATGTGATGACCTATCACGCAATTATGTGAAACCCCATGATTTTGTTCAGCCTGCGTCCCCACTGCCAGCGATTGCGTGAGATAATCTCTTATGAAATAATGTGAAACCCCATGATTGAGTTCGGAATGCCAGTAGATTATACTCCCAAAACAGTCATGTGATAAGGGCCAATGTCTCTGAATCCTACCCCCTTGTTTAAATAGATCTCTTTTTTCCTCCAAGGGCTTACACAGAAATGGCAAAATATGCTCCCCAGAGGCTTTTCGGGTAATGATTTGCCATTGGGGGGGGGGGGGGGGGTTTACAGGAGGAATTAGTGGTATATTGAAGTTTCTGGCAGACTACATGCAGCCCACAAGCCCCACTTTGCCCACCCCAGCAATAATGCAAACAATATGTAGAATTAGTATGCAATTAAATAAGTGTAAACAGTATACAGAATTAGTATGCATTGCATTTCTTGCTGAATTTACTTGGAGAAAAATAGAAGGTACTACTGTATTGCAAATAGTACCTCTGCTTTGCTTTCTTGATGAGATTGCATGTTCTCATTCTACAGTTAAGCTTCTTCCACCATTATTATTATTATTAACTTTTATTTATATAGCGCTGTAAATTTACACAGTGCTGTACATACAATCTTATAAATTAGACCATCATTAAAGATTCTACGTGAGGGGAATGCTGCTGAGCTGAATGCCATTTCCCCACCAGTTTCATCTAGAGGTCCCAGATTGCAATGCAAACCATAGGGCATGTTCTCTTAAATGTCTCAATTCACTGAGAGAGAGGCTCTCAACAGTCCCTTCTTGGGCCCTATCATTACAACTCTGTTCCCGCCGCCACAGGCAGGAAAGAGTAGACACGTGTAGGATTATGCCGTATGGCTGTAATCCTGCACATAATATGTAGTGGTGGGAACTCTCTGCCACTTCAGGTTTTATTGCACTTCAATCCCCAGCATTCCTCACTATTGGTTATGCTAGCTGTAGCTCCTTGGAAGTCATAGGACGATGAGCTGAAAGGCTGCAGAACCCCCACCCCAGCCTAAATCCTGGTGCTAGTCCCAGTTAGAATAGAATGACTGAATCAATAGAAATTTACATCTATCTTGTGTTCCCATTGATTCAGTGAGTCTACTCTAGCTGGGACTAGACCAAAATGTGATAACTTAGCAAAGTTTCTAAATACTGCCTGACAAAGAATGTGCATATCTTTTTGTTCAGGTTTAGATTCAGAAAATGTATAGGAGCTGATCAATATGTTATACCTGCCACAGTTAGTGCCATTCAGATGTTGGGTTCTCATATCTTGTATTCTACAATCTTATATAATTTAGCAAAACAGAATATTACATTGAGTTTTCCTAGCCTACAGGTGAACACCATTGACTCAGGGTCTGTCTGGGGACCCTTAAGCTGCATCTGCACTGTAGAATTTATGCAGTTTGGCACCTCTTTAACTGTCATAGCTGAATGCTATGGAATTCTGGGGTGTGTAGGCTTGTGAGATATTCTGCATTTGGTGCCACAACAAACCACAAATCCCAGGATTTGTATGACAGTTACATAACAGAAAAATAGTATCAAACTGCATTAATTCTGCAGTGTGGCAGAAGCATCAATATGTTATGATCACAGTTCACCTGGTAAGTACTGCAGGTGGAGAGTAAAGAACTCTCCATGATCTCAGTCCTCAAGAAAAATAGAGTGTAAATGTGAAGTAAGCTGTTACTAACAAGGGAATAACAATTGCAGAATTAACTTACTTAACAATTCAGGTTCCTTTGTTGTTGGTTGAAGGCCTGATTCTGTGCTTGCCTCTTTGGTTACATCTCCAAGTGGTTTTTCAGTAGACAGTGCATTTGAAAAATCTTCAGAGAGTACGATGATTTCTGGTGCAGGTTCCTCACTTGGCTCTGTGCTTGGCTCCTCAGTTGGCTTTTCACTTGACTCTGCACTTGGTTCAATGGTTGGTTGGCCTTCTCCACTGAATTCTCCACTCCCTTCTCCACTTGCTTCCCCACTTCCATCTACAATAATTGGCTCTCCACTTGCTTCCCCGCTTGCTTCTCCACTTGCTTCCCCACTCCCTTCTCCACTTGCATCCCCACTTAAGCCTTCCGTTGGCTGCATACTGGGTTCCACACTCGGTTCTGCACTTGGTTCTGTTCCACTGATGGGTTCTTTGCTCGACTCAACAGTTGGCACCTCACTTGTTCCAGTGCTTGGTTCCTGAGTCACTGGGGCAACAGATACTTCTGGAACGTAAAAAAAATAATGTGTATGAGAAACTCACTATGATTGAATATCAAGTACCTAAATAAGATGGGCAGTTTCTGTCCCCCACTAGATATCATGAGGTTCATCAAAGTGTTGAAAATGTACAAAGCAAAAGCGTATATGCATATCATCAAATGGCTGGCATGCATTAATCTGTTAAATATGCTTCCTGGTTTAGGATTATAAGAAATGTTTAGATCAGAATTATTGGCAAAAAATACCACGAACCAGTAGATAAAAGGTAGGCCATTGAGGACTGGGCAGTCCATAGTCTAGTTTTTGTTCATCCCCATTTTACTATAGTAGCAGTACTTAATAATTATTTAATAAAATTATTGAATTATTTAATGAAAGGCTTAGTGGTGAGGTTGCTCCAGCACCAATAACGAAACGTAAAATAGCGCTGGCCTATAATTTAAGCATAGTTTAGAAAATAATGGATTTCAATCTCCTCCATAATATTAATGTTCCACCCTCTACCACAAGATCTCTTCCAAAAACAGGTGTCATAGAACAAAAGAGTAAAGTTTAACAAAACGAATGCTAGTAACTATATCAACAATAGGATTGCCTAGAGCAGTGATTTTCAGAATGCATTTGGCTTACCTTGTATAATCAGAATAAGAGCTAAAGCAGAGAGGATGGAGCTTTTCCCCAGCATTGTTTTAGTATTATTTCTTGCGGAAGTATAAGCAAGGAAAGAAACAGTCTGATATCTCCTGGGGAAAGAGAGCTTTGCCTGTATTTATTGAGGGAAATCCTTAGCTTTTACCTATTCCAACATCTTCTCTCCGCCTTCAAAGGGAGACGCAAGATAAAATGCCCCACCCCTTATGTGAAGATCTGAAAGTTGCCCCTGGGATGACCATTCCCCCTGGTAAAATTCCGTTTCACTATTGCGGTGTGAGATAACCTTTATACAGGAAAATTACACCTGTTTGTGTGAGGGACAGGCACAGTCATGGAGAAGATTCTGTAACAATAGGACAAGGCCTATAATGATTGCTTCCGGCAGTGCTGGTTTCTCAAGGCTGCCCAGTAATCCCACTGCTCTCTGGATGAGTGTGTTCGATACTGAAGATCTGACAATTGACCAACAGAAAATGCCTCTAGGCAGCTGGTGTCCGGTGAAGGGTCAGTGTAGTCTGTGCTTCATTTTTTACAGTTTCATTAGAAATTGATCATAGTGTTGGAATGACAAAAGCAGCAGGGGAGTAGCTGTGCTGGTCCATGAAAGGAAAAAAAGCCCAATTGATTGGGACCAAACCAAATACTTCAAAAGTGTACATGCTTTCTAAGTCCTTCAGAAATCTATCAAGCAAAGTGATGTAAAAATGATGAGGAGAATGGTGGAATTGCAGTCCTACATTCAAAATGGAGACGAGCTCTATCCCACTGGAGCTTTCTCTTTTTTTTAATGCTTTAAATGTCTTCAGTGGATCCTATTTTCATGTTAATTGTTCACATTTTGTTCAAGACTTAAGAGAAATTAAACTTAGGGATTGTGCTTAATACTTTTGGTCAGAAGTAGCTCTTTGGATGCAAGGGAAATTTATCCTGAAATATACTTAAGTAGCAAAGTATTCAATCTCATGGCTCCATTCAGTGCAGTTGTTTCCTGAACTGCTACTTTTCCATCATCACTCCCAATGCCCCCTTCCTGCTGCTGCTTCCTTCTTATATTAGTCACATCTATTCTCCTTACATGAATCTGCATTAGGAGGGTTCAAATGAACTCACCATGGAATGGTGTCATGTGGTGGTAAATGTTGATTTAGGCTATCGTGACACTCCCCTTAACTATGTTCAAAGGTGATTGATAACCATTACTATGTCTATGAAATACATATGTTGTAAACATGGTGTACATCCAATGATAGATTTGCCTTAAGTCGCCATAAGTCAGAAATGACTTGAAGGCACACAACAACAACAACAAAGACACACACTGAACTTTGCCGTTATCTATATTTGTACTCAAAGTAGATAACCCTTGGGTTGAACTCTACATCACATAACACAAGACTTCCAAAGTATTCACACATGTACACCAGACCAGTAGTGGTACCTCACAATTAAATTTACAAGTCATAACTTCCTTCTGGCATGTAGTCATCTTGGCACCTGTCCCACGGAATACTGTGATTCTTAATTCTGATTGTATCTAACTCGTACAGCATGTTGCTGTTTAAATAAAAGAACTTCAGCCAGCTGAAATGCAACCTTTTAACTTTTTATTAGAAATGCAAACAGTCTTCTAAAAGAACACTAATATTTGGTTATTTTTCTCATTCTCTGACTTGCTCTGGGTGATACTGTTGCAACCGGTACTAACAAGGCTTACAGGCTTTGTCGCCTTGTTTTCTTGCCACTGTCCGGTGGTGTTGGGGGAGGCTGTGAACTAACTTGCCACTTGACACATTTCCTGTCGGGGAAGGAGCTATGCTTCTCTTAATTCTTGTTTGACTGCATTTCTGCTCAATCCATTATTTCCTCAGCTGCTACTTTTTCATTATCACTCTGGATGCTTTCCTCTTGTACCTGCATCTTTCTTAGGTTATCCTGCCACTTAGGTCCAGATTATCTGAAAACCTATATCTTCCCATGTGAACCTGCCTGAGAGTTACAATCTTCAGAGATGGGGCTTTCTCTCCATCCCACCACCTTCATAGGCTTCTCTGGTGAAGACACAAGAGAGTACCTTCTTGGTGGTTGCTCTTAGGCTGTGGAACTCTGTCCCAATGGAGGCATGATTAGCCCTTTCTCTGCTCCTTCTTCACTCACAGGAAAGGATCTTCTGACTTGAACAGACCTTTCAGTCCTTAAGTGGTTGGGGCAGAAGATGTTCAATTTTTAGTGCTTTTAATACTATTGATCTCAGGACCTTATCAGACATTGGAAATTGGAAGTATAATCTAATGGCAATCTGAACGCAATCATGGGGTTTCATGTTATTGCGAATTCAAGTATCTCATGCAATTTCGGGCAAAAGGGAAGTCATTCTGAACGCAATCATGGGGTTTACGTTATTGCGAATTAAAGCATCTCACGCAATTTCAGGCAATGGGGGGGGGTCATTTTCGGGTAATGGGAAGTCATTCTGAATGCATTCCGAATGCAATAGGAATTCATGTAAATTTGCTAAACTAGCAAATTCACGTGAATTCAAATTGGCTCCATTCGCAATAAAGAGAAATTCTTCCCATTGGATAAGGTCCGTAGTATCCACCTTATGGCATTAGGATACTGGGCCACCTGATAGCTTTAGAATTTGGAGACATAATGATATAATGGAAGAATGGATCCAGAAGATGATGCTAGGGAGTAACAGTTCTTGTTGTTATGTGCCTTCAAGTTGACTCTGACTTACAGTGATACTATCATTGGATTTTGTTGGCAAAATTTATTCAGTGGAGGATTGCCATTGCCTTCCTCTAAAGCCGAGAGAGCATTACTTGTCCCAGGTCACCCAGTGGGTTTCTGTGGCTGCAAGAGGATTTGTACACTACTCTCCCAGAGTCTTAGTCCAACATGCAAGCCATTACACCATGCCGGCTCTCAGAATCAGCCTACATTGCTCATATGTCAGGTGAGTGTGGCCTAATAGCCCACCATATTGAGTCAACTATGGCCATTATTTTTTTGAATGCCTCAGAATTTCCCCTCATCTCCTATGCTGTTTATATTTGTCCAAGTATGGAAACCAAGTACCACAGAAATTATCTCATTAATTTACAAGCTTAAACATGATCTAGAAAAGACAGGTCTTCTGGAAGAAATCTGTTGAACTGAACAGAGGTGAGCAACAGGTTCTGATAGAGCTTCCACTCTACCTGAAAGCCAAGTTTGCATCTGGGCAGTTCTGTTGGACCTGCTGCTGTCAAAGGAGGTACAGATATATGTGACAAGGAGTACATTTGATCAGTTTAGACTGGTTTTCCTGCAATGACTCTATGTAGAGAAGGCAAAATTTGTATATACTATACTTGCCTTAGTTATATACAGAGTATTGTAATAGGTGTGCCTTTGAGGATGGTTCAGAAAGTTCAGACTACTGCAAAATGCTAGAGGGGAGACCAGGCCCCCCTTTCATATTACACAGTTATAGCACTACTTTACCTGCCAGGGTTCTATGCTATGAAATCCTGGGATTTTCTGTTTGTAAAAGAGTATTTAAATTTTTAGAGAGCCACTGTGGTGTAGTGGTTTCAGCATTGGACTATGACTCTGGAGACTAGGGTTCGAATCCCTGCTTGGCCATGGAAACCCAGTGGGTGATCTTGGACAAGTCATACTCTCTCAGCCTCAGGAGAAGTCAAAGGCAACAGAGTGGCTTAAAATCTGGAACACTCCCCCATATAAATCTAATTCTACTGAAAGAAACCACTTTTAAAGTTGTGCATAGATGGTACCTCACACCACTACAACTTGCACACATTACTAAGAACCCCACCTCGTCTGTTGGAGAGGGTGTAGAAACAGAGGTACCTACCTGCACATGTGGTATGATTGTCCAAGTGTATTTGCATTTTGGCATTCTATAGTTAACTTAATTTCAGAAATCACTGATCAAAAAATTGTCCCTTCCCCAGAACTTTTATTGCTTTCAGTGTTTACTAACGAAAATAAGACATTGCACAATAAAGGTATTATTGCATTTTTGTTGGTATTGGCCAGGATTGAAATTGCCAGGGCTTGGAAAACTGGAAAGGTCAATATGACTGACTGGTGGTCTTGATTTTGGAATTTTTGGTTTATGGAAAAGCTCACAGATCAATCTAGAGGGTTGCGGGGGTGGATTCTTCCTCTGCTTTTTGAAGAACGATGGTCCCCTCTTATATCTTATCTCAATAACATTGGAATACAAATGGATCCTCCTTTGTAATACGATTCCCTTTCGATGATCAAACTGGTGCAAAGAAGGTATCTCTGTATTCTGAGTCCATCTATGTTTTTAAGTAATGTTGCTCTTTCATATCCCAAGTGACCTTGGATCTTTGAAGTTGGTTTTTAAGGATTTGTATTTTAGCTTGTTTCTGTTTTGAAATTAAAAAAGAAGAAGAAGTTGTCAAAGGAAAACATCCATCTGAACAAAACTTACAGGATCACCTTAGGATCACCATAAGTCTGAAGCGACTTGAAGGCATACAACAGCAAATTTAACATTCTTATCTTATGAGAGCTCACACATATCCCCCCCCCACAACCTTTCACATTAATGAGGAAAAATAAACTACCTAGAAAAGCCTGTTGGAGAGCACAGATTGTTTTTTTCTTAAGCCTACTGGGAAGGGCAAGATTCCACATCTTTGCACTTTGAGCTCAGTTTTCAGCAACTGAAGTAAACTGATGAAAAAGAGGGAAAGTGGGAGAAAGAAAATGAAACTGGGACATTTTTAAAGCAATTGGAAAAGGGACGAGAGAGAGAGAGAGACTGGTCAGATTTGCATTAATACTTAGGACAAGTATGGGGAAAGGAAAGTATACATGCTGTTGCAGATTAAGAAACAGATAAAATCTAAAGAAATAATGTAAGTATTGATAGTATAGAATGTATTTTATGTGTGTACACACACAAATATATAGACAGTAATATACATAATGAAATATATAACAATTTAAAGATTAAAAATTATAATATCTGAAATTATAATATTTATATAAGAATGACCAGGAAATACTAATGAAGTATCAAAGGATATTCAAGAAATGTAGGCAAGGAAGTCGTTTCAATGTTTGGTGTTTGTAAGTCTGTAAAAAATGTATATGTTCTATTTTTACCTGTTGAAATGTGTTATATAACCATTTTTTAAATTATTAAAATTCAAAAAATAAAAATAAAAAGTGGGACAAGAGAAGATACCTGGGATTGTTCTGTTAAAATGGGGCATTTGGAGGGTTTCCTATGGAACCATAACACTATACCGGTATAGTGTTAAAGGACTCCTAGTGACTGAAGTATAAAAGGTAAAGGTAAAAATATTCCCCATTGACAAGTATGTCAAGTTGTGTCTGAGCACAGCAGGCAATGCTCATTTATTTATTTATTAGAGTATTTCTGTTATTAAACAGAAGAGCCAGCATTGTCAGAGCAGTGATCATGTGGCCAGCATGATTGCCCAGAATACCTTTCCACTGGAGTGGTACTTATTTATCTAATTGCATTTGCATGCTTTCGAACTGCTAGGTTGGCAGAAGCTGGGACTAGTGATGGGAGCTCTCCCCATCATGTGGCACCTGGGCCTTGAACTGCCAACCTGCCGATCTTGCAATCAACAGAGTCAGCATCTTAACCGCTTGAGCCACTGCATAGTGTTAAAGGACTCCAAGTGACTGAAGTATATAGCACCTGTTTTATTTCAACTGCACTAACAGTCAATTGCTTCCAGGTTCAATATTAGTAATGACCTTTTAGGAAATGCTGTGCCCCACTCAGCTGTTGTTAAACTGCAACTATTATAATCCCTTATTCAGTGGTGTCCCTGAGGTTGGTGTCACCTGGTGTGGCGGGAGTGAACTGTTTTGCCCTCTCCGTACCTGCCCTCCCAGCCAAATTTCTGCAAGACCTTCAGGATCTGGCGTGACTGCGTCTGCTGCGGACCCTGAAGGCAGACCTCCCAGCCACTGCTGCTGCTACTGAGAAAACCAGTGCTGCAGCCTCCAGAGATTATTCAGGGTCCTGTGAGATTGTTGGGTGAGGAGGAAAACACCCTTTCTCACTCACCCAGGAGCCAGGCCAGTCTCTCTGGGTGTCCTGGGCTAACAGGTGTCAACCCCCCCCCCCCAGTGATGCCACTGCCCTTATTACTGGCTATGCTGACGAGGTCACAAAGGAACCCCAATTCAAAAATAACTGCAGAGCCCCGTGTTGACCACCCTGGCCATTGATTGCTTGGAATGACATTTTTAAAGGAACATTTATACCTATGCAAACCTTTGTGGACCATGAGATTGGCCTTTGAGACCTGCCATCAATGAGTGATATATGTAAGAGACAGTGTCGATCAGGGGCTCTGGAGAATCTCTCCTTAGGAAAACATATACTCGAAAGATTTTAAATTCACGTTTCCCTCCAGAACTACTGCCAATTGCTTATTTTAGTGTCTGCATTTTCATTTTTGATGTTTCAATACTTTATGTGTTACTTCTTGTTATTATATTTAGTTTTTTCCTGTCTCCTGCTGATGTTACTTAACTGATCTGGTTATGATATGTTTAGATACATCTGGTTATGATATGTTTAGATATTATACCTCTTCATTTTGTAGCTTTGTGGTTATAATTTCTGTTTGTGAGTGTGTGGGTGTGAGAGAGAGCTGCCTTCATAGGTCTAACCCTAAAACAGCCTTTAAATACAGTAGAGTCTCGATTATCCAACCTTCGGTTATCCAACATTCCGGATTATCCAACGTTGCGACTGCTGTGATTTCTTTAAATTTTCAGAGGACTGAACTGTTCATATTGTACATCACAATGTTGATCAGTGATTTCTTTACATTTACATTTACTGTTATTGCAATAAAACTTCAATACATTTGCAATTGATAGTGATTTAAAGGCTTTTCTTGGACCTTCCGGATTATCTAACATTTTTGGTTATCCAACTATCAGCTGGTCCAGTTTATGTCGGATAATTGAGACTCTTCTGTACCAAAATAAATAAATACATTTTGAATGTAATCCTATTCATGTTCATTCATTTATTCATTAATTAATGTTCTACTCTGCCCAGTGGGGTTTACTCCCTAGTAAATGAGTTTAAGATTGTAGCCACAGGCAACACACCAAATCTGCACCTCCTGTTCACAAGGAGCAAACATTTATTGGGAATAAAGGTTGTGAGCAGAAAAGGACACTGTGTGATAGAGAACATAGCTGGAATTAGGGATTCAGTCTACAGGATACTAAAAAGAAAGTTTACCGTATTCGTCATACAGTGAGAACATACCAGCCACTTAAAAATAAAAAGGTGAGTCTGCTTAGATTTCCAAGAGGACACTTAATAAGAGAATGTTTCGTTTTGACGTTAGTTCCTTTTGATTGCAAAACAAAGGTGGGTGATGGTAGTGGTGGTGGTGGTGGTCAGGCTTGCTTTTCGGGACAGGCAAGAGAAGTGATGATGGAGTCTCATTCTTTTCTTATCAGATGAGGACAGTCATCTGCCCAAAACATTTGCTGCAGGGATAAAGGCTGGGGGAATTTACTAACTCTCCTCACATGGTTTATAAACCAACATCAGATCTCAATTTGTTAGCTGGTATTAGCTTTTAAAAAGAAAAGATCATAAGATACTGTGGACTCTGCATTTGATGAACCACAGACTCCTATTCCAGTGCAAACTTCCATAGATAATAATATTAATGGGACCAATGTGGTTCATGCTTGGAAATTAGTTAGTAATGGTGTGAAAACCAGGTGTTCTATAGATAGGTATTAACAAATAAGACGGTACATTAAGAATAACCTCTTTAGAATTTAAAAATAATTCTAAACCAACTTAATAGAAATTCTGCTCAAAAGGAATAACCACTAATATCCATATCTTGGTTTTAATGCTTTGGTCTATGACTGCATACAAAATAGTCTTTTATGGCACATCACCACATCACGCAAAAAAACACTTAATCTGGTCTGATTTGGAAAGTTAAGCAGGGTTAAGCATGGTTTCTATTTGGACAGGGATTTCAGGGGAATTTCTAAGTGAGTCTAGCAAACAGATCTGTCTGAGACCACGGAGACTGACAGCTGCTGACCATACTGGGCTAGATTGCCCTGCCTCCATGTAAAGTGGCTTTCTCTGTTTCAAATGTTACTTGCATTTTGCCTGTAGTACATCATTTTTAACATTTATTGTTTTATCATTCTGAATTTATATTATTCTCAAATATTCGCTACTTTGTCTGCTTTGATTTTTTGGGGGCGGGGGAGACCTGTAAAGCTATTTAGAAATACCAAATGCACACTGCCTAAATACATAATTTTCAACATTGCTATGTGTAGCCATGTTTCCTCTGACTGTGGAGTTTATCATACCACGGAATTTGGGGATATAATGCAGTGGCAATCCAAACGCAATCATGGGGTTTCACGTTATTGTGAATGAGTGTATCTCACGCAATTTTGGGCAATGGGAAGTCATTTTGAATGCAATCATGGGGTTTCACGTAATTGCATATAAGAGTATCTCATGCAATTTTGGGCAATGGGGGGGGGTTATTTTTGGGAAATGGGAAGTCATTCTGAATGCATTCCAGTGCAATCAGATTACACGTAAATTTCCTAAACTAGAGAATTCACGTAATTGCGAATTGGCTGCTTGACAAAATTACTGAGGACAAAATATTTTTAAACTGCTCCTGCCCCACAATCATGTAAGCAAAGCAATGTGCCAAAAATGCAGACAAAAAGTATGTAGAACTTTTTGACAAATACACCTTTTCTCCAGGGATATGTTTGCCTTGTAAAATGAGTAGGGCCAAAGTTGTATGGTCCCTGGGAGGGTATCCCAAGATTGAGGATCTCCTTCTCTAGTGGAAAGCAAGAAGATTTGCAGGTGGAGGTTCACAAACAGAAAGGGAGGTCTACCTTAAAATGACAGAAACCTTCAAGGTTTTACTCCTCAACTCTTGCTACTCTGACAAGAGAAGGGATGGGGGCAGATTGGAGCAGATGAGATAATGCTTTGGCTCTCTTGGATCCAAATTCCTTCCATTTCCACAGTGTGGCCCTGATAAGGAAAACAAACTATTGAAACTGGCAGTTATTTTCCTTCCTACTATGTCACAAATCTTGCCTTGTAAATCTGCAGTGCTGCTGAGGACAAATTTACCACCTTCTTTAGAAAGCCAAACCAGTCCATTGTTGCTGTGAAATAGTGACACCAGATTTATTGACATAAGTGACCTCACAGTTTCGGTTGGACAGAATGTGCTTGTTGCCCTGATTGGACTGTGTGTGCCTTTGCTGGCTGTGACACTTTGAATGCTTTTCCAGGTCAGGGTCATTTTAATTCCCTTGGACTTCCTGCGGGAGGACAAGAACTGCCAAAAGATATTCAGTCAACCAGAGCAGTTATGGGAGATGTTTGAGATGGTGTCAAATGTGTCAAATATTTGCCTTATAAGTAATTACTTATGGACTCTGTTAAGGATCTCACGGGCCTGAACTCCATTGTGGGAGAAAGGCGGGATATAAATCCTCGAAATAAATAAATAAATATATTTATTTACAGAACCAAAGCAGAGTAGTGGAAGATAGGGAGTCTTGGAGATGTCTCATCCACAGAGTCGCCATGAGTTGGGATCAACCTGAGGGCAGGTAACAAACAACAAAAGTATTTACTTACGCTATGGCGTTTTTGTTTTATTTTGTTTTTGCTTGCACTAAGTGAGAAGTAGAGCTCTGGTAACTTACATCATGCAAAGACTGGCTAGTCTATGGACCATTTTCCAGTCAGAAATTTGAATGCACCGTTCACATAACTGACCAAATATATCTATCTTCAAAGATTGTGGATGAATGACAGAGATGACAATCATGTTGTCAATTGGATGCGTGAATAACCAACACTAAATGCAATTCTGGAGATGTTGTCATGAAAGTGCATGCATTACTCTCAACTGTCAATCTATTCTTTCTCATCCAGTGGACCTATACATGTGGTTATGTGCAAATTGCAGACATGTAGCAACAAGAAAAGAAATGAAAAGGGGAAAAAATTAACAGACCTAGACTTTCAGTTGACCCTGAGGATTCAAAAGATGATAGCTGAGGTTATGTACATTAACATTTAATAGAAGATCAATAGGTGTAAAGTTATTACATTATAAGATTTGTAAAAAAGGACATATGCAAACAACTGAACAGTTGCTGAAGTTATGAAACTGGCCAATGTTTCTTGGCAATAGCTCTAATTTGCCTGTTATCCTCTTCATTGGGTAAAATCTGATAAAACATAGATATCTTCAAATGTGTCTTAACTATGGCATATCAAAACTAATTTATTAGAAACAAAATTAATTGCTGGAAATACAAAATAATAAGCTACAATTACCCAGGATACTTTAGATGCACGACTGGGTCTTATAAAGTGGTGTATGCAGCAAATAATATAAAATAATGTAGGAAATGACCCCCCCCTTACTATTTGGCATCTACCTTGAAAACAATAACGAGTAGTATTATTACAACTAGTAGTTCTGTAGGAGAATTTATTAACTTTTCAATGCAGTTTTTAAAATTAAATATCAGTGTGGCCAGCACTCTGCAAGTGTTAAAAATCAATTCATAGGAAAAGGTCATAATCAACTTAGTGTTTTCATTCTATATTTTCAAGAGAATCTGGCTCACATTTACCAAGGCCATCCTGGGGTCATCCCTGGAAAAATAGAAGCCTACCCACATTTTGATCTATGTATGTTAGCTCCAAGAATCTTGTTGATTATGGACAAAGACATGAGATCAATTCAGGTAATAAATGGATGAAGAATTTGGAGGAAAAGAAGGTAATATGGCGCTCAAGAAAAAGAGGGGAACATTTATTTTGTTGGCTGGACAGCTTGGCTGGACATCTACTGCAGTACTTGTTGCCATCATTCCTTCTAGGGCGCACACCCTATAGCACACAGATGTGGAGAATTTTCCCAAACCCTAATGTGCTTGTAGAAGATTCACTACAGTCCTTGAGGTTTCCCCCATTCTTGTGCTGCCCAGTGTTGCTGTCACTACTGGTAGCAACAAGAAGGCTTATGAGTTACAGGCCTGGCACTTTGCCTCCTGCCTTGCTCCAAATGGCATCAATGTGCCTTTAGATTCTCTTTTCTCAACACCCACCAAGGCTAGTGTACTAGCATCGCACACATACCAGTTTGACTGCCACTTTTGAAATCGCCAGTAATGAGTTGCACAGGCTTTAAAGCCTCTTCACCTAGAAATATCAAACTTCCTCTGCCTCCAGTGCCTTACAGCCTTGGCTATCAGCCTCTACTTGTTGCATCACCCTGATAGTTGTTTCTCTAAGATGGTCCTTTCTAGCCTTGGTTGTTTGTATGACTGCAGCCTGATTGAAACACGAGTCGCTGTGAGACAATGAATGCATAATTATTGATCATCTTTCAACATGGAATGCCTTTGAAGATCTCTTCTGTGTCACTGAGTAGATAAAGGCAATAATGACTACTTTATAATCAGTATCAATTAATATATTTCGGTTTTGGACAATGAGGCTGCTTGGGATGTTGTGAAAGAGGCTGGAGAGAAGAGGAGAAGTCAAAGCAACAGCCTGACAGTTAAGGGATAGTTATTTTGAGGGAATGAGCTAGAATTAGGGCTTTAACCATCTGGGAGGTGCCTGGTATTGTTTATGGTTCTGGCTAACTGGAATGAGGGAGGTTAAGAGAAAGTGTGAGCTCAGGGAAAGATTAGGAAGGAACACAATTGTAACTAAGCAAACTAGGAAAGACAGCAATATTATCTGCTTAAGGAGAAGCCTTGAAATAAAAACAGACTCTGTTCCTTTAGCATTGCTTTACTGCCACTGCCGGTTTTGGGTAAGCACTAATGGGATCCCACCCACGTACCTATACAGTGGGCCTTTGGCATCCACTGTGGTTTGGTTCCTGTGAATATCAAAATCCATGGATATTCAAGTCCCATTATATATACACAAAGGTGTAGCAAAATGATGTCTTTTATATAAAATAACAAAATCAAGGTTTGCTTTTTGGAATGTATTATATTTTTGTTATAGTTTCAAACCATGGATAAAGAGTCTGTGGATATGGAGGGCTGACTGCATTTTATTTCATTTGTTTGTTCGTTAATTTGTTCATTCGTTCGTTCATTATCTCCTCCTCTCCTGCACACACTTTTTGTCTTGATATGGGACATCAGGTAGCTTACAACACATTCCAGTAGTTTTGGCTTTCTTTTCTCATGTGATAAGGTTCTCAGTTTCATTTCCGGGTGAGAAATAAGAAGTCACCTCAATAGTTTCAGCCTTAATCATGGTTAGTCAATTTCCTGTTTCGAGATATTTCCCTCAAAGCAGAGAGAGCACCGGTCTGCCGACTGGCCTTCCCCCTGGGGGAGTCTTCTGATCCCCTTTCAGTTTTGTCATTCCTTTGGAAGTTTTTCCTGCATATAGTTTTTTTGCATATAGGCAAACCAGGAACATTTTTCAGTGTGTGAAGCAACAACTCCATTTTCTTCTCAGATGTGGTGATTTTGAAATGAAATCAGGACATACTGAACTAGCTGCCGGCTAGGGTTTATAGATATTGTACACACTACTAGAAACCATTACAGCCAAGGCAGGCAAAGTACTTCCAGTCTGCAGTATTATTGTGGAACTTTCGAGCGACAACAGAGCAGTTAGGAAACAGGTGTAGCTTCTTCCAATTCCCAGGGTCTCTTAAACATACAGCTTTTAAATAAAATTTTAAGCAATGTAAATGGATCTGCAGATGTGCATGTGATAATGCAGGTTGTGTGTTTAGAAAAGCAATATCCATCTGGCTTCCCCAGTGAGGGTGTGAGTGACTGCTTGTGTGAGGGGGTGCATTTGTGCACACAACAACAGTATAAAAGCACTTTTGGTGAGGAAAGTTAGGTTTTTTCTGTCTCCCAGTTTAAAAAATGGCTTATGGCAGAGCAGCACATGATACAAATGAACAATCCTCTTCCCTGGTGGCATGATCCAGGGAATTGTGGCTGACTGGCAGGACTCTTTCTACCTGTGTTGAGATTAATTTGTTACAGCAGTTTGCCCCATGGGTTCTGATCCCTTCTCTCCCTGGATCAAAAGGAAAGACTGCTTTAGCTGGTGCACAGACTGGGGAAATTAGTTTTTGGATTACAACTTCCAAAACTCTCAGCCAGCATGGCTAGTAGTCATTTTTTGCACCTGAAGTGTAAAATCAAAGGGATAAATTCAATATAAATCCAATCTGGAGTACAGCCCCTGAAATATATGAGATTTTAATTAGTTGTAACAAGTTTATCCATTATGGGGTCTACTCTGCTGAGCAAGGACTCACATTAGATTTAACCTCCAATCACAACTTTTTCATATCCACTTTAAAACAAATGTACAGATTTGAAGAGCTGATGAAGAAGAATAGACACCTTCTTTAGAATTATCCATGAAAACCAACAATTTATGTTGTTCTGTACTGGTAGAATTCAAAGATATAGCCATGTCTCAAAGGTGCTACAAGATCTCTCTACATACTGGTTCTTCATCGGAAATTGTAGCAGTTTACATATAGATTTACCATCCCTTTAGCAGACATCTTTAATATTTGGGCAGGTGTTCCCCCATCCTGCTTGGATCACAGGCTTCCCAGTTCATGTTTTTCTGAGGATTGCACATATGTGTGCTGTAAATTCATTTATGCTTTTTGAATGTTGTTTGAATATTTTATGTTACCAAGAATCCTCTGGGTGATTTTCTCAATGTGTGGTACTGTGCCATTATGAAATTATAAGTTAGTCTTTTTTAACTGTTTCAAATATCTTTTTGCTTTAAATAAGGGGGAAGTGGATGCAGAATTAGTGGACGAGAGATGATACGGAAATGGTACACTAGTGAAATTTGTGTGACACACCATTATTTATTTTATTAGATTCCTGTCCTTCTGACTAGTCCATGGCAGCCTATATGAGGCTGTCACATTTCTTCAGCTCTAGCCACTTACTTTGTGGTACTGGTGTAATTGTCTATTACCATCAGTATGTCTATGGAGTTTATCACACAAAGGAGATTGGGAGTTTATCCTGTGAATATTTTGGGAAAATAGCGTAATTATGTGAAACAGTTTCACATGACGTAGGACAAAATCCGCTGTTAAAGTGGTCACAAAGAAACATTAACACGCATCTTTTTACTTTTGGGATTTCAACGACAATGCATTTCCAATATCATTTTATTTGTGCAATTGTGTGTGATAATCATTCATGCACTTCCTTACCATTTTCACTCTATTTCAGGATGTTTAAATGAGCTTTTATCTCCCTTTAACCTTTGTTAGGGGCTTGCTGTGATGAGTAAAATGGTAGCTTGTTTTGATGGTGAACAGTTCAGCTGTCAGCCTATGAGTAGGATGCCCCCCCCCAAGTATGGGACACAAAGTAGTAACTATAGGGAGTAGAGTGGAATGCCTTAAGTAGCAGTCAAGTGTAGAGAGGTCTCCAAGTATTCAAAATCCTACTAAGTTTAAATATGACAGCATCATATTCCCAAAGGTTTACATTGCATATTACATATATCCAAACTGGTTGATGGCTTGCACTATAATTTTATCAGAATCAGAGTTATGACAGAAACTGGAAGATGAATTTTGGTAATATTTCCAAAGCCATAAGGTCTTTGATGACTATTCCTCCTTCCCTGTGAAATGTGAAATGTGTCACAGATCCTGTTGAGTCACCCCATTTGTTCATCAAAAGGCCACTAGGACAATAGTGAGTGAGCTGTGATTACAGGCTTATCTGCTCCTGGCCATTCTACCTTAGCCATAGTTTGATTATCCAAATCTAGAGGCTTAAAGAAGGAAGAGAAGGCAAATGTTGTTGCTGTTGTTGTTCTGTGACTTCAAGTCATTTCTGACTTATAGTGACCTGAAGGTGAACCTACCACTGTTTTTCTTGGCAAGATTTCTTCTTGGGGTGGGGAACCTTTACTATCTTCTGAGGCTTATACAGTGTGACTTGCCCAAGGCCATCCAGTGCAGTGCATTTCCATGGATGAGCAGGGATTTGAAACCTGGTTTCCATTTCACCATGCTGGCTCTCAAGCATAGGATTCATAATTTCTGATTCGCTTCTATGCTATTGTTGTTGCTGTTATATGCCTTAAAGTCATTTCTGACCTATGACAACTGGAAGGTGAACCTATCACTCATTTTCTTGGCAAGATTTGTTCAGATGGAATTTTTGTTTGCCTTCCCTTGAGGCTGAGAGGGTGTGGTCACCCAGTGGGTTTCCATAGCAAAACATGGATTCAAACTCTGGTCTTCAGAGTTGTTGTCCAACAGTCAAACCACTAAAATACACTATTGTCTCTCTTTTATGCTAGGTGGCTCAGCAATTAAGATGCTGACTGTAACAACTGCAAGATCGGCAGGTTAGTATTTCGAAGTTGAAGTGCTGCATGACAGAGGAGTTTATCATACGATGGAATTTGGGGGTATAATGCAATGGTAATCCAAACGCAATCATGGGGTTTCACGTTATTGCGAATGAGTGTATCTCACGCAATTTTAGGCAATGGGAAGTCATTCCAAACGCAATCATGGGGTTTCAGTAATTGCGTATTAGAGTATCTCACATAATTTAGGGCAATGGGGGGGCCATTTTTGGGAAATGGGAAGTTATTCTGAATGCATTCCAGATGCAATCAGATTTCACATAAATTCGCTAAACTAGCGGATCCACGTAATTGTGTGAATTGGCTCCATTCGCAATTGAGAGAAATTCTTCCCATGTGATAAACTCCAATGTGAGCTCCTGTCACTAGCCCTAGTTTCTGCCAACCTAGCAGTCTGAAAGCATGAAAAAGTGCAAGTAGATAAACAGGTACCACTTCGATGGGAAAGTAACAGCGTTCTGTGAAGTCATACTGGCCACATGATCATGGAGTCGTCTTTGACAACACTGGCTCTTCAGCTTAGTAATGGAGATAAGCACTGCCTCCTACAGTCAAACATGACTTTACAAAGGGGAATACCTTTACCTTTACCTAGTGAGCATTAACCAAGAATTAAAGCTGCTTATGTTTTGAATCACACTAGATCTTGTATGAGTTCTTGTTGATCAATATTGGAACAACAAGAGTAGAGAGGGGTCTGCAAAGCCATTTATGCAGACAAAGCAGATATAATACTTATTCTATAAGACAGGAATAATTAAAATCAAATAAGTTATGTATTGTGCTGAAAAATTGCTAAAGAAATGGGACAACTGAAACAATTACAATGAAAGTGATTGTTTGAGCTGGAATTTCTGCATTAACATTTCTTCAGAGTTAAGTTATTAATTAAGTTATTGATTGTTTAAATGATCCACACTGCTAAAGGGGCAAGTGATATGTTACTCAACTGGTTATTTTCCCCAAACCTACTTCACTTGCATTTTTGCAGAAACTACTTATTGGATAGCTTTTGTTTTTGTTTCTTCCTCAAAGGTAAGGAAAATTTAAAGTTTAGGTCATAAGACTCAAACCTTTTATTCAAGAACAATTCCAATGGGATGCATCCCATTAAGGGATTTTTGAGGTTAGCAGTCTCAGTAACTGATCCTTTCCAATCCCCTCTCCACTGATACAACAAAACCTTTATTCTGAAAAATGGCATGCCTTGCCACAAAAAGGTGACTAGCCTAAATTTAAAGTTTCTTAAGAGCACTGACTGAAAAGTCCTAGACTTTGCTCCTCTTCTTTCCAATTTTAGACAGGTTTAAAATTAAATCTGGGAGTGCCCTTAGATAGAGCTCATCTGCTAATTCTTAAAATTTAAGTTAAAGATTCCTGATGTTTTTGCCCACCCTGAAGTAAAATCATGAATGAGATATTTTTTATCTTCATTCTGATAAGAATTCTAGTTGTAGTAATGTGATGTTAACATCAGTCTAAATTTAATGGAAATGTTTTAAGCATCTCCCTTTCAATGAAACATATCAACAGTTAACATATTAAAAATTAATGAAATATGCCTAACTTTCCCATTTCTGCTGAAAGCCTAGGGAAATTACCCCAAGTAACTTCAGCACCAGATGATATAAAGGACTACACTTAATGTATTTTAGAAAGAGGTCATGTTGGAAGTTACTCACTGTGTTCAGTCCAAACATATCAATTTCTTAGAGACTTCTTCAGGTTTCAAACAGAAGGCATCTATGCATAACATCAGCTAGCTGACAGCAGCTGGGATGCTACATATCTCTGAAGACCAGAATAGTTTTTGCACCTAAGAGAATTTGCATTTTAGAAACTACCAAGTTTAATAATTAATGCATAACTCCATAGGTGTGCATTCAGTACTTTATTTAAAAATATCATTAGTAGATAGCCACCTGAATTACAAGCTGCAAGTCAAGGCTGATGGCTGAGCCAGCTTTTGATTCACTGGTGTGTATGCCCATGGTGAGACTGGGAGGGAACCTGGCTTGTACCACAGCTGGAGAATTCATTATGAGAATCTTTCTTAAATCTTTTGTTGAAATGAGAAACTGTACCAGTGTTTCCATACCCATAGTGGGGAGCCGTGCTAAAATGAGACCAGAGCCAGCTATGTTTAAGTACCAGGACATTTTGATTAACAAAGAGGATAGTTTCAGCCCCTCTCAACCTTTTGGATTTAACTACAGTCTATGAAACAGAGGCTTCCCCTTTCTTTCTGAGTTTAGCTTTAGTCTTCATGGTAACTGGGAGTGGGGAGAGGTGACATTTCCAAGCAACAGTATACAGTGACGTATTTCAAATGCCTGGATCTTGAATATGCAAAAGATCTTGTCACTTTACAAAACTCCTACTTCTGATGGAGATGACTGCTAGAATTGTTTGTTTGACCTTTAGGAAAAGGATTTCTCCCTGATGCCATGAAAAAAAAACCTCCAGGTAAATCTTTTTGGGGCCAAGTTATGCTGTTTAGCAACATTTATCTACATTTCTTTCTTGTTCTCATTTAATTTCAGGTCTCTTTAGTTAAAATCCAACATGCTAACTACTACCTTTTGTCAGATCTCTATTCTCTCACTGGGAGTATCCACACTGCACAATTGCATCAGTTTCATACTATTTCAACAGCCATGGTTCCAGGGTATGGAATGTTGCAATTTGTAGTTTGCCAAGGTGCTTCGAATTCTCTGCTAGTGAGCTGTAGGCTTCTAGGTTCAGGTGAATGGATGATACCTAATTAGCAGAGAGAATTCTAAGTGCTTTATCAAACTAGTAGCTCCAGGATTCCATAGCATGGAGCCATGGAAGTTAAGGTGGTATAGAACTGATATAATTGTGCAGTGTGGACACACACACAGAGGGAATAATAAAGCTACCTTGTGACTATGCCTATGGGATCTATTGTGAGGAGCACTTGCACTACTTGTTCTTATCCAAAGAAAGGTGGGGAGACTGGGGTATTCCCCCCAACTGTCAACTTCTCTTAAAAGTTGAGGAATTTGTTTAGCTCAAGGAAGTTTACAAAAGGCTGGGTAACTTAAAGGCAATTTCCTCTTGTGTACACCAGTACTAACTCAAGAGAACTCCCAAATTTGCGTGAATTTAGAAATATGCAAGAATGCAATCAAACATATGATAGTAATTCAGACACACACAGCACACAGAGTTAACTGAAATGGAAGTATGGAAATTAGATAGCAGAGGTTTAGGGTGATAATTACCTATCCTGGAGAGGTGACCATGGAAAGTGGGATGTAGCTCAGACTCGAGTCTAAGGGTGACACAGTTAATACATGGAGTACAGGCTGGGTCCCAGTATTTATACCTGAGATCCTAGCCTCAAGGGGAATGCTATCTTGCAATGTAACAAAGACCTAATGGTTTTCCCAGGAATCGACAATGGGATTCTGGACGGGTTGATGGCTTTCATTTTAAGGTTACAAAAACAGCAACTGGATTTAAAACAGCCCCAGGATAGATGAATAGGTAAGTTGGCTGGGAACATGGTATGGGATTGGTAGGAAGCACTCACTGGTTTACTTCCTTGGTGCAGTGGGTCCTCCTTTGTCTCTTGGTGCAAGAGGATATGTAGAGAGCCCTAGGGGAGGAAGGAGCGATCAGCACATCCATTCGGCTTTTGTCTTGGTGTTATCTGGGTAATTTCTCCATGCCCTTCCCATGGGTTCTAAGGGGAATTGAGACCTCTTACACCATGCCTGGCCCCAGATATGAAACTTTGGATACCCCAAATATAACGTGGGGTATGCAGGGTGTACTAACATTCTGAAGAGTGTGTGCTTGTCTTTATACATGTGTATAATTTATCTGAGAGAGAAATTTGTGAAGCTAAGGTTGTGCCATTGTTTTTTATTTTTTATTTTTAGACACACAATTTATCTTTAGGACCATAATCATGCAAGATAACAGATTTCTCTCCTTTTTTTCCTCCTTACATTTCTGATTTTGTTTGTGAGATTTGCAGAAATCTTTTATTTCAAGTCTTAGTGTTACTGGTTTTCTTCTCTCCCACATCCTTTTGATTTACGAATCCTCTGTGTGTGTCAGGGCTTCACGATGCCACAGGAAAGAAACTGTAATTTGTGGAAGTCAAATTTTGGGAGAGATTTCACTGGCCCAAAACAGACGGGCCTGAGAAAGCGGGCTGTGGCCGCTCTAGCACAATTCGCTCCGGGGCTGTGGTAACCGCATGCACCTGGCCCTGATTTGGTCTGCCACTGTGGTATTTTACTGCTCCTTTTTGGCCTGTTTTTTGGTAAAAGATGTGGGCTTGGCATCATTTCTCATTGCACTCAGGGCATGTACCATCTAAATGCTATGCCCTGAATGTGGCCAGAAACCACGTCTTTTATTTGGCCTGTCTGTTTTGGGCCAGTGTATACTTTTTTCTAGAAAGGTTTTACTTGCCACATAGCAGTGTTCCATTTACATTAACAATGGAATTATAAACATATCTACTCAGAGGTATGTTCTAATGGGTTCAGTGGGATTTCTAAATAAATGTTTACAGCACTGCTGAGACATTAAAAAGGTTTATTGGAATGCATATATTTTTGTGACAATCATTTTCCCCCAACTGCATTTTTCTTAATAAATTACATTCCATTTATTGCTCATGATTCACCCCTCCCCTTTTATTCTCAGAACAGCTGTGGGAGGAAGGTAAGACTGAGAAGCTATGTCTGCATCCACACTGCAGAAATAACCCAGTTTAGCACCCCTATGGAATCCTGGAGTTTGTAATTTTTTGCGGCACCAGAGTTCTCTGACAGTGAAGACTAAATGCCTCACAAAACTAAAAATTCCGGAATTCCCTAGCATTGAACCATGGCTGTTAAAATGGTGTCAAACTGAATTATTTCTGCAGTGCAGATGCTGCCATATCCCAGTTTTCATCCGTGAATTGTTGGAGGGTATGTCCTTTTGTCAAAGGCCAGAGCCTCCACCCAGAGAACTGGGTCTGCTACACACAAATTGTGCTACACACAAATTAAGCCCACAAGAATCCTTATACAAAGAATATTAACATGAAACAGGCATAACTTCTAGCTTGGCCCCAAACTTACTGCCCAAGTCAGTGGACATTAGATTTTAATTCTATCTTGTTGTTGCTCTTTTCTACAGTTTAAAGGTGGCTGCCAGTTTGGATTTATTCAGAAATAAAGACTGCTAAATGCACAGACACCATTTGCTCTTTCTTCCTTTCTTTTATTTGCATTTCCACATGACAGCGTTTAAATACTCTGAAGTCACAGTGATTTCTGCCAAAGACTTAAGCACATACTAAGCTCACTTCTACTGAGATCAACCGGACTTGGAAGTGGCAAGATCAGATAAATTGTCATAAACCAAACCAAGCCACAAAACCAAACCAAACCCTACACTTGAGTCTAGAAGCCCCCCCCCCCAAGCCTTGCGAATTAATCTCCCTTATACAGTGGCACAATTCCTTTAAGCAATGAAACTAAATAAAAATCCAGAAGAGGGAGCCCTCAATCAAAGCAAGACTAGACTCACAATAATTCATACGCTCCCCTCCAAAATGTATAAGCATGTGGATGATATTTCATCAAATATCTGGATGACTTTAGCAAGATCAAATCCCTGGGCAAAGTCATCCAGAAATTTTAAAGAACATGGATCTTTAAAAATGGAGCCTTTCAAAGTGGATCGGCTCCACATAAGCCATAGAAAAGAACAATAGTCCTTGGGAACAAATGTCTTGGACCTGCTATTCAGGAATGACAGGTGTCAACTCCTGGTCCCATTCTTGCAAAGGAGCCCAGAAAGATATAATTTGTCGATTAGTATCACTGTCATTAACAGGCTGGCTCCTTCCTTTCAGATGGGAATGTGGGATAGTCTCACATTCGGCTCAAGGGCATGACATCTGTCATCTTGTATGCAGAACATATTATAAGAAAAGCAGGCTTGGACAAAGAAGAAGAAGATGGAGTGAAAACAGGAAGAAGGAATATCAACAATCCAAGATATGCAGATGGCACCATAGTACTAGCAGAAAATCTCACAGACCTGGAACACCTACTAAGGAAGATCAAAGACGAAAATGCAAAGGCAAGCTTAATGATGAATATAAAGAAAACAAAAATAATGAGCACCGAGGAGCTTCACAAGTTCAATCTAGACAATGAAGAAATAGAAATAGTTTTAAAAAACAAACAAACAAACAAACAATAAATAAATCCATACCTGGGAGCAAACATTGATAGAAATGGGGACTGAAGTCAAGGAAGCAGAAGAAGATTAAGAATGGGGAAAATGGCTATGAAAGAACTAGAAAAGATTCTAAAATGCAAAGATATACAGCTGAGCACAAAGGTTAGAATCATACAAGCCATTGCATTCTTTATTGCCATGTATGGATGTGAGAGTTGGTCAGTTAAAAAAGAAGATAGGAAAAAAATCCATTCATTTGAGATGTGGTTCTGAAGAAGAGTGCTGAGGATCCCATGGACAGCCCAAAAGACAAACAAACAGGTCCTAGAGCAGATCAATCAGGAAACCTCCCTGGAAGACAAGATGACCAAACTGAAGCTGTTGTACTTTGGATACTTCATGAGACTCATTGGAAAAGTCAGTAATGCTGGGAAAGGTGGAGAGAAGTAGGAAAAGAGGAAGGCCACATGCCAGTTGGATGGACTCTTTTAAGGAGGTCATGGGTATGGAGTTGAAAGAATTAAGCAGAGCAGTGGAGGACAGAGGGTTTTGGAAATGTCTCATCCATTGGGTTGCCATGAATGGAGATCAACTTGAGGGTAGTTAACAACAACAACATAACATCTGTGCCACGTAAATTTACAAAAATGAATGCTAATGGTTGGGAAATACAAGAGTAGTCCAACCACAGACCATTTTGAAACAAACAAACAAACAAACAACAACAACAACTCATAAGCAACATTTGTTAATGAATATTTGCTCTTATAAGACTTCAGGTCTGACATATGGTGACCCTATCCTCAAGTTTTCATGGCATTTATACCGAGGAGGGTTGCCATTGCCTTCCTCTTTGGCTGAGAGAGTATGACTTAAAACCTCTCCATTCCCCATGGGTTTTCATACCCAGTGGGTTTTCAGGGATTTGAATCCTGCTCCTAGTGGGAAATATTTAAAAGAGTTGTAACTGGGTGTTTATGCACCCATTCAAATGGTTCATGAGTAGATGGCTCTCTACTACATACAATCTTGATATTCAGATTGTGTTGAAAGTGATTTTTTTTAAAAAGTAGGAAGTCAATTCAGAGCTGCAAAAACTTTTATGCACAGCAATATTCTAGCAATTTTTTTCTCACCCACCATGAGAAAATATCAGTATTAAATAAGAAAAACCCCTTAAACTCTTATCAAAGTTTAGGAAAATTGGTTATAAAAACACAGCTGAACTGGTTTTGAAGGTTATTTATTTATTTACGGATTATTTTTACTTTTGGTTTGCGGTAACCCGCAGAAGGTAATGAAACAGAAGTAGGAATCATGAAGTTCCCTGATTAAATTGTTTGTGTCCATTTACTCCACTGCGTATCCCAAAGCCAGGACTGGGTGCCCATTTGGACATAGAACTATTACTTTAAAAATGCCTTGTTTCCCAAAGAACTAGTTTAACACTCAAACCACACTGGCTCTCATTAATAAATATTAATTACTGGCTGGCTGGTAAAAGCAAAGCCACTGAGTTGGAAGTCATTTCTCTTGTTTCTCATTGTTTTCAAAGAAGGAAAGAAAGCTTAGTTAAGCTTTTTTTTTAAATTAAACTTATTTTTAAAAATCTTTTCAAATTTTTAAATTTTTAAAATTCTTTTAAAAATGTATTTTAAAACATCACATCTTACTAAATTTTCACTTTAATCGCATGAAACTTTAACCACATGTAAATAAATTTAAGCGGTATGTATGATATTATAGTTTAAAGATGTAATTTTAATTTTGGTAGTTTATCTTGTTTATGTCACAACTGTTGCCATTATATTTAGTGATATACAGGAGCTACAACTTATGAGTAACATTAGTACAAAAAACACTAAATGGTATAGTATGGGAAGAGGTCAATGACAGGATGACACCATGAGATATTGCACCAGGGGACACCAAATCTGGTGAGCCACTGCTTGAAGGCACACGACAATAATACCTCATTCAGAATGTAAGATACATTCATTTTTTACATGGAACAAGTAATACCTTTAGTTACAACATCCATTCCTTTTTTGTTTCTTGATTCAATTTATAGGAACTTTAATTCCTTAAAATATAAGTTCTGAAGAAATCCTAGAATTTTAATTTTTTCTTTTTTAAAGGCAGTTCACTGAATTACATGAGCCCTTGCAAGGTAACAAAAAATAAGTCTGGTGTGGTGCTCTGAGTAGTTGTATTATGTTTTAAGGTTTTAATGGAATTATATAATGGGAGGAACCCCCGAAGGCCACCCTGCCCAACCTCTTATTTAATGATGGAAATTCAGGGCTAGGGCTGTCCCTAGATTCTGCTTGAATACTTCCAGCAATGGTGAATCCAATACTTGAATAATCTGTTCCATTGATGAATTATTTACTGTTACCTTATTTCTCCTAATGTTTAGGTAACGTTTGTCTGATTGTATTTTAAGACTGTTAGTTAAAGTCCTGACAACAGACAGCACAGAAGTCTCTGACCTCCTATATGTGTCAGTTCTGCAAGTGTTTGAAGAAGGCTATTATTTCTTTTCTCCTGTTCGTCTCTTCTTCAGGCTTAATAGAGCCAGATCATCCAATATTTCCTCACAAGACTTGTCATATCAGTTACCATCTGAATCCTCTTTTGAACCTATCTGAAATTGTTTGTGTTCTTTAAAGTACACCCATAACTGGGTGATGTCAAAGCAGTACAGAATAAAGTAGCGTAATAAATTTTCCATAACTTGGACCTATTGGTGCACTGGAAAATCTTATTACTCTTCTTTTCTGGCCCATATCATCTTCTTCCTGGAAAGGTCACAATTGTATCTTCTTATTACCCCCATATGCATAGAGTTTGTCTGATGATTCAAGAACACATACAATTTATCTCACAGTTGTCAAGAACTGACCACTTGAGGAAGCGAGCCAAGCTCCAGAAGATAACTGAAGATGTAAACTTGATTTGTTATTTCCAGCTGGTGCAGACCTACTGAATCATTGAAATTTACATAATAATTGACTTTCCCACTTACCCTAGGTTTTATTACATACTTAAATACAGTAAATAATTAGTTTATATAGGTGATTTATATATAGTTGGCCCTTTCCATCCACGGGCTTGCCATCCATGGATTGGAGTATCTGCAGATGGCCCTGCCCCATTCTTCCCAATAGTGGCAGTTTCACATGGCCATCCCAACTTGCATATATGTTGTGCCACCATCAGGAACAATGGGACTTGAGGTCCTGCAGATTTTGCTATATGTGTGTGTGTGTGTGGGGGGGGGGGGATGGAACCCCCATGGATACCAACTGTAGTCAAATTTACATGCTGCTTTACAGATAGGGAAAAGGGATAGGTGACTTAGATCATATGCATTTACTCTGTCTGTCCATCTCTTTTTTGATGTATACACACACACACAGTTTTACAGTTTTACCTCGATTGTTTACAGTTTTACCTCGATTGTTTTACAGAGGAGTGGGTAAGAAATAAACATCATCACCATCATCATCATCATCATCATCATCATCATCATCATCATCGTTGAATAATCTGTCCCTTATTTAAAACAGGAGTCTTGGAACCATGTACCATAACATTAGGAATGTACAGCTGATTCCCCCCCCCCCAAAAAAACAGTGAAAGTTATCTTAGGTAGCAAGAAGATAAACTAAAGGGATATTTTGAGTGGGCAAAAATGGATTGCAAACAATGGGTATCTGTTCTTTAAAGCCACTTAAAATGGCTACAACTTTATGAAACAACAAACTCATTTTCATTTGATTTTTCATAAATTTGGCCAGCTTATACCCTTACTAGGCAGATTCTTTCCATCAAATCCAATGCTGACATGATAAATGGTGAAACACAAAGACCCTTAAGCCACAGAGACGTTCTTGTAGCTTTCCAAGTTAAGCTTAGTTAATAGCAAATAATTTCTATAAGACAAGAAGGACAATGGAGTAGTTCAGACATTTGAAATGTGACACTTAAGAATGGCAACATACATTGAACTATCTAGTGGGAGTGACACTCAGGTCCAGGGTCAGAGTGGCATCGATAGGTACCAGTGACAGTCCATGTCCCAGTAGGAAGCCAATGGTCAATTCCTGGAGCAACCCATCCTATTTTTCCTTCTTGTTACTGAAGCTGTCTACATGGTATCTCTGAGCTGAAAGGATGAAAGAAAAGGAAAAATAAACTCTAAAGTTTTGCTCTTCCACTCTGGGTTTTGGTATGAATTGAGTCAAAAGTGAAAGATAAAGGAAGAGATAATGGCAACAGTAGTGTGGAGGTGGGCACACTTGGGGGCACTCCTTGTGACCAGTTACCTGCATGAAGGCACCCAAAACCAGAAAAAACATTGCCTGGCATGCCTGTGGATACACTGCTTTCTGACGCTGATTTCTAAGAGTGAGGAATTGACACTTTATATGCATGAGAATCATTCCCTTGTGGCGTGATCCCAGGCAGATGCATGTAGATAAATACCACACTTATTTGGTCAGGTCTCATTAAGGAGACTTTGGAAAGGTATCTGTAAAAAATATTTAGAATTTGAGTTCTAATGCACTACAAAATAATTGTCATAGGTGCTTTTTTAAAAAATGCAATTTATAACTCTTCCATTTCTCAAAAGTAAATGCAATGGTTACATTTTAAAATATAAATAAATAAATGGATAAACTTGATAAAATATAATTAATAACACTGAAAGTTGATTTCAGTTACTTAAGAAAAAGAGAGAGAGAATAAACCTTGAACACTACAAGCTATTAGCCCCAGGACAAAAGACATCGTCCTCCTGTCCCTCTAACTGTTGCTTCAACACTCACAGCAGAACAAAAGGTGCAGCATTAACTAGCCCATGGACTATGTAATCTTCCTTTCTCCACCATTTCCAAACCCAAATCCTATAAAACTAACTAAATTTAAAGTTAGACCATGGAAGGAGTAAAGTGATCCTATGACACATTACAGTTGTAAGGTAGTTTAGTCATATCTTTCTTATTGAGAAAATAAATTACTTACAAATAAGCACAGTAGTTATTTGTAAATTATTTACAGTTGTCTTCATGGACTTGAAATCTACGGTCTTGCTCTTTGGGAGGGACAAGTGCCCCTTAATAAAATTGCAGTGTGCTTCTGTGTGTGGCTGTGTGTGTGCACAAGTCTATGGGACTTGAATATGTGCGAATTGCCATTTTTGCAAGGGAATCCAGAATGGATCCCCGCTAATTGGGAAGGGCTACTGTATTTTCAAGTTCTGTAATCGAGTGATGGGTTCCACATGCTTGTGATCAGATTGGAGGGTTCAAAGAGAAGGGAGACATGTACAAATTGTTTCCAACCTTGGAAACAAATTCCAGTTGTTGCAAGGCTGTGAAGACTGAGTGTGAGGGTTGAAAGACTCACACAAATCATTGCTAGAAGGAGATACAGGCCTTACATTATTTATAGCTGTTGTGTGAACAAGATGATTGTACATTAATATTTAAACAAGCCATGTTGGTCTATGGCTTATGCTTCTAAATATAAATTGTCTGAGGAACATTCCTTGGCATGATATATATTATTATACGTTACAGAAATGAGCAGCAAGTTTTTATTAAAGTACTGGGAAATTAAAATGCCAAAATGCATTCCTTTAGCATACATATACTTTAAAGATAATTGGCTAATTTAAATTTCCATTATTTTAAACTTCAGTGTTAGGCTCTTGTTTCCTGTTGGAAATGGCAATAATATAAGTTGCTGGCCAGGATGTATGTAAATTTTTCTATAGATGGATTTGACGTTGTAGCTGATGATTATACGACAGATTTCTAAGCATTGCTTTCTATGAACGTTTTAACTCTGCTATGGATTAGGTTAAATAATTAGTAGCTGTGTATAAAGAATCAGCTGTATGCCACAAAAGGGAATGGCTCTCTTAGAATTTGTTACTATTGATGTTGAATCAAAGACAAAATGTGAGATTAGGGAAGTGAATAACCTGTTGCTTAAAAGAGTCTAGTACTGAAGGGTGAGATAAGCCTTGTCTGGATGGACAAAAAGGGCTAGCAGGATGGACAGCTTGAATGCTGGACATTCAAAGCACAATAACAGTACATCAAGCTGTCCAGAAAGAGGAGAACTTGGTGATCCCCCTTTGTATTCCATAATGGAACACATAAATGAAAAGCTGTGCAGTCATTTTCCTTCCCTGAGAGTTAAATTTTTCCTAAAAGTACAATTTAGGGTTTTAATTTTTTTTGAATGAAATCAGTTCCTTGTTTCTGTTCAAACAGACCTCATGAGATTGCCCTTAAAAACTCAGCAATAATTGAAACAGTCTCCTATTGCCTAAAGACAACCAGTTAACTTTCTTATATAAAACTTGTCAGTCTTTTATGAGGCTACAAATCGGTTTCAAACAAATGAAAACCAAATGCCTTTTTGAAAAATTCCTTTTTCTATTTTTTAAAAAGAGAGAAAACCTCTTGTATCACAACAGATCAAGCCCTAGAGAAGTAAATGGTAGGAGAGACACCCTCTCTCTTTTCCCAGTACCTGTTCGCTCTTTCAAAAATGAATACAGGGCGCATTTATTGAGAAGAGCTATGCATCATTCCATTAGATACAGAATCTATAGAGTAACTGTGCTGGAGAGATTAAGAAAGCTGCTTTTTATGGAATTATTCAGAAGAAAGAATCCCCAGATATGGGAAACATTATGCATCTTAGATTAGTGCATGTTGTGTTCCTCGTCTTAAAATAGTTGCTTTTGTCAAAACAGCCTCTTTAATATTTACATGCAAAAACATTCACAATAATGGACTAAGCCCAATTTTGTACATTCTAGTCCTCAATAGGCCATGAGCCCAAAGGAGCTGTAGCATAAATTGGTGCACCTCTAACATTCATCGATAGGAGTCTCATCCAATTACATCAAAGGCTGGATTTGATTTATAACCAGAAAACAATTATAGGATGCAAATGTTATTTTCAGGGTGCTACTGTAAAAGTATTTACTGTTGCAGAGCCAAACCTCAGGTGTTTGTTAAACCTTTTGTACCTTCAAAGCCTCGGTGAGGCGTTCATATGTTCTGAGAGTTTCTCTGTTTCCTTTGCATTCTGGAGAGGGTAATATGCTATACTGTATTTGCATTGAGATTCACACTACCAGCCACTTCTTCCCTCTTGTTCTTGTATTGCTGCTGACATTAAGGGGAGGAAACTGGTAGAAGACAATAAAAAGGAGGAAAGGAGGGGGAGAGAGAAAAAGGAATAGGGCAGCACTTTTAAGACTAGCTAGTTTTTATATTAGCAGGAGCTAAAATAAATATAAATTGACTTCTTCAGAAGCAATTCAGAATGATAGTAAAGTAGGTTGAAGACAATGTTTTTAGAATGACTAGATTCAGGACTCTTTCACACGGGAGGCTTTCCCATGAGTAAATCGGCTTGAAATTGTCACAAATTGTGAAAGAAGCATTATCGGGGTTCACACCTCCGTGTGCTTCTCCAGTGAGTAAATCATCATGGAGCCACCATTTGGCAATAACAGAAGATTTGTCACCAGATGGATGAATAAGATTTTGAATGCCTTACTTGAGAGCAGCTGGTATGCTAGCAGTTTGTAAAACGTACACTTGTACTAAGCTTTTTTTTAAGCAATAAAAAAATAACATGGCCAGGGAATAGAGTAGGAGTAGGTCCTCATCATATAAAATTGTGATGCTAAATCAATACCACTGCTAAATTAGGTCCTACGTTAATAGAAGTGAGCAGCCTGTGAAACTTTATGGTGTACAGTACATCAGTAATATGTATTCGTGTGGTATTGGCCTTAATTTCTGATCAAGTAAAACTGAATGTATGGAAGCGAGAGCATCACTCTACTGCTATTTGTAAGAGATGCTCCAATTTGTTGTTACATTCATTTTAATAAAGGCTGTATCTAACTTGGTCGTAGCCAGCAATTCATAGGCTAACATATAGCCTAGATTTACAAGTATTTTGCTAGTAAACTTTTTGGATGGTAGCAACAAACAGCTCACAATATCTTCCAACATTTCACAGGTGAAAAATAGGACACATGTAGCCAAGCAATGTCAGAGTGTGGTCAAAGGTTTGTGGCCAGGCAACAATTGGGTAAAAGAACACACACAAAACTTTTGTTTTAAGCACAGAAACTCTGGAATATATGTATTTACTTTAGGAAAGCCTGGAAAAAAACCAACCCTAAATGGCCCTGCTGGGAAAGGAAAGACTCTTCCCCCTGAGTAAGGTACCAATTTCTTGTGTACCTCTTAATTTTCAGCTATTGAGAAAAATTGAGAACAGAGGAAAGTAGTAGTAGGAGAGTGCACTGTTCTTAAAGAGCTGAGAAATTTGGCTATCAGTGAATTAACAAGGACTATCTCAACCAAATTGGGACCATGGAGGGTATGTATCACTCTGAAACATTCCAGATGCAGTTACGCATGTTTAAGCCCCCTTGATTTCACCAAAGAATTAAACAAATGCTTCAGGCTATTCCACTGAAATAAGTGAGATTTTGGTTGCAATGTATATAGCTTCCTGTGAATATGTTTCACTGGACTCAGTGGGACTAACTGCTGAGTAGAGATGCAATAGAATTGTCTTGTAAAAGTAAGTAAGATTGCTCAGAGTGGGACTTTTTGTTAGAGATGTGTATACTCTGCCAGAGGAATTTTATTTATTTGTTTATTTGTATTCCGCCACCAGGAATGCACTGCACCACCAGGGCTCACCAATATGATTTTATAAAATCAGGCAACTTATAAGATAAAATCACAAAGCCAAATTAGGGCAGACAGAAAGGATTTCTCTTTCTCTGAAAATTTTTCCCTGCTGCAGTAAATAAGTCGTCTTCACATATTAGTCCCATTAAGAGGATTCGTATGACTGAAAGGAAGCAGGACAGAATTGCTGCCGCAGCTCCTATACCTGTTTGGGGCTTCTTCACCTACCCCCTTAAAATCGACACATTAAGCACTAATGCATGTACACTTCCTCCCTATTGATATCTGTAATCACTGTGTGGATGTCAATGGCATGTGACTTTTGGGGACAGGGCCTCAGTTTCAAATAGTGATATTACTCACATGAATCCCCTTCAGATCTTTCATGCAGACTGGGAGAGGGCATGCAAACACATTTGGCTATGTAGATATGTTACTAAGAACCTTATTGCACCCCTCCTCCCCATTATGGGAATGGGAAGTGGACACGTGTGTGTGCGTGCGACTGGGAAAGAGCACCAAAATGTCCTCAAAAGGGCCCCATTCTGTTCCGTGGTGCCAAGCGTCCCCATTCAGTGCTGAGGAGCGTCATTTTTGTCCAACGGACGTTTTGGTGTGCAATAAAAGCTGTTCTTTCCTGGTCACACACGCGTGCACACAACTGTCCCCTTCCCGTTCCTATAACCCATGACGAGGGGAAAAAGGGGTGCGATAAAGTTCTAAGATGTATCAGAGTGAGGGCAATGACAAATCAAAGGACACATTTTACAAGTGATGGAAACTTTTTTTCCTCCCACCATGCATTTGTGGATTTATTTTAGTCCACTTTTTTCCCCTCTCTCTTTGGGATGTTTGCCTGGAGTTTGTATTGCATTGTCACATACCACTGCAGGAATAGGATACATTTATGTATGTGGCTTGCCAGATGTGATAGTGATCAAACTGTTTTAAACTGACTCTTAAGCCATTTATCTATAAAGGTCTACTATTGAGCTGTTTACCGTCAGGAATGATGTCTACTTTAAAAGTGAATATATGATTTGAGTCAAGGTATCGAATAAATGAAATGGATCTGAAAACTGATCTTAAGCATCTGATGAGAAACTGAAAACATATTTCAGAATATTTCAGAATATTCTTCAAGTACTCGTGAGTATGCATTGGTTAGATTTTATAAAATACAACACCAACAGCAATTACTTGCATCTTCATGGATGGAATTTCTTGTTTATGCATGCTGCTGGATGGCTTCTGGTGGCCAAGAGAGTGGCTAGACACTTATACAAGTCTGAAATTACTTTAACTGCCACAAATCTATCTTATGGAATCTTGGAATTTGTACTTTGGTGAGGTACTTAGAATTTTCTACAGGAGCTTCTTGTCTACAGGACTAGAGCACTCCAGAGAGAATTCTAAGTATCAAACATCTATAGGACAGAGCTAGGTAAAATGGTATCAATGGTATGTGATTGTAAATTGATTTACAATCATGTACACAGAAAACACAGTTGCACAAAGTTCATATGCTCAGGGGGGGAGGGGAAATGTAGCTGTGCTATTGGGACCATTTTGCAAGTGAGGCCATTGGATGATGGTCCCAATGTACAACATAACTTATGGTCACATAAAGTTGAATTGTGTATAGCGCAAAGTTCATAATTTCAGGAGTGGAATGGTGGAGATATAGCTGTGCTCTCTGGATCACAAGATACCCTGATATTGTCCCATGTCGCATTATACAATGGAAGCCCCTGTTGTGCAATGGGACATGCTGCATGATGCTCCCGTATGCATCATTGTAATTCACTAGCATGGTTGAATGGCATGTTAACAATATAGTTCCATCTTCTTAATGTTATGAATCATAGCCTTTGATGCAGAATCTCAGCTCTAGTATGGACATTCACGCAGAGTTTTGTTCCATGGTTAGTCTACCATGCTATCTAACCTTGGATGCTTCCTTGTCTCTGGTTGCATCCCTCCCAATAAACACAAGAAACAAAGCTAAAGCAACATATGATTTTTTTTCTCACAAAATCAACAAAGACCATGTGCAAGAGCACCAGAACTCAAAATGCTATGTAGTTTTTGTTTGAAGTAGCATGTTAGTGCTGGCTATTACTTTTGAAATAGTGACTCTCAGCTCTTAACTTTGTGAATAACATATTTCTGGTGAATTTCTGTCCCACTGTTTCATATTTTACACACACACACATTCACATCCCATGTGCTACCATGTTGAAGATAATATCATTATTTGTAATGCATTCTTTCTACTTGCAACCAATAAGACAGGACTATGGCAGTTTCATTTCACTCAATAACAGCAAAGGAATTCCATGTATATGAGTGACCCATTCCAGATTCTTGAACTTGAATCACTGCAGACTACGCTTATCCCTCCATATTTGCCAGGGTTAGGGGCACAAGACCCCGTGAATATGGAAAAACAGCAAATAACAAAAACACCATGTTTTTACCTGAGAGGACACTTCTCTAGGAATCTCTAGGTCCTCCATTGCAACCCTGTGGTCAATGTCCGACAGAAACTGACCATAGAACTGCACTGGAGAAGTTATAAATGCCTAGTAGAGTGTTCTCTCTAGGAATCTCTAGGGCCTTCAGTGCAACTTTTAGTTAAAATGGACCATAGAGTTGCACTGGAGATGGACCTGGATATTCCTAGAGAGAGCATATTAATCAAATCCATGAATAATCAAATCTGCAATTACCAAAGCTGCAAATATGGAGGGATGAGTATACAATTGCGACCATATATTTTGAACGTTCTCTTGTGAAAGAAAACTCTTTGCTCATAATAGACTGTCCTTGTAGCATGAAGGCTTTCAACACAGCAAGATATACCCCTCTTCCATTTTTATGACATTCTGGTAATAATTTCTGATGTTAGACTAGAAGCTCCATAATAAAACCTCTTAATAGATTGTTCGTAGTGGAAACTATCCCAACCGTTTTCCCCCATTTTCTATACTGGATTTTTTAAAAAAATACACGTTTCAGTTGTGATGTGTAATTGCAATACTGTTTGAATAGCATTTCAATAGAGATATTTGAACTGGAGAAAGTTAATGTATGCAAGTCTGCCTGCTAAAAATCTGCATCAAAAAGCGTCAATTCAGACCGGAAATGTGGTGAGGGAAGGTAAAGCTTTATCCTCTGATCTTAAATACCTCCAAGCACTTTACTCCCACATTTTTTAACACAGGTTTATATTGAACCAACACTGGGTGCTAGGGAGCATGACTAGTCAAATGACATTACAGACCCATCCTTTTTTCCCCTTCTTAAATAATAATAATTAATAAATAATAATAATAATAATAGGATTTATTTCTATTCCGCCTTTTCTGAGTGGGGAATCAAAAGCGGATTACAGCAGTTACAAAGATCACTTTGTGTGATAGGAAAAAAGATGAGTGATGTTGAAACGTGCCAAGGATACAAATGAAAGATAAAACAATTTTGTAGCAATAAACGTGAAGGTCCATTGGGCTCGAATCTTTAACTGAAATAAGATTAGTAACCATAGATGTAGACAAGCATTCAATAAAACAACACCCAGGCATGTTTCAACATTATCATCTTCTACAGTGGCTTATGTTAAAGTTCCTTTATTTTCTAGTTCTTCCCACCAGAGTGAACCAAACAAACCAGTGTAGAATTCTTCACAGAATAACAATACCTCTTGCTTTCACCACTCACGGCTATTGAAGAATGTGACAATGAAGACAACAAAAACCTTGAAACATATCTGGTCCTTGTTTTATTGAAGACTTGTTTGGAACCATGCTCATCTGTGTTTCTCCATTTAAAGATTCATAGCCAATGGACTTCCACATGTATTGATAAAAATTGTTTGAAATATATATTTTATATAGACTTTTGATTGGTATATCTATTGTAACATTTTAATATTTACGTATGACATATACATTTATTTATTCCTTTTTTTGGCTGTGTTTGTGTGCTTGCTTTTGACTGGTTTTGTGAGATCAGATCCTGTGTCTTTTTTCTTTCATTTGTTACAAATGGAAGATAAGCATGTTTGGATTGCCAGTGAAATTCTGGCAGGCAGGCTGATTTTGCAGGATAAAAATCTCATCTGGAAGTACCAACAAGAGTGACTTGCCACAGCATTATTTGACATAAGATAATGGGACATGGAAAATCGGGACAAGTTAATGAGACAGGTTAGAAATCCGCCTTGTAAAACATTCAGCATTACCAAAGGGAGGGGGTGCAGGAGGAGTCTTAAAATTGCATTCCAGTATAAAAAGACTTTGGGAGTTTTTAAAATAAAATGTATCACAAATGGAAAATATACACATTGTATGCAGTAAGGGAAAGCAGCCTCATTGATGAGAAGTTCATGATGTGAATGTGTGCAGTTGTTTGTTCTGTTTCTTTCTAAAATCCCAACATGTTAGAAGTCTAAAATTCCATACATTTTCAAATGTATATTGACGGGACACTCTTACCTTGTGAAAATACTCTTTCTTTTTTAAAAATCGGAAATGATAAAGTTATTACATCTATCAGCAAGGATTTAAAAAAAAAATTTTTTTTTTAGTTGTCAGAAAACTGAACTCTTGCTACCCCAGAAATTTAAACCTAGGGAGTTCAGTGCTCAGTGCATGACTACTCTGGGGGAACAAAAGGTACCTTTCCAATTAAAGTTAATAGAGGGATAACTTCAGACATACAAAGAGAAAAAAAGATACTTATAAGTCATGGCGAGTTCAAAAGGAAAGAATTAAGCTAGACACACAAAGCATCATGGGAAGTGCTATTCAAGCTACCATGTCAAAAAGGCTGATTAAGAGCAGTTCCAAGTCTACCTGATCACCAGGGAGTCTCACTGATAAAATTATTTCCTTCTCTAGAGAGAATCTTCCTGAACTGAACAAATGTCTCACTTTTGAATAAGGATTCATGAAAAGGAAAGGGGGAAGGGAAGAGAAGAAAGGCCCATATTTAGGGAAAGATCTGAAATTTTGTAACTTGAGATCTTTTGTCAACTTTTAAATTCTGAATGAAATTGATCGTCTGCTATCAGTTGTCCAGGCTTGGAGCAACAGTTTTAAAAACTTTCTTGGGTTATCAGAGGTCTTAGAAAATTAATGCTATTGCTAAATACTTGCATAACATCACACTTCTTTTGGCCCTGAGTCTCCTATATACCAATTTCTTGTGAGCTGGGTTAGTGAGCAAGGTTTCAAAAACAATGGAATGACCCCCCCCCCCCAAAATAAGAATAACCAGCCCACTATCATTCCCAAAAATCTCTTTCTAAAGGGAATATAGAATAGTCTTAAATTTTCATCTTGGCTTGGGGGCATTACTGAAAGGAACTGAGCTATTTTACTTGCCTCTTCCATGGCTTTTCAGGAAGTATAAAAGTGAAATACTTCCTTGGTGAAATGTGAGAGCTAATTACTGCTCTCTAAAAGCATCAGAGCAGAGTTTGGAAGAGTTAATTTTTCAGACTACAGCATTCAGAATCTACCAGCCACTGTGGCCATTAGCATTAAATCCTCAGCCATTTGCATCAACTCAGAAGAATTCAAGATGAAAGTTTTACTAATATTGTGGAGTCGAAGGCTTTCATGGCTGACATCCATAGTTTTTTGTGGAGCTTTCGGCCTATGTGGCCATTTTCTAGAAGAGTTCCTTTCTGACGTTTCGCCAGCATCTGTGGCTGGCATCTTCTCTGAACATGGCCACATAGCCTGAAAGCTCCACAAAAAACTATTTACTAATATTGCTTCCAGGATGACAGTCTCTTCAGCCCCTATGAACCCTGGAGGATTCCATGATGTCATATAACTTATGCAGGGATGCTTTCGTTTCTGCTTCTATACCATCTCATCTTGGAAAGAAGAAAAAAATGATCTACCCCAGACCTTTACAGAAAATCTACTGACAGTTAATAAAGTCCAACAAGACTTACTGTTCTTCTGAAAGCCTTATAAAGACAGTTAAATACCATAATATCATAATAAAGAAAGTGTTTCTTAGATACCAGACACCTTCCTGCTAACAGCACTTTGATCTCATAATGTAAACTGGAGAATAAACAGTTCAAGCCTTCTTCCGAGCATACGTTCAACAGAAGTTGATGTATGTCTGGAAAACCAGCATAAAAGGCATGCCATCTTCATTTGTTAAAACTGTTTGACAAGAACCTTTTTTGTTGTGTTTTGTTTTAAGAGGTTCCATATACTGTTCTTCAGAAAATACGAGGAACTAATCTAGGCGCTTCTTAACTGGGATTCCAGACCAATCAAAATAGGGGGGAAACGCCATCCTGTAATGTTCCCAGCTTTATATTTTTAAAAGACAAGTGTATAGATGTTATAGGGCTGCATTTGAGATTTTTGGCACTGTAGTCATTTTCATTAAAAGCCTCAATTTCCATTTACCTTGCCAAAGAATTTTTTTTGGCATCAAGGATATTATACAATGTGTTGTACATTTTAGGGATTTAAGCACTGATATGGAAAACATAAGAGGCATTCTAAAATGCTTAGACAGATCTTTGGGATTGATCTAGAGGAGAAATGGCCCGGGTTCAGAAATTTCTGGCTAATTTTTTTTATCACCAATTCTTTGTTGTATTTTGGTAATTCCATTTTAAATAAAGATATAAATATTGATGATCATTCAGAGATACTGGTTTTATTATATTTCTGGTCTGGTGAGAATGAGAACACAAAAATATTGCCTGCAAAGACCTCATATGCAAATCTATAGTTTTATATCATTTTGCAGTTTAAAGCAATTGATAGACCTAGACCTCCAGTTAATTCCAACTGCAAGGGTCCCATTGAATAAATGGAATTTATGTTAGCAATGTATCCACTGATGTCATGGTTCTATTCTAGTTGGGACCAACGGTTGGATTGTATCTTTCGAACATTACATAAATAAATAAATAAAACTTATTTATATCCCACTTTTCGTTAAAACAAACAAAGTGGCGTACAACCTTAATAATGATACATCAATATATATACAATATCCCCCCTTAAAAAGGATTAAACAGTTTAAGATTAAAATTACAAAGCATTAAAATCAAGAAATCAAAATACAATAACGCAATAACGGTGGGCAGAATCATCACAAATATGGGAGTGTCTTTACGTGGTCGGATGCTATTCCAGGAAGGCCTGCTGGAAGAGATCCGGCTTTCTTAAAACTATGTAGGTTAGTAATTTGATGGATCTCGTCCTTCAGGCCATTCCATAAGGTGGGAGTGGTTGCAGAGAAAGTCCTCTGGGAGGTCACAGTCAATCTGGTCTTTAAGTGCTGCATTAGATTCCTCCCAGAGGACCTGAGTGTATGTGGCAGATTATATGGAAGTAAGCAATCCCTTAGATAGGTTGGGCTCAAGCCATGTAGGGTTTTAAAGGTGATAACCAACACCTTGTACTGTGCCCAGAAACTAATGGGCAGCCAGTGGAATGACTTAAGTATCGGTGTAATATGGTCCCTCCTGGTTGTTCCTGTGATCAACCTGGCTGCCATATTCTCTACTAGTTGGAGTTTCTGGACTAGGCACAAGGGTAGCCCCATGTACAGCGCATTGCAAGAATAAGTCCTGAGGTTACCAGCGCTACAGTTTCAAGGTCACCAATCCAATTTAAAGCAGAGAGATTAAGAACTTCTTTATAAAACTTCTTTCAGTTCAGCCTATTTCTGTGCAGTAATGCTCGTCCAGATTTTTTAAATATCTAGCAGAGCTTGGAAAAGTTTCTCTTTTGGATTCCAGGAGTTGTAGTCCACAATCCTCTTCTCCAAGATCTGCTCATAATTGAGTATGGTCCATGACAACAATTAGGTTGCCCATCCCTGTTCTCTCACACACTCTCAATTCATATGCAACAACTGTGAGTTTTAGCAATCTCTGAACTGCACTTTAGAACATTCTCCATATTCCTCTGTGGTAAATCACTTAGAACAGAAAGGTTGTGTTAGATAATTTTTTTTCCAGAAAAATGACTACTTTGCCCCTTGGATGTATAACTTCAATACAAAGGAAGAATGATTTGCTCCTTCATTTTACTCAGCTGGCCCTTGTTGATTTTGCAGAGCTAGCTTCGAGGGGACAAGTGCAATATTAATGACAACCAAGGTGCTTTTACCAATTGGGTGTTTATATATATATATATATATATATATATATACATATATATATATATGAGTTGATTTCATCTGTATTCACATTCACTATTTTTCAAATCACAATTCTGCCAAAACATAAGCTTTCATTTTTATTTAATTGTGCAAGGAAGCTTTTTAATACTAGAAAACTGATGCCTGATTTCATTGGAAATTTGATCTCATTTTTTAAAAATGGAAACATGGGAACCACTTCTCCATTTTCCCCCATCCAGTGTAAACCTATTAAGTGTAAAATGAAACAACTTGCTCTTTAAGTAGGGGCAGCTTTGATTCTAGCTGTTTTAGGCACTTCCACTACAATAGTGCATGAGGGAGACTTGACACTCCACTCCTTTTCCATTGCGACCATCTCAGTCTTATGCAAGCCTATGCATGACTGTTTCAATTTCTCATGAGAGTAGGATACCAAAACCTATCAGTTAGGAAATGTGCGGTAATAACATTCTTAATTTCCTCTCAAGATTTGTCTTGACATTGTTTTTTTTTTCCTTTTTTTTAAAGCCAAGAGAAATTACCTACATGGTGATGAATTTCCTCAGTTTAACAAAGTAAGTAGATGAAGCCTTTCTTTTTTGTCTTTTTTAAAAAAACAAACCACTTTAAATGGTAACTTTCCAGAGCTAGTAAATGAACTCAAATCCTGCCATAATGTAGCCAAGGGACTTGAACGCTATCAAAAAGTCCATTTCACTTCAAAGATTTATCCCATGGTTTCCTTCCAAAAGGAAATGTTTTATGGCTCCTTAAACATGCAGCAATGTGGCTTTTAAAGGATCTGGGTACAAACAAACCTTCTTATGAAACCAGCTTTTCTCATGTAGCTGCAAAGGGGTACAAGAGCTTGTTTACACTGGCACATGTACTTGTGTTTGTGCTTCTTTACAGGTCCTGTGAAGAACTAAGGAGTATATCAGATGTCAGAAATTGGAAGTATAGTCCAATGGCAATCTGAACGCAATCATGGGCTTTCACGTTATTACGAATTAAAGTATCTCACGCAATTTTGGGCAAAAGGGAAGTCATTCCGAACGCAATCATGGGTTTTACGTTATTACGAATTAAAGCATCTCATGCAATTTCGGGCAATGGGGGGTCATTTACGGGTAATGGGAAGTCATTCTGAACGCATTCCAAACGCAATGGGAATTCACATGAATTCACTAAACTAGCGAATTCACATGAATTCGAATTGGCTCCTTTCACAATTGAGAGAAATTCCTCCCGTCTGATAAACTCCTTAGAAATGTTCTTTTCCCCCAACTGCAGTTCTTAGACTCTCCCAGGTAGCACAGACATTGGCTTAGTTGCCAGGGGGATTCTGGGAGTCATCAAAAAGTATGTTTTCATACTCAGGGTCCTTGTCTACCTCTGGACAAAATCCATTGAAAGTTTTTCCTGCCCAAGCCACATGTGAGATCTGCTGCCTGTGATACATGGGGACCACGGTCATCCTCTTGATGGACTGTGCCTTTTGTATTTCATTTGTCCATCCAGTTTTTCCTTCAAGCTGAGGGATCAAAGTCCATGTCAATGGCTGAGAAATTTGGTACAGTCAGCTAATTGTGTACTAATGTTTAAAACTGGGGTATAGTAATTGATTCTCCTTCTAATTATTTCATGGATTAGTCTGGAGTCTAAATATCTAGCAGATCTCAGGATGAATTCAGCCCCTGAAGCAAATTTATCCAGTCCCTGTGTATGTTTTAATCAATAATAATAATAATAATAATAATAATAATAATGACCCTCATCAATAAATACCCTTAGTTTCATTTATTTCAGGAAGAAGAAGAAGAAAAATAAGGTAATAGTAGGTAGGGGTGGTAGTGGTAAGACAGTGGTGGCTCACATTTCACTCCATATTTTTGTGGCTTCTGCATGTAACACACCATGCTGTGCAGGCACAGATATGATGCCGACAGTGCTAGACATGTTCAATACTACATTGAAGAGTTTGGCCCCTCCTGTGACAGAATTTAGGCATGGACACTTTGCACTACAAATCAGTGGATCCCAGGGCTACCAGTTTAGCCTGGAGGATTCTGGGTGCTGTTGCCCCTTATCAAGGAGCAGTAAGATGTGTGCCAACCCTAGCCCAGTTGCTATTTGGAGACAATTGCCCAAGCTTTGCTATGGTGCTTTTTGCTTTTTCTGATATTTCCAGGAGCTATGCTCATGTCTGCTCTTCTTTAACGTCTGTATTTTATTTTCAGAAGCCTCTGTTCTCCAGAGAATGGGCGAGGAGTCAGAAGTGGATTTTATTCCATTCTTTTGTGAGGATGGAAATCCACTTTCTAAAAAAATTTTTTTTTAAAGTCAGTACTTCCCAGTACTAAAGGGTTCACACATAACAGAACTCATGCACTCACCACAGTTGAGATACTGAATTCAAAATTCTAAATCATAAAACTTTTTATCTGTTTGAAACTTTCATGATGTGATAGAGTGAATCCATTTCTAGGGGATGAGCAGTAGTTGTTTGTGTTTTACATGTTTTGCAATTGTGTGTGTTTGGGCCCTAGACAAATACAATCCATACACTTTTAGGGTCTGTGTGGATGGTCTTTTGAACATGTTTCGGTAGGACTGTGTCCCTTTTGCACACAAATAGAACATCTGGAAATATTTTTTCCTGTTACGTGACCCCAACCACTTTGATGATGGCTCCATTGATGATCACCTTGATCTAGATCATGTTCCAGATCTCACAGCCACAGAATTTGATAGGCACACCTGCAAATCACACAGTGACATCAATGGTGTGAAAACAGTAAGTGGCACAACAACAGTAGAAGCCTAAAGTCTCTTTGCTGTCTTCAAGGTCCCCAGTGAAAATGACAAAAGCATGTTGACTTCAGATCAGCAGTAAAAGAGAGTGCACAGATCCAAGGCAAGGGTGTTTGGGGAGAAGGAGGAGCCAGTGGAACTTTGCTCAAATTCATTTGTTCATATCATGTTGTTACTGAGAAATCTTCCAGGACACAATTCATCAGGGACAATATTCTGCTGTCCCACTTTTTAAGCTGTTTTCAATATGCTCCATTTTTTTGTTCTTGTCTTCACTTACTTTAGTTACCGCAAACTGAGTTGAAAGTGCAAAAGTAGTTTGCACTCAACTTGGGGACTGAGGGGAGAAGACAGAAAGGGAAGAATTTTGCCCCTCCCAGTAGACCCAGGCAAAAGCAAACTTCTGCAGCCTCTCCTGGTATGTGTGTTCTTCCTCATTAACAATGTTTGCAATCTCCACCACACTGTGATGTTGTTTGATGTTGCCACATGTGTCCTGGTCTTGCTCTATGAAAAGTTGTATGTGGCACAATGAACTGAACTACATGGGTAAACCAGATTTATCCTGAATGCCCTGCCTTCACTTCTGGCCTTATGATGCACCAAATGTTGCATGTAAAATATATTGGTGGTAGCCATGTTGGTTCCACAGCGAAATACAACAAAATCCAAAATACACAAGAAGCGAAATTTTTATTAGGCCAACTCCAAAACATAATATAATATGCAAGCATTCAAGACTTCACTGGCAAAGATGTTAAAGATTATGCAGGAGAAAAATGGTGATGATCACAAAAATGGTCACCATTTTTGGTCACTACATTCTGTCTGAGATCTTGTCATTTAAGATGGTATTCAGGGATTTCAATGCAGGCAACTCTCCTTATTCGCCATGTGAAGACTGGAGGCAAAGAACAATAAAAGAAAGGTAATAAAATTTAAATTCCATTAGCAACAGAAAAGTAACTTCTCTTGAGATCCAGATTTCTTGTGCTTTGCAAAGCTAGCTCAATTCAGTTCAGTTCATCTCTATTATGGTCATAAATCATTACAGGTAAAAAGGGAATACAGAATAAGAGAAGGTAATAGTAAAAACGAGTTAAAAACACAGGTTAAAAACAGTATTTAAAATATCTTTTTAAAATTCAGTGTAAAATCCAGTGCGGTGAGGTACTATTAGCCTACTGCAGAGGTAATTCCCTGTCAGATTTTAACCACAGCCGCACAGAAGCTGGCAACATTATATGTTATATCTGGATTGGTGTCTGAAAGCAGCAAAGAAGTGTAAAATTGATTGGTGTGTCTTGATGTTTTAACAATAGGGGTGAGATAAGGCTGAGGCGATTGTCCCCGTAGTATGAGCCCTGGAGTAGCATGTGCTCTGTTGTCTCTATTTGGCCAGAGTCACAGGGACATTGTCTGAGAAGGGGATCTTTATATTTCAGCCCTCAAGAACAGCTGAAGGGAGGGTATGGCATTGTGCTAAAGTAAAGGCTCTTCAGTGTTTAGGCAGTGTTCAGTGTTTAGGTTTTGCTAAATATCCCATAGGTGATGCCAAGTGTCTTTTGGAGTCACTAACAATAAAAATTGAGGTGCTAGCTTTTGCTGTATATCTGTCGCCCACATTGCTTTAACCTTTTTATATCCTGTGCTGAGCAAAAGATCTGGAGAGAAACCCAGTGAAGAAATTTTAGTCATCACCATCTGTTTCCACATAGACTTGAATTCATCAGTCAGGGTACATGGAGCAAGGCCAGTGGGATAGTCTGAGCCAGTAGCTGAGTATAGTCATCCACACTCTGGCCTCCATTTTCATAAAGCCTGACTGCAGTCTCAGAATTGCATTAGAGACACACTTTGGAGCTTGGAATGCTAATCTTAGAAATTTGGATTGTATAAATTCTAATGGTGCAGAGTTGAGGAGGGGTCCCAGCTGGGATCCATAAAGCAATGGTGCAACCGATTTGACTTTGAAGAATTTGAGTGCTGCTGGAATATACTGTAATGGCCTCCTCTTGTCATAAAAAAATTGAGGATGGCTGTTGAGCTCTTCTGTCCATTACCGGCAGCATAGTCCCCTTGCACTGTCCTATTTCTAGTTTTGTGAAAGATTACCCCCCAGATATTTGAAGCAGGAGACGTGTTCAATCTTGTGACCATTTATAATCCAGTTTTAGTTCTTGGGCCTTTTAACAAATGCCATGATTTTAGTTTTTGGTAGTTAAGTTCTAGCTGACCCTATTTGCAATACTGTGTTAGTGTTCTTAGTGCTATTTTTAGACCAATAGGTGTTCTTGAAATTACTGCTGCATCATCTGAATAAAGGAGAGCAGAGAAATGCCTTCCCTTTAGTTTTGGAGGATGGAAATTTGTGTTGTCGAGATGACCCACCATGTTATTGATTTAAAAGTTGAACAAGAGTGGAGCTAGAATGCAACCTTGCTTAATGCCCTTCTCGGTGGTAATGGCATTGGTGAGATGACCCTGTGGATTGCATCTTGCTTTGAGTGAGATCCCTTCATGGCAGTATACAATTTATGTATAGTAGACACCAGTCAATTGAGGAAACCTCCCATTTCCCCCATAGTTTGGTTCAAGATACAGAGTCAAAAGCTGCTTTAAAGTCTATAAAGGCAACATAGAGAGAGACTGCATTGCAAGTGGCATACTTTTCAATGAGGTGTTGAAGTACGAGGCATTGGTCTATGGTGGATCAGCCTTCCCCGAAGCCAGCTTATTCCTTTGCACATATGTTTTCTTGGTCCAACCAGTCCATGAGTTTCCACTGTAAGTGTCTTGCATAAAGCTTATTGATTGTATTGAGGAGACTGATTGGTCTGCAGTTGCCAGGATCATTCTTCTTTCCTTTTTTTAAATATGGGGATGATGATAGCACACCCTTGGTCATTAGGTGCTTGACCATAATTGTCAATACAGGTGAAAAGAGATGCTAGATTAGAGGCCCAGAATTCCATATTATTTTTAATGGCTTCAGAAGGTATTAAGTCTCCCCTGGAGCCTTCTCCATTCTCAGCTGGTCTACAAGTTTCTTGATCTCTGACTCAGTCACTGGAACCCACCTTGGGAGATTCTCTATGTATTGGCTTGCAGAACCACTTTCAACATAAGTGTCCTTATAGAGTGCTTGGAAGTGTTCCTCCCAAATCCCTGGGAGATGTGACAATCCATTATAGTTGGTGCATTGCTTTGGGAACGTGATGTACTATGCCAAAATAATGTGCCAAATAATGTTGGGAGCCTAGTTCAGCAGCTGCTATTCCATCACCATCTTCCCCACCTCCCCTTCCAAATCTAATTGCTCCTTTCTTAGGCAGAGAACATTTAGTTTCGCAAGGATTTTCTTTACTGCTACATCTGGAAAAACGTTTAAGGTTATATGGGTAAAACTTGCCAAATGGTACTCTCAAACTGTAGTCCAATGAAAGAATTTTGCCTTTGTTGGAGATAGAAAACCTCGACTTGTGCAACACACACACACACATATATAAACACCTTTGTGGCAGAGTCCTGGCACCAACTGGGCATGAATGAAGATGGACATCCAGACTTTAAAGCCATCTCAAGTTAAAACAAAAAAAAAAACAACAACAACAAAAAAAAACAGCCCCCCCCCACATTTTCCTCTTTCAGTGCTACTCACCTTGAGGTTTGATTTCCTGCCTGAAGGCTGCGAGGAAGCATAGAAATTCTCAAAGCCTTCAGATCTGGCAACCTTGGATCTTGCCCAGCAGTTTTACTGTAAACCTGTATGTGAACAATTCTGCAGTGTTTCCATTATGTACCTAGTACTACCTACTACGTTGTGGAGCAGTGAATGCCCCATTATCTGTAAGCTTGATCCCCCAAACCTACAGATCTTTTTAAGGTACACAATGGAAATGGAGTGAGGGTGCCAATGATGAGGGAAGGGAGGAAATAGGAAAGCTTTTAACATTAACTTCTCATAATAATCCAGTAATCAGCAAAGAAAAACAAAGAGGAAAGAGTGAAGAGAGTAGTAGATATTAGAAGGGAAAATGTGGCAGTAACAAGCAAACAAATTTCCCTAGAGATGTAAGAAACGAAGAATATTTTATAACGGACTAATTGTCAACAGAACATATCATATACAGTGGGCCCTTGTTATCCTCTGGGGTTTGGTTCCAGGACCCTCCGTGCATAACAAAATCCGTGTATGCTCAAGTCCCATTAAATATAATGGCACAACAAAATGGTGTCCTGTATATAAATGAAATTCAGTACGGAGAAATGTAAGGTTCTGCATTTAGGCCGGAAAAATGAAATGCACAGATATAGGATGGGGGACACCTGGCTGAATGAGACTACGTGTGAAAGGGATCTAGGAGTCCAAGTAGACCACAAGTTGAACATGAGTCAACAATGCAATGCGGCAGCTAAAAAGGCCAATGCAATTTTAGGTTGCATCAAAAGAAGTATAGCATCTAGATCAAGGAAAGTAAAAATGCCACTCTATTCTGCTTTGGTCAGGCCCCAGCTGGAATACTGTGTCCAGTTCTGGGCACCACAATTCAAAAAGGATGTGGAGAAACTGGAGTGTGTCCAAAAGAGGGCAACTAAAATGGTGAAGGGTCTGGAAACCATGCCTTATGAGGGACGACTTAGGGAGCTGGGGATGTTTAGCCTGGAGAAGAGATGGTTAAGAGGTGACATGATAGCCCTGTTTAAATATCTGAAGGGATGTCACATTGAGGCGGGAGCAAGCTTGTTTTCTGTTTTTTTCAGAGAACAGGACTCGGAACAATGGATGCAAGCTCCAGGAAAAGAGATTCCACCTCAACATTAGGAGGAACCTCCTGACAGTAAGGGCTGTTCGACAGTGGAACACACTCCCTCGAAGTGTGCTGGAGTCTCCCTCTTTGGAGGTCTTTAAACAGAGGCTGGATGGCCATCTGTCGTGGATGCTTTGATTGGGAATTCCTGCATGGCAGGGGATTGGACTGGGTGGCCCTTGTGGTCTCTTCCAACTCTAAGATTCTATGATTCTATATAAAATAGAAAATCAAGGTTTGCTATTTGGAATTTATACTTTTTGGGAATATTTTCAAGCTGTGTATGCTCAAATCCATGGATAAAAAAAATCCATGGATAAGGAGGGCCAACTGTACAATGATGAAACACTCACATTGGTGATGTTAAATAATTATCAACTATTTGATACTCTGGATTAGCAGTCTAGAGACTCACAAATCATATTACATTTTCAATTTAAAATATAAATTTGAAATGTTCTTGAATTTGGCTTGTCCTAGAATGGCCTTTCAAATCTAGTGGGACCTGTTCCTGTAAAAATATTACATTAGTGTCCAACTTCAAACTCTAAAACATCTAAGGAGTCAACTGTTCTTGAGGTGGACACAACATTTATAACCAAAATTGTTGTTGAAAACCTTTGGCCTTTATCTTTACAATTGCATACATCAGAGCTTGGAAACTTTAGTCAGAGTTTGGAAACTTTATTTTTAGTCCCAAGAATCCAAAGTCTTCAACCCCTGGAACTGTAATCCTTTTTCAAGATATTCTGGGAGTTGTTCATCAGACTACAGCAGAATAACTATTTCCAATCACCACTCTGAACAAATGATTAATAATTCTGTTATTTTTCATGGTGTTATTAGGAGGGAAAAAAATTAGGTCTCTGTCTTTTGTGTAAGTGTGGCCTCATATTATATATTTTGTACAATTCATAATGGCACTTGGGAGATTTTTACTGTCAATGGCTGTAGGAATTGTTAGGGTATATTCACATATGTTGTTCTAGCATGGGAGTCATGAAAGCACTATCTCTTAGAATTACAATGAGATCTGCTCTGTCAAAGTGTCACAGTTAGCTTGAGCATAACTTACAGTGTCAGGTAAGAGAGCAAGAAAAAGGTGCAAGGCATTCTAATAAAAGAAGTAGATCAGGGAGATTCATTTCTTATGAAATTCTTTTTTTCTCCTTGTCTGCATTGTCATTGATTCTCTACCTGCTGTGTCTGTCTCTTACTTTCAATATGCATTGCATCTTCTATCTTCTGCTTTGTTCACTTTTATAGGTTAGTTCTTTCAAGAAGGAGGAATAGACACACAATCCACTGGCCTAGATATCAAATAGTTTTACTCATTGTGAAGAGTGAAGAAATCTTCACGTCCAAATCTTCTGAAACTTGAATCCTTCCGCAGCCAATGCTCCACAAATAATTTTTATTGGAAGTACTGATTGTGGTCGAATTTCCTTGATTCCTGCAGTTTATTATTTGGACTAACATACAGCACAATTCAGGTGGTCAGCAGAATCTGATGTGAACTTTGTTGTTGCTGAGTTAAAATTGCTACATTTCTTCCTTGCTACATTATCTGATTTGTATTTATAGAGATTCACTATGAAGCGGTATACACATTTTTAAGAGTCTATAGAAATATTTGAAAGCCAGTGTGGTGAAATGGTTAGAGTGCTGGACTATAGTTCCAGATTCTGGAAGACCAGGGTCTGAATCCCTGCTTGGCCATGGAAACCCACTGGGTGATGTCGAGCAAATCACAATCTTCCAGCCCCAAGAGGAGGCAAGGACAGACTACCCTCCCCCCTGAACAATTGATGGCTTTCCCTTATGTTTGCTATACGTTAGAAATGACTTGACAGAAAACAACAACAGCATTGTAATATCTAAAAACCTGCCTATTTTAAACATTGCCATATTATTATTTACTGTGCTGTCTGTATATATGGCCCTTAACAAAAGCATGCAAGGGTAAACTCTACAAGATTATGTCTGAATGGGCTTTCCTGTAGTTTTCTCTAGTTGTTTTTGGACTGCAGTTCCCATCAGTCACAGCCATATGCCCCAAAGTGAGGGGTTACAGGAATGGCATTTGAGTAACATCTAGAGGACCACCTCTTCTCTGTTGTGCATTAAATCAAAGGAAAAGTGCATTGGAGAGATTTGAACCAAGTGGAAGAGATAGCACCATGTAGGTCATTTGAGCTTGAGTCTTCTGAGATGTCCAGCTTTAAGATAATAGTTCTTTAAGGGAAGAAGAGGGAAGAAGGAAAAAGAGCCTCCTCAGTGGTTGTTCTAAGGCTGTGGAACACCCTTCCAAAGGAATTCCAGTTTTTTGTGGAGCCTTTGGGCTATGTGGCCATGTTCTAGAAGAGTTCCTTTCTGACGTTTAACCAGCATCTGTGGCTGGCATCTTCAGAGAATGATAGCTTGGAACCAGTTAGCAGACATTAATCCTTGTTTGCATATCCTCCCACCCTGAGGACTGCCATTAGCAACAGAACAATACATTTGCAAATCACTCCTCCCTTCCCAGAGTCACACAGGATATATTTCTTCAATCCTTTTCCAGGCTATCGTTCTCTGAAAATGCCAGCCACAGATGCTGGTGAAACATCAGAAAGGAACTCTTCTAGAACATGGCCACATAGCCCGAAAGCCCCACAAAAAACTATGGATGCTGGCCATGAAAACTTTCGACTCCACATTGAATTCCAGTTTGACACCCTCCCCTTTTTCTTTCCACCAGCAGTTGAAGACCAGTTTTATTCAGGCAGGCTTTTGAGTTCTAATTATGTAGCCGTAGCGTGTGTGAACTGGTGTGCCGTATTTCATTTAAAAAAAACTTTTATTAGCAAAAGCCTAGTAAAAGATATCAATATTAGTATTATTTTGAATCTTTTATTAGTAATTATGTTTTAAATGTGTTTTAGTACTGTAGTTTTAATCATCAGTGCACCAATATAGGATAGCACAGTCTAGAGGCCAAACAGAGCATACTGGGGGCAAGAATCAAAATATTCCTGTTCTTCCCAACCATCACTGTTCCTTAAGTGGGCACATTTATCTCCCAATAATCATACGGAAAAATCCTTCAGGGTGAGGGAAGGAACCCTGCCTTTCATCTCCTGCCCTAGGTGGGAATATGGTGCTGCTACCAACAGTGGAGTGCAAGTAGTATGTATCTACTGTGTGCTTACAGTGCCATCTAGGTGTTTCCCACTTTATCTTGTTTCATCAGTTTCTTCCTTCTCTAGACCGATATTTTCAGGGATAATTCCTCTTCTTTCCTTCTCAGTCCATCTCAATTTCTCTGCCTCCCAAGCTGATAGTAGTGGTCCACAAATATCTTCCTATCTCCTATAGGCCTATAGTTCCTATAGTCAAGATTATTTTTATTCTAATCCCAGGATCAGTAATTCCAGGAGGGGGAAATTTTTGCACCTATACTTCTTCTAGTGGGCTACATCACCCTAGTTTCAGCCAAAAATCAGCTCAAAAAGAGACCCGGAGCTTCTCATTTTTCAGCCAATTTCCCCAAATTTTGTAGTTTGCGAGCCTAGGGTGGGGTAGAGTAACAGTGAGTAGAGTAGAGTAAGTAGTAGAGTAGAGTAAGAGTAGAGTAGTGTCTAGGGTGGGTTGGAGTAACAGTGTCACCATTCCCTTCTCCTTATGTGTCCTGTCTCTTTTTTAGATTGAGGGCAGGGGACCGTCTAATTGAAAAGATTGTATGTGCAGCGCTGTGTAAATTTACAGCACTAAACAAATAAAGCATCATCATCATCATCATCATCATCATCATCATCTCTTGTGAAATCCTGTGGTTTTCAGTCTGGTGAGGCACTAGACCTCCCTCTTTAAAGTGCAGATCCCAGGATTCCATAGGATGGAACCATGGAAGTTAAAGTGGAAAGACAGTGCTATACAATGGGCCCTTGGTATCCATTGGGGTTTGGTTCCAGGACAGCACTGCCCACTCAGATACCAAAATCCATGTATGCTAAAGTACTACTAAATGCAATGGCATAGTAAAAAGGATGCCCCTTATATAAAATGGCAAAATCAAGGTTTACTTTTAGAGATTTATATATTTTCAGGCTGTGGATGGTTGAGTCCATGGATAAAAAAAATCAGTGAATATGGAGGGACAACTGTAATTGTGTAATGTGACTGTTTATTTATTATATTTATTTATATCCTGCCCTTCTCCCAAGACTGGGACTCAGGGCGGTTTACAGCATTAAAAAACACCATACAGTTAAAAACATAAAAAAACCAAACAAACCCAAAACCCATGATAAAATGATCCTAGTTATGTATACGCATGTTGAAATGTTGTTGGTTTTTTTTTAATATGAAATATGAAATAAAGATAATTAACGCAAATTGAACCCCACACTAGTTCCTCAGGTTGGTGTTTATGATTCAGGATCTGAAGCAGAGAGTCAGCTATGAAGCTCCTTGAGTGACCTCAGGCCAGCCTCACCTTGCCTACCTTAGAAGGCTGTTGTGAAATTTACCTGGCATGTTTTCCCGAGCTCCCTGGGAAAAAGGGGAAATAAATAAGCTCATGTCAGTACCCACATTTTTGCCATATACTTCAGTTCTAGAAGCCAAGAGGAAACTAATTCAATTTTAATACCAGATGCTAACTTTAGTTTGAAGCTGGCTGCTTGAAAACCCCAGGGGCACTAATTAACTATAATGGAAGTCACAACCTCTAAACAAAATTTTGAAGGTTTGACAGGGCACTTTGGTAGTCTAGCCACATACATCATACACTGAAGAGTCTGTTTTATTTCATTCTTCTTTTAGGCTAGTGTAAATTTTTTGATTTCAATAAAGTTATTCCCAGTTTTTCCCAGTTTGTCTGAAAGACTGGGGCCAATTTCACATGCTTGCTTTGGTAACCATGTTATTTCGGTCACAGAATTGGGCCATGGCTGTTTGGGCATACTTGGTCTGCCTATGGTTGGCATATACAATTCATCTAAAATGTAGTGTCTGACACTTGGTTCACTGGTAATCAATCTCTGACCAGGGTGAAGGCTTGTGCTTGAGTACAGGGTCAGGGTCAGTCATGAAAGCGATGCCTAATGTTTTGTTAATTATGCCATTTGGTCAGGTTGGCCTTGGTTCACTCAAGACAGATGTTGGCACATAGAAAAGACTTTCCATTAACAGTTTGCCTGTGGTGCATAATGTTTCTCCTATTCTGTATCATTAAGGAAGGATAGAGGAAAGGTGTTTTTGTTAGCCTTCAAGATATTTCCCACTTACGGCAAACCTACGAGGAACCTATCATGAGGTTTTCTTAGCAAGATTTTTTTTTGGGGGGGGGGAGTTGCTTTTGCTGCCCTCTGAGTCTGAGAGAGTGTGAATTCGCTAAGGTCATTCCGTAGCTGAACACGGATTCAAACCCTGGTCTCCAGAATTACAGTCCAACTCTCTGAAGATGCCAGCCACAGATGCTGGTGAAACGTCAGAAAGGAACTCTTCTAGAACATGGCCACATAGCCTGAAAGCTCCACAAAAAACTATGGATGCCGGCCATGAAAGCCTTTGATTCCACATCATAGTCCAATGCTAAAACCACTATACCATGCTGGCTCTCGGGAAAGGTGCTGTAGCAAGCTATGAACAAGCTACGTGGAAATGTTAAGATTTTTATGACAGCTCTGGAAAAATATTAGTTGAGGGGCAATGTATTGGCATTCACATCTGGACTACAGGTATGATGTGGGTAAGGAGAAACACCACAATGGAGTTAATCTTCTGCCTAATGTGGCTGAATGGAAAGGGAGAATGAAGGAGGCCTTGGTGGGTGATAGAGAAAGAGGCCACTGGACCTAGACAGGAACGTCCACAAGTGAAACAACAAAGTAAGCCTGTCTCGGCTAGAAGTGTAGGTTAGTGTAATACACTAAACATGAGTCTGCCTTTGAAAAATGTATAGAAATTACAGTGGTATAAAACACAGCATAGGGATATCACTAGGAGGTGCGGGGGGTTCACCACTGCTCCCCATACATCTGCTTTTTGGCAGCAAAAGGCTGTAGCATTCATTTTTGTCCCTTTAAAACACTGGGGTGAGTGGGGTGAAGCCCAGTGAGAGGGCAAAGGAAAGGCATTATTTTTTAAAAAATAAATTTTAAAATTTAAAATTTAAAATATTTTTTAAAAATTAAAATTTTCTTTAAAAACATCACATTTTACCAATTTTTCATGTGAACTACATGAAACTACATGTGAATACATTTAAGATGTGTATATCTAATTTAAATGTATAATTTTAATTTTGCTTGTTCTTTATGTTACAACTACAGTTGCTCTTGCACCCTCGGGCTTGCCATCTGAGCATCTGCAGATCTGAGCATCTGCAGATGGCCCTGCCCCATTCACCCCAATGGTGGCAAGTGCACACGGCTGTAGCAGTGTTGTCACGTGTGCAGCATGCCACCATTGGGAGCAATAGGACTTGAGGTTATTGAGGTTTTTTGTTATCTGCAGAAGCATCTGGAACAGAACCCCCATGGGCACAAAGGGACGACTACATTGCCATTATAATAAGTGATTTGTGGGAATTATAATTTATGAGTAACATTTTCTTAACAAATTAAGATTATTGCAACTAGAATTGGAGGAAGAATGGATAAGGGAATATATGATTGAGTGGGGACATAATTTTGAACACAATATTGAATTAGGTAATTGGGAAACAATGTGGGCAAAGGGTATGAAATTTACTTTATTATATAATCTAAAAGAAAATTGGTCCAAAATGATGTTTAGATGACATTTACTTCTAGAGAACTTGGCTAAATTGTTTAAAGGTTCACAAAGTAAATTTTGGAAGTGTAAAGTGCAAATTGGGGACATATTACCATATGTGATTGTCCTATAAGGCAAAAAGCTGTTGGAAATAGATTCATGATGAGACAGAAAAAAATATTTAGCATGAAGGTATGTTTTAATCCAGAAAAATATATTAGGATTGTTAGAAGAAAAAATAAAGCATAAAAAATTGCTACAATACCTGATTATGGCAGCGAGAACATTATATGCAAGAATGTGGAGAATACAGAAATGCCATCGGTCCAGGACTAGACTGTGAAATCATCTGAATTTGCAGAGATGGATAAAGTAACTATACTATTGGAAAAAAAACCTCTGTTGACAATTATGTAGAAGAGTGGCATCCTTTTTTGAGGTATATACAAAAAAAGAAGAAGGAATGACAATATTAGTAGTTTTTGAAATATAATTTTTTACTCATGTAGGAGTAAGGGTAAGTTGTAATTTAAGTGGAAATGTTATAAATTGACAAACCAAACGAAAGGATAGGATGTGGGAACTCAATTGTTAAAGTGGTGTGTATTACTGAGGTGATACTTGATGGGTGGTGGTGGGTATATGTTCTATGTGTTAAACTTTTGTATATTTTCTGTAGTAATAATTTTGTCAATTTTTACATTAAAACTAATTGAAAATTAATTAAAAATAATTTATGAGTAACTGCAAAAACATTATTAAGGATTCTATATGGTGTGGTGTAGGAGGAGGTCAATTGGTGTGTGTGTGTGTGTGTCTGTCTGTCTGTCTGTCTGTCTGTCTGTCTGTCGAGACACCATCAGTTACTGTACCAGGTGACACCAACTCTAGTGACACCACAGACACAGCTGCCAGGCTTTTCTCAGGATTGATCATTCCCTTGCCCTCCTCTTGGATCAGCTGTATCAGCTGTTTGCTATGTGGCACAATTCATGATGTTGGTTTTGTTTCTTGTAGCCTTAAACAATTAGGGGCCAGAGTCTTTGAAGGATCATCTCCTTCCAAGCTAACCTGCCCATAATTTAAGATCACAATTGGCTTGTTATATTTCACCTATAGTGGCTAGATTCAAGATATAGCCATGTTAGTCTGTAGAATCAGTATGTAGAGAGACCTTGTAGCGCCTTTGAGACTAACTAAAGAAAGAAGTTGGCAGCATGAGCTTTCATTGACTTAAGTCTACTTCCTAGGTTCCAAATGCATCTGAGGAAGTAGACTTAAGTCAACGAAAGCTCATGCTGCCAACTTCTTTCTTTAGTTAGTCTCAAAGGTGCTACAAGGTCTCTCTACATACAGTGGTTAGGTTTGTAAGTGCTTATGACATGCAATTTGGGGTAGCAAAATACCTATTTTAGAACACTGTCACAAAGGAGTTAAGATTTACTCTTTTCCTACTTGTGTAACCTCCAACAATTTACAGACGACTGGGAAACATATCGTCATGAGTGTCATCAGAGTGTGGTCACGATTGCAAAGGTTATCAGTGAAGAGGAACACACAAGCTAGGGGCGGCTGCAGAAGTTTGCTTCTGTTTGAGTATTCTGGGAAGGGCTTGAACCCCTCTCCCTGGGGTTGTCCATTTGTTGATATTCTTGTGTACCTTCAAGTTGTTTCAGACTTACGGTGACTGTTTTCTTGGCAAGGAGAGGTTTGCCATTGCCTTTCTCTGAGGCTGAGAGTGTGACTTGCCCAAGGTCTCCCTGGTGGTTTCATGGCTGAGCTGCGAACTGAAGCCTGGTCCCCAGAGTCATAGTGGAAAACTCAAACCACTATGCCATGCTGGCTCTCCACACAGGCCAAATAAACCTCCTCCCCGTGTTCAATCAACAGGTAGTCTGGACGATGCAGGGCCCAATCTCCAGTTCTGATGTGAACAGTTTGGACAAGGTCTGGCCCATTCAGTACTGAGCTCCCCATATACCCCCATAAAATGTTTTTTTTTTTTTTTAAAAAAAAATTGTGGTTTGCTCTGGATCTTTCAGGAAGATCTTTAGCATGTGACATCAGCCAGCTGTTTGTATGTGCATCCCATTGTGCCCCCTGGCACAGTTGCAGTGGCAGCGAGTCACTCACTCACTCTGAGGACAGTGATTTGCCACAGCGATGGCTGCACTGGGTGTTACAGTGGAATGTATTCAAACAGCCACCTGGCTTCACAATGGAGGGCCCCAAGTAACAGGGATGTTGGGGCAACGTCAGGGCCAAATATTCCAGGCTGATCCTGGAATATTCTGACCTGTGCAGACATAGCCCCCTCCCTCCAGCTCAGTTAATTGAGTGAAAACTACTTTTGTACTTTGAACTCAGTTTGCAGCAACTAAAGTAAGTTGCAAATAATGGGGGAAAGTGGGAAGAGGAGAGAGATAGTGGGACATTTTAAAAGCAGTTGAAAAAGTGGGATGACACAGAATTAGTCAGGATGATCCATGCCTAACTTGGACAGTGAAGGTTGTTCTATTTCAACAAGATTCTAATGCTGTATAATATTGAATTGAGTTTTTATTGTAATAATGCTCATTTCAAATTATTTTATGGGGAAGGGGCTAGTCCTCTACTTTTTTGTCTGTTTTTAGAAGTTTTCATATTGTCTGTTGCCCTGGGTGAACCAGTGTGGTGCAGTGGTTTGAGTGTTGGACTGCAACTCTGGAGACCAGGCTTCAATTTCCAGCTTGGCCATGACCCACTGAGTAATTTTGGGCAAGTCACATGATCTCAGCCTCGGGGAAAGCAGTAGTAAACCTCCTCTGAACAAATCTTGCCAAAAAAACCCCATGATAGGGTTGGGAATGACTTGAAGGCACAGAACAAAACAACAACAACAACAACAACAACAACAACAACAACAGCCATGTTGCCCTAGGCCTCTGAGAGGTTCTTGGAGCACATAATAATAATAATAATAATAATAATAATAATAGTTTATTTATAGCCCGCTCCTCTGTACATACACTCGGAGCGGGGTACAAGTAAAAAAAAAACATAGATTAAAACAATCCCATGACCCGTTTCCAAACCTCCCACCCCTTAAAAATAGATTAAACAGCAATGATTAAAACAGTTATTTAAAAACATATAACTATATCCTAACCCTTCCTTATGCGGCCACGTCATAAGTGGGGATCAGAAACATGGGAGTAGGCAGGAAATCAAAGTCTGGAACCGAAGCCGGGGATAAGGAATTTCAGGGGAAGGCCTGCCGGAAGAGATGCGTCTTTAGGGCTTTTTTGAAGCAATCTAGAGATGTCATGAGACGCATCTCATCCGGCAGACCATTCCAGAGCTTGGGAGCGGTCGCAGAAAAGGCCCTCTGGGAGGTCTGTGCCAGCCTGGTCTTGATAGGCTGTAGTAGGTTCCTCCCAGAGGATCGAAGTGTGCGGGGAGGATCGTACGGGGAGAGGCGGTCCCTGAGATAAGATGGGCCCGAGCCATGTAGGGCTTTAAAGGTTAAAACCAGCACCTTGTACTGTGCCCGGAAACTAATTGGCAGCCAGTGGAGAGATTTAAGCACTGGAGTTATATGTTCTCTCCTAGATGTCCCAGTAACTAATCTGGCTGCCATGTTTTGAACCAATTGAAGTTTCCGGGTTAGGTACAAGGGCAGCCCCATGTAGAGCGCGTTGCAGTAGTCTAATCGTGAGGTGACCAAAGCGTGTACCACAGTTTCCAAATCCCTCATCTCCAGGAAAGGGCGCAACTGGCGTATCAGCCGAAGCTGATAACAGGCACTCCTGACTGTCGCATTCATCTGACTAGTCATGTGAAGTGACGAGTCTAGGAGTACCCCCAGACTGCGAACAGGGTCCTTCGAGGATAGTGTGATTCCATCTAGGACCGGGAGTTGTATTCCCAGACCTGGTTTCGGGCCGGTGACTGTCAGTACCTCCGTTTTGTCTGGATTCAGTCTCAATCTGTTTTCCCTCATCCAATCCATTACCGCTGCCAGGCAGTCATTGAGAGAGGAGACGCCATCTGAGGTCTGAGCAGATGATCTGGTCATGGAGAAATATATCTGAGTGTCATCAGTGTACTGATGACACTGAGCTGCATGCCTCCGAATGATCTCACCCAGCGGCTTCATGTAAATATTAAATAGCACCATTATGTATGCTGCTTCAAAATCTAAAATCTATTGTTACAAACAGTTGCTGTATTTTAAACAACAACAATTGCAACAACATTAACAATGCCTAACTAGCTAGGCTTTGTGTAAAAGAAAAGGTTTTATATACAGTTACACATATCTGTATAATAATATATAGGCATTTGCCAAAATTTGCAAATTTAACAATTGCAGCAACAACAATAATGCCTAACTAGCTAGGTTTTGTGTAAGAAAAAAGGTTTGATGTACAGTCAATCATACTTGTATAATAGGATATAAACATTTGCCAAAATTTGCAAATCCGTATCAGAAGATTTAGACCCCTCTGTCTGACCTCCACTACTTGTTCTCCGTTCAAAGCCAGTGCCTCTTTCATATATGTTACTGGGAACAGAAAACCAACAACAAAAATCAATCGAGTGTTAAAGCAGATTTGTTGTAAGAAATGATATTAAAAAGCTTACTGTGCTTTCAAAACACATCCAGCCTTTGAGCATAATTTTCTCCTTTGTTCACTGTTGTTGATTTTCTGCTCCATATTGCTTCTATGAAGTCCTCTTTTTAGCACTTCATTAAGATACTGAGGCAAATAATAACAGATGCAAGAAACAACTAATCTCCAGACAAACCAAAAGATATTTGTCCCTAATGCAGAAAATGCAGAGGTGGTCACTGATGGTGGTAAAGAGTTTGGTTTGAATTCTCTTGGTAACTCACAGGTCTGAAGCAGACAGACCAAATAAAGCAGCTTCCGTCCATTTTTGGGGGCAGACAGACAGAAGCTGTGCCAAGGCTGCCTAAGGCAGACTGAAGCCAGCTGGAAAGGGAGCAGAAAAAAGGGCTCCTGCTGGCAGTGGCTTGAGACCACTGGTGGCAGCCCCCTTAGGAAGCAGGCCGTCCGGTCGCTACAGTCCTGGGAGCGATCAGAACATTAGTATAATGAAATATTTCAGCATTGTGCAAGGAATATCCAAAACCTGCTTGTGCAAATGGCTTTCACAAGGATTGAGAGATGGAACCAGGTGCAAATCCATCCCTGGTCAATGGCCCCTGATTGTTTGCGGGGTGGGAAGCCATCAACTTCCTGGAACTCCTGCATAAATATACTGGCAGAACTTTACTGTTCACCTGCACTAACAGTATCTTGGCCATGATAATAAGCCAACAAATGGTTTCTTTGAGTTTTATTAATAAACGAAGTAATGGCTGACTTTAATGGTATCCCCCAAAATCAAATATAAGTCCAGCCCTGATAAGTATTCATCTATGAATCTGTGTGATATTTTTCACCTAAGCTACACTTTTCAATTTTAATTTTTAACATGGAGTTTTTCAAGGATTTTTAATACTCATTTGGGATGTTTAGCTACGGTAATAGTTCTGCTGTTGCTAAATAGTTACCTACAGCAGGAAAGCTGGGAAGGCTCTGTCTGTTATGTAACAATTATTGCTTGGTCATCACTGCATGCTGCATAGGAAAAGGATGTGCTTCTGGGAAGATGTCAATTGATTGGAAATGAGAAACCTGTCTGACAAGAGAATGGAATGCCTGGAAATATTTTACAAAAGGCCTTGGAGTGTAGTGGAGGCTCTTTCCTTGGAGGTCTTTAAACAGAGGCTTGATGGCCATCTGTTAGGGATGCTTTGATTAATAGTTCCTGCATGGCAGGGGGTTTGACTGGACGGCCATTGGATTAACATTTCCATCACACCTTCCCAGTGGTTGTGCTGGCCAGGGTTGTTGCGAGCTTGCGTCCATCAGCATTTGGAAAGCTGCACAATTCTAACCCTTGATGTACAGATGATTCAGAGCTTCAAATAGGAGACAGAATTGTTATTTTCCCATAAAATATAGCTGCAACCTCAGATCTTGGAACTTGACAAACAGGACCTTGCTAACAGATAAGACCAAAAGGGGTGTTATGTGGAGGTGTGGTGGAAGAGACAGCATCAAATGATCTTGGTTGGTTGGGTTAAGTCTCCCTGGCTCCGTAGGGTGTTTGTGGAGAATTTGTTGGATAAAGGGTGAGGGTCAGCTGGAATAAGGCTGTTTTGTTTGTTGAGGTTAGTGGAGGCTTGCTTGTGGGCGCATTAGTGTCTATTGTTCTATTGTAGTCTGGTGGCCTTGTGTGCATTGATTGTGTGAGCTGAGTGGAAATGTGAGTGTGTGCTCAATAGAATTCTATTGTTTTATTATGTGTAGCCCCAGGTCCCCTTCCTGGTCTAAGGAAGACAGTGCTTCTGCTCAGAGGAAATGAGTCAGGGACTTAGTTGAGGAAGGAATTAGCAGCCTCTAGCTCTCTATGTAGCTGTAGCCCCAACCCCTGGAGCTAGGTGAACAGAGCTCATCTAACAGACAACAGGGATGTAGCCAGGATTTTGGGAAAGGGGGGCTTGGCTTGTGGCTTGGGCACGGCGGTGGGATGTGCACATTCATTGTATTCCAGCGCAGCTTCAGAAAGGGGGGGGGGTCCAGACCCCCCCTTGCTACGTCACTGCAGGCAAGAGCAATGGGGTGCTTTGTGTAGGTATTTAAAGAGGGAGTTTTGAGGAGAAGACTCTCAGTTTTGAGGGGATGTTGTATTGAGGATGGAGCAAGCTTCTTTTCTGCTGCTCCAGAGATTCGGATCCGGAACAATGGTTGGAAGCTCCAGGAAAAGAGATTCCACCTCAACATTAGGAGGAACCTCCTTACAGTAAGATCTGTTTGACAGTGGGACACACTTCCTCAGAGTGTGGTGGAGTCTCCTTCTTTGGAGATCTTTAAACAGAGGCTGGATGGCCATCTGTCGAGGATGCTTTGATTGGGAGTTCTTGCATGGCAGGGGGTTGGACTGGATGGCCCCTGTGGCCTCTTGCAACTCTATGATTCTATGATTCATTTCTGTCTCAGTGTCTGCTTAAAACTACTGAAGATGGATAGTGAGCAAGCTGCTGCAATCACCTGCAACCACTGTGGTATGTTTGTGTTTTTGCTGAAGGATGTAGGTAACTTCACCTGCACAAAGTGAATAAGGAGAACACTGCTCAACTGGGGGAAATAGAGCAGATGAGACAGTAGGGGAAATGCAGCACAGAATAGGTAAAAAGATAGTACAGGAATAACTGTATACTCTAAGTGAATTCATATCTCCAGGGCCAGATGAACTACATCCAAAGATTAAAAGAATCAGCAGAAGTAATCTCAGAATCACTGTCAGTAATCTTTAAGAATTCCCAGAGAACAGGAGAGGTCCCAGCAGACTGGAAGAGGGCAACATTGTCCCCATCGTCAAAAAAGGGAAAAAAGGAGGACCCAAATAATTACTGCTCATTCAGCTTGACATCAATACCATGGGTGTTCCATGATGTTTAGACACTGAGACACAGACACATAAACATACTGTAATCCTGGAGGGCTCCACAGAAAATAAAATAGTATAAACATTATAGTAGCCATTTCAATTGTCCACATGGCTACATTTCATGTGGAAAGATTATATTCATTTGGGAATGAGGGTATTGCTAGACAAGACTTGTACTGTAACAATCACTCAATTTCCTTCCCATTATTTTAAAAAGTTGTGGGGCGGGGGGGGGGGGAACCAGACAATAATGATATGCATTTCTTAACCATCTTCTCATGATTTCTCACCAGTTCTCCTGTCTTTTTTCTCCCCTTACCACGAAAAGCCTGCTAAAGAGGGGAAAACAAAAAAGCTGCACAGGGCCATTTGATTGGTGGCACTTGGGGGACTCTGGAAGAATTTCACATTAGCCATCTTCATGGGCTTTAAGTTTTTACCACTTGAAAAATATATCTTAATAAAAAAATATGAAAAAGCAAATTGTGCCATGATTTCGGAGTTGTGCACTGATTCCCAATCTTCATTCCCAATATATTATTAGACGGCAACTTCCAGAACCCCTGACCACTGCTCGTGCTGGCCAGGGTTTCTGGGAGTTGAAATCCAAAAATCTCTAGGGATCCAAGTAAGAAACTAGAGACAGAACTCGCTGTTCCTATTGCTGTGGTTTCATGCATTATTCTTCCCTTTCTCCCAAACAGCTACCAGGGTTTTAAAGGGAAATGTGATATATTATTGCAAAGTAATCACATTGGGAAGGCAGAACCTGAACAGCACCATATGTCTCTTTCCCAGGGTCTAACAGAGAAAAGAAATAAGCGTAAGCCTCCTTTGTAAAACAATGTAGCTTTATGTACAAACATGTTTGTATAGTTAAACCCAGTGTCTAATCGAAGAGAGAGTAAATAGATGCAGGTTAGAGGAGAAAGAGTAAAAGGGAGTGAAAAAGCAAAAAGGAAGTCTGCAATTAGCTTGCTAATTCCAAAAAGTATAGGGCTCATTTCCGCCCAAGAATAGCCCCACATCTAACTTTGCTGTGAGGATGTAGTCCGGTGTCAGTATGGAATATCACATTCCAGGCCATTTTGTTGTTCCATTTTGTCTGCCAAGAAATCATTGCCGTATATGCAACTTTTTCAACATTACAGAACCAAGAAGAGATGTTTATTGAGAGAATTGGTAACTCCACAGAGACCAGGTGGACATGCCACAACTCCTATAAGCAGCTGTTAAGGATGTAAAAGGAAGAATCTGGAGAATTCTTATAAAGCTTAGAAGCCCACAGCTTCTAAATTGCCCAGAGGCAGTTTCCCATGTAGCAAAGTATTGCCTGTGGCACTAGGAGTAACAGATGGAAATTTCCAACATCAGTTAAGTCTCACTCTTAAAAAAACAACAACTATGTCACAACGAGAATACAACCATCTGTGACCTAGAATGAAAGGAAGATCAGTCAAAAAAGTTTGGTCACAGTTGGTAGCACTGGGAGGAATCTGATGGTTTAAGAAGTCAACATATTAAATAAATACTGTACACTGTTAAATCCTCAGCACTCTGGTTTCAATTGGGTTGTAATGCAAATGTAAGATCTTTGTTAGCTAAGATGCTCATCTGGTTCATAAACAACAAAAAGCAAAATCTCCAAAGTTTCTTTGAGATCTGGGCCTGGCAATTACAAGTACAAATAGTGAATGCTTGTTGGGGTGGGTGGGAAGGAAGGAGTCCCTTCTACTGACAGTGCTAAATGGGCTTGTAACTGTCAGCTTTCCAGTGAAGCTTCAAACTCCCTTACAGAAGATGCTGCTGTGCTACCTTCCATGGATAAGGCAGAAGTGGAGGGAAAGTCCTTACTCCCTCTTTTTCTGGCACAAAGCTCTGAAACAATAACATTTGTTTGATGTTGACTTATAACAGCCCACAGTATCAAAGTCCAGGGCTGAATGTACACAAGGGCTGTATCCCAGCTCCACTGCATGGTATCCTGCCCTGGATGACCAGATGTCATAAACACAAAGGATGACAAGACACCACAAAATGCAGGAAAGTCAATGAAAATGATATTTTTATAGCAATAAATCCTTGACAGAATCTACATTTAAAATATTCATTTCATTTGTCCATTGTGCTGAAATTAAGGGGAAAAAATTTGACATTGTGTCCTCAAGAAGCCCATTGCGAGGTAGATGCATTTCTTGAATGGGACCAGCAAACATGGTGTTGGGGCCTTGTTCCATTATGACAGTACAACAGCATACCAATGCAACAGCATTGGTGGCAAGGCCACTGTATTGCATGATACCATATGCATCCTGGCATCATATCATTGTAACGCCATTGCAAATCCGTATTTTTGCCCTGCGAAAATAATCTGTTAATGGCTACCTCTTACACTTCCAAACAGCAGTTTTTTGGGTGCAGAACTCTGATCCAGCTTTCTTCTGTGGGAAATCTGTGTGTGGAATATGTTAAATGTGATTGCTGCAGTAATAGAGTAAGGTGCAGTGCAATTCATGTCCGTGCCATGAATGTCTGGAGTGGATTAACACGGCATAAAGGTAAAGTGTAGTAAGGCCCTCAATGATCTTCTTATCCATGTTCAAAATGGAGGACATTTTGAAATTCTTCCTGGAGAGAAGGTTGAAATGTAGGACATGTTCTGGAAACGGGGGACTTCTGGTCACCATGATGCTGCCCCAGTTTGACTCCTTTACTGCCACACACACCACACAACTGTTGCTGTCAAGTAAAGACCTTAAAAAAACCCCAAAACACTGGTATTTGCTTTGTTTGATTTGCATTTGGTTGTGCAGAAGGGTCTTTTTGTGTGGGGTGCTGCATTTTTAACTTAGATGATTTATACTAAGTTTCAATATGATGAGTTTCAATATGATAGTTTGATTATGTTTTAACTTTTTATCATCAGTTTTTAAAAACACTGCCTTGTTCTAAGCTTGCTCTAAGATGGGGTCCCATCTTGGGAGGAAGGTAGTGGCATTAAAAAAAGGAAGAAAAAAAATACTATATATGTCTAAAGTCATAACAATAAAGGAGGGGGCAGAAAGGAAAAAAGTCAAGGAAAAATATCATTGTATAAAACAGACCAACCTCTGGACTAGAGGCTGGCGTGAACAGGGAAAGGGAGAGATTTTAACTGTAGTTGCTGCTCCAAGACGAAGGACTCTATCCAAGAATTGATCCCAGATACTCCTTCTCAAAGACATGTTTTCCCAACACAGTTTCAGGTGTCCCCAACCCAAATGGTTTTTTCTGCTCCCTTTTTCCTTAGCCTGTCGGACAAAAGAAAGAAGGAGCAGCAGTACAGCTCGAACCCGCACGCAAAATCCTGCAAAGATCACAAAGCTTAAGTAGTGTTCCAAATATGAAAGCTCTCTCTTGCCACCATGTGCTCTAACTTCTTGATCGAGTCTGTCCCAAGCCTCATGAGAATTTCTTAACCATCACCACTACTGAAAGATGCTGCTAAAGGAGCTTACGGAGCTTATAACTTGCAAAAATAAAGCAACTTACCCCTGCCGGGATACAGTCGCCTATGGGATGCAATCAGGAACTATTACATGAAATTGCTGCTGATGGCAACAGGCAACTGCATCCCAGCTACATCCTGGCTCCCAGCTGTGCTCAGCCGGCTGATTGGCAAAGATGGGAAGCTCCCATTTTTGAAAAGTGGCTGGCTGAGCACGGCTGGGAGCCTGGATGCAGCCGAGATGCAGTTGCCCAGTGGCATCAGCAGCATTTTTCATACGACTGTTCACAATTGCATTCTGTAACCAACTGTATCCTGGCAGGGGTAAGTCGCTTTATTTTTGGAAGTGATAAGGCCCTACATGGGAAGGCAAAGAACAGGAGATATCACCACATGAAGAGATGGGCAAGGCTGTGCAGTGGTTTCAAGAAGTCTCATGCAACCCTCATCCCCACCATGATCCTAAAGGCCTCTGGTTCCTCTTGTCTTTCATGCATTTCAGTGCTTTGACTGAAGCCATCTCCCGATGCCACCTTTTCCCTTACTGCCCCTCTGGAGCGTCCCACCACTCCATACCTCTCACTTTGGGAATCACTGCAGTAAAAGGTAGTCCCACCCAAGGATCAGAAGAACCAACATTCTCACCATAAAATCAGCACTCTGCACTGGGAAATGCAAATTCAAAATGTGACAAGACTAAAAGGTAGAACCACAGAATCAGTGAAGGATGGCGGTATATAAAAGGATGGCTGAAAGAGGGAGAAAATATAGCATCTGCATTCTTTTCTGTGGAGTGTATGTCATGGAAACTGGCAATCAAACATAGCTATATCATCACTTGAGAAAAGATATAAATACAGATTACAATCAACAGATTTTATTTCATTTTTTTTCTTAAAAAAACCTAAAGGTTCATTTTTTAAAAGAATGCTTGCTACTGAATCTATTGCCTACATCTATTTTGTTTCATTTTATTTTTATTGTGAGCTACATCAGAAATTAGAAATACTGTATGTCCAAATTCCTAACCAACTGTAGAATACTCTTTCTCAGTCTAACACAAGTCCCAGAAGAAGAGGACCATATCTGTCATGCTGAGTTTTTTGAGAAAGAATGGCATAACAATAAAACTTGGTAACTCTTGCAGCAAGGTGGAGACAACTCTACAACTGAAGTGCAGCAAATGAAAAACCCTGCTCAAAAAGGTTTGTTTTAAAAGCAAAGATTCTTGAGATGCTGCCAAAATTCTTGGATTATTCTCCATTGAAGGGCACCCCATGATACAAATTTCCAGACCCCAACAGCTGTAATCCAAATTTGTTTTGCCTCCTGTGTAGTACAGGCCAACATAGCTTTGTATAATGGTACTACTGTTTATCCAAATGTCTGCTTATCTGAACTGTTTGATGTTTGTCTACTCAGATCTAAGTTCCATGTGGCATTCTAATCTATGAAGTTGTATTTTAGCATTGCATCTCTTCTCATAACTTCTGAAAAGTACATTTCTTATGAATGAAGAAGTTTGATTTTTCAAGAAGTTGTAAGAATATGTAGAATATACATAATGCCATGTGTAATTGTTATCATTTTAAAGACTTGAATGAAGAAGGAAGAAAGATGTATTTTTCTCCAACGGCTGCCCTTCCTTCATGTACATTTAAAATTTTCCATATAATGCCATACCATATTTTCCACATAAGATCTTTCCTCTGTGTAGATACATGCATAAAATACCAGCTTACTCGCATCTCCATTCCTCTTTTTTTCTCTCCTTACATATGAATGCTCTAAACCAGTACAATCTGGCTGCCATAAAATGGCCCATGTTAAAGCACAACTGTATATCCATTTGACTGTGCCACATTATGAATTAAGAGAAATGTAACTACTCAGTTAAGCAAGAGATTGCTATGATTGAGCATTCTCATTCTCGCCCTGTCTGCTGCTTTTTGGAGGGTGAGGGTAGGCCTAAATGTAGCCATTGGCTAAAGTCACAAACGCAGCAGCTAGGTTGATATACCTTAAGGACTTTTCCCCACTTGCCAGCATCTTCATCTTCACTGGGTTACATTACATGTCACCCCCTCACACCCCTGGGATGCAATATCATAAAAGCAATTATTTCCTGTGCAGGTGTTCCAGTGCCTGCATGTTTCTTGTAGGTGAGCAATCCAGATGGGAGCTCAGCAGTCCAAGTGTTCTTATTCTCCTAGCTGGTCAGCCAGTCTTGAATATGCTCAGGTGTCTATCTTGAGTTTGCAAGCAGGAGCTTTAAAGCCACGGCACAATCAGAATTGTAGCTTGCTCTTCTGTAGCTTAGCAAAGAGACAATTCTGCCTGAGTTATCCTGCCCCTGTTGTCTTCTCCCCACAGGGAGTTTGCCCAGTTTTCAACTGCTGGCTCTTAAAAAACTGCCAGCTGCTGAGTCTTCTTTAGAGTCTTCTCGATTGGGTTGTCTCTATAGGCTTACCCTTGTGATGCTTTTAACCAAGTACTCTAGTACTCTAGTATTCAGCACACCAACCATTAAAGAAACACTCAGGCCCCTCTAAAGGATCTATCAACAGTCTCCTTAAATTGTATGCTTGCTTTATTTATGTCTTCCTCTGGCAGATCCATTTCTAGAAAGCAGTGCAACACCCCAAACAACTTTCCTAAGCAGAATTAAGATAAGATATGTTCATATACTGTAATTGCTGCTTAGTGCACAAAAGGTGAATTACTTAATTTTGAAAAAATAGGATTGAGCATGTTGGAAAATGTGAGGCATAGTTTGCATAGGATTGTGATTTGTGTTTCTGCATTTATGTTGAATCACATAAGGAAGGTTCACACAAACCAACTCATGTGGAAAGTTCTGGGGGCATGTTGGTTAGTCTGCCCATCACTGGAATTGTAAATTGTTTCCTATAATGAATGCCCATCTAAGAGTTCTTGCACTGTGAGCCCCTAAATAAGGAGAGATATTGCCAGCACAGATATCTTTCCTGTAAACATTCAATGGAGGTGTGAACCTTTCTATATTGTGGAGTGGCACAGGGTTAATGTAGGAGTTCTGGAGATCACACCTAGGGTTTCTATTTCAGGGTTGTTATTCAGAAGGGGGAACTGCAGCTGGTTCCATATGCCGTACTAGGCTGAAGACTCATGAAGTCGGTGGTGTCTGATATAAGCTTTTGCAGTTGACATTGATCTGGGCACTGTGTGTTCCTGAGGAATGCCACTTTTGGGTTTTGGTCTATCTACTTGTTTCTCATTTGCCCAAAGCACTTGCTTGCCATTAAGCCTGACTATTAAGATCAATGTTGTGTAGACCTTAACAAATGCACAATCTCTGTCTTGTACTGTATGATAATTTAATTCAGAATACACACTACTATTTAGAACTAATTCCAAATTTTCAATTACTAAGGAGGATTAAAATCCACACTTCTACCCCAAACATGCTTTGGAAAGTTGAAACATTCACCTTTTCTGTTCCTGCTGTTTAATGATGGATCATTCACAGGACATTCCCAACTCACAGAGATACATGTAGTAGTACAGTACCCAGAAAATGGGAAGGAGTTGGCAGAACTGGGGCAGTGACACCATTAAATGAAGGGCTTCAGCCATTTCAAGATGTGAAATCCAGGCATTGCCCGTAGAGATAAAAACGTGCATTTTGTTGTTTCGTTCACGGTTTCTTCTCCTGCTCTCTAGAAGTCAGAAAGAACTCATAGCAGTTGATTTTTTAAAATAAAACCATCATTCCATAGAGAGCTTACCACAACATTTCCAGGTGCAGCTTATGGGCTTGCAGTCATATGTGGTACATAATGCAACATCAGAGTAAAATCTCACACCTTCAGCTATAGTAACACCACCAAGCCAATTCTGTAATGGTTAACAGTTTGCAAACCTAGAAACTAGTCATTTAAGCTATTGCTGAAAGGCTATTTCAGCCACACTTTGTCATAGCCTGTTCATTAATATAGGGGCACAAAAACAAATTAGGTCATTGCAAAATTATGTTGGCTGTATCACTTGTGTTCAGTGTAACATTTGCCAGACACCTTCTGGGTAATGCCTTGCCAATAAGCAAAAACTGAGCCAAATGCTTACCAGCTGAGGTTAAAAAGAGATATCTGTGTATGTTCACTCCAGACTCTAGTCTTACTTAGGGATTTCATTCTGTGCAGTTAGGTCATAGAGCATCTAAAAGAGACCACTTAGTTCCTGCCCCTCTCAAAATACTGCTCTTCTCATGAAAGGATTTACATACAGCTTCAAGATTACAGTTTTATACAAGAAGACTTTAGAAATACTATAGTACATTATGTTAATTTAAAAAAAGGATACTGCAAAACGTCCAGCACTTTACAGATTAATACAATCTGCATACTGTATTCTCACTGACTGTTCTTTATTCTTACATATTGCTAAATACAGCTTACCTGTCTTTGCCAGCTGAGCATTTTGTTCCTTTAGTACATCAACCTGTCCAGAACTTGTTTTTGAAACATAGTGTGTTATTCTAATCATGTTTAATATAATGTTTGATCTCAAAACAGATCGGTTTCTACTTTATAAAACAACTATGATTCAATGATATTTGGTTATATTTGAATTTGAAAAAAGAGATTATACCGCTTCCCTTCTGTGTAATATGTGGAAGAATGTAATGCTATGTAATACTGTAGAAAAGTGTTTACATAGCCAGTGTGGTGTAGTGGTTTGAATGTAGGATTATGACTCTGGAGACCAGGGTTTGATTCTCGGCTCAGCCATGAAACCCACTGGGTGACCTTGATGAAGTCACATGCTCTCAGCCGCAAGGGAAGGTAATGGCAAATCTCCTCTGAACAAATCTTGTCAAGTTCACCATAGGGCCATCATAAGTCAGAAACAACTTGAAGGCACATGAAATAGATTCACCTTAGGGCCATCTTAAGTCAGAATTGACTTGGAGGCACACAAAAATAAACAAAAAGCATTAGTATCAGAGCATGAAAAGATATTTTTCTCCCAAAGGAAGTTGTGACAGTAATTCATTCAAGGCTAAGAAAGGAAGTTTCTTAGCTACGTGTCTCTAAAATAAATACTTTTCTTTCCTGAAGTAGTTAAATAAGTAGTTAATTGCAGCTAGTTTGGAAAGAATGTCTGAATGCTACAATCCACTGTCAGGTTGTACAACTAGAGCTTGGAAGAGTTTAACTTTTTAAAAAATTTTTTAAAAAATGATATAGTTCCAAAGCCCCCATTTTTAAAAGTATGTTTATTTTCTAGTTTTTCAAAAGTAATTGAAATTGTTACTTTTTGTAATATTAAAAGTCTGAATGCTACATGATGCTAGTCTATGGTACAAACCCCACTTGCATCCTATTCACCTCATTATCATGTCAACACTCAACAGAGCACAAGGTGGCAGCATCATCTGAGATTCTTCCCCCACCACAGATAGAAATCACACTTCCATGAATCTCATTCTCATGGTACCTTTAAAAATTAACTAAAGTTACAATTATCCGTCAAATGAATGAAGTTTTCCTTTCTTGAGTTCCTATCATAATGTAAAACAATAACAACAAAATTCCAAATCCATTTTATGCTGACTGGAGAAGGGTGCACTGCTGAGGATACTATGGACAACTAAAAAGACAAACAAATATGTCCTAGAATAGACCAAGCCAGAACTCTCCCTGGAAGTCAAGATGACTAAATCGAGGCTGTCAGAGAGGAAGATCACATGCCAGATGGATCAACTTATTCAGGGAGAGAGTGGAGCGAAACAGATGGGCAGGAAAAAGTGGCTTGAAGCTGCATTTTCCAAAGCCACATTTAAACCCCATTAACTGCACCACCGTCTCCCAAAGCAGCTGGAGTGCTCATGTCATGACCACACGACATGACTTCAAGCCAGGAAGAAGCGGAAAAACGCTGCTTCTTTTTGAAGCGGCTTAAGGCGCCTAGAGGGCACTTTCCTGCTGGCTTCAAGGCATGTGTCATCTAAATGCCATGCCTTAAAGCCAGTCTGAAAGCATCTCTTTTTGCCTGTCTGTTTAGCCCCTATGGACCTGAGCCTGCAGGACCTGAGCAGGGAGGTAGAGTATAGGGGGTTTAGAGATGTCTCATTCACAGAGGCCCCATGAGTTGAGCTAACAACAACAAGACCAATGCAGAGAAGTGAGAGATCTTGCAGTGGAAATCCTCATTTGTTACTGATTGATCCTGGTTTTGCATTCATTTGGAACCTCTCTAGTCTTTGCAGCAGCCAGCAAAGGAACAGGGGGAGAAGTAACTGTATAAAGTTCTGGGACAACAGAATTGCAGTCTGCTTATTTAAAAACAAAAACAACAACAACAAATGTAAGAACTACAGCAATAAATACAGCTACCAGCAGCCAAATTTATGCTGGATGTGTCCACTAGCTTTCAGAACTATATATTTTGTGCCTTTTGTTTGGCCCCATGAAGGTATCACCACAGGATGTATTTTGGATGATGATGGTGGTGGTGGTGGTGGTGATGATTTGCTCTTTTGTTTTTCAGCCAACATGGCTGACCCCTGAAATGTATTGGAATGCATTTATACTTTTGTTGCTGGGAGTAAGAATCACACACAACTTGTTATTTAGGATAAATAAATAAATAAATAAAACTTTATTTATACCCTGCCCCTCTGTCAAAGACAATTGGGGCGGCTTAGACAAGTAGAATAGTCCCTTGAAAAAGGGGACAACTAGAACCAATGAAGTAATCTAAAAAACCATTGCAACAGACTGTGATGTAGTTAGTATAATTATTTTCATATTACAGATGAGAAAACAGAATGAGACATAATGAGCTACCTATCCCGGACAAACATGACTTGAAAAATGAAGGAAACAATTACTTCACAATTCAGTCTGTTAGCCATAGTGATAGTCCAATAAGTTCTATTTATTTTCCTACAGGGAAATCATTTCCATGTAAAAAACAATGGTGTCAGTATTTCATGTTAATAACCTATTTAATCACATTTAGACATGACCAGGACCTATAAATGCCCACTTGCCACATATATTCGCATTGTGTAGCATCCTATGGCTGGCATCCTGTTGGTGGCAAATCTACACATACGTTTCCTTTGCACTTGTGTATGTCCTTTTTGGGATGCTGCAGATATTGTTATCCCCTCCCTCGCTCCACAGCACCAAAAGCCCTCCTGATTTAATCATAATAATAAACTTTATTTCTATCCCACCCCATCTGCACTCAGGCAATCAGAATGGCTTATAGCATTAAAAAATTATACTGATCATATCCCCCAACCCTCCCTCCCTTGAAATAGAATTAAACATTTTACACTTTAAAAAGATAAATAGCAATTTAAAGAATCGATAAAAACAAACAGACAACAATAGACAAGAAAACAGTAAACAGGATCGATCCAGTACTTTTTGTCTTTGGTGGCTGGGTGTCTATTCAGGAAAGGCCTGCCGGAAGAGATCCATCTTAACAGCTTTTAAAAAGCTGTCTAAGGTGGTTATATGACAGATCTCATCCAGCAGGCCATTCCATAGTTTGGGAGTGATAGTCAAATAGGTCCTCTGGACAGTTGTGGATAACCTGGTTTTTCTTGGTTGTAGCAGATTTTCCCCAGATGACCTAAGTGTGGGGTGGATCATAAGGAGGTGGTCCCGGAGATATTTTGGACCCAAGCCATTTAGGGCTTTAAAGGTAATAACCAGCACCTTGTACTGGGACCAGAAACTGATGGGCAGCCAGTGATGAGATCTTAAAATTGGTATAATATGGTCTCATCTAGATGTACCAGAGGCCAGTCAGGCTGCCATATTCTGTACAAGTTGAAGTTTACGGACCTGGTACAAGGGTATCCCCATGTAGTGCATTACGGAAATTCAGACGTGAGGTTACCAGTGCGTGTACTATGGTTTTTGGATCCCTGACTTACTCTACAGCCTCTAACCTTCGCACAGCCATTCCATGCCCCATGGGGAATGGGCAAGATCAGAGAAATGTCCAGCTATGTCCCTGACGCCAGATACATCAATGTTGAGACCCACTGGGAGCCCTTTGTACTGGAGTAATCTTTGTGCATCTGGCTAAAGATCCAATCCTGCCAGGGAGGCTTCAGAAGCTGTATGGTAAGTTCAAAGTGTGGTGATATATTGCTTAGTCTATTGTGGGTCTTCATGCAGAACTACCATACCATGTTGACCCATACACGATTGCTGCCAATATGTGGGATTCACATAAATGTTCTGCACAGAGCTCACTTCTATGAATAAAACGCCTTGTGAATAAAATGACATTTACTTTCCTGTCTCCCTTCCTTTTCTCGGTATTCTAAAAGACATATGAAAACTGCTAACCAAATTAGCAAGAAAAAGCTGCATGATCTTGACACAGCTGCTGCTCTTACCTGCTTTTTATTATAGGGGTGGTAGGTTGCAAAATCCCACATGTTATGAGCTGTCCCTGGCATTAAAAACTCAAATGTAGGAGTTCCTTTCTTCTTCTCTTAGTTCTTTTTAGTAGAACTGAAGAAAATATGAACTTTCTCACCTTTCTATATTCTTGCCTTTTCTTCTGCCATGTATTGTATTGCCTTTTTCCTCAAAATTACTTTCTTTTCTTTAAACCTTAGGAGTTTGATTATAGCAGACCAATAACATTTCTAATCCAATGAACCAGGGGCAAGAGACCCAAGTGCCCTCTGCATTTCAGAAGTTTCCATCGTCTCACTATTCAAAATGGCTTTCAACTTACTCTTTTTAAAGTAAGACTTTAAAAGTAAGCTTTAGAAATGCCTCTTTCCTGTAGTTCCTCTGTCAGATGTTCTTTGGGCCGTCTGTCAAGCTTTCCTTATCTCCAGAAGACTGTAGCACATTTTAGAGTAAACTTTCACCATCAATGAAATTGTGGATTGCAGATTGATAGTGTACAAACATGACATTATGCCTTGACCTTCCTTTGGGTCTTCCTAAACTAACAATTTTTCTAAGCAGTGATTCATAGAATCATAGAATCATAGAATCATAGAGTTGGAAGAGACCACAAGGGCCATCCAGTCCAACCCCCTGCCATGCAGGAACTCCAAGTCAAAGCATCCCTGACAGATGGCCATCCAGCCTCTGCTTAAAGACCCCTAAGGAAGGAGACTCCACCACACTCCCAGGGAGTGTGTTCCACTGTCGAACAGCCCTTACTGTCAGGAAGTTCCTCCTAATGTTGAGGTGGAATCTCTTTTCCTGCAGTTTGCATCCATTGTTCCGCGTTCTAGTCTCTGCAGCAGCAGAAAACAAGCTTGCTCCCTCCTCAATATGACATCCCTTCAAATATTTAAACAGGGCTATCATATCACCTCTTAACCTTCTCTTCTCCAGGCTAAACATCCCCAGCTCCCTAAGGCGTTCTTCATAGGGCAAGGTTTCCAGACCCTTCACCATCTTAGTTGCCCTCCTTTGGACATGCTCCAGTTTCTCCACATCCTTTTTGAATTGTGGTGCCCAGAACTGGATACAGTATTCCAGGTGGGGCCTGACCAAAGCAGAATAGAGTGGCACTATAACTTCCCTTGATCTAGAAACTATACTTCTATTGATGCAGCCTAAAATTGCATTGGCTTTTTTAGCTGCCGCATCACACTGTTGACTCATGTTCAGCTTATGGTCTACTTGGACTCCTAGATCCCTTTCACATGTGGTCTCGTTCAGCCAGGTGTCCCCCATCCTATATCTGTGCATTCCATTTTTCCGCCCTAAGTGCAGAACCTTACATTTCTCCGTATTGAATTTCATTTTGTTAGCACTGGCCCAGCTTTCTAGTCTATTCAGGTCATTTTGAATTTTGATCCTATCCTCTGGGGTATTAGCTACTCCTCCCAGTTTAGTGTCATCTGCAAATTTGATAAGTATGCCCCCAATTCTGTCATCCAAATCGTTAATAAAGATGTTGAATAGCACTGGGCCTAGGACAGAACCCTGTGGCACCCCACTGGTCACTTCTCTCCAGGATGAAAAGGAGCCATTGTTGAGCACCCTTTGAGTTCGGCCACTCAACCAATTACAAATCCATGTAACAGTTAACTTGTCTATCCCACATTTTGCAAGCTTGTTTGCAAGAATGTCATGGGGAACCTTGTCAAAGGCCTTACTGAAATCGAGGTATACTATATCCACAGCATTCCCTTCATCTACCAAGCTGGTAATTTTATCAAAAAAAGAGATCAGGTTCGTTTGGCATGACTTCTTTTTCTGAAACCCATGTTGGCTTTTTGTGATTATGGCATTGGCTTCTAAATGTTCGCAGACTCTCTGCTTAATGATCTGCTCTAGCACCTTTCCTGGAATTGATGTCAGACTAACTGGACGATAATTGTTGGGATCCTCTTTTTTTCCCTTTTTGAAGATGGGGACAACGTTTGCCCTCCTCCAGTCTTCTGGGACTTCTCCTGTTCTCCAGGAGTTCTCAAAGATTATTGCCAATGGCTCTGATATTACATTTGCTAGTTCTTTTAATACTCTAGGATGTAGTTCATCTGGTCCTGGAGATTTATATTCATTTAGGTTAACCAAGTATTCCTGTACTATCTCTTTACTTATTCTGTGCTGAAATTCCCCTATTCTGTCTTCTGCTCCATTATCCTTCGGTTGAGCACCTTTTGCCTTTTCTGAGAAGACTGAAGCAAAGAAGGTGTTGAGTAATTCTGCCTTTTCTCTGTCCCCTGTTAGCATTTTGCCATCTTCTGCACGCAGTGGCCCTACTGTTTCCTTCTTCTTCCTTTTGCTGCGGACATATCCAAAAAAGCCCTTTTTATTGTTCTTAACCTCTCTAGCAAGCCTGAGTTCATTCTGCGCTTTAGCTTTTCTGACTTTACCCCTACATGTGCTGGCTATTTGTTTAAATTCCTCTTTCGTGATTTCTCCATTTTTCCATTTCTTATACATGTTCCGTTTAAAACTTAGCTCATTTGAAAGTTCCTTAGTCATCCATCCTGGCTTCTTGAGACATCTACCATTTTTCTTCCTCATTGGAACTGTTTGAAATTGTGCCTTCAATATCTCCCTTTTGAGAAACTCCCATCCGTCTTGAACTCCCTTTTCTTTTAGTATTCCTGACCATGGGATCACTCCCAGTATTTCTCTAAGTTTATTGAAATTAGCTCTCCTAAAGTCTAGAGTGCGTGTCTGACTATGCCTAGCTTCTCCCTTCCACTGCATAACAAACTCCAGGAGAACATGGTCACTTCCACCTAAGGATCCAACCACTTGCACCCCATCAACTAGGTCTTCCCTGTTGGTTAAGATCAGATCTAAAATGGCTGATCCCCTTGTTGCCTCTTCCACCTTTTGGACAATGAAATTGTCTTCCAGGCAAGTGAGGAATTTGCTAGACTTTGAGGATTTGGCTGAGTTTGACTTCCAGCAAATATCCGGATAGTTGAAGTCACCCATCACTACTACATCTCTCTTTTCTGAGTATGTGATTATCTGTTCTAGAAAGGCATCATCCAATTCCTCTGCCTGAGTCGGGGGTCTGTAGTAGACTCCCACAGTAACATCCCTGTTATTTCCCTCTCCTTTAATTTTTATCCAGATGCTCTCCACCTGGCTTCCAGTACTGATGTCCTGGATCTCTTCACTGGTGTAAATATCCCTGACATATAATGCTATTCCTCCTCCTTTCCTACTTGGCCTGTTTCTCTTAAAAAGGTTATACCCCTCTATTTCTACATTCCAATCATGAGACTTATCCCACCAGGTTTCAGTGATGCCTATTATATCATATTTCCCTTGTTGTGCTAGGAGTTCAAGTTCATCCTGCTTATTTCCCATACTCTGTGCATTAGTGTAGAGACATTTAAGACCATGTGTCCTCTTTACTTGCTGCTTTTGCACATTTTTTTGCCTCCTACTGTTGGGTCCTTGCACTGTTTGCCTTGTTCCCTCTATGCCACTTGGACTATTCTCTCCATCCCTTTTGTCTTCCAGTATAATGTCTCCCTCCCCCACATAACTCAGTTTAAAGCCCTCCTGATCAGATTCTTCAGACTGTTGGCAAAAACGTTTTTGCCAACTGGTGTGAGATGCAGCCCATCCCTTGCCAGAAGTCCCTCCTCATGGAACCGCAGCCCATGATCCAAGAATCCAAACTGTTCTTGGCGGCACCATCTACGGATTCACAAAGGATGTGACCCAGAAGGGTGGCAAAAGCACACAGCAGGGAAAACACAGTGGACAGCATCCTGTTAGTGAAAGAAGTATGTGTAAGTTGTGCTACACATGCATGGCAAGTTATTCGCCATAGCAGAACAGATATATTCTGCTGTCAGCAGCAGAAACAGAGTTGCACACATGGCAATGTTACATGTTGTAGTTGGGCATTGCATATTGCACAATGACATCCCATCATTGACATGTGTTGCACAATGTTGCTGTTCTGCATGGGGATTGCATAGTATTGGATTCATTCAAAGATATAGCCATGTTAGTCTGCAGAATCAGTATGTAGAGAGATCTTGTAGCAACTTTGAGACTAACTGGAATAAAGAAGTTGGCAGCATGAGCTTTTGTAGACTTCAGTCTACTTCCTCAGATGCATATAGTGGAGTGGAAACCAAGGGCAGACATATATGTGACATTGGTTTGTGGAATGTCAATTCAAATTCAAAATCCATTGTGTATGGAAATGAAGTAGCAAGTTCAGTTTTAACGATGGTCGTTAGTAAACAAAGACATTGTGAACTGGCCAATGTGTATAGAAATGAAGAGCCGTTTGGCATTGGAAACTAGCCTGTAAGTGAAGAGAATAGATGAGTGTAGGACGCCCCCCTGAGGATGGTGTTGAAATGTGTGTAGTGAGTCAGGAAGCCATTATCCCTGTTGATAGTGTTGAAATGTGTGTAGTGAGTCAGGAAGCCATTATCCCTGTTCAACCCATTCCTAAGGGACTGTAGTTTATGGATGAATTCCAATTCTGCTATTTCTCTTTGCAATCTACCTTTGTAGTTCTTCTGTTCTCAAGTTGGAATGCCCAGGAAATTGAAATGTTTTGCCACCGGTTTTTGTGTATTCTCATTACTAATGCCTGATTTATGTCCATTTATCCTCTGGTGCAGGGACTGACCTGTTTGCCCTATGTAGAGTGCTGACAGGCATTGATGACATCATATGGCATAAATCACATTCAAAGACCTTGAAAGAGTGACATTATTGTCCAGAATGGGTTGTAGTTCATTGATGATGTGCCTGAGTGGTCCCAGTTGGGAGCTGTATGTGACCATTTTCATTTTCATTGTCATTTTCTCTCTTTAATCTGTTCTGTAATAAATCAGTCCTAGGTATAAGTCTTGCCTTGCTTATTTGTTTTTTTGTTTTTTGTTTATACTTCATGTGGTGGGTACTGTAGTTTGAGGTACGCTTGTTGTAATTCCTTGAGTTTGGTATCCCTGTCTTGTGGGTTTGAGCAGATCTGATTGTATCGGAATGCTTGTCTGTTGACTATGGATCTGGTGGTGTGTTCAAGGTGGAAACTGGAGGTATGTAAGTACATGTAGCGTTCTGTGGGTTTACAATATAGTGTGGTGCTTAGATGTCCTTTTTGTAGTACTGTGGTGTCCAGAAAATGAACTTGTTCTCTAGATAGTTCTAGGCTGAGGTTGATGGTGGGGTGGACATTGTTGAAACTGGTAAAATGTCTTAAGTGAGTCTTCTCTATGAGTCCAAATTATGAAGATATCATCAATGTACCTCAGGTAGAGGAGCAGTTTCTGGATGAAGGAATTAAGGAAGAGTTGTTCTAGGTTGGCCATGAAATTATTGGCATATTGTGGTGTGCCATGCAGGTGCCCATGGCTGTGCCATTAACTTGAAGGTATATGTTGTTCCCAAAGGTGAAGTAATTGTGTATTACAGACCTTGGTGGCTAGGTCTAATATGTTCCCATATGTTCCCATCTGGGATGATGTTCCTGATGGCTTGAATTCCATCTTTGTGTGGGATGTTGGTATGTAGGGATTCCACAGCCATAGTGGCTAAGATGGTGTTTCTTGGAAGGTTGTGGATGGATTGTATCTTTTGTATGAAGTCTGTGGTGTCCTTCACATAACTGGGGGTGTTGGTGGCATATAGTTTAAGGATATTGTCCATATATTTGGAGGCACCAACTGTAAGTGTTCCAGTGCTAGAGAAACAGGTCATCCAGAGTTGCTCTGTTTATGTATTTTGGGTAATAGGTAGAATGTGCCTGTTCAAAGCTCCTGGAGTGTGTTAATAAGGATTTGATTTTGTTCCTTGATGGGAAATTGACTGAGCAGCCTGTGTAATTCCTTCTGGTCTTCCTCTGTGAGATCATTAGATAGGATTCTGTAAAATGTGGTGTTGGACAGTTGCCTCTCAGCTTCCTGTATGTAGGCAGATCTGTCCATGATGACTACTGCTCCTTCCTTGTCAGCCTCTTTGGTGATAATATTAGGGTTGTTCTTGAGTCTGTGTATGACATCTTGTTCTTTGTGACTAAGATTCTGTTGTAAGTTGCATCTCTTGTTGACTATTTCTGTCTGGGCACGGTGACAGAAATATTCTATGTAGAAGTCTAGTTCTGTGCAATGGCCATCAGAAGTACTCCATGTGGAGTTGTTTTTTTTTAATGAGTCTGAGATATATTGTTGTAGCTTCTACAGTTGTGGTGAGGAGAGAGGGTGGTCCTTATGTGTTGTTCTCCTCACTGGTGTCATAGTTCTTGAAGTATTCTTTGAGGTGTAGGCAGCAAAATAAGGCATCTAGATCACCACAGAAACCGCAGTGCTGGCTTGGTTATCCCCACATCCGGGTATTTACTGTATACAGGGGGTATGTTCAATTGCAGCAATAATCACTGGCATATTTTTTTTTCTGCCCGTCAGCCTGAATATGGAGAAATATAACCTCATTTCCTTGGTCCAAAGGTAAAAGAGGAGGACAATCAGGCTGCTTACTGAAAGATGGTGTTGGCTTAGCCCTGCCGATATCGCTTCCTTTATCCCAGCAGCAGTATTTTTTGGCTTTGTGGGTTATAACTTGTTTAGATCCAAAATATGTGACCCAACAGCCCTTCCAATAGCCCTGTAAAGTAAGTCATTGCTACTTTACATGGTCTGATAGGGGAGATGGAGGCTAAGGGCATATAATAAGTTCAGGAAGATCTGATATCTGAATAGGGAACTCCTCAGTCCATATCTTTTGTGTTTAACCGTGATGTGATAACAAGTGTTTAAACCAGTATAATACAGCAAGTTTTGTAAATTGCTGGTTATTGGTTTGCATGAGGCAAGGCAGATAAAAAGTACTTCTGGGTGACTAGGAAGGAAGTATTTTGTAAATTGGAAGAATGGATAGTTCTTTTTGTTTTGGATATTAAATAAATTCATGTTAGAAGAATTGCATACAATACATTGACATGTGTGCCCAGACAGGCTGATAGAAAAATAAATAATAAAAAAACTTGGGCCTGTTCTAAAACCTATTTGGTGAAAAAACAGTTATTTTCTTTGTTCAGTATTTCTTATTTCTCAAAGAATTATTCTTATAAAAAGTCTGTTTTCTCAATATATGGGTTTACCTGAAATAATATTTCCACCATGAACTTAGGTATATAGTGTCTCTGGAAATGGCCCAAGTATACATCTCAAAAGATTACATTCTGCAGGGCAGATTTGCTCATTGAATGTTATTATTTTTACTTATTGCATTCAGATTGCTTTCTTGGCACTTGATGCTTGGCTGTACCAGACTGAAGAGCTAGTGTGATTCAAGTCTTGGCACCATCCCAGCATTCCGATTCTTAAGCCATTCTTTAGCTGAATTTTATTTTATCAATGGCTGCATTCATTCGTGGTGCCTGACTATAAAAGCCTGAAAAAGCAGGGAGAAAGGAGAAACTGCTTGTGAATTAAAGGTTTAGAGGGTGGAGTTCATTCAGAAATAAATCAAGTTTAGAAATGTACTAAACAGGCAGAAGGATCTTCATTGTATATTTTTTCATTTATTTTTTGTTGTACTTTAATCAGACCAGTTTTTAAAAAATGCAGAAAGAAACATAAACCCCCCCCCCCACAACTGAATAGAAGAAACACAATGAAAAAAATTATTTAAAGAAAGAAGCATACTTGGCTGCAAACAATTCAGCCCTGCTGTGTTTCTGGAACACTGTAATCTAACTGAGAGTGAAGTGCCTATTCGGTTGTTATGCAACTGTAGTGAATCCACACGTGAAGGAGAAAACATGTTGGTACTGCCTCTCTATCTCTAGCTGAGAGAGAGAACAAGAGAGAAAACTAGGGTCCCCAACTGCATGGACAGTAATCATGTGTAAGGGAAGCTCTCACAAGTCCTGTCACTTTTCCACATGAGAAGAATGACAGAACTAGGAAGGGAGGGGGCAAGACCAGCACACTCCTCTCTTTGTGTGTTGATTCAACACACTTACAAAGGCATGAATAGGTCTACTGTGTGTAACTTTAAAATCTGCAGCTGAATGGGTGGGTTTTCTTGGTGGCTGCTCCCAGGCTTTGGAATGCCTTCTCTAGGGAAGCTAGGATGGATCCTCCCTTGCTGTCCTTCCACCAGAAATCAAAGACTTCTATTCTGTCAGGCCTCTAGGAACAGACTGCAAGAGCTTTTAACAGTGCAGTAGACTTTGTTTTTAAAAGTAGAATTATTTAAAAGTAGTTAATTCAACCCATAGTTCAATTGCATTTTAACAACCACTTTTCGTATGTATTTATTGATTTACCTGTCTGTGCTTTTATTTCTGTTTTTATTTTTGTAAGTCACTTTGAATCCCAGTTTTGGGGATAAATTAATCTGATGATGATGATGATGATGATGATGATGATCATCATCATCATCATCATCATCAAATGGGAACAAATGACACAGCAAGACCCAGCCTACAGAATATCAGAAGGAATTACAAGGCTCTGGGTAAGAAGCTGAAAGAAATGGATGCTCTTCTATCAGTTGAAGGGCATGATCCAAGAAGGGAGAAGAAAATAGCAGATGTCAACAACTGGCTCTGCAGATGGTGTTGCCGAGAATGATTTGGATTCTTAGATTATGGGCTGCGGTTCCATGAGGGGGGACTTCTGGCAAGGGATGGGCTGCATCTCATACCAGTTGGCAGAAATGTTTTTCCAACAGTCTCAAGAATCTGATCAGGAGGGCTTTAAACTGAGTTATGTGGGGGAGGGAGACAGCATTCTGGAGGGCAAAAAGGCTGGAAAAAATGGTCAAATTGACATAGAGGGAACAAGAAAAACAGTGCAAGGACCCAACAGTAGGAGGCAAAAAATGTGCACAGGCAGCAAGTAAAGGGGACACATGGTCTTAGATGTTTCCACACTATTGCGCAGATCATGGGAAATAAGCAAGATGAACTTGAACTCCTAGTGGCGCAGTGGTTAAATGCCTGTACTGCAGCCACTCACTCAAAACCATAAGGTTGTGAGTTCAAGACCAGCAAAAAAGTGCTCAAGCTTGACTCAGGCTTGCTTCCTTCTGAGGTCGCTAAAATGAGTACCCAGATTGTTGGGGGCAAATTAGCTTACACTTGTAAACACTCCTTAGGCGGTATGAAGCAGTATATAAATGAAGCTTGTTTGTTTGTTTGTTTAGCACAACAAGAGAAATATGATATAATAGGCATCACTGAAACCTGGTGGAATGAGTTAATGATTGGAATTATAGAAATAGAGGGGTATAACCTTTTAAAGAGAAACAGGCCAGACAGGAAAGGAGGAGGAATAGCATTATCTATCTGGGATATTTACACCAGTGAAGAGATCCAGGACATAAATACTGGAAGCTAGGTGGAGAGTATCTGGATAAAAATTAAAGGAGAGGGAAACAACAGGGATGTTACTGTGGAAGTCTACTACAGACCCCCAACTCAGGCAGAGGAATTGGATGATACCTTTCTAGAACAGATGAGAAATATTGTAGTGATGGGGGACTTCAACTATCCTGATATTTGCTGGAATTCAAACTCAGCAAAATCCTCAAGGTCTAGCAAATTCCTCACTTGCCTGGAAGACAATTTCATTGTCCAAAAGGTGGAAGAGGCAATAAGGGATTTGATCTCAACCAACAGGGATGACCTAGTTAATGGGATGCAAGTGGTTGGATCCTTAGGTGGGAGTGACCATATTCTCCTGGAGTTTGTTATACAGCGGAAAGAAGAAGCCAGGCATAGTCAGACACACATTCTAGACTTTAGGAATGCTGATTTTAGTAAACTTAGAGAAATACTGGGGATGATCCCATGGTCAGGAATACTAAAAGAGAAGGGAGTTCAAGATAGATGAGAGTTCCTCAAAAGGGAGATAATGAAGGCATAATTTCAAACAATTCCAGTCTGAAGAAACCAGGATAGATAGTCAAATTTCAACTGAGCTAAGTTTTAAATGGAACATGTATAAGAAATGGAAAAATGAAGAAATCACCAAAGAGGAATTCAGACAAATAGCCAGCATATGTTAGGCATAAAGTCAGAAAAGCTAAAGCGCTTAATGAACTCAGGCTTGCTAGAGAGGTTAAACACAATAAAAAGGGCTTTTTTTGGGATATGTCTGCAGCAAAAGTAAGAAAAGTAAGAAAAAGAATTGGTAGGGCCACTGTGTGGTGAAGATGGCAAAATGCTAACAGGGGACAGAGAAAAGTCAACTTCTTTGCTTCAGTCTTCTCAGAAAAGACAAAGGGGGCTCAACCTGAGGACAATGGAGCAGAATACAGAATAGGAGATTTTCAGCACAGAATAAGTAAAGAGATAGTACAAGAATACCTGGTTAATTTAAATGAATACAAGTCTCCAGGACCAGATGAACTACATCCAAGGGTACTAAAAGAACTGGCAAATGTAATATTGGAATCGTTGGCAATAAACTTTGAGAAATCCTGGAAAACAGAAGTCCCAGCAAACTGGAGGAGGACAAACGTTGTCTCCATCTATAAAAAGGGAAAAAAAGAGGATCCCAACAATTATTGTCCAGTTAGTCTGACATCAATACCAGGAACAATTCTGGAGCAGATCATTAAACAGAGAGTCTGTGAATATCTAGAAGATAATCCCATAATCACAAAAAACCAACATGGGTTTCAGAGAAACAAGTCATGCCAGACTAATCTGATCTCTCTCTTTTTTTTTTTTTTTTTGGATAAAATTACCAGCTTGGTAGATGAAGGGAATGCTGTGGAAATAATAATAATAATAATAATAATAATAATAATAATACTTTTTATTTATACCCCGCTTTTCAGTTATTTAGGCTATCAAAGTGGCTTACAATTTGTTAATATTTAGACATTTCCCTGCCCTCAGGCTTACACTCTAAAAAGACACGAAACAAAAGGAAAAGGGAGAGGTGGTGGGGAAGGGGGAAAGTCCAGCATATCTTCTCTCCCTCAGAAGCCTGGACCAAGGCAGATGGACTGGAGGGAGGGCTCTTCTTCTTTTTAGGCAAGGCCTGCTGGAACTGGCTTGCCTTCTCTCCCTAAGATGGTGGAGGGAGGGAGGGAGGGATCTTCCTCCTCACAGACAAGAATATAGAATATCTTGATTTCAGTAAGGCCTTTGACAAGGTTCCCCATGACATTCTTGTAAACAAGCTTGTAAAATGTGGGTTAGACTAGGTAACCTTTACATGGATTTGTAACTGGTTCACTGGCTGCACCCAAAGGGTGTTCAGCAATGGTTCCTTTTCATCCTGGAGAGAAGTGACCAGTGGGGTGCCACAGGGTTCTGTCCTGGGCCCAGTGCTATTCAATATCTTTTTTAATGACTTGGATGACAGTATTGGGGGCATACTTATCAAATTTGCAGATGACACTAAATTAGGAGGAGTAGCTAATATCCCAGAGGACAGGATCAAAATTCAAAATGAACTGAATAGAAAGCTGGGCCAAAGCTAACAAAATGAAAGTCAACACAGAGAAATGTAAGGTTCTGCACTTATGGCAGAAAAATGAAATGCATATATATAGGATGGGGGACACCTGGCTGAATGAGACCACATGTGAAAGGGATCTAGGAATCCAAGTAGACCACAAGTTGAAAATGAGTCAACAGTGTGATGCAGCAGCTAAAAAGGCCAATGCAATTTTAGGCTGCATCAATAGAAATATAGTGTCTAGATCAAGGGAAATAATGGTGCCACTCTATTCTGCATTGGTCAGGCCCCACCTGGAATACTGTGTCCAGTTCTGGGCACCACAATTCAAAAATGATGTACAGAAACTGGAGCGTGTTTAAAGGAGGGCAACTAAGATGGTTAAGGGTCTGGAAACCATGCCCTCTGAGGAACGACTTAAGGAGGTGGGGATGTTTAGCCTGGAGAAGAGAAGGTTAAGAGGTGATATGATAGCCCTGTTTAAATATCTGAAGGGATGTCATATTGAGGAGGGAGCAAGCTTATTTTCTGCTGCTCCAGAGAACAGGACCCGGAACAATGGATGCAAACTGCAGGAAAAGAGATTCCACCTCAACATTAGGAGGACCTTTCTGACAGTAAGGGCTTTTCAACAGTGGAACACACTCCCTCGGAGTGTAGTGGAGTCTCCTTCCTTTGAGGTCTTTAAGCAGAGGCTGGATGGCCATCTGTCGGGGATGCTTTGATTGAGAGTTCCTACATGGCAAGGGGTTGGACTGGATGGCCCTTATGGTCTCTTCCAACTCTATGATTCTATGATTCTATGATGGTGATGATGATGGTGTACCTAATATTTGGGTTGGCACACAATGGGTAATAACAATTTATTTGAATTATTTGATTTGTGTAAAGTCTCATTCACCCACAAAACAATTTTATCCTGTAGTTTCAACACATGTTAATAGGTCATCACATGTCAAATATCTGATGCTTCAGGCTTTGTGTGATGAACACAAGCAACTTAGTGGTGTTGGGTCCCAGGAACTATGTCAGTGACCACAGTATTAGATCATTTGATGTGTAACTCTCAAAATACAAGGCATATCCTTCAGTGTATTAGTATTAGGGAATGGAAAAAAAATCCTAACTCATTTCAGAACACTTATTCTTTAGGATGTGAGAAGACTGGCTATTCCCTTTCCGTAATTTTCAAGACAGCTCAATTTGATCTACTAAAATATTCCTCTGACTTGGTTTGAGCCCATGAAGAAGAGCAATGATGAGTTTCAAAAGGATGTCTCCAAAATGAGGAAATGAACATTAAGATGGGAAATGTAGTTCACTGTAGGCAATGATTAAGGGTTGCCTATTGTCCCCTAAACCCCTTAACTTCATTTTTATTAATGGGAGTGAGCTTATGATGACTGATGCAGAAAGAGATCATGGGGCTGTGGTGAATAGCTTGACAAAAGCAGCCTGATATACCAATTCTGTGGAAAAGGCAAGCCCCATGCTGGGGCAGCAGGAGAGGAGGAAAGGGCTACAAGACATGCAGGAAAGGCAACCAGACTGATCAAAGGGATGGAGCAATTCCCTTGTGAGAGAAAGATTACAGTTTGTAACTGACTCAGGTAAATTGTATTAAATCATTTTACATCCAATAGCTGTATTTTAGCTGAACTCTCACTGGAAGCCGAGATGATGAAACTGAGGCTGTCGTACTTTGGCCACATCATGAGAAGGAAGGACTCATTGGAAAAGGCAATAATGATGGGAAAGACGGAGGGCAGTAGAAAGAGAGGAAGATGGCTGGACTCATTCAGGGAGGTTATGGGCCTAAATCTGCAGGACCAGAGCAGAGTAGTGGAGGATAGGGGACTTGGAGATGTCTCATCCGTGGGGTCATCATGAGCTAGGGGTGGACTCAGGGAAGTTTAAAAAATTACTTATACAGTACATAGGTTAAAGGTTTACACTTTTCCAGAGCTTACGTAGCATAGTCTAGTAGTACATGGGGTGAGTTACAATACTGACTATCAAGTAACATTTGTCCAAAAATGTAGTTCAATTGGGATCAGTATGAGAATAAATGATGAGAAGATGCTCAAAATAAGGCAAGGTTCATATGGTACAAGGCAACCATAATGGGATTACAGCTTCGCCTTTGATGCCAATTCCAGTAAAATCTTAGAGTAACAGATTTACATGTTACACTAAGATTTTACTGGAATTGGCATCAAAGGAGAAGCTGTAATCCCATAGGATTTACATGGGATTCCTGGGATTATGTGACTCCTGCCTATGAGTATCTTAAATTGGTTAGAAAGCTAATATGGGTAATATCCAAATATTTGCCATTCTCACATTGTCTATCAAACAGCAAGAGGTAGCAGTAACATACAGTCAAAGTAATGCGTCTAGAAGCCTTCAGATCCGTCACAGCAAAGAGACAAAGGTGATTAATTTTCTATTTCTCGGCTTCATTCTAGAATCCATTTAATTTTAATTGCAATGTGCCATCATGGGACATGAATGTGGACCGTTATACAGAAGCATCCAGAGCAAGCATGGAAGCTATGACTGTCTTTGACCTCCAGAGGGTGGTAGCACCACAACATAATGCAAGGTTTCCCTTGCAAAAGTTTCTGACCAACTTCTTCCCCCCTTAACTCATGCTTCTTTAGGGAAAAACTCCATCTCATGAAACAGTCTTACCTCTGCTCAGTTAGGGATGGCTTCAGCATGCCATTATATTCATTGTTCCTAAAAGCAAGCTCTGATTTTTACACTGGGGGAAACCAAGGCCTCTTGTGCACTTACCAGCAGGAGGTATCAAGTCCCACTTTGCAATGCCATCTGGAGCAGTCACGGGATACGGATATGAAATGAAGGCGGAGAACTAGGCCTTTGGCTAGACTCTGAGGAAAGGGCAGACAAAAGATTTCTGAGCGAGATACATTTCAGAAAGAAAAAACTTAAGCCGGGCTCCAGCTCACCCTCACCCTCGCCCCCCTTCCGACCAAGCTCCTGCAGGGTTTCAGAGACTATGAGGTAGATTTTTTACTCAGAAGAACCTGCATCTCTGGTTGTAAGAGTTTTCTTTTTTAAAACAAAGTAACTGCAACAAAAGCTCTCCAAATATACTGTGATGTCGTGGTGGTGACTGTTTTTTCTATATTTCAACACTGAATGTATAAATGGGTGAGCTTTTAAACTTGGTAGAACCTTTCCTTTTCATTCCATTAAAAAAACAAAATATTTTTATTCAAAAACATATTTTCCCCTACTCAAAACATTAATATAAATCCCATCCATAATTACTTTTATAACATTTAACATCAAGCATTCCAATTATATCCCCACCCATCTCCACCCACATCTGTCCCAATATCTACAACACTTTTACATATTAATTAATAAATCACAAATACCAATTATCTTTTAAATTATTCCAAAAACACAGTCAATTCATCCATTCTGCCCCTCCCCTCTCTGCCCCAAAAGTGCCCTAGATGTGTAAGCACCCTTTCTTTAAAATCTTACTTGGTTCTCCTATAATGGATTGAGCAGTTAGCTTACAGTAAACCTCCTTTCCTTTCATTACTTGCAACATCTTTTTGTTTCTCGATGGGTTTCCTCAGCAGTGTTTAAATAAACAGTTGTACACAGGCAGCGTTGTGTTTATCTTGGGCTCTGTTAATATTGCTAGAATGTGCAAAACAAAGGTGTGCGCGTGGTGTCTTGACACCTTTGTATTTGGTTATGCAAAAGTGACTATAAGCAGAAAGGCAGTAAAAGAAAATTGAAATGAGGCATCTGTTCGTTGTGATTGGTGAATGGGGAAGCTTGCATCCAACCAGATTTTTTTAAAAAAGGAAAACAGGAGTAATGAAGAATTGCAAAATGTTTTTTCCAAATGATCATTTGTTTAAGAAACATAGTAAAGGTCAGTAGCTGTTTTCTTACCCATTATTAATATTCTTAATTTTTCTTTGTACTGTACAACAATCAAAACATGTACATAGATTTACAGTTTAGTCCTAATAAACCCTACAGTTGGAACACAGCACATAATATTAAATGCAAACGGCATGTGTCAGAGCTTTGACTCCAAGCCAACAATGGTGTGTACAGCGTTTCCCTCGGGTACTGAAATTAAGAGAGTAATTTTTAAGGGCATGAGGATAAAACTATTTGCCCTTGGCAAATATGGATTCAGGCTATACAGCACCTTAGTAAAAAAAGAAAAAAATGATTCACATTATTAACTGCTTAATAAGATTTAACTGAACTTTTAATTCAGATTAGTTACAGTTAGATGTTTCCAGTAATTTTACACAAGTCTGTTAATGAACTTCTCTAATACAATGTGTCCATTTTCAGGTGCTTCTTGTATATCCAATAGATTGAGTCTCCCAGCTTTTGTTCTTGTTAGATCACAAAAATGATCAGACAGAAGCTGACTTCTTTCAAACATAAGATGGCATTCAGGGACGATAACAATGACCTGTTGTTACCATGTTTGGGAGTAGCCACAGATGAACTCACAGCTTCATTTTAGATAGCATTATCTGTAATTGTTATGTTTGGGAGCTCAAGGCAACATGCATGGTCATCCTCCCCATTTTTACTCTCAAAGCAACCTAGCAAAGCAATTTAGGCTGAGAGATTGTGAATGGCCTGAGGCCATCCAGTAAGCATGGGGATTTAAAACTTAGGGGCTTTCTAGATTGGCAGGAAAGTGTGACATGAAGTTGCCTTTTCCTTAATCCTTAGCAGCTGCACCACAGCCTTTAGATGGAGCTGCGCTGTTCCACAGTTTTTAAAAAAGAAGCTGGGAAAACCAGCACCTTTTTAAAGGTGCTTCTTCTCCCCTAAAACGCCAAAAAAAAAAAAAAAAGTTTTCATGGCACACTTTCCCTTTTTCTCATCTAAAGGCTAGAGTTTCATGCAGCCATGAACACACTTCTTTTTGCCAATCTAGAATGCCCCTTAGTCTCTTTGGTCCAGCCAAACACTACATCAGGCTGGTATAGCAAGATTAGGTAGTTTTTTTTTTAACAGAAAATTATTATACAGCACCAGAAAACTTGAGAGTGTAGTTGGGGTATATCCTTAGCCTATACAGTCCACCTTCGCCTTACCTGGGGGATCTGTTCTGCCCCCCCCCCCATAAGACAAATTATGCATATGATCAAGCCCTATTCATTTGAATGGGGTGTGCCCCCACAGCACACAGCATGGCATGTGCCATGGGTGACACCCCATTCACCATATTAGGGATTCCCATCTGCATAACCTCAAGTTCGCTTATGGCGAGCCTGTGTATGGCACGGGTGTGCTGTAATACTTTCTAGGTGTTGATATATATATAGCATTGCTATAATGCTTGCTAGGTGGTCTTAGGGATAAGACTGAATTGGACTATGGAAACCTCTGCTTAGCTAAGCAAAACCCACTCCATTATACCCTGGTTCCTGCTTAACAGTTTCATAAGAATAAAGGGAGATTGGCCCAATCTTGGAGTGCTTTTCCCCATGTCCCTCCTATTTTCTACTCTTTCTCCAACGGGTTCCGGGTGACAAATTCTTACTTTCCCTGTTTCATCCTCATGACAACCCTTCAGGATACATTAGACTTAGAGAGAGGAAGTGTTAGTCCTAAATTCACCCAATCTATGCCAGATTTTGGGAAGGGAGATTCATTTTGGACAACAGTTCCAAGAATCCCCCAATTTCAACTACTTATTCTATGTAGTGATGTCTGGAAATCCCTTCATTTTTGCAGTTGTGTAAGCATTCATCCTCCTTTTAAAATGTAAGAAAATGGACTGTGGTGCAGAGACAGTTTGTAAATTGTTTGATGTTAGTTTTGTAACACGTACTCTGGGCTACCAAAAACAAAATGGAAGGGACTCTTGTGTATTGTTAGCAGATGATCTCTCTCAGTGTCACTGAGTAGGCAAGAGGTAAAGTTCCAAGGAGTTTATTTGTCAATCATTTTTCTTATGCTGGATGCTCCAGGTTGACCATCTTGAATTTTACAATAGTGCTACGAACATTTCAAAAAGAAACATAGGGGTCAGCCCCTTCCCACTCTCCCTGCCCCCTATATTGTTTATAGGAGTGAGGAAAGGCAGGCAGAGACAACAGCAAAGGAAGTGAACAAATGTGCATTAATCCCTTCCTGACAGTCAATGGTGTGTGCTAGAAAACCTTTCTGTTACTGATAGGCTGCCTTGGCCATTTCAAATGGACTGCTTTGATACATCGATTCTATTACAGCTGGGCTGGAAAAGAGGGCAGGTACATAAAGTATACAGGTCCCTGAAGAACAGATCTCTTGCTCCAGTAAGACTGTCCTGGCCAGACGACAAGCACTAGCAATCATATGCTAAATAAAAGCAGATACCAATCATAAACAATTACACATGTGCTTTAAAAAATCTCCATAGGATGTATTTATGTTGGCCAGCAGAAGTCCCCTTGGCAGATGAATTATTCTGTAAGAGGAAGGGAGTTGGAAAAATTGATATTTCACTGTTTGATTTAACCCTGGAAACTGAAATTTGCAAAGGCAGAGGCACTGGCAGCAGGGGGTGGCTGGGGGTGGGTCTGGCTTTTGCATCTTCTGAGTTACATGGGGGGGGGGGAGTGCACATCTCCATAAGAAGGGCTCTGAAGACATCTAAATAAAAGGCACACCAAAGAAAATGACAGGCCCTTGCTGACCACTAGCCAGTATATAAATCATGTAGCCTGCTGTGCTTGTCGGATTTACACCACAGTACAAACTGGGCTGACTTGGCTTCACTGCAGTATTTATATAGCCAAAATGGAACAAGCCTGCAAAGAAATAAGTTTTCATGTTTCATTTAGCAGAGCTAGGATGAGTATGATAGTCCTACATTCGTCTTGAACACCAACATTGTCTTGATAGGGCGATTATCACATCGGTCGATGTGCTATTGGGGCTATTTTGAGGTTTCCAGAATGCCTTCCAGGAGGATGGGGAATAGGACTGAAAACCTCCTATTCCAGAAGACCCAAATAAAGCAGGCAATAGGGATAGGAAACTTGCGATCTTCCAGATATAGTTGAACTGTAACTCCCATATCACCTATCATTGGCTACACTAGGCAGGGAGTTGCAGAGGATCACAAATTGCTTATCCTGGAGGGAAACTTCAACAAGGATTGGGGGCTCAGGGGCAGCCAGTGAAACTGCCCTGGCCTCAATCCACCGCTCAAAGGGGCGGCTACAGACCGCCCCTTTTGGGCAGTCTGTAAAGCCCCAAATGTTTAAACTTGATGCCCTGTATATATTTATTATGAATATTTTTCATATATAATAATAATAATAATAATAATAATAATATTTATTTGTATTTCCCGCCTCTCCCCCCAGATCGAGGCGGGATTCCAACAATGTTAAAAATACATATACAGTTCAATACAATCTAAAAACACTTAAAAACAATTACATAATCAATTAACCAACTACAATTCTGTCCTTTTGTCCATCAGTTGCTGCCATATCTATTGTAAATCTGGTTCTGCATATCCATTCCCGATCCATTAAAGTAGATTGGGTGGGTATGCCCGCCGGAAGAGGTCCGTCTTTAGAGCTTTCTTAAAGTCATCCAAAGAAGTGATAAGATGGATCTCCTCTGGCAAGTCATTCCAAAGTTTCGGGGCTACAGCAGAGAATGCCTTGTGGGAAGTTGATATCAGTCTTGTATTGATGGGGTCTAACAAATTCTTCCCAGATGTTCTGAGAGTGCAGGGAAGATTATGCAGGGAGAGGCGCTCTGTCAAGTAACTCAGGCCCGAGTCATATAGGGCTTTAAAGGTAACGACCAACACTTTGTATTGCGCCCGGAAGCTGATCGGTAGCCAGTGTAGAGATTTTACTATAGGGGTAATGTGCTCTGATCTTGATGCCCCTGTGAGTAATCTGGCTACTGCATTCTGAATCAATTGAAGCTTCCGGACTTGGTACAAAGGTAGCCCCATGTAGAGCGCATTACAGAAATCTATTTTTTAAATTTTATTTAAATTAATTAAAGTAAAATCTTATGTGTGTTTACTATTAACTGACATCAAGTCGACTTTGACTTATGGCAATCCCATGAATCAGAGACTTCCAAATCAACCTATCAACAGCAGCAGCCTCGCTCAGGTCTTTCAGACTCAGAGCCATGGTTTCCTTGAACAAGTCTATATCCATCTACAATACTATCTTCCTCTTTTCTTACTGTCTTTTGCTTATCAAGTTATATTGTCTTTTCTAAAGAGTAATATCTTCTCATGATATGGCCAAAGTATGACAGTCTCAGTTTAGTCATCTTGGCTTCCAGGGAGAGTTCAGGCTTGATTTGTTCAAGGGCCCATTTACTGGTCTTTATAGCAGTCCATGGGATCCATAGAGCTCCTTCCTTCCTTCCTTTCTCCAGTATCACATTTGAAATGAGTTGATTTTTTTTCTCTCAACTTTCTTCATTGTCCAGCTTTCACAACTATACATAGAAATGAGAAAGACAATGGTGTGGATAATACTAACTTGAGATTCAATGATATATCTTTACACTTGAGGATCTTCTCTAGTTCCTTTATAGTGGTCCTAGTCTTCTTCTTTCTTGACTGCAGTATCTATTCTGATTAATGACTCAGCAATAGTATGTAAAATATTAAATTATTTCAGTGTCTTTATCATTTTCTTTAAAGTTATGCAAGTCATCTGTTGTTGTGTGCCTTCAAGTCATTTCCAGATTATGGCAACCCTAACGTGAAAATCCTGGAGTTTTCTTGGCAAGATTTATTCATAGGTGGCTTGTCTTTGTCCTCCTCTGAGGCTGAGAGACTATTGGGAGACCAGGGCTCAATTCCCCATTCAGCCATTCAGCCACTGAATGACCCTGGACTCCGAGAGGACAGCAAGGACAGACCCTCTCTGAACAAATTCTGCCAATAAAACTCTGTGATAGGGTTGCCATAAGTCAGAAATGCCTTGAAGGCACAAGTCAGTCATCTGTGGCCATTAATTTTTTTCCTTAAAGTTCAACTGTAAACCTAGATTGTTTTTCTTCCTTAACTTTCTTCAGTAATATTTCCATGTCTTTGCTATTTTCTGCTAGTAGTGTGGTGTCATCTGCATATCTTAAATTGCTGATGTTCCTTCCTTTCTTTCTCCTCTTTCCTCTCAGTCTAATCCTGTTTTATGTATGATATTTCCAATGTACCAGTTAAACAGCTATGACAATAAAATGCAGCCTAATCTGACCATCTTGCCAATCGGAAACCATCCAGCTTCTATGGAGTTTGTCATACAATGGAATTTGGGGATATAATGCAATGGCAATCTGAACGCAATCATGGGGTTTCAAGTTATTGCGAATGAGTGTATCTCACGCAATTTCAGGCAATGGGAGGGTCATTCTGAACGCAATCATGGGGTTTCATGTAATTGCATATTAAAGTATCTCATGTAATTTCAGGCAATGGCGGGGTCATTTTTGGGAAATGGGAAGTCATTCTGAATGCATTCCGAACGCAATTAAAATTCATGTAAATTTGCTAAACTAGAGAACTTACATGAATTCAAATTGGCTCCATTCACAATTGAGAGAAATTCCTCCCGTGTGATAACTCCTCTGTCTTCTGTCTTGATAATAGTCTCTTGTTCTGAGTACAGGGTACATATCAGGGCATTTTTCTCTCCAGGGAGTAGCAATTTCTGCATAGAAAATAATATTTCTGCACAGATTCAGCCATATTCAGAGCAGACCAAGGTGGTACCACAGCAAAGCCATCTGCAAGATCTTCCACTGATACTCTGGAATTACCAGAGGAGGACATCATCTGGATAGAGGGATGTAGCCAGATGCTTCTTGACTGGCCACAATATGGCCATGGTGGAGAGGCATGGGAGGAAAGTGAGTCTTGGTCGGGATTGTTATGTGAGGGAGGCAGTGAATCCCTCCCTCTACATACATGTGACATAACAAGGATGCCACGCAAGATTACAGCCTTAATTGCAATTACTTAATCATCTGTCTTTGATAAATTAGCTAGTCGCCCAAAAGAATTTGGGCACTGTGTTCAAAGCAAGAGTTCAAAATGTATTATACTTCATACTGTTTAGAAGTCTGGAGATGTGTTGTTTTGTTTTAATTAAGAACCAATGAATTGACCAGTGTATAAAAAAAGGTAGATAAACTGTTCAAAGATGTAAATTTTCCGCCTTTTTTTTTAAGTGACAACTTTTCATATATTATGAAATTATCCTCTCAAATTCAGATTTATTTTGAAAAGCCATCCCTTATTTCCAAGAAGGATACAGAAGGAACAGAATGAACATTAATCAGTCATGGTTAGAAACAGTATAATTTCCATGGTTGCAGTTAAGTGACAGGAGTAATATGAATTGTTTTCTAACCATTTTACGGGCCCTAGAAAATTAGCTTGGCTAAACCATTTCCTGGTCCCATATATGTAGTGTAACCCAAGCTATTAGGGGTTCAGCATTTTTCATGCCTGATGTCAGCCATTGCACTGGTTGGCAGAAAGTGAAGCCATCTGTAATAGCCTCAAAGGGAGGGAGAATCCTCTCCACTCTAAAAAATAAACACCTGGGAGATGACAACATTTATTTGGTGAAAGTTTTGTTTTGTTTGGCTTTCCAAGTTCAGGCTTTTCATTTCATTAACTGTAGCTTAGGCTGCTTGGGATATAATTTGGTTGACAAGCACATTTTATGTGCTCTGCTCTTATGGCAGAGGGCATCTTTCTAGGGCAGGAATGAGAGCCATGTCGTCTTCCAGAGGCAAATCCCTTATCAATAAAGCTAGTGACGATAAATGCTTAGCAATATCTGTATGGCCACCCAATTCCCACCCAAGTGGGAATGGAAAGTATATTTGAAAAATGGTGGAAAAAATGTGTTTCTTGAATGTTGGGAAATCTTGACAAGGAAAAATCTGCACTGATGAGAGCCCTCACAGTTTTGAACGTATTCTGTATTAAATTCCCTATCTATCATCTATCTATCTATCTATCTATCTATCTTCTATCTCACAGAAAACAGCTGTTTGCTGTTTGCAGTATGAAGTAATTCTTTTTCATGGGTTATTGTAATTGAACACATTACTAGAAAAGAACACATGCCAAATGTATTTACTTGGTCATTTAATTGGTTTTGTTGGATCCAAATAATAAAACAAATAATTCAACAATAATTTGTTATTTATTCATTGATAATAGCGTGTTTAATACCAGTAAAACATGACAGAAATTTTATTTATTTATTTATTTATTTATTTATGGGTTATGGATTATATCCACAGTTATATTTGGAATATATCAGTTGAATCACTTGCAGAATGGTGAATCAACATGTAAGTATACTCAACTGATTTGATAAACCTAATCTGGTCAGGCCTAACAGTAGGATTTCGGCCAAATGTGGGATGAATTCTATGTGCCAGCAGTTTAGAATTGTCTTCACCAATTTATAACTGCTTGTGAATTATTCATTAACAGAAGATGCAATTTTTATAGAAGGACTTTGGAGTAAATTTCTCTAGTACTGAGCAGTCAGAGCAAACGACTAGTCATGATAGTACAGTTGATGGTGTACATGATAGTGCATAGAGTCAGATCTGCAACAAAATCCCCAATGGGATGAGAAGCAACTCAAGGGCTGGTGGGCGGCAGTATGCTGGATGAAATATTTTCATAGTCAGAACTTCCAATTTTATGGGAGAAAAGCAGATTTTTAAAAAGCTGGTTTTTGATGGAAACATGGGAAGGAGCTTCCTATTATGCCCACTCACATTGCCTTTTAAATTGTCCCTACACTAAGGTTGTCTTAAGACATGTTGGTGCTTGAGGCAGAGGAGTAAGGGTGCTCTCCAGCTGCTCAAGTCAAAATGTACAATATTCAAAACCAACTAAATTATTTTTGGAAAAATGAGGAAGAAAATCTCATGATCACTTTTCTGTATCACCCATAGTAAAAATATAATAATAATGCCTTACAAAGCTAATACTTGGCTGTCAAGTAAGGATATCCGAAATATGATGCCTGCAAAAGCTGTCTCTCTCTGCCCATTGATGAAGCAAGGCTAAGGGCTATAGCTGTGCGTGTGTTTGTGTGTGTGCGCATTGCCTCCTCCCAATAAGAATTCTGCCTTTCTGAGCACTAATCCAATTAACAGTTACATTAATGACCATTTAAATGTTTACAGTGCTAAATGAAAAGTATTCCTCATAATCAAGGAGAGCTTCATTTTTTTCACTTATAAAATATGATTGAAAGAGAAGAGAAACTAAGAGCTTATTTTTCAGCTCACCTAGCACAATGGTTACTTTTTCTTATAACATACACCAACACCCCTCTCAAGAAAAACATTGATCATTGTGATGTTACAGCAGGGTCATAGGAACAATGTTCAAAGTGGTCCCTAGCCACCTGTACTGTTAGCTCAACTTAACTGTGATCGGAACATATTTTTTACTTAGTGATATGTTGTTTAAGGGTCAAATTCCTGTGTTCCCAGGAGCAATGAAATCCATTACATGCTACGCTGCTACAAAGGGAATGTTCCTCCAGTGTGGAAAAGGAGGAGTTAGTGTATTTGTATGGGGGGAGAGAAAGTTAGATGTTTCAGCAATAAAACAAAAACTGCATTCTTAAAAGCTTGGACTTGTAAGCCCCGCTGTTTCCTATGACAGCAGTCATTTTATAATTTTTGTTTGCTATTGTAAATTCAGACAGCAGCAACTGCTGAGTATATGCACATTGCATCCAAGTGTGTGTGTGTGTGTGTGTGTACACACACACACACACACAGTCACTCCTTCTAACTCATGGATCTGAGATCTGCAACCTCGATTATGCGTGGAGGGGCAACCTCCGTTATTTCTAATAGCACGTGCTCCCAGGCTGCGCACATGGGGGCATGCCCTATTCAAGCCTATGTGGCTTGAATACACGTGAGCCTCTGTTTTAGCAATGGGGGGTTTGGAACGGATGCCCTGCGCAAACAGAGGGCCAACAGCATGTGTGTGTGTGTGTGTGTGTGTGTGTATATATATATTATATATATATCATCATCATCATCATCAAAATTAAGACTGATTTAAATGGGTCATACACTTAAGTAAATAAGAATGCAGCCTAAACAAGGTTTCAACACTATGAACAAACTCTTTTGATTACTGTGAACTATATACTGCAGTCCTATATACACTTTGTGGTAGTTGTGGAATAACATCTATGTGATAATGATATTATTAAAAAATTTTTACATTTTATTTAAATAAAGTCAATGGAAATTAATAATTTCACTCCAATTGAGAGTCAGAGAATGTGTTCACCTACATTAAATTTAAAAAAATATGAATTAATCCTAACGGTGTGCATCTACTTCCAAAAGGCATAAATAACAATGCTAAATTAACACCTTCCATTCGTATTTCAGATTGCTAAAATATAGCTTAAAACTTATTTAATAAAATAAGTAAAAAAAACAACAACAACCCTATAATTACTAAGCAATGCAGTTACTCATAGGTCCACATCAAACTACCAAATCTTAATCAGGTTGTGGGAAAATGTTTGATCCACATTGTTATTTGTAAGACACAGAAGGATTTTAAAAGGCTAGAAAACACAGTTGCAATATACAAGATAAATGCTCAGAAAACTGCCAATGCTGGGAATAATTAAAGCAATTTCCATTAAAATGTAAGGTATGTCTGTCCTTTGAGATCATGAAAAAATAACCTGTCTTTCATAATTATGTGTGAGACAAGATGTTTCTGAAAAATCCAGCAAGAAACCATACTTGGAACTATTTTGGTTTAAAATATTTAAGTGCCACAGTATGATAGCCACATGCAAAAGAGACATTTAAAAGTGTGTGTCACACTTAGTTTTTTAAAAAATTAAAAATTGCTTCAAGTCTTTCTGATCTGAAGTACATGATACAAAGTAAATTGAGACCAATAATATTAAAAGAAGTTTCTCATCTATGTGGATTTTCTACAATACTCGAGGTTAACATCCCAATATCTGCTACCTCCCTGACCTTACTAAATCCTTTGTTAACACAAGCCTCATCTATGTGGAAATTTCAACCCTACTGAATTCTTTCCTTCTTTGTAAAATGATGAATTTTATATTAAAAATACTTTAAGGGGATTATAATAATTGTATGTAAACCACAGCAGCAGCAACAACAAACCACTGTGTCTATATGAAACAGGATTTTGATTATGATTAGATCTATTTCCTGTCATCAGGCTCCAGTAAAAATGCTGCCAATAAAAATGAGATTGATTCCTCATCCCAATGCAACTAATAGCTAATGAATTTTCTCTGCCATTAACTGTTGTTGCATTTAACTGGGTTACTATTCCACAAGGCATCTGTGAAGACAAGTTTGAGGGTTTCTTTAGGATTGTTCTATGAAGTCAGGCAGATTGTGCTCTGTGAGATATTACAATAACAATGCAGCAATCTGCAGCTTGCCCAGGATCCAATTCCAGAGCTGTGGGAAGCAACTCCAAAAAGCTCCCCTTACTCATTCCTGAAGTGGCACCATGGGGATATCAGGGTAGGTTTTGATCACTCTGGTCATCTAAGGAAAGAGGCTGATGCAGACTTTTGGCAGTGAGTTGGTGAGGTGGCCACAGCCTTCAAAGCCAGGCTTCATGGAGTTGTAAGACAAGCGTTCTGGTTAGATTTCGTCTTGCATTATTTACATGCAGCTGAGCTAGAAGCAAAGAGAAAGCAGAAAATTAGAAATGTCCAATCTAGGTTTCATAAAATAGCAACACTGTATGTACAAAAATGAATTAACTGCAAAATATTTGTGAAAACTAAAGCCCAATCTTGTGCAATGTTTTCTAAGTACTGCACATACTCATGTATAAGTCTAGTCGTTTTTGGTCAAAAAAACCTGGCTCAACAATTTAAGTACTGTACATTAACTCTCATAAAAAAAGAACCATCCTGTTCTTTGAATAAAGTGGTGAAAAGCAAGAGCTTAGTCCATCCCAGGAGCACCTAAAAGAAGCACCAACCTCCTCTACTCTCTCCACTGTGGGGCCACTTCTAGCATTTTTGAAAGCCTGGTTGGGAAAATTGCAGCATTCTTTGGCATTTTTTTTTATTTCACCATTTACATCCTTTTTGACATGCTCTTAGGTTTTAAACTTGACTTGTATCAAAATTCATAATTTTGACCCTCAAACCTACCCTAAACTTATACATGAGGTTGACTTATAGTAAAATATATACAGTATTGAGACCAAACTGCTAACACCATAGCATTGGAGGGCAAGAAGAAGAAGCAAGCATAGTTCCTCCATGCCTAGCCCCAGAGGCCAATGAAGGCCTCCTTCCATCTTATCTGCTACCACCCTGGCCTCGCTGGGAGAGAAAAAGGGGCCGGCACAGCTCCACCATGCCTAGACCTAGAAAAAGATGAAAGGCCCTCCCTCCATTCCAACTGCCACTGTCCTGGTCTTGGAGGGAGAGAAGAATTGGCAGCATCTGCTGGACCGGATCACCTTCCCCACTGCCATTCCTTTCTTCTTTTGTGTCATGTCTTTTTAGATTGTAAAATGAACAATATATAAACTGCCCTGAGAGCATATCTAAAGAGCAGAGTATAGATAAAATAAAAGTGCAACCTAATCTTATATGTATTAACTTGGAAGCAACAAGTGGAAGCACTGAGTTCAGTGGGCCTCCCTGCCTAAGTACATTATCTCTATAGGCATGTGTCAGAACCTTTGGGTCCAAGTAATACTTTCCCGTTGGTGTTCTTGTATATGTTGTGAACAACATCAATTAGCAATCATGCTCAAGAAATGAGACTAAAGAATTGTGTTGGTTAGTTCCAATCAGAGCAGGTCTGTTAGATCAATTGTTACACAGCAAGTCAACATCTATATCTAATTAATTCAATGGCTCTGTTGTAGTGAGACTAACAATAGGGTTTAGGCCTAAAATACCTGTGTAGGGCTACCTAAGCCATGCATGTATCATCAAAAATATCTTGAAAAGAAAAAGTCTTGTAGTACACTAAAGGACATTTCAAAATTTCAATTTAATATTTTATACAAAAGAAGCATACAAACAATTGTATCAAAATGATCAGGAGCTAATGACAGAAAAAAACCAAAACAAAACCCTTTGCCACAATTGGGTGCACATCATACGAAACTCCTGACAGTTCCCTTGTGTATCAAAGAGATAAATAAAACAGTTTATGAAGCTATGAGAAATGGAAGGGTCCTAGGTCTAGATGGTTTCTGTATCAAATTGTGCAGTTCAGTTCAGAATAATTCAAATGTAGAACAGTCGGTTGCTAGACTTTTCTGGCTGCATCAAAAGAATTTCTGAGCTGGGATCTTTTCTAGCTTCCTGTGATGTAGCTTTTATTTCCATTATCCCTAAACCAGGCTAAGATCACACTAGGTTTAAAATAATAGCTGCAAGGCTATCTAATGAGCTTCAAAACACGGATTCATGCAACTGAGGTAAGCTTGATTCTTCATAGGCAGAAAGCTGATAATTTAAGGTTACTTACAGATGTTACTGCCTGAAATAATAAATAACTGACCTTGCTGTCATTGTTTCATTTGAAGCCAAAACAAATTAATACAATTTTTTGTGACTTTGAAGTAATTTAGCTTTCCTTTGGGATTTTTAAAACAGAAGATTCAGATTTTTTAAAAAAACATTTTTTTCCTAAATCAAGTGTGACTATAAATGAGATACTTTCTAGTCCTCTCCCTTCCTTTCAGATATGTCCTCTCTTCTCTGCTATCTAATCTATGCTTGGAGGCTTTAGGATGTGAAGACAGGCAAAGCACAGTAATCTCTGGGTTTATACATGAGAAAATAAAAAATAGAAGGCAATTTTGCATGGTGATTAAAATTTATCTATAGATCTGAAACTTCCTTATCAGATCTGGCATAGCTTAATTGATCATTTTGGGGTCCTTTCTGCTTATACTGTTAATTGGTCAAAATCTGAGGCTATATTTGTTGGGACAAATATCTCACTTGGATTATTAGCTATTTAACAATTTTTATTGGTAACCACAAGATATGACATACTTAGGTATATTGATTTCTTGGTATGTTACTCAAGATATATCTTACTTTAAGATTAAATTAAGCATAAGTACTTGTAATAGTATGAGATTAAGTACTTCTGATAAGGTCAACATGCAACAGTTATGGGATGTTTATCTTCTTGCCTATGGATGTAAGTAACTCCACCTGCGCCAAGTGCAAGGTGGTAGCCCTGTTGGAAGAGAAGGTCCAGCAGCTGGAGGCTTGGGTAATGACACTTGAGCATACTAGGGTGCAAGTGGTTCTCCCAGAAAGAAAGGAACAGATGGTCCTGGATGGGTAACACACACAGGAAGTTTCTACAGAGGAGGTCGCTTCACATACACAGCAGGTAGGCAGCTGAAGGAATGTCACACACAGAAGTAGGGAAACCAGGGATCGTTATGGAACCATGCTACTAAAGAATTGATTTGAAGCTCTTTCCCTTCAAAGAAGTAGGGACAGTCCTCAGGGACAATGCAGGTAACCCTGACAGTACCACCACAGGGACTAGATGCTACTAAGCCTTGGAGGAGGCATGTGGTGGTGGTGGGGACTCCTTGCCAAGGGATACAGAATCAGTGGTGTGTCTCGGGAAGAGTTTTGTCTCTCTGGGACAAAGATAACTGATGTGACATAGAGGCTGACAAGACTGTCAAGCCTACTGACCATTACCCCTTTCTTTTGGTTCATGTGGGAACCAATGATACTGCAAGACACAGCCTTTAGAATATAATAAGGGACTATGAGGCTCTGGGTAGGTAGGAAGCTGAAAAAGATGGATGCACAGGTTGTCATTTTACCTCTTCTCACAGTTGAAGGGCATGGTCCAGGAAGGGAGAGGAAAACAGCAGAGGTGAACAGCTGGCTCCACAGATTGTGCACCAGGAAAAATTTGGATTTTGGATCATGGGTTGAGGTTCCATGAGAGGGGACTTCTAGCAAGGGATGGGTTTCATCTCACGCCAGTTGGCAGAAATGTTTTTGCCAATACAGTAGAGTCTTGATTATCCAACCTTCGGTTATCCAACATTCTGGATTATCCAACATTGTGGCTGCTGTGATTTCTCTAAATTTTCTGTGATTTCTTTAAATTTTCAGAGGACTGAACTGTTTATACTGTACATCACAATGTTGATCAGTGATTTCTTTACATTTACTTTTACTGTTATTGCAATAAAACTTCAATACATTTGCAATTCATAGTGATTTCAAGGCTTTTCTTGGACCTTGCGGATTATCCAACATTTTTGGTTATCCAACTATCCAGCCAGTCCAGTTTATGTCGGATAATCAAAACTCTACTGTAGTCTCAAAAAATTGATCAGGATGGCTTTAAACTGAGTTCTGTGGGGGCGGGAGAGAGTACTTTGGAAGACAGGAATTCATCAAATGCTGAAGACGATAGTCAAACTGTTATTGAAGGAACAAGGCAAATAGTGCAGGGACTCAAAAATGGGAGGGGAAAAGCTTTACACAAACAGCTAGAGGGGAGGACCTATGGCCTTAGATGTCTACTACAGAACCCCAAGTCAGACAGAGGGATTGAATGATGCCTTTCTAGAACAGATGACCACTGTCTCAGATAGTGAGATGTAGTAGGGATTCGAGATTGCAACTATCCTGATATTTGTTGGAAATAAAACTCATCCAAAACATTAAGGTCTAGAAAATTCCTCACTTGCCTGGAAGACAATTTCATTATCCAAAAGGTGGAAGAGGCAACAAGGGAGTCAGCTATTTTAAATCTGATCTCAACCAACAGTTAATGGGGTTCAAGTGGTTGGATCCTTAGGTGGGAGTGATCATGTTCTCCTGGAATTTGTTATACAGTGCAACGGAGAAGCCAAGCATAGTCAGTCACACATTCTAGACTTTAGGATAGTGGATTTCAGTAAACTTAGGGAAATACTGGGGGTGGTCCTGTGGTCAAGAATAGTAAAAGAGAAGGGAGCAAGACGGATCGGAGTTCCTCAAAAGGGAGATACAGAAGGCACAATTTCAAACAGTTCCAGTGAGGAGGAAAATGGGGGGTGTCTCAAGAAACTGGAATGGATGACTAAGGAACTTTCAGCTGAGCTAGGTTTTAAGTGGGACATGTATAAGAAATGGAAAAAAGGGGAGATCACCAAGAAGGAATTCAAGAAAATAGCTAGCACATGTAGGGATAAAGTCAGAAAAGGAAAATCACAGAATGAGCTTGGGCTTGCAAGAGATGTTAAGAAGAACAAAAAGGCCTTTTTGGGGGTATGTCTGTAGCAAAAAGAAGAAGAAGGATATGGTAGGGCCACTGTGTGGAGAAGATGGAGAAATGCAAACAGGGAACAGAGAAAAGGCAGAATTACTCAACACTTTTTTTGCCTCAGTCTTCTCAGAAAAGGAAAAGAGTGCTCAGCCTGAGGAAAATGGAGCAGAGGACAGAATAGGGAAAATTCAGCAAAGAGGATGTACAGGATTGCATGGTTAATCTAAATGAATTTAACACTCTAGGACCAGATGATCTACATCCAAGGGTATTAAAAGAATTGGCAAATTTAATCTCAGAGCCATTGACAATAATTTTTGAGAATTCCTGGAGAACAGGAGAAGTCCCAGAAGGCTGGAGGAGGGCAAACATCCCCATCAACAGGAGGGCCTACTACCCCCCTGTTATGTAAGCTCCACTGGCTACTGGTCCATTTCCGAGCTCAATTGAAAGTGCTGATTTTGACGGTTCTGGCCTGGCTTACTTGTCCGAACGCATCTGGCCCACGTCCCGCCTCGCAGTTGCGGTTGGCGGGGACGAGAAACAGGGCCTTCTTGGCAGTGGCCCTCTGCCTGTGGAATGCACTTCCGAGTGAGATACGATCAACCCCATCCCTCCTGGCCTTTAGGAAGAAAGTAAAATCGTGGTTGTGGAACCAGGCTTTTGCACATTAATGTAATGCAGCACTTCACTGGGACTGGCTAACGCTGATGGTCATAAGAACACGGACTACCGCTTTGGGATATGGAAGGTTCATATATTGAGATCTTAAACTGTTTGATTGTTAATTATTGTTGATTGTGCTTGTTTTAACTTTGCTGTATTTATGTTTTAAACTGTATACTGCCGGCATCTAATGATTGCCTTGTAAGCCGCTCTGAGTCCCCCCTTGGGGGTTGAGAAGAGCGGGTTAGAAATACTGTACATAAATAAATCTTCAAAAAGGGGGGGGGGGAAGATCCCAACAATTATTGTCCAGTTAATCCGACATCAATCCCGGGAAAGATTCTAGAGCAGATCATTAAACAGAGAGTCTGTGAACATTTAGAAAGCAATTCCATAATCACGAAATCTGAGAAACACGTCATGCCAGACTAATCTGATTTCCTTTTTTGATAAAATTACCAGCTTGGTAGACAAAGGGAATGCTGCAGATATAGCATATCTCCATTTCACTTAGACCTTTGACAAGGACCCCCATGATATTCTTGCAGACAATCTGGTAAGACAATACAACTGTTACGTGGATTTATAATTGGCTGAATGGCCAAACCCAAAGGGTGCTCAATAATGGGTTCTTTTCATCTTAGAGAGAAGTGACCAGTGGGGGTGCCTCAGGGTTCTGTCCTGGGCCCAATGCTATTTAACATCTTTATCAGTGACTTGGATTAGGGATAGAAGGCATGCTTATTGAATTTGCAGATGACACCAAATTAGGAGGAGTAGCTTAATATTCCAGAGAACAGGACTAAAATTCAAAATTACCTGAATAGATTAGAAAGCTGGGCCAAAACTAACAAAATGAACTTCAGCAGGGAGAAAAGTAAAATACTGAACTTAGGTAGAAAAAATGAAATGCATAGATATACAATGAAGGACACCTGGGTTAAGGAGACTATGTGTGAATCTAGGAGTCCTAGCAGATTACAAGTTGAACATGAATCAACAGTGAGATGCAGCAGCTAAAAAGGCCAATGCTACTTTAGGCTGCATCAATAGAGGTATAGTCACTAAATCAAGGGAAGCAATAGTGCCATTCTATTCTGCTTTGGAAAGTCCCCACCTGGAATATTGTGAGCAGTTCTGGGCACCACGATTCAAAAAAGATGTTGACAAATTGAGTGCGTCCAAAGGAGAGTCACCAAAATGGTGAAGGGCCTGGAAACCATGCCTTATCAGGAAAGACTTAGGGAATTGGGTATGTTTAGCCTGGAAAATAGACAGTTAAGAGGTGATATGATAGCCTTGTTTAAGTATTTGAAGGGGTGTCACATTGAGGATGGAGTAAGCTTGTTTTCTGCTGCTCCAGAGAACAGGACTCGGAACAATGGATGCAAGCTCCAGGAAAAGAGATTCCACCTTAACATTAGGAGGAACTTCCTGACAGTAAGGGCTGTTTGACAGGGGAACACTCTGCCTCGGATAGTGGTGGAGTCTCCATTCTTGGAGGTCTTTAAACAGAGGCTGGATGGCCATCTGTCGGAGAAGCTTTGAGTGTGAGTTCCTGCAAGGCAGAGGGTTGGACTGGATGGTCCTTGTGGTCTCTTCCAACTCTATGATTCAAGGATTCTATGAACATTCTGCCATGGATATTGTATGTTCTTTGAGGCAACACATTGTATATCCCTCAAACTGCTTCCCCAATAATTATATCACTCTGAATTCTACTGAGTAGAAAGATTATCGCATTAGGGCTTACCGTCTCTCAGGACTCTTTCATACATGGCTAAATTGGAAGTATAATTTAAGGTCAATTCGAATGCAATCATGGGTTTTATGTTATTGCAAATTAACTCTTCACATGCAAATTCGGGCAAGAGGGAAGCCAATTCGAATGCAATCATGGGTTTTCCTTTATTGCGAATTAAAGCTTCGCATGCAAATTCGGGCAGGAGGGGGTTAATTTCGGGTAATGGGAAGTAATTTCGAATGGAGCAGGGGTTCATGTAAATTCGCTAAACAAGCGAATTTACATAAATCCGCATTGGCTCCATTCGGAGTTGGGAGAAATTCCTCCCCGTTTGAAAGAGTCCTCAGTAATTCCTGAATCATTCAGGAAGTGTGTGTGTATGAAAGCATGGCACACTCCATCAGCATCAGGGAATCGTCAGCTCCCTCAGTCGTTCAGGGAGAGTGAATTTCCTCTTAATGGAAACTTTGTGTTGAATCAATTGCTTTTATAATTAATGTTATTCAATGAAAATAAGCAAAACAAAACAAAAACAAAACTGCTCACAATAAAACTTATACTAAACAAATAGAATTTAAAAAATACAGTCGGCCCTCTAAGTCTGCGGACTTGTGAGCCATGGACTTGGAAATTTGTGGAGGGGCGACCACCAGTGACATGAATGGGGCGTGCACCCCATTCAAGACTATGGGGCTTGAATATGCGTGCATTTTGGAACTCATGGGGGTGGTGGGGGTGGAATGGATCCCCCGTGAGTTCCAAGGGCCAACTGTACTTCTTATTAAAAGTATATAGCTCTATATATCATTATTACTAACTTAAACATATACTTTTCATCAGATGATTTGTAAATTCTAAAATCACTATAAATATCAAGTACAGTTCAGTCAAATTATACTTATATCCTTTATCATTCCGAAAGATATGAGACTTGGAGAGCCTGCCCTAACAACAGTAGTCTATCTTAAATATGTTGGGGAATGTTATTTTGGCTTGCAAGAAGGTGGATAACCTTTAGAACTGGAAGCACCTTTTCATACCAGTACTAACTGATAGAGACTCCAGGCATGGGTGAACTAAGACAACTTGTATTTGAAAGAAATATGAAAGCGCACACATAAAAATAATTCACTTTAACGCCCAGCAGACAGAGTTAGCCAAAAAGGAAATGTGAAAGGGGACAGTGGAGACTGAAATTTGTTTTGAAAGTGATATCTACCAGTCTTGAAGACTGGTCCGCAAAAAGCAGGAGCTGCTCAGTTGACAATCTGAGGGTAACAGTCATGCAGAACAGACTGGAGGGTTGACCGAGTGCTGGGCAGATTGTATACAAAGAAGTTTGGGGTGTCTACCCATATTTATACTTTAAAACCAGTCCCAAGCTAAAAGTTATTTTATAAGAAACAAATAATTAAAAATTCCTTCAGAAGAACCAAAAAGGGGATTTCAAAATGGTTGGCTGTTTTTATATATAGAAGATGAAAAAGAGTCAATTTGATTGATGAATTGGAGAAATGAAAGGATCTGGGGCACCAAAAAGTGTGGCCAGGAAAATTACTTGGGAACACAATGGAGAGTGCAGGGGGAATGCAGTCTTGTTCAATCATTTAGTAAGAACCCATCCCTTGCTTTCCATTTCAGTAGGAAATGTAGAGAGTGAGATGGAGGATTGCATTTGTTAGCAAACCCCTTTCACCCTTTGTTTTTCTCACCTGAGCCATCAGCATTTTTTGGGTCCACATGCCTCATGGGAGTTTATCACATGGGAGGAGTTTCTCTCAATTTCGAAAGAAATGCAAATGAGGCCAGTTCGGAATTGAGTAAATTCGCTAGCAAATTTATGTGATTGCGTATTGGCAATGCATTGCATTCAGAACTGCCTGAAATTGCCTCCCAGTGCCCGAAATTGCATGTGATAGTTTCTCACGCAATCGCGCGAAACCCCACGATTGCGTTCAGAAGGACTTCCCTATACCCAAAAATGTGTGTGATCAGCTTTCACGCAATCATGCGAAACCCCATGATTGCATTCAGATTGCCATTGGATTATACTTCCAATTCCCTTCGTGTGATAAACTCCATTGATATACTACCTTTTTGGTGTTTAAAAGGTCATTGCAACCTGCTGACTTCTAGATGTGTCATATAAAAATACAGAGATATCAATATGCATCATGGGTATAATAAATATAATAACTAAACATCTACTCAGTCCTTGTAGTCAGTTATCTTAATTCTCACTCCTCAGTCCCTATGCACATTAAATATCCACTAAGTCATTGAATTGACTGTTCAATGGCGACTCAAAATATAGGCAAATCTCTTTAATTCAAATAGTCTGTTCTAGCTGAGGCTAATAATGGGATCAGTATCTTCCCATTTAAAAATATGCAGTTTTAAAAGACCTTGTTTTCCAAAATTGGATTCATTTTTTTCAGAGTTGAGTTTATTGTCTCTTTCACATTACACAGTTACAGCATTTTCATACCACTTTAGCAGCTGTGGTTTGATCCTACAAAATTTTGAGATGTGTAGTTTTCTGAAGCACTAGAACTTTCTAGCAGAGGAAATACCTTTAAGGTTTTAAATACCCTTAAGACTTCAAATTTTGGGATTCTATAGGATAGAACCATGGCAGTATAAAGAGGTATAAAAGTGTTACATTTTTACTGTGAAAGAAACCTAAATTATAAGGCATATCCTTTAAATTGTGAAAACAATGAATGAGTAGATTTTGATTCAAATATTCTGTCATGGACTACCCATTTGATACTCCTTTTTGGCTGGACTGCTTTAGGTTCTGTCTATCAAAGGAAGAAAAGGATTGTACACCCGATAATTTTTGCTACTAAATCAACTCTATGTGGCTATCGCAATTCTTTTTGAGGAAGAAGAGGCTAAGAGCTGGTAGAAGCAGAATTTTTGCCACTGTCAATATTGCAATCTACTTATCTATCCTCTGGAACAGTATGGCAATATTTACAATTATAGCACTTTTTGGCTCCATACATGCACCATAATCTATGGTAATCTATGGTATCTAAGGACCATCATTTTGCTGTATTGGAAGCATTAATTGGATCCTCAGAGAAACTGAGACCAACCAGAGTTTATATTTGTTGACAAGTATGCACTTTTAAATTATATTCCCATAACTTGGAACTTAACTGATGATAAAAGGATTGAATCCTACATGCTCTTATTTTTCCTGACTGTCAAGGTTAGAAACCACACCATTCGTCAATTGATGGTCAGAAGACCATACTTCTTTAGGCACACACAAATATGTACTCTACAGATGTTGACTCCTTTTTGGATATATGGCCAGCCTACATTAATGTATATGCCTTGCCCTGGTCCACAGTCTATGTATTCCTTTCCCTGTCATAGTTCTCCTCTCCTTTTCTTTGCATTTATATTTTTAAAATCCAAAAAATAGATAGTTGTTGAAGTTGTGCTATCTCTCCCGCCCCCTATACTTCTACCCTTCACTTCAATAAAAGCTGCCTCAGCCCAAGCATACCAGAAGGATTGAAAGTTGTCTGTCCTTTCACATCAAGGAAAAGATTCAGATTCACTGCCTCAGGATATGTTGTCAAGATGGTGTTCCTGCCTTATTCCTATATTGCTGACTTTTCAGATTTCAGAGGAATAGGACTCCACTTTTATTTTCTTTTTACCTGTTAACACTTAAATTGCTAGCTGCAGGTGTCAGGGCCCCTCTTGCAAATCTGTGCTTGCATGCTACAGACAACCTTAAAAATGCAAGAATTAAAAAAGACTTGGAGTTTGGCTTGCTTTTACATATTACAACCTCTCCATTGACGCCCCCTTGTCATGGGGGAGAGGCTTGTGTACCCTAATGAAGATGTGAGCTACGCTGGCAGTGGCATAATAGCCACCGGTAGGGGCTTCCATGCCAAACAGATCACAACCAAAGGGTCTGACCAAGAGTGCCAAAGGGCAGGATGGGCTCTTTAGCCTTATGGCAACCATCCTAGGAGAAGGAAAACTCCAATCCCAAACCTGGGCAGAAAGTGCTCGTCTAACCCTGTAAGGTAAACCATCTAAGAGAAAGAAACTCTAATCAAACCTATCTCACTGCCACCATCCTTGCTTGCTAGGCCTCAGCAGATGAACCTTTGGTTTGAAGGGTGAGTCCAGTTCTGCGCATGCTGCGCTCCACCAGAAAAATCCATTGCACAGGCTTGAAGGATACATCCAACCCCCCAAAAAGTTCTGTAGTAATAGGCAAAGGATGAAACAGCAGGTGTAAAGATGCACTGGAAGCCGCAGACCCAACCCTGCATGCAGGCGGTTCAGGACTTTGGTCACTTGAGTCTGACCCAGGAGATGACAGTCTTGTTCAGCAGCATCCTGAACGACCAAGCAGACTTTTTAAAGGAGAGCACTGCTTGCCCCATATGGACAGGGGCCTAGAAAAGGTGGCTTAATGAAAGCACTTCTCCATCTACCCGATTTGCTAGCTGTGGCCCACGGGCATCTTCTGATGCGGTCGAACAAAAACAAAGATACAAAGGCACACACTGGCCTCCAAAGGTGCAAACAGATTTATGCTTGCATGCTGGAACATCAGAACCATACAAGATTCTGCAGATAGTGGACATCTTGAGCATGAACTATCACGACTTAATATTGACATCACTGATCTTAGTGAAGTTCATCTCCATGAGGAAGGCAGCCTTAAAGAACATGGTGCCGGCTATACACTCTACTGGTCTGGCAAACCAAAAACTGAAAAACATTTTTCAGGTGTAGGCTTTATGATTAAAAACTCCATTGCTTCCAAACTCAAAACCCTGCCAACAGGTCACTCTGATTGCATTATCTCCTTACGCCTCGCTCATGTTCTTCTCTTCAGTATATATGTCCCAACTATGCAAGCTGACCCTGTGGAGAAAGACAAATTCTACTCAGACCTACACCACCTCATACAAAAAGTCCCTGCAGAAGTTAAAATTATTATCCTTGGTGACTTCAATGCCAGAGTAGGAAAGAACTTCGAAACCTGGAAAGGTGTTCTAGGCAAGCATGGTGTTGGAAACTGTAATGATAACGACGGACGCCTCCTGCTAGAGTTTTGTGCAGAACAGCATCTGACTATTACAAACACTATCTTTCAGCAGAAAAATATCTTGAAGACAATCTGGATGCATCCCCAATCCAAACACTGGCCCCTCATTGATTATGAGAAATATTCACTATGTCCATCATACTTGAGTGATGCCCAGTGCAGAATGTCAGATTAGTAAAATTAAACAATTAATAGTTGCTGAGCACTCAAAATTTGCTTTCCCATTAAGTTGGCTCTTTCTGTATCATGGCAGGACTGGTCCTGAATCTCATTTATTCCAAATGTGCCCTGTTCTGTTACATGATCTCACCTTATGCTATTGTGCTATAATTTGCACAGTGAATATCAGCCAAGATGAATGAATATATAAAATGTTTGAAAAGATGGGTTGAAAAGGGAGCTGAAGAGCTGGCAGTTAGTTTCAGAAGATGATTTTTTCTTTTTTTAAAAAAGAACAACAACCCCTTTTTTGTACCTCTTAATTTCTCCCTGCATGGAGGTAACTAAGCATTTCTTCATTCAGGAACTTGAAGAGGCGGCAGAAAGAGAACTTGTCTGAACAGCCCTGTGGTGCATAAAGATAAAAAGAAGTGGAAAGGGGGATTAAAGAGGCACATCACAACATGGTGGAAAGCCAACTAAGAGCTTAAACAAGATACCACAGGAAATACGTGCAGCAGGAAATCCTAAGGAAACAGTTTATTTCAGCACTTGGTGTCAGGCTTCAATGAAAGAAACAGTGGAAGGGGGCACTAATAAGTCCCAGTACAATGAGACTGGGAGACTACTGAACTAAGTACTGCCTTACAAAAGAAGCAGGATGGGGGGAGGAAAAATCATGATGACATGGAGAATGCACATAAAAGCAAAATGCTGTGCCACCAGAGGGGCATACAAAAGTCACTTCATTTTCTAGATTTCAAAAGCTAAAGTACATGGGTTGGGGGGACAAAATATGTGCCAGCACTCTATAATCCATCATGTCCATTGTGCTCTATCTGAATACACGAACCTCATGTGTGTGTATGCTGTTTAAGCCCTGGCTTTTCTCCTGAGAAGCCAACATTCTTGGATGACTTGAGAAGAATGTTATTTCTCGAAATACAGGCAGTCCAATTCAATCAAGTAATCCGTATTGTAATGCAAGAAGTGATTTTGTAAGGGCAAAGATGACACCTCTTGTAGGGACTTGATGAGTTCAGTTTAATCTCAAGGAGGGCAGGGCAGGTAGTGGCCCCTGATTGCAAATTGGTGACCTGTTCAGATTATAGAGATTATCAGATGGAGGATAAGAACGGGAGCAATCCGCTTTTGCTCTTGGCATTCACTCAATCGGGGGAAAGATTATCACACACCATGCACTTATCCCATACTTCTCCCATCAAACAGGAATTTTCATTAATACCAAATGATAGGGCCATTACACTTCACAGATGGGAAAAAATGGGATAAACACACGGCGTGTGATAATCTTTCCCCCAATTATGCAAATGGGATGGGATAATGATGGGAGCAACACACTTTGCTCCTGTCCTTATCCTCTGTCTGATAATCTCCAGGATATGATTACTGTAATAGGTGAACAAATGGTGTGGAAGTAGGATCATTTTTCATAAGAGATCTATGGCCCTTTCACACTACACAATCATAGCACAATGAGTTCACTTTAACTGCCGTGTCAACATCCTATTGAATCCTGGGATTTGTAGTTTGGTGAGACACTGGAGGAGCTCTCTGGATGAAAATTCTAAGTGACTCTCCCTACATTGCAAACCAAAGAATTCCATGGCAGATAAAGTGGGATCTTAGCATTATAACTGTATAAAAGTGTAAAAAGGTCTCTGCCTTTGTACACATTATGCATGAATAAGTCGTGATCGCTTGGAAAACCTCTATGCAACTATAATTAAACAAGTGGAGGCTCCATTTAAATATGCATGATTACTCTCCCATCCCCTCCAACATCTGATGGAAAAATAGCAGAAAGAACATGGGTCTAAGGCTGGGCCTGTATGGCCAGAATATGTCGGGAGTATCCTGGAGCATTCTGGCCCCAAAGCTGCCCCAATATCCTCCCATTACCTTGTGATGCCAGGTAGCTGTTCATATGTGTGTCCCACTGTGCCATCTGGTACTGGCGCTGCCACCATGGGTTGCTTGCTGTGAGGTTAGAAGGAAGGGCCCAGGATCGATCATATGGTTGGCCACCTTGTTCTTACCTCAAAGTGAGTGATTTGCACCTGCTGCAGTGCCAGGCAGCATAGTGGGATGTGTTGTAAACAGCTGTCCAGTGTCATAATGGAAAGCTCTAAATCATCCTGGAAGATCTGAAGAAAAAAGTGATTTTTAAAAAATGAACGTCATTAGAGTGGTCCAGGAGAATGATGGGAATAGGAAAATATCAAAGGGAGACATCTGAAATGTGAATAAACACCATGGAAGAGAATGGACAGAGAAGAGAGTTGCAGGATTAGCCAGGCAGGGGTAACCATAGCAGTTAAAGCAGACTCTGTTGTGTATTGTGAAAGGACCTCACTGTTTCTGTACCTATATGTATATTATACTGTTATATAGAGTACGGGTTTGGCATAGTTTTTTAGATAATTGCCTTTGAGCCATGAGAAAATAAATGCTTGTGTTCAAAATGTTTTTGAACAGTTTGCTGGTCCCCTCCCCCAAGTTTATGTTGCACAACTCATCTAATATATGACTGATTCCTGCTGATTCAATCTTTGGAGATTATCGCATTCCCTTTTTCCTGATCTAGGCATGAGCTGAGACCAGGTAGGGAACATGTGCTATCACACAGCTCTGTGCACAGATTGCTACCATCCCATGCCTGATTGGCATGGGATGGTAGCAATCTTATCACAGAGCTGTGTGATAAGACATGGTTTCAGCCCATGCCCAAGACGGGGAAAAGCTGGTAGTGCAATCTTATACGCATAAAACCCACATACCACACTGCACAGCTACACTTTAATTCCACTTTAATTGCCAGAGCACCATCATATTGAACCGTGGGGACTGCCATTTAGAGAGGGGTATCTAAAATTTGAGACCGCCAATGCCTCACCAAAGTACAAACCCCAGGGTTCCACAGAATGTAGCCATGGCATTTAAGATGAAATTATAGTACTGTGCATTGGGCTGTATGAAAAAGCCCCAGGTTTTTGGCAGCAGTGGTCTTTTTGGTGGAGGGTTAGGTACATTCTAGTGGCCACCAGGCCACACATCTCCAGGCTATGGAGGTCTGCATTGTCCCCATGACATCCTGATGCTGACCCATTCCTTTTATTCTAAAGGCCCCCATATCTTTGGTACATATTGGGTGAGTAGCATTATTATGTCATTCCCAAGTCAAATTAATCTCTAGTAAATCACTCTGGGAGCCTTTGGCTGAATGGGGGTATAGATACAATCCATCCATCCGTTCATCAATCAGTCAATCAGTTATTTTATGCCTGTTTTAAATATGGCAACTGCATACATAATTAAAGAGCAAATTCATCATCAGAATTACACATATCTACTTGGCCCCCAAAATTCAGATAACCTAAAGGTGAAAATATGTTGGAATTATAACTCCCATAGTTTATTCACTTACTTAATTTATATCATGATTTTCTCCCCACATGCAGCTCAAGATTACTAGCAGTGTAAATTAAAACAAAAATTTAATCATCCCTGACCATTATCCATACTGGGTGAGGCTAATGAAATCCAACAAATTCTGGAGAACCACAAGCTTTCTGCTCCTCTTGTGTTTGTTTGTGTTCAGAATCAGAATCAGATCAGAATCATATGGCATTTGATTTGGATTTCAGGACCAAAGCACCCAAGACAGCTGCTTAGATTCAGCTTGTATATTGTTTCTGTAACAGGAACAGGAAATATGTGGTTGTGCATGGCCTGAGCACAATCCACATTAGTTAATCTGCAGGGTTGCATTTATACATAACAGCCACATGATCGCTCTCTCTCTCCTTTCTCTCTCTTTTACACACACACACACACACACACACACACACACAGCTGTGCACTAAACAAACACCTAGCAGGGAAAAAGTTCAATGCATGTAGTTATGCCAAAATGTGCACATTCTTATTTCTGTTGGTATTCTAATTATATTTTGTCATTGATGTGATGAAAATAGATCAAATAGGGCTCGTAAGTTGAGAACAGGGATCAACATGGTAAGGAATTTCCATTTGACAATGTGCTTCACATTTTATATTATTCCTACCTGCACTTTCTTGACATGCCACTATACTAAAAGTTAGTGAAATGGTGGCAGACTTCATTCATAACCCCAGGAAGCAGCAAAGAGCACTTACTTTTTTATGGAAAATCCAGCTCTTAACAGAAATAATGTATAAATGTCAATGATGTGAGGCTTTTTGGACACTATCCAGAAAAATATTGGAAAAAGAAATTACCAGAAACCATAGAAGATTCCCAGAACCACAGCAAAATAAAACAAAACATAGCATGAACTGAAAGGTTTCTTAAAAATTTGTTTTCTTGAATTGCACAAAATTGCATTATTATTATTGGTAGAGTACTTTATTACATGTGGCATACTACGGTCAGTTCACACATTGAATGAAAGACCTCTTCCAGCTGTTTGGAATTCAGAGAGAAAAATGGGGACTCCCACCAGCTTTTAGAACAGTCAGCTAGTGCAAGCTGAGTAGCTGACTAAATGTTCCCACAACCTGCACTTTTGGAGAATTAAAAGGAATGGGAAGAAAAGCCACCATCACTAGTCTGACCCTCCTTAGTAGCTACAGTTGTCTGTAAAAAGCAGCATATTCCTGTTTGAAAAGGACACCATTGCTTGAAACCACCTAGAAATCAGAGCTGAAAAATCATATGATAAATCATGGATTGCCATTTTTTTTCTGGACCAATAGGTATGCCTGGGATTTTGAGAATGCTTCCTGAGCAATGTCACAAAATGACTGCCATTGGGGTCCCCATTCACAAAATGGTTGCTGTGGTGGACATAGCCAACCATGAGTGGCAGTCTATGGACTGAGTTATCTTTATCCAAGATACTGTAATTAATTTGCCCGAGAATCTAAATACAAGACAAAAGTATGTCTGCACCCCCAAACTAAGGAGATTACCACATTCCATTTAAAGCATCTTACCCCAACAGGATAGAGGCACATTTAATTTTTAAAACGGGTCTTATCACATTCACCTGTGGCTGGGCAAATGCAGCTTGTATACAGCCCGGATGCTAGCTGGGTTTATTCTGTGTCTTTTCAAGAACAGGATTTTCCTATCCTTGAAAAGCTGCAGAATAAACCTGGCTGGCATCCAGGCTGTGTATGGGCTGCATTCACCTGGCCATGGGTGAATGCAATAAGAGCCATTTTTAAAATTAAATGTGCCTCTATCCTGTTGGGGATAAGGCACTTTAAATGGAATGTGATAATCTTCTAAATTCTTTGAATTTACAGTGCTCTCTTGTTCAAGAATCTTATTTATTTATTTATTTATTTATTTATTTATTTCCGGCCTTTCTCCCAAAGTGGGACCAAAGGCAGCTAACAACACATATAAAACACGTTAAAAAACAATTAAAATCCTACAATTAAAACTGTAAAACTATAAAAAAAATGACAAACATAACATTTTAAAACATACAAAGTTAAAAATAATAATCTAAACCCAACCCCCTCATCCCCCAATGAAACCAAGCCTGCAAGATCTTAAATGGCTTACAACATACCACACACAAACTGCTACCTGTACTGCCAGCACACATGCACTCACACCCGACTTCTCAGTATACAAATTTCCAATTAATTTCCCACTTTCCTTTCTAATGGATAAGGGGTGGGTTGTAATATGTCATGGCTCCAAGCTGAGTCTCAGAAGTTTCTCGCATTCATTTTTCTCCCCTTTATGGGAATGGAAAGAGGATGCTCGTGTGCGTGCACAACCTGGAAAGAACGGATTTTATCACACATGAAAACGTCCTCAAAAGGGCCTCATTCCATTCCGTGTTGTGAAGCATCCCCATTCAGTGCTGAGGTGCATCATTTTTGTCTATTGGACAAAAAATGACATGCCTTAGCATTGAATGGGAATGCTTCGGGGCATGGAATGGAACGAAGCCCTTTTGAGGACATTTTGGTGTGTGATAAAAATCCATTCTTTCCCAGTCACTCGCGCACACAAGCAATCTTTTCCCATCCCCATAACAGGGAGAAAAATGAATGCAATAAACTTCTCAGTTGATTTCCAGCTGTCCAAGGCAAATTTTCCAGTGGCTGCATATGGAGAGGTTTTGAGTGCTGATTAGTTGTCTACACTTTACTTTCCATAATGAAAAGAAAAAAATTCCTATTTATTATAGAAAATTTCATGTCCAAACCTGCTCCAGGTCTACAAGTAGACATTGGAACCACATAGTTTTGTAATCTATTTTTGTTGCTGTGTGTCTTCAAATCATTTCTGACTTATGGTGACCCTGTGGTGAACATATCATGGAGTTTTCTTGGGAAGATTTGTTCAGAAGGGAGTTGCCTTTGCTTTTCTCTGAGCCTGAGAGACTGTGACAAGGTCACCCAGTGAGTTCACATGGCTGAACCAGGATTCGAACCCTAGTCTCCAGAGTCTGCCTGCCTGCCTGCGCTCCCTCTTTATTACGTTTCAACCCTTTCTTCAAGGCATTCATGCACAAATTGGTATACATATTTGTCTTCTCTGACTTTCCTTTTTCCCACTGGTTTAGTAATCGGAGCACCTTTTGCCAGCTTCATTGGCTCCACACATTCCTGAACACAGGTAGCCTGACTACAGTGATCCTTGATCTAGTAAACTCCAGGTTGAATTACTGTAATGCGTTATACTTGAAGCTGCCTTTTGAAGATGATTCAGAAATTTCAGACAGTTAGGAATAAGCGCAAGCCGCTTCTGCAGTAGAAACTTCCTTCTGCATGTAGAAATACTCTCCTGCTGGCAGAACCCTATACTGTCCACTTATCTCAGAGATCTATCAGAGCAACCTGTTGGTAGTTCTCCTTTCTAATATCTACCCACATAAGATCCAAAAACTGGGCAGAGAAGCAGCAGGGTGGGATGAAAGACAAATTAGGTTACACTTGATCGAGGCCTCCCCTAGCTGAAAGCTACAACCACAATAGTGGCATAAACTTAGGGTAGGTTTAAAGTAGTCCTAAGTATTTTCAGACACCTCTAGGCTAGGAAGGGTTTGGATTTAGCACAATGTCAACTGGCCCAGTGTGGTCTCAGCTGGCTTTCAACTGGTTAAGAATGCATTTTATGAATGTTAATAGAACTAATTAAACTATAAGATTTTTCTTTCTGAAGAACAAAAGCCTGACACCTTCAGTCAAAAGAAACAAAGGCAGATTCCCTCTATTTTTAAACACCATGACTGGGATTCACTATTGCAGTTACAGATGTAACCTAGAGCTATGCATCTGTTTCATCATATCCACAGTCCGTATGTATTTGCGACTGTGACACTACGGCCCCAGTTGTAAAACTCTCCCAGTCTTATTTAACCAGGCAGCAGCTACTGCTGCAAACAACAAATATCTTTTCTCCTATCGATTGGGGCACAATGTTCCCAACCCCATTCCTCAAGCTATCTTCAGTGAAAGAAGGAATTGCAACAGGGATTCTACTTCTGAGTGTCAGACAGAGATCACTGGAGGGAGGTGTGGAAATGTCAGTATACTGTACCCTGATCAATAGGAGAACTGACTTTCATTGGCTGCTGCTTGGAAAAGCAAGATTTGGAGGAGTTAGGCCAAGAGATATTCCTTAGTTAAGTATAGTTAAGTATACCTAAGTAGCTGATCTAGGATATTGACCAATGTGACTTTGCTATGTTATTACTTATAAATGTTTATAATGAAACAAAATGTGTAATAGCTTTAAAAGACCATGGTTGATGGATTATATGGTAATCATGGGCTAACTGCTTGACAGTCCGTAGACTAAGTAGGATAGTGAAGCCATTACATTTTCACAGAGGACAGAATGGGTGGAACTGTCAACCCTGAAATAGTCCAACTCACTTTTATGTGTCTGCAAAAAGGAGAATGCAATTGAACCTTTAAGGGGTCCCTTTGGAAAACATATGCTGCAAAGAATGTATTAATATTTGGTCTGAAAGGAGGGGCTTTTTGGAAGCGTTTCTGAAAATGAGTCCTGTTAAGCTCTTAACCACCCCATTTATAAAATTGTATCATCTTCTTCTTCTTCTTCTTCTTCTTCTTCTTCTTCTTCTTCTTCTTCTTCTTCTTTTCTCTCTCTCTCTCTCTCTCTCTCTCACACACACACACACACACATATATCCTTTCTCCTTTTTGATGCACTGCACTAAATTGTGCTGGTGCATTGCATTTTTTCCAGCATCATGCAGTAGTGGCAAGAGAAAGCAGGCAAAATCTGCTCACTCTGTGAAACCTATTTTTCCATTGCCTGGTTTTCTGAATGACCACTGGACTAACAGCTTTCCCCCATCTTGATGCTACCACTTTCACCAGCGTTGTTATGCTGGTCTGGTGCACATTTACTTCCTTCATCTACTTACTCTTGGTGACTTTAGATGCCTGTTAAAACTATGTGTCTTCATTCTAGCATATACACTTTAACCTTTCTGACTTTCCAAGTGTGCAGAGCCTAACTAGATGCAGCAGTAGCACAGTAGCACAGCCAGGGTTAAATCTCCTATCTATCTCCTATCAGGTGGAGGGATGAGCTTTGAAACTGCATCATGGGCTGGCAAGGGGGTGAATGCAATCCTTCCCCAACGTAAACCTTTCTACTAGAAAAATAAAAATGAAAAAGAAATGAAAAAGAAGAAAGAAGGGAGAGGGAAGACTTCTTTCCTGCTGTTTCTCCACAGCATGGTCAGGAACACTAACTGAGGGGCAAACAGCTGGGGAAAAGCATTTTTTGTTTGAAACTGTTGACAGAGAAAATATTTAGTTCCCTGCCCACACACATAGTCATACTGCATTGTGAAGATTTTCCCTAGCTAAGGATACCAGAAGAACATCATCTTTCTGAATTCTCATACAAACTGACCCAATCCAAATTTCTGGGACTTGGGTTCTGACCAACAGAGGTGGGAAATTCAGTCAAGCAATCTCCTAGAGATTCTCCTTTTCCCACCACCACCTTCATTCTAACATAATTTTCCTAACAAAATAAAAATAAATAAATAAAAAAAATCATATTTTTAAAAATACACATTTCTGGAAACATTTAAAAAATGCAGGATGGATACATTTCAAAATGTGTTCATGCATCCATTGGTTAAAGCAAGAATGTGAAACTTCTTTTGCCTGAGGGCCAAATTCAATCACAGAGAAGTTCTTAGGGGGCATATTCCAATGGTGGATTTGGGGAAAGGAAAAAGGATGAAACTGAAAAGGCTAATATAATGAGCCCTTGTTATCCACTGGGGTTTGGTTCCAGGACCCCCCCCCCCCCCCCCCGTAGATAGACCGGCCCGAAAGGCTGGACTGAGGACAGAGTGAGGGCCCAGTGTCCTGACGATGCATGCCCTGACTTTGCTTCAGGGCGCCATGATGCATGCAGCTCCAGACGGTGTGTGGCATGATGGCGCACCTCCGGTATTGTCTCCAGATGACACAGTGCTGAAGGGGCACCATACAGCTGCTTTGGTGCCCTTTGGAGGGTGCAAAAAGAAGCCTTTTTTGCGGCTCCTTTTTGCGCCCTCCAAAGGCTGGATTGGAGCCATGGTGTGAAGTTGCTGCTTCCCGATCCGGCCAGGAAGAGCCCCTTAGAGACTTTTCTTCCTGTAATTAAGCATTAGAAGGCACAATTCATTTTTTAAAAAAACTCCACACAAAAAGCGGAATCGATTAAACAATGGTGCTATGGGGAAGGGAGGAAGGCTTCCTGGGGAACCACCAGGAGCTACACTGGGAAACCAGGAGCACCCAGTTTAACCCACACCTAGATTGGCAGATGTTGTTCAACTTTTTTGCAGATTACATTGAAAGCGTAGAAAAAGTTGAGATTTCTGTCTACAAATGGTGCTCAGTTCTGCAGTTAGGTCTGCAAGGTGCACATTGGGTAAATCCATTTTACCCAGATTTATCACCCTTGCCTTTTAAGCTTAAAGCTTGTTTAAATATATATGATTTAATACCAGATCAATCAACGTCAAACACATTAATTCCTCTACACTGTGCTTCCATACTTTGGCCTTCAGAGTATTAACATGTGGGCAGAGCCATTGCTGATTTCCTGTTTTAAAATTTACTGCTCCTAGTTAAGTACAGATGCTCCAGAAGTAAACAACAGCAATGTTTCATTTCTATAGCAAGTGTTCCTAGTGTGGGAGGACTCTCATCTTTTTTTCTCTTCTCAGTAAGTACGATATTTTCACAAGTGCTCAGATCAACATTACAGGAGCTCAGTTCTCATTGCCCTCATTAGGGTTGTGTCAGTGTTTCCATTATGTAACCAAACCATAAACATTTGCTCCAAGAACTTGCTAGCAGACACGTTGTAGTCTGGGAGCAATTGTGTGTGTGTGTGGTAGTGATGGTTGGTAACTTTTTGTACCCTGCCTGACTGTATGTTCCCTATCTTAAGACTCTTTTTTCCCTGGGTGTTTTTGGCTGACTAGGCAAGAGTGTCAGAACAGGAAGAATTCATGTTTGGGTGTGCAGGGAAAGGACTTTGGCTTTGTTCCAATTCATGTTGAACGTGTCTTCATTTTGAAAGTTTTGTATGCGCCTGGAGCAAAGGAGAGGCACCTTTCATGCACACTTCACTTAATAAATGTGAATATATTTAGCAGGTGCCCTTAAATGTATTGCAGTTTTGTCTTTCCAATTAGATCCTATCAGCTTTGCTTTTTATTTTACATGCAAAACAAGTAAGCAATTGGTGAATATTGGCACAGCTGGCTTGCTGGAGATATCTAGGCATGATTACTAAAATTACTAGTTCCCCACAGGCACTCCCAGAGGGTAACATTTTAGCTGCTCCTGTTTTTGGCACACTGTCATAAAGGCAAAGACTTATTCAGGTGATCAGATTTTGTGGTTTGTTTTTGGCTTTTTTTTTTTTTAAGCAATGAAAATATAGCGGTTTCTCAGTTGTGCCAGATGTCTTCCCTCAAGGAAACTCAGGTTAAATCACATAGTTTCTCAAAGCACAATAGAATATTGATGGGGGGAAATCTGCTCCCCCTTAGGGCCCAGCGTATACTTGGTTATATGCCATGCTGAGAACATAGTTCCTGAGAAACTCATGTTGTCACTCTTCCTTTCTAATAATATAAAGGATTTCACCCTTGACTGGGTGAACTGGAATTTTACAGACTCTAGGACCAAATGTTCACTACTTTGGTACATTCTAGGTCTGACTAAACCTTGGAGAAGACAGGAGATTCTATGAGTGAGATATATGCCCACTGTGAGTTAAACGTTCCAAGGATCCATCAAGCATGCTAGGGGCTCCTCCACTTGAGCTGTTCCAGCAAATGGTTGATTCTGTTTCCATGAATTCGAATTTGGATATAGTCCCTGTTTCCTTTAGGAATATAAATAGCAAAGTTGGAAAAGCAAAGCACTCTTAGCAAGTAAAAGGGGGTATTATCAATGTCATGTGTTGTTTAAATGTCATGATAAAACAAATAATTAGATAAAAATCTGAATATTGTTTCCTCCCATTTAGCTTTAATGCAAACAGAACGACATTCTCTCTCTAATGTAATGATTCTTCAAATATGTCCAAAGATCTTTCCATATGTAACAGTTTATATTGATGGGTTCAATGGGGATCTAAAACCAGAGCCTTTAGGAAGATGAGCGAAAACATTTACTTCTGAAGGGGTGAGAATGCTTTAAACCAACAGTGTACAATTAGTGATCCATCAAAGTCTCCATGGCTCCTGATGTGGGGCCATTGTTGGTGATCAATTTGGCCCAGCCTGAGGTGTTGTTTCAGGAAGTCCTTGTATCTCTTCTTTGGGGTGCACCTCTTACGCTGACCCATGGAGAGTTCACCGTAGAGTATTATTTTTTCCTCCATCCTAGAAACGTGCCGTGCCCAGCACAGTTGCATTTTCAATAGCATGGCCTCAGTGCTCGTGATCACTGCTAGCTTCAGGACAGCAACATTAGTCACATAGTCAATCCAGTGTATATTTAGGATTGTACGTATACAGCGCTGATGAAAGCGTTCGATGAGTCGTAGGTGTTGACGACAGGTAACCCATGTTTCAGAGCCACAGAAGAAAATAGACAATACAATGGCTCTGTACACACTGATTTTTGTGCTTCTTCTCAGGTGCTTGTTGCTCCAGACTCTTCCGAATGCACTATATGCCTTTGCTAATCTGTGATTGATCTTTTTCTCAATCTTGGCATCTGAATAGATGATGCTTCCCAGATAGGTGAACTGCTGAACAGACTTAAGTACAGATTTGCCTATATCAACATGGGGATGGATGATAGTGCTCTTCCTGTGGTGCAGGCTGGTAGAGCACTTCCATTTTCTTCAGGCTGACTTCCAGCCCAAACAGCTCTGGAGCCGTTGCAAAGCAGGATGTTAGGCACTGCAGAGCTGCTTCTGTATGGGCAACAAGGGCGGCATAATCGGCAAAAAGCAGCTCACAGACTAGATAGTTCAGAGTCTTTGTGTGAGCCCTCAGATGGCTTAGGTTAAACAAGCTACCATCAGTACGGTAACATATATAGATGTCCTCTTCTTCTCTGAGATCTGCCGTAGCCCTTTGCAGCATCATGCTGAAGAAGATTGTAAATAGAGTTGGAGCTAGAACACCACCTTGGTTCACATCATTAGTTATTAGAAAGGGCTCTGAGAGAGCATTGCCATATCTGACTTGACTGTGCTGGCCCTCATGTAGCAAGATAATCATTTTGAGGAATTTGGGAGGACACCCTAGTCATTCCAGGATCTGCCACAGGCCTTTTTTACTCACAGTATCGAAGGCTTTGGTAAGGTCGACAAATGTTACATAGAGTCCTTTGTTCTGCTCTCTACATTTTTCTTGCAGTTATCTAAGAGCAAATACCATATCTATAGTGCTCCTATTAGCTCTGAAGCCACATTGGCTTTCAGTTCTTCTGTTATAGCAGGAACTAATCTGTTCAGGAGTATCCTTGCAAGGATTTTTCCAGCAATGGAGAGCAGTGTTATACCTCGATAGTTTGAGCAATCAGATTCTGCTCCTTTTTTCTTATACAGGGTGATGATAACTGCATCTCAGAGATCTGATGGCAATTCACCTTTTTCCCAGCAACTCATAAGGAGCTCGTGGAATTTAGCAGGGAGTACATGACCTCCTTGTTTCCAAGCTTCAGGTGGGATTCCATCAATCCCGGCTGCCTTGCCATTTTTCATCTGCTGTATGACCTTAATGGTCTCTTCCAAAGTGGGAGCCATGTCCAGTTCATTTTTCATTGGTTGTTGTATCATATGTTAGATAGCTGAGCCTTGGACTACTCGGTTGGCACCGAAGAGACTTTGAAAATAATCAGCCCATCAATTCAGGATGGAGGCTTTGTCTGTGATTAGAGTTTGACCATCTGTACTATATAAGGAGCTTTGGACCTGATGCGTAGGTCCAAACACTGCTTTAAGAGCTTTGTAGAATCCTCTGGAATCACCCAGATCTGCACAACATTGTGTCTTTTCTGCTAAATTGATCCACCACTTGTTCTGAATGTCTTGGAGTTTTTGTTGGAGTTTATTACATGCGAGATGGAAGGCTGCTTTTCTTACATGGCAAGATGGCTGGGCGAGGTGTGCCTGATGAGCAGTTCTCTTCTTTGCCAAAAGCTCCTGGATCTCTTGGTTGTTTTCATCAAACTAATCTTGCTTTTTCTTGTGGGACAACCCAAGGGATTCTTCCACAGACTGCAGGATACTGTTTTTAATATGTTGCCAAAGCACTGTAGGAGAAGAATCTATAGGATGGTCTTCAAGTTTTGATTGCAGATTTGCTGGAAGTTATCTCTCATAGCAGCTTGTTGAGGATTGTTGACTTGGAGTCTCCTCTTTAAGATGCCACCCCTCTTAGGTTTGAGCTTAAGATGAAGATTTAGTTTGCATCTTAGAAGGCGATGATCTGTTTGACATTCTGGACTGGGCATCACGCGAGTATGACAGATATCGTGAATGTTTCTCTGGCACACTAGAACATAGTCAATGAGGTGCCAGTGCTTGGATCAGGGATGCATCCAGGTTGTCTTCAAGCTATCTTTCTGCTGAAAGATAGTGTTTGTAATAGTCAGATGCTGTTCTCCACAAAACTCTAGCAGGAGGCGTCCGTTATCATTACAACACCATGCTTGCCTAGAACACCTTTCCAGGCTTCGAAATTCTGTCCTACTCTGGCATTGAAGTCACCAAGGATAATGATTTTATCTTCTGCAGGGACTTTTTGTATGAAGTGGCATAGGTCTGAATAGAATTTGTCTTTCTCCACAGGGTCAGCTTGCATTGTTGGGGCATATATACTGAAGAGAACGGCATGAGGGAAGCGTAAGGAGATAATGCGATCAGAGTGACCTGCTGGCAGGGTTTCGAGTTTGGAGGCAATGGAGTTTTTAATCATAAAGCCTACTCCTGAAAGATGTTTTTCAGTTTTGGTTTGCCAGACCAGTAGAGTGTATAGCCGGCACCATATTCTTTAAGACTGCCTTCCTCATGGAGATGAATTTCACTAAGATCAGTGATGTCAATATTAAGTCGTGATAGTTCATGGGCTATTAGAGCAGAATGATGCTCAGGATGTCCACTATCTGCAGAATCTTGCATGATTCTGATGTTCCAGCATGCAAGCGTCAATCTGTTTGCACCTTTGGAGGCCAGTGTGTGCCTTTGTATCTTTGTTTTTATTTGACCGCATCAGAAGATGCCCATTGACTGAGGCTAGCCAACTGGGTAGATGAAGATGAGCTTTCGTTAGGCCACCTTTTCTAGGCCCCTATCCTATTGGGGCAAGCAGTGCTCTCCTTAAAAAAGGCAGCATGGTCATTCAGGATGCTGCCAAGCAAGACTGACATCTCCCCAGTCAGCCTCAAGTGACCAAACTCCTGAACTGCCTGCATGCAGGGTTGAGTCTGCGGCTTCCAGTTCATCTTTCACCTGCTGTTTCATCCCTCGCCTATCGCTACAGGACTTTATGGGGGGTTGAATGTATCCTTCAAGCCTGTGCAATGGCTTTTTTTCTCGTGGAGTGCAGCATGCACAGAACTGGCCTCACCCTTTAAACCAAAGGTTCATCTGCTGAGGCCAAGCAAGCAAGGATGGTGGCAGTGAGATCCTCGGGTTGTAGGTTTGATTAGAGTTTCCTTCTCTTAGATAGTTTACCTTACAAGGTTAGACAAGCACCTTTTGCCTGGGTTTGGGATTGGAGTTTTCCTTCTCCTAGGATGGTTGCCATAAGGCTAAAGGGCCCTTTGACGCTCTTGGTCAGACCCTTTGGTTGTGACCTGTCTGGCATAGGAGGCCCTACTGGTGGCTATTATGGCAACGCCAGCATAGCTCACATCTTCATTAGGGTACGTAAGCCTCTCCCCCACGACAAGGGGGCATCAATGGAGAGAAGATACATACATACATATATATGTATTGTTTTAAATAAGTTAGCCACTTTGAGTTCCCTGTCCAGTGCTGCATTGAAGAGCATCATTAAACATAATTGCTTCCTGAATGTAACTTAATATTCTTCACCAAGAGTGCAGAAATCCATGCTTCTCAACACATCTGGGCAATTTGAAAACTGGCCTTGGCAACAGTCTTTAAAGAACTGGAATATAGGCTTTTCCTGATGTCATTTTATGTTTGCTGCCTCAAGTTAAGATCTTATTAATTAATATAATTATTAATATATAATTATTGGTGCCACAACCAATTAAAAATCCCAGGATTCCATAGCATTCCGCCTTGTCAGTTAAAGATGTGCCAAACTGCATTAATTCTGCGGTGTAGAAGCAACCAGTGCAGAAGGAACATCTTCCCGAGGTCCCTAAACTAAATTATTCACCAAGTAGAGGAGGACAATATCCAATTACCAATGTTCAAGTAAAATGTGGCTGGTATTCAACTGAATTCCTATATGTGGATTAAGGAGGGAATGCCATCTTTTTCTTCTATACAGGAAGCAAAATGTCTTCAACCACTCCTGCTTGTAAAGATTAACAGAAGAGAAATAGGGAGACTAGGGGTTGGCACAGACTGGCTCTAAAAGTTGGCTTCCAGGTGACTTGTGGGCATAGAATCATAGAATCATAAAGTTGGGAGAGACCACAAGGGCCATCCAGTCCAACCCCCTGCCATGCAGGAACTCCCAATCAAAGCATCCTCAACAGATGGCCATCCAGCCTCTGCTTAAAGACCTCTAAGGAAGGAGACTCCACTACACTCCGAGGGAGTGTGTTCCACTGTCGAACATCCCTTACTGTCAGGAAGTTCCTCCTAATGTTGAGGTGGAATCTCTTTTCCTGCAATTTGTATCCATTGTTCCGTGTCCTAGTCTCTGGAGCAGAAGAAAACAAGCTTGCTCCCTCCTCAATATGACATCCCTTCAGATATTTAAACAGGGCTATCATATCACCTCTCAACCTTCTCTTCTCCAGGCTAAAATCCCCAGTTCCCTAAGGCGTTCCTCATAGGGCATGGTTTCCAGACCCTTCACCATTTGCTCTCCTTTGGATATGCTCCAGTTTCTCCACATCTTTTTTGAATTGTGGTGCCCAGAATTGGACACAGTATTCCAGGTGGGGCCTGACCAAAGCAGAATAGAGTGGCACTATTACTTCCCTTGATCTAGACACTATACTTCTATTGATGCAGCCTAAAATTGCATTGGCTTTTTAGCTGCCACATCGCACTGTTGACTCATGTTCAGCTGATGGTCTACTTGGACTCCTAGATCCCTTTCACATGGTGTTTAGTTGACACACACCCCAAGACATCTTGAAGCAACCCATTCAATCAGGCAGCTTCAAGAAGCTGCCCTGAAGCTGTGGCGAGGTGCTTTAAACCCGGACCAAATAGGAGCGGATCTTTTCCTCTCCTATTTGGGCCACATTCCCAGTAGATTGGGGCTTTGGTGTGTGTCTGTTGTGGCCTAAGTCATCTTGGGTGGGACTGCTTCAAGCTGCCCCCTCGTGCTCATCTGTTCCAGCCGTTGGTGACTTAGAACTCATGAATGAGACTGGGAGCATTTCTCTTCTTGGTTTAATCACTTTCCTTCCAAGATGGCTTCTAGAAAAAATTGTTGTTTCCTAGGTTTTTCGAAACTTCTTGGCTAATTGCACTTTGAAATGTATGGCATGATAGCCATGTCTGCACAGGCTCCTCCCAGAGTATTCTGGCCCCTGAGCTGCCCCAGTGTTCCACCATTACCTGCCTAGGAGGGCCCTCTGTTGTGGTACTGAGTGCCTGTTTGAACATGCACCCTGCTGTGTTGCCCATCTGTGGTGAGTCATTCACCCTGAGGTCAGAACAAGGAACCCAGTGTCCATCACATGGCTGGACACCTCATTCTGATCTCAGACTTGCACTAGCAGTGGTGGCACTGTGTAGCACAGAGGATTATGTTGTAAATAGCTGTCGAGGGTCACAACAGAGGTCTCCAGGAAGATGCAGAGCAAGAGATGAGTTTTAAAAAAATGTTATATGGGTGGTACGAAGTGGGTTTGCTGCTGAACTGGCTGGATGTTGTCTGGGCAGTTTGCACCAGAGCTAGGGTTTGGACTGCGCACTGTTTGAATTTGTCACTGTGGGAACAAGGGGAGGACAAACATGTACAGAGAGATCCAATATTTTATAATTGTGTAATGTGGTACTTTCCTCCACCCTCAAAAAGAATATCTAGCTTAGAATAAAATTAAAAGTAAATGGATATTCACTTTTTACCAGCATTGTACAGAAAGAAAATATAACTGTTCTCCACAGAAACATATGGTGGGCAGACTCCCTAGAATCCAGTTAATGTATACCAGCCCTTAGGTAGGATGAGGAGGGTTGGAAACAGTTTACAGTAGTGTTTCCTAGCTGTGAATAAAATGGAAAGCACGAACAGGCATCAAGGATCTTTCAACAAATGTAATTTAAGGGGTTCGCTTTCAGGGTTTTTGGGCAGCATGACAAGCATTTAGTGGGATTTGACCAGCTACTGAGTAGCAACAGGCAGCTGTCTTGGTGCAGCTTGACCATGATGGCGGATGGAAAGGGGTAGGGTTCTGGGAACGGTATGGTGTGTGTTTGAGTCTAGTATGAAATTGAGTTTGGAGTGTGTGTGAGACTGCCTGTCAGGACTTTCACTAGGCAGTGAGCTGACACCCTTCCCCGTAAGGAGTTGGATAGTAAAACCGCCCTTTACTGAGGCAAACAGTTCATTGTTTCCAGAACTGGGGAGACTCCTGGGAAGGACTGCAAGTCCAGGTGGCTGAAATGGAGGAAGGAAAAAGAAGTCGAGAAATGTGAGAAAAGAAGCTTTCCTGCTGGGATTTCACAAACCAGATCTGGAAAAGTAGCTGATGACTTTTGTTATAGAAACTAGGATTGGAATTATTCAGGAAAGAACACTGATAAGTCTAACAACTGCATGACATTATCTTAAGTCAGACAAATCCCCTGCTTTATTCCATATAGGAAATACTTTTTAGACAAATATAGAAATCTCAGGCAACTGCATTATGAGAATGGTGTGTGTGCTTGTTAGGGGAACAACAACAACAACCACAACCACTTAATGAATATAAACGGTCTGGCTAAAGCTTTATTAAAGCCAGGTTCTTACTTTGACACCCACCTGAGAATTTTACCTTAGTCAGTTTTGCTTTTAATAATCTTTGCATAACTCTGTATTGACATGTACAATGGTGGTATTGTGTGATTTTAGAAAATTATGTGAAAACAATAAAATTGCTAGCCGGCGTTCACAGCTAGAGAGGTACAACCTGGAGGAGGTCCAGCAGGAGGCTTGCTTCTCTGGGCATCCTGCAGCTGGAACACAACCTGGCACTGCTTGTTCACCCCCCTACCTGTCTCTGACCACTAAATGGCCATGAAGGTGCAGGTAACAGAGAGATAGACAGCACAGCCAGGGTGTCATTTTGGGTAGCAGTGGATTTCCCTCTCTGTAATGACCATAAAAGGACATGTACTGAATCATGTGACATTATGTCTGCATATACTGTATCGCTAACATGATTCTGTCCCTTCACTCCTACCACTAAACAGCATACATTTCATGGGGGAGAGCAGCTGATTTGAGGCTCAATTTGGGGAGAAAAGTGTGATCAAAATACTTAAGGAGCCTAACCCATAGCTTTTTAATTTGACTTACTTCTATCCAGATTCAGTCTTAATTCGGATGGCACCCTGATCTTATCAGATGGTTTTTGCTGCCCAATTTGCCGCCCAAATGCATCTCGGGTCCATCCCTGCTTGCAGAGCCGCTCCTCCTGGCTCTTTTTGTATGTGGGAGTTTTCCAGCTTAAGAAAATGGCTGGTGGAGTGCTCCTGAAAGCAGGGATGGACCCGGGCTGTATGTTCAATTGTTCTGCAATGCAGTTCTGCTTCCACCACCATCAGCTCACTATGGCTATTGCAGAATGTCAAAATAACCACTCTACATACATTGCTCAAACTTATACCACTAAGGATGCTAGCCAATGTCAGCATTTTCCACTGATGACACTGGACTGTGATGGATGCTGCTGGTCAGTCAGCAACAGCTGAACAGTTGCATAGTGCGAGACCAATTACCTCCTACCCCCATTTCATAATGAGATCCGTCAACTGACATCTCTAGACAGCTTTAAAAAAGCTGTTAAAATGGATCTCTTCCGGCAGGCCCTTCCAGGTTAGATAATTCCCTGCCTCAGGGACCCTTCCATAAGAGAGTCCCTAATGTCTCCCCTTGAATTGAATTTATTGCTGCTCTAGTTTACTGCTACTTTGTAATCTGATATTTATTGTAATTTTAAATTGTTGGTTTTAATTTCTCATATGATTTAATAACTTTTTAAGGGAGGAGGGAAGGGAAATTTTGAAGCTTACTGTATTATCTAGTGTGCTTTTTAAATATTGTTAGCTGATCCGATTGCTCTCAAAGGGGCAGGATATTATTATTATTATTATTTCTACAATACAAGGCACAACTGAAAGAGTAAAGGGCCAAATGGAGCTGCCTGGGCTACATGAACTGGTTCCCTCTTCTCCCTGCGCTGCAACCTGTCTCCATGACACAGGGATAAAGCCCTGATTCAACTGCCAACTATCTTCATGACGTGAGGCCAATTTTGCACTGAATCCAGGCCATCAATGCCTTAAATCACATCAAAAACACTTACTTTTGGAATGATGTTGGATGGACATTTGCACACCATCTCATCTGGTGCCACTGCTCCTGGGACTCCCTCCAAGGTCACAACAAGGCACCCAGCCATGTGATTTATGCTGGGAAGCTCATTTTCAACCTTGGAGGTAGCAATTGATGCCAGCGGTGGCAGCAGGGAACATCAGAACAGGATACATCAGAATGTAGCAGTAACAAGAGGGAATTCAGGACCAGAATACCCAAGGATCAGCACAGAGTATTCTGGCTAGTGTAGACCTGTCCAATGGCTCCCTCTTGGTAGGTGTGTAGCAGTGATAGCTCAGTACTATGTTCTAACCCACCTCACTGGTCACACTGCTGGTACGGACAGATGAGGAAGTAATCTGTTTGGCTTCAATTTTAGCAGCAAGTGACCCCATTTGTAATGCTTGTCTTTATGCAAATAGTAAAACAATTCTCTTTCAACTTTTCACACGACTCTGAATTTTGTGACTGTAAAGTAAAATGAACTGGAATGACAGCATAAAGAGGATTAGGATGACTTGTATCACTTTTTCCATCATGCTGACTACATTGGTTATTCACTCCCAAAAGCCTATGTAGTATTGCCCTTGGCTAATAGTAAACTTGAGTAATCTTGGCTCTGAAGTTTTTTGTGCAGAGAAGATCTCCTCTGAAGATGCCAGCCACAGATGCTGGCGAAACGTCAGAAAGGAACTCTTCTAGAACATGGCCACATAGCCCAAAAGCTGCACAAAAAAACTATGGATGCAGGCCATGAAAGATTTCGACTTGGCTCTGAATTTTATCTGTAATGTGGCTGGTAAGGTATTAGAAGAAAAAGAGGTCTTAGTACCAATTATTTGCTGTGATTCATCCTTATCCTGTAAACATAGGGACTTAGGATTTACAGCAGCTACTATTAATTGGTTCATTAGAATTTATCAAGTAAAAACAGGTGTGAGTAACTGGAGGCATACATCCAATGGAGTGTGGGTGTGATAGATCAAAAGGGCCTTATTCTACATAAAGCCCTGTGGATTAGCCCTTAGGGAGTTTGGTGCAGACCAGAAGGGCTGGTAAAGTGCTGCATGTTGGCCCTGTCTCCACTGTTGCTTCTTCTGAGCTCCCAGTAGCTGAATGGAGATGTGAATTTGCTCTTTGGGACCTGTTTGCTTCATGTACAGGGAATTGCTTTTATAATTCTTACAGGACAGGAATTGCACTTATAATATCTAGAGAGCTTACCTGCTAAGTTAATAAATCTGTTAAGATTTATTATCCACCAGTGGCATACCCATTTTCTCCATATTTGAAGGAGCTACTTGTCTTTGGCAACACAGAGATGCAGCTTTGTAATGGAGGGAATAAAGTGTGTATTTTTGTACAGGTTTCTCCTGCAGTATCTGTTGTGAAAAATGTGTATAACAGTAACTGTTCTACTAAAGTATGAGTTATGAGAAAATACATAAAATGTGTTGGGAGAATAACCACCACCACCACCACCACAAGAATAATTATCTTATTTCATTATTTTCTTCCAGCTTATCTGTTGTGTTTCCATTTAAAAATTAATTTTCTGTGTAGATTTTTACACACATACATTCTACCCAAACTGTTGTGAAACTTGGTATTCAAAACTTTTGCAGTTAACAAAAAAAGGAATTCATCCTATTGCTTGAAAGGAGCATGAAAATTGTAGAAAATTCCATAGCATCACTTTGTATGAGTCATTGATTATGGTGAGCTATTTGACATAACACAATGAAAAAGAGATATGGGGCGCCTCCAAACAGGGCAAATGTGTTAGAAGGTTGTGGTATTTGCTGCTCTAGTTCTGGTTCCTGCTTTTGTTTTAAATATCCAAATAGCATATCCATTGACACTGAATATTTTCTGGCAATTGTTAGCACCAATTGCAACATTTTATCCCCTGATAAACATCTTTCTCTTCTCCTTTGTCTCTCTTTTCATTTTTATTTTTTAAAATTATAGCAGTATAGCACGTCAGTGAAATGACACATTTGCACTATACCGCTATAACTCAAAGAAAAGTTTTTTTATTAATTAAAAAATCCACAGAAGAGAACATTTTCTGTTCAAACTACAGGATCACTTCAGCAAACCATACCCTGGTTGTAAAAAACCTTTGGAAACCTTAGTGGAGATCCAAGCCATCACTACAAATAGCCCTAAAAAGAAAGGTCCAAGTGGATGCAGAGGCAACAACAACTGGCCAAATTCCGGCAAAAATGAAAAAACCAAGGAGTTATATCACAAGAACTCATGCTTCTTTAGACCAATCCGAAAGAGCCCAAAGTTATAGAAAAGTTATTAAAAAAAGTTCTGTCTGTTAAAAATGTATTGTGGAATAACCATAAATGACAGAACCAGATTCTAAATTTTGTAGGATTTTGAAACTAAGGACCCCAGGTCAGATGTGGTTCCTTGTGAGATGCCTTCAGGGCCTCTAGGTTGCCAGCTGCCAAGCTAGAGATGGAATCTGGAAAAATTGGCTTCTCTGGTAATAGAATGTGCTGTAAGAGGCAGCCAGGAGTCTGAGCTGACTCCAAATTGACACAAATCCTTTATTGGTCCACGAGCCGCTGGAATTTGCTTGCAGACCCTGTCAGTCATGTGAGGGCTAGGTTTCTATTATTCTCCCTATTCCTCAAAACTATCTTCCAAGAAAACTAGTTGCTGATAGGGAAGTTTATAGTTAAGAACATAAGATGATCTCTGTTGGATGACGCAAAAGCCTATCTGGTGCAGCACTCTGTAGCTGCAGCAGCTAACCGCATGCCTCTGGGAAGACCACAGAGAGGACATGAATTCAATAGTACTCTCCCTTTCATGTCCTCAAGACATGACTCTCAAAGGTGTATACCTTCTGATAGTGGGGCTAATATACATAGCCATCATGAACAGTACCTCTTGATATCCTTATTGCTGTCCTTATCTTTATACTGCAATTTGTTTAATAATCATATTGGTGGCTTTCATTTTATGCTGTGGTAGCAAAATCCACTGTTTTGACTGTCTGTCCTGAATCCTGAAACTTCGTTGGATGATCCCAGATTCTCCAGACCAGGCCTCACTAATGTTATCATTCTATCCTTTGTAGTGGAGTGAAAGCTTTCAATTTCGTTTTGGTTTGAGAAATCAATTATTTCTTGCAGATTTAGATATGGTTTTATATTGAAAGAGGCATTAGCTCTTTATTTGAAGTAAAATGGATTCACATTCATTTATTTGTTGGAATATGATTCTCTCATTTGTTACGTAGTTCATTGACTTTAATAGTTCTATCTAGTCCATGAATGCAGGACAGGAGCCCTGAAGCTTGTTTCTTTGTGACAAAGAGCCCTGAATATTTGCATTCAGAATGCAAATCTAGGAAATGTTTCTTGGATGTTGCTAACAAGAGATAAAATAATAATTGGCCTCTTTTGGATGCTTAAAGAAAAACGTGAAGAAATGTGTTTTGTGAATCTCCTATACTGCAGGACAGGACAATTTATCAAGATGTTTTTGGGTACATCATCTCTCACAACTATTAAAGCAGGACAGAGCTGATGTTAATTTGTTTTGATCTGACCTTAGAAGTAACATCTTACAAATAACTCTGGATTGCATCCTGTTGTGAATTTATAATGTCATAGAACAATTCATGATTTTATAGTGTTGAGCTTCAGTATTGTGCAATGGTCATATTTTCAGGAGAACATTGTCATAGCTGCACCACTAGGACTATTGCAAAAGACAATTGAGCAGTGTGGCCATTCTGTAATGTGCAACAATATGACCTTTAATGGGAGAGGCCTCTCTTGAGCAATGACTGCACCATAAGAGGAAGGCAATGGCCCCAAACAAATCCATGAGGCACTAGTAGTCCAGAATGGAGGGCAGTGGAGAACCATTGTGTGGAAAAGTCTATACAACGATTGAAAAGTGTCCCCACATTTTATAGTCCTCCTTGGTGTGATGGGACCCCCTGTTATGCAATGAGAGGTCTTGTGTAGGGTGCTATTTTATATCATCACAACTCTCCAACATGGTGGTGCATCATGTCAGTGACGTAGCTTCATCATTGTAAAGTTGCAGCTTGTGATATAGGATCTCCACTATTATCTGAAATTCTTTCCTTCTCTCCAAAACTGGAGCAAGACAATGCTATATTGCAATGACTAATGTAACATAAAATTACTGTGGTGCAACAGTAATGGGTTTTTCTTCATTATTTGTTACAGGATTATGACTTCACTAAACATTGGTGGAGGAAGAATATGACATGATTTACACTTACTCCTACTGTAATCTGTGTTGCACAACCTTTCATGATGTGGTGGTGCTGCTGAGACATGAGAGTTAAAGAGTAGGAAGAACAGAACTTGAAAACATAAGTGTTAGAGCTAATTAATTATTGATGTTAATTCATGAATTAATGCTGATTGTTAAAGTGATAACTATTATCTTAATTGTTAATGTGTAACAGGTTAATTCTATAGTAAATTTAAAAAATCATTAAAAATTACTAAAAATTGCCAAGAATTACTAGTCCGCATTATGCCCAATTGACTAGCTTTAAAAACTGATCTTTAATCAACTCCTTAATATTGTTGTCATTTAAAAATTTAAATAGTTACTTTTCAAATTGTTGTTATTTTAAAAATTGGTTTGGAGTGAAAAATAGGGTCAGCTCTGGTTAGTACTTTGATGAGAGACTGTCAAAGAATGCTAAGTGCTGTAGGCTATGCAGTATTTTAGAGGAAGGAACTGGCAAAACCACCTCTGAGTATTCCTTGCCTAAGAAAATCCTATGAAATTCATGAGGTCACCATAAGTTAACAGGCGACTTGAACGCTCTTACACACACAGCCACGTTCCAGGAGAGAGGAGGGAAGGAAATAAATGAAAGAGTCAGAACCTGAGAAAGACAGCTTGGAGAGAATCAGAGAAGAAGAAGAAGAGGGGAGGAAATGGAGATGAGAGGAGGTGAGCACTTAGCAGCTGATTGATAAAGAAGAAGAAACTGGGACGGGAGAGAGTTGGCTGTGACAAGGGGGCCTCATGGAAAAGGAAAAAAGGGGAAACAGAAAGGAGCACAAGGCCTGAACTGTATTGACGCCTAGAAAATGTAGAAGCAGCAAACTAATATGGGTGCTTTGTCTTGCTCTCCCTTAACATGTCTGAAACTGTTGCAAATCAAATCAGGAGAGCAGGAAAGTAGGGGCGAAGAAGATGGTAATACTGCCATACTTCAGGCCCTGATACTGAATTTTCTTGGAAAGTGATAGATTTGGGAAACTGATTTTGGTTCAAAATAGAACTTAAAACTTAGTCTGCACTACAACAGGGATGTGGTGGTCAGACTAGCAACCTGGTGTTCTCCTGATGTAGTTGGACTGCAACTTCCATCAGCCCCAGATGGCACGAGCAGGCCATGTATATTTATTAGTGGATTCCCCCCCCCCCCGGCAAGGTTTAGAGTAATATAACAAATAATGCAATGTCACCAAGAATTAATTGTTTGGGCTCCAGCACTATAAATACTGTACTTAGATGGGATTAAGGCCTGCAGAACACCATGAATGCTGGATAAGTGTGCATAAAATTGTTATATAGGACCAGTGGTCCACTAATATTCTCCCTGGACTACCAGGGTGTAGTTAGAGAGGCTGGAGCAAGAGGGAGTGTGCTAAATGGGGGTTTCTTGTTGTTAGCTGTCCTTGAGTTATGGTGACCCTCTGGATGAGATATTTCCAAGACCTCCTATCCTCAACCTCTCTGCTCAGGGCCTGCTGACTCAGTCCTGTGTCTTCCCTGATCATGTCCAACCATCTGGCATGTGGTCTTCCTCTTTCTGCTGCCTCCCACCTTTCCCAGCACCATTGTCTTTTCTAACAATTCATTTTTCCTCATGATGTAGCCAAAATATGAAAGCATCAATTTAGTAATTTTGGGGTATTGCTCTCCAAATAAGGACTCAGATTTTTTCCCCCAGTCCTCATTTTCTAGCAGTAAGATAAAACTTAATCTGAGTATTGAGAAATACAGTTTCGGCATACAAAGAAGGGGACACAAAAATTACCAAGGAAATGCAAAAACAGCAAATATCGGGGTTCTAGGAGTGAATGGTTTTAAATGTGCCACTCAAAAACTAGAAATCTGGGATTGAAGGAAAAATGGAGGTGTGTGTGTAAAGCACTCATTTAGTCCCCCCCCCCCAATAGTCACTCCTCCTTGTGCTACCCATTTTGGGACTGCACACATTTTGCTACCCGTTTGTGGGTTCTTAAACACTGGTTAGGAAACTTTTGCTAAATCCTCAAGTGCTGTAATGGCTAGCCAGCTAGCTGGAGTCAGCAAATGCACTGTTAGTCTTCTTGTCACAATTTTTCTTCATCTCTTTCAGGCCTTGACAGCTAGAGTTGAAAACCGAGCAAATGGTTCATGTTGGTTGTTAGCTAATTACACCTCCCCCCCACTCTTCCCCCATCCTCTTGTTCATTGATGGATTCCAGAAGATTTATAACATACCTTTGCTTGGGGACTGAAGTTCAAACGGTGAAAGAAATGTAAGCCTGCCAAGCAATGGAATCCACCGCCTAACCCCAACAAAGCATTTTGTTTATAAATAGGAAGAGAATTTCCTAATAACAAGAGGCAGATGTGAAACATCTTGATTCACTTCAAATGTACTCTGCCTCACCCACAGAATGGGAAGTCCAGGAACTGGGAACAAGAACAGCTTTATTTATGTCCTGAAGGGTCACATTGGAGTTGTGTGTGCCTCTGTGTGTGTCTGTGAGCATGCATGCACGCTTATGTGTTGCAGAGCTGACTGAGAAGCAGTTTGAAGCAAACCTGAAAGTGTTAACACACCAAACGAGCATGCATGCATATGTGTTACATCATTTTCTGTTTTTCTTGGTTGTTTAATATATAAAGAATTCAGCATAATAAAGCCAAAAGAAAGCCATGAGGGTTTCTGAATACATTGATCAACATAGCTTCCAAATGATCTTCTTCCCATTTGGCATGAGAGTACAGCAAAATGAGTTGGTGATTACATTTTGCGGGGGGTGGGGGAAATAAAAACTTTGATGTTTTGAATTTGTGTAGCCCTTTGCAATTCTGCATGTCAGGTTTGGATTTTGGGCAATGCTAAAATGATGGAAATGATACACAGAAGAGCTACAAGAATTCATTCTAGACAATAATTTTTAAATAGTCTAACAGAGTTCTCATGCCACGGATCAAACATTTATTGGAATGGAGATTGCTGTCAGAAGTCAGAAGAAGACTAGGACCAGGAAGGGCACCTATGAAAGAACTAGACAATAGCCTTAAATGCAGATATACAATGAGCATTAAAATTAGGATTGTCCAAGCAGTTGTATTCTCCATCACCATGTGCGAATGTGAGAGCCGGACAGTGAAAAAAACCAACAGAAAGAAAATAAACTCTTTTGAGATGTGGTACTGAAGAAGGGTGTTGAGGATACCATGGATGACCAAGAAGACAAATGGGTTCTAGAACAGATCAAACCCAAACTCCCCGTAGAACCCAGGATTACCAAATTAAGGCCGGTTTACTTTGGTGACATCATGAGAAGGCATCATTAGAAAAAACAATGATGCTAAGAAAGATAGAGGATAGCAGAAAGAGAGGAAGACCACATGGGCCTGGGCCTGCAGGACCTGAGCAGAGAAGTAGAGGATAGGTGGATTTGGAACTGATACTTTGGTGACAGAGGAAAAACCATCCCCTCCCATGACAGCCAAAATAAAATAAACAATTTACATTAACAAAAACATGAGCATACATGAATAATGTATTTTGTAATGTTATGGAAAAAAACTTATTTTCTTGAAAAAATAGGAAGCAAAGGGGTTTCCTTTTGTTATACATAAAAGTAATAAAGGTCCAAAAGACACTGCAGAAATAATCCAGCTGGAGACCACTTTAACTGCTCTGGCTCAATGCTAAGAAGTTTCTGGGAACTGTAGTAGGGTGGGCAGCGGGTGGGTGCCACAACCCCACTCTGCCTCCACGCCAGCTTATTTTGCTGGCACCCACCCGCTGCCCACCCCCATGCCGGTATCATGCTGGCATAATGCTGCCCAACCAACCACACATCGGGTGGCATCATGCCATGTTTTTGATGCAGCATGTAGACACGCTGCACCAAAGAGCTGCAGAAAAGCTGTGGTGGTGGCGGCTAATGCTCCATTTCCCTGGTGCAAAATGAAACCATCTTTTGCTGCTTCTTTTTGCACTGTGGAACTGCTGGATTGGGGGCATGACATGCGGTTGCTGTGTCCCCAACCCAGGGCTTCCAGGGGTGGTGCGGTGCCACCTCTTAGCAGTGGTGTGCCGAGCCCCTGAGCCTTCTCTGTCAGAGAGCTCTGGTGCCACAATGAATTACAATTCCCGGGATTCCCTAGCATTGAGCCAGGGCAGCTGAAGCAGTCTCAAACTGGATTATTTCTGCAGTGTCTTTTGAACTGATGTTACTTTTAGCATGTTACTTCCAAGTCCGAGTTGCACTACCTGCAGATTAGGAATAAAGTGCCCAACTACCAATGACATGCCCTGCATGCCCTCACTTTTAGAAGCAGTTTGGAAACTCCAGAGGATTTAAAATGTGGCAACCAAAACGCTGACCAGGGACAGTTATAGGAAGCACATAACTCCCTTGTTGAAAAAGCTGATCATGACCTGTAAAGCTCTATACAGCTTAGGTTTAGACTATCTGAAAGACTCTATTGCCTCATACAAACCTGCAAGGGTCCTAAAATCTATAGGAGAAGGCTGTGAGGACATGGAGAGAGCCTTCTCAGTGGCTGCTCCCACCCTCTGGAACTCCCTTCCACAGGAGGCTAGGTTGCCCCACTGCCCGCTTTGCTTTTGCCAGCAGGTAGACATTTTTATTCAAGCAGACTTTTAATATATAATCACATTAGAGAGGCTATTATATGGGATGTGTGCTCTAGTTAGGTTTTTAAACTTTTGTATGTATTGTAATTTTGTGCTGTTTTTAGCTACCGGTAGATGATTTTAAACAATTATGTTTTAATTTTTTAAACCATTTTATCTGTGAACTGCCCTGAGTCCCTTTCTGGGAGAAAGGTGATGTAGAAATGAAAAATAAATAAATAAATAAATAAATCCTTCTCCAAACAAATTGCAGAAGCTCCTGATCAGTGAACAGTAAACTACTACCAAAATGCCCCCTGCTTTTCATTTTTCAGTTGTCTGAGAAGTCCCCACCTTCCATCACTGTCCTCCTGTTTATTCTCTCCAGATGTTGGAAGCGACAGCAAAGTTTTCTAACAGCCTTTTGTATTTATTCTTCAGTTTCCAGTAACAAATATACACAGCCGGTGCCTGATACCCTTAAAACTATCCCTAGATCCAGATGCCGACTGTAAAGCCTACTAACTTTAATAAATTCCCACTGCCTTTTCAAAACAGGGCAATGCGGCAGACAGTCTGTGTCAGCCCTGCTTTTTGTATGAGCCCTTGTTTCAAGGCACCTATTATCCCAGAGAGGCTTGAGGAGTCTCAGATTTCATCTCAAAAGTCATGCACAATCGCTTCATTTGTAGGAAGTTATCTCCCCTATTCAAGGTGAAAGAGCCTTCTCAGCATACATGACACATTCTGTTCCTGTGGGTATTGGCATGAAAGTCAGATGCTTTACATTCCTTGACTATTAGTCTCTGGCCCAAAGATGGCCCTAATGAGAATTTAGTGTTATTAAACAGATGTCTACTGTGATGTTTTCCTGTGGCAAGCAATGCAGGAAATGACAGTGTATGTGTTTTACAAAATAGAGAAAATGGGAAATATCCAGGGTGCATGCAGTGAAATAAGCACTATTATTAAAAGAATGACACCCACCCATGAACAAACTATGATACAAGAAACATGCTACAATGAAACAATGATTGCTTCCAGCCACATGATTACATTTGCACCTCCATTTGGCAATTAGGGGAACAGCATGCTCCGAGGCTGCCTGATTCAATTTAGGTGTAAATCTGACTCTTGAGTTGGAAGGCTAGCTCTTGCTTTCTTTTTTCAGTGTGCATGTGCCTTGAAGTCACATGTTGACTTATGCTGACCCCATTAATTTCTCAGGGTTTTCTTAGGCAAGGAATACTCAGATCCAAAACATACTGAAGAAACAATCCAGTTTGAAGGACACCCAGCATTTATCAAGTATGGACCTTCCTAGATTTCTCAGACTTCACAATTTTTTTTACATGTTTTTAAATATTACTGCTCTTAGCCAACAGACTGACCACTGGATCAGCCCTTCAATGTGTTACTTCACCATCCATCTTGCAAAGCACTGAGAGAACCCCTGCAAAACCTGATTCACTGTGATTAGAAGGGGGGATTGCCTTGCACAAAACTACAATCTCTTTCTCCTTAGCCTGCTATTTTCCGTATATGGAGAGCTTGGTGAGAAATGTATCTATTTGGGGAATAACATTCTATGACTCTGTTCACCTCTCAGTGCAGATTGCTAATAAATTTTCAACATTCTGATTGACATTCAGATTTTAGCTGCATTGGACAGGGCCACTTCATTTCAGACATCTTCCACGTCTGAATAAATCAAAGTGCAACTCAGCTTGAGAGTCATCTGTAATTTGCACATTATCTCACCACTGGGCTGGGCTGTTCGTTGTTTTTGACAACTCTTGAGCAAAACAAACTCCAGTCCATTCAATCTCGAGTTGGAGCCCTGTCACACCAAACAAATATGCCATGATTTCACTGTATGGAATCTTGGGATTTGTAGCTCAGCAAGAGAGCTCTAGAGTGCTTTGCTAAACTGCAAACCCCAGGATTCCATTCCATTTCCATGGCAGTTAAAGTGAAATCACAGGAGATGATCACACAAGGGCCAATTCAGCAATACTCACGGTAATAATAATAATAATAATTATTAATAATACATTTTATTTGTATTTCCGCCTCTCCCTGCAGATTGAGGCAGGATTACATTAAGAATAAAATAGACAATACAAAACACAAAACACAATGTACTCTAAAAATACAGTCAATAGAACAGCAACATCATTATTGATCACTAAAATGGCCAAGTCGTCATCTCTTTTCCATATCGTCCTAATCAGAAGTAGAGAAATTACTTGAAATCATCTACAGGAGGTCAGATGGATAGTCTTGCTGGAAGAGATCCATCTTAAGTGCCTTCTTGAAGGCTTCTAAGGTGGTAATAAGATGGATCTCTTCTGGTAGGTTGTTCTATAGTTTGGGGCTGTGGTAAAAAATTCTTTCTGTGAAGTTGTTACTAATTTAGTTTTCAGATGTTCCAATAGGATCTTCCCTGATGTTCTGAGAGTGAGGGGCAGATTGTGTCAGGAGAGGCATTCCCTTAAGTAACTCGGGCAAAGTAGTGCTGCAATCATGCGACTAGATTATTGTAACCTTCTTCTGACAGGCTTTCTCTCTCTCACCTCCATCCTCTCATCTCTGTCCAGAACTCAGCTGCACATATTATCACATCCGCTCACCGCTGTGACCATGTTTCTCCTCTTTTATCCTCCCTTCACTGGCTCCCCTTCCCCTTCCACATCCATTACAAGTTTCTCTTGTTGACTTTCAAAGCGCTCCATGGACTGGCCACTCCTTACTTGTCTGAACTTCTTTCTCCTCACACTCCTTCTCGTACCTTCCGTTCTGATAGTCAAGGTCTCCTGTCCCAGCCGATGATTTACACTGCCCTGTCCCAGATTCGTCCCTTCTCACTTGCTGCCCCTCACTCCCGGAACCTTCTTCTCCCACATGTGTGCCTCATCACTTCTCTAACCAGTTTCAAAACTGAGTTAAAGACTATATTGTTTAGGGAAGCATTCCCAGAATTGTGCCATCTGCCCCAGGATGCCTTCTTCTAACTTTGTATCAGAACCCTAGCCCTCCCTGCAGTCATCTGCCTTGGTCCAGGCCCCAGAGGGACAGAAGAACTACAGGACCTCATCCCCTTTCCCACCACCTTTCCCTTCTCTTTGTTGTTGTCTCTCTTAGATTGTAAGCCTTAGGGCAGGGAACTGTCTAATTTATAAGATTGTATGTACAACACTGTGTAAATTTACAGAATAATAATAATAATAATAATAATAATAATATAACCTCTGTGAGTCCATCAGCCTCATCCTTGAGAGATGCCCCACAGACCAGTGATACTATTCAGCTAGCTATGGGGGAATTTGATTGCTGATGGTGGATAGTTTGAGTAGAATTAGTTGTTTAGGGACCCATTTCTACCATTCGCTCTGATGAGATATTGGACTTCATCAGAAGGAATGTGATTTTTCCACCAATGTACAAATTCTGCTGCATGATTTACTTCCAACAAAGTTTTTTCTAATAGAAATAACAGGTGTCATTGTTTGGTACCAAATAATATTTCAGGAGGCCTGGATCTACACCTATTTCCTGAAATGAAGAATAACTAAAAGCCAATTGAATTTTTCAAAATGACAAATCAAATTCTTGTTGCCATTTCCTCCAAAACAACTGTCAAAAGTTAATTTAATACCAAAAATTGTGAATTCTTCCATCTCTCCCCCCCTCTCTGTTTGTGTGTGAGTGTGAGATTGTATGCCTTTAGCAGGATATACATAAATGGGTCCCTGTCTGTCTTTTTTGTTTTATTCTGTGAAGTGATGTGTACATTGATGGTCCTATATAAAACAGCAGCAGTAGCAGCAAAAACACGAACAAACATTTGCACACTTCTGTTTTCTTTTCTTTTTCTTCTCATGGGCAATTGTCCTTACATTTGAAAGGTGTTGTTCCAACCTATATGATGCATAGTTAAACCGCCTTGCTGTTAAACAAGATACATCTGTCCCTTCATTCAGCCCTATTTTAAAAGGACTCAGAAATTTATTACTGCTACTAAACTGACTTTGTGAAGGACTGAGGGGACAAAGCCTTCACATGACTGAAGAAATTTGGCAAATTCAAAAGCTACCCATGGAGCAGGAAAGAAAAAAATTAAATATATTGCTGTGCATCCTCAATTTCTAACAAGTTTGTTCCTGTCCCAGGTTTTCAGACAGCCATCCCCTTCAAGCAGGAGTCTGCCTTTGTCTCTCCCCAGCTTTCCCATGTTTTCCATTTGGTGTCTAGCATGCTGTTGCTACTGAGTATACTCAGTCCTCACTAGCTTGTGCTTTGTTCTTAGTTTTCTTGGAGTGTTGGTAGTCAGAGCTGGCCCTGCCATTGAGCAGGGAGAGATTATGTATTCTGGTAGAACATGTTTGGGAGCAGTGGTCGCAGCCTCCTCACTGTTTTTTTATGAAGTTTCCAGATGCTCCTCTCTGTGGATGAAGTGGTTTATGCCAATGTAGCTCAAGCTAACTGATATGGAGGACTAAAAATGGCTCCAACTACTTTATTTTCCTATTCGTGGAAACTTACCAGAGATCTGGAGCTGATGGTTGCCAGGGATCTGGCACCAGTTTATTGACCACCACTTTGAATACCAATAATTTATGCCCCATAACTTGTTCTGGGCTCCCTAAGTTCTGTTGACTCAGAAGTAGTGGACTCAGCTGCTAATCCAGTCAAAGTCTGTATTTTTTGGAGGAATCTGGGTCTGGGTGGTGAAAAGGTAGCTGTTGAGGGTAAACTGCCAGTATGTTATAACTCAAATAATACTTGAGCAATCTGATTGGCTACTAGTATGCCGTAGCAGCGGGAGTCACATCTTCAACCTCCATAGCCTGCTAAATGTATCACTTTTGCTCTTTTCCCCAGGTTCCTAACAAAATATTGTATAATTGCAGTAAGACTCAACAGGGCATGTCTTGTTGAATCATTATCACACTTATCAGGTAACAAATTGCACTTGGCCTTGTGATCGCTGTCTGACAATATGCCCGAGAAAGACAATTATTTTAACATAACAAGTACCCTGATGGGCCTGATTGTTCACCAAAGTTAAGTGGCGTTTGTGTATGCCTGTGGAGTCAAGGAAATGCCAAGCAGATAATTAAACAACCTCCCTTGCATCTCTGAAGACAAATATTAATTCTCCCATTTTAACTCTTGTACACACTTCCTGATATTTTGCCCCAAAGTTCTCTTGCCATTCAGTTTCCACTTTAGTTTTTAAATGAGCTCAACTTTAATAGAAGCTGCCCTCCATGACTATTTCAATTATTGGTTTATTTTCAAAATAATTGCATTTGTGAGAGTAGGTCCAAAAGGAGAATAGAAAGATGATCCCACAGTCTCATCTGAGCATTCCATGCGTGCCCCATGATAATGAGCAATGACAGTTCACCATTTGCCTGGGGAGAGGACAGCACCTTCTTCCCAGGACCCATACGTTGTTTGTGGGCCTCTTATATTACCAGGCCAGCTAGCCAATCAGAGGCCTTTCTGGCTGTGGGTCAATGCACCTCACTCAGATAAATTCACTTTCAGGCTCCTGGATTTTTCTTATACTCCTTCCTTCTGCTTGGTGATAACAGTATCATTGTGGAATAGATCCCTGCATCCATGTTGCCTTTTTGTTGTTACAATTTTTGTGGAGAGTATAAAAATGAAAAGCATCCTTCCTTTTCCTCTCTCCCCTTTTATTATCTATACTGTTATTTACCCTTTCCAAAGTGCCTAAAAATCTTTAGGCATCATGGGCCAAATCTTGAGTGGTCAGTATTTTCTGCTGGCATTTGATATATTACAGACTTCTCTTTGGTCCTGTGGTTCTGTGATCAGAACAATAGCCTGATGTAAATTTACAGCGCTATATAAATAAAGGTTAATAATAATTAAGTCTGAGAGCTGTCTTAGTTTTTCTACAACAACCTATTGATTGTCATTTAAATATTTCCATTTGACTCAAGGCAAATATGTTATTTTCTTGCAGGTCAGTTAACATTCACTGCACTTTTAGCACTTGGCTTGCTTTTGGTTTTGGGAAATGGTATGCAACTCATTTTCACATTAGTTTGCCAAAATGATCACCATTACGTTTTTCCAGTTTGCAAAATTACCAGAATGGAATGAATCATGTAACCTGCGTTAAGCAGAGTTCTTCCATTATACATCTATTTTAATTACAGATGCTAAAATGTCATTTTTGGAAGGCCTTGTTAAAATTCATTCCATTCTTCAGTCTGAGCAGTGTGCTCTGTTTAGTAATTCAACAAATGCAAAATACTCCTTGATCTGAGGCTGAGGCTCTTGTTTGTAGATGAGAGTTCAAATGATAGTATTTTTCATCACTCCCCTCCCTGTGGTACATCTCTGGTTTCAACAGTAATAACTTTGATGGTGTTCCTTGCTATCAAGATTTTGTGGAGAAAATGCTCCCCCCCTTACATTTGAATGGAATCCATGTTTGGACTAAGGTGCTTGGAGTACAAGGAATTGCTAATGTGTCTCAAGTTGGCTAAAGATTTTCTTTTGCATTACTATGTCCTGTTCTTGGAGTTGTTTGAAGACCATGGCATTTCTTAACAGTCATATCCAAGGATAATGATTAACACATGAATTTTGTCTCTAAAACTGCTGTTGATTTGTTTATAATTCTTCTGCAGAATTAAATTCCATTCCCATTCTTCTAAGTTTGTTTTCATTGACCTGATTCTGTTGCCCCCATTTTTCCTAATGTAATTTTTTTAAAACAGGGAAACACTGCCCCTTTTGAATCTCTGTTACTGATGCTCATACAGAATGATAAGTCATCTTGAAAAATAATTTCATAGAGCCTCCCCAAATGAAACTAAGCAAAAACAGATGTAAGTCATCACGCAAATAATAGTGGTCTGAAAATGGAATGCCAATTCCCTTTTTTTCTTTCCTAGCCACTGGCTGAGTTGATATGTTGTTAGGGTATCTTTACAAATATTATAATTCTGCCAGAGCAGAAGAAAAAATAGTTTTACAAATGTTGCAGCTGTGGTGATAATATTCATGCAGAATTACTGGGCTGGTACTGAGCATGGAACTTAGCCAGGAAGAGGTTTCAGGGGTGGGTGGGGGATATAAGAGGTCCATGGCCCAAATGAGAAATGTGACACAGCATTGTGAGCAAAGGTCTCGTTCCCACGTACATTTAAACCGGTTTGCAATTCGCCTTTACTCCATGTCGGTAAATCGATTCCAAAAGGTCTGTCATTCCCACTATGAAAGTGGGTCTTTTCATTATCCCCTTGTAATTGCTTCTGTTTGACAAAATTGTCATCCCCACTAGTTTGCACCACTTCAAAATGCATGTCAATCATCTGCGCTTCATCAGTGATGTAAGCAGCAGCCCAGGCAGCCCGGCTTATTTTTTTAAAAAAAGAAAATTGATAGAAGATAGAAGAAATTGATAGAAGAAATTGATGGAAGATTTGACTCATTGGTTTTGCAACTACTTGCCTCACTATGAGCTGCCCTCGATTCGCCAAATTGCCAGTAGTTGCAAAACCAATTAATCAAATCTATCAATTTTTTTTAAAAAAATTGATAGAAAATTCAATTAATTGGTTTTGCACCTACTTGCCTCACTGAGTGAAATGAATCTTCTATCAATTTTAATTTTTTTTTTTTTAAAAATCATATTGCGGTGGGGGGAATGTTGGATCTACTAAAAACTGAAGAGAGATTGTAAACACCCATCTCCCATTAGTCCCTCTCCTCCAGAATGATGCTATTCAGGTCCATCATTCCCACTTGGAATAGTTGGAATCGACTCTTTTCAAAAGAACTGCCAAAGAACCAGTGTCAGAATAGAGTGGGTTTTTGCTTTTGCCTTGCTTCATGGCAATTGAAACCAATCACAATAGGATTGGAACTGGTTTTAAATGGGAATGACGGTCATCTAACATGATCAGCAATTTGCTTTAAATCATAGTGGGAATGTAGCCAAAGAGTCAAAGAAAAGACAGTGGGCTAAGGAAGAACCATGCAAAGGAGTCAGCATGCTGAGGAGAGGATCTATAAGAAAGTGGAGCTTTGGTAAGAAGGACTGGGAAACAAAGTTGAGGTTTGGGTGCCTGAATATGGTAAGCATGCTGATCTTTTCCAGTGATCTGTCCTGTAGGATGGTGAACATGCTCAGGTTCTATCCCAGTGAGGTGGTAAGTGCTCATAGGGTCTGGCCTGCATCATTGGTAAGTATACGCAGGATCTGCCCTGAGGGACTATAAATTAGCACAAGCTCTGTTCAAGTTATTGACCAGGTAGCTAGATTTTGAGTTGGCACAGGCTCTGTCTTGAGCTGCTGACAGGGAAGCAGAACCAGACAAGGTATTAGGCAGCCCCCCACCTTTCTGGCATTGGCAAGTCCATTTTCTGCCTGCAGTTGTTTGTCACCCAGAATTCCAGCCCCACCTACCCACGATCTCTCTCTCTTCTCAGTTTCTCCAGCACTTACATTCTGCCTGGACTAGGTGTTGGGTGCCAACTATCTGGCAAAGGCATCTTTCCTTTTTCTGAGAAGTCCTCTCAGTGATGTAAAAAAAAAAAGATCCCAAAGGAGCTCTTCAGGGACTCTTCTGCTGGTGCAGCCACCTTTAATGTGCTCCTCATCAGCTTGGGCTTCTGTGTACAGTTCTCCCCCTGTTCTGGCGGACTTGGAATCTGCACCCCTTGATTATCTGCGGGGGAGTTAAAATGGGGCATATGTCAGTGGCACATGCCTGCACACCCCCGCAGGACTGTGCCTCCATTCAAGCCAATAGGGCTTGAATAGGCACAGTTTTCCATTTTTGCAATGGTGGCAACAAAGGTGCCCTTTCTGCAGTGCAAAGAGGAGCCACTTTTTGCGGTTCCTTTTTGCACCATGGAAATGGCAGATCAGGGCCGCAGCATGTCGTTGTTGCGGCCCCAAGCCAGTGCTGAAAGGGGCAGTCTTTTTAGCCCCTAAGTGAAAGAGAGTAGTTGGATGCATGCATCTGAGGAAGTAGACTCAGGTTTAGGAAAGTTCCTGCTACCAAGTGCTCTCTTTCACTTAATCTCAAAGGTGCTACAAGATCCTTTTGCATACTGGAATCATTTATTTGGTAATAAAATTCTTTGGAGTGATTTAGGGCAAACAGGGGTCCATAAATCTACATGCCTGTTCACCCAGAGTGATCACCCCACTCCTCAACACACCACAGCACAAAATTCCCTTCCCTCCCCTGAAAGGTCAATTAAAATTTAATGGGCATGGTCACTTGACTTTGATAAAGTGCAGCATGGTTGGAAGAAAGGCAATATGTAGCATGGGAGAAAATGTCCTTCTTCCTTCCTTTGCATTCCCTACAGTTTATAGACAAATCTTGAGAGTGGGTGCAGATGGTTCTGATAGACGGCTCCACTTTTGCTGCACAAACAAAATTTTGTTTAATTTTTTTCAAATAGTTATACTATAGAATGCTTGAGGGCCTATGTCCTAAAAAGTGGTGTCATGTTTAATACACATATACACACACACGCAAACATATCTGCAAAAGCTTCTAGTGGGTGATTGTTAAGGGTGGTTGTTATACCACAATATGAAATAAGTGGCTGCAAGCTGGAAGTTACTCAACATTTTAATTATCTATAATCTACAAGCATTGCTCCTGACATTGTAGACAATTTAACAGAAGGTGGTTTACAGTTGCTTGTTACTGAGCTCTTTCACCTTATACCATGAGCATTCCATTCTTATTGCTATGTTAACATCCTATGTAATCTAGTTTGGTGAGGCACTAGAGCTCTCAGGCTGAGAATTCTACATGTTGCAGTTGTTGTTGCGTACTTTCCAACCATTTTTTACTTATGGCGACCCTAAGACAAACCAATCATGGGCTTTTCTTGGCAAGATTTGTTCAGATTTGTTCCATTGGCTTCCTCTGAGGCAGAGAGAATGTAATTTGCCCAAGGCCACCCAGTGGAGGTCCATGGCCAAGTGGGAATACAAATCTTGATTTTCAAGGTCCTAGTCCGACACCCAAACCAGTACACCATTTTCTGTAAAATGCAAAGCCCAGGATTCCATATCAAAGGGTCATGGCAGTTAAAGTGGAATCATTCTGCTATAATTGCTGCTGCCATTATAAAAAAGATCTTAACTAGACCCAGAAGCAAATCATCTTACTGCAACCCTGCCAGGGCAATGGGACGTCAGGAATGGTCCAACGATGCTGTATTCTGACACTGGCCTGGCCTTTTTTTGGTAGGGGGAAGAAGGGATGATTTTATCATGGCCTTTTAGAGGAAGTCCAACAGCAACGATGCTCTGCTGGCACCACCTTCTGCAAAAGCTTGTTCCATCCTTTCTCTGTGGAGAATTCAAAACCAACATAATAGTAAAACAGTACGATTACTACCCTTTCCACGGAGTTATTTGCATACAACATGGGATTTGGGAGACAGGAGTGTTCTGAATATATAGTTGGCTTTTAAAAAAGAAGCTCGGACTAGGTGTTAAACAATAGCAATAGCAAGTACATTTCTAAACCACTTATCAGTGAACTAGGCACTCCCTAAGATGTTTTATACAATGTATAAGCTGATTGCCCCCAACAAGCTGGGTATTCATTTTACTGACTTATGGAAGGGCGGAAGGCTGAGTCGACCATGGAGCCCCTGGGATCAAACTCACAACCTTGTGGCTTGCAGTACAGGCATCTGGCATTAAACAATAAAAAAATACTTTGTGGACATAATTAATACATGCCCAACTAACATAGAAAAATGGTGTGTGTGTGTCCAAACTTCTACTGTCTCTGTTTCATTTTATATTTGGACTTAGTAGCTAAGACAGCCATAAAACTAATATGTGCCTCAAAATGACATGGAAAATCTTACTGGTGGAAAACTGAAGTAATACTATTTAAGTATAGCAGTGTTAGAAGAGGCTGTAAAGCACTGCTGCCGAAAAATTATTATGGGTTATGTAGCCTGTCATCAGCTCTTATCTGCTTGGATTTCTAACCAAGGTTTTTGGAAGTGGTTTCTTTTTTACTCTCTAAAGAGCATCACACAATAGTTTTGAGATGCCAAGGAGGATGGTCTTTCACAGGAAATCTGTGAAGATCAAATCTGTACCCTGACATATCAGCATCTTTTCCAAATCTGCATTCCAGTGTTGTTCCTTTGATGTTACAGTACTGTAGAATTTATAGGACATGGTATTTTTTTTGGTGTAGGAAGAATACATGCACTAAACATCTACTATGATAATTACTGAAACTGATTTACATCTTCTGGAAAGATTAAGTTGCTATTGTTCTTTCTGTCTCGGAAATGCCAACGATTGCAGACTTTCAGGCCTAAGGAGAAGAAGTTCAGAAAAGTTAAAAAAATAAGGAGGAGGAATCTGAATGGATATCACCATGGATTTTCCGATAAGGCTGACGCTTGAAGGATTTTCGCTTGTGGGTCTGCAAAAGAATTTTTGTCTGTTTTGACTAGCTGAGAAGCTTTAGTTGAGCTTCTGAATTCTCTTGGCAAATTTTAAATGGAAGAAGTACTTTTTCAAAAGTGGAAAAAATAGATTCGTAAGTGGACTATGGATGCATCCACACTGCAGAAATAATCCAGTTTTACACCACTTTAACTGCCATGGCTAGTGCTATGGAATTATTGTTTGTTGTGGCACCAATGCTCTCTAACAGACAAGGCTAAATGTCTCATATTCTAGAATTCCACAGCACTGGGCCCTGGCCGTTAAAGTGGGATCAAACTGGATTGTTTCTGCAGTTCAGATGCAGCCTCAAATTTCAATCAGTTCACAGCAAATAATGACAAATGGCCTTTTCATAAAATATGGGGAAGAGACTGACATAAAATTATTTGTGGTTCCACATCTCTGGAAATAAGACACTGTAACATTACCATTTTCAAGGGGAATATACGCTTGGACAAACTATAGCAACATAATCAGAACCCTCCAGAAATGTTGATATGTTTTCTATAAATGCAGGGAGGGTGACATTCCAGCCAATGTGCCCTATGTTAGATGAGATCAAATACAATTGTGTAGACTGTGTTGCTAGTTACCCAGTTGTCTTTCAGCCTCATTTTGTGAAAAGGCACTTTTAACAAGAACCCTGATTCTCCGTTTATGGTTATGTGAAGAGCGAGAAAGAAGAAAAAACTAGAGCTATAGTATGAGACTGATGTTATTTGATGCTAACACATTTTACTTTGGTTGGTTCCCATGTTTGACAATACCTGTGCTGTGCCTTTCCTTCTAGGTTGCTCAGAATGGGGGGGGGGGCAGTTTACTCATGAGTAAGCAAGACGAAGACCACTCCTCCCCCCACTTTTTTTGCTCAGGCCACCTCCCGTCTCATCTGTTGCTGGTGTTGCTTCAGCGTCTGTCACTATTCTCTTTTCAGCTGACAGATCCCTGTTCTTGTGCTCCTATTCTGGCTCCTTCCCCATCTAGCTCTGGTGTTAAGGTATGCCTCTCCTCTAGCTCATGGGCAACAGGCAGCCTGTAGAGTTGCTCCAGAGCTGCCGCCACAATGGGAGATGTCCACCGCTGCCACCACCAGCCCTTGGGCCTGCCAGACAAGCACTTCTCATATACATCCCCCTCCAAGTATTGCAAAAATATTTTTTAAAATATTTTTTATTATTACAATTTGTTAAAATTATAACATAAACAAACTAAAAAAAATCTTGAATATAATTGTCCTTTCTGGTAACAAAATATTGTAAAATTATGCCGGATTGGGGCCAGGGCAGCTTCACTGGCAGCCCAGGGGCCCCAATCTGGCACTTTTCCAGGCCACGGAGAAGTGGCAAAACACTGTTTCTCCATGGACTGGAAAGGGGTGTCCTTGGGGCTTCATGCCGCTCAGCCTCTTTCTCCGATGGCTTTGTTCCCGCAGCTGTTTGGTTGCTGCAGGAACGAAGCTTGCGGCACCGTAGAACAAAAAGGAGCTGCCTAGAGCAACTCCTCTCCTGCAGTGCCACAACCAGGAAGTGGCACCGTTATGACGCCATGTCCTGTGTGCCCTATTTGAGTGCTCAGCAGTGGCGATGGTGTCATGGCCTCCCCGTGTGAACGGGAGGCTGCCATGATGCCGGCGCCATGCTGTACTAGGGTTAGAGACTGTGCAGTTGGTGCACGATCCCTAACCCTAGCATTGCCGTGGTCACCCCCCAAAATGGCCATCTGCATCGGTCCTATAGTATGTGCTTATATTAATATTAGCCCTGTATAGACCACCAGGATGTGACGTCCTGGCAGCGATTTTAGGGCAAAATAGGGCTGGGCGCCAAAACAGGCCCAGCCCTAATGACGTCACAGCTGCGATGGACTGCCCACACAGCGGATGTCGCAGCTGCACAGCTGTGCCGCAGTAGACAGACGGAGCTACACAGAAGTGATGTCGTAAGGGCTGCAATATAGCCCTTACAACGTCGCAAAAAGGAGCTGCTCTAGGCAGCTCCTTTTTTGGTGTGCAGCGGTGCAGCTCCGTTTGGTTGCTGCTGCGCTACTGGTTAGGAAATAGGGACATCTGCAGACCGCCTTTTTCAGGCAGTCTGTACTGCCCCATTGCTAAAAATTTGTAACTATTGCAGTTCTTATAGGACAAACATATTGTTTTATACCTTAATCATCTAACTTTGTAAACTGGAAAAACTATGATAATAATAATAATAATAATAATAATAATAATAAAAAAATAATAATTTTTATTAGTTTTATGATAATATATAATTTTATTTACTTCCTTCCCAGCTGTATTGAGCTTTTCCTTGAAATAATTATTTGTGATTTCTCTTACATTAAAAGAGAGTTGAAATTTTTAATCTTATTGAATTGTTATTTAGCTTTATTTCTTAGTTGTATTATTGAAATTAATTTTGTATAATTTTGTCTAAATTTCTCCTGTGTCTGTTTGTTTTAGTTCTTTGATTCGTTAATTTATTCCTTTTTTTTCATATTTTTCCATTAGTTTTTCTGTATGTGCTGTTTATTTTTCAATGTTTTTACGGCTTGGCCAACAAAATTATGTTCCAGTAATTTTTATTGGATTCCATTCTTTTTCTACTTGATTTATATATTGATCTCTTATCATAGCTTATAATTGATCTCATATCATAGCTTATCAAGGTCTATAATCTCTTTTAATTTAATTAACCAATCTTTCATTGAAGGGTTGTACTTATTTTTCAATATCTTGCATAAAGAATTCTAACAGCAGTTAACACATAGAGTATTATTCTTCTATATTTCTTTCCGATATTGTTACTGATTGTGTTGATCATATTTGCACATGGACATACACAGAAACACTTCTCATGAACATGCCCCTCCAAGCACTGCAAAAAAAAAAAAAAATGTTTTTATAGTAGTCTGTTCAAATGCTTCCAGGGATGCCTCCTTTCCTGGGACGGGAAAAGCGAGTGCATGTGAAAAAAATGGTGACACCATGCTTTCTGGATGATGCCAAGTTAACCTCCCACCAGCCCATACTGCCCTCCAACACACCATATCCCCAATTTGACTCAATCCTGATTCAGAGAGCACGGCACACATTATATGTGTGTGTGTGTGTGTATGTTTTTCCCAACAAACTTTGAAGTAAAAGGGTTGTTGTTGTTGTTTTTTAATTGCTTTAAAGCCCCCAGTCATTGGAAAGAATTGCTTTAACTCTAAATCTAGAGGAATGGCATGCGTTCCAACTGGACTGGCATTGAGGTGAATACAAATTATTTTACAAGTGTGGATTCAGCCTCAATCTCTCTAGAGGAGATCATCTTAGGATGTTGGGTCAGATTTCATTTTCATGTTTTCTCTCAGCTTTGTTTTTCCTTTTTGATATATCCAAGTGAAACAGAGGAAGTTCCAAATAAGTGTAAAAGTTGTAAAACAAATGGGCTGAATAAGAGCTAATTTAATGTTGTTTTTATGTTATTTTTTGCTGTGTATTTTTAAGGCATGTGGTTTATAATTTAATGTTATTTTTATTATTTTACTCTTCTGTTTTATGATTAGAAGCCACGTTTAATTACTTTGAAATTAAAAGGCAGGGTATAAATGCCTTACACAAATAATTAAAATTATTGTCCTAAGCCTGGTGCATGGGTAAAAGAGGGAGTCACAGTCATTGCTTTGAATTAAATTTGCTGGTGACTCCACTCAAACTGTGTGCTAAGTGAGCTCTGCTTGACATCGTTTGGGGCAGTGCCAAAACACAGTGCTAAACAGGAAGCAGTTTCTTTTCCCACCAGACATTTCTTGGCAAGTTGTCTAGGTACACTACAGGTTGAGTTATTTACATCACTTTGTCTTCAGCCGTTTTAGCGAGGGTGTCCTGCAGAGCTCGTAGGCAAAGTTTGGTCCCAAGCATTTGTATTCTTCCTTCATTTAAAATTGGAATATCAAAAAGAAATCTAAATCAGAAGGAAGAAATGAAACACTGTGGCCAAAGGTGACTTGCTCAGTGCCTTTCTTAAGTTTTATGTCGACACAACTGCTGTATTCAGGAATTTAAAAATATGGAGAGGACTGTGTTGGCCAGGCGCCAGAGATCACAATTAATGTACCATAATGGCCTTTTAAGGGGAAACCCTGTAGAACTGATTGAGATCACATAAAATATTATGTTAAGCCCCATACTGAATGAGCGCTCTTATGTCACTTCTGTTTTATTTCTGTTTCCCTCCTGTATTTTTTTTTAATGCTGAGCACTCTGTTTTGTCTCAGCTTTTGCTAAAAGGATCAGGAGGAGGAGAATTCCATGCAACATATAATCTGTCACACAATCAACTCCACTGGCATATTTTCTGCTCCACTCTTAGCTTTTAAGGAAAAGTGATATAATGAGAACAGTAAGGAACAGAGAGGTGGAGAAAGAAGGTCCAACAAATGGGTCATCCCACAAATTTGTTTAATGATAAAATCTATAGATTGAGAGGCAGGGCACACTGGGTCTTGTACAAACTTAAGCCTGGATAAGGTTGCCAGATATCAGTGTCTGGTCCTGAGTCTCTGGCTTCCAATAGTCATCTACAGACAGGAAACAAGGGTGCAAATTTTCCAGTTTGGTAGGAATAGCTCCAGGCAAGGGGAAATCTGAACCAGATATGAGATCATCACCTTCCTACAATTTGCAAGATTTCGTTGATTTCTTGCTGCAACTGGCAAAGACTATCCTGGCAGAGAGAAGGTGTCTGTGTATTCACTTAGCTGCCTTATTCCTTCCCAGTTGCAACTCCGGCATGGTGCAACTCTGGCGCTGCATCCACATGATGCAGTACCAAAGGGGCACCTTACAGCCGCACTGCCGTGGCTATGGCACCCTTTCCAGGGCGCACAAAAGAGCTGCTTTTTGTGGGTCCTTTTTGTGCTCTTCAGAGGCCAGATCGGGGCCATGGCATGAGGTTGCTGCAGCCCTGATCCAGCCAGGCCGCCCATTAGGGGCAATCTGTATAGCCCCTTAGTTAGCAAATAATATAATGAATACTATTCCCATTTGCCCCACTGGTTGTACTTTGCCTATTTGGATTGCTCTGGCTGAGTTTGGAAATGTTATTTTCTGTATTACAAAAGCTTACGTGATCCTGGCCATATTTTATCAGAAGTTTGGACCTTGGTGGGACATTATCTCAAGTAGATCTGCTTACTCTGGTGAAAAGTTAAAGGACAGCAGTTAACCTGAGCACCAGATTCCCCTGTCTCTCTCTGTCTTTCTCTCTCTGTGTGATTGCATGCATGTGCACACACTATGGGAGGATGGGAGAGTACTTTTACAGAACTTTGTTTTCCATCACTAGTTAGGATATCATGCTTGAAATCGGACTCTCCCAGCAAACTCCCTGAAGACAGCAACATAATAAAAAGGTCTTTAAGGTCTTTTCTGAATGACATAGAATGAATGCTCCTTCTTTTCCGGCTTTCTTCTTTTCCCAGTAAGAATTAGAAAATGATTCTCCCTGTACGGACATGTGATCCCAGCTAATGACAGCAAATGAGAAGGCCAGCTGCCATCGCAGTGGCTCCCTCATCTCCTTTTCAGCTTGTATCTACTCTCTCAGCATTTTGAAGGAAGTTTTATGCTTGATTCTAGTTTTACCTGTTGAAACAACAACACAACAAAATTTTTGGAGGGGATTAGTAAAAGCAGCTTGTTTTCTTTTTTTGTGCCTACAAATATGAGTATAGTACATGGCAAAAGAGGGTATTATAGAGTGTTTTTACTTTGATTTTATCCATTTGAAACAGAAGTACATCTTTCAGGATATTTTTTGTCAGACATATTGCAGAAGGCACATTTTATAAGGTTGCGGTATTTGGTAGATTTATTATTCTAGATTAATCAATATAAAATGTTTTGATTCTCTTACAAGTCTAATTGTTTTAATTAAAGTACTTGCAAAAAGTACAGATACAGATGCCACCTTATCTAAGGCATTGCTCATCTAAGGAAACTCATCTTTTATAATGGTGCCTACTACAACATATATGCTCAAAAATTCCAAACAAAGGATTTGTTCAGGCATGTATATTTCAATATAATAAGCTAAGATATTACATTAGGATCTTTTACTTCACATATTTATTCACTTCCAAATGTATGGAAACATAATCCTCTGAATGTGGACTATCTGAGTTTATATGCATTACACAGCGCTGTTAATTATAGTTTATTGCATTCCAGTCTTCTTAAAAAGAAATAAGAGCAGCTTACAACCCAAAACAAAACCACATTATGATAGTAAAAATATAATTACAAAAACCCTCAGAAAAGAACAGGACATAGATATAAATACTGTATATATACATCTCATTATAAAAATGAAATAATTGATCAAGAATTGGTCACAGCATCATTAGAAGAGATAATAAAACAATAACATTAAAGGTTTTGAGGCCAATGTATACGAGGCTAAAAATGCAATTCAGTTTCTAGCCCTGCACATGATGTTTGCCAGCTCCTGAGTGAAACCCTCATTGCTTTCAGCTCTCACAGGTTAAAACATTGGATAAAAAGATTTGTTTTCTGTTATGACTCTTCCCCGCTGCATTTTTACCAGCTGTCTGTGCCCTGGTTTAGTCTCAGCTTTCATCCTGCATCTGAGGGTGGGCAGGAGGGTATGTTGATATTTTTGCTATTTTTTTCATGGGAATTTTTTTTCTTTCCAGCCCAGGATCATGCACACACATGCCCCCCCCCCCCCACATAGACAAGTGGGGGTGAGGAATGACGGCTGGCTGGTTGGAGAAAATCTTTTCGTTTTGTTGCTGCTTCTGGCACGTCAGATCCCAAGGCCTCCATTTCCATATTCTGTGAGGATCTACCACAACTGTTTCCCACATCCAATGGTTGAGAGGTGAGCAAGGGCCAGAGAATCTCAGCAGGTTCCTTCATATTGTTTGGCCACTGGAAGACCCCTTTTCTTTTCAAAGTGAAAGCTGGGCTGGAATGACAACATATATAAGGGAGTAAATCTCACTGAAGTCAAGGACATATATAGGATTACACTGGGCCAAGCAGAGACAATAGAGGTGGGTAGAGGGGTAGCTAAATAAATAAATAAATAAGGTGGTGTTTTAAATAATTAAACCTGCACATAGGTGCAAATATATATTAAAACATTTCCTGGAAAAGCACACATGGACATGCATTTAGACGTTTTTAAAGCAACAACAAAAAATACAACCAAATATCCCAGTGGCTGGAGTTCATCTTGATCCATGTGGCCACAGCAATTTTGGATTTCATGCAACTGAGACAGTCACGTGCATTCCTCTTTACTCCAATGTTACACTTGCACACAGCTGGAAAGACTAGTTCACAATCAGACTAGTGTGACACTCCAGGAGCTGATCTGAAACAAAAATCACCTGAAGCAGATTCAGGAGAGACTCAAAACATGCTGTCAAGTACATAGTATTCTAATGTTTGAATGGTCCAATTATTTACTATAGTGATAAGGTATTTACTTACTTTATTACACTGGTAGTTAATTAATTAAGTAAATACTATATCACTATAGTAAATAATTACTTTGTAACAATATTATTACATTAATATTTTTTTAAAGAAAATACTGGAGAAAAGACTATGTTTTTTTCTGTATTTGTACAAGTAGTCTGCCTACTTCTGAAATGACTTTCATGTGCAGCACTTTATCTGTAGCATCAAAGCCATTTGTATATATGAATGTCTGAGAGGTTTATCGCACCCCCCCCCCCCCATTATGGGAACAGGAAGGGGACGCTTGGGTGTGCGCACAAACGGATTTTTATCGCACACCAAAACATCCTCAAAAGGGCCCCATTTCATCCCCTGGAGCCAAGCCGTCCCCATTCAGTGCTGAGGCATGCCATTTTTGTCCTTTGGAAAACTTCCGTCAGACAAAAATGACGCACCTCAGCACTGAATGAGGACGGCTTGGTGCTGGGTGACAGAATGGAACCTTTTTGAGGGCATTTTTGTGTGCAATAAAGTCCATTTTTTCTTGGTCGCATGAGCACCTGAGTGTCCCATTCCCGTTCCCATAAGGGGGGGGGGAAGGGTGCGACAAACTTCTGAGTAACAGGATTATTATTATTATTATTATTATTATTATCCTTTATTTATATAGCACTGTAAATTTACACAGTGCTGTACATACAATCTTAAATTAGACGGATCCCTGCCCTCAGGCTTACAGTCTAAAAGAGACAACACAAAAGGAAGAGGGGAAGGTGATGGGAAAGGGGATGAGGTCCGGTGGTGCTTCTCTCCCTCTGGGGCCAGGACCAAGGCAGATGGACTGGAGGGAGGGCATGGCTTCTTAATACAAAGTTAAAAGGAGGCATCCTGGGGCAGATGGCACAGTCCTGGGAAAGCTTCCCTAAATAATATAGTCTTTAACTCAGTTTTGAACCTGGTTAGGGAAGTGATGAGGTGTGCATGTGGGGGAAGAAGGTTCCAGGAGTAAGGGGCAGCAAGTGAGAAGGGACGAATCCGGTTCAAGCTATTAAAGAAATATACGAATGGACATAGATTACTAGCTTTTGCATATGATGGGATTTGCTTTAATTTAAAAAGAAACAATAATTCAAAGACATATTATTAACAAATATTTAGTTTGGTGGGGTCATTGTTTTCACTTCTTGCTAGTTGGAAGTGAGCTGAATGTCTCACTTCCAGACAACTAGCAACCCCATATAGGCTGGTCCTAGCTTGGTTGTTACTTGCTGTGTTAGGAAATTCCCACTTATGTTACCCCACTGTTTTGAATTCCGACATGTGGCTTCATGAGGTGTCCAAAAGGGAAGAATGAGGTCTGAAAATCTTGAAGAGTGTTCCCAAATTAAGCAAAGACTCAAGGTATACGGAAAATTCTACCAAGGGGTGGGTAGGCTGACTCTGCCATTTCTACCCAGAGCTGGTGGTCACCAAGGGTTGTGTTTGTGCGTTGCCCTTATACTGTGTCAAAAACTGCCACTCTTTGCAGTTCAGTGAACCAGTCTTCTGTAGTCAAACAATGAAGCTTTTGTTTCAGTAGCTGGAGAAGTTCACAGTCAGGCATATGCAGACCAAAGAACCACCATCCAAAATCACGGGCATAAAATTAACAATGTCCCACTCAATAGTTTCACAGGCTTCACCTTAATTAGTCTATTAATTAATAATTAACAAATAAGGATGGGTGGCTGGTATCTTTTAATTACACCAGTCCCCCATCCTTATTGGCCTCATTTGCCCAGTCCCCCTCCTATACTTTCGTTTCTGTTTCTCCACTTCTTTCTCAGGACCCTTCCACATACATCTGTGCATACTTGAGCATATCTCTTATTTGAACTGCTATAATTCCCCATGATACATATTAAACTATGGGCTGATACAGACTGCCCCTTCAGGGGTGGGTCTGTAGTGCCCCTTTCCATGGAGGATTGGGGCCAGGGCAGCCTCACTGGCAGCCCAGAGGCCCTAGTCTGGTGCTTTCCCAGGCCATGGAGAAACAGCACAATGCCGCTTCTCCGTGGCCTGGAAAGGGATGTCCTTGGGGCTTCATGTCCCCAGACACCCTAACAGCCACAGCAATAGGAGAAAGGGGCTGCCTGGCCCCTTTCTCCCATGGCTTATTTCCCATGGCCATTTGGTCGCTGCGTGGGAATGAAGCTTGTGGCACCACAACAAAAAGGAGCTAACTAAAACAGCTCCTTTGTTGTAGCACCGCAACCAGGAAGTGGCGCTGTTAGAACGCCACTTCCTGTGTGCCACGTTTGGGTGCTCAGAGGCAACACCGGCATCATGGCGGCCCCCTTGTGGATGGGAGGCTGCCATGATGCCTCTGCCACCACCGACTAGGGTTAGGGAGTGTGTGGATGGTGCACACTTTCTAACCCTAGTATCGCTGCCGCCACACCCCATTTTGCCCATCTGTATTGGGCCTATATGTCTCTATAACATCTAAGCAGCTATAATTGTATGACAACCAATTTAATATCACAACACAATCTATCTTATGGCAGAACTTGCCAGATTCTGACATGCTGGCAGTAAACCCTGAGCGTGGGAGCAGTGCCCATGCATGCAGTCTCAGCTGGAACTGAAGAGGAAAGCAAGCGGTGCCTTCTTTTCAACCTCAGACCAAGAAGGCACGTAGTGTATATACTCATGTATAAGTTGACGACAGGTTTGGGGTGCCAAAATTATGGATTTTGATAGGTCCCAATGATAAGGTAAAACTTAGGGTCATGTAACAAAGAATGAAAGGACAAAACAAAGGAAAACACTGCCAAAGAACTGATAAAATTCCAGCAGGGATAATTGTTTGTGCTCACCCTAAAGGCTGAATGCATGAGGAGGGAACTATATGCATGAGGAGGGACATATTATATACACTTATAGTAAATGGTGGTTGTGTGATATGTAGGGGAGGAGAACAGGTATGGATAAGGCTTAAAAAGTGCACATATCAAAAAGAATGTAAAACAAAAGTTAAGGCACAGTATTAGCTCTTATCAAAAGGAATCACCCTCTCAATAGAGTGGTGAAAGATGAAAGCTTAGTCCGTCCTTAGGAGAATCAAAAAGAAGTACCAACCTGCTCTAATCGATTGGTACTTCTTTGAGGAGAAACACCAAACAGCTGTTGTTGCTGCCACCACCACTTCTTTGCCCAGACATTCAAAAAAGCCAGAAGCTGTGCCATGGTGGTGAGGGTAGCGGGTTTGGTGCTTCTTTTAAGTTCTCCCAGGACAGACTAAGCTCTAGCCCTTTGCTGCTCTACTCAGAGAAGGGAAAGGTTCCTTTCTTGAAAAGAGTTAAGGTGCAGTACTTACATTGACCCATGGATAAGCAAACCCAGTTTTTTGGGGTCAATTTTTGACTAAATTTTCTAGACTTATACATAAGTACAGTGGGCCCTTCCCTTATGTTTGTGATCCATTCCATACCCTCCTGTGTAAGGGGGAAAGTGCATATGTTCATGCCCCATTAAAAATAATGGGTGTGAGCCCACGGCACAGCATGCTGTGTGCACTGCAAGCACACACATCATTGTTTCCCCCATGTGGCTTCCACGTAGGCTGGAAGTTGGTTATGGCGTGCCAGTGTAAGGTGTGGGCACACAATATATACAATATTTCTTGAACCAAAAGGCACTTTTAAACTGTGGTATCTGATCACCAAGCCCAAATCCACTCCACCCATCTGCTTTAGGCTCCTTTAAACAGCAACATGGGTGTGTATGTATCCATATGCATTCACTTCAGAGGACTTCAGAGTAAACCATAAATGGGCATCTGGTACATATGCAGCAAAATATTCTGAAGCCTGATATTCAAGTGTACACACATAATGTCTGAGAATCTACATCCAACTGCAGAGGCTACTAAAAGCAACACAACATATATCGACTGCATCTGTACACTAATGCACATTTGCATGCATTTGATTTAGGGCCTTAGTTTTTGGTTGCGAAGGCAATAGACTTTAGCTCATGGATCTCCTGGTTTTGTCTTGGGAAGGAAACAAGGAGGTGGGGATATCAGAAGGAAGGGAGGACACCCCTTCTCTTTCTCCTGACTATTTACTACTTGTTTGGAGAGAGATGAAAAAAGGTATGAGCAATAGTTAAGACCCATTAAACTTTTTCTGGGAACTAGGTTTGTTAGTGTATAACATGAAGATTATACACACACACACACACACAGACACACAGACACATGAGGGGGATATCATAAAATAATAATTATCATCTGGAAGTTGTTATGGTATATTGATGAATTTTTGTCAGTGACATCATTGAACCCCAAGTGCATGATGTTGAGAAAATCAGCTCATTGTGTCCTTTATTTCAGTTACAGGTTGTGCCAGAAGTGAATAAAGTGTAAGATGGAGAAGACTGAGGCTCACAGTGTGATAAAATTTCTGCATTTGAAGGGTAATAGTACCTGGCAAATTCATGATGAGATGATGATAGTTTATGCAAACAATTGCCCATCTTATAACACTATTGTGAGGTGGAAAAGGAATTTCCACACTGGTCACATGTCCCTCACAGATGAGCCAAGACCTGGGAGACCACCATTGACAGACGATGCAGCCACAGTGAAGAGAGTGGAGTATTTAATCCTGGAAGAATGATTAGCAACCATCCAAATGATCATGAATGAAACTAGTCTCAGTTATGGTAGTGTGTTGAAAATTATTCATGACGAACTGCACGTCTCAGGTGTCTGCACACTGGGTTCTACGTTTGCTAACCCCTTTCCAGAAACAAACATGGTGTGACCTTTCAAGACAGATGTTGACACTGTTGGAACAGGATGAAGAGGATTTTGTTTTTGTTTTTGTTTTTTGTCGTCTGGACCTATCAATATGATCCAGAGACCAAAACCATGAGCATTGAGTGGAAGCATGCTGTTCCCCTCAAAAAGGCAAAGGTGAAAAAGTCAGAAGGGAAGGTCATGCTCTCAGGTTTATTTGGGACTATCATGGATTCATACACATAGATTACCTTGCAAAGGGACAAATCATCAAAGGCACATACTACAGAAATCTTCTGGAAAAGTTACGAGATGCTCTTGAAAAAGAAACGCTGTACTATGCTCTCCAGAGGCATTTGTCTCCTAGCTAAGAATGCACCAGCTCACTCATCTCAAGTTGCAGTTAACAAAGCAAGGACATGTGGCTTTGAGATTTTGCAGCATTTGCCTTATTTTCCCAACCTCACACCAATTGACTTTTTTTTGTTCCCAGAAATGAAAAATCTGTTGTGGGGTCACTGATTTGACAACACAAATGACATCATTCATGAAGTGGAAGAGTGGTTTAAGGCACAATCTGCAGACTTCTACAGAGGGTCAAGAAACACTGGGAAAAATGTGTAAAATGTGGATGGTGACTACATAGAGAAAAGTTAACATCTACAAATCTAAACAAACTTTCTGTCAGATTTGTTTAAAGGTGATAATTAAAACTTTACGATACCCATTGTTGTGTGGTGGTTTGAATGTTGGACTATGACTCTGGGAGACTAGGGCTGGAAGTCCCATCATCCATGGCAACCTACTGGATGATCTTGCTCAAGTCACACTCTCGGAAATGCAACGGCAAACCTCCTTAGAATAAATCTCACCATAGGCTCACCATGGGTGGTAAGAACTACACTGATCTTGAAAACACACAACAGTTATAATGAATCCATAGTGCTGGGTACTTCCATGTCATATTAATAGGGCTAGAAAATCAGACATTTTTTGAATAAGAATGGTAGCAGCCATTTTCCCTTTAAACATCTGTTATAGAACATGGCTGTATACTTTGTTCAGCAGAGTTCTGCATTCCTGAAAAGAAGCCAGCACTTGGCTTGCAGGACTTAAATTGTTGATGTTAGACTCATCCAAAATGCAAATTTGACTTGTTTTGGTACTTCGGTACAATTAATCTTGCAGTTAGCGTGACACAATGTTAATGGCAAACATGTGATGGAAATGCAGTGTCAACACACTTTCCCCTTCACCCTGTTTATTATTATTTTTCCTCAATCATACACATGAATCTTACATTCCCATGTAGCATATACTAGCACAGCTTTTAAACAAACTAGATATACTGTCTAAAACTTAGCCTTCAATTGAGGAAATTATTGTGAAATTATTAATTATTACACTTGCTGTTAGAACAAAATTCTGGTGACAAATAATTTAGCAATTGCTAATGACAGTTATGATACCAATATCAGTAATTGCCATATGATGTGCCCTCACACTACCAGTTTGTGACAAGTGGGCCCCAGTCATTTGCTGTGCTCACAAGGGGACTATTGGGGTAGAAAGGCTGAGAAGCCCAGAGAAGGTTTTTAATGATTGCTTTTGTGGTGGTTTAATGGGGGGCTACCAGTTTCCACCACTGTTTGTGTGGCCAGGGAACTAAATACACTTTGTTTCTTTCTAGAGCTATTATCTCTGGCAGTGTCACTGTAGTTTAAAGTCAACGCTTTCACTTTCTTTTTCAAAGAATCAGAGTTGGGAATATTTATTTCTTTTCAAAAAGAGGCTTTATAGAAAGTGATGCATTAAATCTTTTCCCCTCTCTTCTCTACAAATGGAATGAAATGCTTTTGTAGTGACAGTGTAAAAATTTGGAAGCCACAATCCCTGGACGTTTGTTTGGTTTTCCCCCTCTTCTTTCAGCTGGCTAGATTGATCAAGGAATTTCTAGCTCTAATATTCTTTGGCTTTTACTATGCCAGCGTGTGACATGGCTGACAATAACAGCAGAGTGCATTTGTTCCCCTTGCCGCTAAGGACAAAAGGGTAAGAGAAAGTGCTTTAGCTGCTTCGTTTAGCCATTCAGTTTTGTTATGTGAAAGTTGCTTTAAGCCAGCCCTGCTCAGCCCAAAGCCCTGTTTAGACATAAGAGTCATATCTCGCTGATCCAGCTACTCCCAGCTTGCATTAGGTTTGCCCTCCACTGGTGTCTTGAGGTTGGAAAATGAATCGCTAAGACTCATGCCATTTTGACAGAGAGCTTAAAGCAGCTCAGCAAGTGGGAGTCAGACTAAGTGTGCTAGGACAGTCTGGGTCTGATGTCTTTAAACTTTGGGCTGTGCAGCTCAGCATCTTAATAGTGGGAGGTTCTCGCTCTTGGCCCCTACCTTTGCCAGACAGCCAGCAGCCACAAATGATTGTTATGCTCTGCCTGCCCCTTTATCTGCCTAATATGATTTTTAGACTGAAAAGCCACATGGGTTTTAGAGAGTGAGCCTCTTTTTAGTTGTTTTAAAGAATGATGTGCCAAGATTTCTTCATTCAGGATTGGATCAGCATTGCTTTAATATAATAAGATAATATTTATTTATTTATTTATTTATACCCCGTTCTTCAGCCCTAAAGGCTATCAGAGCGGCTTACAATTATTATTTTTAATTAGACAGTTCCCTGCCCTCAGGCTTACAATCTAAAAAGACACGACACAAAAGGAGAAGGGAATGGTGGCGGGGAAGGGGATCAGGTCCAGCAGTTCTTCTCTCCCTCTGACGCCTGGACCAAGGCAGATGGCATGGAGGGAGGGCTCTGCTTCATGATCTAGGGCAGGCCCAATGGAATTTGACCTGTCCTTTCACTCCCTCTTAGGCCAGATGGTGTTGTCAAGAAGGAGGGCTCTTCAACTTGAGGCCAGGCCTGATGGAGTTTGGCCTGTCTTTTCATTCCCTCCTTTAAGCTATGGGATGGTCTTAAATGCAGAGAGAGATCACCCTAAAATGTAGGAGGCAGGTATTCTATGGTAAGAACATCACTTTTCATCTTGGAGTATTGCAGTGTAAGAAAATGGTTGAGAGTAAAATTGTCAACAGGGCTATTGAGGTGATCATTCCTGAGTGCCTCCAACAATAAGTTTTGGTATAAAACACACAGCAAATCTCAGAAGACACAAGGAAAGGTGCATTCCTATGCCTTCCATGTTGTGGTGTTGGCAACAATGTGAACATACTTCTCCACTACCATCTCCCCAGGCTGTTCCAGGTGGTGTATGGGCTTTGTAGCACCTGGGCTGGCATCCTCTTGGTTAGTCTCAACTACAGTAGACACATGCCATTGGCTGTTGAATGGTGAGTCAAGACATAGGTAAATTTCATTGGTTGAAGTCAGGACTAATAAGAGGATTCAAACTGCAATTGAAATGATGTGGTGCTTAAATCATCCAAGACCTGCTTAGACAGTGTTGCTTTGAAACAGTGCTTTAAGAATAAAATTAGACATATAGAATGAGATTGAGAATGAGAAGCTAGTCCAGAAGAGGCATCTAAATTAACATCTGGACTGGTTATACTGGAAAAAAATTGAATTATTGAGGTGTGAGAATGTGGACAAACCCTAAGGGATTTGACAATAACTGCCTCTCTTGATTCTTGCCTGTCTTGGCTTATAGAAACGGATCAGTTTTTAGCTTGTGGGGATGCTGAATTACTTGCTTCAGGTTGGGAGTTGGTACCACCTATACTTAAGGTGGCAGTGGCAGACCCTGACTTTAGGATTTTTCTGGACCCAGAACTGTTGAATACAAATTGTCTAGTTGCCAATATTTATTGGGCAAGGTGAGCAAAATTTCAGGGCTGCTTGCAGGAAACAGATTAGACACATTTAAAGCCAATTCATCTTTGGTATGGTATCAAATTGCATACCCGCAAGCATTTCACAGATGAAAACTGGGATTTGTGAAGATAAGCAACATCAGGCTGTAGTCAGGATTGTAAAATTTATAAATTCGGAATAACATCCGAGCTACGAGAAGCTGCATCAGTTCGTTTTAGCCTGAGCCTACTGGGGAGGACTAGATTCCTCCTCCTCCTCCTCTCCTCTCCCCCTTGATACTTTTGTGCTTTAAAATCAGTTTGCAGCAACTAAAGGAAGTTGGGAACAAAAGTGGTCTTGGGAGGAGAAGAGAGAAACTGGGGCATCTCAAAAGCTGCTGAAAAACTGGAGTGGCAAAGGATTAATTAGGACTGTCCCTGCCAAACTGAGGCAGTTAGAGAGCATGATTAACTGATTCTGATGACTATAGCTGCTGACAGCAAAATGCATTCTGTTTATTCTTCTTCATCTTCCAGAGGACGTTTGATACAAGCAACTCTGTTAACTTTCTGGAGCTCACTTTGTGGGTCAGGAATCAGGAGAGCGGTATCATATTGGTTATTCTACCTGAGGGTGCTTCAGAACTGTAACAATGGTGAGTATATAGCTCAGTGCCATGGAAATTTATGTGTGGCATCCTGCAGAGATGCACTGTTCCCGCCCCCACCCCAGTATTCAATACCAAGATGAAACTATTGGGATATGCTGGTAGAAGATTTGAAATGACTTGCAGTAAAATGAAAGACTATCTATACAATTAAATAATAAATTAATCAACTTGGACAGAGTGTTTTTTCATGGACGTATTTTTATTAGATTTCTGCCAACCTTTTGTTCAAAGTGCCCAGAGCAGAATATGAAATTTAAACTATTTTGTCCTCACAACCATCTAGAGCTCATTTAGGCTGAGAGCAAATTGGTCCAGTGTAATTAGGTGGTCTGTAGCAATTGCACCTAGGCTTTCCAGTCCTAATATAATTTTCTTCTCAGTAGATATGAAGAACGCCTTAGGGAACTGGGGATGTTCAGCCTGGAGAAGAGAAAGTTAAGAGGTGATATGATAGCCCTGTTTAAATATTTGAAGGGATGTCATATTGAGGAGGGAGCAAGCTTGTTTTCTGCTGCTGCAGAGACTAGGACGCGGAACAATGGATATAAATTGCAGGAAAAGAGATTCCACCTCAACATTAGGAGGAACTTCCTGACAGTAAGGGCTGTTCGACAGTGGAACACACTCCCTCGGAGCATAGTGGAGTCTCCTTCCTTAGGGGTCTTTAAGCAGAGGCTGGATGGCCATCTGTCAGGGATGCTTTGATTTGGAGGTCCTGCATGGCAGGGGGTTGGACTAGATGGCCCTTGTGGTCTCTTCCAACTCAATGTTTCTATGATTCTATGAGATATGCTGCCATGGATGAGTTAATGTGTAAATCCCCCGGCCAAGTTTATAAATTTTAGTAGTAATTGTTTCATGCTATCTGAGAGAAGTCATCAGAAATGGAATGTATCGAGTTATTATGATGTTCCTTTACAAGACTTAAAGTGAACTTGAGTGTCTTACTTATTTGTATTTCCCAACATTGAGTGGGCCATTCTGTAAGATAATTAAAATTGTTAAGATCAATTCATGTGTGCTGAAGATTTTAGCTTTCCTCAAGGAGTCTAGTACGGCTTAAAAATCATCCTGTGAGATAGGTGTGGCTGACAGCTAATCTGGATTGCATAGACAACTATGATTGATCAGTGATCTGAACTCAAATCTCCCAATTTGAGCCATGCACTCTCTCTAATCCATTGCATATAATTGACTTTGTATCAGAAGTTTGCTCTGTTTTGTCTTGGCATTGCCAAGTGTTTTTAAACATTCCATCCCACACAGTGGCATTTTGATAGGATGGAATGACAGTCTTAAAATCCTCCTCATATCCATTTTAGGCAGAAAGTATAGTATATCCAATGTAATGTTTCCTGAAATCTTACATGTGACCTTTGACATGCGTTAAAAACTGGATCCATAGTTTTGAACTCAAGAGTTAACAAGCCCAATTTATCCCGTCTTTTAACTGAAGATGTACCAGTGGTGTTTCCCAGTGTCTGAATCTGATCCCTATCTCTTGACTTTCTAGCCTAGTTCACATTCATCTTTCCTAGGAGGGATCATGCTAAAGCCACACTGCTGAGATTTACCTTGCAAACTCTATTTAAGACAAGAGATTCACACACAGGCTGAGGACGTTCACTTGAAGTTAAATCTCATGGCCTGGAAAGCTGAGAAAAGCTAAGAAATTCAAGGTTAGAGATAAACCTTCACTCCACCTTTTAGAAGTATAGCTGTTTTGGCTTATGCTTTATAGAAAGTGAGATTACAGATTGTTTGGCTTGTCTTGATATATTACAGCTATAGGGCTATAGGTTGTATTTCAGAGAAAACCATTCACTCTACAACTGAAATACACACCAGTGAATGTCGCGGAAAGGATTAAGTGGCAAAACATATGGGCTGAAATATTTGAGCTGTTTACTCTGGAGTAATCTTAGTCTCTGGCTGCTTTGAAATAAGTGGCTTGATCACTGAGGCCTGTGGAGCTTTGGAAGAAGGAACTAATAGACACCACCTTGTTATTAATCCTATTTATCTCCTGTAACTCGGTTTCCTTTATCTTATGGCACAGACCATAATTTCAGCTACATGTTTCATAATTGCATCTATGTATTTGTTGTAAGGCTGATGAAGATGATTTGAGAGTTGAAATTCAGTTTCAGATGGGACTTTCAAAGAGATCTTTGTGCCTAAAGAGAGAGATTTTGGTCTACCGTGCCCAGGTGAGAATGTGGTCCACCCTGATTTCTTGTTTGTTTATTGGCCACATCTCCTCATCTCCATCTGAAGATATGAGGAAAGGATTGTGTTTTATAAGTAAGCTGGTAAGAACTTTTAGTGAGACATATATCATAACCAGTGTATAAGAAGGCTGCAGTGTTGTTCTTACATTCTGTTCTTTTTAAAAACTTTCTTTCTTTCTTTACTTTTCAGTACAATGCAAATTCTGATTTCATCAAATAAATCAATTTTTACTTTAAAAACTACATCCTCAGCCTCTAAGGCCCGATATAGACAGGCAAGAAGAGGTGCTGTGTCGGCATCTTTAAGGTTCGGGAGTGCACATCATTGACATGCTCCCGAACCCTAACATGTAATGGTGCCGGCACCATTATGTAATGCTGTTTACACGGCATATGTAATGGCGCCGCCGCACGGATGGAGCTGCGCAGTTGTGGCAGTGCAAAGGTGTGTAATGGTGCCTTTTTTCTTGTTGCGCCGCAACTATGCAACTAAAAAGGAGCGCGGTTCACCCACTCCTTTTTTGTTGCGCAACTGCGCTGCAGCATCTAGCTGCTGTGGCGCAGTTGCACCACAAAAAAAGGTGGTGCCAGACCACACTTTTTGGGCAGTATGTACCTCCCCTATGTGTTCTTCCAGCTATGCTATTGCTTTAGCTAAGGTTATAGTGTTCAGTGGTTTAGTGGAACCACAGCTTCTAGACTTAGATATGGCTTTGGGTGCATCTACTCTGTAAAACTAATGCAGTTTGACACAATTTTAACTCCCATGGCTCTATCCTACAGAATCCTGTAATCTGTAGCTTTGTGAGAAAGATTCTGGAGCAGATCATTAAACAGAGAGTCTGTGAACATCTAGATGGCAATGCCATAATCACAAAAACTCAACATGGGTTTCAGAGAAACAAGTCATGCCAGACAAATCTAATCTCTTTCTTTGATAAAATTACCAGCTTGGTAGATGAAGGGAATGCTGTGGATATAGTATATCTTGATTTCAGTAAGGCCTTTGACAAGGTTCCCCATGACATTCTTGCAAACAAGCTCGCAAAATGTGGGATAGACAAGTTAACAGTTACATGGATTTGTAATTGGTTGACTGGCCGAACTCAAAGGGTGCTCAACAATGGCTCCTTTTCATCTTGGAGAGAAGTGACCAGTGGGGTCCCACAGGGCTCTGTCCTCGGCCCAGTGCTATTCAACATCTTTATCAATGACCTGGATGACAGAATTGGGAGCATACTTATCAAATTTGCAGATGACACCAAATTAGGGGGAATAGCTAATACCCCAGAGGACAGGATCAAGATTCAAAATGACCTGAATAGACTAGAAAGCTGGGCCAAAGCTAACAAAATGAAATTCAATACAGAGAAATGTAAGGTATTGCACTTAGGGCGGAAAAATAAAATGCACAGATATAGGATGGGTGACACCTGGCTGAATGAAACTACGTGTGAAAGGGATCTAGGAGTCCAAGTAGACCACAAGTTGAACATGAGTGAACAGTGTGATGCGGCAGCTAAAAAGGCCAATGCTATTTTGGGCTGCATTAATAGAAGTATAGTTTCTAGATCAAGAGAAGTAATAGTGCCACTGTATTCTGCTTTGGTCAGGCCCCACCTAGAATATTGTGTCCAGTTCTGGGCGCCACAATTCAGAAAGGACATTGAGAAACTGGAGCGGGTCCAAAGGAGGGCAACTAAGATGGTGAAGGGTCTGGAAACCATGCCCTATGAGGAACGACTTAGGGAGCTGGGGATGTTTAGCCTGGAGAAAAGAAGGTTAAGAGGTGATATGATAGCCCTGTTTAAATATTTGAAGGGATGTCATATTGAGGAGGGAGCAAGCTTGTTTTCTGCTGCTCCAGAGAACAGGACCCGGAACAATGGATGCAAGATACAGGAAAAGAGATTCCACCTGAACATTAGGAAGAACTTCCTGACAGTAAGGGCTGTTCGACAGTGGAACACACTTCCTCGGAGGGTGGTGGAGTCTCCTTCCTTGAAGGTCTTTAAACAGAGGCTGGATGGCCATCTGTCAGGGGTGCTTTGATTTGGATTTCCTGCATAGCAGGGGGTTGGACTGGATGGCCCTAGTGGTCTCTTCCAACTCTACGATTCTATGATTCTATGATTCTATGATTCTATGAGACACCAGCACTCTTTGGCACAGAAAGCTAAAGACTGTAAAACTACAAATTCCGGATCCCATAGAATGGAGTTATGGCACTTAAAACGGCTCAAACTGCATTATTTCTACAATGTAGATGCACCCTTCACCAGCCACTCCAACAGTCTTCTTAATAGCCAATTTACAGCTATTATACAGAGTATTGGGTGAAGGGGCTTCATCTTGAATGGACAATTTAATCTATTATCTTTACAAAAGACCTGATTCAGATACATTAGTTTCTTATATAGCTCAACTCAGCTATATCAGCTACCCTCTTTATAGCTATAGAGTGGCTAAAGGAATTGCAGTGATAAATGGCCACCTACACAAATGCACACACACTCATCCTTCTCTTTCTCTCCTTTCTGAAATTGTGTTCTATAGACCTCCTAGGGGTCTGTTGTTATCTGAGTTACTGAGATTTTTATCAACTGTTTTATTTTTATTTGTTTTTTTAACACAAACTGTATGTGACACCAAATGTCTTTTTGCATTTAATGTGCATATTCCCCTCCTCTCCCCCAAACCATAACTGCTAGCATGGGGGGCAGGGGGAACAGTTAGGCTTGACACCATGAAAGGCAGTTTAATAATCCTGGGCCCTTTCTCTCTAGAGAATTATAACATGATCATTCCATTTTGAGTGCCATGGCTGCATCCTATGGAATCCTGAGGTTCATAGTTTGATGCGTACTTGTGCTCATTTAGAGAATTCTAAATGTCCCTCTCCAAACTGCAAATCCCAAGATCCCATAATATGAAACCATGGCAGTTAAAGTGGAAATATAGTACTTTGTGCATTGTGAAAGAGTCCCTAGTGAAAAATCCCTTCTTGATGTTGCTGTTGCATTGTGAGTATTCCTATAGAAGAAAATCAAATTAAGGGTAGAAAGAAACAGTAAAATTACAAAGAAATTAGAACCATCCTTTGCCAATCAACGTATAAGATTTTGTAATCCTTTATTTTTTCAAGGGGTAAAGCAAGAAAATAAGAAAAAAAATTATGTTAAGAGTTAACTGACAATAAGAATTAGAGTATACAAAGGTAAATCAGAAAATAAGAACAAGATATACATATAAATATATATATTGTAAATAAAAACGTTCACTTATGGAATACCTATGGAAGTAACGAATGTTAAGAATGAATGGAATTTTATGTTTGTTTGAAGGTTAAGAATGGAAATGCAAGAAAGTATGTGTAATGTATACTGTCACCATGATTTTAGTTGGTTGTTTATTGTATTGTTTGTATCGTTTTTAAACAATTGAAAAAAGAAAGAAAAAAAAAACACTTCTGCCTAGGAAAACCCTATTAAATGCATGGGATTGCCATAGGTCAACAGGTGACTTGAAGGCACACGCTGCACGCACACAAGCACACACACCAGTGTGGCTTAGCACTCAGGCAAGACTTCTGATGAGAGAGACAGTATTCCTCAAAATCACCCGCCTCTACCCCACAATTAATGTTAGTGCAGATGTTTGTACATCTCTACTCTGTGCTTGATTTGGCCTATACGCTCTTCCCCAATATTATATTGTACAGATGTGACCTCTTTTCCACTATCTCCATATTCTACTTTTCAGCTTGAGAGCATCCAAAAGATTGTTATTCAGTTAACTTCATCTTTTATGAGTTCTCTTATCTTACTCTCCCTATCAAAATAGCTTGCAGCTGTTCCTTACTGCCACTGCAGGGTCTTCTGGCCAAGAACCTGTTTGCTTAAGTAAGTATATAAAGTGCTATGTACATCGATGACTGTATAATAACAGTAATAATAAATAGCACAAAGTGATAACAGGTACGTGTAGCAGTTGTTATAGCTGGAAATTGCCAGTGCCCTCATGGCAACAGGGCTAGGCTTTGTTTTGTTTTTAAAGCCTATATAAACAGCACCAGAGAAAATATAAAAACAAAAGCAGCTTGTTCCTGCTTGTTTATTTACAGATGGTTTCTGTCTTGATAGGTTAATTTAAAAAAAGAAGAAGAAGGTGCCAGCTGTTTTTCCTTAAGTGACAGCTGTCATAACCATTCCATTTCCTATTCATTTCCTTTTGTAGTGACAGGATTCCAGCTCCAGATGTGAGCTTCTGCTAAATGGCAGCGAGGCTATAGGGAGAATGGACACTTTAAATAAATAAAAACCTCTCGGTTTTTTTCCATATAAATCTTGGTACAGTGATAAGTCTGCCAGGTTTTTCTGGAGGCTACCCAAACCTAAGGCATGAAGGAAAAGTCTCATGTTGTTCCATCTTAACATTAGATTGAGCATTGACTGCCTAATTTGTAGATACTCATTCACATCCACATAGGCCTTGTTCCCACTTATGGAGAATTCGGTGCCTGATCTGAATTGATGAAGTGGTTCCTGGTTACCACTATGTTTGTGCCGATTCTACCAATTTGGATCAGGCACCTTGGCCTCTCCTAGCCCCGACTTGTCCCCAACTTCTCAGTGACCTCCTTCCCAGCTCCCCCCCCTTCCAAATCTGAAGTTTCGGAATTGGAAAAAAAGGTTGCTGTGTGTCTTCAAATCACTTCTGACTTATAGCTACCCTAAGGCAAACCTATCACAGGGGTTTCTTGGCAAGATTTGTTCAGATGGGGGCTGCCTTTGCCACCCTCTGAAGCTGAGAAAGTGTGTGACTTGCCCAAGGTCACCCAGTGGTTTTCGTGGCTGGAAAGGGATTCGAACCTTGGTCTCCATTATGCATAGGACTAAAGATAAAGGAGAGCAATCACTTAGTAGTTCACTGGAAGAAATGAATTTTGTATAGAGGCCATCATAAAAAAAAGGGAGAGGTCTCCTGGCCTTTTAAAAACTGTGTGAAGGAAAGAGTTTCAGGAGATTTGGCTTGCATGACAAGCTACATCTGCTGAAATTCCCTCTTCTGTGCAACTATTAAAGGCACAGAGGTCTTGCCCTTCTCTTCATCTGGCCACTACACCACAACTTACTCATTTATTCACAGAATAAATGTTTTCATTCATTAAGTAATGAACCTTGCTTCTATCAAGCTATTCGTTCTAAGATGTGTTCCTTTATAAGCACCCATAGATTTGCATACACCTTTAAACATGAAAAACTGAAATTATTTTGCAACATCCCCCCCCCCCCCATCAGCATGGGGTGATGTCTGCTGCATATAAGAAGAGACTGAAAAAAAAGGCACAAAAACTGTTGCTCTAGGTGGTAATTCCTCAAAATGTGTTACTTTCTCAGTGAGCAGAGTACTCAGGTTATGTTTCTCCCATGCTACCAGTTTATTTGATTTCAAGTCAAAGATACTTTTTTAAAGGATGTGTACTAACTGTTTGGGTTCCTGTCCTGTGGCTGTCCACTAGTTTGTGTATTTTACACCATGACATTTAGGTTTTTAGACAGGACTCTTGTTGTGGTATACCAACCACAGTTTCATCTACTACTTTTAGGCTCTGGGAAAAAAATGCAGCTGAATTTGCTAATGAAGAAAACTAAATATCCATAGCAATAGGCTGAAATATCTCCTATCGAATTCCAAGTTTCCTTTGATTTATCAATGTCGCATTTCACATTAAGGCACCCCACTGTCTGTTTCCTTCATTTCCTTTCTAATTATGACTCCTTAGCTTGGTAATTGGCTGTTGCTCTTTCTTTCTTTCTTTTTTCTTTTTTTTAAAGTCTTGGTTTTAGTTTATTCAGCAAAGAGGTGGAGTGAAGTAAAAGGAAGTAATTACAGAAACAAAGGATTAAGAAAGACCAGGAATAACTGAGAAGAGAGAAGAAAGCAAATCTACATTGAAATTACTTGTCTTTATTAATAATTTTTTTAGATTTTCTGTGTATTCCATATTTTCACACTTTTAATATGTTTTGGTGCATGCTTTTTCTACTGCAGAAAAAGCAGCTTGTAGCTTTATTGCAAAATGTATTCTGAGGCCCAGTTCATACACAATCCACTGTTAACTTGCGGCTACTGCAAAACCAAAAGTATTCAGACATTCATGGTGCAGCACCATAATCAGACCATGTAATTCCTAGTCCATTTTCTACAAAATTGAAGCATCTGGTACAGAAGAATGACCTAGAAGCTGATTCCCTGTATTACAGTCCCTTTTCCTTCTAGTAATATTGTAACAATATGGGTTATTCTATGTTATGGAAAGATCACAGAATTAGGAGAAAACAGCTCAGGCTGCTATAGTCAAATGTGAAATAGGCTTTTGATATCCAAGAAATATGTGGAAAGAGGTTGTTGTTGTTGTTGTTTTTTACAACAGCCCAAAGAACAGCTGGAATCCTTCAGATCTGCAGCAGTGCTCCTGGTGAGATTTCCATTCTGAGTTGCAGCCTTCAGATTCTAAATCTCTGTTAAACAATGCAGCAAAAAGACTTGGTTAGCCCTATATTTGAAAACTGGTAAAACCTTAGTACATGTATGGGGAGATGGGCTTTCTGGATATCTGAATGACTAAGGTTGCCATATGTGACCTCCACAAATCTGGGTGTCTAATTTGCATATTTATATTATTAATTTGCATTCTGGTTATGAACATTTAAGACATTAATAATAGTATTTTTGTACTGCTGTGTTTAGAGGTGGGCAAGAAATAATAATAATAATAAAATATTGTCACTGATCTGAGAGAATCTGTATAGGATCATGTTTAAAGTCTAGGGGCCTAGGGAAAAGGGAATGCAAATTCAAATCCTTCCATGGGTTGGGCTAAAACTACCTCTTCGCAAATCTATTTTACAAGGGTTGTTGTGGAGATTAATAGCATGACAGGAGACATGTAAAGTGTCTCTGTGCAGTCCTAGTGTGCTAGTGGTGGCAGTGATAATGATGTTGTTGTTGATGATGATGATTGTATAGCATGCCTGTGCCATATGCAGGCTTGCCATACGTGGACTCAAGGTCACATGGATGGTGAGCCCAGCCATCTTGCCGCATGGCACACCGCCATTACAATCAATGGGACTTGAGGCCCCACAGTATTACCCTTATGCAAAGTGGTGGTTCCAGAACAGATCATCTGCGTAAAACAAGGGGCCATTGTAACAATGGCATTTTATCAGGTGCAGGCACTATCAGATGCAGCTTACCAGTGGCTTCTCCCCCTTTTCCATGACTGCACTAATCTCCTTTCCTCACTTACCCTTGCACTTTCACCATGTCATCTATGGCTACAGTGATGATCACCTGTATCTAATAAGGTCAGTGTTGAACTAAGATTCAGCTGCCAGTCTAGCTGGCTTTTGTACATGAAATGATTGGGATGCCATCTTGTCATAGTTTCTTCACATATAAAACATCTGGGGCGGTACTGTAAGATGCTGTAATTGCCTATTAAAATTTGAAATATCTACTCTGTATTTACTGGGTTTAGAGAGTGTAAGGTGAAGACTACTTTTATTACAATCATTTTTAAAAATAGGGTAGACACTTTCAAGTCCTCACTGCCTTACCAGTGTAGTTATAATTGTAACTCTTTATTATAGTATGGACCAACAATAATTTTCCAGTCTTAGAGCAGCAGATATGTATGTAAAAGTACAGTGTAATACTACTGTATATACTCGACTATAAGTCGACCTCATGTATAAGTCGAGGGCAAGTTTTGGGGCCAAAACTATGGATTTTGCTATGACCTGTGGATCAGTTAAGGGTAAAATTTAGGGGTATATAGGAAAGGATCTAAAGGATGAAGCAAAACATAACAATGTCCAATAACTTCCAAAAGTCCATCAGACATAACTCTTTGTGCTTATTCTTAAGACTGGATGGATGAGAGAGTAAAGAGAGTCAGTGCTTCCAGGACAGATTATACTCTTGCTTTTCACCAGGGGATGGTACCTACTTTTAAATAAGAGTTAAGATACAGTACTTACATTGACCCGTGGATAAGTCGACTCAGGTTTTTTGGGTCAATTTTTTGACCTAAATTTCTAGACTTATATATGAGTATATACAGTATGTCACAGGTGGTCTGTTGTTTGCACAAAGGCGCAGAAGGAAACATTATGCAATCATTTCTCTTTAGGGAAGAAATGGGTAAGTCAGACTTCCATGTAACGCATCTGTGGTATGTGGTACAGCATGTTCATGCTGGGATTTGTGCATGTATACCCATTTCTCTGCCACAGGAAAAAGATGCTGAGCTGAGCAAAGCTTCTTGACTGACCTCACAAGATAAGGAAATAATAATTTTAAAATGTAGGAAATCTGAAGGCAAATTGCCAGATCAAAGTGATGATGACCTATCTGAAATACTATTTGTTTTACCATTTCCAGTATAATTTCAAATACACCATGAAACTATAATCAAGGAAAACTATGACCTTTTGCTCAATTTCTGGAATGGCCAATCTACCCAAACTTTCCAGACTCTAGAAGACAGAACATTTTGCACAGTCCAGCATAAAGGGGTCACATCCAGGCCAGACTGGAATTTACTCTGATAATGGTGCATATTTCCTTTTAAGCAGCCTGTACTACAGTGAGTTCTCTTCCAAATTGGCCACTAGATAATTGTTCAATCATCCAGATGATGTGCTGGAGAAATAAGAATGAAAACATGTAGTATGAAGAATGTGATAAAGATATTTGGTGTTAATCTGGGTCATGGATACCAGTGCACACTCCAAATGCATATACCAATGTATATTCCAAACATTAAGTGACAGATTAGTAGAACATAACTGCTTTTTGCCTCACATTTCTACCTTGTGATGATCTCTATAATCATGTCTCATAGTTATGGTACTACAGTCCAAATTAAATGGGTTTGTGAGAGGTAAAGAAATTAGTTGGCAAAATCTGGCCTCATAAGGTTAGTATCAACTCCCTCTGCTGCTGCCGCCAACTGTGAAATGAAATATGAATGTAGAGGAGGGAAAAATTGTAACAACAAGAATGGCTGTTTTGGCCCTTGTAAGCCTCAAAACATCTCCTAATGAATTTATTGATTCAGCAATAGTTTGATGTAACATCAGGTGCCAGTATGAGTAGAAGGGGATTGTGATGGCATACATGGCACTGGATTTAGGTAGTGTGCATAGTACTTAGGCTCAGCTAGGTGGAAAGGTGTGGGGAAAGGAGATGCTTGCCAGAAGAGTGTTGCCACCCCATTCCCTCATTCTACCTCTTGGATAGAAACCAAAAGCCAAAAGATCTGTTCTGTCAGATCAAACAAAACCAAATCCCCGTTTCACCTTTCGTGTATTTTTAAAACACTTTTGTCCACCCTCACATTCCTGGGGACACCTGGGGACTAGGTGTTAAAGTGTTATTAATCACAATCAAATGTCCCCATTTTTCAAACATCGAAACAATATCTCATAATATCTACTTGTGGGCAGGGCTTCCAGTTTTCACTTAGGTGATTTATTGGCAAGGTAACTAAGGGGCAAAACAGTCCACTGCAGTCCCAATCCACCTTTTTGCTGGCTAAAAAAGAAGTGTGTTTAAAAAAATAGGTAACAAAAATCTTACATTGTAAATAAGAGCAAAGCTGCTCATTCAGTGCCATGGATTATTTTTGCACCAGCAAAAAGCCAGCTTTTTGGCCTTGCCATAGTCAGAAGCTGGCTTTAATGTGCTCCAGCACAGTGCTGTCTAAATAGTTCAATGCCAGAGCAACCAGAAACTGGCCCATGTGTGGGCAGCTGGGCGGAATGAAGCTGGCTTACAGGCATCTTGTGGGCATGTGTATGCTATGACCCCATGCCAGTCTGTTCCAGCCCTAAGTGCCATTTCTTGCTGACCTCTAATGAATTCTTCTAACATTGTTTTATCCCATGGTAATTGTTACATACTGAAAATGCACACACATCCCAGTTATGCTAGTGGATATTCTCCAGCTTTTTGTCTATTTTGAGATTCTTTCTGTATGTGCTCAATTGATTTTATACTTTGTAAAGCACTTGCATAAATTAAATCTTCTTATTTAGAGTTTGACTCATTCATACAAACCAAAGGTAATTTCTGATGTACTGGTTTGATTGTAGGACTAGGAGTTTAGGAAGGCAGGGTTTGAATCCATGCTCAGCTCTGGGAACACAAACAGTAACCTCAGGTAAATCACATTCTCTCTCTCTCTCTCTCTCTCTCAAAAAAAAAAAAAAAAGAAAGAAAGAAAGAAAAAGGAAGAAAGAAAAGAAAGAAAAGAAAAGAAAAAAGGTCAATGGGAAACCTCCTCTGGACAAGGATTGCCAGGTTCCCCATCAGTGAGAAATGATGTGGAAGGCACACACACAACACAGCAACAATAGAAGCTTCTTCTTTTTTTTAATCTGCTTTATAAAAATTTATTAATAGTTGAACAATTTTTAAACTTGTTTTGCTTTCAACTCTTTCTTTTGTGAATGTATGGGTTTGGAAAAGATATAGGAGAGGAAGACATTTACAACATTAAAACCGAACAAAGGGGTGATTTCAATTACATGCAGATACCTTGTAGATGAGCTATGTAGGTTGACAATTTCAAGAACATTTTGTGTTGTCAAAGTGCAGCTAGATAAACGTTTGCCAATGTCTGAATCTTTTCCTTCTCCATTGTCTAAAAGGTCTTTATGTTTTTAATACTCTCTTCATTAATTTGAATAAACTGACAGAATCCACAAATCAAACCTTAACATTAAGTACAAAGTGTCCAATTTGTTCTCTTATATTCATATGAAAAATCTCTTACCCATTCAGTTTATTTTCATATTAAGGCTTACATCCAACTTTCTTGGAGTCAGACAGTTCTGTTTCGGTTTTATATATTACACCCCTGGCACTTAGCTACTTTTATGATGAAGAGTAATACAGCATTGCAATATGCAGATGAAAACAGAAGTTTCTGAAATGTGGCAAACTAGGTTAATCTGCTATTCAACACTAATGAGTGTGTGTGAGAGAGAGTGTGTTTAAAAAATAGGTAACAAAAATCTTACATTGTAAATAACAGCAAAGCTTCTCATTCAGTGCCATGGATTATTTTCTATAAGATACAAACAAAATGTAGTCTTGATTGGCTAATGTTGGTCACAGTGGAAGACCATAGATAGAAATATTCAGGGATTATGAAATCATAATTTGGTTAAGAAGGGTTTAGTTCATCTGAAAAACTCATGAAGGCTGATTTATTAAACAAACAGGACCTCCAACTGGCATATTGGATCTAGTTGACAGTCCTATAGTAAAGGAGGGAGAACAACAACACAAATATTATTGAGAAAGTATATAGCAGGAATAGTAGAACTGTCCTTCCAGTGCTAATAAATTAAGACAATTTATGCTTAGTCAACTACACTATTTAGCTCAACTTGCCCATGACTTTACTTAGTCAGCATTCTGGTCAGGGGCCTTCCTTTCAGCAACCACAAAAGGATCTGGGTATCAACATTATGTTTATAAGATCATGCTTTTCTGATCTGGTTTCTTAAAAGTTCCCTTCGTCCATCTCAGTCTCAGACTTATTTGAAAGTCAAAATCATGCTACAGAGCTAGGCTCTTCCAAATAGCTCAGCTGTTGGACACTAGGGCCCGTTCTAGAAGGGCACTTTGCGGCACTTTAAGGGCTGGAAAGCTCGCCTTTAGGGTTAGGGAGGGCGTAGCTTTTACACCCTCCCTAGGCCTAAAGCGTATGGATGCCGCCATTTTAAAATGGCGGCCTCCATACAGACGCACTTTCAAAGCGTCATCATATGCGCAGCTGATAGATGCGCTGCACCCATGATGATGCTTTTGCACTGCGGGAGGGTGCAAATCATGCCCTTTCCGCGGCACAAAAAAGGAGCTACAAACAGAGCTCCTTTTTGGCGACGGGTCTTTGCCGCGGCTTTTACACAGCCATGGCAAAGACCCTGGGAGAAAGGGGCCGCGGCGGCGGCCCCTTCCTCCCTTCAGCCCCACCTCTGCAAGCGGGGTGCAGCGGGCACTCAGGGCACCTGCTGCACCCCTCTTGGAGGCTGAGGGGAAACGGCAGTTTGCCGTTTCCCTGCGCCTCCAAAAGTGGCGGGATGGGGCCTCCAAGGCTGCCGGTGTGGCAGCCTTGGCCCCATCCCGTTGCTTTTGGAGACAGGTGGAGACCGCCCCTTTTGGGCGGTCTAGATCAGGCCTTGGATTTCAGTTGTGGAGGTGGTTCTCTGCACTACATTCTGCTCACACACTCTGTGATGACTATTCCTTGAATATTAAGCAGTCCAATTTCTGAGATTATTCAGTATGTGAGAGCCTATGTAACCAGGGATATAGACCCTGCTTATTTGACAGGATAGGAATCAGAGCACTGGCAAAAATCTGAAATCGTTGAAATGCAGAACCCAGTCTTATTTTAGCTTCCAAATGCATTTTGGCCACCAAAAACATAAATAACACACTATATATATTTTGTGAATGCATGTGAAAACACCTGGAAGGTTGTGGGAACATGATGAAATAGGCCGAGAGAGCAGACCATACATAAATGTATGGATTCTGGTTTTGCTCTGGGGCCTTGGTATCCATGGGGGTTTTTAGTTTCAGAACCCCTCCTCCAGATACCAAAATTTGTGGGTGCTCATCCCATTATATACAATGGCATAGTAAAATGGTGTCCCTTATCTAAAATGGCAAAATCAAGATTTGCGTTTGCGACTTTTTAAAGAATATTTTCAAGCTGTGGATGGTTGAATCCTTGGATACAGAATCCTTGGGTGCAGAATCCATGGATACAGGGGACCAACTGTAATTGAAAAAGGTTGAAAGAGTGGATCATTAAAAAGAAAACTGTCAAAAAGTGAGGGACACCTATAGTAACAACTTTGTTCAGCATTAGCATGCTCAACACCAAACGCTTTGCCTATTTGGCAGGGAAAGTTTCAATTAATTATCTGTTACCCTACTGTCAGAAGTGACTTGAAGGCACACAACAAAAAAAACCCTATGTTTTCAGCTGCTTTAAAAATGTCCTAGTCTCTCTTTTCTCTCACACTCCCTTTCCATCTTGGCTTACTTCAGTTGCAGAAGTAGTTTGCACTCAGTTAACAAAATGAGGGGAGAAGAAGGGAAGGGCAGTGTCTTGTTCTTCCTTATAGACTCTGACAAAAGCAAAATGCTACAGCCTCTTTACATTACTTATCTGTTCCATGAGAAAGCACTATGCTTTTTGTTTGCCTCGAAGCTTCATTTTCATCCAATGGCCTCACGTTACAGTATTTTGACAGGGAGAGAATAATTTCCTTCTGTTCATTCTGCACACTCATACTTTTATAAACTGCCAAATGGGATTGTGTGGCTTTCCCTCATCCCAAGTGGGATAAACTCCTGGATTTTAGCTAGAAGCTTTGCCCTTAAAACATAACTCAGACTTTTAAATACCAATCTGGGTAATGTAACTCCCTTTTCAACATGCTTCTTCTACAGGATGGAATTTCTCAAAGAAATCCCTGCAATTTTTTCTTTTATTACATTTCAGAAAGGTTCCTTTTTAAATTCTTTGCATATTTGCCCAGAGCACTTTAGTCAGTTGGCTATATTCAAATACGGAAATCTAGGATTGAGCTTGATCCTGAAATCTACGTTTAGATTTGCCAGTAGGCCAAACGAAATTACAAAGGAAGATTACCACAATCCAATGTGGAAACTATACTGATACTGCTCCTTCTGCTGCATCTTTTTGAACTTCTGGAAACTATGACAGCTTAAGAAGAAGGGGAAGCTACTATGTCTCTGGCTGTAGAAAATGTGGCAATATATTGGTAGCTTGGTTAGCATAATGAACAAAATTGTAATGAAGAACACTCCACAAGAATCCCAATGGAATAAGACAGAGTTTAAGTCGTGGATAAGAAGAAGTGTGATTTACTGTTCAAACAGCTCTCATCTCCCAAATGTTGTTTCAGAATTTGAATTTGGCTTTCTGTAAATTTTTAAAATGGAAAAGATGAAGATGAAAATCCCTCTCCAGTGCAGGATTTCCTTATCTTTGCCTTCCAAAAAAACAACACCCCTCCAGAAAAGCTTATTGGAAAACACTAAGATGGGGAAAAGATATTCTTAAGAAGGGAAGGGAGTAAACAACATAAAATGTAGGCAATCTGTGTAAACTATTGGTTCCTTCAAAATAGACTGATAATTCACACAAGAATTCTAAAGAAAGATAAGCAGTAGATCTTGATCACTGTATTTTTAAAACTCAGGCCTGAACAGAAGGGCCAAAAGGAACGACTTGCAGCCACTTTGGGGGGTATGGTGTGCAGATGATGCATGGCCCTGACATAGCTGGAAGCTGCTCTGAGGCTGCCTAAGGAGGCCTGTGGTCTCCGTCAAAAGTAGCAGTGAAAATTCTTGTTGGCAGCCCATGTAGGACTGCAGCAGCAGCCCATTTTTAGAGTGGGCCACCTGGTTGCTGCAGTCTGTGGCTGATCACGGGCCAATAGTGGCTGGAGCAGCCAGAGGCCCCTCCAGACCACTCATCTGCCTTGCCCCTTGTAGGGAAAAAAATCTAGCTAAATGTGCTTAACAGATCATTTAGCCTTTTGCTATGTTTTCAGTTTATTGATCTGGCAATAGCAGATATGGTACTTGCAGTGGCCAGAATCATTTATTAGCTTATGATTAGCTAGGTATTTAACTAAGTAACTTTTCCTAGCCTGGCCCCTCTAAACCTGATGGAAGCATGAGTCAACTGCACTCTGATCATCGGCAGAATAGACCTTCTTCTCTCCATGCAACTGATGTCAGGTAAAGTAGGTTGGGGACAAGTTGTGATCATGGCAATCATGTTAAAATTGTAACTAAGCAATAATTGTGAATATGAAACTGTTTTGTGTGTGTGTGCATGTGCCTTCAAGTTGCCTGTTGACTTATGGTAACACCATGAATTTCATAGTTTTTTCTTAGGCAAGGAATATTCAGAGGTAGTTTTGCCAGTTCTTTCATCAGAAATATAGCTTACAGCACTTGGTACTCATTGGAAGTCTACCATCAAAATACTAACTAGAATTCACCCTGCTTTGCTTCCAAGACCAGACAGGATATGGTACCTTTTGGGCACTTTGAAAGAGTTACCTAGCCATAGCAGCACCACAGGTTACAACCACAGATGTGGCTGCCTCCTAAACCAGTAAGTCACAGGTATTCTCCTCTTAAAATGGGGATAAATTGTCTCCAAATGCCCTCCGAAAGCATTGCAGCTTTTCCAAAGTAGAAAGAAAATGTGATGAGTAAATGTTACTGATCACATGTTGGAAGAGCAATGGCATTATCAGGTGTTGTTTTTAAAGAAGGACTGTCATTGTCCCCTCTCTATCTCCTCTGTAACATTAATGGAGGTGACATTATTAGTTGTAATGATTGCTATGAGTAACTTCCAAGCTCTGAGCAGACCTGTGGCTTCAGCATCACTTCATTACTAGTCCTTGCTTTCTCCCTCCTCCTACAATAATGTCTTAGTGGTAACACTTTATGTCCAAGCTCTGGCTTGGATATTTGTCTTCCCCCAATTCACACTTTGTGGCTCAGGTTTCCACTTGACATTCACAAAATCAACAGAAAGTTGAAATCTTCAACTGTGTGGCTACAAAACCCATTTGGCCACTTTCCAAATTCTTACAAAATATAAGAAATAAGTGTAAGTGCTAAAATTAACGGGTGAATTTAATCAAATAATTAGATCATTAAGTTGTGTTCCAAATTAAATATTGTCAGAGTATTAAAAGAAACACATTACTGAGTGTAAATGCATACCACATATAACACCTTCACAGTCATTTCAGCTTCATGTAGTCAGATGCATACTGGCTAATCAGAGTATTGGTAAAAGGCTTCTTAGAACCCCTACAGCTTTGGAAAACCAAAACACCATCAGGTTTGTTTTTAGTATCACAAATCGTGAGCAATAATGGTATAAATCATACTTTAGCCTTACCATTACAGACCTGCACTTGTCCATTTAAAGGTATTAGCTGACCAAAAATCTCTCCACAAAGCAGCCCCATTATTTTTCCTTTTGAAACCTCACTGCAGCTTGAGGGCTGCAAAGTTAAATCAATATGACAAATTTGTCCAGAAGCACAACACAGGTAGTACAGAGGTTAAGGAGAACAATCCACCAAGGATATGAGGCAGTAAGTACTAGAAGTGAGTGAGACGGAGCATGTGAAAAGAGAGAGAAAAAGAGAAATGTCTTTAAAACAATGCTCACTGGGTGGCCCTCTTTGCATATTGCAGGTATGAGTGCAAAGATGTGCTTCAGTTCATACAAAAAGGTTCTGCTAGCCCAGTAGAATTTTTCTCTTTTTTTTCTCTGAGCAGCAGATTCCCATGTTAATAATGCAATTCCTTCTCCCCCCAAAATTGTCACAAGATTAACACTCCCTTAATCTCATAATTTCTTTTTTATATACTGAGGATGATTTATAGACACATCAAAAATGGTGAAGTGTTAATTGCAAACTTTTAATCATTCTGGTACACTAAAGTTGGCTACTAGTCTCCATCAAGTGCATATTTAGTGCAATCATGTTATTGCTGCTGTGTAATGTGTGAAACAGCCCTGCCTACATGAAGTTACTTGATCTACCTGGGGTGCACAACATAGCATCCACAGTATAATAGCATCTCCAATACAGCACCTACCGAGACCCTCTGTTCCCCATTTTTTACAAATACTATCATGGGGAGCTGAAAAGCAGAGTTCTACTTTGCTGCCATCTTGTCCTCCTCATTTCTTCATCTCAGCAGGGCCCTGGCCCACAGATGGGTCCAACATATCCAGCCAAAGGGAAGGGAAGGGAAGGGAAGGGAAGGGAAGGGAAGGAAGAGAGCTGCAGGGACTATGGCCGGCACGCCCAAGGTTGGAGGACGAGGCACCCTTACCATCTTGCACCCAGCACCCCCAAAACACCTGTTCCACCAACGTGGAGGAGGAGAGTGCGTCCGCAGTTGAGGCCATTTAACCTCTGCGCCCTGCAATTCCAGAGCTGGCATGCTGGAGATCAGAGGGTGAGGCGTTCTTAACATCTTGCGCCCAACGCCTCCCAAAAAACTGTCCCCAATTAAATATAGTTTTTCTTTGACATATATTACAGCCTATTATTAGCACCTATTGGATTTAGGGCGGTTATCATCATAAGATCAATTTCAGTCTATGAGTACTGAGAATGTAAAGAAGCTACTTAGAAAGGTTTAAAAGACCACTTGTCCTGAGATCTCTGACCATCCTGGCTAGCTATCCAGGGAAGTGCGGCAACTATGAATTTATTAAGATCAATAATTAATGCCTCCCTCAAGGAAGGATATTTTCCAGCCACCCTAAAACTGGCTGTGCTAACCCACTACAAGTTGTCTTGGATGACAGCGATTATCTCGATCCATTTCAAACTGGCTTCAGGTCAGGATATGGAGTGGAGACTGCCTTGGTGGCCTTGGTCGATGATTTCCGTTTGGGCATTGACAGGGGAAGTGTGCCCCTGTTGGTGCTCTTGGACCTGTCAGTGGCCTTCGATACCATTGACCATGGTATCCTTCTGGAACACCTGGGAAAGTTAGGAATCAGGGGCACTGCTTTGCAGTGGTTCCGGTCCTACCTCTTGAGCAGATTCCAGATGGTGTCACTTGGGCACAGTTATTCGTCCAGGAGGGAGCTCAAGTTGGGCATCCCTCAGGGTGCGATTTTGTTCCTAATGCTGTTTAACATAAAACCACTGAGTGAGATCATCCGGAGACATGGGGGTGGGGTGTTATCTGATGACACCCAAATTTGTTTTTCTGTGTCTCGAACTGCTTCAATGACCAAGGAAAGCATCTCCCCTCTGAAGGAGTGTCTGATGTCAGTAATGGATTGGATGAGGGAAAATAGACTTAAGTTGAATCTGAACAAAATGGAGGTACTTGCTATAGGTAACCCTGAACTGGGTATGGAGATTTGTTCACCTGGATGGGCTCACACTTCCCCAAAGGACTGTGTCCACATTTTGGGGGTACTTCTGGACTTGTCGCTTTGGCTGTCCTCCCAGGCGTGCCTGTTATCAGCTTCGGCTGATAAACCAGCTGTGACCCTACCTGGAGCAGAGGGACCTAGAAACGATTGTGCATTCATTGGTAACCTCTCATCTTGATTTCTGTAATGTGCTCTACATGGGGCTACCCTTGTGCCAAGTTCAGAAGCTGCAATTGATTCAAAATATGGCAGCCAGGTTGGTCATAGGTATATCTAAATTCGACCCTATTACACCTATACTGAAATCTCTTCATTGGCTGCCTATTAGCTTCCAGGCACAGTAAAGGTGTTGGTTATTACCTATAAAGCCCTACATGACTTGGGTCCAGCATACTTGAGGGAATGCCTCCTCCCATACAGTCCTTCCCACACCCTCAGGTCCTCTGGGAGGAACCTACTACAGCCCAAGAAAACCAGGCTGGTGGTGACCTCCCAGAGGATTTTTCAGCTGCCACTCCTAAAATATGGAATGACCGGCCGGGCGAGATCCGCCATATTACATCTTTAGAGGCATTTAAAAGGTGATAAAGATGGATCTCTTCCAGTGGGCCTTCCCACACTAACCTTGAGTTAAATTAACTAAATTGATCCACTCCACCTTCCATTGCCTTACCTGATGGTCTCTGTGGCTAAATCGATCTGTGCAGATTCTTAGTTGCAAATTTGTAACCAAGTATATTGTATTATGGGGGTATTGTTATTCTTATTATGACTCTGATGCCTAACTTATAATTTTTACATATAGGAGGGAGGGTTAAGGGGCTTGGGGAATATTTTATTACTGTTTGTGTATCTGTTTTATTAGATTGCTGTTACTCACCTAGATCCCAAAAGGGATAGGCAGGATATAAAATAATAATAATAAAATAATAATAGGCAGAAATGTTTTGTTCGGACAATGTGTGGTCGGACAATGTCTGTGCACCAAAAAGCCATGAGGAAGGGAAGGGGTTTGGGAGAGAGCTGTGCTGGTTGTTTGGCCCATTGTACCTTTAGAGTGGAGTACCAGCATTACAACCCATGAGACTTATTCTTATACAAGCCCTGGCACAAGTGTCACAGGATCTGGGGAGAAAAACTCCCTGAGAGCTAACAATGACCCTCCTATCAGCCCCATCAGCAGCCACAAGTGTCACACAGGCCTAGCATCACATTTGCTCTGTGGGTGGCTGTCAAAAGTAAGTGTTGCTGACTGTTTCCACAGTCACTCCAAGTACCATATATATTCTGACTTGACTCCCAACTTTTGCCTGTCATGCTTCAAGGATGTTACAAGGTCCTATTACTGCTGTTAGGTTTTGGTACTAATATTTCAGGGAATGGGATGCTGCTGACCATATGACCTTACAGATTCAAAGGAGTATTATATTTAGGAGTGTAGACTGTTTGTAGACATGTTACTTGGACCTCTGCCTCATATGCTCTTGGACAAGTTGTCATTTATCCTAATCTGTTTGCCTTGTTCTGACACGAGTGTTTTGTAATAAGTCATGTTAGCCATTTTGTGAATGGACATCCCAGGACAGCTTTTTTTTATGACAACACCCATGATGCTTTTCAAATTCTAAATGTGCCCACTGGTCAAAAATGTTGGTGAGACTAAAAGTAATATGAAAACAGTAGGAATTTCAACGATGCTTGTGTGAGAGTGAGAGAAATACAGTGGGCCCTTGCTATCCTTTAGGGTTTGGTTTCAGGACCTGCTGTGGATACCAAAACCCGCAGATGTTCAAGTCCCATTAAATACAGTGGTACAGTAAAATGCTGTTAGTTATATAAAATGGCAAAATCAATGTTTGTTTATTTTTTGTTGTTTATTTTGTTTAATTTGTATTTTTTAAAATATTTTCAAGCAGTGGATAATTACATCCATGGATAAAGAATCCATGGACAGAGGGCCAACTGTAGGTCCCAATGATAGAGAAGCAACTTTCTGAAGAATAATGGGAAACCAGACAGTGCTTAAAATATCTGTTGTTGTTGTGTGCCTTCAAGTTGTTTCTATCTTATGGTGCCCCTAAGACTGAACCTATCATGGGGTTTTCTTGGCAAGATTTATTCAGAGGAGGTTTGCCATTGCCTTTCCTAGAAGCTGAGAATAGCAATCAAACCCTGATATCTAGAGTTGTAGTCCAATACTCAAACCACTACACCATGCTGGCTTAAAATATATTGTAAGTTAAATATGAATATATTTAGTTCAGTAGTGGGAAGAAGTGCCGAAATGTATGGTGTCAAAGTGTGCATTGTGCAACCAGTAAAATAAAAATGAATGAAAGAATGCTAAAATTGCAAAAGATGAACAAAAGTTGAGAGGGAGGACCTCATGGAAGAACTAACAATTATGCAGTAGATTTGAAGGGGGAACTAATTGCATGCACACAACATGGGGACATAAAGGAAAATGCTGAGCAAAAGCAGAGAAAAGAGTCAGTGAAGGTTATGAGTACCTCATTGCAAATGTCAAAAACAGGGATGAAAGGTTAACTTAGAAAAATATACTTCTGTTTTTACTTGTTACTTGCTAGTAGTTTGAAGCTCAAGTTCACAACACCTTAAAATACCTGAATAGATGTTATGCATACAAAGCAATTTTAGGGGGTTGAGGCAATTATGCTTTTTTTTTTTTAAACTCATTTAGTTTTGTAAAAGGTGACACTAACATTTCTTGACATTAGTGCAGTTATGCCTTACGATTTTATCTTGATTCCCTGAATAATTCTGATGTCAGAATTTAAAAAAAAAGTTTCCATGTTACAAATAAACTATTCATCTGTGCCAATGAGTGTTTTCCCCCTGCCTCCATAAACCTGACGCCTTGTGCACATACTTTTGTGGTGAAACATGCAACCTAGCACTCGGGGAAAAAAACCTCTCATTGCTGGTTATGAAGGAATATTTTAGCACCTTTGGGCTGGAGGAATTTTCTAGGACCCAAAACAGACAGGTCAAAAGCAGTGCCTTTGGGCTGTTCTTGGGGTGTGGTGTTCAGATGATGCACACCCCCAGGTTGGTCCAAAGCTGTACCATGGCAGCCTAAGGTGGTCCAAACCTGACCACAAAAGGGAGGCAAAAAAAGTGGACTGAGGCCTCTGGTTGCTGCAGTCCTGTGCTGCTGCAAGCCGCCCATCTGCTTGAGGCCCTGGTTAAGCTTTTATAGACTCAGTTGGCTTCATCAGATCAGATGCAGTAGATTGAATCTACAAAGTTTATGTTACAAACTTCTTTATCCCAGTTAATCACAAAGATGTACAAGATTCCTATATGTTGATATAGACTAACATGGCTATATCTTTGAATAATGCTGGATTTGTTAAATTTATTCCCTTTTCTCTCCCCAAAGGAGCAAATATCCTTCAATATATCCACTAAGTTAGTGAGCTACGATGACTTTCCCTGCCTGGAGCCATGTTGGCTATTTCTCTTCATTGTCCAAAAGTTCTTCCTTTTTTTTTTTATTAAGTTTATTAAAGTTAAAAAGACAAAACATAACTTATCAATTAATACAAAATTGACCCATGACAATTTCTTAATGATTACATATACATTCAACAAACAACATACAACAACTACATTAATCAACACAAACACATCCACACATAAGATTCCTTAAGGGATACAGCATACTGTGTTTTCAACTTACTCCTTAACATTAATACAATTCTTATGTATTTTAATTTTTCTATTTGCTGTTTTAATTTTGTTAAAGTGAATTGTTCTCTCTTGTTTATTTATCATCATATTACTCTGTCTTATATACAAAATGAATCCTTTTTTTATTATTCCTGTAAAAAAAAAACTTCTATTTTACCATTCAAAAGTGTCTATTTTCTTTTCATCTTTAATGAATTCAATCAGTGTTACCCAACTTTTTTTCTTCTTATTCCAATCTCCTCCTCTAAACAGGCAGGTAAGTTTGTCTAATTCCATATATGAAACCAATTTTAATAACCAATCATTCCAATTTGGGTCGATTTCTCTTTTCCAATGGGATGCGAAGACTATTCGAGCTGCTGAAATCATATAGAATAAAAGAACACCGAATTTATCTTCTATATGGCAATCTGAAATCATATTTAATAAATAACTTTTTGCTTCTAATTTGAATTGACAACCTAAAATTTTTTGTATCTTTTCATGTATTTGCCTCCAATATTTTTTTGCCACTTCACAGTTCCACCACATATGTAGTAGTGTACCTGGAAATTTCTTACATTTCCAACAAATTATACTACTGTTTTTGTAGATTTTAGCCAATCTAACAGGGGTGAGATACCACCTATTTTGCATTTTGTAGTAATTCTCCTTAATCTCTGCACAAACAGTATAATTCAGTCTCTTCTGCCATGTTTTTTCCCATTGCTCTAAGGGAAGAGCTGCTTTTAAATCCTGAGCCCATTTAATCATGGGCGTTTTTACCAGTTCTTGATGCATGTCTATCTCTAACAGAAATTTATAATACAAAGAAAATTTTTTGGGTTGTCAGAAAAAATTATTTTATCAAAATCCTGAGCCACAAAATCGATTCCTACCAATTTAGAGTCACACATAAATCTTTCTTTCATTTGATGATATGGAAACCAACTTATAGAAATCCCTTCCGTCACCATTTCCGAATGAGATTTTAATCTGTAAATCTTACTTGCCATATCAAACTTAACCAAGTCTTTATATTTTAACCATTTTTCATTAAACATTAAATCATTTTTATAAAATGCTTCATTTATAGAAACCCAAAACGGTAATTTTTTTAATAAATTACAGCTTTATATTTAAACCATACTCTGATTAAAGATTTCCTTTTATAATGATTCATAAAAGCTTTATTAACTTTTATCTTATCATAAAATAAATATGCATGAGTACCATAAATCGTATCCACCATTTCTAAATTCAGTAACTCTTGATTTTCTAGCTTGAACCAGTCAGTTAACCATTCAAAACAGCATGCCTGGAAATAAATTTTTAGATTTGGTAGACCCATACCGCCCCGTTTCACATCATCTTGCATAATTTTAAATCTCACTCGAGGCTTTTTACCTTTCCAAATAAATCTATTAATGTCCTTATTCCATTGAATAAAGGGTTTTTCATTAGTCAAAATAGGTATTGTCTGAAACAAAAAAATTATTTTAGGTAAAATATTCATTTTTACCGTAGCAATTTTTCCCAACCATGATATCCTTAATTTTTCCTAACTAGTAATGTCTTTTTTTATATTTTGCCATACTTTCACATAGTTATTCTTAAACAAACCCACATTCTTTGTAGTTAGCCAAATTCCCAAGTACTTTACTTTATCTTTAATCTTATATCTAGGACGCAATTCTAACTCATCTTTTTCTGTTTTATTTAAATTCATCCCTAAAATGGATGTTTTTTCTTTATTAATGATCAATCCTGATACATTGAGCTAATATTTGATTAATCTTTGTAATATGTTCAATTGGGTTAGATAAAGTCAGAACTAGATCGTCTGCATATGCTTTCAATTTCATTTCTTGTCCTTTAATTTTTATTCCTTCTATAGATCCCCTAATCCCGTTTTTTTAAATACTTCTTTCATGAAAAACCAACTAACACGATTGAAGGCCTTTTTGAAATCCAAGAATATTAAAGCTAATTTTTTTTTCCATTTCTCTTATCATGGTATTCAATTATATTTAAGAGATGTCTTATATATCTTTCATTTTCCGCCCCGGGAGAAAACCTCTTTGATCTTTGTGTATCCAAGTCTTCAGAATTTTTTTCAGTCTTGCTGCTAATATTGAGGCAAAGATTTTATAATCTACGTTAAGCAAAGCTATGGGTCGGAAATTCTTAGGGTCAAGTGTATCTTTCTCTTCCTTCGGTATAAGAGTAGTGTTAGAATCAGATCACGATTCCAGTATTTGGCCTAATAAGATGTTATTCATTGTTTTTTTGCAATGGATTAATCGGATTGTCCAAGAAGGTTTTATAGAATTCCGCTGACAAACCATCTGGACCGGATGTCTTTCCGGATTTACTGGCTTGTATTGCATCTCTGATTTCTTGTATAGAAATTTCCCTATTTAACATTTCTTTTTGTTCTTCAGTTATTTTTGGAATATTTGCCTTTTCTAAATATTTCTGTATCACATCTTTTTTTATAGAGTTTTCTTTAAATAAAAGAGTATAATAGCTTCCAAAAATTTGTTTAATTTCAGTTTGTTTTGTATAAACATTATCATTGTATTTTATTTTTACAATTTGTTTTTTTTTTTTTTGAAGTTGTTTCATCAGTTTATATGCCAATAATCTGCCAGGTTTATTAGCTGATTCAAAATGTCTTTGTCTAGTCCACTTCATTTTTTTATTTATTTGATCTGCAAGTAATATAGAAATCTGGCTTTGTATTAATTTTATTTCTTCATGAATTTTTTTGTTAAAGCCATTAATTTGTAGTTGTTTTTCTTTATTTTTTAACTGTTCTGTTAGCTGAGTCAGTTTTTTTATTTTTCTCTTTATTTCTTTCCGCGCCTTTTTAATGAGAAAACCTCTTATGACTGGTTTCATAGCGTCCCAGACAATGTTAATTTTAACTTCATCATTTAAGTTTTCTTTAAAGTAGTTTTTTAATACTGTTTTAGCTTCTGTTACTATTTTTTCTTCGCTTAGCAAAATATCATTTAGTCTCCAATTATAATTTCTACTTCCACATCTCAATTCCATACTGATCGGATTGTGATCCGAAATAACACTAGGCAACAAATCTATCAACTTGACTTTTGGACAAAATGTTGCTGATATTAAAAAAAAAATCTATTCTGGCCAGGAATTATGTACTCTAGAAAAAAAGGTATAATCTCTTGCGGTGGGATTTTTTAACCTCCATATATCATATATATAACAGAAGTCTATTAAATCAAAGAAAGACTTAGGTAATTTCCCTTGTTTAGGTTTAATTTTCTTTTTATGAGAGAGTCTATCTAATTGTGGCTCAACCACCCCATTCCAGTCACCTAATAATATAGCTGCGTCAAAAAATATTTTTAATTCTATTCAAAAGCTTTTGATAAAACTTCTCTTTTTTCTCATTGGGTGCATACACTCCCAGTATCAGAGTTTTTTGTTCTTGAATATTGGCTAACACTCCAACATAATGTCCATTATTATCATTTAAAACCTCTGTGGCATCTAAATTTGAGTTGATATATAAGACTACCCCTTTCTTTTTCTTATTTGCCATTGAGCCATAATGTTGTCCTAATTTCAGATTTCTCAAATAATGAGTGTCCCCTTTCTTAATGTGTGTCTCTTGTAAGCCGGTAACATCACATTTTAAGCCTTCTATATAATGAAATATTTTTTTTCTGTTTTATCACCCTGTTTATACCTTTCACGTTCCAAGAGAAGAATTTTAGGTTTCTACTCATTTAGGATATTTTCTGAGTCTGATTTTTTATTAAAGCTTGCTCTTCCCAGTGGGTTCTCCTCGTCAGTATTTATATCATTGACATCTTCATTTGAATCTCTTTCTGAGTTTGGGTTTTCATCCATTTCAGATTCTACATCTAAATTTACATTTGTATTACTAGACTTAGTATTTATATTTGACTCTGAATCTTTTTGATTTACATTCTCATCTTCTTTGCTTAATAGTACTTGTTTCCTTTTGGAGTTTCTCAAGTAATATTCCTTGATTTCTTTCCCTTCTTCCTTATTTTGTTTGCTGTTTGAGCAATTCTGTTCTTTTTTATGATCCTTTGTTAAAAAATTTAATACTTTTTTTGCATCAAGAACAGTTTTGATTTCATATCTCTTTTTTTTTCATACCAAAATAAAAGTCCTTCAGGGATTAGCCATCGATATGGAATATTTACTTTTCTCAAATAAAAAGTCAAAAAATGAAAATCTTTACGTGTTTTCAAGATTTTTGCTGGCACATCTTTAAAGATCTGCATGTCCACTTGGTCTATTTTTAAAGGTGTCCCATTGTGCTTTCTAATTAATTGATCTTGAATTTGTCTACTCAGGAAATTTATTACAATGTCCCGAGGGATCTTCCTTTTGAATTTTAAAATAATTTCAAAGGGCTTTACTCACAATTCATCTAAAGCAGACATAGAGCTTTATTGCATAACAAAAGTAAGCCAGCACATAGTGAGAGAGAATCAGCTTTCTCCTTACCTCTCTGAATGCCACTGAAATACTTCCATTCCTTTCCTGAGAGAGATGTCCATAAAATCATGTCTTTTGTCACGCTGGAAAAATCTATTTGGCAAAAGGCATGCTTTCACAACCATCTCCCTCTGGAAGGAGAACGGAAGTGCAATGATATCATGTGGCAAGATAAGGAGAAAGCCATTTCTCTCTTGCTGTGTGTCAGTTTACTTTTATCATGCAACAAGGCTCATAGTCTCTTAGTACTTCCCTAAAGACACCTTGAACATAATCACAATATGTATCAGCCCTGACTTCAAATATTGCTCCAATATTCAAAATGTGAGAAATTTCAGTCCCTGCTGCTGTCAAACTATGTCATTGATTGTATAAGAATTTGTGTGTCTCTGTTTCTTTGTAAATATTGCAAAACTTCCTTTGCTGGATTTTTTTTTTTAGTAGCCAGTGCACTTTGCGGGATTGTAAACTGCCTTTGTTAATGTACTTATAGAAGTCTATGAATGATGGTTGAGACATTCATTCAAATTCATTCAAAATTTACAGATCACCTTTTTCTTTATAGAATTACGGAAACTGTGTTTAGGATGTAATCAGATTACTTTGATCATTTTTAACTGGTACTCTCTTTATTTCATTTAAAGTCAGACAACAGTGAAATTTGCTGAGTCTCTTCTACAAGTGTCTACCACAACTCAAAATTCATTAGCTACAATAGTTCCAGGGTAGTTCTTGAAGGAAAGACTCATAGAAATTCTAGTCATGACAGACTTGGAGTTTTATCGCATTACAACAGTATTAAGGCATACCGGTTCAATAGCACTGACAATAAGCCTGCTATATTGCATGACACCATATGTGTCTTGGCATCATACTGTCATACTGATGTGGCAAATCCATACTTTTGCCTGTGGAAAATAATCTGTTAATGACTACTTCTATCATTTCCAAACAGTAGTTTTTTGGGTGTGAAACTCTGAGCCCACTTTCTTCCATGAGAATCCCATGACTGGATGGAATATGGGCCGGTTGAGGGTGTGGCTAGTTAATACCTCCTTTGGAATTCTCCAGGGGATTTGAGCTGGTGACCCATAAAATACGTCTGGTGCTTGTTCCAGAAAAATCACGTCCGTATGTTTAAACTCACACAATACAGTGAAACACTATAACACTAACATCACAAGAGCAAAGCACTACCTGAAATACTTATCCACTGTATTTTTTTTAAAAAGGCATTTATAGATGCATTCAAATGAAAAGGTGAATACAAGCTTGGGTCCAAAATATCCTCGGGACAGCCTCCTTCCGTACAATCCACCTCGCACACTTAAGTCCTCTGGGAGAAATCTGCTACAACCAGTAAATCCAGGTTATCTAGAGGACCTTTTTGGCTATTGCTCTCAGACTGTGGAATGGCCTGCCTGATGAGATTCATCATATAACCACATTAGACAGCTTTAAAAAAGCTGTTAAGACAAATCTCTTCCCGCAGGCCTTTCCTGAATAGACACCCGGCCACCAAAGAGAGAAAGAAATGGAATGATCCTGTTTGCTGTTGCCTGCCCATTGTTGTTGTTGTATTGTTTAAATTGTCATTTTAACTTGTTTTAATTGTAAAATGTTTAATTATATTTTAATAGGAGGGAGGGTTGGGGGATATGGTATGTATAATTTTAATGCTGTAAGCTGCCTTGATTGCCTGAGTGCAGATGTGGCGGGATATAAATAAATAAATAAATAAATAAATAAATAGTTTCATTCACACAGGAAATAAAGAAATGGTGGGGGCAGTGTGGCCACCTACTTTTCCTGTTCAGCTTCTTGCAGTGAAACATCTCATGCTGTACTAAGCATGCTGGCATGCCAGCAGGAAAGCAAAAACATAAAACAAAAGGTGGGGAGGAGCAATCATGAATTTAAGGAGTGGGATAGGATTGGAGGCTGTGATGCCATACTGTGCCTGTACTGTGGAAGAGAAATCCATGTGTGGAATATTGTAATTGTGAGAGATGAAGCAAGGTGCAGTACAATTCATATCTGTCTCATGAATCTCTGCAGTGGACCAACATGCTGAAGGGAGAGGTGGGAAATATAAATAAAAATTTATTATTATTATTATCATTATTATTAAGGTAAAGTGCAGTAAAGCTCTTGATAGCAGTTGATAACAACAACAGGATATCCTATCTTTCTGCTGTTTATGAATATCTTGGTGTACATATTAGTTCTTTCTTTTTGTTGTTGTTTTCTTGTTAACTGCGCTCGAGTTGACCTTGATTAATGGTGACCTTGTGGATGAGGCATCTCCAGGACTCCCTGTCTTCCTTCCACTGCTCTGCTTAAGTTTTGCAGACTTATGCCTGTGACCCCCTAATTCAGTTTAGGCATCTGGTGTGCGGTCTTCCTCTCTTTCCGCTACCCTCCACTTTTCCCAGCTTCTAATGAGTTGTGCCTTCTCACGATGTGACCAAAGTACAACAGCCTTAATTTGATCATCTTGGCTTCTAGGCTTGATATGTTCAAGAACCCATTTGTTTGTCTTTTTCTCCAGCACCACATTCCAAATGAGTTGGTTTTCTTTTTATCTGCTTTCTTCACTGTCCTGCTCTCACATCCTTATATGGTGATGGAAAATACAGTGGCTTGGATGATTCTAACTTTAGTTCTCAGTTGTATATCTTTGCTCTTAGGATCTTTTCTAGCTCTTTCCATGCTGCCCTTCCCATTCCTAATCTTTTTATATCTTGACTGCTCTCTATGTTCTGTTCAATGTTTGATCCAAGGTATGAGAAATCTTTGTTCAGAATGCTAAAGTGGGACAGGGAGGGGGCTAGATAATTCTATCTCAGATAGTAAAGCTGCCTAGAACCTGAATGGGAATCTGTACGAACCATTCTCTGAAGTCCTGCAAGGAAAGGTGAGACAGGGTAAAGATAACTGAAAAGGAAGATTGATAGAATATTATAAAATGTGTGAAAGATGTGGTGCTCGTTGGAAGTGCAGCAATGCTTAGCACTGAAAGAGTTAATGTCTAATAGCGGGCAGTATACAGTAGGTTTAAATAGTTTGAATAACCTACAATGGGCTTTCTCTATGTCTATTCTGACCCACTCTGTGATGTGAACTGATACGCTTGGGTGTGTTTGCACCTCTTCTCAGCCCTGGTTGCGCAGTGGTTAAATGCCTGTACTGCAGCCACTCACTCGAAACCATAAGGTGGCGAGTTCAAGACCAGCAAAGGGCTGAAGCTCGACTCAGGCTTGCATCCTTCCGAGGTCGCTAAAATGAGTACCCAGATTGTTGGGGGGCAAATAGCTTACAATTGTAAACCGCTTAGACACTCCTTAAGGGTATGAAGTGGTATATAAATGAAGCTGTTTGGGTTTTTTCTTCTTCCACAGATCTCTCAGCTATTTCCTACAGATGTAGCTAGATTAAAATAGTTCCCTGAGTAATTTTCCTATTTTAGCATAGAGTTCCTATCATAAAGACTTTAATCTGTTCTCTAACCAATTGGTGTTTTACCTCCATAGGGCTGAAACAGATGGCCCCGAAGGGGGGGAGGGTTTCATGCTACCAGTTTGAGTGCCGGATCAGGGTCACAGCAAGCGCAAGTTGTGGCCCCAATCTGGCTATTTGCTGGCTAAAAAAAGTGGCAAAATGCTGCTCCTTTTTGAGCCAGCAAAAGGACACTCTTTCTGCTGCTGCCACAGCTGTGTGGCTCTTGGGCAGCTTGCGGCATCTAAATTCCGCACTGTCAGAGCACTGTAAAGCCAGCCCATGTGTGGGCAGATGGGTGGCTTCCAGGTGGCATCAAGGCGGTGTTGGGGCATGCATCATGCATATGCCACACCCCCACACCATTTGCAAGGCAGTTTTTAGTGCCAATCTGTACCACCCCAAAGTCAGGATCTCTAACTGCTGTATGCACTAGTGCTAAGTATATGTGGGGGGGAAAAAAAAAAGATTTTCCTTGCTCTTCAGAACATAATAATTATAATTGGTTGGAAGAAAATTCAGTGCAAATAAAAAGTCCTCCCCACATTTTAATTTATTACATCCATTTATTACATCCATTTGTGGAAGAAGACCCGAGGGAAAGAAAATGTCTAAACATGTTACAATTAGTTAAAATAACTTTTCATTTCATAAAATTATTCTTTACTTCTCTTTTTGCAATATTGATAATAATCAAATTTAAGATTTTGGAGGAAGAGGATAGAACTTGCTTAATTTTGTATTAAAGGACATACCTTTTCCTTTCTTAGATAAAGAAAGACATTTGCTGTAACCACAGAATTTAAAATTTATAACACTTTACAGCTTGAATCTCCCACGGACGTTTACTTTGGAAGGAAACGGGCACTACTGGACAACTCCTTGTTTCTTCTTATATTGTTTGATATTATGTTTCTTTTATTGTATATTGGAAATTTTGAAATAAAGATTATTTTTTAAAAAAAATAATTTATTACATCCATTCTCACAAGATGTGACAGTAACACTCATAAGGTTATGAAACAGGCAGGATAATGGAGAATAACCTATTGATGGCTATTAGTCATGGTAACTAAAATGGAACCTTTTGAGTTTGAAGAGACTATGCCTCTGATCACTGGATGCTAGGGCCTGGTTAGACAAATCTTAGAAGTATTTAAAATAAAAACAAAAAACAAAATCCATTTGAATAGAGACAGATGTGGGGCAGCAAAGGTGGTGCTGGTAGTGCTGGCTTTCACCTATCATTTTCACAAAAAGCAAAGTTTAAAGCACTTAACTTTTTGGATTACAACTCCTATGGCGATGCTGGCTGGGGGAAATCCTTGAAGTAGTGGTCCAAAATGTAACTTTTCCAGGCTTTGACAATAAGTACTACCTCTTGTCTGTAGTTGCTCAGGCTTCAAGCTCTACTTAAACTTTACCTGATCAATTATATCATTTTCAGATCAAAGTCTAATTAGTAACAGAATATTCTTTTTAAAAATACCCCTTATAAAAAAACATAATCTTTAAGAGTGAGGCTGTAATTGTGCCATGGGAACAGTTAAAGATCAGCCTCCGGAACCTTTGAAAATCCTTGTCTCTTGGATTTCCACGGTGATACAATCTAATAAATTTTGGAGAAGGGGAAACTGTGTTCTGTTCTGCTGAGATATACATTTTATCTCTTGATTTTATAATATCCATGCATCTTAACCAGTTCCTCAAACAACCCTGAAAACTCAGTGTTGTTTATACTTAGTCAGCTCCTTTTCATTTAGGAGCTAAGGCTGCAGTTAACAAATGGGTTCTGTTGTTGTGGAACTAAAACAGGCTTGTGGCCCAGTTTGGAAAAGCTGTACTACACGTTAATTGTCAACCAAAGAGGTTGAAAGGCTAAACTTTCTGCAGATCAACCAGAGAGGTCTGCAGTCCAAACTTTCTGCAGATCAACTAAAGAGTTTAAACTTACTTTGCTTTTATACCAGGTTAAATATCATATCTTCTTCTAAAGAATTCTACAGAGGACATGGCTTCCCTGATTACTTCTATTCCCGTGTGCATCCTGTGTCTGACATTCTCTTTTTCTGTGTATATCTCAAATACATATTCACCAGAGAGCTGATGAATAGGATTGCTAGGCCAGGGGCATTCCAGGTCCTGAGCTTTCACGACCAGAATTCAAAACCTAGAAACACCCCCGTAACATTAGGGACATTGCTAGGTGGGTGCAGAGTGTGTGGACCACTCCAAGTGACCTGTTGGAGGGGGAAACATCAGACATTCACGGTCTATCCCTGCCCCACTGCTCCCTCTGCCAGCTAGGGCACCTCTGCAAAAGAGAACGGGGGCAGAGAACAGAAGGAGAAGGGTGCTACAGCTGGTGCATAGTGAGAGGGGAAGGGCCAGCAGAAGCAAAAGTGACAGCAAAGAGAGAAGGGTGCTCCAGGTCCCCCACATGACTGCATCATTGCTCTCCCTGCCTTAGCCAAGCTGCCTGGCAGTAGCACATACACACCCCAGCCAATGTCCCCTTTGGGGTCTGGCCAGGCTCCTGGCAGGGCAGGAAAGGGAGGTGCTGGCAGTGGTCCTTGCACTCCCTCCCTTCTGCACCCAAGTGCCTTCCCCCAATGTGCCACTCCTCTCTCTGCTTGCCGCTGCCTCCTGCTGCTTCCCAAGCTCTGGAGCCAAAGCAGAGTGTGTGTCAGAGTACCCAGGCTTCTGTTGTGCTCCCTGCAGGATTTACTCCAGAGTCCCCCCCCCCCTCTCTTTTGCATGGTGGGGTCACATCTGCCTCTGGCTCTCCCTCCTCCTTTCTCTGAGTGCCTTCCCCAGCAGGGGTCCTCCTCCGGGAAGCAGTGTCCGAGATTTAGGAGACATTTGGTAGCGAGCTCACTGCTGTTGCCCCTTCCTGAAGTTATTGGACCAGGTGATACCAATCCTAGTGAAATCTCTCTGTTGAGATTAGCAGACAGGGCATGAAACATTCTTGTCCCATTGTTTTCCCATTGTTATAGCACAATTGCAAGAAGGGTTTAAGTATCTGGCAGCCAGGCCAGTCATCAAAAGGTCTTTGTAGGAAGATTAACAAAGGATATCATTGCAGAAATGTTAGATGGAAATATTCAGGAGTAAAGATGGATGCCTCTGAAGTCTGCAATTCTAAATAAAATTACTAAACTCTAATCCCCACCAAACACAACAGAATCTTCTTGGTAAGAGATAACGTTAGCATGTTTGATTTAGAATCCTTTAAAACATAAAAAAGGAGAAAGAAGATGGAGGAGGGGAAAAAAAGAAAGCAATGTGGAACACTAGTGGGATTTTTATGTTGTTTCGACCACTGTCAAAAGATATCACATAGATAGGCATATAGCCTCATATTATAGAGGTGTCACAATCCATAAAGCCTCAAAACATTGTTCTTGTTTTAAACTGCCATCAAGTTGACTATGACTTATGGTGATTCTATGAAAGAGAGACTTCCAAGTCACAAACAGGTGACTTGCAAACTCGGGGCCCTGGCTTCATTGACTGAGTTTTTCTACTGTACTTGTAATGTGATCTTTCTCTTTTTCTACCTTGCCAAACATTATTGTCTTTTCTTATGAATCATGTCTTCTCATGATATGTCCAAGGTAGGACAGTCTCACAATATTCAGGGTTCTAACCCCATTTCTGTCCCCTTTTACTTTTCATCTTTAACTGCTTAAAGAGTTTCATCTGTCGTCCACTGAGACTTGTCTTACATTTTGGCTGCTAATAGTGTCTTTTTTGTATTCTTCCCTGACAATGTTCCTGGCCTCAGAACAGAATTCTTCTGGGTTCTGGTCAATTAGGCTTAATAGAGGAAATCTAATTTTTACATTAATCTTTAAATTCTACAGGGATGTTCTTCAGGTTGTATTTTGTCATAATTGATTTATTACTCTTCTTTAGCTTTAGTCTAATTTTTGATATTAGCAAATCATGATCTGCTACAATTGGCTCCTGGTTTTAATTTTTCAGAGAGAGTAGTGCTTCTCCATGTTCTGCTTCCAATTAGTCTGCTTGATTTCTATGGAGTTTATCACACGAAGGGAACTGGAAGTATAATCCAATGGCAATCTGAATGCAATCATGGGGTTTCGCGTGATTGCGTGAAAGCTGATCACACACATTTTCGGGCAAAGGAAAGTCCTTCCAAATGCAATCATGGGGTTTCGCGTGATTGCGTGAGAAACTATCACACGCAATTTCGGGCACTGGGAGGCAATTTTGGGCAGTTCTGAATGCAATGCAGTGTCAATACGCAATCATGTAAATTTGCTAAACTAGCGAATTTACTCAATTCCGAACTGGCCTCACTTCCATTTCTTTCAAAATTGAGAGAAATTCCTCCTGTGTGATAAACTCCTATGTTGACCATCAGGTAAGTCTAGCAGTCTGGTAGATAAAGCAGAAACAAAAAAGAAAACTTTTGCAAGATGTGTTCTTTCCTCTAAAGGCAATATTTTCCTAGCCTTACCTTACACACCTTTTCTATTTTACACACACACACAAGCACACACACTGATTATGGGATCCATCTTGGATTTTTCTTTTAGGACTATGGTCTAAATATCTTAATTATGCCAACAAATTACATTTTACTTGTACATGCATAACTGTGAACATAATCTGTCCCTTTCCACTCACAAACTGGTCTGGCATTTCAGCTTTCCCTCTTTGAATGTAATATCCACCCCTTTTCTACTGGTATTCAAATTTATTCCTATTCTGAAATCAATCCTAACTGCAGTCTCATTTTTACGACTTCATTTCATCTACACTGGATTAGTGTATTTTTTTCCCCAACGGGATTGCTGGAATCTTCCATTACAGAGTTTCCAATTAGTGTGTTAAAAAAAAAGCTGCCAGACTTTGCGTCTTCACTCTATCCCTTGCGATAAAATAGGGAGACAGAAAGTGAGCAAAGCAGTATATTTAACAGCAACAGACTAATCTGTCATCACAATCTCATTTTAGTAATATGCCTCTGAGTCATTAATTGCTGTGCTAAAGCAAACTTACCCTTGTTCCTCATCATTTTATCAGGCTTCTACCACCATCCTCTTCTCTTGCAGGAATCGACAGGTTGCCACATTGCGATTTATATTTTTGAAGTCTGCTATATCTGTTATTCAACTGCTTAAAGGAGTATGGTTCCTTATATTTGCCTGGATGACCTTTGATTGTAGAGACACTGAGACATTGGAGGAAGTCAGTAAGTAACATAACTAGAAAGAAAAAGGCCTAGAAGAAAGATCGGTGCATTCTTTTTAGATCGAGAAAGAGAGGGGGAAGAATTCACTGGGGCTTTGATATATGCCAGAGCTTTGAAGTAACATGTTACAAATAATGAATTACCTGTAATTAATTCTTTTTCTATCAAAAAGGCTTTATTTATTTATTTATGGAATCTAGATTCTGCCTTTCTCCCAAAGTGGGATTCAAGGCATAATTAAATTACTTTTCAATTGTATCTTGCTAACAAATAGTATCACTTCCTTTTGAGGTACCATTTGTATTTTAGTTATTCTTTATTTAAATTTGTGGCAGCACTGCTTGCATATGCTTTGTACTACCAGCCAGAATAGTAGCAGTGTGATTTCCCCCAAATTAACACAAAGTAACTTTTTTCGTCACTTTTGAATGATGGGAAAGTGAAGAGTTAGTGGCAAGTGCTTTCTCTTTGGCCCCTGTAACTGTAACTAGTTACCTCTAGAAGTGTCTTTCAAGCTCTGCTAGCATCCCACAAGGTCCCACTTTCTAAAGGTAGATGATGGTGTGGTGGAGCTTGGCCAAATCTAGTTCTTTGCTCTTAGGTTGGCTTCAGTTTTACGATCCTCATTTTGCTAAAGGGCTGCCAGGTGTCTTTAGGAAACTGAGGATGAAATGTGTCTGGGAGAGACCTTCAGTCCTTGCTTGTTTATTTCTCACATTGGTCATGGCCCTGGAGGAAATCAAAATAACAATCTCCTAATGATCCAAGGGCAATAGTCCCATTAGTTCCATTGACTGACAATGAGATTAGCATTAAATGACAGATGTATTCTATTTATTTATTTATTTAATATGCTGCCTTTCTCCCAGAATGCAACTTTATTTTTTAATTCTTATTCTTATTTTCCAGAAGTTAAAAAAACTAAACAAATTTGTTAAAATGTATGATTTATTGACATGGTGTGATCACACTTATTGACAACTAGCCTTTCATCTATACAGATCATGCAGTGCTTCTTCCTCAAGATCATAAAGAATGGTGACCTCCCTCCCCTGTATTACTGAGCGTCTCTGTAGGGTTTCAAAGCTGGATCTCTCCCAAGCCCCAGCCCATTTCTCCAGCCACTAGAAGATCTGTCTCTCAGTCCTCATAATGATCTCATGTCATGTATGTTTGACTAAAGGGCCAGACTAAATGTGACATTATACATTTTTGTGTTTGATGTGTTTTGAAATGCAAATAGCTGTATCACTGCCTCAAGCAAAATTGGAATTGCAGTGGATGCTAAGGGAGAATTTAATTTCTCCCCTTGCTGGGATCCTGGAAAAAATCACATATATATATACATCCCATCTCCTCTACTTCAAATATCTACACTTCATGGGAAACTCAAAAGTGTTGCCATTGTCAATGATAGCTTCAGAGTGGGAGTATCATTTTATTTGGGATCCCAGCAAATGAAGGAAATGCTGGACTTCCCCCTCCCATGTATTGCAAACCTGATCTTGCCTAAGCATGTTAGGCCCTGATGTCAGTGTTGTTTCCTTTTTTAAAAGCAAGGATGCCAAATGTACTTTAAGGCTGTTTTAATGGGGTGTGCCATACTTTTATCTTTACTTTATCTTCAATGTGTTTTTAAATTTGTGAGTTTTTTTTTAAAAAAACAACATTGTTTATTTAATGACCTTTAGATAATTCTTTATTACTACATTTTAGCTGTATTTTGTTTTAATCTGTGTTGCAATCCTCCTTGGGTCTTGAGAGAAAGATGGCATTCAAAATAAATAATTTTTGTTTAAGGCAAAAGGGCATTCCACAATTTAGAGGCTGTATAGACCAGCAGTAAGTGTTGGCATCAGGGTGGTGTGGGGGCATAAGGTTTGGATGACACACGGCCCAATGCCACCCTGTCCACTGGACTGCATAGCAGGCAGTGTTGTGGCTCGCCTTTGGTGCAGCGTTCACATGCCACCACACACCAAAAGGAACACTGAAAAGTGCTGCTATGGTGGCAAGGGCATCTGGGCCCAAAAGAAGTGGCATTTTGTTGCTACTTTTTGGCCTGGAAAAATGCTAGATCAGGGCCATGGTATGCAGTTGCTGTGGCCTTGATCTTGCGCTCAAAGGGGCAGCAGCAAGCCACTCCTTCAGGGTAGTCTGCTTTGCCCTTTAGTTTGGCTTGAGATGAGACCATAACTGAACTCCATATGGTGACTGTAGGACAACATAGTGAAGAACAACCACATTTTTCAAGGTAAACTGGAGAAACAAGCTAGGTAAGACATGATGGAGACTGATTTTGAAGGAGCCATCTTGACTGAGAACCAAGCTAGTTGGATATCTATCATCATGTGTGTCAGATATTTGACCAAATTCATAAGTCAAACTGCTTCAGAAGGATTTTGAGGCTCTCTCTAAAGTGAGACTTTCTAGATTACCACATTGCAGGCCAAGAATGTTCTCAGAACGGTAACAAAACAGGAGCAGATGGGACCAGAAGTGACCGCTACTATTTTGTAACGTTCTGAGAACGTTCCTGGCCCACAATGAGGTAAAGTTATGTCTCTGAAGCAATTAAAATTGACACTGGAATTTCCTATGACGTGTACCTGAGTGCACTGGAGGGCTACAGAAAGTCAGTCTTTCATTTTGCTTTCCCATATATGGGATAGGCATATGAGGATTTGGATTATTCACAGGTCTACCTTCTCCTTTATCAATAACTATGCTTATGTGGTGGGAATTAAATTTTGCAAAATCTTTTGATTAAGGCTGATTTTTCTTGTAATTTCCATTTTGACTAAGGTTGAAGGTTTGTGGTTGGCTTCTCTGCTACTTCCTTTTTCCTGATTTCTTGTCCTTTCAATTCCTTCTCTTTCCATTTAAAACCAATTCTCCTTGTTCTAGTTTCCCATTTTCTCCCCTAAATTCTTCCTTTTCTTTTTCATTCTATTCATGGCTTTTCTTTAGATGCTTGATTTCATATTTTCTTGATGCAGTTTGCTAGTCTCTCTCTTGTGGGCATATACCACCTGGCTGAGTTGCCTTAAACTAGATCATTTTTATCTTGACATTTGTGTCTCTTCCCAACTTGGGGGCAAAACAGAAGGTGAGTAAGGGGCAGCTTAACGCTGTTCCTTTGAGCGCCCTCTTTTGATCACTGCAGCCCCGATCCAGCATTTTTCAACCGCAAAAGAAGTATGCCACTCCTTTTGTGAATGGAAAAAGGGCACTTTTACCACAGCGGCAGCATTTTTTGGCACTCCTTTTGGCGTGCAGCATCTGAACACTGTGCCAAAGGAGCACCATAATGCCACCCACTGTGTGATCAAGCAGGCAGTGTGACAGTGGCTTGGTGGTGGAGTTGGGATATGTGGCGTTCAGCTGGCATGCCGCCACTCCACCCTGATGCCTGCCCTTTGTGCTAGTTTGTTTAGCCTCTTTGATAAGTTGATTTTCTATTAGGAACCCCCCAACCACTCCCCCCTCCCCAATATTCTGTAATTTAGCAAATTTCTTACCAAAAGACTATTGTATAGTGTCTTCCCCTTTCATATCAATTGGCCACCAAACAATAGGAAAGGAGAACAGGGAATGGTTTTACTACCCTAAAATTGCAGACTCCACATGCTCCCGCCTGCCTGAAATTTTTGGTGGGTCAATCATGCTGGCCAATGCAATTTATTTATTTATTTTCTTCAAAAAACAGAAAGCTTATAGGCATTTCATCTTTAAAACAAATAAAAAGACACAAAACAAACAAACAAAAGCCCAACAACCCCCATCAAATAATAATAATAATAATAATTAGTACCCCGCCTCTCTATGCAACTCAACCACAGCAGCTTACATGTTAAAAATACAATCAAATCCTAACAATCCCCCCCAAATACATTAAAAAATTCATAGATTAAAATGTACTTTAAAATAACAGACAAATCACACAATGGCTACCGCAGAAGTCAAGGAATAACAGATTCAGCTGTTTTGGTGGTTGGTTATCTATTTGGGAAAAGCCTGCCAGAAGAGATCAGTCTTAACAGCTTTTTAAAGCTATTCAAGGTGGTAATGTGATGGATCTCATCCGGCAGGCCATTCCAAAATCTGGGAGCAGCTGCTGAAAACGTCCTCTGGGCGGTTGCAGATGATCTAGTTTTTATAGGTTGTAACAAATTCCTCCCAAACAAAACAAAAGGAAAATCGTAAAACTTAGCTTCAAAATATTTGCACCCATTTCTCTAAACTCTGTCAAGCTTCATCATCTTTGCAGGTTCTACTGTGTATGCAAATCTGGTTAAACACTTGGAGCCATTTGTGTAGTCAATGAGAAAACCAAAACCTATTTCCTGAAGTTTGATTAGGACTGTGAATTTGAATTAAGAAACTTCCAAAAAAACTGTTTAGCCTGTTTTCTAACATGCCAAATCTGAATCTGATTGATCTTGTGGCTTCTATGTATCCTTATTACTTGATTTGGCTTAGTTTTAGAAGAATAGAACTGTACACAGCCACCCTTTCTGTCTTTCCTCCTCTATATCGGTGATCTTCAAACTTTATTTCCACAGGAAACACATTCCCCTTTAACTATGTGCTCCCACAGACTGTAAAGGATTCTGAGCATGGCATAATGCTCTTGGGTGAACGCTCAGCTGGTGGATGTTATTGGCCAGGACTGCATGGGCTTCACTCTTCCATAAACTGTATGTTCAGTTTATAATCTTAGAGCATGCAGCCTCTCAGGGAAACTTGTGTGCCATTATGATATTTTTGTTGCAGAACTACCAAGGGAAAACCAGGAATCCCTGCTATTGAAAGAAAATAACTTGCTCATTCTCTATCTTTAATTAAGACCATATTTGGGGGGGGGGGGGGGACAAAAACAAATCTGGAACTGTGAGTTTTAGGCATGGCAACCAAGACCAAAACAATGGCCAAGGCTTTTTATTGGATAAGGCTCCTGTTTTGTTTTCCTGAAATGACGCTATGTCATGTTCTTTTTTGCTCCCTTTGGTGAAGCTGCTTTGAGAAATGACTTTTTAAAATGATGAGTGTTACTTAAGCAGCAGGCATGAAACTCCAAACACCTGGCACAATTTCCCTAGTGTGATTTGCAGTGCACCTCCAAGGACTGTGCAAACATCTGAAATTAATTCCTGAGATCTCAAAAGCCCTTTCCATCATGGACTGAATTTTTTTGGTTGAGATTCATGATATAGCAGCTGTGATTTATATCAGCAATTGTACAATGGGGGCCATTCATGTTTCAAATGGTGATTGCCGTCATGTATAAAATTAAAGAATGAAGACAAATATAGCATGAATCCACATATCACACATTTCTTATAATGGACATTTCACAGGGAGCAACTGTAGCACAGCAATGCAGTGCTCACATTCCCAGGTTCAATCCCCAGTGTGCCTCTATAGTAGAAAGCAGCTGTGTGAAAGACCACAGCTAGCAAGGGCTGGTAGTTGGCAAGATGGAGTGCTAACAACTTCACTTAATACAAAACATGTTTGTGGTGCGTCTGCTCCAGGTTTGTGAACTCAGTGGCAAGTGAGGCTCCACTTGGCAATATTGATACAAACCACAAAAATTGGCACGCAACAGGCCATAACTTTATTGGTTGCAGCTGAAGAGGCTTGGCAACAGCATGGATCCAAGATCCAGGTATCAGTTGACCTACATGCTGACTGATGACAACTAATTCACCCAGGCCACCTGCTAGGTAATCCAATGGTAGCCAAGTAACCCAATCTGCCTGGAATGAGAGATGTGGAGTTCATCTGGGGTGGGGTAGAGCTGCTTGCCACTGAGCTGGGCATGAACCTGGTTGCCCACATACCCAAAGCTTCGTAAGGACACCGTCAATCAGTTCTGATGGTTGGACAAGCCCTATTTTCCTCCCCCAACTGGATCCAGACCCTATGCTAAAACTACTGCAAGAGGCGGGGGCCAAGTCCACTGCAGTTGCAGCCAAGCCCACAGTGCATAACTGATTGCCAACAGCCAAATATTTTGCCTATCAAGCCTCCAGCCTAGCAGAGATGTCATGGTGTTGCCGTGGAAGGGAGCCACCATGACATCACACAGCAATTGGAAAGAAAAGGCCACAACTTTACTCATAAACAACTATAACGTAGAGTTAGCCACAGAGCATGAGGTCTGGATCTGCCATCCATCAATCTGTGATTGATTGATGAACCCATTTGCCTAGTCACGGCCAAGCTTTGGGATGACAAAGGGGCTGACTGGCTATGTACCCATCTGAACTCTGATAACCGGTCACTCGATTGTTCGCATCTCTGCCCCTTGTCACCAGGGGATGCTGAATCGATGTTGCCTCTGCAATGGCAACACCGCATTGCTCTCAGCACCCCCATGTCTCCTTTGGACTCCTGATCCAGTGCTACGCAGCCCTGGAAACCAGGCCCACCAGGTCCAAGACCATCCTAGCAGAGATGTCATGGTGTTTATCCAGCATCCTGAGTAATACAGCAAAGTCCCCAATTGTTCATGCCACTTTGCTTACAATGTCCTCATGTCAGTTATATTTGTCTACTATGTCAAACTGCGTGGTGATCATACTGAGAAAAGCAAAAGGGGATCACACATAAAAGGTCTCAAGCTCTAACTTTCCTCTCCCGATAAAGTCAAGCTCCTTTATTCTCAACATAAATTCAAGTACTGTAGTATTTCCACATGTTCAGGATACATGGATAAATTGGATAGCCCCATCTCGGGCTTCTGTAAATAAAATTGCCATAAAAGGGCACAAAATACTCTTTTTTGGTCAAGGAATCTTTCATGCAAAAGTTTTGCCTTCAGCTGTTTGCACAATGCTGTGCCTATGGCTATGCCCCAGTTTGAGACAAGGAAGGAGACTCTATCACCTTCCGAGGAAGTGCGTTCCACTGTCAAACAGCCCTTACTATAGATATACTGTCTGCACACATTGCGTCTGCAGAGTCCCGTTCAGCAGAACTATTTAAGGTGGTGGGGAAGCTGAACCAGGTTCCTCCTGTGCCAAATCCCCTGCTCAACCCCACAACGGCTTGCTGTGATGCATTTAACACTCACTTTGCAGACAAAATCTCTCGGATAAGAGCCAACTTAGACACCAATGTTTTAGCAGTATCTGTAAACGAGGCACCTAGCAACTCTGTTGTTGTCACCTTACTGGATGAGTTTCAATCTGTAAGTACTGATGAAGTGGACAAACTCCTTGGAAGTGTGAGGAAGATGACCTGCTCTCTCGATCCGTGTCCATCATGGCTGGTTGTCTAGGGAAGGGGCACATTGAAGACATTCCTTTGGGATGTAGTCAATGCATCCCTCAGGGAAGGTATAATTCCATCCTGTCTGAAGGAGGCGGCTGTTAAGCCTCTCCTGAAGAAACCTTCCCTTGATCCCCTGGACAGAAACAACTATAGACCAGTTTCCCTGCTGCCGTTTTTAAGCAAGGTGATCAAGAGAGCTGTCACCTCCCAACTCCAAGCTGTCTTGGATGAAACCGATTTCCTTGATCCATTTCAAACTGGCTTCCAGGCAGGATATGGAGTCGAGACTGCCATGGTTGCTCTGACAGATTACTTCCCCTTGAGTATTGACAGGGGTAGTGTGACCCTGTTAGTGCTTTTGGATCTCTCAGTGGCCTTTGACACTATAGATCATGCCATCCTTTTGGACCTGCTGAGGGAGATGGGCATCAGAGGCACTGCTTTGCAATGATTCCGGTCCTTCCTCTCTGACAGGTTCCAAAGGCTGAGGCTCGGGGACAGTTGCTCCTCCAAAATCGAACTTAATTGTGGCATCCCTCAGGGTGCCATCCTGTCCCCGATGCTATTTAACATCTATACGAAGCCGCTGGGTGAGATCATCCAGAGTCATGGAGAGCAGTGTCATCAGTATGCTGATGACACTCAGATATACTTCTCCATGACCAGATCATCTGCTCAGACCTCAGATGGCATCTCTTCTCTTAATGACTGCCTGGCAGCGGTAATGGATTGGATGAGGGAAAACAGATTGAGGCTTAATCCAAACAAAACGGAGGTACTGACAGTTACTGGCCCAATACCAGGTCTGGGAATACAACTCCCGGTCCTAGATGGAGTCACACTCTCCTCGAAGGACTCTGTTCGCAGTCTGGGGGTACTTTTAGACTTGTCGCTTCACATGACTAGTCAGGTGAATGTGATGGTCAGAAGTGCCTGTTATCAGCTTTGGCTGATATGCCAGCTGCGCCCTTTCTTGGAGATGAAGGATCTGGAAACTGTGGTACATGCTTTGGTCAACTAAAGTTTAGATTACTGTAATGAACTCTACATGGCCCTTGTGCTTAACCCAGAAACTTCAATTGGTTCAAAATATGGCAGCCAGATTTGTCACTGGGGCATCTAGGAGAGAGCACATAACTCCTGTACTAAAATCTCTCCACTGGCTGCCGATTAGTTTCCGGGTACAGTACAAGGTGCCGCTTTTGACCTTTAAAGCCACTACATGGCTCAGGTCCATCCTATCTAAGGGACCGCCTCTTCCCATACGAGCCCCCTCACACACTCCGATCCTCTGGGAGGAATCTGCTACAGCCTAAGAAAACTAGGATGGCGCAGACCTCCCAGAGGGCCTTTTCCTCTGTCACTCCCAGGCTGTGGAATGGCCTGCCGGATGAGATGCACCTTATTACAACTTGGGACAATTTCAAGAGATCCGTCAAGACGCATCTCTTCCAGCAGGCCTTCCCCAACAATGATTAAATCTATACTGCTATTGTCCATCTAGACTCACCCTCAGAGACATTAGTCATTTCGAGACCGCCTATCATTTTAATGAGAGCCACATTAATGTTCTATGGTTTTATCTACTGTTTTAAATCTTACCTCAGTTTAATTCTATCTTAAGGGGTGGGAGGAGGGACTGGGTTGCTATATTTTAATTGTCTCTGTATTTTATATGTTGTATCCCGCCCCGATTGCTCACCCAGAGGGGTGGGATATAAATAAATATTTTTTATTATTATTATTATTATTATCATCATCATCGTCGTCGTCGTCGTCTATGTTGCCAGGTTTTGGCTCCAGCAGAACTTCTGGGCAGTTTGGGAGTGTGCATCATCTAAATGCCATGCCCCGGTGCGGCCCAACAATGCGTCCCTTTTGGCCATCTGTTTTGGGCCTTCGTTACTTTGCCAATTGAAAGGAAATCAGATGGAAATGTCCACCTCATGTATATCTCTCCAGATCAATGGTAAGCAAAGGGCACCTAAGCAAAACCTAAAACCCACCTGCTGACCACCCAAAAACATCATTAAAGTGGAATTGAGTTATCACACTGCAAATGATAACAAAACAGTAGCAGGAAATAATGTCATTTATAGAGTTTTTGCATTAATGAAAACATTTTCCAAACAGTTCCCATCAGAACAACAAAAGTTAGCTGCTGTCATGTGATAAGACCCAGCCAAAGAGATGATTATCCTGCTCCAATTGCAATTTACTGCCTTGTGTGATAAAGTCCCTAATTTATAGTAATCATACTATGATGAGGAATAGTTAAACAAAAAACAATGCTTACAATGACCTTGAGTTGTCTAAAGCATTATTATCAGTGAGAACTTGTAGTTTTCTACTCAAGCAAAACTTCTGAAGAATTTTGAGGATAACAAGAATGGTTTGCTAAGTCTACCAAAGCATCTCAAGGCAGTTATTCACTACATATATTTCTATGACATGGAACTGTTTTTCCCCCCCAGGTAAGGCAATAGATTAATTTAGCTCTTGTTTAAAAAAGGATGCTTTTTATACCTTATGGGGTTCAGACAAGAATGAGTAAATGAACAGTTAACTTCCACAAAGCGGAAAGTTATATTTCAAGGTACTATGGATACATGGTGTTGTGCCTGATCCAAATATCAAATGATATCATCACAGGGACTGTTTACTGCCATCAAAAGTGTAGGTTTTTTAAAAGTCCATCTCAACAATGCATAAACAGTCTACAAAGAACAGGCGTAAACTCTGGATCATATATTTCTGAGGGTTCACTTCTGAAACAGAATGAAAATTGGCAGTTGTCTTTGAAATCCATGGCTGTTGTTCAATACTCCCTCTGTTTGAAAATGCCTGCATCTCTGCTGTTAGATGGTAATACTTCCCCGTCTTTCCCCAGTGCATCCTTTCCTACAAATTCAAGCCAGGCTTTCAGTTCCTTCTGTTTTAATGTGTATGTTTTTCCTGCCTAATTACATTTCAAAAGGGATTTCTTAAACCACCTGAGATGAGGTCATATCCACAGCAAAATGAATTGGGAAAACTTGCTTTTTTTAAAAAAACAAAAATATAGCTAACAGATGCTTCAAAAGCATTCTCTTTCAGTCATTCTTTCAAAAACCTTACATGATCTCACGTTTTGTGTCCATTCTACATAGCTGTGTGGGTTTTAAAGTTTCCTTTGTATGCATCTTTGAAATACTTTGTGAATACTATTGTATTTCAAAGGGAAGCACTGTGAAAGAGGAGATGCTGATAACCCATGGAGGGTACACACTGCACGATGCCTCTGTGGATAATGTTGAGATGGAAGTGAATTATACTTCCAATCACGAATGATGTTTTAAGCGCAACAAGAGTTCCACTTGACTTACAGGACAGCCAGAGTTCACCTCTAACCAAGTGAATCTTTAGCTTTGGAAATGGTTCATTTGCTGGCAGATATTTCCTAGTACATTATCTGCATCTTCTATTCTAGTGTCCCAGCTGCATCAAGTGAAAATCATTTTTAGGGTATTGTATAGTTCCTACAATGTTTTTAATAGGAGCTGGTGACTACAAGACATTTGCTTGAGTTGGCATTAATGTTCTTCATGGTTAGAGTAACTAATGAGAATAACATGGGGTTTACATTTGTGACAAAGTGCTGGAGAGAGAGAGAAAGAGAGAGATCCTTTGCACCAGCAGTGGGCAAATTATAGCCCTCCACATGTTCCTGAACTACAACTCCCACCAGCCCTAGCTTGTATAGCCAGTGGTAAGGAATTCTGGGGATTCTATGAGTTCAGTTCAGCAACATTTGGAAAGCCACTCATGACCCAACCATTCTCGCATTTTCGAAGTAAAGGAACAGGGCCTTCTCTCTTGCCTAGTGATTATTTTCCTGCATCTGGTGGAGATCTTTTTATTTTCATTTTTGTGTTCCTGCTTAGCCTCAGATTGTTCTGAAGGTTTGTTTCCCTCAGTGACTGAGCTATTGATTTTAATAATTTATTTGGATGGTTTCACATTTGTATTATTTTAGCCACGAGCTGATGAAGTCTTTCAGCTAAAAGACTGGCTAAGAAGAAAATGTGATACATTATTTAAAAACAAATAAGGGAACCTGATCCTATGAAAATTTGCCTCAGAAACTTCCTTTTGCTTGAGGAAGGGTGGAGAAGTTGCATAATTTATTTCACAGGGGCCATGTGGCTGAATGGCATTCCCAGCTCCAAGAACCACTGCTGGAGTACCTGTTTCTGCAAATGGCAATTTTTGTAACCTTCGCTGAATGCCAGAAGCCCTAGTATTTGGCTCTCCATGTCTCCTGCTGGATTGGAGTGCATGTGTTCTACGTGTGTACATAAAATGCATAACATGTGTAGCATATATGCATAAACCCATCCATAGAAGCTGGAGATTTAGCTTGCAGCAGAAATACACAACCCTTAAACAAAGTTTTTTTATATATGTATAAGGTACCCAGAAGAGTTTCATGTAAGCCAGTTTGGGAAATGTTATGAAACTGGGAAATGTCTGGATGGATTTCAGGGATCCCAGTGGAGCAATACTCTGGCCATATTTTTGGATTCTTAAATACAAAACATCAAAAAAGAAGAATTGCAGTGGGGTTGGGGAAGGATATTTTATTTGTTATTGAATTCTTTATGAACAATGTTTGTGTTATGCCTTTCCCTTAATTGTAACCTAAACCAAAATGAATTCAAATTGTTTCTGTCTGGATTTGTTTTAGAACAAACAAGAGCTTTAGCTTAAATAGTTGTCTGCAAAGGTTGTGCATACAATCCGTAGGAAACTCACCGGGAGGTTATCTGATGCCTTGTTTGATGTAGACTATTCTGTCATTTTCTTTAGATCTAGAAATCTAAGGACAGTTTGGAATGCTTTTCCCTCCCTATTCACTCTTTTAAAACGTGCATGAAGAACTTGCATAAAGAGCAGAACTGTGAATGTTCTGATTCATGTCTGGAAGTTCAGTGTCAAGCTTGTGTTTGAACCCTCTAGAAATTACAAAGATGGAAATGTTCCACTTTCTGTTTTTCTTTCTCCCACAAGTAGGGAAAGGTAACATCCACGCAGCTCTAAGAGGTGCTCGCTTGCCCATTTCCCAACATACAAAGCAAAGTGTTCATTAGCTATGTTCCTTCTCCTTTCTCTTGTGTGCTCTAGAGTGCATTTTGAGAGTCTGTAGACTGTCTGTTAGCCTGGGGGGAAAAATCCAGTTACCCCGATTCATTGTAATCACTAGTGAATTTGTTCTTTCCTTAAACTGCCCTGTGGCCTATTACGCTAAATGCCGGCTGTGCTGATGGGGCTGCCCTATTGACTTTGGAGTAGAAGGAATGCTTTGAGAACCAATAAAAACTGAATTTGGCTGGCAATTTATTAAAAAGGGACTATTTTAGGGATGAGATATTGCTCTCCCTGCTAAATTGTGTCTCACCTCTGAATGGGGAAGCCTTGTCCACATCCAAACTACATGAATGGGGGCACGTAAAGAAGAAGTTATGTTGAGATCTTCTGTAATTTTACCCCACGTCTTACCCCTTCACAATTTGGCTAGTCACACAATGCTTTGAACTGGAAGGTGGAAATGATGGGGCTGCCAAATCCCCCGAATATCTTTAAACGGCAGAGAAGCATGAGCTAAACAGAATGGGAAGATTACCATTGTGCCCCGAGCAATTAACTTGTACCATGTCAATCGGAGGGGCATCTTCAGTCCTATTATGCTCCACTTTTCGGTCTTCTCATTTCTAATCTAAAGCTCAGACTCATGGCTGCTTTCCCATTAGCCTTCACTCCACCCCCTCATTAACCCTTCACCTTCAGGGAGGAAAAAACAAGCAATTTGCTCTTCAGTTGCCCTGAAAACATCACTTTCTATGCCCCAGAAGGAGCTCATTAACATTGTGTATACTGGACATTAATTTTTTCAAGACAGGGAAGCTATTCTATTTGGGCTTGGTCCATTGAGAAGCAAAGAACAAAGCTTCTCCTTCAATGGCCTCTTCATATTTCACTCAAAGCCTTCAGCAATCAGCTAGTTCCTTTCTCCCATTGGGACAAACTCCCATTAAGTACATGGAGGGGTGAGGCTACAATTAAAACTGCCAAGAGGAAAGAAGACAAAACTATTATTTTGTCAGTCTAAGAAGAAAAAAATCATAAAGGTACAATTTGTGGTAAATGTTGCTATTAAGAATAAACAAGCTTCAGCACTGGGCCAGTTTCCACATTGTTCAAGTATATAAAATCCACACTGACAAACCATACATAGAAAATCTTCAACTTGCATTCCTCTCCCACATGTAAGGCAATGTATGATCCAGAGTCCCCGCTTACATCTCTACTTCTGTATGCCCTGCCTTGTGGTGAGTCTATCACCAAAAATAGATGCAATGTATGCTGGTAGAGTTTGGAGAAGTCACTTTTTGAACTGCAGCACCGGAATCCACTAGCCAGCATGCTTGGAAAAGTTACTTTTTGAACTACAGACCCAAAGATTCACCTGTCGGTTTTTCCCGCCTTCTCAAGCTCTGCACAGATATGTTTCATCACCATAGACCTAAGCACAGTGCAGTTGCAGTGGACATATTTGAGCTTTTGCTTTACTGCTATAGGGTTTAATTAGCCATCAGTTTAATGTCAAAGTCCTGACTTAACATTGATCTACAGTCATCACTTGGTTTCCTATGGGAGAGACCATAGGGTATGAGGCAGCAGAATATTCTTGCTTTGCAGTTTATTTACTGTGTCCTTTTTAAGCCTCTTCCAAGGAACAGCTTCCCTTTGTTCTGCTTTGGTTCCATAGCATACAATGAAGAATACAGGAAATATCCCTATTTTATACGGCACATGTTTAACTTTTCAGACTCTACAGCCTGTAACACTACCCCTTTCAGTCAATATTTTTAAGACTGCAATCCTGGACTATCATGCCAGGCCAACTGTAGTCAAGGGCAGTTAATCAGTAGCCACATGTAACAACTGGTGGCCTGTATAGAGGCAAACCTCCATATCATACAATAAAATCTGGAAAAGCATGACTTTACAGTTGGGTGAGGTCTCTTCTGCATGCAGATCTTCTGTGATGAATAGGGACAGAGGATATTTAAAAAAGGAATCTCCATGTTTAAGTGATGTGTGCCCCCAGATCCTGGGAATAAACAAAATGCTTAGTTCCTAACACTTAGCTCTTAATGCTAGAAAGCAAATTGCACATTGGATCATTTAAAGAAATACCATGTATTGGCTAAAAGAAATGTAAAAAACTAACTCCAAGTGGACAGTCTATGTCCTTGATCTCTGTCCTCTGTCAATTGATGGGATTTTCTCTGTTTGTAAAGTCTACATACTCTGATGGTGTGAACAGACTGCATACTTCTATATGAATATTCCCGTTTGTTAACACAAGAGCCAAATATAATTAAGACAGACAAATAAAAATACAATAAGTTATTATTTTCCTCCCAGAAATCTTAGAAATAGTAGGGACAAAAGTTCTTTAAATAGATTATCATTTTAAAAACTCTGGAAGCCTTTGTTCTTGTGAAAGAAAACTGCTGTTTCATTTCCCTGAAGCCATTGATAATATGATGCAAGAACATCAGAGACGATCTAATCCAAGATAGGTGCCATCCCCAAGGGAACTCGCTCTCCTTTGTTTTACATTTCCATTGGAAATCTGGGAGATTTTGCATGCAAACGTCTTATTTCATGGAACTGCTTCTCAAATTGAGAGATTCTATCTAGTAGTGCTGCGGAAAAGACTTTTCAATGAAGTGGGCTGCACAGTCCTCTGTTTACAGAATACTGATGCATCATCTGATATGCCTGAAATTGTTAACTTCAATTTCACTAAAGCTGAGAGGATTTCAATAAAGCCATGATCTAATAATAATAATAAAAATATTTTAGTGTCTTCTTTTTAACATACCTGCCTGACAAGCAGAATTTGGGCTGGTATATATCACTGTTTGCTGCAGCTTTTCATTTAGTTAGGAACCATGTTTCTGGAGAATTATTCATCACGATGGAGAAAGGACTCAGAAAGATACTGAAAGTTCTTATCTTATTCCCCCTCCCCTTAACCAATTAGATTTTAATATTAATTAGAACAGTGTATAAATGTCCAATAGCTAGGGAATTTTTTTCTGAATTAAAACTAGAGAAAAAAATTCAATCTTATTTTAAAAGAGTTATTGTTGGAGTCAAGTGCCTTCGAGTCAACTTTGAGTAAACTGCAACTCATGGCAACCCCATATTCTCAACAGCCTTGCTCAGGTCTTGCATCTGTTCCCTGATTGAGTCTATCCATCTGTGGTGCAGTCTTCCTCTTTTCTTACCATCTTCCACCTTACTGAACATTATAATCTTTTCTAGTGATTTCTGTCTTCTTCTTAAGTGGCCAAAGTACAACAGCTTCAATTTCGTCATTCTAGCTTCTAGAGAGCTTCTAGGACAAATTTATTTGTCTACGGTATCCACAGAACTCTTCTCCAGCACCACATTAAAAATGAATTGATTTTCTGCCTATCAATTTTCTTTGCTGTTCAGCTATTTCATCCCTGCATAGAGATGGGAAATACAAGGGCGTGAACTATCCTAATTTTAGTATTCAATGATATATCTTTGCACTTCAAGATCCTGCCTAGTTCCTTCATTGCTGCCCTTCCAAATCCTAATCGTCTTCTGATCTCACGACTACAGTCTACACTCAGAGGAATGATTGAGCCAAGATATGTAAAATCTTGAACTATTTCAATGTTTTCATCATTTACTTTACAGCTATGTAAATCCTTTGCACTCATTATTTTTGTTTTCTTAATGTTCGGCTATGAACCTAACTTTGTACTGCTATGACTTTTTAAAATAATCATCCCAAGTTTTTGGTATTTTCTATTACTAGTATTGTATTGTCTGTATATCTTAGATTGTTGATATTTCTTCCTCCACTTTTCACACTTTATCACTCTGCATCCAGCCCTGGTTTTTTTGTATCATGTTTCATACATTCATCATACAAGTTAAATAAACAGAGTGATGAAATGCAGCTTTGCTTGACCTCTTACTCCATTTCTCCCTATCCAGTCCTGACAATACTGCCTTGTCCTGCATACAGGATAGGCATAAGGCAATAAAATGTTGTGGCATCCTTATTTCTGAATGCTGCTTCCACTTCACTTTATAAAATTGGAGGCTTGTATTCATATGGTTCTTCTATAGATTAATCTGTCATCCTTTCATCTCTCTCATATAGTTCTTCAGTATATTGTTTCCATCATATTTTTATTTCCATTTGGTCAGGCAATGTGTTCTCCTTTTTAAAATACTTAAAAAAATAAAATATTTATTGGAATATAGTAAATTACAATTAAATAAAGAGCAAAATTCCAACATCAAAAAGCATCCAAATATAAATGAAATAACTACTCTACTCTACCTCCATCTACATATAAGACATAAAATCAACAAAACAAAAAGATTACTTCCCACCCTCTAAGTCCAAGATAATAATATGACAAATATATTAAACTTCTCTATTCTCTATAATATAATATTACATACTATACGCTGTAATATTATGCTTCCTGTCTAAAAATAGCAAAAGAAGGATTTTCTTCTTTATTTTCTTCAATATGAAAAGTTGCCAGTCTTTTCATTTCAGAGACTTTTATGATCCAGTCTTCTTTTATTGGTAATAAGGTTCTGTTCCAGTTCCTGACATACAATAAGCTTGCTGCTAATATAATATAAGAGCTGATTCCCTTAAATTTCTGTTTTAAAAACCCCAAGAATGAAAGCTCAAGTTTTAATTGTATTCTAATCAGTTCAAGTGCATCACCTATGCCACTATCTGAAGCAGCCAGCCTGGCAAAGCGGACCTCTCCCCTGCCCCACATGAACTCTCACTGACTTTTCTTTCTGTTTCTGAGAGTAGCGGCAGTCATCTCTTTTGTTTGGACAGGAATACAGGTTTTGTTTTGTTTTGTTTTTTTGTGCAGCTCATATATTTCAACATGCCTTGTCCCTTGCTGGTTGCTAGTACCTTCTGCTCATTCGCTGCACATGGAATCATAGAGTTGGAAAGATCTGCAAGGCTTTTCTAGTCCAATACCGCACAAAGAAACACCGTGAGGAAGCCACCCATATGCCCCTTCCTTTTTTATTGGTCATGCTGAGTCAGAACATACTCAATAATGAGTAACAGATGAAGTGATTTCATAAGATGTAGACCAGGCTGTTAAAGTGAAATCATAGTGCTGTAATTGTAGTGTGAAAGGGCCTCATACTTAGTGCAAAGAAGTGGCAGTATTCCTCCCCTGCCCACAATCAAAAACTGGAAGCTCATTGAAAGGAGTCACTCCGAGTCAGTGGTTCACTAAGATGCAGTTGACAATTTACTCTGTGAGAGAGCATACTAGACACTTGGGGATTTTAAATAATGTAAGACATTTAACTTTCATAGCATGCTTACATGTTGCTCAGTGCACATTACTGTGTATCCCAGCACAGAGAGTACTAAAACATGAATGCAGTAATGTATTTCCACTGAAATTGCATCTTCATGACTAGATCCTCTGGAGTTTTGCTTTCTTTTCAAGAGGGCCCTGATTCAATATATATGAAATGCCATCCTACCCATGGGCATGCAGTCTCGTACATTATTTTCACAAAGACCTGACTGGACTTGTATGGGGTAGGCTATGATTCAACTTGGTGTAGAACCTGAACTGAAAACCATGAACTCATTATGGATATTATGAAAACCCTCTATTCTAATTCAGTGTGGTGTTGCCTATGCTAGCTAATAGCAACAATTTGGAATTATAGCAAAGCTAAGGTTCTCTTAACATGCGCAGCCAGGCCTAAATTGTTATTCCAGACAAGATCAGTTGTGCAATTCATAAACTCAAATCATGAAAAAGTCTTACTAGGTAAGGTGAACCCTTAGAAAAGAGTTACAAAAGAGTTACAAAGGGGGGGGGGGGGGAAGAGTTACAAAAGTGGGAAATGAATAATCCTGTTCTCTAGAACACAGGTAGGAAATGTGCAGCCCTCCAGATACATCCTTCACCATCGGCTATGACATCTGTTGGGAGATACAATCCAATATCTGGAGAACCACATGATTCCCACCTCTGTTCTATAACTTCATACCTGATACAACAGAGCCTCTTGTTATCCTCTTGTTAAAGACACTATTCCATTAAATTTTTGAAAGATAAGGGACATAATTCTAGAACATGGGGCTCCTTTTCTGCACTGAGGTGTTTTAGTTTTGTGATCAAGATGACTCCATGAGGAATATCCAGTATGTCATTCTTAACTTTAAGAGTGTGAATTTGGGCCTGCGGATTTTTTGTGCTCTCTGTGTGTAAGAGATAGCATCTCTTTCTCTCTCTCAAAACAAAATTTCAATGAAGTTCAAGATGACATATGTATGAAACCTAAATATCAAATTTTGTCTGAACGCTGTCAAATTTCTAGTTCTGAAAATTTTACTCCACTCAGTGTAGGCTTCTAAATATCACGGAATGTAACACAACACACCAGGAAAATGCATGAGTGTGTTGTAGCAGTGCACACTACACATCCAAATTTCAGTTACACACCACTGTGCATTTCTAGAATTTCCTTTTAATAATTATTGGCTAGAAGTCTTTGTAACCAGAGATGCCAGACACTGAAACTTAACAATTTGTACAATCAGAGTTCTTTACTACTGAGTCATATTCACTCCCTTTGATTTGTTGCTTGATGACAAATGCTACAATTTTCCTCATCAGTGAAATGGAGTTGACTGCATTCCTGAAAGAGTAATTAATTCAGATTCAAGTTTTAGCTGGTTCTGTAATGATTTGTTCAAGTGTACTAGGGGTCTGAATCCATCTATTTGAGGGAATCAAGAGTGATTTGACAATGCTGTTTATATTGCACCTTGAGAGACCACAGCCCACAGAAAGTGGTATGTTTTAATCCAATGGTTTATTTCACTTGGATTTCACACTTACCTCCAGAGGACCTGTTAAAACCCTTGCTTACCACTTAATATTCCTGCTAATTGAGAACTATGTCCATGTACAGCGGGTCCTCCGTATCCACTGGTGTTTGTTTCCAGGAGCCCTTGTAAATACCAAAATCCATGGATAATTAAGTCTCATCATATATAATAGCATACAAAATGCTACCCCTTATATAAAATGGCTAAATCAAGATTTGCTTCTTGGAAAAGAAATTCAAGATTTCCAAGCCATGAATGGTTGGATCTGTGTGAGTAGAATTCGTGGCTACAGCGGATAACTGTATTTGTTTCTTGTTTGAAAGTATTACACAGAAATATTTAAATGACCATGTCTGTGTGACTGCAACAGTTAAGAATTGCTGGGGGAGGAATTATGGAAATTGTAGTCCAAACAGGTAATGTTTCCAAGCCTCACATGCATTTGATTTAAACTACCTTTAACTGTCATAGAAAGAGAAACAACATGCCAGCTCAATTCATTCCATAGAACAAAACTGAACCATGTATCTCCTCATAACCTGAACTAAACTCACTCTGTGATAACTTGCACCTGTTCCTGCTCATTCTTCACTCCTGGCAAAGAACTGTCTCAATTTTTATTTTTATTTTTTTATTGGATTTATATCCCACCTTTCTCCCAAAATGGAATTCAAGGCATCTGTCCACAGGTCTACCCTTTGGTAAATCTTTCTTCTTCTTCCTCTTCTTCTTCTTTTTTTCCCTTAAACTATATATATTCAGTTCTTTTAGCCTTTTCTTGAATGTCATATTCAAAGCCTTTTTTATTATCTTTATTTTTGTCCTCTGTATCACCTTCAGTTTCTTTCTTTATATTTTTCTAAATATATAGTGAACAAAAGACATCTCCTGAGAACTATCAGCAATCTGCAGAAGTCTGTGGGCCTGCATTCCTACAGCATGCATAAAACCTCTGTTGTTTTTTTCACAGTCTCAGTTGTCAGAAACACAAGAAGTGGGGGTCTGGGCTCAGCTTTGGCAGCTCCTACTAGTGATCTTTGATCATTATTGTTTTTTTATGCCTTCAAAGTGTTTCCAACTTATGGTGACCCTAAAGTGAACCTATCACTGGTGTTCTTGGCAAGATTTGTTCAGAGTGGGATTGCCTTTGACTTCCTCTGAGGCCGAGAGAGCGTGACATGCCTAAGGTCACCCAGTAGGTTTCCATGGCTGGGGGGGGGGGTTCAAATCCTCATCTCCAGAGTCAAACCACTACACTAAGCTGGCTCCAATGCCTTTGATATAGTGTTTGTCTATCTTTCTGTTTAGTGATAGATAATAGATGGTGTTGATGACCTCAAGGCCTAAAAGCATTATATAAATAAACCAATAAAACCAAAATTATATAGCTCTTTCACACTACCTAGCTACAGTGCAATGATTCCAGTTCAGTAATCATGGATCCATGCTATGGAATCTTGGGAACTGCAGTTTAAGTAGGGGTATTTAGGATTCTCACCCAGAGAGAACTAGTTCCTCCCAAAATTGCTAATCCCAGGATTCCACAGTACATTGCCATGGTAGTTAAAGCGGAATCATAACCCTCACAGATACGGGGTCATAACGTATGTTATTAAAGAAGCTTTGCATCTTCCACTGGGAAATGAAGATGTGCACAGGCATGTTTGAAATCAGTGGCCATCCTTTCCCTGCTCTGGAAGAAAAAGGCTGAGAGAGGTTTTGTGTTCTTTTTTATTGTGTTATCCTTGCACAGTCACAACCCCTCAAGGTTTTTTTTTTTTTTAAAGAAAATAACTTATAAAAATTAATTACTTTTTTACATTTTGTATTCCAAAGGTTTTTGGCTAAGTCTTCAGATCCACCTCATATCATGCCAAGTCAGCATCCAGCTTTCAAATGTAATGATCTACCATGGCCAGCTGTACTTTGTCATCACTTTTTTTTTTTTTGGACTGGATGGAAATATTCAGATGCTTTTTGAGGATACCTTTTCCTCCCTCCAACAACTGACTCCTTATTATTGAAAGGCTGCCATTCTCTACTGTCTTCTTGGATCCCATTCTGCTGTTTGGTTCATTTTCCATATGTTAGGGTGTGCTTCAGCGGGGAGCTTTTTCAGTACTCCAGACTTTGACCTTTTTTGGACTACACTGGCCATGCAGCTTGTGCGGTTCTGAAGGTGTAGAGTAAAAAAGTAACATAGGAGATTATTGCACATGCTTTATCCTGTCATTTTCCCAATAGCATACACATGTGTTTAACTTCAAAGATGGGTGTTACCAGATTATTCTGTATGTAACCCATATGCAACCTGGGCTTATCCCCCGGCTTTTTAAGGATGTGATTTTCCTGTCTTTGAAAAGCTGCAGGATAAGCACGGATTGTATACAGGCTACATAAGGGCTGTGTTCAGGAGAATGCAGTCTTTGAAGTTAAACGTCTGTCTATCCCATTGGGAAAACATTGGGATAAAGCACATGTGATAATCACTTTTTACTATTTTTACTATTGTCTGCTTCAAATACTGGCCTACCCTTGTCTTGTGGTGCCAGCACCCATTCTTCAGCCCAGTGCATGGCACTGTTCTCTGTGTAGCTGTCTTATTTGTATCCTCACTTTCTCCATTTGAGAAACAACCCCTGAAAAACCCATTATGGGCCCAAACCTACCAAATATGATAGATTACTATGTGAGTCTTCAAATCCAAGTCTGACCAGTTCAGTCCAGCAGTCAATTCAGTATGCTTCATTGCCTTCAGCAGCATGCCCATCTATCCCTTTGTCACCACTGATGCTCGCTGGAACTGATGAGAACTGCAGAGCAAGAAAACCTGGAGGGCTGCACTTTGTCCTGCTTTTTGGACAACAATTCTATGCCCACTTACCTGGATGTATGCCCACTCAATGCAATGGAAATTAGAGGGGGGGTGCTGCACTATTAAATGCTGTCTTGGCTTGCATATTAAAAACATTTGATACTGAAAAAACATGCCTTATGTGGTCATAGTTTTTAAAAGCACTGCAAAAATTAAAGCATTTGGCATCTTGCTCCTAGAATAGACAGTATTTTTAAAATACTGTGACATCTTGTTGGTAAATTATTATGGTGTAAGCTGGACTTAATCAATCACAGTTCACTTTTTTAGTCATTGTGGATGGTGGAATTCTCTATTGACCATGCAGCAATCTCCTCCCGCAAAATCCACCTTTTCTTAGCTGCAGCCTCCCCCCCCCCCAAAAAAAAATCTCAGCAATTTCCTGGACAGTGGAGAGCTTGGGGAGCAGCAGATAAGTATCCAGCTATCTTCCTGTAGCTGGACGTAGGGCCATGACCCTGAAGTCTCTGGAGATTACCACAATAGGAAAATAGCTGGACACTTGTCAGCAGCTAAGAAAATGTGGTTTAGAGGTTGAAGCTATGTCTCCCAGTACAGGACCATGGCCCACATTTGTGGCTGATGTTTTCCATTACAAACTGAACATTCATGTCTCTGAATTTTTTTAAAAAAAGATTTTGTGATTTTATTTCCTGATGCCTTCTTTGTTGAATGATACAGGGGAAAAACACATGATGCCCTTTCATATTAAAATATTTATTTTTCATTTATGTGAGATGAATAGGACTACTTACTTATGGCTTCATTGTACAAGCAGTGTAACTGCTCAGCCGTTATGCAAATAGAAGCACTCTGTACATTGTCATGTCCTTGCTGTTTGCCTCTGGTTGTCTTGGAAGTCTTCATGGTAGTGAAAAGCACTGTTTTTCATTAAAAGACAAAGAGTATTTTCCAACATCTGTCTATGATAGTGCTAGCTTCAAAGAAAATAAAGTAATGCCACTGGCAGGTAAATTTAATAATAATAATAATAATAATAATAATAATAACTTTATTTATATACTGCCCTTCCTACAAATAACCTTTAAGAACCCCCCCTCTCTCTGTATGTGTATGTGTATCTAAACTTTATCATTACATAAATTCACAAGATCCAAAATTTGGTGGGAAGAAGAAATCTAACCTATATTGACTATACTGGAAAACTACTCTACCTAGCACAAAGCTTGAGGAAAATCATTAAATCAGTTCATTGTATTATGAAATTTTTAGCTTGTTAACTCCATAGATGGTTTAATTCTAAAGTTCTTCCTACACTTAAATGAATTAGGCTTGTTCTGAAAATGAATTATGCTGTTGGGAAATGTGAGCTATAGCAATCATTCTCACAAGCAGAATAATTGTTATTCAGAAGCAGAAGGTGAGCAATGACCAGTGCCATCTGCCTCCTCCTTCCCCACATGGAGTTTAGGAATGGGGAGGGGGGAACAGAAATTAATCTACTTTGGTAAAAACACATAAAGTAGTTTACTTACTAATACTAAAGTTTCATAACGTTCCATGGTAAAAAGCTCTGTTACACATGCCTTCAATCATGAAGACGAAGGGGTCATGAAGACTGGCAGCTTGGAGCAGCCTAAGCCTGTTCCAGCTCCAGTTACCCTCCAATTGGTGCCGGACCATGGTGACCACATAGCCTGGTCCAGATCTGTGCCGCTGCCGCAGTCATGAACAGAACATTGGCAAAAAGCACACTTTCTCCACTCCTTTTCTGACTAGCTTTTCCCAGCCAGACTCACTCTCTACATGACTTCTGGCCACTTTGGGGGCATGCATCATCTGTACACCCTGCCCCCGGAACAGCTGGAAGTTGCTCTTTCCTGCCTGTCTGTTTCAGGCCAGAGAGAACTGCAGACTACAAAATGGAGGACTAAAAAACTTAGGTTAACAACAGACTAGGGTAATACCCTGTTTCCCCGAAAATAAGACATCCCTATAAAATAAGACCTAGTAGAGGTTTTGCTGAATTGCTAAATATAAGGCCTCCCCTGAAAGTAAGATCTAGCAAAGGTTTTGTATATAAATATATATACAGTATATAATAATTGTTCATTTTTTGTTGTTGTTCAACCATAAATGTGAATTCTTCTTCATGGAAAAATAAGACCTAGCGCATCTTTGGGAGCAAAAATTCAGGGAAACATGGTACAGGTAAAGAGAGAAAGTGGGTGTTGCTAAGGTCAACAAACAGATAATGATGCTGTGCCTAAACTCTTAAAAGACAAATGGAATTAACATATGTGGCCAACCAACATCAGAATGTGGTCAAGATGTCAAAATGTATTAATTTTTAATTTTTATTAAAAAGGAATAGATTGATAATAATATATATGTACAGTAAAATATTAATGCTTATTCACCCTTTCCCAACCCTTATCACCTACCACACCACCTGTGTTAATAGTCTGTTATAATGATGATCTAATTTACCTTTTTTCTGGAATGATCAGTGTAATCTTTTTCTTTTGATTCTTGACTCTCCATATAATTATAAATTATTAATGAAGAAGAACAGACAAGCTCGGAGAGGCTGCAGCAATTTGCTTTTGTCTGAGCCAACTGGGAAGGGAAAGATTCCTCTTCTCCTCTCCTTCCCCCCACTAAATTAATTGAGTGCAAATTACTTTTGCACTTTCAACTCAGTTTTCAGTAATTAAAGTAAGTTGGGGAGAAAAGAGACAGGAGGAAAGTGAGAGGAAGCAGAAACTGGGACATATTAAAAGTAGCTGAAAAAGTGGAACAACAGAGGATTGGTTAAGGCTGTCTCTGCCAGAGTGGGACAGTTGGTTAGGATGCTACCAAGTGTAGGAATAATAATAATAATAATAATAATAAATTATTAATATATTATCAATATATTATTATTATTATTATTATTATTTATATCCCGCCCCTTTGAGATCAATCAGGACGGCTAACAAGGTATGCTAAGGTCTTACCTCTAACACTTGCTGCTTGTAGATTTTCATATCAAAAGCATGAGGAGGAAGAGAAAGGTCAAATTCCTCCCAGGAATAGAGGGATTAGAGGAAGTAATAATTTGTTTGCTCTGCTGCATGGGCCTTTCTGAATGTCTTTCATTCAGAAGGCTCCTACTATCTTTACTGGCCTGTAAGGAAGTCATTGGGGTCTTTCTGGGTAGCCAATAGGGTAAGGGTTATAAGTCTTTTCAGTTCCCTTTTTCTAATTTTGATTGGTGTAATTTTATTGATTTTTCTCCTCTGGTTTTGTATGGTATTATTTTGTGTGAACTACAATGAATGTATTTGCATTACTCTCTCTCTTTCTCTCAGTCTCTCTGTATGTCTGTGTTTATGGTTCACACACTCATAGTCAATTAAGAGAAAAGTTTCCAGCATCCTCCCTCCCAACAATTTCCTCCTCTTTTGGCTTCTCCCTCTGTCTTCAGCCCCCACATTCAGTTTCATAACCACCCCTTGCTCCTGTGAGTTACACACTTTGAGAGGTTGGGTTGAAGCTGTTAAGAAATTGATTTTAGAGCAAAAGATACAGTCTATTCCAAAGTAAATCTCATTGAGTTCAATGAGTCTTATTCCCAGGTAGGATTACTGCATCCATGTCTGAATAAGCCCATTGTTCTTAGGTGGCATGAGGGATGAAGTTTTAATGCTTGCACAGAGGATGATGGGGCTCCTTTAATGATTACGTATTCACCGGTTCCTGATCTATCTAAACTCTTTCCTGAACTTTTGCTTCCAACATTTCACATGTATCATGTAGATGGATGTAGAGAACAGACAGATGACATTTTCAGCTTGAGATACCATGGATGCAACTAGGCAACTGCCACTTCTACATGTAAATATACCACAAGTAGGTCATACTTTTCAGGTCATACTATGATTAGGAGGAGAAAGAGAGGATGCAGTGATTCAGTAGTGCAGAAAAATCTTCGGAACACTGAAACCTTGTTTTGATAAAAAAAAAATCCTCTATTCTTGATTCATTGATTGAACTTTATAATCAGTCATCTATTGCTACACTTGTAGTGAATTTGTGTCTTATAATTGAAATTAAAACATCAGCCCTTATTATTCTTTAATATCACATTTTATTAACCTTTAATAAACAAAGCATTTGGAAGGTGAGTGAACAGTGTGCATCTGGCAGGAGATGGAAAGAAAAGAAGGGAGATATAGATATGTGACAAAATGTAACTGAACAGATGTCAGATGAAATCCCATGCTTTAGGACAGTCTTTCCCATTCATTTTCAATTAATATTCCAAGTTCTGATCTAGCACACCATTGGAAAATTGCATTGTTGACCCATCACAGGAATACAGAGATCAGACGCAAGAAATTGGGTTGATTAGGGGCCATTAATTAACCTATAAATCTATTTAACTGTATTAAGTCCCATGGATACAAGAGGGGGAGTAACCTGGTGAGGGAGCAGCTGAGATAGGGAGCTTCTCTAGACCTCATACTCATTTAAATAAAACTTAAATATTGTTTAGAAAGCAGTCTCAGACTGGCATCCAGGGGGTTAGAATAACCAACTATAATAACTAACTAAAATAGACCCATTCAATCAATTGTTGGATGGTGAGACAACACATAGGTAAATCCAATGGATTAAGTGGATTTAATACTGTCAGGACTGTTAAAGGATTTAGGACTGAGGGTGTGAGTTACAGTCTCATGAACATGAAACTTGGTTATCTTCATCTGCCATACCTCTAACAGTGATGGTTCATGGAAGAGGGACTTGGATGCTGATCTTTATGCTCAGATAAATTCATATGGTAGAATCACATTAGGTGTCCTGGTTCTACATTGGTGAAGATTTTGAACACTTAATTTTTTAATTTGTTAAACGACTCTGAGAAAAATATAACAGAAACAGTGGCAAAATTCTTCCTCTCCACTGCTAGAACTCGTAACACTATGACTCATGCTCAGATATTAGCCCTGTCTAATGTCCACTAAGTACCCATACAAATATCCATCTTTTCTTGTCTCATGCAGCCATGTAACATCTAATGTTTAGCTGTTTAATGCTAAAATCAACTCTGAAACATATGAAGTAAAAACAAGAAATATATCCAGAGGGTTATCTATATTAGTATGGTGCAGCAAAAGTGGCAAAGTCTTGTCCCACCCCAAAGACTTAATACGTTTAGGCTGCCATCTTGTTAGAGACAAATATATGTACAAGTCACACTATGTGTGTGGGCGTAAATTATTCTCTGTAATATACTACGGACATATTCTGCTGTTAGTGGTGGAAGGAGAGTTGTGGACACAGTAATTTTGCACATTGCAACTGTACATTGCTCAGTGCACATTATGCATCATCCATTGCATATTGCACCCAGTCCTTGACATGTATTGTGCAACATTACTTTTCTCCAAATTGTTCTGGCATAGCATATCTCTGTATGGGAATATTTATGCTATGCTGAAGGGAGACTGGATTGTGTTCTTAGTATGGCATATACCTGTGTGGATTCTAGTTCATCGCCTTGTAAGGTTGTTCTACAATAAATATCTTAGTCTTTAAGATGTCATAAGGGTCTCTGCTGTTAATAAGAAAGATTTGGTGTTTGTTGTTATAATAAATAATAATAAAATATTTATTTTTATACCGCCCTTCCAATGATCAGGGCGGTGCACAACATATACAACAAGTTAAAAACATTCCAACAATAAGCAATAACAATATCAATACCTATACAGCAGTACAATAGCAATATGCCAAGCCAGCTCACAGTGGGGGGGGGGGAATGAGGGAGAAATAACAACAGGGAGAGGAATATCAGGGGTAAGCCTGCCTGAATAAGTGTGTTTTTAACCCCTTTTTAAACTGGGCAAGAGAGGTGGCTGAGCGGAGCTTGATGGGCAGCGAGTTCCAGAGGCTAGGGGCCGAGATGGAAAACACCCTCTTCATGGTGGTTGATGATCTGGCCTCTGGAACTCTTAGTAACTGTTGCCCGGTGGATCTGAGTGTGCGGGGCGAATTGTATGAGGAGAGGCGGTCCTTCAGATACTCTGGGCCCAAGCCATTTAGGGCTTTATAGGTAATAACCAGCACTTTGTACTGAGCCCGGAAGCGAATAGGCAGCCAATGGAGATCTTTCAATACCGGTGTTATATGGCAGGCCCTGGGAACACCAGTGACCAGCCGTGCTGCTATATTCTGCACTAATTGCAGCTTCCGAGTGTGATACAAAGGCTGCCCCATGTAGAGCGCGTTACAAAAGTGCAATCGAGAGGTTACCAGAGCATGTACTACAGTTTCAAGATCCCTCCGGTCCAAGAAGGGGCGCAGCTGGCATAACAGCCGAAGCGGAAAACAGGTGCTCCTGACCGTCACATCCACCTGAGAAGTAAGATGGAGCGACGAATCAAGGAGCACCCCCAAGCTGCGTACAGCGTCCTTTATGGGAAGCGTGATCCCGCTCAGGACAGGTGGAACCACCGCCAGGAGAACCTATCATGAGTACTTCCGTTTTCTCTGGATTCAGGCTGAGTCTGTTTTCCCTCATCCAGCCCATTACCGATTCCAGACAGGCCACGAGAGGAGCGACGCCATCCCTGGTCACTGCATCAGTCGGAGACATAGAGAAGACTATTTGGGTGTCATCAGCGTACTGATAACCCTGCGCCCCATGCCTCCGGATGATCTCTCCTAGCGGTTTCATGTAAATGTTGAAAAGCATGGGGGACAGAATAGCTCCTTGAGGGACCCCAGAAGTGAGGGCCCTCTTATCAGAGCAAACGTCCCCCAGCTGCACCATCTGGAACCTCCCAGAAAGGTAGGATCGGAACCACTGGAGCGCAGTGCCTCCGATTCCCACCTCTACCAGGTGTTCCAGAAGGATACCATGGTCGATGGTATCGAAAGCCGCTGAGATGTCCAAGAGCACCAGCAGGAACACGCTACCCCTGTTGATGCACAGACGGAGATCATCGACCAGGGCGACCATGGCAGTCTCAACCCCGTAGCCCACCCAAAAACCGGTTTGAAATGGGTCTAGATAATCCGTTTCATCCAAGATCGATTGAAGCTGGATCGCAACCGCCCTCTCGACCACCTTCCCCAAAAATGGCAGCAGCGAAACTGGCCGATACTTGTTGTGAACCAGGGGGTCGAGGGAGGGCTTTTTCAATATAGGTCTTACAATGGCCAATTTAAGATTATCAGGAAACTGCCCTTCCCTCAAAGATGTATTAAGAATCCGGCGTAACAATGATGTTACAGCCGGTCCCCCCTGTGCCGCTAGCCATGAGGACAGGGATCGAGAGAGCAGGTTGTTTTCCTAACACTTCTAAGGATCTTGTCCACATCCTCGGTACTAACAGACTCAAACTGATCCAGTACAACCGAGTCCACGGAAGCTCTGGACGCCTCTACTCTGGATTCTGCTTTAACACTGGCTTCCAGACCTTCGTTTATCTGAGAGATTTTATCCTCGAAGAAGTTGTTAAATTGGTCACAGCTGGCCTTTGTAGGTTCAAGGACCTGGTTCAGGGCAGGAGGGAGCTGAGTTAGTTCCCTCACTACCCTGAACAACTCTGCTGGACGCGAATCCGCGGACGCGACACGAGCAGCATAGAACGAATTCTTAGCTGCTCGTATCGCCTCTCCATAGTCCTCCAAGAGGTGGTCTAGGAGAGCCTTGTTGGATAAACGCTGGTGTTTCTGCCAGGCATGCTCTAGCCGTCGCAGAACCCGCTTCCTGGCCCAGAGATCTTCTGTATACCAGGGCTTCTTTTTGGAAGCAGGCCTGAGAGGGCGCTTGGGAGCGATACTGTGTATAGCACTGGAGAGATCCGTATCCCAGGTGTTAACTAGGGCATCAACAGTGTCGCCGTCACTTCCAACCATATATCCCTCTAGGGCTTCTTGGAACCTATCAGGTTCCATCAGCCTTCGAGGGTGGACCATTCTAATAGGTCTGCCACCCCTGAGGGGGGATCTGGGTTGATGCCTTGATGCTTGCCTCTACTAAGAAATGATCCGTCCATGACAGGGTGGAAATATTGGTAATTTCCTCCCACGGAATTTCCATGTCTGTACAGAAAACCAAATCGAGTGTATTCCCCGCAGAATGCGTTGGACCTGTAACTAGCTGAGACAGGCCCCTGGCTGTCATGGTATCCATGCATTCCCGAGCCGCACCGGATGGAACATCATTGGCTGCGAAGGGGATGTTGAAGTCTCCCAGGACTAAGAGCCTGGGAGACTCCAACACCAGCTCCGAGACCAACTGTGTCAGCTCGTTAAGGGAGTCAGTTGGTGCATGGGGTGGCCGGTAGACCAACAGAATCCCTAAACTGTCTCTAGCCTTCAGGGTCAGATAAATACACTCGATATAGGAGGTCTGATGAACATGGTTCCTGGTTAGAGACAAGATGTTTTTATGCACCAAGGCAACAACCCCCCCGCCCACCTAACCTGTTCTGGTCCTTCACTGAGTACCCGGAAGGGAGGGCCTGAGCCCACACAGCATCCTCTTCAGTCCCAAGCCAGGTCTCGGTTATGCACGCCAGGTCACAGTTGTTATCCTCGAACAGGTCATGCAGAATGTGGGTCTTGTTCTTAATGGACCTGGCGTTGCACAGGAGCAGAGACAGGGTTTGTGGTACGGCTGGAGTGACCCTCAGGTCCCTCCGGATAGGTATTAAGATAGGAGATAGGTATTAAGCATCGATCTCACCTTCCCTTGTAACACTGGTCCTTACTCCTACCACCATACCTCCCCCTGCCCCACACTACTCGGAGAGGAGTCCCGCTCATACCAGGGGAGTTACCCTCTGCCTCCCCAACCAACCCTCCTCCCATATCCATGACCCCCCTCCCTCCAGAAAGCAAACAATGGTAGCAGAGAGGAGATTAATTAGGTGTTAAAAATTATTAAAAAATAACATACTGTCAGAATTCATGTTCTCAGCGCTTGCGCCTGGGCTCTGAGGCTCAACAGGCCGGGTGAGGTACAAGGTGCCGCTCTCACCGGCGTCCCCGCCCCTGACAAAATCCTCTCACGGCCGATGTTGCTGGCGCTGGCGCTAGCGCTGGCGAGGCTTCCTATCGGCTGTCTTGTGAGATAAATCCACTAAAAGAGTCCCCAAATTAATTACCAGGAATGTTACAATTCCTACTCAATATAGGATAAAAATAAGATGTCACTCCCTCTTCCCATCCTGATATTCCGACACAAGTGCGGGGATGGAGGGCAGCCGGCGGGTCGGCTTTCAACAAGGCACCGCTCCCACCTGGCGCCCCGCCCCCTCCAGGTCCTGAGCGGCGTTTGGCTGTTCTTGCACAGTTGCGCCGGTGCAGGGATGGAGGGCAGCCGGCGGACCGGCTTTAAACAAGGCACCGCTCCCACCTGGCACCCCGCCCCCTCCGGATCCTGAGCAGCATTTGACTGTTCTTGCGCAGTTGCGCCGGTGCAGGGATGGAGGGCAGCCGGCGGGCCGGCTTTAAACAAGGCGCCGCTCCCACCTGGCACCCCGCCCCCTCTGGGTCCTGAGCGGCATTTGGCTGTTCTTGCGCAGTTGTGCCGGTGCGGGGATGGAGGGCAGCTGGTGGACCGGCTTTAAACAAGGCGCCGCTCCCACCTGGCTCCCTGCCCCCTCTGGGTCCTGAGCGGCAGTTGGCTGTTCTTGCGCAGTTGCGCCGGTGCGGGGATGGAGGGCAGCCGGCGGACCGGCTTTATATATAAAACTTTATTCGGTCGTTGACCAGCAGGATAGATACAAATATAATACAGATGACAGTTTGTTCCGCGGAATGCAACTACATTGTTCGTGCACCGCTGACCATACCATAGTAAAAAGAAAATAAGATAAAATAAAATGAAATAGAATAAAATAGAATAAAATAATTACAAGGATAAAATATGTATATATACATATGCTACCATGGCAGCAAAGATTGAATAATACAGTGTATATCTAGCACCGAGGTTTTCCAAATATTGGCCTATGTTAATATACTATTCTGTTGGCATTTCAAGGTTTTGTCTCTTCATAAGAGGGCGTATTTTGCATATGATATAACAGAATTTAGCCACATTGTATACAATACTAAGTGACTGACTATTCAAAAGATTGTAAACAACTGAAGTGTCTGAGCCTCCCGAAAATTTTTCCAAGAGTGGGGTAATCAGTTGGTATCAAATATCTTTAAAAGAAGAACAATAAAGGAAAGTATGTTCAAGGGTTTTGATATCACAATCATTACATGGGCAAAGCCGTGCATTCAATGGAATTTTCTTGAACCTTCCTTCTAGGACCGCTGAGGGGAGGGCATTGAAGTGAGCTAGGGAAAGGCTCTTCTGAATTTGGGTAATGTAATTTGGAACAAGTATGGGGCGGGTGAGGACATAAGAATTGATCTATTAATTAATATGTGCCTCGGGAAGGCAGCAATTTCTGTCTGTCCTTCTATGTCAAGTAACCTCTGTTTTATATGCACTTTAGCCTGATCGAGGTTTAATTTCAAAAAAAAAAATTTCGAAAGGCCTATAGATGTTAGTTTCTTATTTATGGCCGACTCCCAAGAAGATTTAACGATATCGAACAGGATGTATTTTGTTAGTTCATCTGATGTTTTGTTTAATTTGAGCCAATAAAATAAAATATAGATCCACATGCTTGTTTCAATTTTGCTGACTCCGGACTCTCCTCAGTACCACATTTGGAACACTACAGCCTACCTGAAAGATTTTCCTTAGGAAATTTGTTTGTACCCGTTCAAGAGGCATTAGATTATTATAAGGACTCAATTGGGCACCGTATAGAAGTTGCGGTCTGGCCTTGGCCTGAAAGAGTTTGATTGCTGCTGGGATATATTGGGCTCCCTTAGAAAAAAAGTATTGCTGAATTGCACTTGTTGTTTTTTGTGCATTTTTTGACACATACTCTGAGTGAGCAGTTCTGTTGCCTGTAGTCTGAAGCACGACTCCCAAATATCTAAATGTCTTTACCTGTTCAATAGATTCATTACCCATTTTCCAATTTCTCCTCCTTGATAGCTTAGAAAAGATCATAATTTTAGTTTTAGTATGATTTATTGTTAATCTTTCTTCACTACAGTAGATGGCTAACGACCTCAAGGCTCATCTTAATCCGGTGGGAGTCAAGGATAATATGACTACATCATCGGCGTAGAGAAGTAGATTTACATGTCTGCTCGATATTTTGGGAGGGTGGAAGGAGATGTCATTCAAATGGGGAACTAAGGAGTTTATATAGTAATTGAACAGAATGGGGGCTAGAACACATCCTTGTCTAACTCCAATCTTAACATGGATTTGTTTAGACATATGGCCTGCTGAGCTACATCTTACTTTCAGGTGATTGTCCTCGTGCAATTTAATAAGCAGGAGGAGAAGTCGTTTGTCGATTGAACTATTCGCAAGTTTTTCCCACAGTCTGGATCTAGGGACAGTATCGAAGGCAGCTTTGAAGTCTATAAAAGCTGCATGGAGATGGATGCCCATTTTAGAGTATTTTTCTATCAAATGTTGTAACAGCAATACATGGTCGATCGTTGATCGTCCCGCTCTGAATCCTGCTTGTTCTTCATGTAAAATGTTCTCTGACTCGAGCCAATCCATTAGTTTAATTTGTAGATGTTTAGCATACATTTTACTGATTTGGCTCAACAAGCTGATTGGTCTGAAATTAGATGGGTCATTCCTTTTTCCCTTTTTATATATAGGGATTATGATAGCAAGACCCCATTCAGGGGGAATTCTAGTCGATCTATCTATGGTCGTAAAAAGAGTAGAGAGCACTGGCAGCCACCAGTCTAGGTCATTTTTTAAAATTTCGCTGGTGATAAGGTCCACTCCAGGGGCCCTTGAGGGTTTGAGCTGGTTAATTAAGGATTTAACCTCTGAATAGGAAACAGGTGGCCATAAGGGTAAGGTGGACACATTCAGTCGAGGGTCACTAAAGGGCTTTTCTTGTTTCCCATATAGTTGAGTGAAATAATTTTCCCAAGTTTCAGCTGGAATTTGAAATAAAGGATTACTTATGTGCCTTGGGAAGGATGAATTTATCACCTTCCAAAATATAGCAGGGTTATTGGCACTGGCTGCATTTATTACTTTTTCCCATGAGGCTTCTATGGCAGCTCTTTTTTTTGGATCTAATCAGTTGTTTATATACTTTCTTTAAATGCATAAGTTCAGCTACGCTATGGTCCAAAGGGTTGGCTTTGTATTGTTTAAATTTTTGTTTTAAAAGAGACCAAATTTCCCTGCATTCTGGGTCGAACCAGTAATGGTGTTCCTTTTGTTTTGACATGTTGCTGTTGCTTTTGGGAGCGGTTAGCAAGGGTTGAATATTATTGATTAAATTACTGAAGTTGGTTAGTATTTCATCATCATTTTTACCATTGACAATGTTATTGCAAAGATTGGTATTGACTTCATTATTAAGAGACCTAGTGAGTGTCTCGGCAATTAATGGAGTCCATTTAACCCTTGTAGGTTTGATTTCAAGAGTCATGTTCAAATTTTGGTTTACTGGTAGAAACAGCTGGTCAAAAGAACCAAGCTCTAACATTAATGGGAAATGATCACTTTCCGGACGGTTAACTACAGTGAATTTTTGAACATAAGGAATTAAGCCAATAGTGATTCCTATGTAATCTAGGATTGAGGGTCTGGTGCCAGACCAGTGAGTATATTCAGCAGGATAGTCATCATTTGTGGAGCCATTCAAGATCACCAAATTTAGCTCCACAAAGGTTCTTAACATACATAAACCCTTAAAATCGCAACATATATCTTTGGACTGGCGCAATAATAACGGCGATAGCGGAGTACCCATGGGTAAATGACAGTTAAATTTAGAGCAGATGTCAGAGTCATTGGCCCCTGTTCTTGCATTTAAGTCTCCTGCTACAATAGTATGCATTGCTATGTCTAAATCCATGATATCCTTAATAAACTTATTCAGTTTCTCCCACACTGATTTTATCTTGGCCTGGCCCTGTAAAGGTGGAATATAGACATTGATTAGACATAATAGCTTATTTCTGAACTGGAGTAGAATTGCCAGAGCAATTTGTTCTAATGTAAACAATTTGATTATCTTAGTTTGTAAGGATGTAGATAATAAGATAACCAATCCCCCACAAAGCCTTCCTTTGCCTTTACCAGGAATTGCGTCTAGGACTATTGCCTTAAAGCCATCTATGTATAAATCTTCAGCTATCCAAGTTTCTTGAAATAGAACAACATCATATTGAGTAACACGGACCGGCTTTAAACAAGGCGCCGCTCCCACCTGGCGCCCTGCCCCCTCTGGGTCCTGAGCGGCACTTGGCTGTTCTTGTGCAGTTGCGCCGGTGCGGGGATGGAGGGCAGCCGGCGGGCCGGCTTTAAACAAGGCGCCACTCCCACCTGACGCCCCGCCCCCTCTGGGTCCTGAGCGGCATTTGGCTGTTCTTGCGCAGTTGTGCCGGTGCGGGGATGGAGGGCAGCCAGTGGACCGGCTTTAAACAAGGCGCCGCTCCCACCTGGCTCCCCGCCCCCTCTGGGTCCTGAGCGGCACTTGGCTGTTCTTGCGCAGTTGCACCGGTGCGGGGATGGAGGGCAGCCGGCAGGCCGGCTTTAAACAAGGCGCCACTCCCACCTGGCGCCCCTCCCCCTCCGATCCTGAGCAGCGTTTGGCTGTTCTTGCGCAGTTGCACCGGTGCAGGGATGGAGGGCAGCTGGCGGGCTGGCTTTAAACAAGGCACCGCTCCCACCTGGCGCCCCGCCCCCTCCGGGTCCTGTTGTTGTGTGCCTTCAAGTTGTTTCCAACTTGTAGTAACACTAAGGTGACCCTATCATGAGGTTTTCTGGTGCTAAGACTGTGTGACTCGTCCAAAGGCACCCAATGGGTTTCCATGTCCAAACACAGAATCAAATTCCAATCTTCAGAGTCCAAGTCCTATGCTCAAAATACTACACTACACTGGCTCAATATGAAAGATAGTGCCTCTGAGTATATGCAGAATGTGTTGGCAGAAAAACCATGATAGAATGTACATATTTGATCTCTGAGATGATGAAGATTACAGCAGAGGCAAAGTAACATTGCCCACACATCTAAGATAAGAAGTAAGAACAGTGATAACAACAATCATGGTCTTTCAAATATGTTTCACTCCATTGCTTCATATTTAGAAAAGTATTGGTTGCAAGTAAATTACAAAACAGAAGAGGTGCTCTGCAGATGAGGTGAAATCATAAAATATGTGGAAACCTTCGTATTAAATAGCACACTTTTGGGATGGTGTTGGAAATCTGAATCTGGAATGGGTAAGGCAGGAATTTATTTCATACATACGAAATTATATATTAATCATGGCTGGAAGGGTGATCGGTGTGGGAAACTATAGCTTAGGGAGGACAAAAAGGAAAGATGATTTCAATTTGAAGTGTATTTATTAAATCATAATTTGAAACAGAATATGGGTGGGAATCAACAGCTGGAAGTGATAGGGGAAAAATTGCCTTTAACATATTCTGAACATATGAATTAAAAAGCAATCTATACGAGGCATCAAGATTATTGAAGAAAGGGATGAATGCTTATTTACTCCACTGAAACACATATTTTTACTATTGAACTGAAAACACTGAACAGACATTTCAAGAAAGCAGAATGCAGGAATTAAATGGAATGAGTTTCATTATACTATAAGAGACAACCTTTTTCTTTTGCTGTATCATGGCAGACAGAAGGTGTATGGTTAAATCTTACACTGTATAAAAACTTCCCAGCATGCTAAAACAAACAAACAAACACGTTTGTGACAAGTATTCTACCCTAGATTTTGTACTCTAAAGTTCATATAGACAAGTACACATGTACACTCTGCTCATGCACAAAGAAGTGGTGGCAGTTGTGACAGGAAGAAAAATAGACTTCTACAAGGCTTTTGTCCAGGCCACATTTTCCAAAGCACCTTGCCTTCAAGAAGATCAATAATTGCCCACTTCAGAAACCATGCATGGATGAAATAGGCCACTTGGAGCCAACAACCTTCTCTTCCTCTCCCTGCTGCCACTAAACAGACACTCCTTCTCTTAGAATCATAGAATCATAGAGTTGGAAGAGATCACAAGGGCCATCCAGTCCAACCCCCTGCCATGCAGGAACTCCCAATCAAAGCATACCCAACAGATGGCCATCCAGCCTCTGCTTAAAAACCTCCAAGGAAGGCGACTCCACCACTCTCCGAGGGAGTGTGTTCTACTGTTGAACAGCCCTTACTGTCAGGAAATTATTTCTAATGTTGAGGTGGAATTTCTTTTCCTGCAGTTTGCATCCATTGTTCTGAGTCCTGTTCTCTGGAGCAGCAGAAAACAAGCTTGCTCCCTCCTCAATGTGACATCCCTTCAAATATTTAAACAGGGCTATCATATCACTTCTTAACCTTCTCTTCTCCAGGCTAAACATTCCCAGCTCCCTAAGTCATTCCCCATAGGGCATGGTTTCCAGACCCTTGACCATCTTAGTCGCCCTCCTTTGGACCCACTCCAGTTTCTCCACATCCTTTTTGAATTGTGGTGCCCAGAACTGGACACAGTATTCCAGGTGAGGCCTGACCAAAGCAGAATAGAGTGGCACTATTACTTCCCTTGATCTAGACGCGATACTTCTATTGATGCAGCCTAAAATAGCATTGGCCTTTTTAGCTGCCACATCGCACTGTTGACTCATGTTCAACTTGTGTCTACTTGGACTCCTAGATCCCTTTCACATGTGGTCTCATTCAGCCAGGTGTCCCCCATCCTATATCTGTGCATTTCATTTTTCCACCCTAAGTGCAGGACCTTACATTTCTCTGTGTTGAATTTCATTTTGTTAGCTTTGGCCCAGCTTTCTAGTCTATTCAGGTCATTTTGAATTTTGATCCTGTTCTCTGGGGTATTAGCTACTCCTCCTACTTTGGTGTCATCTGCAAATTTGATAACTAGGCTCTCAATACTTTCATCCAAGTCATTAATAAAGATATTGAATAGCACTGGTCCCAGTACAGAACCCTGTGGGACCCCACTGGTCACTTCTTTCCAGGATGAAAAGGAACCATTGTTGAGCACCCTTTGGGTGCAGCCAGTCAACCAGTTACAAATCCATGTAACAGTTACCTTGTCTAGCCCACATTTTACAAGCTTGTTTGCAAGAATATCATGAGGAACCTTGTCAAAGGCCTTACTGAAGTCAAGATATACTATATCCACAGCATTCCCTTCATCTACCAAGCTGGTAATTTTATCAAAAAAAGAGATCAGATTTGTCTGGCAAGACTTGTTTCTCTGAAACCCATGTTGGCTTTTTGTGATTACGGAATTATCTTCTAGATATTCACAGACTCTCTGTTTAATGATCTGCTCCAGAATCTTTCCTGGTATTGATGTCAGACTAACTGGACGATAATTGTTGGGATCCTCTTTTTTCCCCTTTTTGAAGATGGGGACAACATTTGCTCTCCTCCAGTCTGCTGGGACTTTTCCTGTTCTCCAGGAGTTCTCAAAGATTATTGCCAATGGTTCCGATATTACATTTGCCAGTTCTTTTAATACCCTTGGATGTAGTTCATCTGGTCCTGGGGACTTGTATTCATTTAGGTTAACCAGATATTCCTGTACTATCTCTTTACTTATTCTGTGCTGAAATTCCCCTATTCTGTCTTCTGCCCCATTATCCTTAGGTTGGGCACCCTTTGCCTTTTCTAAGAAGACTGAAGCAAAGAAAGTGTTGAGTAATTCTGCCTTTTCTCTGTCCCCTGTTAGCATTTTGCCATCTTCACCACACAATGGACCTACCATTTCCTTCTTTTTCCTTTTGCTGCGGCCATATCCAAAAAAGCCCTTTTTATTGTTCTTAACCTCTCTAGCAAGCCTGAGTTCATTTTGCGCTTTAGCTTTTCTGACTTTATCCCTACATGTGCTGGCTATTTGTTTGAATTCCTCTTTGGTGATTTCCCCATTTCCCCATTTTTTATACATGTTCCGTTTAAAACTTAGCTCAGTTGTAAGTTCCTTAGTCATCCATAACGGTTTCTTGAGGCACCTCCCATTTTTCTTCCTCATTGGAACTGTCTGAAATTGTCCCTTTAGTATCTCCCTTTTGAGGAACTCCCATCCATCTTGAACTCCCTTCTCTTTTAGTATTCTTGACCATGGGATCACCCCCAGTATTTCTCTAAGTTTATTGAAATCAGCTTTCCTAAAGTCTGGAATGCATGTCTGACTATGCCTACCTTCACCTTTCCACTGTATAACAAACTCCAGGAGGACATGGTCACTTTCACCTAAGTATCCCATCACTTGCACCCCATCAACTAGGTCTTCCCTGTTGGTTAAGATAAAATCCAAAATAGCCTCTTCCACCTTTTGGACAATGAAATTGTCTTCAAGGCAAGTGAGGAATTTTCTAGATCTTGAGGATTTGGCTGAGTTTGACTTCCAACAAATATCCAGGCAGTTGAAGTCCCCCATCACTACTACATCTCTCCTTTCTGATTGTGTGGTCATCTGTTCTAGAAAAGCATCATCCATTTCCTCCGTCTGACTTGGGGGTCTGTAGTAGACTCCCACAGTAACATCTTTGTTGTTTCCCTCTTCTTTAATTTTTATCCAGATGCTCTCCACCTGACTTCCACTACTGATGTCCTGGATCTCTTCACTGGTGTAAATATCCCTGACAAATAATGCTATTCCTCCTCCTTTCTTGTTTGGCCTGTTTCTCTTAAAAAGGTTATACCCCTCTATTCCTACATTCCAATCATGAGACTCATCCCACCAGGTTTCAGTGATGCCTATTATATCATATTTCCCTTGTTGTGCTAGGAGTGCAAGTTCATCTTGCTTATTTCCCATGCTTTGTGCATTAGTGTAGAGACATCTAAGACCATGTGTAGCCTTTACTTGGTGCATGTGCATGGTTTTTTTTGCCTCCTATTGTTGGGTCCTTGCCCTGTTTGCCTTGTTCCCTCTATGTCAGTTTGACTATTGTTTCCAGCCCTTTTGCCTTCCAGAATGCTGTCTCCCTTCCCCACAAAGCTCAGTTTGAAGCCCTCCTGATCAGATTCTTGAGACTGTTGGAAAAAACGTTTTTGCCAACTGGCATGAGAAGCAGCCCATCCCTTGCTAGAAGTCTCTCCTCATGGAACCCTAGCCCATGATCCAAGAATCCAAATTTTTCTTGGTGACACCATCTGAGGAGCCAGTTGTTGACATCTGCTATTTTCCTTTCTCTTCCTGGACCATGCCCTTCTACTGGCAGAAGAGATGAGATGACAATATGTGTGTCCATTTCCTTCAGCTTCTTCCCCAGAGCCTCATAATCCCTTCTTATATTCTGAAGGCTGTGTCTTGCTGTGTCAATCGTTCCCACGCTGAGTCTGTGACTTTATACTGCTACCCAATATGGACGTCTTAAATTTCCATCAGCATAGCTACACCAGTACAGTTCCCCAACAGGTTCTCAGAGTATCTATTTGAAGGGTCATAAAAGTACTATGTCTGAATGTTTGAATTCAAAGGAAATAGGATGATGCACTATGCAGTCTGGAGAAACAAGAGATTAAAATTTATATTATTTTAGTTTAATGTAAGCTCTAACATTTCACAGATAAAAATCAGGGTATTTGTGGCCAAACAAGATCAGAGTGTAGTCAAGCTGTCAAAAGTTACTAATGAAAACAAACTTATCCTATGCAAATACTGATTGAGGAAACGCATAATTTTAAGAGAGAAATCAGACAATAATTAAAGAACAACCAAAAAGAAACACATAGCAATCTTAATAAAGGTCTTGAAAACTCTGGGGGGGGGGGGATAGACTGAAGCACCAGCAAAATCATCAGTTTGAAAAGAGAAGTAGATACATTAAAAACAAAAATCACACAACTTGAGGAAATACTAAACTTATTTTAGACAAACAAAAAATGGAGGAGAATGTGTGTGTAACCCAGGAATTAAGATATCATGAAAAAGTCTTAAATTTAGATAATTTCCAGAAACCGCACATAAGAACCTGTACAAAGCTATAATCTCAAAACTAGCTAAATTTTTGAAGGTAGATGAAACCGATTTAATCAAAGAATGTGGATAAAATCTTCAGAATAAATTCTCAATTAGCTAAAGAAAGACAGTTATCAAGAGACATAGTGCTGTGTCTAACAAAATCTAAAGTGAGAGAAGGAATCCTACAAAAAAGTTATAAAGAAAAATTAATAATTGAAGCGAAAACAATTTGCATCTTTAAAGACATTCCAATGACTATTAAAAAGGAGGCAGGAGAATAACTACTAGCTCAACATAAAATAAACTACATGTGGGACAGGATAGAAGGAGTGATATTTAATTATAAACAGAAAAGATACAAAATCAATTCTAAAGAAAAAGCAGACAATTTCAGCAAAAAATTGCAAAAAGAACAGGGAAGAAGAAGAAATGCAAAAACAAAACAAAACAAAACAAAAGAAAAAAACAAAAACCAGAAGAAATGCAGATCTGAAAAGGAAATCACAGAAAACATGGAGACAAGATATAAACACAGACATAAAAACTGCAAAATAAAAAAGAGCATCAGATATAGAAGAACACAAAGAGAGACAAAGAGCTGGAATAGAAGAAGAACATCAATATAGTAAAAAAGGAGTCAAAGAAGAAGAAGAAGAAGAAGAAGAAGAAGAAGAAGAAGAAGAAGAAGAAGACGACAATGTATCAGAATAGAGTAGAAGAATTAAATCTTGGTGATGAAAATTAGTTTGTTCCTGGAATGTTAAAGGTCTTAACTCAAAATACAAAAGAAGGTGAAAGGTGGTGTAGCATTTTACATACAGAATAAATTTACTGTACAAGAATGTTTTAGAGGCGGAGAAGGGCACTACATAGGTGTTGAACTGAAAATCCAAAATAAAATTTCTTAATGATCCAATAAACAACAAACTTTCTTTCTACAAAATATTTTTTAAAAAAGAAATTGAGAAACAAAATATGACAAATATGTTAATAGCAGGAGACTGGAATGCAATAATAGAACCTCTAAGAGACAAGAAATACATAAGGAAAATAAAAATAAAAATGCATAGAAAATTGCCTAAAATCTTTTTTGAAATGTGTGATCAATTTGACCTAGAGGACATATGGACTAAACTACATGGGCATTCTCCTGGCTATATCTTTTACTCAGACCAATATAACTCAGAACGGATTACCTTCATAACCCGGGGGACCACTGTATGTTTCTGATAACAAATACTCTTCTACTAAAAATTGGAAAGATGGAAACACTTCCTAAAACTGAATCAGATCACAATCCAATATATTTAGAAATGCAATCTGACAAAAACCATTTTAATTGAAGATTGAATGAAAACTTACTTACAGATGAAGAATTTCTTAAAGATTTAAAACTCAATATTAAACAGTTTTTCTAAGACAATATTAATTCTGAAACAAAAATGAACATAGTATAGGATGCCAGAAAGGAATACAAAGAGGTGAATACAAGAAAAAGAAAAAGCAGCTCAACAGAAAAAAAATTGGAAGAAGAGATTCAAATAAAAGAAGGTAACACAGAATCCAACTTCCAAAAAAAAAAAAACCCTGAAAAAATCCATTCAAATTATTCCAGAAACAATTAGAAACAGAACCAAAAAGACAAATAGACAAAATTCTAAAGAGAGTGAGACAAAAGAACTTTGAATTCACTAACAAAACTGGAAAACAATTGACGCTCAAGTTAAAGGACAAAAGAAAGGAAAAAAAAAATAGGCCAAGGTGGAAACTCTCACAACATAAGAAAAGATCAAAATTAATTAACTTTTACACAAACTTATATAAAAATGATAACTCTTAGAATGTTGAAAATGACATACTAACTGATTTCATAACAAATCAAAGATGGAATAATGTATCAGAAGAACAATTCAATAAACTTAATGTGGATTTATCTGAAGAAGAAATAACTAAAGCTATCAAAAATCTCAAACCCAATAAATCACCTGGTCCAGACAGCTTCACTGCCAGATATTACAAAAAACTAGAAGAGGTCTTGAGAAAACCTTTGAAAGATCCAGCCGCGGAGAGCGGCTTGAGGGCGGCGGAGAGCGGCTTGTGGGCGGGGGAGAGGCCTCCACGGCCAAACCCCCAACGACGCCAACGGACCCGCGCCGGGCGAGGCTTCAAAGCCGAGCCCCAACAACACCATCCAGGGCGGCGGAGAGCGGCTTGTGGGCGGGGGAGAGGCCTCCACGGCCAAACCCCCAACGACGCCAACGGACCCGCGCCGGGCGAGGCTTCAAAGCCGAGCCCCAACAACACCATCCAGGGCGGCGGAGAGCGGCTTGTGGGCGGGGGAGAGGCCTCCACGGCCAAACCCCCAACGACGCCAACGGACCCGCGCCGGGCGAGGCTTCAAAGCCGAGCCCCAACAACACCATCCAGGGCGGCGGAGAGCGGCTTGTGGGCGGGGGAGGGGCCTCCACGGCCAAACCCCCCTCAGCGATGTTAACACACCCGCTGACAGTGAAGTGTGACGTAAAAGAGGCGGCACCAGTGGCGGAAGAAGGAAGTGCAGAGGCCCGGGGCCAGCTAGACGACCTACCTGCCAACAGCTCCCTTCAGAGAGCCCAGAGGGTAGTGGGAAGATGTACGGACGCACAAGGGCAGCATAGAACAGTTAAAGAACACCTGCCCCTCCGAGTCACCACTATCCCCTTTAATACCATTCAATCCTGTTTGGATGCTATGCTGTTGTGGGGAATTTTGGTCTTCTTTTATCCTCCTCTCTATTATATTGGTACGTTGCGGAGGAGAAGGAGAATATTAATATGGGAGGAGAGAGTGAACTATTTGGGGAGGGAGAGGGTAACCTTTCTGATGTGAGCGGGGCTCCAATTCAAGTTGTGTGGGGCAAGGGGAAGTATGACGGTAGGAGAAAGGACAGGCGTTGCAGGGGAAGGCGTGATCGATGCCTAATATCTATATCTCCTTCCAGTCCTTCTCCTAACCAACAGGGCCTGAGGGTTACTCCAACCATACCACAAACCCTGTCTCTGCTCCTGTGCAATGCCAGGTCCATTAGGAAAAAATCCCACATCATTCACGATCTAATTGAGGATAACAACTGTGACCTGGCTTGCATAACCGAGACCTGGCTTGGGCCTGAGGGGGATGCTGTGTGGGCTCAGGTCCTCCCATCCGGGTACTCGGTGAAGGACCAGAACAGGTTAGGTGGGTGGGGGGGGTGTTGCCTTGGTGCATAAAAACACCTTGTCTCTAACCAGGAACCATGTTCGTCAGACTTCCTATATCGAGTGTATTTACCTGACCCTGAAGGCTAGAGACAGTCTAGGGATCCTGTTGGTCTACCGGCCACCCCGTGCGCTAACAGACTCCCTTAACGAGCTGACACAGTTGGTCTCGGAGCTGATGTTGGAGTCCCCCAGGCTTTTAGTCCTGGGAGACTTCAACATTCCCTTCGCGGCCAACGCAGTTCTATCCGGTGCGGCTCGGGAATTCATGGATACCATGACAGCCATGGGCCTGTCTCAGCTGGTTTCGGGTCCAACGCATTGTGCGGGGAATACACTCGATTTGGTCTTCTGTATGGACATGGAAGCTCCGTGGGCGGAAATCACCAACATTTCCGCCCTGTCATGGACGGATCATTTCCTGGTGGAGGCAAGCATCAAGGCATCAACCCAGATCCCTTCCGGGGGTGGCGGACCTATTAGGATGGTCCACCCTCGAAGGCTGATGGAACCTGCTAGGTTCCAAGAAGCTCTAGAGGGGTATATGGTTGGAAGTGACGGCGACACTGTTGATGCCCTAGTTAACATCTGGGATACCGATCTCTCTAGGGCTATACACAGTATCGCTCCCAAGCGCCCTCTCAGACCTGCTTCCAAAAGGAAGCCCTGGTACACGGAAGATCTCCGGGCAAGGAAGCGGGTTCTGCGACGGCTAGAGCACACCTGGCGGAAACACCAGCGTGTATCCGACAAGGCTCTCCTAGACCTTCATTTGAAGGCCTATGGAGAGGCGATACGAGCAGCTAGGAACTCGTTCGTTGCTGCTCGTGTCGCGTCCGCGGAGTCGCGTCCAGCAGAGTTGTTCAGGGTAGTGAGGGAGCTAACTCAGCTCCCTCCTGCCCCGAACCAGATCCTTGAACCGACTAAGGCCTGCTGTGACCAATTTAACAACTTCTTCGCGGATAAAATCTCTCGGATAAACGAAGGTCTGGACGCGAGGGTTATAACAGAAACCAGAAGAGAGGCATCCAGAGCTTCCGTGGACTCAGTTGTACTGGATCAGTTTGAGTCTGTCAGTACCGAGGATGTGGACAAGATCCTTAGAAGTGTCCGGAAGACAACCTGCTCTCTCGATCCCTGCCCCTCGTGGCTAGTGGCCCAGGGGGGAATGGCGGTAACCTTGTTGTTACACCAAATTATAAATACATCTTTGAGGGAGGGTCAATTTCCTGACCACCTTAAATTGGCCATTGTAAGACCGCTACTAAAAAAGCCCTCCCTCGACCCCCTGGTTCATAATAATTATCGGCCAGTCTCGCTGCTGCCATTTTTGGGGAAGGTGATCGAGAGGGCGGTTGCAATCCAGCTTCAATCGATCTTGGATGAAACAGATTTTCTAGATCCATTTCAAACCGGTTTCCGGGCGGGCTACGGAGTTGAGACTGCCATGGTCGCTCTGGTCGATGATCTCCGTCTGGGCATCGACAGGGGTAGCGTGTCCCTGTTGGTGCTCTTGGACATCTCAGCGGCTTTCGATACCATCGACCATGGTATCCTTCTGGAACGCCTGGCTGAGGTGGGAATCGGAGGCACTGCGCTCCAGTGGTTCAGATCCTACCTCTCCGGGAGGTTCCAGATGGTGCAGCTGGGGGACGTCTGCTCCGACAAGAGGGCCCTTAAATCTGGGGTCCCTCAAGGAGCTATTCTGTCCCCCATGCTTTTCAACATTTACATGAAACCGCTGGGAGAGATCATCCGGAGGCATGGGGCGCGGTGTTATCAGTACGCTGATGACACCCAAATAGTCTTCTCTATGTCTCCGACTGATGCAGTGACCAGGGATGGCGTCGCTCCTCTCGTGGCCTGTCTGGAATCGGTAATGGACTGGATGAGGGAAAATAGACTCAGCCTGAATCCAGAGAAAACGGAAGTACTCGTGATAGGTTCCCCTGGTCCGGGTATGGAGGTGGTTCCACCTGTCCTCGACGGGGTCACGCTCCCCGTCAAGGACACTGTACGCAGTCTGGGGGTGCTCCTTGACTCGTCGCTCCATCTAACTTCCCAGGTGGATGCGACCGTCAGGAGCACCTGTTATCAGCTTCGGCTGATACGCCAGTTGCGTCCCTATCTGGACCGGAGGGACCTTGAAACTGTAGTACATGCTCTGGTAACCTCTCGGTTGGATTTCTGCAACGCGCTCTACATGGGGCAGCCTTTGTATCATACTCGGAAGCTACAACTAGTGCAAAATATGGCGGCACGGGTGGTCACTGGAGCTTCCAGGACCGCCCATATAACACCTATCTTAAAAGACCTACATTGGCTGCCGATTCGCTTCCGGGCGCAGTACAAAGTGCTGGTTATCACCTATAAAGCCCTATATGGCTTGGGCCCAGGGTACCTAAAGGACCGTCTCTCCCCATATAATCCGCCCCGCACACTGAGATCTACCGGACAGCGTGTACTGAGAGTTCCAGAGGCTAGATTGATGAGTACTACAAAAAGGGTGTTCTCCATCTCTGCCCCTTACCTCTGGAACTCTCTACCCACTGAGCTCCGCTTATCTCCCACCCTCAACCAATTTAGAAAGGACCTGAAAACGCATCTATTCAAACAGGCATATTTGTGAATGGGTCTCTCTTGTGGTGTGCTCTGTTAGATATGCTGCCTATTGTTTCTCCATTATAGTTTTACGCTGGGAGGTATTGTTTTTATTGTTTTATCGTTGTATTGTTTTACTTGTTTTTATTGTGTTATTTAGATTTTAAACTATGCTTGATGTTTTAACGTCTTTTTATCTTGTACACCGCCCTGATCTTTTTGGAAGGGCGGTATAGAAATAAAAATTATTATTATTATTATTATTATTATTTTATACTTTCTGTAGTATCCCAGACTCATGGAAACTTGTGGATATCATATTAATTCCTAAAGAGGGCAAGGACAGCATCAAATTAGACAACTTTATACCAATTTTATCAGAACGTTTGAAACCAGTGTTAGTGGAACAAATTAAAGAAGATCAAACTGGTTTTCTTCCTTCCATACATGTAAAAGAAAATATAAGAACAATGCTGGATCTGATTGAATTTTTTTTGGGGGGGGATAACAATAGAAAAATTGAAATGTTTTTTGTTGATGCACAAAAAGCTTTCGACAACATTAATTGGTATTGTATGTTTCAAATACTAAGCAAGCTACATGTTTGACTAAAACACAAATACAAGGAAAAAATTGCACAATTAATAATTAATGATGAAAGGACACATTGACTTAACATCTAAAAGGGAACCAGACAGGGTTGCCCCCTTTCACCTTTATTGTTTATAACAGTCCTAGAAGTGCTCAATAATAAATTAAGAGAAAACTCAGAGATAAAGGGGGTCAAGATTAAAAAATCTGAATACAAACTTAAGGTGTACTCCAATGACCTTGTTTTCTTCCTGGAGGAACCACTCAAATGTATTGGTAAATTAATGGACACAATAAGTAATTTTGGAAAAGTTGCCAGATTTAAAATAAAAACTCAACAATCAGTGATCATCACCAAAAATATTTCAGCAAAAGAAAATATCGAGCTACAAGAAATAACTAAGTGTAATATTGTGGGAAATATATTTTGGAATCTGAATAACAAAAAGAAACACTAAATTGTTTGAGAATAATTATAATGAATTTAGATGGCATCTTACACCAACAAAGTTTGCCAAAATATATAAAGGGATTAACAATACTTGTTGGAAATGGCAATCTGTGGTGAGTACATGGTATCATGTGTGGTGGGAATGCTTGAAAATTAAAAAATTCTTGAGTCATATATGCAAACACATCTGTAACATATTGGAGACAAGATATGAAATGACTTCAGAAATATATCTCCTAAATATGATCAATAAAATACAAATAAATAAATAAATAAATAAATAAATATTGGAAAACCAACATTGGAAGAAAATGCTATACATGATTATTGCAGGAAGATTGCCCCCGGCACAGAACTGGAAAACAAAGTCGATTTATTCAACTGATGAAAGGCTATTTAAACTACAAGATATGGCTGAAATGGACTGCTTAACAAACGTAATTCATGGAAAGTCTAAAGAAGAGACCAAGAAAGACTGGGAAATAGTTAATAAATATTGTTAAAAAAAAGAGGAAATAACATGAAAAACAATTGAATATAAGAGTAACAGGATCAATAAAATTAAGGAAACATTTAGAGTACTGAAGTTTTTATAAAACAGTAAAACCTTTAAATGGAAGTAGATTTAATTTCAAGAAACATTCATACAATGCATATGTTACCAAAGGAAGTATAAAACATGAAATATGTAAGCATTAGAAAGTTTATTTGTTTATGTTTATTTATATGTACTCTCAGAAGTAGTAATAGCAAAATAACAGTATAAATTGTACATAAGCACAATGAGAATATTAATTTACTGATAATGATTTGAATATATATATGTGTGTGTGTGTGTGTGTGTGTATTATGACAATAATAAAAATAAAAATGTTACTATTGAAGAAGAACACACAAACATGGAGAGAGTGAAGCACTTTGTTTTTGCTGGGAAGGGCATGATTTTATCATAGAATCATAGAATCATAGAGTTGGAAGAGACCACAAGGGCCATCCAGTCCAACCCCCTGCCATGCAGGAATTCCCAGTCAAAGCATCCCCGACAGATGGCCATCAAGCCTCTGCTTAAAGACCTCCAAGGATGGAGACTCCCCTACACTCTGAGGGAGTGTGTTCCACTGTTGAACAGCCCTTACTGTCAGGAAGTTCCTCTTAATGTTGAGGTGGAATCTCTTTTCCTGCAGCTTGCATCCATTGTTCCGCGTTCTAGTCTCTGCAGCAGCAGAAAACAAGCTTGCTCCCTCTTCTATATGACATCCCTTCAAATATTTGAACAGGGCTATCATATCACCTCTTAACCTTCTCTTCTCCAGGCTAAACATCCCCAGCTCTCTAAGTCGTTCCTCATAGGGCATGGTTCCTCATAGGGCATGGTTTCCCCTCCTTTCCCTCCTGTTGAATTAATAGAGTGCAAAGTGCTTTTCACTTTGAACTCAGTTCGCAGCAATTGAAGTAAGGAGAGGACAAAGGAAGAAAGCTGGTGGAGGAGAAAGAAACTGGAATATTTTTAAAGCAGTTGAAAAAATGGTGATGACAGAGGATTAATCTGGACTGCACCTGCCAAAGCAGGATACTGATGGTTTACACAAGGACAAATGAACCATTAATATGTTAGTCTGCCATGTTATATGTCCAGGTTTTTTTTAAAGATGAAGATGTGTTAATTCATCACTGCTAACTTATTTGTCCCTTTGCTACTGTTGGCTTTAGACGCTTGCTAGGGAAATTTCAAAAAGTTATATGCATTTCATTAAAAAAAAACCCTCATTTTAAATTTGCTTTCTTAAATATCTTATGTCTTATAGGGCTGAAACAGATGATCAGGAAAAGCCAGCTTCCGGGAGGCTTGAGGGCATGGTGCTTTGATGCTGCACACCCCCAAGTTGCCCAGAAACTGCCCATCCAATCAGACAGGGACTGCTTCAAGTCACTCTGGGGGTGTGGCATTTTGATGATGCATGCCTCCAGAGTGCCCGGAAGCTGCCCAGAGATTGCCCCGGGGCCCACCTAAGGCAACCCAAAACCAGTCCAAAAGCAGAGGAGTGTTTCTGCTTTTATTTGGTCAGTGACAGAGGGCACCTCCAGGACCACAGTATGTGTTTGCTGCAGTCCTGAGGTGTCTTGGGAGAGGATGGCTTCAAGCGGCCCTTACGTGACCATCTGTTTCAGGCCATAGTTAGATAACTTATCTTGATGTTTTTCATATTTTCTGAGAATGGAACTCTATGCCTGCTAAACCTTACATGAGAACTGTGGTCTACAGCAATTCTGTGAGGGGGTAATGAAACGTTCTTGGCCTGATCAAGAAGGGAATGATCAGAACCGTGAAATCTACATGCTATTCCACATATTCACCCTGATGTTTGACACATCTGGCACTTCATTTCTCAAGCTTCTTTAACCCTTCCAAAAGATTTTTTTTTAAAAAAAAAACAACAACTCTGGTCACTAAAATACTGTTGTGCTGCTGCTATCACCTCTGAATTCTTGTTTTCAAACTCTTTTCAAGGTTCCTGGAAACAGGAAATAGTCAGATGGAACAAGATCTGGTGAGCAGGGGTATTGGTCTATGCACTCCATCCCAAAATTCTTCAAAACATCCATGATCTTGCCAGCCCTTTGATCAAGTGCATTGTCCTGCAAGAAGAGAGCACCTTTCTATAGCTTCCCTCATCTGCTTCCTTTAATTGGCATAGCAAGTTAGAGCAGTATTCTGCATTAACTATTTGGCCCTTCTGAAGATAGTCAGTCATCAAAATACCTTCCCTATCCCAAAAAACTGTGGTCATGATCTCATCTGCTGACCTTCAAGTCTTGAATTCCTTCGGCTGTGGAAAACCCAAGTTATGCCATTGCAAGGACTGTTGTTTGATCTCCAGATCATTGTGATGTAACCATATTTCATCTGCAGTGATGAGTTCTTCCATATATATATATATATATATCTAAATCACTCAAAATGCTGCAAAATCAACTTGGCAGTAGTCACTCAATTTCATTTTTGTTTAGCATTCAGACATTTCAGCACCCATTTGGTTGACAGCTTCTGAACAGCCAACTGTTCATGAATTATAAACCAAAATGATTCCCGGGATATCTCTAGTATCTCAGCAATTATTTTTGCTGAAGTTCACCAGTCTGCTAAAATCAGATCACAAACACACTCAACAGTCTGTTTCAGGAGCTGACACTGCTGAAGCCCTCCCAGATCTTGCTGTATCTTTGGTCTCAAAATCTCCAAGGTGAAAGTTGCACACTATTTCTTCACCGTTGAATATGATGGAAGTATGCCACTCAATGTTTGTACATGCATTAGAATCATGGATTTCCTTTGGAGTTTTCTTCTGCAAAAACAGGAGCTTCATGATGACACTTAAAAATTCTACTGTTTTCATAACATGGTTTTGTCAATGAACTGAAAAAAATTAAGAAACTAGAGCTACAATCTTATAAATTGGCAATTTACAATACAAAAGAGCACTCTTTCAGGGTACAGTGAGAAAATTGTGCTCAGATTTTGGGACATAGATTCGGCCAAGAACTCTTCAGTATTCTTTCATAGAAGTATCCTGTAGTTTCAGTTTGCAATACAACACTGATAGAGGTAGGCAAATGGTCTTTCACTAAATTCTGTTTGCCATTATCTTTCCCTAAAGAATACCATCTTTTTTATATCAGCTTCCAAGGAAGCCTTGGATTCTGCAAAAGATACTGTTTGAAAACCACTGATTTATGTCAGACATAATGATAACATTTTGGATTATCTTGATTTTTTTTCTTGGGTTATGCTTTGATATCTTTCTCAGTGGGTGAGTTTTAATGTGGCATGCAGAAGGTAGGTTCCTGTGATATATATTATTTCTTATGGAACTTCTTTTACAGGGGAGAAAAAAGTGAAAGGCAATGCTTAGATAACAATGTGATGTTCTTTGGCATTTAATGACAGTCCAAGCAACTGAAACAGGCAGAAAGAAACAAATCAAGAAAGTTTCCATACTGGAGTTTGTAGTATCTCAGGTGAATAGGTTGCCTCTGGCTGGAATATATATGAAGCAGATCCTTTTCAAGTTGATGTTTTCAAGATGTTCAGCATGATAATATGACCTGGATGTCCCATGTGTATGATCCCCCCCCCCCCCCGGCTCATTCATATCTTTTGTTAATAAAAGGGAGAATGTCAACAGGGAATGCTACACCTTTCCCTTGAACTTAATTTTTACCTTTTGAGATGTTTTGCAGTTAAATGGAGAGCTCAAATGAACACACTCATTTCTCTTAACAGAAAACAGGTCCTCTTTTCCATTACTTACATCTGACGAAAAAGAGAGTTCTTTCCAATTAGAAGAATAAACCATAGCCCTTATTCTAGATAGCAGCTTCTGAGACCTCACATCTTCTAAAATGCCTGCTCTTTAAAGTGTTAGACGTATGGATAGAAAAAGTACAAGGTGACATGATTTTCTGAAAATGCATATTTGTGCAGGGCTTGGAAGTAGTGAGATAGAGGTAATGTAGATGCTTCCAACTGGGTTCCAGTACTGAGGAGTTAAGTAAATTGACATTACAAAAGCAATGTAATGAGTGGGAATCAAGTCACTTCATCTCTGCAATGTATAACAGTTTCTTGTTATTTTTACTTTTAATGGGCCTTTTAAAGGCAATGTCATCAGTATGCGGATGACACCCAACTCTATGACGTTTATCACATTAGAGGGCAAACAGGATTTAAACAGGAATTAAACAGGAATTAAACAGGAAATGCCTTATGTTTAACATAGGGCATTTAACATGCCTTACGTTTAACGTAGGGCATTTCCCGTTTAATTCCTGTTTAAATCCTGTTTGCCCTCTAGTGTGATAAACCTCTATCTCTCCTTTCCATCTGACTTCAAGGAAGCTGAACTAGTGTCTGCTGTTAGTAATGGACTGTATGAGGGCAAAGAAATTGAAGCTTAATCCAGACAAGACAGAGGTGCTCCTGGTCAGTCGTAAGACAGGTCATGGAATTAGGGTTTGCCTGTACTGGATGGGGTTAGACCCCTCCTGAAATCTCAGACTTGCAGCCTGGGTGTCTTCCTGGACTCCACTTTGAGCCTGGATGCCCAGATCTCAGCAGTGGCCAAGAGTGCATTTGCTCAATTAAAACTAATGCTCCAGATGTGGCTATTCCTTTGGGAGAAAGACGGGATATAAGATAACAACAACAACAACAACAACAACAACAACAACAGAGATGACAGATCTGACTACGTTGACACATGTCTTTATTACATCCCACTTGGACTACTGTAACACACTCTACAGTGCCTTTGGAAACTCTTCGGAAACTTCAGCGAGTCCAAAACACTGCAGCCAGAATGCTGACCAGAACTAGTTATAGGGAGCGTATAACTCTCATATTGAAATAGTGTCACTGGCTACCAGTTTGGTTCCAAGCACAATTCAAAGTGTTGGTCATGACCTATAAATCCCTACACTGTTTAGCTACAGACTATTTGAGAAACCATATCTCCTTATATGAACCAGCTTGAACCCTAAGATCTCCAGGAGAAGATTTGCTCTCTGTCCTGCCACCATCACAGGCTTGCTTGCTGAGGACACAAGAGGGAGCCTTCTTGGTGACTGCTCCCACCCTCTGGAACTCCCTCACATGGGAGGCTAGGCTGGCCCCCTCCCTGCTTGCCTTTTGTCAGCAAATTAAAACATTTTATTTAAGCAGCAATTTTAATATATAATCACACTACGATGGCTTTTATGGATAGATAATCCATTTTGTCCAGAAACCTTTGGAGTTGGGAAGCCACCACATGTTCCAATACTTGCCCAAAATGGTAGGTTGTACACTGGCCAATAATTATTTATTATGGCAGGATTCAGGAATGGCTTTTTCCACAAAAGCCCCACAACGTTCTTCTTTAGACAAGATGGAACTCTGCCTTGGTGTAGGGAGGCACTAACTACCCTCTTCACCCACTCAGCCAGTCCCCTCTGGCCTGTTTAATCAGCCAAGAAAGACAAGGAACTAAAACACATGTGGTGGCTTTCACCTTTCCAAGGATCCTATCCACTTCATCAGGCTGTGCAAGCTCAAAAGTATTCATTAACACTGAACAGAAAGGTGCAAAGATTATGCCCACTGGCATGGTATCCAAGTTGGAACAGACCACAGAAACTTTATCTGCAAAGTGCCATGCAAATTCCTTGCAGTGGGCTGCTGAGTGATTTGCATTTTATGCTTAAGGATGAGTGTGCAAGAGACCCCTGACTACTCAGAATAGCTCTGCTGGATGGCTCCCTGCAGATGCAATGCTGGCAGCAAAACATAATTTCTTGCTGCCCCTGCTGCCACAGAGCCTTCAAATGGGCTCTATCCCATATTAGGTCAGATTCATTCAGAGTCTTCTGCCAATGCACTTTAGTCTCCATCTCACTCTCTTCATCACCTCCAACTCCCTGGACCACCAAGGAGCTGGTTTGGCTCCATTCTGTAAGAGGGGATGCTCAGGAGTAATTCTGTCCATCACTCTGGCCATTTCCCCATTCCAAAGGTTGGCCAGAACTTCAAAAGAACTGCCTGACCAGGTGACAGGAATCTCCCCAAGAGCCATCAGGAATCCATCTGGATCCATCAGCCTCCTGGGGTGACCCATCCTAATCTGTCCCCCATCCCTGTAGAGGTTCTGAGTCCCAGTGAGTCTAAACCTGACCAGATAATTATCTGTCCATGACAACAGAACCAAGGCAAGTTCTTTCACACCAAGATCATCATCACCCTACCCAGTACAGAAAACAAGGTCCAGAGTGTGCTCAGCAGCATGGGTAGGGCCAGATATCCAAATTGGGACAGACCCATAGTTGTCATGGAAGCCATGAAGTCCTGAGCCACTCCTGAAAGGGCAGTGTCAGCATGGATGTTGAAGTCCCCCAGCACTATTAGAGAAGGAGATGCCAATATCAATCCCAAGATAACCCTGGCTAGCCCAGTAAGAGTGACTGTTGAGCAGCAGTACACCAACAGAATCCCTGTTCTGTCCCAGCTACCCACCTCTAAATTGACACACTCAAAACCAGTAAATGATGTGAGGGGGCGTCAGGTCATGGGAGTGGAATCATAATAGACCACTGAAACTCCACCACCCCAGCTCTCACCTGCTGCTACCCAAGGAAGCCTGGTGGGCAAAGATGAGAGAGATTAACCCCTCCAGCCTCATCCAACAAGGTCTCTGTGATACATGCCAGGTCCACATGTTTGTCCAAGATCAGGTCCTGAATGGCAGCTGCTTAGCCATTCACTGACCTAGTATTCATCAGCAGCATTTTCAACCCCGAGGGGCAGGTGCTGTCACCAAGGCCATCCAAGCTATTTGGGCTGGGAGACAGTTTGGGGACAACAAGCACCCTCTTGTGCTCCTCTTATCCTTGATATTTTAATTGTCTCTTGCCTCCATATCTCCCTCTGCCCTGTATGACTCCAGTGGCTGCTCCCTGAGCCTCCCCTCCCTCCTCTGGAAAACATATCCCTCTTATAGGCCAATAGGACAGTGGCTATTAAAAACAGTACAACACACATACAGGTAGATGATAAAAGCTGGAATGGCCAACGCAGTAACAGACCCTTGTCTCTATCAGGCAAAAGTATAAGCCTTTGGCCTCTATGCCCAGTACAGGTCAATTGAGTCAGGGCCTGGAAAAAGGCAAGTCCACTAAGGAAGAAAGCAGAGGGATGTCACCAAGTGTAAATGTCATGTGATGCAGCCAAATCTACAACACCTTGTCAGATTATATTTCTGTATGCTTGGTTTTGTCAGGGCAACAGAGCTGGAAAAGACGTGTAGAGGAGGGACCTTTTCTGGGAAAGCTGCCTTGTACTAGAAAAGAATTTGCACTCTGGCTGCTGGGCTTCTCCAGCCCAAATGGGCTGAGCCCAATCCCAAGGTGGGAAGCTGTTGGGGGTGGAGTCAAATACAAAGGGTTAACAACTTGACAGCATTAGAAAGGAACCCAGGGCAAGGAAGCCAGCATGTTAATCATCACGGTTGAGATCTATTCTTCAAGGCTAATAGTTCAGAACCTCTTTGATGTATGGCTTGAATATATTAGAGCAAGATATGCCCGAAGCACCTCCCCTTATGCCGATCTCTACAGCCAGATTTAATTAGGAATCAGTCCGAAGAAAAAGAACAAATGACCCCGTATGATGCACATGGGTTTGTTCTTAATGCTACCAATAATTTAAGTAGAATTTTAATCAGCTACACGTAGTGGTTGGTTCTTAATATGCAGCAGCCTTGTGGTAGCTTTCATCCCTCATATAGGCTTTTAATTATTCATCTGTATGCACAACAAATGCATAGATGCCTCAGGTACCCCACCAACATCTTTGACCTTTTTCAGCAGGGTATTTGCTGTTTATCTTCCATCTTGCAGCTATTTTCTTTCTAGATAGTATAAAAGTTCTAATCTGCTTAAGGTACTCATGGCCTTTCAAAACCCCAGAAAGGACACTATATGATTTTGAAGTAAACTGTATCGACTTTCTTAAGCAGTTATATTTTTAATTTGTCACCAAAATACCAACTTTGGGTAAAGCGTTTTGCAGTATATAGTAGATAGGCAAATACCTCTGCTAAAACAAAATTTCACACTGGAATATCACAAAGGAAGATAAATACACAAATCAAATAAAGATTGGCCAATATATATACAATAAAATAGAACCCTTTTCTCATTTTTTAAGAGATCTATAGAAATACAGCAGATGGTTGTAAGTTTCTCTGCCATACTCCCGTAGTTAATTGGTTTGCTTGAATACTTCTCAGTTTTGTAAGATTTAATAGTTTGCTCTCATGATTTCCTTCTTTTAAAATAATGATGATGATGACAGTAGCATTAGAATTAATCACCTGTTCATGTAGGAATTGCATAACCAGTAAGATGACTTTGTTAATTTCCATTTAATATGATATCTCATTTTAGGGATCTTCCTTTGTAACCAGGAAAAAGCTATTCCTCTTTTTCTTTCTCACCCCCAGACTTTCTCTCTCAGTATCTTTTCCCAACATGCACTTTAGTCTCCAGTTATATTTAATATTTAATAACGTCACTAGGTTGACATGTTGGACTCACATTATTTTTTTTTAAATTTTTTTTTTAATCACAGGTATTAGCACCACATTTAGCAAATGCAGAGGGAAGTGCCCATGGACATAATGATGCCCATAGGAATTACACTACCTACCCTGGCATGGCATATCAGGAGCATCCAGACCCAGACCCTGACTCCTATAGATGGTTCTTGGTGATGCCTCTAGAGCAGACTCTGGAGCTGTAATGTGGCAGACCCATTATTTACATTTATGAACACCCTTTCCTCCATGGAATTCAAAACAACCTTATGAAGTAAACCAAGTTGAGAAAGAGAGAAAGACAGTGGCTGTCCTGAAATCACTCAGTGAGTTTTATCGCTCAACAGTAACTGAGGAGCTTATCACATGAACTTTGAAACTGGCTCAAGCCTCCTGGGCTGCAACTGGGATGTTGGATGGAGGTGGGGATTACTACATGCTAAATCGCCAACCACCATCAGCCCAGGTCCAAGCCAGGTCCCAGCCACGCTCCACCAGCACTTTTTCAAAGTTGGCTGGGACCTGGGCTCATGGCGGGTGGCAGTTAAGCAGTGATTTAGCATGTGATAATCCCTGCCTCCATCCTGTGTCCCAGCTGGAGCCTGGGAGGCTTGAGCCAGTTTCAGTTCATGTGATGAGCTCCTTGAACCTGGATCTTCCAAGTCCCAGTGCAACACTCTAATATTATACCATAGGTTTTAACAGTTTACAGGCATTCCCCTCTACTTTGATGTGAAACTTACACAAAATTAGTTTTTTTGCAAACAACATCTAGACAAGACTGCATTAACCTCTGCTGCAAATGAGCATTTGATTTACTTTAAGAATCACAGAGGGGTTAATCAACCCCATTTTTTGTCACAGTTTTGATAACTACTGAAAATGCAAACATAATGGTTTGTGAGAAGCAATTATTGCATGTCTTTGCAATCATACGATTGAGACTGCTGCTGCCATCACACTCTTTTCCAGAAGACATCACTTACTTCCAATACTGCAACTGACACAGCAGTGATGTTTCACACATGAAGACTATTGAGACTGCTGTGCAGCAGCGATGGGTCAGATGCAATGTCATGTGATAAGTATTACCAAAGGTAATGTTTTTACAATTACTATTGCATTTTGAAAACCACATGCGATAATGTCCATGTCTAGATAACACCCTGCTTCTAATTCTAACCTGGTTTCCTAAATTATCAAAATTACTTTTTAAAATGTACACTATGACTTCTACTGTATGACCAAAGAATAAAATTAGATGAATATTCTAAAACTACTGCGTTACTTCTTTTTTTATTGAAAAAGAAAAAAAATATGTATATACAAAAAAAGATAGTAGTTAAATGAAAACTTACAACATTATGATACACTACATTGTTATACAAAAAGAAAGAAAAAATAAAATATATTACATGAATACTACGTATCTATTGCAGTGTGATTTAATCTGTAATCTAAAGACCATAGAACAAAATAGAACAATATTCAAGTATCATCATTCTTCTTCTAAAACCTGTTTCTATTTACACATTCTAACTTAGGAACTCTCGATATTAAGTGATTAAATTCCTATCAATTTCCCAGTCTTCTTCCCAGTATTGTAATATAGGAGGCCCATTCTTTATTAATAAAGAAAAAAACCCTACTGCATTACTTCAGCAAACCATTAGAAGTTACGTTTTTGTGTTTACATATGCATTTTCTACATATAATAAATGAGTTCTCAGAAATGACAGCAGTTCACATCCTCCCAATAGATGCTCTGACTTGGATGGAGACAGAAATTCCATACTCGACATGGGAATCAATACAAACTTAGATCCTTTTACATGACTACAGGATTTTGATTATTCCTTCCCCATTTTTTCTCATTTGTGGCACTGATATTTTTATATTTTATATTTATATCTTGCCCTTTCTCAGCTAAACTCTCCTTCTGCTTTTATCCTCACTACAATAACAATAGCAATAGCATTTATATATAGCTTATCAGTGTACTTAAGCATTCCCTAAGCGGTTTGTACAAGCTTAGTATTAATTTTAGTGACCTCAGAAGGATGCAAGCCTGAGTCGAGCTTGATCCCTTGGCTGGTATTGAACTCGCAACTTTGCAGTTTGTGAGTGAATACAGGCATTTAACTACTGCACTACCATGACTCCTTCGAGTAGCCCGGCTGCAAGAGAGTGGGTGGCTCAAGATCACCTAGCAGGTTCTACGGTTTAGTGTAGACTGGAATCCAGATTGCCTTAGTCCCCTTGCAATAATATCTGCACTACATCACACTACCATCCAACATGAATCTGTTGCAGAAAAAGCAAACAAGAATTGAACCTGTAGCTCATTGTCTAATAATCTAACTACTATACTACACAGGCTTTTGTGTCCTCACCTTCCATCCCCACTCTTTTGTGTTTACTTGTACATTTTCCAGAAGCAGCTACTGCCAGGCAAAGATGAAAAATACTGAAACCACTTTAAGTTGCTGAATTGAGGAAGGACCTCAAAGCTTAGAAACTTCCTCTAGAACTACAGAATATGACTATAGATAATGACAGCTGGCCAAAAGGCTGAAAGGAAAAACATTGATGATCTTATCAGGAAGGTTTTTTTTTTCCTTTTTAACTCTTCATCTAATTTTGACTCTACATCCATTAAAAAGGACATTTCTAGATACTGCATACCTGTGGATACCTGACCCTACCCACTGAATTGGCTCTTTCTCTATCCACAGATCTGCAATCTGGTTAAATATGGTTGACACTCTAGAAATCCTTGCAATCTTCCTCTTAGCAATTTTTGAGGTGTGTTTTGGCTGATATATAAGGCAGATAAAGGAATTAATGTCATTATCATTGCTATTTGTTTGTATGGCACCATCTCTATACATGGTGGTTTGCAAGTAAAAAACCAACCAAAAAAGCCTTATTCCCTGCCCTCAGGCTTAAGGCATACATGTGCCCACACACACACGCACACACTCATACAGCCTTGTATAATTTAAAAAGAAGCAATAATAGTGGCGAACTCCCAGCAATGATAGTTTTGAGCTATGTGAAACTGCATTTGTTCCTATCCCTTGATTGCTGTCTTTGTCTCTCTGGTCTTCTTTTCTCTTACTACTATCAACACAGTTTACCCTGTGAAGTCTTAAAGTCAGTAATTAAAATTCACTCTGAATACTAGTCTTACCTGCAAAACATATTTGTTGTTGTTGTTGTTGTTGTTGTTGTTGTTGCATGCCTTCAAATCATTTTGTTCTTCTGGAGATCCTAAGGCAAATATATCATGGGATTTTCTGAGGCTGAGAGTGTGTGACTTGTCCACTGGGTTTCCATGACCAAGTGGGGATTTGTATCCTGGTCCCCAGAATTATAGTCCAATGCCATTAAAGCTCCTATTACATATTTACATATCCATGTATCCACATTTTCTTCCGAAGATAGTTCCATGGGTTTATTCCACAGGAATGAGCGTTATTTCTCAGGAAGCATGCTTAAGATTGTTTTCTAAATTATCAAACACAAACTGATCAATCATACCAAATAATTACTTTTAATTCTGCAGCTGGTCCCAACCAAATTATTAATTTTTATTTATTGTGCAGATTTATATCCTGCCTTTCTCCCACAGTGAGATTGAAGGGATCCAGCCACTTCACCTGTGCTAGACTTTATCATTTCACATTAAGGAAGCTGAAATGTGCATGCAGTTAAGGCAAAATGATTCAAGTGTCTTGTCCATATCATCAGGCTTTACCAATCTGAAACTGATACAAGATGGAACACTGGATCTTTCCCCTCGACTCTGTGATAACTATGGTTTCAAGTTCTGAGCACATACAAACAACTTTATCCTTGAAGGGTGCAGCAAATTTACTCCACACTTCACCTCCTGGCATTTCTGAGCCTGATCACTATAGGCTATACGTTGGCCCCTTCATACTGAATCAAGACAGCCTAGAAGACAGGACAACTGTGATCTTAGAATCATAGAATCATAGAGGTGGAAGAGACTACAAGGGCCATCCAGTCCAACCTCCTGCCATGCAGGAACTCCCAATCAAAGCATCCCTGACAGATGGCCATCCAGCCTCTGCTTAAAGACCTCCAAGGAAGGAGACTCCATCACCCTTCGAGGGAGTGTATTCCACTGTCAAACTGCCCTATTTTGAGGGATAGGGGAAGGACTGAAACATCCATTCTGCTTTTTCATTACCAGGAATGTACAACCCCACCTAATGCATTTAGACCAATAACAGTGTTGTCACTTTTTTGTCACCCTCCTCCTTCTGTGGGAAATCAAAGCAGAAACTTCCCCATACTGGCACTAATCAGATGCCAATTGGGACAGCCCCATGGCTGTCATAGTGGCCATGAAGTCTCGAGCCAGTCCTGACAGGGTAGCCTTGGCATGGATGTTAAAGTCCCCCAGCAATATAAGCTGTGGAGACTCCAACAGTATTTGTGAGACTACTCCAGCTAGCTCAGGAATGGAGACTGTTGTTTTGCAGTGGGGATCCCTAATCTATCCTGGCTGCCCACCTTTAAATAAACACACCCAGACCCTGCAGACTGATCAATAGGACACCTGATCAGGTGGATATTATCCCAATCTATTGATCACTGCAAATCCACCTCCCCACCCCCATGTCTTGCCTGCTGCTACACAGAGAATCATGGTCGGCAAAACTGAGAGAGATTAACCAACACCCCCAGCCTCATTCGACTAGCCTCTGTAATACAAGCCAGGTCAGCATGTAGAATCAAGTCCTGGATGGTAGCTGTCTTATCATTCACTGACCTGGCATTAAGCAGTAGCATTCTAGGAGGGTTGCTGCCATGCTGCTATCCAGTTTCTTTAGGATGGAGACAATTTGGGGGTAACTAATATCCTATCATAAACTTTACCGCCAGGATGGTGCAACTGTCCCCCATTTCCATATCTCTCAATACCCTGTATAACTTGAATAGCTGCTTCCTGACTACCATTATCTTCCTATCTTGGTTGGCAGTGCATCTCTCCTTTCCGATTGATCTCAAAGGGGCGGGATATAAATAAATTTTATTATTATTTTACTAAATAATCTATTTGTTAATCAGTATCTGCAAGAAAACTTCTTTTTCCTGCCAGCAGCAGTAGGCGAGACCCTCACTTCTTTGGCGGTGGTGGCAGCCTCATCCCTGCAATATCCCTCTTATATATCCCCCCAGCCCAGAGAACTAGCCCGGTCCAGGTGAGGATCCTGCAACTGCCTGTTGGCTGGGCCTCAGTCCTGCAGTCCTGGTCTTTGTTCCTCTTCTTTGTCTCCATGGTCTTCCTGGGTGAATTAATGGTAATTTTCAAACTCCTCTGAGTGTTGACATTTTTCTTTGGACACACTTGTTTCTCTTTTCGCAATGTTCTCCTCCCTTAGTTTATTTCTTACTAAACAGAATGGTTAGATCAGTTCTTCCAATTATTTTGGCCCAGCTGTATTTAATTAAATGTTCCTCGCATGGCATCCTGTGATGTCTAAAATGCACGACAAAGAATGCCACTGAAGTGAAAGTGGCAATAAATATGCTCATGGTGTTATTGGTGTCTGAGACGGTGCTTTGTAAAGTGCACTTTCAGAGTAAAAAGGATTACATAAAATCACCTTCTCTTACTTTCTGTCAGTCGTAGGGAACAAAGGAAAGAAATCAACTGGGGGGAATGTAGTAGCATCCATACTGATTCCAGATGTTCTTCAAAAAGGTGCTATTTATGAGAGGATGTTTATGGGAGGATATTATTGGGAACAGTACTCCCCTAACGCCTCAAGGATTACGCAAGCTTTATGTGTTGGTGTGTGTGTGTACGTGCACTCTTGCACTCTTTTCCTAACAGTGTGAGATTTCTATAAATGTTAAAGTAGGAAAAGTAGAAAAACTGAAGCCACAATGCATCTATGGTATAATAAGTTCCATTTGTTAAAACTGTGTTTCCCAAACAGGCAACTAATTTGCCCCACTTCAGAAAAATCTTATCTCTTCAGGCAAAATCTGTTCCCACTGATGTCAATGGGTTTGTTAAATTATGACCCGATTAATAAATTTCATAGCTAAAAATTGCTTGTTGGTAGTAGCACGCAAGAAAAAGGAACCAGGGAAGATGTAAGGAAGGAGGAAAAGTCAACCTTCCTTAATAAGATAATCCCCAAAGAGCTCGAGAAACAGAATACATTTGAAATGTGAATAGTCAGAGAAGCTGTGGAATGGAAGCAATGCACTGTGAGAATTCAAAGTCAAGATTTTAGAGTGAATGTGCAAATCAGAAAATGGGAAAACTGGCGTATTAACGCTAAAGATGTGAAAGTCATTTAGGAAAGAGCAGTAAAATACAAATCTTCTCAACAATATTTATTTGTTTTTGTTTGGTTTTCCTGTTTGCCACTGTATTTTTCGCAATTTTTATTGTACCTAGAAATTTGAGGGCACAACAGAAGACTTGATAGGGTTTTTCAAAATGTAATTACATTAAATATATATTTATTATTAATAATTATTAATTTTATTTATATAGCGCTGTAAATTTACACAGTACTGTACATACAATCGTAAATTAGACGGATCCCTGCCCTCAGGCTTACAGTCTAGAAGAGACAACACAAAAGGAAGAGGGGAAGGTGGTGGTAAGGGGATGAGGTCCAGTGGTTCTTCTCTCCCTCTAGGGCCAGGACCAAGGCAGATGGACTGGAGGGAGTCAAATATATTTTGGTAAATATATTTATCAAAATATTGTTTTAAAACCTCTTTGTTTTAAGTGCATTTTCAGGTCAGGTCAGTTTACCACAAATAATATTTTGTGTTACATCTTCTGGGTGAAGCCTCTTCAAATTACAAATTCCTGCTATTCTATGGGAGAAGCCAGTTCAAGTGGTACAAAAGCAATCTATAACTAAGGCTATTGTACTTTTGGGCATATAAGATGATAAGACCCATTGGAAAAGATGATAACATTTAATAGAGTCGGAAAAAAGGGAATCAGGTGGACTGATTCAATCAAGGAAGCCTGGCCCTGAGTTTGCAAGACCTTAGCTGGACAGTGATCAGGATTCACAGTGGTCTACCATTCATAGGGTCACCATAAATCTAAGTCAATTTGATGGCAAAAAACAATGACAACAACAAATTTCCATAATTAGAAAAAGGTCTGTTTTTGGTCTCTTGACTGGTTTCTTTTTCATACGAGCTATTACGGGTGCAATCTTGATTCCACTCATTTTGGGGGAAAGTTCCACTGAGCGCAGTGGAAATTACTTTTCAGTGGAACAATATAATATTGTACTACATAATATACACAATTGCCACTTAACTAGAGTATGAAAACTGACTTCATAATTAAGATGAGATTCAAATTCTGTATAACTTTAATGAAATTCCAGAAAGTTACTTTTGGCGTTACAGTCTTTGGACTACCTCAGCTAGAATGGCCAAACCTATTGTTAGGTTTTTATTTAACTCTGAAAAGATGCTTTCCTAACTCATAGAAAAAGCAAACTGTGCTGTAGAACTGCTTGAGATTAATTTCACCAGAACCTCAGAAAACAAAGTCTCACTAATTTTCAAAATGGCAGATTTGCATATGGATGAGATCATTATATACAGTATATAGAGCATATGCATCCTAATGTAATTTGGTTTCACCTCTAACCTTGACTGCAATTGCTGTGCTACACATATGTATGGAATGGATAATGGTATAGTGCCTGCACCACAACTGAACAATTCAATTTGATGCCTGTTCAGCTGCAAGCTGTATACAAACGTTACATTCAATACTTGATTTCTAAGTGGCGCTTGAATGGCTCTAATTTAATAATGGAATAAGCAGACTCATACTCCTCTACTGCTTTTTAGGATATCATAAAAGATGGGGATGGTCTAACTGATCTTGGGACGGAGTTCTACAGCTGAGGTGCTGCTGCAAACTAAGCCTTGCCTCTTGGATAGCTTTAAAGTTTATGAACTTTTCCTTTTATATTCCATATAATATTGTAATATAAACTATGATGTCTATATAATATATCATAAATGTAATACACACTGTTGCTGTGGCTCAAGTGGTTAAGACAGCAACTCTGTTGATTGCAAGATCGGCAGGTTGGCAATTCAAGGCCCAGGTGCCACGTGATGGGGTGAGCTCCCATCACTAGTCCCAGCTTCTTACAAGCTAGCAGTCTGAAAGCATGCAAATACAAGTACTGTAGATAAATAGGTACCATTTCGGTGGGAAGATAAACAGCGTTCTGCGCAATCATGCTGGCCACATGATCACAGAGTAGTCTCTGACAACACTGGCTCTTTGGCTCAGTAATGGAGATGAGCATCGCCCCTTACGATCAGATACAACTTGACAACCTTGTCAATGGGGAATACCTTTACCTTCAAATACAGACTCACATCATGTAAATTGGAAAAAATATTAGGACCAAAGTATATTACTAGAGAGATCTGTAATGAAAGTTCCTGACATTTTTATTTTTACAAAATGTTTGGAATAACAATACTTAAAGGGGAGGTATTTTCTTGATCTGTGCCACCAGTAGCTGTTAGTCCCACAGTCCCCCCCCCCCTTCAAATAAAAGCTGGGGGGATTTAGATCAGAAATGTTGCAGGGATATAGCATCAAATAGTTCTACATGCTCTGCCCCGTTGCAGCTTCTTCCATAAAATTCAAAGCCTGCTACAACTTTTTTTAGGGAAATGTCATCAGTTTTGGAAATGCAGCCTTCATTCTCCCGCATAATGTGTCACTTGGCCCTTAATTGTACAACTGAAAAATAAAATCATCAGACTGTTAAAGCAGCTACATACTGATTTATTCAATGTTATTTGTTCCAGTAGGGATTGAGTGTCAGAGCACCTTCCTTAATTGGAAAGCAATTAAATCTTCCAATGTGTTGGTTAAGCACTGAGCATGTTGGTTTCCTGTTTATTAGTGCACTGCTTACATGTCAAAGAACTCTGGGAAATTTCAAAGACATTGCTGTCTGGGCTTTTCACACATTGGTACAATTTCTTGGAAACACTAAAAGCTCAAACAGGCACTGCTCAGTCATTGATTTTCAAATGTCATCTGAAAATCCATGAGTTGAGGATGATGGAGTCTTCAAACAAGAAAGTGAATTGCTGCTTAATTATGACTTTAGAGTCAATAAAATCATCTGATGGCAGATTTAGAGGGACTCATTAGGATGTGGAATCTGGTTGTGCATAACACAAGCCACTTTGGCTCTAGATCCTGGCTGTTTCATTAATAGGATTAATAGGATGTGGGGGAGGAGGGGAGAGAGTTACTGAAACCCTCCAGGGCATCGCTATTTAAAGGAAAAGAGTGGAGGGATTTATCTTTATGAAACAATAAGCAAAACTTGCGGAATAGAAAATGAAATTTTTGAAGATGACAAGAAATTGTTCACTGACTTTCAGCAAGGCTAAACTATTAAATACATTGGATAATAAAATGGTGCCCCTTATATAAAATGGCAAAATCATGGTTTGCTTTTTAGAATTTATATATTTGTTATATAGAACATTTTAAGTTATTGTAGAATTTTTTAAAAATATGCCCTCACACACACACACACACACACATACACACAATTCTCAGTAGACTTTCATTCTTGCATGAATAGTTACTAAGCTAAACTAGAATATCACAAAGAGAAAAACAATCTTTGCACATTCTCCTTTTTCATGCTTCATCTCTTATTAAAAATGGATAGTGTGGGCCCTTGGTATCTGCTGGGGTTTGGTTCCAGGAGTCCCGGTGGACATCAAAATCAGTGGACACTCAAGTCCCATTAAATACATTGGATAATAAAATGGTGCCCCTTATATAAAATGGCAAAATCATAGTTTGCTTTTTAGAATTTATATATATATTTTTAATATCTTCAAACTATGGATGCTTGAATCCATGGTTAAAGAATCCATGGATAAGAAGGGCCGACTGTATGCATAAAAGGTATGTGGGGGGCAGATGGAGGTAGCCCAAAGAGTATGCTTGGTCCTCTTTTTTTTTTTTTTTTTTTTTGTGGCACTGGTGCTGCCCTCCTCATGAGGAGACCAGCATCCCCACAGCAAAGACAGGAGTGGTCTGCTGGGCCCTTTCCTGTGCTGCTGTGACACCAAGGCCCTCATGAAGAGACCACTGCCACCACAGCAAAGGTAGGAGGGCCCTGCTTGGCCCTCCCTGCACTGCTGTGGCACCAGCCTCCCCATGAGACTGCTGCCACTGCAGCACGGCAGAAGGGTACCACTTGACCCTTCTTACCCTGCAGCATGAGGAATGCCCAATCAGGTGTCACCTGTCTTCTGGAGTGTCACCAAGTGTGGTCTATACCTCCTACCCTCCCAATGATGCCATTGCTATCTCCTAAAATAAACTGATATGGTTACTTGTTCTAATGTGCCTGAGAGAAGTAATCCACATTACTGCATAATACAGGACTGCATCTCCTCCATTGCTCCCTCCCCAGCAAAGTTTCTCAGTGTATGTAAGAAGCCTACTTTGTGCTCATTTTAATCATAATTAGGAGCATAATATGGACCAAAAATTTAGGTTAAAAAAATTGACCCTAAAGCCTAGATTTGACTTATCTATGGGCAATGTTAGTACTGTACTTTAACTCTTATTTAAACCATGGGAAGACTGGTTTGGGGCCTCACTAAAGCTGGTGAAAGCAAGAGCATAATCTTTCCCGGAACCACTGATCCTGCTCTATTCTCTCATCCATCCAGCCTTTACTGTGAGCACAAACAGCTATACCTGCTGAAATCTTGTTAGTTCTTTGGTATTGTTTTGTTTTGCTTCATCCTTTAGATCATTTGTTACATGCCCTTAAATTTTACCCTAGATCAAATAAGTTTGGCCCCCAAACCTGCCGTCTACTTATATGTGAAGTCACTTTAAAGCTGAGTATATATCAGCTTATTTGTCTCTGAGCCACACTCTCACCGAGACTCATTACCACTATTCCTCTAGCCTTTGATGTAGTCCCTCCTACATACTGATTTCTTATAAGGGAACATGTGTGTGTGTGTGTGTAATTTTAAATTATAACAAACAAAACTATAAATCAATACTAGTACAACACTGGGATGTGTTTCTATAGGCCTGTCTCCTGATCTGTGCTTCCTGCAAAAATATATCATACCTAGTACTTTGGACCTTCTTGCTTTCAATATTCTCCATATTTATACTACAGATCTCATTTAAATGAATGCTCTTCAGAGTGCCCTGAAAGGTCCAGGGATGATAGACTGGAATTTGACATTACCAAACAATTACTATTCTTACATGCAGTGTGAATTTATTTCATTTTAGTTTGTGTATTATGTTATTATATACCTTCAAGCCATTTCTAACTTATTGTGATTCTAAGGCGAACCTACCCTGGGGTTTTCTTGGAAAGATTCGTTCAAAGGAGGTTTGCCATTGCATTCTTCTGAGACCGAGAGCGTGTGACTTGTCCAAGGTCCCCCAGTGGGTTTCCATGGCTAAGCAAGGATTTAAACTCTGGTCTTCAGCATTCTAGTCCAGCACTCAACCATTGCATCATGCTGATTCTTATGTGTGTGTGTGCCTGTGAATATGTGCTCATGTGTGTACAGTCAACCCTCCACTTTCTTGGGGGTTAGGGGTGTAAGACCCATGCAAAAGTGGGGAAAATTTGAATTAGTGGGGGAAAGTGGGAGGGGCGTGCATGCACTCCTCTCCCCCCTAAGTGCGCATGCCCCATGCCTTCCCACGTGCTTTAGTCGGCTTCCCTGAGCAGGGCTAAAGTATGGGAGGAAGGTGGGAGGGAGGGATGTGCATGCATGTTCCTCCCCCCCCCCCCACTCATGCTTTAGCTGGCTGAAGGAAGCTTCCCTGAGCTAGCTAAAGCACAAGTGGAAGGCATGGGGAAAAAAACCTCTGTCACATAAACAGTAACAAGAACAACAAGAAACTTCTGTATGCACTGAGGCAAGGAATTCCTGGTGTAAACCGATAGTCCAGTCAGCTATAAGCTTGCTGATGTCCTGTGAGAAAACTGGAGCTTGTTCCTTCATGAAGTTGGTCACAAGAAGTCTCTGAAAACCTCCTGACTTTGCAGTTACTGCATGAAAAATCTTGCAAGTTTATTCAGCAAATGAAGATTACTTCGGATAGGAGCTGGCTGTGTGAAGAATATGTCAATGGGCTCTAGGGGCATGACAGGTGTTTCTGTGGCTTCTTTGTTCTCCCAAAGATCTTGGTTTTCTTTGATGAAAGAATTATCATGGATATGCTTTTTTATTCCTCAGCTTAGTTTTAATGTTAGATCCAAATGCACCACATGTGGGGATGGCTATAGCTTTGAAAATTGGTTGGAAGAAAGCTTAGCTTGAATGATAGCCTGCATTCTTTGTGAGCCGCTGGCCATGCCCCACTCTGTGAGGCACTGATGGCAACCTGTAGACCTTTTTTTAGGAAAACTGTGGGCCCCTCCAGATGAGGCAAAAGCATTCCAATATGTTTTGGAAAGATCATGGGCAGATTGCCACTCCTACAGTTGTGAAAAATGAATTTTTGCACATGAGCATTGGCAAGTGAAACCTGTTATGGAGAGTCAAATTCCAATGTTGAAATAGGACTTGGACTTTGAAAATATATTTAATGGCTATCCTCAAGAGGGAATATCTACATTTACTGTAAAATCTGAGTGGGACCCACATTTTCCAGATTCATAGCAACCCTGGGCTTGTTGACATTATTATCATTATGGTCATCAAGGCAAATACAGTCATCCCTCTGTATTCACACCTCTTCCTCCAATGCCTTGGACATCTGCAGCCGCTCTGAGATCACAAATAATCAAATTTGCGAATCCCAAGTCTGCGGACATGAAGGGATGACTGTGGTGGCAAATTTGAATTAAGTGCCACATGTTCCCCCCATTTGGAGGTCGCCTTGTTGTAAAATGTCAGTTCACAAACCAGCTTCTCTGAATTATTTTTGGCCACACATCCATGGTTGCTCTGTTTTATTCTCTGCCTACCCCAACGGCCTCCATCAATCAAACATGCCAACATTTCTGCATTTGCGCCCTGGTCCAGGACACCCCTCTCCTTTCTTTTTTAACCATGGGAAGACTGGCTTTGGGCGCTCACTAAAGCTAAGCATTAATCCGAGATGTGTAGATATTGATATAAATATCTACCAAGTAAATATACTGATATCCAGTTATGTGCACAAATGTGCACCCTTTTAGAAATGGCAAATGAGCCACTTGAACTTTCCATCTCTGAACTGTCGCTTCCTGCTGGGAAAAACCTTGTGACCACCAGGCTGTGTCTGTCCTGCCCCAACCACCACAAGTTTCTCAGTTTGCCACCAGTATGAATTCCCTTGTCACACATCCACCCTTCCAATTTAAAGCACTCAGAAGCCTAAAAGCCCTGCACTTGCTCCAAATTGGTCAGAACATTATGTGTCCAGATTGCCATCAATTCCAAGTGAGGATTTTTAAAAATAGTTAAGACAACCCCACAACCAGTGCCTATTGTGAAACATCTCAGTGTATTTTAGTGCTTTTTTGATAGTAGCATTTTTGTTTGCTGCTGGTTTTATTCCAGCATTTTGTTTGTGCTGCTGGTTTTATCTTGATTTTATAATGAACTGGATCTAGTTATTGTTTATTGTTTGAAATTATATTTTATCTTATTGTTGTTTTTGTTTCTCCTGTCCAGGCAACTGCTTTAAAAGTACATCAAAATAATAATAATATGATATAACTGTAAATTATCTTCTCTTAGTTATTTCAGGTCCAAAGTTCACCATTGTTTCTCAGGATACATTACCAAAAGCTTGCTTCATAGTGGATGTTTGCCATCTCACTTAAAAATGTTGGAGCCCATTTGAGTAAGTCTCAGCCTCAGAATAAGGCAATGGCAAACCCACTTCTCCTGCTTCTTCACACCTAGAGAAGGTTGAATAGCAATGTACAGGTCCAGCCAGCCAGCCTTTGCCTTGGCTTCTGTCACATGGCTGCTTCTCTCCATGGAAGAGGCAGACTGAGCTGCTGAGCAACAGTAGACTGGCCACATCACAGGAGCCAAGGCAAAGGCTGACTGGCTGGCTGGGCCTGTGTGCTGCTGTTCAATTTGCCCTGTGGCTGGATCATGAACCACTGTCCAAAAAAGGACTTGTGCACATGGAGGTTAATAACTCTGCTCCTCAGAGTGTAGGATCATGAAGCAGTGTCCTAACTCTGCTTCTCCAACAGTCCCTTCCAGCTTTAAGATTCTGTGCTTTTGTTATCCTATTTGAATGCTTTGATGGGATCTGAAATGAAGTAGGAAGTAGAAAAGAGGCAGAGCGGAGAGGGTTTGAAATCTGGTGGAGCTAGCCTCGGAGCAATGCCGAAGCATCCTGGTGCCAAAGTGGGAAAGGGAGGTATAGGGATATTGGCAGGAAAGGAGATGGAGAAGAGGGTGAGAAGGATGCAGTCTGGGCATGTGGTGGCAGAGAGCTGTATCATGTCTAAATGTCCCAGTGACAAACTGAATAGGTTTGTGTTAGTTGACATCAGTGTTGAAGAAGGGTGACAGACTCTTTGCTTCCTTCCTTGCTTCCTTCCTTCCCCTCCATTCCTCTTCCATCTCATTTTCCTCCCCTCTTGATGAATAAGGCAAAAGAAAAAGGGTTTGAAGCCTTTCGAATAGGAGACTGGATTGTCTCTGGCTGGAAAGGAGAGGAGAAGAGAGGAGAGGACTAGAGGGCAAAGGATGACTGGCTGGCTATCAGCTGCACTGTTGCTCAGCTGCTCAGCCTACCTACTCCCTGCAGCAGAATGGTTACATGGCAGGCAACGTGCAGGCCCAGGCAGCCAGCCTTTGCCTTGGCTGTTCTCATGTGGCCATTCTGCTGAGCGTTCAGGTGCTCACAGATCCCCTGTGAGGACATCCCACTCCCCCAGGGGTCTGTGGGATACAGATTAAGAACCACCAGACATATTAAAAAGATGTTGTGGTGACCAATATACTTGAAATCGCAGTTTTGTTCGTCCCAATTAGTGTAAGTTCACTAAATCATACTAAAACATAACCAGTGACTTACCAAGGGGACATGCAGATTACGTTATGAACTGGTTTGCAAACCAGTTCAAAAAAAGGGGGGGGGGTGTCATTCACACTTGCATTGGTTCTTCCTGACCCAAATTCCAGGGTGGAGTTGCACAAAATCCTCTTAACCTGGTTATTTTTAACCAGGGAATTTCAATGTGTCTTTTCAAAAGAATCAGTTTTTTTTTTTTTTTTTACCAGCCGCCAGTGGGAACTTGCTATCAATTCAATTCGGAGCACAGGAAGGGAGGGGTTAATGTGCAGGGACAGATCATGCTCACCCCTTTGCTCTCTCCCTGTCAGCCAAAGCCAAAGCCAAGGAGGAAGTTCTCCTGGGAACATCATTGGACAGTGTAGTTAAAAAAAATATCTACAGCTTATGCACATCTTTGCTATGGCATGGCCACAGTAGACAGCACCTTTAAATACTGGTGTCATCAGTATGACAACGGTGTGAATGATTTGCTTGACTTTTTTTAAAAAAAACTTATAAGTGTGGCTGGGGTTTAGAGGTCGTTTTTTCCTCTTTACCAAGAAATAAAACCACAACAGACTCTGCTTCCAGGTTGGTGCAAACTAAAGCTCTTGCATACATATTATATTGCATTTGTATCCCACATTTAAACCTGTGGGGGTTTCTTGGCTGACAGAGTGTGACTGCTGCCAAGGCTAACCTATCCTAGGGTTTCTTGCTAAGGGTTGTTCTGAAGGGCTTGCCATTGCTATGTTCAGAGGCTGATCAGGAGGGGGGATTAGCCCAAACAGAGTGACATAGATGAACATCATTTGATTAATAGTTTGGGGGGGGGGGGGACTGAGAACGATCGAAATTCAGCTCCATTTTAAATCTATATAAATGGTAATGTGAACTTCAACAGGGTTAAATTGCCACTGAGAGATTCGATCGCAATAAATACCGTGGGAACTTTGATTCGGTATTGTATCATAAAATCTCCCTGGATCTACTCAGCACAAAAATGCTAGTGTGAATGTTGCCCAAGTTTCCCTTGACTGAGAAGGTCTGCTGTAGTTGGAAGCAACAACTGGACCGAGTCGGGGCTGCTAGAACTGTTCTTTTGGGGGAGGCAGAGCTCATCCTTGACAATCAGATTGTATTAATTTAGTCAACTTGAAGGTGCCTGTGGGGGAGGTCAAATTACTTTTCCCATCCAATATCACTGAAACATCCTTGAATGTGAAAACTCTTTGCATTCCAGCCAGGTATTATGTATTTACATAATACCTGGCTGGAGAACATGCAGGAGAAAATAGTGCAGAAAATTTTGCTTTTGCTCATGGTTCCAGCCAGCCAGCCAGCCACATTCATTTCCTCAAGGCTCCAATCCACCCCTCCTAATTTTAAGTTTTTGTTTTCCATCTGATAGCTGAAATCTATAGCTATTCAGCAAGCTCAGTATTCATTGGGTTGGGGAAATGGGATTGTGTTTTTACCATTTATTTATCTAAATATTTATTTATTTTTTGCATTTATGCAAGTTTCAGGATTCCCTGAGATTGCATAGACCTCCCTCTTTTTATTCAGTGGCACCATTTGAGCTCAATTTCTATTGGCACTCATCTGCTGAGTTCACTGTTGAGGGAATGATGATGGGCAATTGTATTATTCCTGCCTTGTATTCAGTTCTCTTATGTATACAGGAAATATATTATGCAAACTTCAACTTAGTATATTTTTCTTGTCTTAACCACCTTGTTGGATATATCAGTTGGACTGATTTACTAAATGCTTTATGATTAATTATAAAATTACCTACAGTTAATCAGGCAGCAGGCATACACATACACACCTTATTAAGGAGCTTATAAAAATGCAGGTACCTGGCATCACCTGAGAAGGCACATTCCCTTAATTCTTGAAAATGGACCAGCATCATCAGAAAATCATTCTTCTTCCATTCAGAACTATTGTTTTAGTCATATCCAGAGTTATACAAACTTCAATAATTAATCAATTAAAACTCTGGAAATAAGACTTTTTAACTTAAATGGCACTTGCTTTACCACTAGTTTCCCAATTCCAGCCCATTGTATTCTTACATACTTCTTGTTGGAAAGAGCTGTGCAAAATGAAGAGTATTTTGAGCCTACATTTAGTAACTTGTATTGAATTACATGTGGATTACTTTGCTTATTACTGTCAGAAGGTAATCCATGTTATAAACCACAGGGGGAAATAAGTACAGCTCTGTGGGCAGCTGTAATCCAAGCAATGATTTACAAACTCTGAACCTTTCCAGGAATGCCCCAAATCTCCTAGATTCTGCATTGGAATCTATAAAATGGGTTAAATAATTGCCATGTAGCAATACTGTTCCCTACTGAGTATGTATCTTGTTATTTAAAGCTAGCAGAATCTCCTATTGTGCTTTATAGGGAAAGCTCACTCCAAATATAGTTTAAGAAGGAAAGGGTTATGTGTAATCCTTTGTGGGAATGTTTACAAAAATTGTAACTGTAGTGCATGGTTGGAGAGATGTGGGAAATGTGTTTTGGGCAGCGATTAGGGAATGGATGTCCATTGTACTGCAAATATTTGTATATTGGGGGGGGGGGGGGACTGATTTTCTTACATTTACATTACCCTGCCATGTTCCACTTACAATTGGATACTTTGCTCAGGTGTAATGTGCACTGGTAGTCTACAGTATATTGCTATTTAATTTCCAGTTGGATCTATTATGTCTGCAGTCTTCTACATTCATCATTAAAGATATCTTTGCTGTTTCAGTTGTTAGGAATATAAACTATCAGAAGCCTCAGCTTCCATGGCCCTACATTTCAACCTTCTGTCCAGGAAAAATTCCAAAATGCCTTCCATTTTGAGCAAGACTAAGAAGCCCATTGAGTAAAACCATGTTTGCTGTTCCCCTTAAAGAAATGCATCTACTTGGCAGCCTGTCCTCGCTACAAGAAAAGGGAATAGGATGGATCCTTCTAAAGTTATTTTTTCCTTAGAGCAGCAGCAGATAAGACTTGCCCCCAAAGCTGGGGGTGTATTACTTTCCCGGAGGGGAAAGGACAGCAAACATGTTAGGCAATGGGCTATTTAAGGACACAATGGAAGGGGGTTTTCCTCCTTAATTTCAGCGCAATGGACAAATGAAAGAAATACAGTGGTCCCCTGGTTTACGAATCCCCCGGGGAACGAAATCCCCGGGACTCGAAGCCGCCGGGACCAAAAAACATCCCCCGGGATGCGAAGGAGAAAAACCACGCGGTCCCTTTAAATCGGCCGTGCGGTCCGTCTCCTAATGCGGTCCCCCGGGAAACGAATATTTCCGGGTTACAAAAGATCAGATTACCAGAACAGATTACCTTCGTAACCCGGGGGACCACTGTAATTTAAATGTAGATTCAGTCAAGGGTTTGTTGCTAGTAAAGTTCAATTTTAAGCATTTCTCTTACTCAGAGTTCTACAAGTGTACTGCAAGCCAACAAAGGCTTTTTAACAAAGATAAGTTCGTCAGAAAAATACAGTTGAGCACATAATAAAATACAGTATATTGTTATAACTGTAAATAAATTATATGGAATGAATTTATGTTTCTATTAGTGTTTTGTTTTTGTTTGTTTTTGTTTGTTTGTTTGTTTTTTTTTGTTTTTTTTTTTTTTTTTTTTGCTTTTTTAATAATAATGCTCCCACATTTTTCTTGCATTTCCTACATTTTGGGTCCTCCTTGTCATTCATTGCAGCTATGACATCTGGTCACCTGAAACCACCACAGAACAGCATTCATAGCTATATCTATAACAGTAAGTAAACAGTAAAAAAAATTTTAAGTACTGTATATACTCGACTATAAGTTGATCTCATGTATAAGTCGAGGGCAGGTTTGGCGGCAAAGTTATGGATTTGGATATGACCCATGTATAAGTCAAGGGAAAAATTTAGGAGCATGTAACTAAGAATCTAAAGAATGAAGCAAAGGAAAATGATGCCAAAAAATTTGCAAAATTCCAACAGGTATTACTGTTTGTGTTCACACTAAAGGCTGCATGGATGGGTAGGGGGGTGTTAGTGCTTCCAGGACTGATTATATTCTTGCCTTTCACCGATTTTTAAGCAATTTTTGTTCTTATTGAGGTTGTGGTTCTGTGTTTCAAGTCAAAATTTCAAAGGGGTGAGGGGCTTGTTAGGGGTGAGGGGCACCGACATATCTAAATGGGGCAAAGCGTAGCTACAACTCCTTTTTATGGCCCCTTAGCCCCAAGGACATGCCCAGCCAAAGACTCTTCCAAATTAAAACAAAAATCCCCAAATGTGGAGGTTTGGGTTAAAAATCAAGGGGGAAAACCTTGGATATAACATCTGGTCACTTCTGGTTGGCTGAAATTATGTTAGCATGGCCGATGGGGTGTGTGGAACCAAACATTGGCTCCTGTACCCAATGCAGTTGCCCACTACTAAAATAGTCTTCAGAATCTGGCAGTGTTTTTGTTGCTCAAGCTGTTATGGCCAGCTTTAAGCTGACATTCCAAACTGGGTCCTTCCTGAGAGGGATGGTGGAAATAGAGAGATGCCATAATCCATCAGGATTGTTTAAGGTGCTAGAAAATATAAGAGGGCTCTCTGAGGTACTACAGCTAAGTACTACTCATAAGTAAGGGGGGCAAGGGGGGGCAGAAATAGGACAATTATTTTAGGTAATGTGTACATTTCTCCACACATGTTTGGGCTCTGGAAACCACAATAAGAGTGAAGAGGCATTCCCCAAAACTTTTGTTGCTTATTCCCTGCCTTACTTCCAGACACCATAGACCATCCTTGGCATTTTCATTAACTCTGATTGTGTTTGATGTCTGGAAAAGATTTATTCTTTTCAATGAAGATTCATATTGTCCAGTGAATTGGAAGATGTTTCTAATTGTTGGCTGATTGGGGCTGTCTCTACGAAATGTAACAACTATGTCATATGTTCATATCAATTACATTGTTCAACTTCAAATGTGTTTTCAATAATTATGTTACAGCCCATTATATGCATGGCTGTCCTACAAAATTTTAATTTAATCCATTTTTTTTTGTCATTCCAAAGCAGTATTACTGTAAAGAGAAACACCTTTTTATCTTGTGATGGCTTTCAAAAGCTCAAACCTCCAGTGATGAAGTGAAAAGAAATATTTTACTGAGGCACAGCTTCTTTATATGAAACATTTGTTCATGTACAAATTGTATATGACTATGGTTTTTAATTACATTATATAAAGGTATTTTCAGATTTTTTAAAACAGGTTAAGAGTTAAATGTGTACTAACTCCCCACCTCATTAACCATGATAAATGCACATTTTGCTGCATTGCAAATGTTCTACCAAAATGTTCTACTACAATGGCTATTTTTCTTTCATCAGTCATAACATTCCTAATGAGATCTTTCTCCCCCCCCCCACCTTTTTTTTTAATTGCTATTTTGGTTATCAGCCAGTAGGGATGATTCAATCAGAGAGGCTGCCAGACCTGAGCAGAGCAGTTGAGGACATGGGATCTTGGAGATGTCTCATCCATGGAGTTGCCATGAGTTGAGGTCAAGTTGAGGGCAGAACAACAACAAAAACAACAACATAAGCAAAATAAGCTGTATAAGTAAACCCCAATTTTTGGAATGAACACTGATCCGTTATTTCAGCCTTTTTTTTTTCCTATGGTATACAGCCAACCAGTAAAGATTATTACAGGGTTAGCATACTACATAATATCTGAAAAGCAATTAGGAAAGTTACCTTTAGGAAGGATGCAAGATTTCCACTTCCTCCTTGGGAACAGAAGATGAAAAGAAGAGATGCAATTGTCAGAGATTATCACATTACCTTTACTCCCTGCATACATAGGAGATGTAACTTTAAGAAGGCAGATCTTATCACTTTCATCCATCGCTGAGCAGCAGGCAGCCTGTTTGCAACCCGGACTTCCCATTCACGAAAACATGCGAGCGAAGCCTGAGGAAACCCAGATTGCAAATGAGCTGCCTGCTGCCCGGCGATGGGTGAATGCGATAAGAGCCCCTTTCTTGAAGTTACATCCTACGTCTAAGACAGGACCAAAGGTAATGTGATCATCTCTATCATTAGCTCAATTTTTTCTCAGTGGTTGAATGCAGATTTTGCATATTCAAAAGCATGGGAGAAGAGATGATAATGAACGGGACTGTAGCATCCTAGCACCACTTTCTCATATTGACTCTTTAGTAACCTGTGGAGCTAAGGAAGAACAGTGGCTGCCAAGTCCTGTCTTGGAAAGATGACCAGACAGATGCAATGGTGTCAAACTCCAACGAGGGTCCCAGGGTTACACTCACCTATTAAACCCCTAGCACAACTTGAAGAAATGGCAGAGGAAAGAGATGTGTGCATGAGAGAGTGCGTGTAATGGATGAAAAGAGAGAGGATTCGCCCTTGAGAAATCGAGTTCAGCAAAGAGGTGCTTCACCAGAGGATTTGGTAGCTGGTATCCTGATTGCCAGTACATCCACCATTTGCACCTTTGTGAATACTGGCTGTTGCGAGCTAATGCCATGGACATTTTTTGTGTGCTTTTATCAAGCAAACACAATACTGCTGGGCTTTCAGCCATGCAGAGGGCCCTCTGAATGTTCGTTGGAATTTAAAATCAGAAAATGATAAAAGGAAATGGCTGTTGTGTTTAGGATTTTCTAAAACCTTTCTTCTTCTTTTTTTAAACTAAGCCCAAGTTTTGGATTGGCTGTAATTTAACAGTGTCCTTTTGACATTCATGGGATTTACAGACATACAAGAAGGCAGACTACATCCTTCTGATGGATTTGAGTCTCAAAGATCCCAGAGGTATATATTGTACTTATGAAATTCGCTTCTGCTTTTCACTAATTCTAGGGCCCTCATTGGCATACATAATTGATTAATCTGTATTTTGAAAGGTTTAACACATTTCCTCTTTCTAATCCAAAAGCGTGCATACACTCTCTCTCTTTCACTCTCTCTCTCTCTCACACATCCCTTGTAGTAATAATTTACAAAGTCAATGACTTTTGGTTTGTGTGCAAGTGTATTATGTGTGTGTTTCAAATGCTTCTTAATCTTATATTTATTGGGTTGCATTAGCCACAAACTGCAGATTTGGCTCAGGGAGGGAGTCAGGATAGTAACAGTGAGATATATAGGAAGAAGAATTATGAAAGCATATTTAAGAGAGGAATGGTTCGAGGAACTGGTAAGATGTTAATTTAGGATTATTGAAACCAGAACAGGAATGTTTTCCTGCAATGTCATGTAATATTGTATTCCTTAGTCTCAGAAAAACATGGATTTCTATAATTCCAAGTATCAGTTTCCACTATCCTAGAATATTTTCCATTGTTATCCTAGTTTCACATTCCAACCATAGGTTTAGCTTATGCATGCTGATCACTTGGTTATTTCATCAAGAACATTTGTATCATCTAATTTTATGGATCAATTGTCTCTTTAAAGTCTAATTGTTTGGTCTGTACATAGCACTCTACCTGATGTAAAACCCAGTATTTTTTTTCTTTTTTTCAAACAATACTTGCCATCTTGTATATTTTTTACTTCCTTATTCAGTTTATAGTTTTTATAAGAGTGAGAAAAGCACTCGTGGTGACTTACAATTAAATAGAACAAATGAAATTCATAAAATGAATAAAATAGAAAAAGTTTTAAAAAATAAAAAAAGGTTTTTTAAACTTTAAAAGAAAGTGGAGTGCTCATCTAATTAAAAATTCCCTTCCACTACAAGTGTAGTAAGTCACCACATGTCTCTACATAAAAAAAGATATTCCATCAGGAATAAAACAGGAGGGGAGGAACTTAGGGGGTAAAGTACATCGGCAGCTTGAAGTGGCCTCAAGTGGCCATTCAGTGTGGGACCATGGCAAGCAGATGCCACCGTCCCAAGATGCCACTGGCCACCACCATGGTCCCGAATGGGCCTCTGGCAAGTAACACCTTTTGGAATTGCTTTTACCCGCAGCCCCGGGCCACCTTAGGTGACCACGGTGCAGCTTTGGCCCAACCCAGGGGTGTACGTCATCTGTAACCATGTCCCCAGATCAGCCCAAAGCTGGCACTTTTGGTCCATGTGTTTTGGGCTTTAGCCTCATTTAGTTTCAGGAGCCTGGGACAGTCACTAAGAAAACTCTCCTGTGCATCCTCATTAGATGCACCTCAGAACATTACAGAATCGGACTCCCTTGAACATTTTAAATCAAGAGCATGCTAATATGACATAGACTGGGTGCCAATATTCTAGCCTAATTCATTGATCTGGCAGTTCATATCATATTTAGAGATGACACTGAGGAAGCTATTTTGGAAAGTCTATTTTTTCTGGCAAACTATCTGTTAAAATATCAAGAGATTATAAATACATAGATAAATACAGCCCAATAAACATCACCAGACTATCTGAGAAAGATTTTACAAATCAGATTTTCTTTGGGGTGAAATTTGAGGAAAATTGGAAGATGCTACTGGAGGTGGATAACAATTTCGAGGAATTTCTAGGGAAGTAAGAACAAAGTGTAAAAGAATGTGAGTTTTCTTATATGTCTATGTAAATAGTTCAAATGGATATATCACATACCCAAGACAAGTAACCATGGAATTTGTCCTTCCCAGTGATTTCATTTTTTTTATTTGAAAGCATCTTTCAGAAATTGATGATCCCTCCCTCCATCCTCTTCTGTTGCCTTTCCCCAACTCTTCTCTCTGAGAGGCCATGCTCTTCTCCCATGAATCTGAGGGCGGGGATGGAGCTTACATTTTTATGAAGGAGATAGCGAAGATTAATATGTGCCTGCCAAATCTATTGCAGCAAAGGCAACAGAATTTTGGGCACTTTAAATACTAATAACATTATTGTGACATTACATCTTTTACTCTGACTACTGTGTTCAGTTTTTCCTTATTCATTCCTATGGCTTGGCTCTGTTCTTTCCTATGTACTGGTCATCAGTAGCTCTGTTAAAAACAGATTTCAACTATCTGCAGAGTAGTTTTTCTCTCTAAACTGCAATGTCAACCCAATTACTTTACAGTTCTTTTTCCCCAGAGTTTAAATCACTGTGAAGCTGTGAAACTTCACTCATTGGATAAGCATATACAGGCAGTAGCACACTTGTTTCCTGTAAAACAATGGGACTGCATTTTCTGCTTCCTAGCTTGGCCTTCAGAAGGGCTAGAAACTTAAAAATAAAAATAAAAATGTGGGATTATTTCTTTGTTTAAATCCTGCCTTTCTCCCAAAATGGGATTCATGGCAGTTTTGGTCTAGCTGGATCTGGTCCAGCTAATGGTAAAAACAGATAAATAAATAAATAAAAAAAACAAATTGAAACTTAATCCAGACAAGACAGAGGTCATAATATGGGGTCCTAATCTGGGTCTGGAGGTGTGTCATACAAGAGGCTTTTTTCCCTTACAGAGTTCCAAAGGTATATATGCCTTTCTGGAGGGAACAGCTGCTGCTTTGAGGTCATTTAGACACTAGAAATAAAAGGTGAGGAAAAGGATGAGTGTACCTTTCTTGCCCTTTGTCTTTCCCTGCCCAAGCATACTGAAAGGCCTTTTCAGTTTTAACACCATACTGAGTCTCAAATGCATTGTTGCTGCCACATAGAAGGGCATGCACTAGACTAGGTAGACCATGGGCTAAAACTCTCAATGTGACATTATGCATAAGTTGCATCTTCCAAGGAAAAATAGTAGTGTTGTCATGGACTGAAGGCTTGCAGACCCTAAGGACTTTACCACATCAGGATCATAAGGCTCCACAATCATATCAGTCTAGGAAATGCAAACATGCCAAGTTGGGGACATTCTTTATTGCACTGCTCTTTAAAATCACGATGGTGCTGCTTCTGTACTGGTCTCTCTCTTCTACACACTGGCCTCCATAGCCCTATGCCCTTCCCAGCATGCCTTTTGGTCTGTATATTTATTTATTTATTTTAGCACAATAAGGTTGATAAAAAAATTAAATAAAAAAGAAATTGAAAAAACAGAAAAGAAAAACAGTTCACTTGAGAGCAGCAAGAGGGATGGGGAGAGAAGCATAACTATACTCAGTTATAACACATGACTGCCTGCTTATCAGAACTGCTTCGGAGGAACTTATCGCATGTACATCAGCAATGGAAAAGCAGCATGATTGGGATGCACTGATAGGTTTTGTCTATCAATGAGAAGGAGTGATCCAGCAGTGGATGGACTACATACCAGCTACCAGACAGACTTGGTGTTGTGTCATAAGGATAGCCACAGATGCTACTGCCCTGCTCTAATTCCACTTTTCAAGCCTTGTGTAATAAAGGCCTCAATGCTAGAACTTTGTGATAAACTAGATGTGATGTCATTTCTGTCCCCATCTCACACACTCATTTCCTTGCTTACTCTTAATGGAGCTGCAATCCACATAGTAGCTGGGGAGGCAACAATACATTGCAACAATATGTTTAGTAAAATGACTATATTTAATAAAATGAAAATGTGGTATATCAAGGATGGCAAGAAAGCATTTTGCTGTTAAATTACATGGTTTCCTCCCTTTCATTTTAGTTCTAGCCCTTTGAAAATATTCCAAAATGCTTTCAGCTATGGCTTCTAACTCCTCCTCAGAAGAATGTCAGTCTGTGATGAGAAGGAGTTTAATTTATAGGTAGGCCAGTGAGTTTTATATTTCCTCAGTAGGTAACATGTCATACCTGGAGAGATTCCTGGCCAGAATTCAATAGTCAAGAATCACTAGTGCTTGTGTAAAGATGTTTATCTGGGCTTTGAATTGCTGGTTCTTATCTAGTCAGTTAAGAAAAGGCAGCTGCTATTTTCTTTCTTCTTTCACACTGGAATTACATGGGCAAATAGGTCATAATGTCTGATTCTCCAGCAAGATGCACTGCAAGACACTGAAATCTGGTAAATATAGCACAAGTTCAGAAGGAAAAAACTAAAAACCTAGTGATCACTCCATTGTTAAAAGTATTGTAAATCTGGAGGCATAGACTGGTGTCCACAAATAGATGGGACATTTCCACAAGCCTTTCTTCATTCACACTTCCAGATCAGCAACTAGAATTTTTGGAGAGTCACTCCAAGAATAAAATGGTGAATGGAGGCATAAGCCCATTTCATAAGTCCTAACATGGACTGTTGAGTAGGTCTGTTGTTGGAGGAGCCAACACTCTGCAGGGTATCTTTTCCCCTGGATTTGTAATAGCAGAGGGGGGAAAAGTTCTGAGGGTCTGGCCTTAGCATCACTTCAAAATTATCTTTTGAAATTAAGCAGTTATATACATAGTTATAGATAAGGTTTCGGACCCATTTTATATAGTTACCATTACAGTTGCAGTTTTTAACACTGACACTTTACTTTCCAATTACTCAAAAGTAACTAAAACAGGCATATTTTAGTTACTCTTAAAAATCCTACAACTCCAGGGATGTAAATCCTCACTTGTTTCATTCTTGTGCCTTAGAACAAGAAACTACAACATTTGCCTCCTTACCTGAAAAATGGCTAGATATTTTCTGCACATTGTTGGTTTTTGCACAGATTGTGCTTAAGTTATGGACAACATGACTTTATGACAAACACAGTTATCTTGCTTTTTCCATGAAAATGGTTCCCACTGGGTGGACATTTTACGAGTGCTTCCATCCAACAGTCTCTTTACTCTGTATCATAACAAAGGGGTGTTGCAAATATTACAATCTGCATAAGAAGGCTGCTGAAAGGTTGTTGGGGTCTCTTGGGAAGAGATGAGCAGTTCAGCTCTAAGCTCAGCTCCATCATGCATGGGTTTCAGCAGCTGATGAGAACTATTTTTTCCAGGCTCCAACTACCAGGGCTGTGGCCTCCAAAGGAGAGAGAGCAACGAGGCACAGCTCCATCATGCCTGGGCCCCAGCAGTTGGTGAAAGCCCCTTCCTTCATTCCAGGTGCCATTGCTGTGACTTCTGAGGGAGAGAAGAGCAACTGGAAATGCTGCACTTAATTTCTACCCCATCATCCTCTTTTCCTTGTATGTCATGACTTATTTAGACTATAAGCCTGCGGGTAGGGAACTGTCAAACTAAGTGTGAGCTTCTTTGTGGTTGAAGGGCGGGGTATAATTAAAGAAATAAAATAAATACAGTTCTTTTGCCTGGTAGTGTGCCATATTTCTGGAATAACAAATGAAGGCCACTTCTTAAGTGAATTTGAACAGTCTTATGTTGTGTCTCTCTACTAATACCACATAGCAGGGATGCACAATGCTCAGATGGTATGCACCACTGAACAAATGGCCCCAACAAAAAGCTTTAAAGAACTGCTTGCACTGTTCACTGCATCACAATGCAAATCATAGTTGGTGTATTGTTTAAATTGCTCCCAAATTTTATGGCATGAGTATGACAATATCTTCAATTTAGCAATAATTAGCATTTATGTTACATTGTAGAATGTCCCAAAAGTGATTTACATCTGTTCAGTGATGATCATGTGAATCACAAGGGAACTATAGGCTGAGTAGAAGAGGGTTGTTGGGCCCATCTTCCTGCTATGGCAGGATGAGATTCCCACCCTACTAACTACTCAGTCGGTTGACCAATGGAACTCAGCACCTCAGCAGGTTCATATTATTATATCCATCTGGGTTGCAAATTTGAAAACCATTTTGCTGCATGAGGTGTAGAAGACAACCATCACCCACTTACTCAGATCAAGGGCCATATTACCCCAAGCCTGTCAAGCTAATCCTGGCAGTAAACATCTCACTCTGCCTAAAGATAGAACCAGTTCTTATCCTCGTGTTGCACATGTGAAACTGAGCCAGTACACTAGTAGGTTTTAGTTATTTTAGTATAACTATGAATTGATTACTGGTATCTTTTAAAATGCATTTTAACAACATTAAGTGTATAATTTCATTAAAAGCATTTATTTTTAGTTTTCCTCCCTCCCCCCCCTTTTTTTTTTTTTGCTAACAAAAAACCATTCTTTTTGAAGTGGGAAGAAGAAATCAATTATCCTGTATCTCAATACAACTGAAAAGAATATTATAGTAATTCCCTTTAGTTTGTTGAAAGAAAACAAAGACTAATTGTTTTTTGAAATGAAAATAGAAGTAGCATAGTTTACCAAGCTGGAGAACTGCAGATTGGTTTTGATGTATATTGCACAGCTGGAAGTAAAGCGCGCGCGCGCACAAACACACACACACACATGGAAAACACAGAAGCTATTGAGCGATTAGCTCAGACTGTGGAGTAGCAGAAAAGTTAGTTTCTGTTTTCTTTGTCCAATAAAGGCACTATTTTTGGATAAACACTTGCATTTAAATCAGTTATTTTAAAGCATCAGGCAAAACTTACTGAAGAGCAAAAGCACAGCGATCATTAAGAATGTGATTTCAAATGAAAATGTGATTAATTAGGGGCAACGCCCAACAGCAGGAATCCAAGAAAGAGGCTGAAACAAGAAACAAATATATCCTTGTTTAATTAATTTCTTTGGACAGCATCCAAAGAAACAGGATGAAAATAAATAGCAAACAAAGCATTGCTAAGGGGGAGGGGGGTCCAAATGGGTTTTTCCTCAAAGTTTACAGAACTGAGGTTAAAAACAATATGTTTTTTCCTGTCCTGGGAAGATATAACTCGATCCCAGGAGGTTAGTCAAACAAATGTCGCATTCTTTAGTGTCCAAACAAGCCCCTTTGAAGCCCTCTTGGTATTTGAGTGCCACAACCTCCATTTCTTTTCAAAGCTTTTCTTTTCAAAAAGACAGATTGTGGTAGAGAGCATTGCAGTTGGTGTTAACCATTTTGGGGATGGGGGTGTACTAGTCATTTGCAGCCATACAAGAACAAAGCTTGTAGCAAAGCCTCGGGAATGGTGGTGCAGAATGGGGAAATTTACTGCCCTCCAGAATTTGAGAGCACCAAAACAAAAGCATTAATCATTCACTCCAGGGCCATGAGAGATGTTGTCTGGCACAGGAGCATCAGGAATTGCTTTCTTCATGATGAGTCACAGGTAGAAACTTTTCATCTTGGCTGGAGTTCACATCCTCCTAGAAATCTAACATAATTGTAGACTTGATATATTAAAAAAAATTCTTTTTCAAAAGATAAATACCTAGATGAAATATTAAACGTTCTTCTCTCCTGCATTTCTCCCCAACCAACATCCCTCCTGCAGATTTACCTATCTAAGATGGTCTTCTTGCTTCAGAAACTTCCTGCGTTAGGCTTTCTACAGGCATACAGAAGCCTGTAAGTACTCTAAAATGTCCTGTAAACATTCTCATGTGATGGGCTGATATATTTGTTTTAATTCTTCCTCTAGGTCTCGGGAAGTTCAACTAAGTCTTTTTGGGCAACGTACATGCAGCCCCTTTGGCTGGGAGCAAAAGAAGGGGAAAAGCTGGCTTACCCCTATGGTTTCCTGATTGGTGAGGAGAACCCATTGACCACACCACCAGCTCCCACAACTGATGCACAGTCTGCACTGTCCTCCTCCTACAGTGAGGAAGGATCTGCCATAGTGGAGCATTCCCTCCTATAAGCTGCACCACACCATTATTTTTTCCCATTCTGTCATAAATGCATGTGCACAAGCACATGGATGCTTCGCCAACAGCTGCCAATTGCCCTCCTGTCCTGCTCAACCGCTGACCCATTGGGCAACCTTTGTGACTGGCAACTCGATCACGCAATCAATCAACTGCCTATATGGCATGTCAGTGTACCCAGTGATATATTGGTACAGCACAATCATAGTGCCCCCATGTTGGACAGACCAGTTGGTTATTAAATCCACGGTATTGTTGCTAACCTGACATGTTGGGCATCATTACACTCCATGGGATGTGCAAAGGGTTTGGTTCCAGGACCTGTCATAAAAACCGAAATCTGTGGAGGCTCAAGTTCTATTAAATACAATGGTGTAGTAAAATGGTGTGTCTTACATAAAATGGCAAAATGAAAGCTTGCTTTTTGGATTTTTTTTTAAAATTCAAGCTGTGGATGGTTGAATCTGTGGATGTAGAATCCGTTGATATGGAGGGCCAACTGTTTAATTCTTTTTTAAAGTTTTTATTTTAATGCTTTGTTTTAATTTGGGCTTTTTTACATTTTGTTAGCCACCTTGAGTCCCTGTACCGGGAGGAAGTTAGGATATAATAAATACATAAGTGGATGGATGGATGCTTCCAGATGAAGGGTTCCCAGTATTCCTGCCAAAAGACATCCATGAAAATATCAGGGAGGGGTTTTCAGAGGGTATCCAGGGCTTAAATTAAGAACAGTCTTAGCTAAAGAGGTAGGTCACAGAGGTAGTACACTGTTTGTAACAAATGTAGATATAGATGAGCTGGGCTAAAGCTGTTGGGGGTGCTACCATTGGCTGGGGCTAAGACGATGTAGGTTCTGTGATTTCTAGAAGAGAGAAGGAAGAAGAAGGAGACAGATGGGAAGTTTATACAAAGGAAGAGGCAGCCAGTGCTAGGTCACCATTGCAAAAGAGAGGCAGAGTTATCAGGATAATGCAGTGGTGCAGTGAGACTGTTTTCACTGTGTGGGGGAGAGTAGCGACCAAAACTGAAGGGGCAGAAAGATCGGATCTTTGGTCACTATAACAGTGATTTTTCAGGAATAAAATATTTTCATAGGTAATGACAAAATAACCTGAATGGATGCATTTTAATTAGCAACAATATTGTGATGCTTAGAAAAAAAGCTAATCCATTTAAAATACAATGTTTTACATATGCAAAATAGTTTTCTAAACTAAATAACATTGACTAGGAAGTCAATTAATATGGTACTGGTCATCCTGCTATAATGATCTCAACTGTTAATAAAGTCTAATGAACTATGATTTCTCTGCAGACTTGTGGAAAACATGCACATTTATCCAGGAAATGTCATTATAAGACCTAATGACATCACCCACAATATTAGGGGGACTTTCATGTGCTCATCCTTCAATATGATTTATGCCATTCTATGTCATCAATATGTCATTAATGCCCACCTGCACTGTACATCAGGCAAACAGGCCAGTCCCTGTGCCAGAGGATAAATCAGACATTAGGAACAGGAATGCACAAAAACCAGTGGCAGAACATTTCAGTCTTCCTCGGCATTCCATCTCAGACCTCTGAACAGTGGTCCTTGAACAAAAAAACCTACAAAGACAGATTTGAATGAGAAACAGCAGAATTGGAGTTCATCTACAGACTACAGTCCCTAAGCAATACAGAGAACAAAGTTAATGGTTTCCTGGCACATTACACACATTTCAACACTATCTGACCCCATCCACATGGGGAAGTCCTACACTCATCTGTTATCTTCACTTACAGGCTAGTTTCCAGTGCTAAACTGGATTTGCCACTTCATTTCCATTCACAAAAGGCTAGTTTCCAATGCCTTTGTTCACGCATGACCATCATTAAAATTGCACTTGCTACTTCATTTCCATACACAAAGGATTTTGAATTTGAACTGACAATCTCACATACCAATGGCATATATATGTCTGTCCCTGGCTTCCACTCCACCAAATGCATCCGAGGAAGTAGATTTACAGGAGGAGAATAAATTAATTGCTCTTTCTAAGTTTAAAGTGGAAAAAGTGGGATCAAATATTTGTGAATTATAATTACAAAGAACAACAATGTACTATTTCTAAAAAATTATGAAAGAATCTGGAAAGAAATGCTAAAACATCTAGGAAAATGAGGAAATTTCTCTCTTATGGGGAGAATTGCAGCAATAAAAGTGAATGTTTTGCCAAGACTTTTAACTTATATTCAAATGATCCTCATAATAAGAAATGGAATGCTTTTTTGTGCAGTGGTAGAAAGGTATTTCCAGATTCTTCTGGCAGGCAAAGTAACCCACAATAAAATTTATCATTCATTTATTTATGGTCATAGCAATCTCCTTGCCAATAGAATCACGTAAAGCTCTTTCACGTTTATGCGTCCGTTGAAATGGAGAAGATTCTATGGTATTTCAGTGCAAGAAAGATGGTTTTTTTTTGTGGAGAGCCAGCCTTAGAGGATTTGGCACATTACATACTTGAGTGCCAGATATATGCTGACATTAAAGAAAGATATTTAGAACTTTTCTTAAAGAAAATGAAACACTGGGCAGTGAAAGAGAAACATAGTTACTTGTTGCAATCAACAAGTCAACGTGTGATCCAAAAAGTAGCAGCGTTTGCAGTAAAAGCCACCAAGTGTAGTGAAAAGTATGAAGAGAACATATAAATTGACATGGAATCCTGAGTTAATATGTTTATAAAAATAATTTTTACTATAATATCAATTATTTTGTTTTAAAATGCAAGATATGCACTCTTTGCCTAGGCATGTACTTGTTTAATTTTAATTTTAATAATAATGTTTAAATGTCGATTTTGCAATTGTAATTGTATGCTTTGTTTGCAATGGTCTTAGGACTGAGCAACAAAATTTCTATTAGTCTATTATATATGGTCATAGACCAAACTTAAAAATAAAAATACATAAAACACACACCAATAGAGCTAAAATAAATCTAAAATAAAATAAAATTTAAAATATTGTATGATGCTAATGAAAGGGGTGGACTGGGATTTCTTAAAATTAGATTGTGTTATGAGGCTTATTGTTTCTGTGGCTGAAAGAATGGATTTTACTTAGTGATGAGATTTTTGGAACTTGAAGGTGATGATTTAAGATTTGGGTGGCATTGCCATCTTTGGTATGATAAAATTGAGGTACATGTTGGATTTAAAAATCATTGTATCAGAAAGGTTCTTCTGTGAATTTTGTATAAATAAAGGCAAAGATCCCCCTGCCTCAAGATAATATTAGCTTCCTTACTACAGAAATCCTTTTCCAGCTAAAGAATGGATTAAAATTGGTTCTTTTTAAATGATCATTTGTATTTGGAACAAAGTAGCTGGAAGCTTAAATAAAGAGATATGCTTTTTAAGGAGGGCGTAGATTTTGGTCTGTTTATTTGCAACTTAAAATGAAATTTAAGCCAGATAAGAGAGATCTGGCCAAAGAGGTTGGGGAAAAGGTTGGGAGTTTTACTTTGAGTTGTATAAGGACGAAGAGCATGTACTTTTTAAAAAGTATATAAATGCCTTTTGAACTGAGGGAGAATATATGAGCCTATAAAATATTACATGATAAGATGAGCCCAAAATTTTGGGCACAATATGCAAATAGACCTATGGGGGAAAATGTGGGCCAAAGATTTAAAATTTACTTTGTGCATTAATTTAAAATAAAATATGTATAAGCAATTTAAAATAAAATATGTATCAGATGATGTACAAATGGTACTTAACTTCAAATAAGCTGTCAAAAATGTTTACGAATACTTCAAAACTATGTTGGGGTGGTCAAGATAAGGAAGGATTTTTTTTTTCATATGTGATGAACTAGCAAGAAATTTAAAAGTTCTTGGACTAAATTTATGTGTTAAGTTATATGATAAATAATAGGATAGTAAATATGGACTATTTTTTCAATACATGATCTTCAATACCTGTAAGAACAGTGTTTGTCCAGACTTGGAAATGAACTGAATCACCATGGATGGAAGAATGGGTTCCAAGACTGGAATTTGCCCCCATTGCCAAATTATTTTGGATTTTAAAAGATATGCAATTGAAGACTTTAAGAAAGACTGGAAATCATTTATAGACTTTTTCTGTAACAAGAAATCTAACAATGTAATAATTTGTGGTTATGGTTGCTAGTCATTTTGACTGAGCTGCAATAGTAGAAGAATAGATTCTTCTTTTTTATATTTTTATTTTTCATTACAGTTAGTAATGTTGGAAAGTCAGAGTTCTTGTGTGTTTTTCTTAATGTTTAGCTAGGCATTGTTGATTGTTATAATAATAATAATAATAATAATAATAATAATAATATGATTTATTTCTATACCGCCCTTCCATAGATCAGGGCGGTGTACAGCATATAAAAAACAGTAAGACATAAAAACCATTAAAACAAGCCAGTTACAATAAAACAGTAAAACAGTAAAATCAGTAAGACAATAAAATCACAATTCTCAATACAAGTGCTAGTGCATATGCAGCAGCAGAACAGTGGGCGGCATTACAACAAGCTAATAAATAAAAGTCCATTCAGCGATAAGCCTGGTTAAATAAATAGGTCTTTAAGTCCTTTTTATATTGAGCAAGGGAGGGGGACAAGCGGAGATCGATAGGTAGAGAGTTCCAGAGACAGGGGGCAGAGATGGAATATGCCCTCTTCATCGTACTCGCTAATCTAGTCTCCGGAACTCTCAGTAACCGCTATACTGAGAGTTATAAGTCCAAAACACATTACAGATATAATCCAGGTTGAGACTGCTTTAACTACTCTGGCTCAGTGCTTAACAGAACTTAATGGCAGCATGGCCATGTGCACGTGCCACCACAGGACAACGGGGGTTGTCTCTAATGCCAGTGAAGATGCGTGCATGCATCACCATTGGGGACAATGCGGGCTTGCCATCTGCGGATGCTTGAATCAGTGGATAGCATGTCCATGGATATCAAGGGCTGACTGTAGTTTATTGTGGCACCAGAGCTCTCTAACAGAGAAGGCTAAATGTCTCACAAAACTACATTTCCCAGAATTCCTTAGCATGGAGCCAGGGCAGTTATAGCAATTTCAAACTGGATTTTCCGCAGTGTCTTTCAAACCATAGATTAGTGTTTTACTATGGCGTTTCAGTCTCAGTTTAGTTTTAATTTTAGGTAGAAGGCAAAGGAGAACCTTCTCAGAACAAATATTGGCAAGAAATCCATGTGATAAATTCTCATTAAGGTAAGTCAGAAAAGACTTGAAGGCATGCAGCAGCAATACGTATATATGTATTCTTAAATAGGCATAATATGTTTCTCTTTCTTTTTTCTTTGTTTCAGTTTTCTCTTCTTTTTCCTCTTTTTTTCCTCTTGCTTGAATGTTGACTATTTTGTTTTTACTTAGATTGTTTGTATCAAAAACTTAATAAAAAAATTTAAATGGGAAAAAATCAATGCCTTGAAATATATTACTTTCAAAAGCCGTGATTATAAAATTTGCTTTTCTCGGAAGACGCACTGAACAACTGTATGGCGCCAGCCCATGTCAAAGTTGAAAGGTCTGGTTTTACCTAAAACAATACCTAAAATTATTTCCAGACATTACAGTGCAAACTCTTCTTACACAAAAGACTGTACTCTGCCTAGAAAGGGGATTTGGCCTTAAAAGGACAGAATCTTAAAGGAAGTGACTCTTTTAACAACTAATGGAGAAAAAAAATATTTCAGTTCTATGTACTTCTTCTTTTCATGTTCCCTTAGACAAAAGATGAGTTGCTGCTATTTGTACCAGCTCTCCCTTAAGAATGTCTTAAACTGTAGTTTAAATAGCATCTCAAATAAAGTACAGCTCTGGATACAAACATCTTCTCAGTTCTCTGGAACACCCCCCCCATGTGATTTTTAACATCTCTGTGTGATAAAGAAGCATGTGAAGTTTTGAATGCCTACATGATGTATTTTACACCTTCAGTTGGCCTAATGAAGTTGTTGTTTTTAACTGCTGTCAAGCTGACTTCGACTTATGGTGACTCTGTGAACACGAGACCTCCGAGTCACCCTATTACCAACAGCTATGCTCAGGTCTTACAGATTCAGGGACACAGCTATCCATCTGTAACTAATGCATTGCCATCTGACCTGGAAGTTTAATCTTCTGGAACTATCTCTTGTTTCATTTTGGATTGTCTCATCTTAGGGTTTTCACAGTAAAAGATATTCAAAAGAAGGTTTACCGTGCCTCCTCCTGCACAGTATTAACAAGTGTTAGCTGTGGTCTGTGTTTCTGAGAGAGAGCCACCAGAGTTGCCCCATCCCCACTGCTGCTACCGACTGGTAGCTGCTTGGCACATTTATTCTGGCACCTCAGCAAAAGCCTGGAGTTTATCATACGACGGAATTTGAGGGTATAATCTAATGGCAATCCGAACGCAATCATAGGGTTTCATGTTACTGCGTCTGAGTGTATCTCACGCAATTTCGGGCAATGGGGAGTCATTTTCGGGAAATGGGAAGTCATTCTGAACGCATTCCGAATGCAATTAGATTTCATATAAATCCGCTAAACTAGCGAATTTACATTAATTCGAATTGGCTCAATTAGAAATTGGGCGAAATTCCTCCCATGTGATAAACTCCCCTGTCTGAAATGGGAGACTCTGCCGGCTGCACTGCTGCCATCAGCATAGCCTCTTACCTCACAAGCATGCAGTCCTACCGCTGCAGAGAGGAAGTTCCACGGGTGGGCTAATAAAGTTGTCAGCATGTTATTGTTGGAATTTTGCTGAATTTTTCTACATGGCCAACACCTTGTTGAAGAATAATTGCATAATGCTTTTGCAGTATCAAAGGGGCTTTACATTATCACTGACTGTATTATTCTCATGAACTTAAACTGCAAAATTAAAATTCTTTCATCTGTGCCCACACACAAATGCACAAGTGTATACACACACACACATACACTGCCAATTGGGCCCCTCTTGCCTTAAATGTGGGCTGAGCAATCAATAACTTCAGACCACAGCAGTAACACCTTTTTAAAAAGCTTTACTAATGGGGGGAAGCTTTATTTTTGATTGGAGCTCAAAATCTCCCTTTTTCTCTCAACTGGGAGAGAAAGAAAGCACCCCTGCAGGGAGGCTTGTCTGGCTGAAAATGGCTTGCCCCATCGCCATCCCATGCAAAGTCTTGTGGGATTCTGGGTCCCAAAGGAAACCAATGAAATGTGGAAATGGGCCTGAAAAGCCTGGCAAAGAAAAGTAACAGAAAAGTAAGGGAGGAGATAGGGAGGGAAAGGATAACAAACTGGGGAGAGGTCTGGGTAGTACATTATTAAGAAAGTACTCTGGAGCACTTTGGAGCCATTGCCATCATAGGGTAACGTCAGGGCTGGGGGCTTTCTTAGAAGAGGTTGTGGTTGCAAGACAAATCCATTATTATTATTATTATTATTATTATTATTGGTTTTATTTTTCGCAGTTCGGAGAAGGGATGCAAATTGAGAAGGGAGAAAATGAGCAGAACACAGCATGTAATTTTTTTTTTAAATGTTTGGAGGCAAATGTGAGCACACATTGTGATAAAGGTTCTGCCCAGGTATATGATGTAAAACTTTTTCCTAGTCATACTATTTCACACTCCTTGGATGTTCTGAAGTCCTCATAGTTTCAAATAATCGTTCATTCAATAAGGTTTCACTTGCCAGTGCTCATGGTTTCAACCTCATAATTTCAACTAAATGTTCTGTTTCACTAGAATTTTATAAGATTAAAATTTCTAGTCCTCATGGTACACAACAAAAAAGTTTTATTTACTGGAATGTAATAAGAGTTCAGATTCTAGCCCTCATGGTTTCAAATAATGGTTTAATAGATGTTTGAATAGAATTGGAGAAGAGTTATGTTCCTAGTCACCATGGTTTGGAATAAAAGTTTTATTTTACTGGGATTTAATGAGCTTCGAGTTTATAGTCCTAATGGTTTGGACTACATGTTCCATTTCATTAGGAATTTATAAGATTCAGGTTGCCAGTCCTCATAGGACCTTATCACACTGGAGAAATCCTGATAAGACATGGGATTTAAAGATTTAAAGTAGAAAAAACCCGCAAATGCAGGAAGTTTCTCACACAACATTTCTGCAAACCTGAAATAACGTGAAAATAAAGCAAACATAAAGGGGACAAAAATGACAGCCTTTTATTTTCGGGAAGTTACTAAAGTAAAAAGCTGTCATTTTTGTTCCATCTACATTCACTTTATTTTTGCGTTATTTCAGGCTTGCAGAAACGTCGTGTGATAAACCTCCTGCATTTGTGGATTTTTTTCTACTTTAAATCTACTTTAAATTCCATTTCTGAGCTATTGTGATAAGATCCATACTGGGGTTGGTTCCAGGAACCTCATGGATACCAAAATGTGTGAATGCTCAAGTCCTATTAAATACAATGGCATAGTGTAATGGTGTTCCTTATATAAAATAGCAAAATCAAAGATTGCTTTTTGGAATTTATACATTTTAAAAAATATTTTCAAGTTGTGGATGGTTGAATCCGTGGATAAACAATCCCTGAATATGGAGGGCTGGCTGTACTAGCGATTATGTATGGAGTGGCATGGGAGGAGGTCAGTGTGTGGGTGGGTGGGTGGGTGGGGGGTTACACCATTACTTATCACACCAGGTGACAGCAAACCTAGTGATGCCACTGGTTGGGACTGGAGCAACTGTCAACACCAAAGGAGAGCTGGGCTTCTTCAACTTCAAGAACAGGATGGAAGACAGCAGTGGAGACTTGGTGGAGATTTAGAACAGATTTAGAAACTTTAAGGAATTGCTTCCAACAAAAAACTTTCAGGCATTGGGCCCTGTTCTTCAGAGCTTGGGCTGTGAATCCTCTGCAGATAGCACAGTCTTAAACAATATGTTCTTCTGAGAAGAAAAGTATTTTGGAGTGTGTTAGAAAGAGAGACTTCCCAAGGATAAGAGGAACAGTGGTTAAAGAGGGAAATTGAGGCCATAGAACAAAAAAGGGATGACACTTCAAGGGGAGAGGGAAGGGAAAAGGGGATAAGAAAAAGACAATAGGTTTTTTTAAAAAAAATATTGCCAGGAGACAGTGAGAAAGAAAGAGAACAAAGGCCAAAACAGATGGCCCTAAAGGGGCAGCTTGACACCGCCCCTTTGATTGCTGGATTGGGACCATGGCAACCAAATGCTAATAAATAATAATAATAATAATAATAATTATTATTATTATTATTTCTATTTCCCGCCTCTCCCTTCGGATCGAGGTGGGATTCCAACATATTAAAATACAAAATACAAACAATGCAATCTAAAAACATCCTAAGACTTCAACCATCAATTAAAAGCAACAACAATTCAGTCCTTAGTCTAGTCAATTCTCCTGCATTCCATTTTGATCTAAGTGTGTTTTTAATTTCTGATCCATTAGAGTAAGTCGGGTGGGTAGGCCCGCCGGAAGAGATCCGTCTTAAGTGCTGTCTTAAAAGCATCTAAGGTGGTAATAAGACAGATCTCCTCTGGCAAGTCATTCCAAAGTTTCGGAGCCATAACAGAGAATGCCCTCTGATGTTCTAAGAGTGTGGGCAGATTGTGTAGGGAGAGGCGTTCATAGAATCATAGAATCATAGAATCATTGAGTTGGAAGAGACCACAAGGGCCATCCAGTCCAACCCCCTGCCATGCAGGACCTCCAAATCAAAGCATCCCCGACAGATGGCCATCCAGCCTCTGCTTAAAGACCTCCAAGGAAGGAGACTCCACTACGCTCCGAGGGAGTGTGTTCCACTGTCGAACAGCCCTTACTGTCAGGAAGTTCTTCCTAATGTTGAGGTGGAATCTCTTTTCCTGCAATTTATATCCATTGTTCCGCGTTCTAATCTCTGCAGCAGCAGAAAACAAGCTTGCTCCCTCCTCAATATGACATCCCTTCAAATATTTAAACAGGGCTATCATATCACCTCTTAACCTTCTCTTCTCCAGGCTAAACATCCCCAGCTCTCTAAGCCGTTCCTCATAGGGCATGGTTTCCAGACCCTTCACCATCTTAGTTGCCCTCCTTTGGACCCGCTCCAGTTTCTCCACATCCTTTTTGAATTGTGGTGCCCAGAACTGGACACAGTATTCCAGGTGGGGCCTGACCAAAGCAGAATAGAGTGGCACCATTACTTCCCTTGACCTAGACACTATACTTCTATTGATCCTTCAAGTAACTCGGGCCCAAGCCATATAGGGCTTTAAAGGTAACAACCAACACTTTGTATTGCACCCGGAAGCTAATCGGTAAGCCAGTGTAAAGATTTTAATATTGGGGTAATATGATCTGTTCTTGACACCCCAGTAAGTAGCCTGGCTGCCGCATTCTCAATCAATTGAAGCTTCTGGACTTGGTACAAAGGTAGCCCCATGTAGAGCGCATTACAGAAATCTAAGCGAGAGGTTACCAGTGCATGTATCAACGTTTCAAGGTCCTCTTTGCCCAGGTAGGGACGCAGCTGGCGTATCAGCCGAAGCTGTTACCACACACTCTTGGCCGTCGCCTCCACCTGTGAAGTCAGCTGAAGGGACAAGTCCAAGAGTACGCCCAGACTGCAAACTTTGTCCTTTAGGGGAAGTGTGACTCCGTCCAGGACAGGATAACAAATCTCCATCCCTGGGCTCAGGGAGCCTATCACAAGTACCTCCGTTTTCTCTGGATTCAGCTTAAGTTTGTTTTCCCTCATCCAACCCATTACCGATTCCAGGCAGGTGTTCAGAGAAGAGATGCCAGCCTTGCTGCCCCAATCCAGCATTTTTCCATGCCAAAAAGGGGCGACAAAAAGCCGCAGCTTTTCAACAATCCTGCAGCATGCAGCATATAAACACTGTGCCACCAGAGTGCCAAAAAGCTGTCTCCCCATGTGAGCAGTGAGGCGGTATGACATCATACATACATCATCTGTACACCACACTGCCAGGAAGCTGGCATATTGTGCTGATTTGTACCAGCCCCAAGAAAATACAAAGATATAACCAAAAGAAACTACTCAGCCCAAGAACACCCCTAGAAGACTAGCTCCATTGACGGACAGAAAGAAACTGAGGAGATGGTAACTTGGCATACAAGAGTGTGCACATTAGGGAGGAGGGCAAGCTACTCAGCTCTAAAATGTTCCATAGGTGATCTCTGTGCAGGCGCAGAACCCATTTTTGTGAGGGCAAAGAGATCATGACGAAGCACTTAGTACATAGTTCACATCCACATAGCATCACTTAAACATAGCATCATTTAAAGCAGTCTGCTCTTTTGGGCCAGTTGCATGCAATACATTTATTCCTAGCTTTAGGCCCATTCTATTTACTGAAGAATCATAGAATCATAGAATCATAGAATTAGAAGAGACCACAAGGGCCATCCAGTCCAACCCCCTGCCATGCAGAAACTCCCAATCAAAGCATCCCCGACAGATGGCCATCCAGCCTCTGTTTAAAGACCTCCAAGTAAGGCAACTCAACCACCCTCCGAGGGAGTGTGTTCCACTGTTGAACAACTCTTACTGTCAGGAAGTTCCTCCTAATGTTGAGGTGGAATCTCTTTTCCTGGCATTTGCATCCATTGTTCTGGGTCCTGTTCTCTGGAGGAGCAGAAAACAAGCTTCCTCCCTCCTCAATGTGACATCCCTTCAAGTATTTAAACAGGGCTATTATATCACCTCTTAACCTTCTCTTCTCCAGGCTAAACATTCCCAGCTCCCTAAGTCGTTCCTCATAGGGCATGGTTTCCAGACCCTTCACCATTTTAGTCGCCCTCCTTTGGACACACTCCAGTTTCTCCACATCCTTTTTGAATTGTGGTGCCCAGAACTGGACACAATATTCCAGGTTGGACCTGACCAAAGCAGGATAGAGTGGCACTATTACTTCCCTTGATCTAGACACTATACTTTTATTGATGCAGCCTAAAATTGCATTGGCCTTCTTAGCTGCTGCATTGCACTGTTGACTCATGTTCAACTTATGGTCTACTTGGACTCCTAGATCCCTTTCACATGTGGTCTCGTTTAGCCAGGTATCTCCCATCCTATATGTGTGCATTTCATTATTCCACCCTAAGTGCAGAACCTTACATTTCTCCGTGTTGAATTTCATTTTGTTAGCTTTGGCCCAGCTTTCTAGTCTATTCAGGACATTTTGAATTTTGATCCTGTCCTCTGGGGTATTAGCTACTCCTCCTAATTTGGTGTCAACTGCAAATTTGATAACTAGGCCCTCAATACTGTCATCCAAGTCATTAATAAAGATATTGAATAGCACTGGGCCCAGGACAGAACCCTGTGGGACCCCACTTGTCACTTCTCTCCAGGATGAAAAGGAACCATTGTTGAGCACCCTTTGGGTGCGGCCAGTCAACCAGTTACAAATCTATGTAATGGTTACCTTGTCTAGTCCACATTTTGCAAGCTTGTTTGCAAGAATGTCATGGGGAACCTTGTCAAAGGCCTTACTGAAATCAAGATATACTATATCCACAGCATTCCCTTCATCTACCAAGCTGGTAATTTTATCAAAAAAAGAGATCAGATTTTTCTGGTATGACATGTTTCTCTGAAACCCATGTTGACTTTTTGTGATTATGGAATTATATTCTAGATATTCACAGATTCTCTGTTTGATTATTTGCTCCAGAATCTTTCCTGGAATTGATGTCAGACTAACTGGACAATAATTGTTGGGATCCTCTTTTTTTCCCCTTTTTGAAGATGGGGACAATGTTTGCCCTCCTCCAATCTGCTGGGACTTCTCCTGTTTTCCTGGAGTTCTCAAAGATTATTGCCAATGGTTCCGATATTACATTTGCTAGTTCTTTTAATGCCCTTGGATGTAGTTCATCTGGTCCTGGAGACTTGTATTCATTTAGATTAAGAGAACATAACTATCTATCTGCCTCCCTGTCTTTCTCCCAAAATGGGACCCAAGGTGGCTTAAAATAAAAGATTAAAATAAAATATAATTAAGACAATATGTATCATAAAAGTTTTTTTAAAAACATTAAAACCACAGGAAAAAGATCACTCCTCTCACTAGTATGCTAAGTCTCACATCTTTTCTCTGACTCCTAGAAAATCTCATTAGTTCTAAATTTGGAGGGAAATTTTGTTTTGCAGCCCTGCTTATTTCACATTACAGATTAACTAAAGTTAATGAGCCTGCCCTTTCTAAAACTTCTTAAAGCCAAAAAATCAAAACTTTTGCCAAAATGACCTTCTAATAAAAGCAAACTGGGTTTTGCTTCAGTATGTTTTGGCATGAGTTGGTAGCAGACTTACAGGATTAGAGATTTTGTTATGAATCAACAGTGAAGTAATTATGTTGGGATAGAAAAATCCTTCCGAGTTACCATAAAAACATGCAGGCAATTTACATACTGCCCCCACTCCCCAGTTACAAATTGTGATATGAATATAATCCACTCATCTGTCTGTCTCCTTATATGCATGTTTCCAATAAGTGACCAATTAAACAAATTATGACAGCAAATTAAATATGTCAACTGCTTTGCATTCCTATTGGGTTTCTGTTTACTATATAGTGGGCCCTTGGTATCTGTTGGAATTTGGTTCCATATCCCCCATAGATCACAAAATCTGTGGATGCTCAGGTTTTATTAAATGCAATGGCATAGTAAAATGGTGTCCATTGTATAAAATTGTAAAATCAAGGCTTGCTTTTTGGAATGTATATATATATATATATATCTAATCAAAGTGTAGATGGATGCATCCATGAATACAGAATCCATGGATCAAGAAGGCCAACTGTACTATTAAATGTGATGTTTATACAATACATTCATTGGGTGCTGTGTTTGACAAATAATGTGACTTAATAAATTAAACAAATAAATGCTATTAAAACAAATGCTTTGAATACTAACTCTTCTCAGAATGAGAGCTCAAAATACTTTCAATTTGAAACAAACACTTAATCAAAACCTCTTCATCTGAAACCAATTCCACAAGTAACTAGGTGTCAGTGTACCTCTTTTGGGTTCTGTGGGGCAAATGACAATTGACTATTGTAAACTCAGGGGCTAAACAGATGGCCAAAAAGATGTACTTTCATGCTGGCATGAAACTGCGGCATTTAGATGACGCAAGCCTAAAAGCTGGCAAGAAAGTGCCCTATTGGCATAATATGAGGAGATAAACCTCTTCAAAAAGGAGCCGGTTTTTCTGTTTCTTCCTGAAAAGGGCAGACCTTCATAGGTGCTTCAGGGTGCTCATGCATCAGTGTGGCACAAAAGGGGTGCTGGATATTTAAAGCATTCATGTAGATGCCCTGGTGCATGTGCAACGAAAAATGCGTTGGGGAGCCAGAGCATGCGGTGTATGAAAGTGCACAATGCTTTCAGGTGTAGATGCTCCACCGCATGTATGGCGGAAAATGAAACATGGCCTAAGATCATGCACTGTAGAAAGCCAGTTTCAATTCAAAATGCCCTTTTCTCTCCGGTGTGGATGCACTGCCACAGGTGCGCCTGCATATTACAACCCTAGCCTTGAGCCTAATTCTAGCCTTATGCATGAGCCCTAGTAACTGTGGGAACTGTAAGTGTTGCTGCTGGATGTTCCGCCTAGAAAAAGTGATAAGCGAGAGTTTCACTTTTAAGTTGGACCCCCCCTCCCCACACACACACACACACACACACACATTCCAACACCATTTTCCTGGTGGTCCTGTGATCTTCCACACTGGGCAGAATGGCAGAGCCATCCATGAGTGAGCCAAAAAGAGGGAGAGGGATGTTATGGTCCTATGCAGAGATGGCTGACCTGATAGCTCTGTGGTCACAACCACATATTCTGGACAAACTGGAAAACTTCTGTTTGAATGATGAAATATATAAGGAGCTGGGCAGGAGGGCTAAGGGCCACTAATTGGCAGTAGTATCATCGGAAGTGTAAACCCTCAAGGTACAAAAAGTTCAGGGATCACAAAATCAAAAGTGGTCAGGGTGCCACCAGCATGCCCTTCTACAAGGAGCTCCATGCCTTCATTGCCAAGAATGGGAGCATACAACCCAGCAGATTATGTACTAGTGGTGAGGGCTGACCAGCCAGAGTTGAAACTGTAGGTGACACCTCTGAGGCAGAATGTGCCAAGGACCCTTTAATGCCCTCTCCAGGTAAGCTGTACCAGGGCCCCTGGAAAAGGATGCAGGGGAGAGGGGAAGAACATGGCACTAGGGTGGGCATAGGGGACAGAGATACCCTCTCCCCTTGTCATGAAGATGACCAGGATGAACACCCAGACTCATATGAGACATCCTGCAGTCAGAGAGCTGTGGACATCTCTGCCATGAGAGAACAAATCCATGCTGGGGAGGGTACCTCTACATCTTTCACGAGCAGATCACTATCTTGTGCTAGGGAGGGGAGCACTACATCTTCCACTATCAGTAGCTACTGTGACTGCTCACCTGTCTCACAGACCAGTATGGTGATCAGTGATGACAGTGAGGGTGAAGAGAGGGCAGGTCCTGAACATTTCACTCAAATGATGGGTCAGGTCAAGGCCGCATATGGTACAATCATTCCCATAATGAAAATAAATGCATTCTGTTGCATGTATGCTTGGATCCAATAGGCGTGGCAGTTTCCATGGCTTTTTTGTGTCTTATGAACACGTGTGCAAGTATTCATAAGAACTGCACAACACTTTTGCATCCTGGCATGCTTGTTTGTGCTACTGGAGTAACGTTTGTGTGGATGTCCTGTTGACCATGTCCCTTGCATGGCCAGTCTTTGTACACAGTAGAGGGGAAGGGGATCTAGCAGCCAGAACCAGTAACAAGGCAGTCACCACCATCGCCTTCCCATTGGTAAACCATCCCTTACTACTCCCAGCACACCAGCCTTCCCTGCTGTGATCTGGTGTTGAATAGCTGCACATAAAACGTGACAAGTTTGGAGAATGAAAAAGGTTTATTTATTTTAAAAATCTCACTGATTGTCCTGAGTGTTTCCCTGTGGTGATCCTACGTTGAGCTTGCACAGCTGTGCATACAATGTCAGAAGTTTAAGAAAAAAGTTTATTCAGAGGCATCTGCTTCTCCTGCACATGTGTGCATATTGTGGTATAATTTTTTAAAGTTTTAAAAATACAAACTGCTAATAACAACTATTTACAAGGGGGAAGGGGAGGGGGAGGTACACCAGAGAGGAAGATGTTCGGGTTGGAGGGTCCCAAGTCTTTCCAGGATGGCTGCCATGGTGTCCTGAACTTTTTGCAAAGTGTCTTCCAGGGCAGCCATCCTCTGCTCCATCTGGCGGTCTGCAAGGGGGGAAAAAAGTGGTTAGGAGATAGCTGTGTACCCGATCACCCAATGCCACAGGCAGGGTTCTGGGTGCCCCTCACTCCCTCCCCCTCTTTCTCTATCACCCTTACTTCTTTCTCAATCCTTTTCCTGGGCTTCCAGGAGGCTGGCATTGAGAGCCCCTTCCCCTTCCTGGCCAGGAAGCTTGCCTCGGGCTCCTCCTCAGCAGCACCTGATGTGAAAGGGGGAGAAACCAGTTACCAAGCTGCTATGGGAAGTGGTGAGGGAAGGGCGGGACAGAAATACGATGGAGACTGTACTAATGAAGCAATCACCCCTCCCCTTTGGGACCTACCTTCTGCCATGGGAGGCTGCTATGGCTGCCGCTGGATAGCAGGGGATCCCTCTGTCTGCCTCTCCCTGGGTGGATGATGGGGAGCTGGCTGGGTCCCCTCTTCATCTCTGCCATTGCCACCACTGCCATCAGGTGCTTGTAGTTGGGAATAGGAGGGACACCATTAGTGTCAATGCATGTGCAAAGGGACAGAGGGGAGGGATAGGCAGGGTGAAGGAATGGGCATCAGGAAGCATGGAGGAAGATGATCCTCCCATCGTGAGCAGCCTGCCCTCACCCAAAGGTCATGAAGCCAGTCATAAAAGGATGTCCATTTCCTAACTGAGGGTGCTCCCAGTAATCCTCCAGGACTTCAATGATGACCCCCCGTCAGTGCCTTGAACTTCGTTCAGCACTGCTTGAGGGTCATCTCAAAGCCCTGATGATGAAGGGCAGCAGAGATCTGTTTGAAGTACTCCTGGTTAGGGCAATCGGTACTCGTCATGAACCTTCTCATGGCTGCTTCCTCTGTGAAGGCACCAAGGACAATGGTCCAGTAGGCGATCCGGATGGTCACTCTCCTTCTGGCCACCATCATCATCCTGGAGGGCTGCAGAGAATTGCAGGGGCATTTATGGGCATTTGTGACTGAAGGCAGTTGGTCTTACCTGGCTCCTAGCCAATGGAGACCTTCACAGGACAAGTGTGAATGCCCTCTGGGCTTAAAATTGTTACAAGCAAATGGATCATTAGGTAAGGCTGAATTTCAGGACTTGATACATTGTCAGACAGTCAGTTAGTTGTTGAAGCATTTGTATCTTTCAGTGCCCAGGAAAATCAGTGCTGGGTGATCCCTCCATGCCCTTTTGTTAGTGTGTGTCCCTGAGGAATATGGTTAGGAATGACTGCATAAAAGCAAGAATGATAGCCATACACACACCATGGATGATGGGAAATGTTTATTGAGCTGCTTATCCTGTCATAGTACACTAGTACCTTAGGATCAAAGATGGAGGAGGGGGATACTTCAGATCCTCCTGGTGACAAAATCAAAATCAAAAGTCAAAGTCACAAATGTGGAGGGATGAGGAAATAGCAGACTACTACAATACATGATTACAGAGGCAAGATTAATATATGTGCAAAAATGGAAAAAATACTTGACTACCAAAAAGACAGACTGGATCTTTAAGCTGAATGAATTTGCAGAAATGGACAAATTGTCAACAGTGATTAGGCAGGATCATTGGAGACATTTGTAAAAGACTGGAAACCCCTCATCAACTTTTGCAAAGACAAGAAAATGATTTGGCAGTTGTGAGTTCTGAGAATTAGAGCGAAAGGATTGTTGGAAAAGGTAGATGATGTAGACATTTCAGGAAGAGGTATTTTTGTGTTGAGGGCAGTTATAACAACTGAAAAGAATGTCAGAAGTCACTATTTAAACTTTCTTTCCTAGTTATGCTTATATATATTTTCTAATGTAGTTTATGTCTTTACTCTCTATTCCTTTTCTATTTTGTATCTTTTACTTTTTTTCTTTAATATATATCTAACTTTTATTGTGTCTGGAAAACAACAACAACAACAGTAGTAGAATGACGGGACAGTCGAGCATGGCTCTCTTTTCTCCTGCTACAGTGGGAAATGAAAAGATACAATGTCTAGAGTAAGATATTCCACCTATAACCCAAGAGGGACAGCTGTATACCTTCTCCAGAGGTGTACCACTTTGTCCCCCTCCAAAAGGTGGGCACACATTTCTAGAAAGTTGCTTATCTCTATCTGGAACATGTATATAAAATAGCTTTGAAAGTGTATGTGCAGCTATTTCTTCAACAAAATTACTAGATAGATAAAATCCTTTTAAAAAATTGCCACAGGAAGAGATTTGATATTTTATTTTAGATCTTCAAAAGTGAATTGATGGCACCCAAATAATAGATGATCTTACTTTTCCAAGGTATTACTTTGTTCTCTTCCCCCTCAGTGTAAACATACGAAAATTCTCTTAAGGAAGGTATTTCTTTATGACTTATATCAGTTCCAAAACCTTGGCCCCCCGTGTTTTGAACTTTAGTTCCCAGAATTCCTGACTTCTGGCTAAGTTGGCTGGAGCTTGTGGGACTTGAAGTCCAAAACTCCTGAACGACCAAAGTTTGGGAACCACTGGCTTATATAAATGGATCACCAGTATCAGGGATTCAGTTACCGTATATTTACAGTTTATAAGCAGATGCAATTCTAGGTTTGTTTCAGTATGTTTTTCATGAAGGCTAGAATTCAGGATGGGACTTATATTTACCTAGTTGGACTTACATCTGCAGGAAATAAAACTGATTAGCTTCTCAGCAGCCATATTTAGCAAGAGGTTGTCATGATGTTACTATGTAGGAAGGTCAGTGAAGTAAATGTTTCACCTTGGGATGCCACACTGGACATTTCCAGTGCTCATCTGGACAACAGCTGTGGACATCTGATTCAAATTGGGACACCAGCTAGGAAGTGCCAACACAGTGGAGCCTTATGTACATCAGTCATTCTTACCAGTGCGTGGATATGCATCTCTGTAATTCACTGACAGGGGTCTATTGCACATTTGTTACATAGCTAAGTGCATGTAAAGTTACACAATGTAGACCACAATATAGAATCAGGGCCATAGATTTATTTAATGGGAAGGACAAACACATATGTCTTAAAATAAATTTGAGTAATTATTTCACTTGACATACATATAACCAAAGTAAACTGCTTGAATTTTTGACATGATTTTCTAACTCCTATCAAACTTCAGTTATTTAGCTTCAGGTTTTTTGTTCACTATTATCTGTTCCAGTTATGATATAAATGAAACACAAATGATATTCACTAGTACTTTTCTTTTCCAAGCCAGCACAGAAACTGTAGTTGTGTGATGTAATAAACTGAAAAATTAATATTTAAACTAAAAATAAATAAAAGTAAAGGCAACATAATTTGTTTGCAAGGGGGAGTAGGAAAGGGAACTGTAGTTGTATGAATGGTCTATAACATTTTCCACCACAGACACCAAACTACAGTGGGCCCTTGTTATCCGCTAGGGTTTGGTTTCAGGACCCTCCATAGATAACAAAATCCGTGGATGCTGAAGTCCCATTAAATAAAATGGCACAACAAAATGGTGTCCCATATATCAAATGGAAAATCAGGGTTTGCTATTTGAAATTTGTACTTTTCAAGCCATGTATGCTCAAATCTGTGGATAAAAAAAATCTGTGGATAAGGAGAGCCAACTGTATATTTCAAAAGTATGTCTTATTATGTATGTATGTATGTATGTATGTATCAATTTAATGTCAGCTCTTCATATCTGTGGGGGATCTGTTCCAGACCCCCACCCACCCCCCCACCCACCCACCCCCCGATAAGAAGAAAATGCAGGACCCCAACTTACGCTGTCCCCAATGCTGACAGCTCCGTCCCCAGCTTCCTCCCTGGGGAAAAGGTGCAGGGATGGCTGGGACGGTGAGGTACCTTGTTCCTCATATCCCCAAATGTATTTCATTCCTATTGGAGGTGACACTGGAGTGCGAGCAAGGTGCCTTGCTCACTATGCTTGCTTGCTTGCTTGCTTGCCTGCTTGCCTGCTTGCCTGCCTGCTTCACCTTGAGATACCTTGAACTTACCATGGGCAGGAGTTGCAAATGCATTTCTTGCCAGGGCACAGAGGTGAGGAAAGCCAGCAGCCTGCTTGATGGAGGGGAGTTGGGGAAGGTGGGCCTTGTGTGCTCTCCTGCACTGCAGCAATCTTTGCTCCCATCAGTCTCTAGAGATGTGCTCCAAGAGCTCCCTGTGGTGAGGGAGGAGACACCTTCCTCCTGCCCACTGGCCATCCTGCTGAAAGGCTGCTCTGCCACTCTGGCAGGCAACTGAACTAAAGGGGTGAGCCTTTCTTCTTCCTCTTCTGCTGACTCCACTGACAGCACCTGTGTGTCACCTCATGTGTCACCTGTGGATGAAGAGTCTCCATTGGGTGCCATCCAACCTGGCTGGTCTGGTCATGCTGCTGAGCCTGGTGTCAAAGGTGGGATAGGCACTCTGCCATGTATGGGTCTTGGGTGGGGCAGCAGGACAAGTGTGTGTGCACCTTTGCCACAATATAGTGATGCCATTGGTTACGCTTGCACCGCCACTGATAATAATGGGGCTTGTCATCCATGGATGCTCAGATCTGAAGATGGCAAGCCTGTGGGTGGCGAGAACCCTCTGTATATATAATTTCTCCAAAAACAAGAGTTTCAAGAGCAAATTAAATTATAGCAAAATATAAAATAGAGCTGCTCTATAAATTACATACCACAACAATAGCTCCCAGGCGATGGAATGCCTTGCCGGAAAAGATCTGTCAAATAATGAGCTTAGACAGCTTTTAAAAAGCTGTCAAGACGGATCTTTTCCAGCAGGCCTTCCCCAAATAGAGCATTCCACCTCACTTTGAGCTCTCCCCACTCCATCCAACACTGTTACCAGAAAATCGCTGTTTTAATATTATGTTGTTGTTTTTAATTGGTGATTTTTTTCTCTTTTAAATTGTATTATATTTAATTCTATTTCAAGGGGGGGGGGTTCCTATCTTTTTATCTAGATAATGTTTTATTTATTCCATGTAAGCCACCTTGTATGCCCAGGCAGAAAGGTGGGATACAAAAATAAAGTTGTTGTTGTTGTTATTAACAATAATCAACAAAATAAATTTTAAAAATCAAATTTAAAACAAATAAAACAATAATTTTAAAACTCCATGGGAACTTAAATATTCTCAAATCTGTACCATAAGAATGCCTTTAAAGATCTTTTGTGCTCTTTATGCTGTATATGAGTGCTAATGCAAGACATAAAGTAGAAGAGAAAATAACATTTCTTTCAAGTTTAAAAATCTATGCACATGTTAAACAACTTGTGGGCAACACAGTTTAAAGCATCTATTATCATACTATTTTAAGAAGGATCAAGAGGTACAGTCATCCTTTCTGATTCGTGGGCGATCCGTTCCGGATCCCCCAACCCGCAATTTGGGAAAAATTGGAGCCCCATTTATTACAATGGGGACACACTTCTGTGTGCAGCACTGCATGTGTGCATCAGGCGCACATGGCATTATGCCCCTCCCAGCTTGCCATCCATGAAAGACCAAGGGACACGAATGGCAAGATCACAAATTGGGGGAATGACTGTATTTCACATAAGTTTCACTTTTGCCTTAAGACTATTCCCCCCCTTCTTTGATGGGGTTTCCTTAGACGATATAGCTTAAGGTTGTAGAGTGATGGTATGGGTTGCAAGTTTGATTATGTCTTCATGAAAAATTTCCTAAGGCTTAGAAAATACATTGTGGGGCATTCAAAACATGCAACAACCTTCCCCTTGCTGTTATAATCTGACAAAAGTTTATCATATTTTCTGTTGTTTGTGTAAACTAGCCCCTAACTCCCATTTATTTCCACAGAAGAAGGTTAAATACATGTTTACCTCTCTCCTGAAAGCAAATGTCAGTAACTTTTGGCTGAACTTTTCTTTGCTTCTTATTTTACAAAGGACCAGGCAGGCAGCTCTTCTTGAGAAGGTTAAGAAATATTATAGTTAATTTTGTCAGACGGGAGAAGAATTCCTAAATAAACAATCATCTTCATCCTCACCTTCACTATCCATCACCTTTATGAAACATGTAACATTCCACAGAACACTAAACAAATTAAAGCACAAGACAAATTAAACCAGTCTCTGCCAGAGTGGCTGACAAAGTAACAGAACTGACAAAAATGGAAGAAGAAAGTTTGGGAAAATTAAAATTGCATGTTGACTGGGAAAAGAAGATAAGAAGGGGGAAGTCAATTGGTAGTTGGTCCCAACCTGGCCAATCAAGGGGACTGTCAGAATCCTTGTAGTATTCTTCCAGATATAGGTTTGTAGTTGTAGTTGGGGATGATAGGTATGTAGTTAGTTGCTAGATAGGAGGGAGGAGTGCATAATGGTGCCAGGAGGATTTATCAGTTGACCTTGGAGCTGCTCTGCTCTAGGTTTGGTATGTAGCAGTTTCTGGTGGGAAGTGTACAGATAAGGGGGGAGCCAGGGGGAAAATGAAACCAATGGAAAATAACTGGAATGGGCTATTTCGCGGGCTTTTGTGAGAAGAGGGGAGGTGCAGGCCTTTTGGGATGTATAGGGGTGCTGGGCGGGAACTGGTCAGTCTCAGCTAAGAAGCTGAATGGTGTGGTACTGCTGATCCTGGAGCATCAATAAAGTTCTGTTTATCCAACTTAAAGCTGACTGGTTGATTGTCTGGGATTCTGGACCCCTGTTCTGACAGGGACATCACTGTCTCATATCTCTTTCAATAGCTACTTGACGGTATTCATTAAATGGATGCCCTTTAATGTCTGGCCCAATGTGAGTTATTTTGTTTTCTAGTTATTTACAGAACATAATTAGAAAATATTTTAATGCAATAAAAAGGTGTTTCTCTTCTGAATTGTACAGCACCATGCTACTGGGTAAAAAAAAGTCCATCAGAAGGCATTCACATAAGATAACACAAATAAACCTCTTCATTGCGCATACTAGTGTATATTCATAATCTCAAGTATGCAAGAGTAACAAAACAGAATAACTATTTAAGTGTTTGACCCAAAGTAGAAAAAGTGTCCAAAATTTCTTGAGACCAGATTTTCATAGTGAATCGGATCGATGGCTGCTGCTGTGGTCCTGAACAGGCTGCACCAAAGAGTGGATAAAATCAGCTTCTTTTGTGGCTGGGTTTGGCCCACCTTAGGCAGCCGCAGAGCAGATTCCATGTGGTTTGGGTGTGTGTGTTGTCTAATCACCACATCCCCAAACTGTGCAGAAGGTGACTTTTTTGCCTGTCTGTTTTGGGCTCTAGGCCTCCAGTACCAGACATGGATTTAGCCATATTCTCCCGCTTTATACTTTCTTCCTCAGAAGGGGAGCAACTACATGCATGGCTGGTCACTTACCCAGTTTCCAGATTAGAGAACAACCAATCCATAAAGCCACCATCCCATTTTGGTTTTAGCATCAATGTATTGGCTCTCATCCAGTTCATTACAGCATTCAGGCACTGGTCCAGTGTCTGTACAACTCCAGACAACTCTGATGATAAGAAGCAGAGCTGGGGTGTTATCAGCATAGTGATGGCACACATCAGCATAAAGTTAAACGTCCATAATATCTGTAGATCAGGGTTGGCCTAGAATAGTTTGCTGCATGACCTGAATAACAAGATTTTGCTATCTTATTCCCTTTTTTAAAAATCCAACTAGGCAGCCATTTGCATTTTTTCCCACAACTGCTAATGCAACAGTGTACTTCACCGATTATGAAGGCAGCAACATAGCTTAGAATGATCAGAGTATGCTACACAGCTCTGCTCTTCAACATCATGCTGCTGCTACCTAGCATATGCTGCCTGTAGGGCTGCCATGTCTCTCAAATATGGTAATCTGATTTGCATATTATGAAAATATTGTGCAAATTCTTCTAATTATGCATATTATCCTGATTAGGGTTGTGCAAATTCCACACATTTATTGCTCTGTTTTTCTACTAGTATATTTCAGCCTTGGTACCATTTTTTAAAAATAGTATCCACTGATCTGAGAGAACTAGTATAATGGTTAAAGTGCTGGAGACCCAAGTTCAAATTAGGCAAACCCACATTCCAATTCCTACTAGATCATGGAATTTACGATGTGACCGTGGGCCATCACCACCTCTCAGCAAACTGAACTTACTGGGCTGTGGCAATGAATAGGAATCATGTAAAATGGCCATGTACATTCTTGGTGGAGGAAAAAAAAAACAACATTTTGTAATGCACTAGTACTTCCAGAATCGTTCTCATCAGATCATTGTAGGATTTTTTAGCCTTCTTTCTTTCTTTCTTTCTTTCTTTCTTTCTTTTTTCCTTTTTCTTTTTTACTGATGGTAAAAAGTTTCAGATCCATGAAAATAACATATACAGTTGTGGGGAGTGACTACCATCTGATTCATAGCAGAAAAATGCAGAGCGAAATTAGGACGAACAGCAGTAGTTGTGGTGGTGGGGGGAGAAGCAAGGCGTGATTTCATCATACAGATTTTATTATAAACAAAAAAAAAATAGTATACTGTAGTTTAACTTTCTATCTTTCATCACTTGCATCCTCCTAGTGAACCTCTCATTCCCTCCTCCATTGTCTCAGCTCAAGATTTTACAATGCCTCCGGCACATAGCTCTTGTACCCCACTGTTGAACCTTTCACTCTTTCTTCTCTCCTTCTCTTGCCATTTTGAATTTGCTTGGTTCTTGCACTCTGCCACCTATACCCCTCACCTTCCCTTGCCTCTTTCTCCACCACCTAGCAATGTGGCTGCACTTCTATTCCATTACACCTTCTGCCTATCATTGCATCTCCTACCCTCCTTCACTTCTGTCCAGCTTGTCTCGTCTTCAACTCATGGCTCCATCTCCCATACTCTCTTCCACTTTCCCAATCACTTGCTGCCTTCCTGCTCTCTAAAGCAGCACTAGGATGCACAAGAAGTCAGTATGGCTTTAAACAGAAGCCTAGTAAGTAGATGGGCAGTTAAAGGTGGCGGTCCCTCTCCTGTGAGTTGAGCACCAGGAGGAGAGAGAGACATTGCCAGAGAAGTGGCACGGGGAAGGGAAGATGAAATGGAGAGGAAATCGGGGAAGGGAAGATGAAATGAAAATGAAATTACAATGGAAAAGGAAGATGACAGGGAAAGGAAATGACAATAATGTGAGTGGGGTTGTTGTTGGTGGCTCCTTTCCTCCACCATTAAGCAATGGAAAAACCCTAGCTGCTCCTCATAAAACAGAATTTGATTTTGTCTCCGACCTGCAGAAATACAGTACAAATGCAAAAGAAAGTAATGCAAACGAAAGTCAGCAAAAACAGCAGACTCTGTGGAACCTTAAATTTTATTTGTCATACTGACAGACTTTGCCTAGGATGACCAGATGTCCTCCTTTTCTAAGGCATGGCTTTCGGTCCAGGAGGAATTCCAAAATTCCAAAAATTCCATTTTGAGCACGGCAAAGAAGAATGAATTTCTATTTATATGAGTGTTTCTAGCTTTTATTTTATAATGTCCTACATTTTTTTAATGCCCAACATTTTGCAGTGCCTTGTCCTCCTTCGCGGTTAGGACATCTGGTCACCCTGCCTTTACCATACTGTGTTGTACTTCAGTCACTCCTTTGGTTTATGTGCAATGAGTGCTGCAAAAAGGTCTGTCAGACTCCCCCCCCCCAAAAAAAAACCCTAGACATTCCTCAAAAAATTGTACTATTCTACAGGACTGCATGGTGAAAGGCCAGCAATGTAGGGAACCATATACATGTGGCACAATGGGAAAACATGTGAGAAAGGGGTCCCAAATACTCAACACATTATGTTTTAAAGGAAAATCTTTTTAAAATGATGTACCAATGGCACCTATCTCAAGTGAAATTGGCTAGAATATATAAAGGAGCTAACAAGTGTTGAATGTGTAATAAAGAAGTAGGATCATTCTTCCGTATATAGCTGAGGTGTAAAAAAAAAAAGCAAAAACAAACAAACAAATAAATTTAAATGTGTATTAAATCACAATTGAAGAAAATAGTGAAATTAAAATTGTCAGAAAATCTGAAACACTTTCTGTTAGGAATTTTGATGAAAACTCAATAATTAAAAAAACATGCAAAGATTGTCAAGTATATGGTATTAGCAACTAGATTATAATAGTCTAGGCAAAATATTGGAAGAGTCCCCATATTCTGAATATTGATTAATGGTGGTATTATTGTTTTTACAGCTAGTATGTTTATTGCCTCTCCATTGATCCCCCCTTGTCATGAGGGAGAGGCTTGTGTACTCTAATGAAGTTATGAGCTATGCTGACAGTGGCATAACAGCCACCAGTAGGGCCTTCCAATCCTTGCAAGGATACTCCTGAAGAGATTAGTTCCTGCTATTGCAGAAGAACTTCTCCCTGAAAGCCAATGCGGCTTCAGAGCTAATAGGAGCACTACAGATATGGTATTTGCTCTTAGACAACTGCAAGAGAGCAGAACAAAGGACTCTATGTAATGTTTGTCGACCTTACCAAAGCCTTCAACACTGTGAATAGAAAAGATCTGTGGCAGATCCTGGAACGACTAGGATGTCCCCCCAAATTCCTCAAAATGATGATCTTGTTACATGAGGGCCAGCATGGACAAGTCAGATATGGCGATGCTCTCTCAGAGCCCGTTCTAATAACTAATGGAGTGAAACAAGGTTGTGTTCTCGCTCCAACTCTATTTACAATCTTCTTCAGCATGATGCTCCAAAGGGCTATGGCAGATCTCGAAGAAGAAGAAGAAGAAGAAGAAGAAGAAGAAGAAGAAGGCATCTACAGTGGTCCCCCGGGTTACGAATCCCCCGGGATACGTAATCCCCGGGATCCAAAAGAGCCGGGGCCGGAAAAACGGCCCCGGTTCCCGAAAAAATCCCCCGGTTGTGAAAAAAAAAGCAACCTGGCCCCTTTAAATCAGCGCACTCTGCTGCGCTGTGCATCAAAGAAAGCGGTCCCCCGGGTTACGAAGACTTCCGGGTTATGAAAGGTAATCCGGAACGGATTACCTTAGTAGGGTTACTAAGGTAATCCGTTCCGGATTACCTTTCATAACCCGGAAGTCTTCGTAACCCGGGGGACCGCTTTCTTTGATGCACAGCGCAGCAGAGTGCGCTGATTTAAAGGGGCCAGGTTGCTTTTTTTTTCACAACCCGGGGATTTTTTCGGTAACCGGGGCCGTTTTTCCGGGGACCACTGTATATACATTACTGTACTGGTGGTAGCTTGTTTAACTTAAGCTGTCTGAGGGCTTGCACAAAGACTCTAACAGCCCAAACAGCTCTGCAGTCATTGCAAAGCAAGATGTTAGGAACTGCAGAGCTGCTTTTCATTTATGATGCTGCCCATGTTGCCCATACAGAAACAGCTATGCAGCACCTAACATTCTGCTTTGCTATGGCTGCAGAGCTGTTTGGGCTGGAAGTCAGCCTGAAGAAAATAGAATTTCTCTACCAGCCTGCACCACAGGAAGAGCACTATCATCCCCACATCACCATAGACAAATCTGTGCTTAAGTCCATTCAGCAGTTCACCTACCTGGGATGCATCATTCTACAGACACCAACATTGATAAATAGATCGATCACAGATTAGCAAAGGCATATAGTGCATTTGGAAGACTTCACAAAAGAGTCTGGAATGAGCAAACACCTGGGGCGAAGCACAAAAATCAGTGTGTACAGAGGCATTGTACTGTCTATTCTCCACTATGGGTCTGAAACATGGGTCATCTATCACCAACATCTATGGATCCTCGAATGCTTTCATCAGCACTGTATACACACAATCCTAAATATACATTGGTCCCCCGGTTTACGAATCCCCCGGGGTACGAAAACCCCGGGGTACGAAACCGGCGGGACCGCTAAAGTATCCCCCGGGGTCCAAAAGATCCCCCGGGATCCGAAAAAAACCCGTGTGGCCCCTTTAAATCGGCCGCGTGGTCCGTTTAAAATAGCGGTCCCCTGGGAAAAGAATGCTTCCGGGTTACGAAAGGTAATCCGGAACGGATTACCTTCGTAACCCGGGGGACCACTGTACACTGGAATGACCATGTGACGAATGTTGCTGTCCTTGAGCGAGTAGGGATCACCAGCACTGAGACCATGCTATAGAGAACGCAGCTGCGCTGGGCAGGGCACATTTCTAGGATGGAGGACCATCACCTCCCCAAAATAGTACTCTATAGCGAACTCGCCATGGGTCAACATAAGAGGGGTGCCCCAAAGAAGAGATACAAGGACTTCCTGAAACAACATTTCAAGATTGACCAAATTGATCACCAACAATGTGCTGCCCTGGCCTCACATCGGGAGGCATGGACACGCACTATCCACAATGCTGCAGTCTCTTTTGAGAACTTACGCCGAATGAGTCTCGAAGAGAAACGACAACACAGAAAGAACCACAACTTGGAAACACCACCCAAGGAGACCTTTTGTTGTGCTCTCTGCAACCGTACTTGTTCATCTTGGATTGACCTTTTTAGTCATCAACACACTTGTAGAAAGAGATGTTTATTGTGTATGTTTTAGTATGTGTTTATTAATATCTATAGGTGTAAGTACCATGTTTCCCCGAAAATAAGACAGTGTATTATATTGGTTTTTGCTCCCAAAGATGTGCTAGGTCTTATTTTACTTTTCCATGAAGACAAATTCACATTTATTGTTGAACCAAAGAAAAAAAGGGGGGGGGGAGGAAAAAAAAGAACATTTATCACATACTGTATATATATATTTATATACAAAAACTTTGTTAGGTCTTTCAGGGGAGGTCTTATATTTAGCAATTCAGCTAAACCTCTACTATGTCTTATTTTATGGGGATGTCTTATTTCCCAGGAAACAGGATAGTAATTCCATGGCTTTCCCCCCTCTTTTATGTGTTTGTGTGCAACTATCTTTGGGTTTTAATAATAAAGCTTCAATTTAAAAAAATGTAACATTAACCCAGGAAATTAGGCAATTATTGCCCAAATGTATAATTAAGAATATATGAAAATATAAATCATAGGTGTGAGACATCTTTCATTGACAAATCACACTGAAAGATGGTAGCAGGCTTGTTTCTTGCAAAAAATGATTCAGAATAGAGACTGCATGATTTGCCCCATGTCTTAACTCCTATGGTTAAGCCAGCATGGTGCAGTGGTTTGAGCTTTGGAGCATGGCTTTGGATAGTAGGGTTTGAATCCATTCTGACTTATAGTCATAGGAGGAGGAGGAGGAGGAGGAGGAGGAGAGGAGAAGGAGGAGGAGGAGAAAGCTTCTACAAGGTCTAGAGTCTTGATTGGAATCTGGGGTACATATTGGTCCAAATGAACATAGACTGGCATAGGTTGGCATTCTGTTAGTGACATATGTAGGCATAAGTCTACCTTATGTCTGTTCTTGTGAAGGTTGGTATTGTCTTTCACCCTCCACAATGCACAAGGAAGATGGCCTTGGTCTGTGACTGGCTATGGGAACATAGCCAGACGCTTGTCCAAGCCCTCTGCCCTCTACCAGCAAATAAATAAATAAATAAATGGTCAGGGACAAGGTTGGGGATAATGCAGTGTAGCAGTGAGTCCTGGGGTGGTGACAGGACAGCTGAAGTAGAATACTTTTGTGGAATTCTATGCTCTACCATGCAGGATTTCAGCTGAAGAGTCTAAGAAAATCCAACCAACCATGTAATATAACAATTATATAGCAAGCTCAGTAATATAGCAAGCTCAGACTAGTAATTTGCTGGATGATGATGATGATGATGATGATGATGATGTCAAATGCATGTTTCTTTCATGGAGCCATTTGGTTCTTGGGTGCATCTGGAGAGGCCCACCTGTTAGTGTCCTATACTGCTGCTGCTCACTCCATAGTCATTTAGAGCAGGGTATCTAGAAATATGCTCTTCTCTTTGACTCCCTTTGATACTAGACATGCTCCATTCTTATTTCTGATAGCATATTTTCATAGAATCATAGAACTTCAGAGCTGGAATGGACTACCAAGACCATCTAGTTGAACCTCCTGCCATGCAGAAATACACAACTACAGCACCAAAGTTAAAACAGCACTTCCTCTATGTACAGAGATTTATGTTAAACTTCTGATCAGGTATAGTACGAGCTACCAGGGCTCATTTAATATCTATGCAACAACTGGAACTAAAGCTGTGTGCCTGTCTCTGCTAGTGCTAGCAACTTTAAATGTTGCCACTGTAAAACCTACTTTAACCCTGAAGAACTCTTTTTTCCTTGGCATGCAAGAATCTAAAGCTGCATCTGCACTGGATAAATAATCCAATTTGACACAACTTTAACTGCCAAAACTCAGTACTACAGAATTCTGGAATGTGTAATTTTGTGAGCCTTCTCTGTCAGAGAGCTCCAGATTCATAACAAACTAAGAACTGGCGAATGTAATATCGGAACCATTGGCAATAATCTTTGAGAACTCCTGGAGAACAGGAGAAGTCCCAGCAGACTGGAGGAGGGCAAACGTTGTGCCCATCTTCAAAAAGGGGAAAAAAGAGGATCCCAACAATTATCGTCCAGTTAGTCTGACATCAATTCCAGGAAAGATTCTAGAGCAGATCATTAAGCAGAGAGTCTGTGAACATTTAGAGGCCAATGCCATAATCACAAAAAGCCAACATGGGTTTCAGAGAAACAAGTCTTGCCAGACAAATCTGATCTCTTTTTTTGATAAAATTACCAGTTTGGTAGATGAAGGGAATGCTGTGGATATAGTATATCTTGATTTCAGTAAGGCCTTTGACAAGGTTCCCCATGACATTCTTGCAAACAAGCTTGTAAAATGTGGGCTAGACAAGGTAACCATTACATGGATTTGTAACTGGTTGACTGACCGAACTCAAAGGGTGCTCAACAATGGCTCCCTTTCATCCTGGAAAGAAGTGACCAGTGGGGTCCCACAGGGTTCTGTCCTGGGCCCAGTGCTATTCAATATCTTTATTAATGACTTGGATGACAGAATTGGGGGCATACTTATCAAATTTGCAGATGACACCAAATTAGGAGGAGTAGCCAATACTCCAGAAGACAGGATTGAAATTCAGAATGACCTGAATAGACTAGAAAGCTGGGCCAACGCTAACAAAATGAAATTCAATGCGGAGAAATGTAAGGTTCTGCACCTAGGGAGGAAAAATGAAATGCACAGATATAGGATGGGGGAGATCTGGCTGAATGAAACTATGTGTGAAAGGGATCTAGGAGTCCAAGTAGACCATAAGTTGAACATGAGTCAGCAGTGTGATGCAGCAGCTAAAAAGGCCAATGTAATTTTAGGTTGCATCAATAGAAGTATAGTGTCTAGATCAAAGGAAGTAATAGTGCCTCTCTATTCTGCTTTGGTGAGGCCCCACCTGGAATACTGTGTCCAGTTCTGGGCACCACAATTCAAAAAGGATGTGGAGAAACTGGAGCGGGTCCAAAGGAGGGCAACTAAGATGGTGAAGGGTCTGGAAACCATGCCCTATGAGGAACGACTTAGAGAGCTGGGGATGTTTAGCCTGGAGAAGAGAAGGTTAAGAGGTGATATGATAGCCCTGTTCAAATATTTGAAGGGATGTCATATTGAGGAGGGAGCAGGCTTGTTTTCTGCTGCTCCAGAGACCAGAACGCGGAGCAATGGATGCAAGCTGCAGGAAAAGAGATTCCACCTCAACATTAGGAGGAACTTCCTGACAGTAAGGGCTGTTCGACGGTGGAACACACTCCCTCGGAGTGTGGTGGAGTCTCCATCCTTGGAGGTCTTTAAGCAGAGGCTGGATAGCCATCTGTCGGGGATGCTTTGACTGGGAGTTCCTGCATGGCAGGGGGTTGGACTGGATGGCCCTTGTGGTCTCTTCCAACTCTATGATTCTATGATTCTATGATTCTATGATTCTACAGGTTACAGGATTCCATAGCATTAAGCCATGGCAGTTAAAGCAATGTCAAACTGTATTATTTCTGCAGTGCAGATAAAGCCTATATCATGCAACAACAACAACAGCCTTGCTTATATGTATAAGGCAAAGAAAGGACTATAGTGATCTGGTAATAATAAAGCCTGAATCACACCATAATAGGTCTACTAAAGTCTAAATTCAATGTGAATTCCAACTAGAATACGCACATTAACATGAATAGGATTTGTTCATCACTGTCCATCTAACCCCATTGACTTTAGTGGGTCTATAATAGTTGAGACTAATATTGGATTTAGTCCATTATGTTGTGCCTGGCACATGATATCCTCTGAATTCGTTTCCAGGTCACACACTTGAACCTCATAAGTGCGTTCTTCTCATGAAGTGCAGTATCTGGTGCCATTACGTTCTGTGGAGCTGTACTACACAATTGGCATAAAATTGAGAATACATTTTCTGTTTAAGATTGAAACATATTTCTAGAGATTTATTTCTTTTCCAGATGATAATGCTCTATTCTCCGCCCCAAAACCATAACAAAACAAAAGGTTTTTTCCTTTCCTTTCCTTTCCTTTCCTTTCACATTTCTTCTGGTAGTTCCATGATTCTAATCAGTAAGAAAAGATAGCAAGGATTAAGCAAATGAAGAAGGATTATTACATAATTGCTATTACATAAATTAGGTATACTTTTCATCACCCAGGAAATTGAGCTGATTTTTCAGTTGTGGTGCAAGATCTCTTTAAAATAATGAGATTCTCACCCATTCATACATGGGAAGTGATGATGGCAAAGTGCCTAAGATCCCTCCTACTACTACATTTAAGAAATCTACTATATATAGTATACAGCACTTGTTCATCCTTGAATTATCCCTTTCCAGACTATGTTATTCTTGTGTTTGGGTTCTTTATAAGAAGCATAGCTGAACATCACAGTATTATCATAGTATTAAGAATACTGATAACAGTATCCCCTTTTTCCAGCCAAACTGCATAACATAGTTCCGTAGTTTCTGCTTGCAATGAAAGACCTATCCATTCATTTTTACTGCCATAATCTAAGAAGATTTATTAATGAATTCAGAAGTTTTGTAAAAAAATAAATCCTAATTCTGCAGGAATTTGAATTCTGCAAAATACGCTGCAGAAATAATTGCAGAATAATTGAATTCAACCTCATTTTCCATGGAAACTTTATTCATAAGACCCAAATAATTACTGGGTACCTTTAAGTTATTTCTGACCTATGATGACCCTAAGATGAACTTATCAAGGACTATTCTTGAAATGATTTGCCATTGCCCTCCTCTTAGGTTGAGAAAGTGTGACTTGCTCAAGGTCACTTAATGGTTCCCATGGCTAAGTGGGGATTTAAATCCTGGTATCCTGTGGTCCTAGCCCAACACTCAACACTTGGTCTCCATAAGACCCAAAACCAACATATAAAATTGAATTATTTTATAAAAGATAATTATTTATAAAAAGATTTTAAAAAGGGAGTTTTTAATCAGGAATTTCAATTTTGATGCAAATGAATTATTATTCTTTTTTATATTCTATATTTTTGATTACATTATAAAATATTATATTTTATTGATATAAATCAACCATAAGACCTCCAACTACATATAAAATTGGTTGATTTTATATTAATAAAACATATATAACAATGCTATTCCTGCATAAGTAACTTACTTTTATCACCATGGAAAGGGATAGTGTGGTGTAGCAGTTAAAGCTTTAGTCCAGGATTTGCGAGATCCAGGTTCAAATAGTCATTAAAGAATTGAGCTGACTTGGTGACTTTAGACTGGTTGCCTTTTCACAAATAAATAAATAAATAAAATTTATGTATATCCTGCCCCATCGGCATTCAGGTAATCGGGGTAGCTTACAGCATTAAAATTATACATACCATATCCCCCGACCCTCCCTCCCATTAAAAAAGAATTAAACATTAAAACATGTTAAAATGGACAATAAAACAAAAACAAAAAATTGGGCAGGAAAACAGCAAACAGGATTGATCCATTTCTTTCTCTCTTGGTGGCCGTCTATTGAGGAAAGGCCTGCCGGAAGAGATCCGTCTTAACAGCTTTTTAAAAGCTCTTTAAGGTGGTTATATGACAGATCTCATCCGGCAGGCCATTCTGTAGTCTGGTAGCAATAGCCAAAACGGTCCTCTGTTCAGTAGTAGATAACCTGGTTTTTATTGGTTGGAGCAAATTTCTCCCAGAGGACCTAAGTGTGCGGATGGAGGCGGTCCCGGAGATATTTTGGACCCAAGCCATTTAGGGCTTTAAAAGTAATAACCAACACCTTGAACTGGGACCGGAAACTAATGAGCAGGCAGTGAAGAGATCTTAAAATTGGTATGATATGGTCTCTTCTAGGTGTACCTGAGACCAGTCTGACTGCCATATTCTGTACCATTTGAAGTTTCCGGACCAGGCACAGGGATAGCCCCATGTAGAGTGCATTACAGAAATCCAGACGTGAGGTTACCAGCACATGTACTAAGGTTTCAAGATCCCCAACTTCCAGGAAAGGGCTCAGCTGGTGTATCAGCCGAAGCTGATAACAGGCACTCCTAACCGTTGCATTCACCTGATTAGTCATCTGAAGCGACGGATCTAGGAGTACCCCCAGACTGCGAACACAGTCCTTTGATCCCATCCAGGACTGGAGGTTGTATCCCAATGCTTGGGTTCAGGTCTGCTACCATAAGTACCTCTGTTTTCTCACTTCACATGGTTATGTGACTATAGAATGTATATAACCATATATGCTATCTTGGAGGAAGAATGGTATAAAAATAGAATACATAAAATTTTCTACCCTCCTTTGAAAAAATTTGCCAAGAAAACCCTGTGATAGGTTCACTGTAGGATTATCATAAATCAAAAATGACTTGGAGGCAGACAACAACAACAATTAGAGAAGGGGAGAGTGAGGAGGAAGAGATGAAGCTGAGCAAATGTAAACAACAAAACAGCTTCATTTATATACTGCTTCATACCACCTAAGAAGTGTCTAAGTGGTTTACAACTGTAAGCTACTTTCCCACAACAATCTGGGTACTCATTTTAGTGACTTTGGAAGGATGCAAGCCTGAGTTGAGCTTGAACCCTTTTGCTGGTCTTGAACTCGCAACCTTATGGTTTTGAGTGAGTGGCTGCAGTACAGGCATTTAACCACTGTGCCATCAGGGCTCCCGGTGTAACTTAACTAAGTAACTGGTAGTTTCTTATGCTCATTCAACCTTTGTTTCCTTTGATGCTGAGGACAAGAATTAAGAATTCAGCAGCTCCAAGCACTGCATTCACACATCATCTTGAAACTATGGATATAGTGTTTGGGATACTTTGAGGTCATATGAACTAGACCAAAATGGTTTGGATCAATCTATTTAGTGTAAATTGTGGCACTGCCTTTGTGACTAATCTGTATGTTGGGTTCCACTGTGAAATTACTCCCCCTGCTGCTGATGTTCTAAGTCATCAAGTGGTCAGTCTGAATGGCTTTACTATTAGAGTAAAAGAATCAAAGTGTCACTTCTTGCTAAAACAAGGTCTGACAGAAGCCATGAAAAGAGTCTGGGTGTAACAACATTCTGCATTTGATAACATTTTACTCCTGACAGCTCATGAAAAGTTTATAAATGGGCAAATTCTTATATTCCTGAGGTGTTGTTGTTGTTGTTGTTGTTGTTGTTGTGTGCCTTCAAGTCATTTCCAACTTACGGTGACCTAAGGCAAGATTTGTTTAGAAGGGTTTGCCCTTGAAGTTTCACCAAACCCTTAAGAGGGTTTGTTTTCCTTATCAGTCATATTAAGGACTTAGAACATTATCTGAAAATTTGTGTCTTTTTTATCAGAATACATTGCTTCTTTCAAATAATCATGGGAACTGTTTGTTGTAAAGTCCTGCCTCAAATTAATGTTAACTGCTTCTTCATACTTCTTCCTGCTCCTTCAAACAAATAAGTAAGGATGCTTTGAAAATTTTACTGTGAAATCCCTGGCTGGGCTTAGAGTGATCTGAGCATTCACACCTTCCACAGAGAAGGCTAATGTGTACCTATTATTGAGGTAGTGACATGACGAGCACTGTATTTGCTGCTTTTTCAGTTATGGATCCTTTTAAAAACTACAGACCATCTTATAACAGTTTGGCTTCTTCCACCAATCAAATGGGTTTTAGAGTCCTTGTAAGTGTAACAGTCAAATGTCCAGTGGCATAGAAAGGGTTATTTTCTATTTAGAAGGCCCTGCTAGATTCATTTTAGCATGGCAATTCACTTTCCATTTACAAACCTGCTTGTACAGTGCTCATTGCTAATAGGATGGAAGAATGCACATGTCTGTGCAATAGCTTGTCTATTAGTTTTGATTTTTTTAAAAAAGAAATGAAATGTATTATTATTGTTATTAATGGTTTTATAGTATTGTATTTTAACTGTTTTTTTATTTTCACTTTAACTGTCTTTTGATTTTTAACATGCCTCATGCCTTGAGAAGAGGTCAGAAAGAAATAAAAATATATTGTTGTTGTTGTTGTTGTTGTTGTTTAGCAATAGCAATAGAAATAGCACTTAAGCATACCCTAAGCAGTTTACAATGTGTACGCTAATTGCCCCCTACAAGCTGGGCAACCTTGGAAGAATGCCAGGCTGAGATGACCCTGAGCCGCTGGCTGGTACTGAACTTACAACCAGTGCAAAATGATGCAAAGGCACTCCAGGCCACTGCAGACACCTGAGCATCCAGGAGTACATCCAAGGTACTTGGGAAAGGTTGTCTAGAGCTTTGGGGTAAGATGTCACAGTGGCTGGGTAGCTTGCAGGGTGATCTATGAAATATGCAGCATAGATTGGGATCATTTTGTCTCTGCCACAACTGTTGCTTGCCACTCGTGCAATTTTATTCCTACAATTCCACACAACAGCATCCAAACTTTGACTTGGCACTCTAGAGTTATGTAGGTCCCAGTTGTGATTTCCTTGGAAAAAGTGCACTCCCTCTCACAGATCTTACATCCTTGTTCCAGGAAGGACTTTGGGTTCTATATGCATATTTCCACCAAGGGGGCAATTGAGATGTTGTGACTGACTACTTATCCTTCTTTTCCTTTGTGTAGTACAGTTGACCCTCCTTATCCACAGATTTTTTTATCCACGGCTTGAAAATATTTCCAAAAAGTATACATTCCAAATAGCAAACCTTGATTTTCCATTTTAAATATGGGACACCATTGTGTTGTGCCATTATATTTAATGGGACTTGACATACACAGATTTTGTTATCCACGGAGCGTCCTGGAACCAAACCCCAGTGGATAACAAGAGCCCACTGTATTAAGAGAAAACTTAGGAGTCCCCTTGTTTAAATGATCTAAGTGCTCACGGTGTTTAACTATGCTATCTTAATGTTTGTGAGAGAAATCAGAAGTTAATATTGTTTACAAAATATGAAATACTGAGGTCTTTTAAAACTAAGGACCTCATTGTGTTCACCCAGTTATACCTGCCTGGTTATATATCAGGCATTAGGAAATGAAAGGGAAGTTAGTTTTGGAAGGGGGTTGGGTTTCCGGAGTACTCTGGGAGATGGTAGCTTTATTTGCTATTGGCAAACACGAAGAACATGTTCTAGAGCTGGGAGAGTAAAGAGGCAATAGTTAAGCAGTTCTGGGTATGATACTTCAGATAATAAACAATGTGACTTATGTGCAGATTTTTTAAATTTTAAGTAATGGAAATAATGACATGAACTTTCTGGAACGGACATGAAAGATTGCTATGAAGGCTGTTACTTTAACAGAATGTTGCCTGTTTTCATTTGTTTTGCTGAAGGGCCTACAATGTTCTAAGCTTATGCTGTGTATTTGTCAGAGTGTTGAAACATTTATAGTATTTTTCAATTGGCAAAAGTATGTCTCTTCTGTTTCCTTCCCCACCCCGGATTTATTGTTTAGCCAGAAAGTCTTGTTTCACCTTTTGTCGAGGTAAATTTGAGCAGCCATTTGGGTGTTTGTTTTTTGAGCCACTTAACCAAAAGTCAAGACACTCTGGGTGCAATATGGGAAGAAAAAAGTTAAATTTCACTGAAAGTAAATGGGTATAACAACTATAGTAGAAGACATGTGCTGCAGAAAAGTTGCTGAAGTGAAGTCTAGGGAGTTTATCAGGCGGGAGGAATTTCTCTATATTTCAAATGGAGCCAATTGGAGCCAATTTGAATTCATATGAATTCGCTAGTTTAGTTAATTTACGTGAATTCTAATTACCCGAAAATGACCCCCATTGCCCGAAATTACATGAGATGCTTTAATAGAAAATAAAGAAAAACCCATGATTGTGTTTGGAATGACTTCCCTTTTGCCCGAAATTGCGTGAGATACTTTAATACACAATAACGTGAAACCCCATGATTGCGTTCGGATTGCCATTAGATTATACTTCCAATTTCCGTTGTCTGATAAACTCCTAGGATTGGTCAATACCTATTTTGGAGATTGCCTAGGGACCTTGTTTTTGCTTAGAGCTGTAAAGGTCTGGAAGAATGTGGAAAACTTTGAATACCCTGTCCCCTATTTTTTAGGATGGGAAATGAGAAAAAGCCCACAACCCTTCCTGTTTTTACAGGCTTCATCTGTTAATTCTGGAACATTTGCTGCTCTTCAGGACTGTGATTTGTGTATAACATATTGTTGAAGTTGAAACCTATCTGCTTTTTAACCCTCATCATTCCACTTTACTATTCCTGAGCCTATAAGGCAGGAAACAGCACTTTCACCCTTTTTAAACATTTACATATCTGATGAAAACTGTTCCCCCCTCCAAAGAAAAACATATATAAACATCTATGTGATAAATGGAAATCCCTCCATTTATCAGAGCCTTCTTCCCAGATAGCAAAGAGTTGAATGTTGGGGGTGGTACATTTTAATGAGGGTTTACATCACAGATGATGAGATGGCAACTGTCTAATGAGATGGGGAGTTGAGAGTAGTGCAAACCTTCAAGATGGTTCTGAGTGAGAGGTTTTTAAAAGCCTGGATGCAACACAAGGATGTGCTAGTCAGTGGCATTAGGATTTTTGATTTGTTTTACTGGCTTGGCTGAAATGATTGTACTCTGTAACTTACACTTCCTGTTTTTTGCCTGTAGGACAAGATGGTTCTGCATGTTGTGATATCCTTTTGCTCTAGAACTCCTTTAGTCAAAATAAAGCTTTTCTTTAAAGCATTCTGCGGCCTTGCACTCCTTTTTTATATGCCTTGGCTAGGCTAGTTCTTTCCTTAAGTTGGAAAAGGAAAATACCAGTGGAATATCTGGCCATGTCCCAATGCATTGCTAAGGTGTAATAGGTTATTCTTTGGGTGGAGGCAGCAAGGTTTATTTTAGAGAAAAGGTGGTCTCAAGGGGTCCCATCTAGCTCAGCAGGAGTGGAGAGCGGCCTAGAGAACTTTCACATGGTTCTAAGTTCAGAAAATACCTTCACAACTTCTTCCCCTATTTTTGGGAAGGGGAATGAGAAAAAACAACAACAACCTTTCCTACTTTTATAGGCCTTATGTTGTAATTCTGGGAAACTTATTGCTCTTCCAGATTGCAATTTGTGTGTAATATATTGCTGCTGAAGTTGAAACCTATCTGTGCCCCCCTTTTTTGCAAGCCATCAGTCTTGGGGAAAGTTGTGGGAGAGGAGGTCCATGTCCCCCTTTTTGCAAGCCAGCAGACTTGGGAAAGTAGGGGAATCAGAGGTCTGTGTCCCCCTTTTTTCAAGCCATCAGCCTTGGGGAAGGTTGTGGGGAAGGAAGGGAATCGGAGGTCTGTGTCCACATTTTGCATGTCCAGACTGTGACACTTGGGAGAAGTCCAGAGAGGGAGAAGGAGGCAGTGAAGTAGTATTTTTCCCTCCTCTGTTAGATCCTTTGTTACATGCCCTTGAGTTTGACCCTCGACTTATCCATGGGTCATATCAAAATCCATGATTTTGCCCCCCAAACCTGCCCTCAACTTATATATGAGGTCGACTTGTACACAAGTATATACAGTAGTAGTCGCTCCATATCCACAGGTTTTTTTTTTAATCCACATTTCCAACCATCCACAACTTGAAAATATTTAAATGTGTGTCCCAATAAGCAAACCTTGATTTTGCCATTTTATATATGGGACACCATTTTCTATGCCATCATATTTTAATGGGAGTTGAGCATCCATGCATTTTGGTATCCACAAGGGATCCTGGAACCAACCTCCAGTGGATACCAATGGCACAGTGTATTTGAGAGGAAGAAACTGGCAAAATCACTTCTGTGTATCCCTTGCTTAGGAAAAGCCTAGGAAAAATTAATGAGGCCACCATAAGTCGACAGATGATTTAAAGGCGCGCGACACACACACACACAGAGGGCCAGTCCTACCATTAGGAAAATTGAAATGACTGTCTCAGGTCCTACTTTATCACACTAGGGGGCAAACAGGATTTAAACAGGAAATAAACAGGAAATGTCCTATGTTAAACATAAGGCATTTCCTGTTTAATTCCTGTTTAAATCCTGTTTGCCCCCTAGTGTGAGTATGAAAAGACAGAGAATTTCTAGTTATTTAGGCCTTGTACAGATGAGTGAGAAGTGCTGTCCTTGGACAAAACTAGAGTTCAGGAGCCCGCAGCAAACATACGCTCCCGAAGCCTAGCATGTATGACCGTTGACATCTTTACACAGTGCCATCCACACAGTGCGTGCATCAATGACATCACATGTGTGCCATGTTCCAACAGGGCAGCGCACGCGTGACATCACTGTGATACCCCAGGACACTAATGCCACTTTGGCAGCATCACAGGAAGGAGTTGCATTTTGCAGCTCCTTTTGGGGGTGGATCGCTGCCGTAGCCATGCAGTTGCTGTGGCAACAATCCAGAGAAGAAAGGGGTGGCCTCTGGCCCTTAGTTATTATTATATTTTTATTGGCCAGGATTTCCTGTGAAATTTTCCACCTCAGGTGGCAGGGTTACCCATAGCCTTGTGCACTATGCATCTTACTTGGATGAGGAGGATTTGCTGCTCTGCCTTTGGCAGCACAATGTCCTGGGCCAGCCCTATGGGATAGAAAAAGTGTATATGATAGAAGCCTTTAGCAAGAAGGTATATAATTTTCCCAGAGAGTCTCTGGGCCTTATCCAGCTTGACCCTTGACCGCTGGAACTTTCCTACATAGCATGCCCATTTAACCAGCAATGTTATTTTAATTTAGCGATCTGCCATTATACACAATTAAAATGACTAAATGTTAAGGCAAGGAGGAAAAGCCTGATCTGTGGCAACAAACCTGAGCTGTAGCAGTAATGGTAGAGGAGAGATGTAGTAGTAAAGAGATATTTCAACTATTCTCATATTTATTGGAAGTCAAACTCCAACAAATTCCTTACTTGCCTTGCAGACCATTTCATTGTCCAGATGGTGGAAGAGGCAACAAGGGAATCAGCTATTGTATATCCTAACCAACAGTGAGACCTGGTTAATGGGGCAGAAGTGGTGGGATTTTTAGATGGGAGTGACCATGTTCTCCAGGAGTTTGTTAGACAACCAGGTGTATATAGAGGGGAACCAAGTGTAGTTAGACACACATTCTAGACTTTAAGAAAGCTGATTTCAGTAAACTTAGGGAAATACTGTCTGTGATCTCAGGGTCAGGAATATCAAAAGAGAAGGGAGTCCATTATGGATCGGAGTTTCTTAAAAGAGACATTGAAACCACAATTTCAAATAGTTCCTATGAGGAGGAAAAATTAAGGAACTAGGATGGGTGTCTGTATTGCAGAAGAAGGAACTGGTAAAATTAGCTGTGTATCCCTTGCCTAGACAATGCAACTGTTAAGCAGACTTGTAATTGGTTGATTGACTGAACCCAAAGGGAGTTCATAAATGGCTCCTCTCCATCCAGGAGACAAGTGACTTATGGGGTTCTGTCTTGGGCCTAGCGCTATTCAACATCTTTATAAAAGACTTGGATGATACAGGGAATGATTATCAGATATGCAGATGACACCAAATTAGAAGAGATGTAAGGTATTATACTTAGGCAGAAAAAATGAAATGCTTAGATATAGGATAGGTGACACCTGGCTTGACAACTAGATGTGAAAGAGATCTGGGAGTCTTAGTAGACCACAATCTCAACATGTGGCATGTATTGGAATGTGGAGTCTCTTTCTGTGGAACATTTTAAACAGAGGCTGGATGACCATCTGTTTGGAATGCTTTGGATGTGTATTCCTGCATGGCAGGGGATTGGTCTCTTCCAATTCCATGATTCTAGTCTTCATCTTCCCCTACTACATGTCCACTGTGCCAGCTGTCTCTCCTCTTACTCCTTCTAGCTGTTTTTTCTCCTTTTTCAAACCTCCCAGCTGCCTCCTCTGCCCCATTCCTCCCTTCTCTTACCTTCTTCTCCACATCTTCTTGTCCATGTCTTTTTGACTCTGTGCTTCCTTTGTTTCTTCTTCCTCCATCTTCATTCATTCCAGTGTCATCCTCTCCACTCACCTTTCTCTCTGTGTCTTTCTCCTTCCCCAGGTTCTCATGCTTCCCTTTAAAACCCTCAGCACTTGTCTGGACTCCATGCAACTAACAGTTTCTCCCATATCCTCTCCCATCATGCACCCACATCTGCTCTTGCTGTGTTGCCATGTTGTGACTCACTGGTATTGTTGTTAAGTCAGAGGGTAGGCCTCTCTCAGAAGCACCACAGACAGATGCTGCATTATATTCCTTGACTGCTTTTGCTACACCTCTCCTCATTATTATTGACACCCCATTTCTTAGATTTAATTTCCTAAGTAAAACACTGTGAAATTATCTGACTCAGAAGTTCCTACTTACCCATTTTAGCTTGCTCACCCCAAATACTGCAATGTTTATACATTCCATTTCTTGTTATACTATGTGTAGCTTCCACGGTACATGCTTCTCACACTCTATGTTCCTATAATATGTATTGTGCTGTTTTGGACTTTCCTTTCATCTTTGAGCATGTCAACAGCTGAATAATGTTCTTTTGGCTTGAGTCTAGTTGTGTCATTAGCCACAGCACTGCTCTTGGTTGGCCTCTGCTGAACCCCAGTAACTTGCTGAATGGCTACTGTCCTGGAATTGTCATCTTCTGTCGCTATCTTTTGTCACTATCTTAGGGTTTTCATGGTAAAATACATTCAAGGGGTTTACTGTTCCTCCTGCACAATACTTACAAGAGTTAGCTATGGTACACTGTCATCATCTCTGTGAGATCCTCCACCAGTGTCACCCCCTCCCCCCTCCTCCTCCTGCCCAGTAGCTCTCTGACCATTTAGTCTGGCTTCTTAGCAAAAATCTGACATAGACATGTGTCAGATGAATCCTCATGGCAAAGTGGGTCAGGGCCCCTTACAAGGGGAGTGGACATCATACCAACGAGACTTCAGAAAAAAAGCCAACATAACCATAATGCAAGTTTATGCTCCAACCACAGGGGTAGGAGAGCAAGAAGCCGAAAGATTCTGTACTGGAGTCCAGGAGGAGGTGGACCACACACTAAAACAGCACTCTCAAGCTAAACTCCCTGGCTTAATGGACCCATGCTGCCAGCGCCTATGCTGCTTGAGCATAATTGGTTTTTATTGGGATTTTTACTGCTTAGATTGCTTTTAATTCTGTATTAATTTAATTTAATTTCAAGGGGAGGGAGGTTAGGGATTGGGCTCTTGGAATGTTTTAACTGTTGTTTTTTTAAATTTTGTTGTACACCACCCCGATTGCTCAGCAGAGTGGTGGTTTAGAAATAAAATTTATTATTATTATTTATTATTACTTCTTGTTAATTACAGGCAATTGAAATGCAAAAGTGGGAAACAGAGCTGAATCAAAGATTGCAAGAAAATTTGGCCTAGGATCAAGAAATGAGGAAGGAAGGTAACCAATTGAATTTTCTGAGGTCAACAGTTTGTTCAACACAAACACATTTTTCAAGCAACCAAAGAGGTGATTATATATATGGACATCACCTGATGACCATTATAGAAATCAAATAGACCACATAATTGGAAGAAGAAAGTGGAGAAGTTCCATTCTCTCTGCAAAAGTAAGATTATGAGCTGATTATGGCACAAACCATGAATTGTGATATCAAAAGTTGGAGTAAAGGTAAAGAAGAACACTAAACCAACCATTGTGCCAAAATACAACCTGAAGAAACATCCCTCTAGAATTTGAAGAAATGTGTAAAATAGATTTACATTATTAATCCTAACTGATGCAGCCAGAAGAACACTAGACTGAAACCATGGAGGAATGCAAAGAGCATCATCTGTAACCAAAAATAAAGAGAAGCCTCAATGGATGACAGGTGAAACTTCTCAAGCAGTTAACGACAGATAAGAAGCAAGAGTAAAATAGCATCAGAACTCTGAATGCGCATGTTGTGTTCAGAAGCAAAGAGAACCACTATAATAACCAATGCAGAGAAACAGAAGATGACAACAAATAGGAAGAACAAGAGACCTCTTCCACAATATCTAAGAAATCAAGGGGAAATTTAAATCAAGAGTGGGGATATTCCACAACCAGTAGGGGAACACATTACCTGACCAAGCAGAAACAAAACAAAGATGCAAAAATACATGGGAAAACGATATAAAAGCGATGAAATGAATAAAGATCCATTCAAGGAAGAACCATTTAAGGATGAACCTGTAATTTTCAAAAGTGAAGTGGAAGCTGTAGTCAGAGCACTGAGAGAAATAAATCACCCTGAACAGATGGCCTACCAATAGAGCTACTTCCAGCTACATTGACAGAACACACTCTAGTTCTAACTAAAGTCTGTCAACAAATATGGAAAATAAAAGAATGTCCCACAGATTGGAAATACTCATTATTATTCTAGTTCCCAAGAAAGGGGACACGAGGGTTTGCAGTAACCAAAGGACCATTGCATTAATCTCCCACACAAGTAATATGATACTCAAAATTTTACAGCAAAGATTTTTACCATATATGTTGCAAGAAATGCCACATGTCCAAGCTACGTTTAGAAAAGCAATATAGTTGGATCTCCACATTTGTGGGTTTGACTGTTGTGGGTTTGATTATTCATAGATTATTTGCTGCTGCCTTTGCTGCTGCTCTATGTCATAGGGGCTAGGAGACTGGAAATGAGGCTTGTAAATTCCTACTGAAAATGGCAGAGGGCAGCAGATGAGGTGATGGCAAGCCTCAGCAGCCCCCTGCTTCTGTCTTGCAAAGGAACCCCGCCACCTTGAAGCCATCAATGGGTGGGTTGAATCTGAAGATCATATTTTGTGTGTGTGTGTGTGTGTGTGTGTTAAATATGGGTTTTTAAATGAAGGAGGCTAGAGTTATTTGAGGTTCTTCCACTTTTAAAGTGGCCCTGCACCTCTAACCCCAGTGAATGTGGAGGGATGATTTACTAGGGATCATATCGCAAACATATGTTGAATAATGGAATGCACCAAAAAGATTCAAAAGACAACCAATCTGTGCTTTATAGATTACAGCAAAGCCTTCAGTTGTGAAGATCATTAAAAACTATGGATTGCTCTTAAAGAAATGGGTATGTTACAACATTTGATTGTCCTGTTGCATAACCTATGGGCTACCAACAGGACAGGATACTGAAATAGAATGGTTTCCAGTTAGGAAGTGGGCCTATCTATTTAACTTGTATGCTGAACGTAATATGTCAAGCACAATTAGAGCCAAAGGAAGGAGGCATGAAAATTGGAAGAAGGAACATCAAAACTTTAAGAGATGCAGATGACACCAGTGTGTTGTAGTGGGCTGAGTGTTGGACTATGCCTCTGGAGATCAGGGTTTGATTCAGCCATGCTCAGTTATGGAAACCCAGTGACCTTGGTTGAGTCACAAGCTCTCAGCCCCAGAAAACTCCATGATAAGGTTACCTTAGAATCATAAAAGTTGGAAATAACTTGAAGGCACACAACAACAAGAACTACGACAAGATGACATCATATTACTAGCAGAAAATAGCAAAGACATGAAACAATTGCTGAAGAAAAGCAAAGACAGGTTTACAGTTGATCATTAAGAAAATAAAAATAATGATCTCAGATTATCCTACATTAAAGCAGATAATGCAAACATTGAAATAGTTCAAAAATTTTCCATACCTTGGTTCAGTCATCAATCAGAACAGAGATTGCAATCACGCACTGTACAACTTTGGGGGAGTCACATCTTTCAGAAAACCCTCATGATAGGTATAGCATTGGGTCACCATACATGACTTTAAGGCACATAGCAATGAGCAAATCTAAAAATAACAACAGCAACAATGATAACATTAAATAACCCAGTTCACTCCCCCTAAATTGATACTCAAGGCAGCTCACAATTTAAAAGAACAATACAGTTAAAGGCATACAAAAAATGAGCAAGCCTGAACATGCCACACCTGATGAAAACCCCTCTTCTTCAAGATTGCTAAAGGTACAGGAGCTGTCTCATTTTCAATCTGACAACTGTTATTTGGCCACATTTGTGTGTATGTGTTGCTTTCAAGTTGCCAATCAGCTGCCTTGGGTCCCTTCAGGGAGAAATAAATAAATAAACTTATGGCAACCCCATGAATTTCACAGGGTTTTCTTAGGAAAGGAATACTCAGAGGTGGTTTTGCCAGTTCCTTCCTCTGAAATTCATTGATGGTTTCCTATCCTACTACTGACTAGGGCTGACCCTGCAAGATGCAGTGACCTCATATTAAAAGAAATGTCTTGAATGCAATGCTGTCCAGGCCGCAAAACCCTGTTTGCCGGTACAGCTTTAGACTCATGGTTTGCAATGCATGAAGAACAAACAGCTCTTGACATCATTGCTTGCATTACCATTGTCGCCCAGACTCTGCACTGGACTCTTGCTCCGCCAGCTTCTTTTGAGAGAAAGGGCAGATGTCTTTAAAAAACAGGATAAGCTGCCTCAAGAGAAAAGCCAAGAAGTGCCTAAAACAGAAGAGATTGTTAAAAAACAACATTCAAGGTTATTTCACATATAATTTACAAAAATCTAAAAATATGATAAAGTGAGAATGAGAGAGCCAGTGTGATGCAGTTGTTTGAGCCTTGGACTATGATTCTTGAGACCATGGTTCAATTCTCAGCTTGGCCATGAAACTCACCTTAGGCAAGTCACATGCTCTCAGCCTCAGGGGAAGGCGCTGGCAAACCCCCTCTGAACAAATCTTGCCAGGAAAACTCCATGATAGGTTGCCCTTAGGGTCGCCATAAGTTGGAAACAATTTGAAGGCACCTAACACCCACATATGCAAAGTGAGAAGGAGAGGACATGCACACAGTTCAATATGTGAAATCGGTAGTGCTTATTTTGTGTACCCCTGAAGGAGTAGTGTGTGAGACCAAAATGGGACACTTAGGAGATGATCACACAGGGATAAGAAATAGGAGAAAAATGGAATGCTCCCATGATGATTGTGCAATCACATCAAGATTTTCACATGATGTCACGCTCATCCCGTACTTCTCCCGTTAACAACCTGGAATGCTCCTGTAACTTCTTATTCATGAAGAATCTCTGTGAATAGCTTACCGATTTGCACTTCATTTGCACTATCACAAAGATGCAGAAGCCAATAACATTTCATTCACGCTATTGTGAAGCAATCCAGGACCTTTTCCCTGAGTGCATTGATGTACACACAATTCATTTTCATTGCTAGGATCAGTTTTGGAGTGGATTTCTATGTTATTTTGAGGTGTAGGGCATGATTTTCTTAAATTAGTATAAAAGTAAAATTCCAAAATATATCAATTTTATCGTGTTCTGTTTGGGACGTAACCATGCTTTTGAGACATGCACAGTCACGCAGAACCGGCACATGCGTGAAACATTCTATAACACTAAAGATACAAGAATGGATGTCTGCAGAATGCAATCGCATTTCTCTATCGTTTCTGTCTCATCATAGTTGCACAAATGCATGACAACAGAGATTATCAGACAAGAGATGGAATGCCCTTGTTCTGTCCTATTCCCATTCTTATAGCGCGATCGCGAGATTTTCATATGAGGTAGCACTGATCCTTTCATTGTCCTGTCAGTGAAGAGGAACTGTCCTGTCCTTGTCCTTCATTTTGTATAAACAGAAAAATGCGTTAATGAAGTTCTACTTCACTGACAATTTAATCACAAATGTATGGACAAATGGATCAGTGCGAATGTATGAATATCTTTCACGTGATCACTAGAGATTATGACAGGGGGGCTATCCAGTTCTTGTCCCATTCCTGTCCCGTCCTTCCCGCGAGATCATGGGAAGGACTTTCAGACAACATCACACAGATCCTATCATTAATGCAACATTGGTTGTTATTTTATGTTAACGGACGTTTGTGTTATTGCAATGCTGCTTTAATGATGGGTTAACAGTGGGATCCATGCTACAATTTGAAAGCCTTTCACACAATTGTAGTCACAGACAGGTTAATGACGGAGGAATGAGCCTGTCCCTATCCCGTCTGTGTGTGATAATCTCCTCTGTCACGGATGGGATAAAGACAGGTTTAGTTCCCATCCCTCATCTGATAATCTCCTGTGTGAAAAAATAGATTGCTATAGCGCTATGCTTCTGTTATCTTCAAATAGCGTGATGGTTGTGCTACTGGTAGTGGTGTGATAATCACTTTAGGAGTTTATCACGGAGGGGGGGATTGGGACTTTAAAGTTATTAACTCCAGAAAATCATGCAAATGACATTAAAATGTGATTAAAATGAGATTAACACAAGAGCCATTATCCTGTGAATAACCAGGCAAAAAAACAGCAAAACGTCTTTCACAGGGAAAACCCTGTGAATGATTTGCTGCTGTTTCTTGCCTGGTTATTCACAGGTTAATGGCACTTTAATCACGTTTCACTTTGATGTCGTGTGAAAACCATTAGCACAATTGTGCAATAATAACGGGTTATTCACAGGATAATAACACTTTGAACATGAGTTTATCCCACAAAGGAGATCGGGAATTTATCTTGTGAATATCCCGGAAAAATCGTGTAATTACGCAATTTCACATGACATTGCACAAAACCCATTAAAAGCCATTAAAGTTGTCGCAAAGAAGCATTAATGCACATCTATTTACTGTCAGGATTTCAGCGATGATGCATTTCCGGTATCAGTTTATTTACGCAATTGCGTGCGATAATCATTGATGCAATTACTCGCCATTCCTGCTTCGTTTGCAGAATGCTTTAAATGCTCTTAAATTTCTCTTTAATCCTGAAATCGGCCCCAACCTGAAAAACGCTTCATGTACAAAAAATTGTAGGATCATCATGAGTTAATCAGCATTTATACTTCCAATTATGTGGAAGAGAGTGGAAGAGAAGTGGGTGATGCTTATGTCACCGGTGTGCCAATGGCACACTCGTGACGTCCGTCGGGCACCTTAAAAAGAAACCATTTTTTCCAAGTCCCTTTTACTCTGGAGAGACGCTGTGTGGTTTGGCTGCTGTGGCGTTCCTCCAGAGTTAAAAGGACCTGGAAAAAAAAACGGTTTCTTTTTAAGGTGCCTGACATATATCATAACGCACAGCAGCCAAACCACGCAGCATCCCTCCAGTAAGCTGCTCTGATGGCCCATAGGGCTGAAGGGCGGGGTATAAATAAATAAATAAAAAACAAATATATAAAATAAAAAAAAAATTAAATGGGTGCCTCCAGCCCACTGTCTTATGGTGGCCTGTCAAGCCCCTACATGTCCCTAAGTTTTGCTGACTTATCCACAGGTCATATCCAAATCCGTAACTTCAGCTCCCAAATTTGCCCTTGATTTATACATGAGTTTGACTTATAAGGCCTGAACAAACATGCCAAAATAGAGCTGCTTCGGGTCATTTGGAGGTATGCTGTTTAAATGATGCATGCGTCCTAAGAGGCTGGAAGTCACACCAAAGCCATGATCCAGTCCTAAGGATGGGAGCACAGGTTTGCCACAACTTCTTGCCTCTTAAGATGCGTGTGTCATTTAAACAGTGTACTGTAGCTTCAAAGTGACTTGAAGCAGCTTTATTTTGGTCTGTCTGTTCAGGCTCATAGTCGAGTATACAGTTGGCCCTCCTTGTCCATGGATTTTTTATCCATGGATTTGAGCATACATGGCTTGAAAATACTCCCCAAAAGTATAAATTCCAACTAGCAAACCTTGATTTTCCATTTTATCAATCAATCAATCAATCGCCTTTATTGCAGTCAACAGACCGAGGTAGACATAGAAATAAATCAGTACATAACAACATAAAATATTTAAAAAAACATAAAAATACAGTATTACAGTTGTACCATAAGTTCTGCTAAAAACAGGTTTAAAACCAGTACCAAACATATATATATATATGGGCTTATTTGCAACATCCAAAAACCATAATACACTTTTTTCTATAAGGGTTTTGTCCAAATTATTTTACTTTACTTTTAATTTTTATGGCACATTGCTTTCCGAGTCTTAATATTTTCCATTTTATATATGGGACACCATTTTGTTGTGCCATTATATTTAATGGGACTTGAGCATACATGGATTTTGTTATCCAGAACCCTTCTGGAACCAAACCCCAGCGGATAACAAGGGCCCGCCGTATACAGTGATGAAAGCTGAAAATATCAAAGCCACAAATAATAAATAAATAATATAAAATATAATATAAAATATAAATAAAATAAAAATAAATAAATAAAATAAATAAATGATAAATTAATAAAATCCTGAACATAATATAAACATAGAAATAAATAAATAATAAATGATAAATAAAAAAGTATAATATAAAATATGAATAAATAAACAAATAAAAATAAATAAGTAAAATATAAAATACAATATTAAAATATAATAAATAAATGATAAATAAATAAAATATAAAATATAAAAAATAATAAATAAACGCATAAAAATAAAGTATAAAATATAATATAAAAATATAACAAATAAATGATAAATAAATAAAATATAGAATACAAAAATATATAAAATAAATAAATAATGAATAAATGAATAAAAGATAAATAAATAAATTATAAAATATAATATAAAAATATAATAAATGATAAATAAATAAAATATAAAAATATAAAATAAATAATAAATAAAAATAAATAAAATATAAAATATAATATAAAATATAATAAATAAATGATAAATAAATAAAATATATAAATATAAAAATATAAAATAAATAATAAATAAAAATAAATAAAATATAAAATATAATATAAAATATAATAAATAAATGATCAATAAATAAAATATAAAAATACAAAAATATAATAAATAAATAAAATCTAAATAAAATATAAATACATAATAAAATATAAAAATATTAAAAAATAACAAATAAATTATAAATGATAAATAAATAGCCTCTCTCTCTCTCTCTCCCTCCTCCATTCTCCCCCCCTCTTCCTGAACTCCCTTCTTTCCCTCACAGGCAGCCTACTGAACTGAGTAAGAGAGTCCTGACTGACTGACGACTGACTCTCTGAGGCGCCCATCTAGATTCCCGCCATTCCCATTCCCTCTCCCCCTTCTTCCTCCTCCTCTCCTCCTAGTCCTCCTCCTCCTCCTCCTCCTCCTCCTCCTCCAACGCCTTTTTAAAAACCGTGGTCGTTGGAGGAGGAAGAGAGAGAGAGAGAGAGAGAGAACAACCCCTCTCAGTCTCTCTCCCCACAGTCCCCTCTCAATTTCTGAGGTAAAAAAGAAAAGTGGGAAGAAGAAGAAGAGAGAGGAGGGGAGCCATGATGAGGATGAGGATGAGGATGGCCCACAGAAAGAAGAACAAGAACAAGCAGGGAGAGCCAAGATTAGAAGAAAGTTAGAGAGAGACTAAGAAGGAGGGCTTTATTATATTATATTATATTATATTATATATATATTGCTGGGACTGAGGGACCGCCTTTTGTAAGAAGAGGAGGAGGAGGAAAAAGAGAGGAAAGGAACCCAATTTCTGTGTGAAACTTAAAACGACGACAAGAGGAAGAGAGAGAAGGGGAACTTTTCTCAAAACGTGAGTGGGCTCTTTTTAAGTTGCTGCGTCCACACTGCTTAAATAACTCGGTTTGGGAGCGCTTTAACTCTTTGTCTGACTCGCTGCAACTCCCAGAATTCCATAGCAGCGAGTCAGACAAAGAGTTAAAGCGCTCCCAAACCGAGTTATTGCTCCAATGTGGACGCAAAGGGAGGGAAATATGGCATCTATGTTCCTTTTTTTTCTCCTCCTTGTTTCCTTTTTCTTTCAGTGAGTGACTCAGAAGAAGAAGAAGAAGGGATCGAGTTACAAACTGATGTAAGAAGAAGAAGAAAAAGGAGAGAAACAATCACACAACTAAGAAAGGAAGAAGGCGAAGGAGAGACAACACAACACACCAGAGTGCTTTCTTTCTCTTTCTTTCTGCCTCCAAAACAAAACAATTGAGGAAAAATGCCCTCCTCCTCCTCCTCCTGAGACCTCCTCCTCCTCTTTGAGGGGCTCTTTTTCTTCTTCTCCTCCTTCTCTGAGAAGCTGCTTGTTGTCTGTTGTGTTGCCTGTTTCTCATACCCCTCTTTCAGGTAAGTCAGGAGTCTCTCTCTCTTTGCTCAAGTTTGTTCTTTGTTCAAGTTTGGAAAAGGGAGGGGGGAAAAGTGCCTTTCTTGTTCATGCTTCTTTGCATTTATTTATCTATCCCTTTTTTTGAGTGAGAAGAAGGAGGAGGAGAAGGAAAAGGAACAGAGGAAGAGAGAGCAGCCTACTCCACACCAGATATATCACTCCTTGGTTCAAGCTCTTTTGAGGATGAGGATGAGGGAAGAAATGGAGGATCTTTTCCTCACTTTGGGAAGGAAGGAAGCCCTGCATGCATCCACACTGTTTGGAAACAACCCGGTTCGACCCCACTTTAAACTGCCAAGGCTCCATGATACTAACCATGTTTCTCCCCTGAAAATTAGACAGTGTCTTATATTAATTTTTTTGCTCCCAAAGATGCGCTAGGTCTTATTTTCAGGGGATGTCTTATTTTTTTCCATGAAGAAGAATTCTCATTTATTGTTGAACAACAACAACAATAAAAAAGAACATTTGTTATATACTATATATATATTTATATACAAAATTTTTGCTAGGTCTTACTTTTGGGGGAGGCCTTTAGCAATTCAGCAAAACCTCTACTAGGTCTTAATTTTTAGGGATGTCTTATTTTCAGGAAAGGTAGCTGTGGATTTCTGTGATTTGTAGTTTTGCCACTAGAGCTCTCTCTGACAGAGAAGGCTAAGGCTGTGTCCGCACTGCCGAAATGATCTAGTTTGACCCCACTTTACCTGCCATTGCTCAATGCTATGGGATTCTAGGAACTGTAGTTTTTTTTAAACATTGAGCTTTCTCTGTCAGAGAGCTCTGGGGCCACAACAGTTCCCAGAATTCCATAACACTGAGCCATGGCACTAGTAGTGCTAAACTGGATCGTTTCAGCAGTGTGGATGCAACATATGTGTGTGGCGAAACTACAGCTCCCAAAACACCATAGCATTCAGCCTTGGCAGTTAAAGCGGGTTCAAACTGGGATTGTTTCTGCAGTGTGGAGGCAGCCCGGGAAAATCTCCCCAAAGTGACTTGAAGCCCTTTTAGATCCCCCAAATGGAAGCCACATTAGGATGGATCCATCTTCACCAATATTTATCTCATCTTCCTAGTTATGCATACTGTACAAAGGCTGCATCCTTACTGGAGAAATAAGCTGGTCTGGCACTGCTTTAACTCTTCTGGCTCAAGGCTATGGAATTCTGGGAGTTGGGGTTTGTTGTGGGGACCCCACAACAAACCCCAACTCCCAGAATTCCATAGCCTTGAGCCAGAAAAGAGTTAAAAGCGGTGCCAAGACCAGCTTATTTCTCCACTGTGGGTGCAGCCCAAGAGTACCAATCTGTGCCAAACAGCGGTGTCAAACCGGGTTATTTCTCCAGTGGGGACGCAGTCCCATCCTATTGAGCATCAACTTTCTTTGGGAGGGGAAGTAGGGTCAAAAGGAAGGCAAAGAAGTGTGGGATGTCTCATGATCTCTTCTCCCAACTCTCTTTTCTCTCTCTCTTTGCAGTGTGTCTGCTCAGCTACCCTCCAAGAGGATTTGGAGGCTTAGCGTCCCGCAGTTGAGTTTAAAAAACTGCACATTTTTGCAGACTTCTTGCAGCAGCAGCTGCCTGGCCTCTTCCAAGGGGAGGATCAGGAGGGACGGAGGGGGAGAAAAGAGAAGAAAAATAGCACTTCTTTTTCTTGCCAGCAGTTTCTGTGGTGGCTGGACGCCTGCCACATCTGGAAGGGTGGAAGCGAGCGATCGGATGTGGTCCTGTACACCGCTGTCCGCTGTTATTTGTAGTGGTAGGAAAGATGCCTGTTCAGTGGCCCCTTCTTCTTCTTCTTCTTCTTCTTCACCTCCTCCTCCTCATCCCATCCTTGTTTATGGCTTGGAAGGTCTTGGAAAAGGGAGGGAGATGGGGGAAATACTTCTGGGTCAGAGCAGTGAAAGTTTTTGCCTTGAACTTTCAGGATGATTTCTGTTTCGGTTGCAAAATGATACAAATCAATGACTGGACTCTGTGGCTCTGTTTAGTTGGTTCCGGCACAAACTTTTGTAGCTAGGGTCTTTTTTCAGATGCTTGCGTTTCTGCTGTTAAACTTGAGGCATTTGTCTTGTTGGGACAAGGTGCAACTCAAAGGTTCCCCAAGCCTTTGAGTATTCCTCCCCCCCCCCCAATTCTCCAGAGCTGCCTTTTGTTTTTTTGGCGCCTTCTTCCAAACTTCATTCTCTGGATGACAAAGATTGCATGGTTTGAACTTGCATGGTTTGCATCCAGAAGTCTCTCAAACTTGGAAGCAAGAGCTTGGAAAATGAGGCAAAGCAAATAGTTGCAGACAGAGCAATTCGGGTGAGACTTTTGGGCAAATCATTACATCAAAAGAACCTTAAAATACTCTGGAAAAGTATCTGTCCTGTTCCAATAATCTTTCAACTTCGGGTTGATCCCAGTTGAGGCTTTCCTAACTAGAGGCTGGTGGTTGGGTTTCGTCTGGTGGCAAGCACCATAATAGAGGGAGGGAGGTTTCCTAAAAAAATCCTAACCCCCTACCTCCAATTATTAGAGTCCTCTGGTATGTAGTGTCGATCCCATCTTTTGGGTCTAGTGTTTGTGGCCTTCTGCCAGGTTATATGTAGAGATATTTATGTAAAACATTTTCTCGCTGCTCTTTGCCAGCTGTTCCACATTTTCCAGCTGCCACTTCAGTTTGAAATGATGGGCTGTTCACATCCCAGCCTAAGATAACCTTTTAAAAACCAATAGTTGGCTCCCCATTTTTGCAAGTTCACCTTGCAGAGTCACTTTAAAGTGGTGCTGAAGAGCTGGGGATATCATAATAATTTGTCTTCTCGTAGGTGCTAAACTTTACATTTTTCTGCAGGCCTTATCAGTTTTGATGTTTAAGCATGTAGCTTTAATTTCGTGTGCACAGAAGCTGTTTCCAAACCTTTTGAAATAGATGGTTCATTAAATTACCATCTGTTTTTTTAAACAGAAAAGTGTTTGGTGCCTCTTTTTCACTGTTCACATTATGCTGAAGCACTAGTACAAGAACTTACTTGGATTCATTGAACATTAAGAAATGACCATGGTTACATTTTGATGGGGGTGGAGAGGGAAGCAGAGAAACAATTGTTCCTCACTAATTCATGTTAAAAACTGAATTTTGTCAAAAGTAGCTATAACTGTTTTGAGTATTTGTATAGTTATACTCTTAATTTGGAAAAATGCCTTGGTGAGTGATAGCTATTATTTGTGTCCTTTAGGCTTTTATTAAATAACAATTGGAATTTGATACATTATTAATTGAACATCTCAGAGATTATTTAGAGAGGAAGGGAATGCAGTGTTTAAAAGTAATTTGAGGATTAGTTGTGAAATGCATTCGTAAGATTTTATTTTGGATACATTGAAGTTGTCTTTATATAAAACCTAAGCATGAATGATTTCAGCAGTGTAACCTATACATTTTCCCCACACGAATTTATGAAATACTGCTTGTTGTTTAATTTGTTGCCTGATTTTAAACAAGCATGAAGTAACATTGAACATACTGCAAGAGGCTGCTACTTAAAAGCACTACAGCTTCTATTTTCTGCATGTTTGTTCAGAAGTAAGTCCCACTGAGATCAATGGCACTTACTACAGTTGGGAGCAAGTGCATTTAGAAGATTGCAGCTTATGTGATGATTAGATTCCATTCCTAAGACACACTTACCAAGGAATAAGTTCCAGTCGAATCAGTGGGATAGGATTTATTTTGAAATAATTATAATTAGGATCAGGGTGATAGGAATCTACTGAATAACAGAAAGATGATGGGTTAGTGAGGGAGATTCTGAAAAGAAAAGCTAGAGAGTAAGTAGGGTTGTATTGAATGGGGTGTGTGTGTGTGTGTGTGTGTGCATAATTTAAGTCACATCACTGCACATGCTCACCAGCATATAACATTTTTTGCTAAAACATTTGTCTGCATAAGAAATGCTATACCAAAGGAGATATTCCATACAAAAATGTATGCAAAACTTGTATGCTGGCCAACACCAAGAAAAGGTGGATTAGAAAACCTGAAGTCTTTTGAGAGGATAATAGTTTATTACAACATTTAGGTATCTTACATTGTTATCCTAAGGAATTTTGATTTTGGAAACGGATTTGTAAAGAGGTGGAATTTTCTTGGTGCAAAATGATGATCAGACAGGGCAGTCAAAGCACTTCCTCTGCATACTGAAAAGTTTAAAATTGATTTGGGAAAAGTCTAGGGTTTTTTTTCCCCTGAAGGTATTGGCTAATTTCTCATTGAGTCAAATGAAGCAATGATTACTTCCTTCATTTTACTTATGAATTACATATTGATAGCATTTTTAAGAATACAAAAGTTACTGTACAATTCCTTTCTTATTTCTCTTTTTCTTAGTTGCAATGCACATCTTAGTCTTCCTCTACACCCTGTGAAGGTGTTTATTTGATGTACAAAGACATTTTATGAAACATCTACAATGTCTTCTCAGTAAAGCATCTGATGTTTATTAAACTGAGGATCCGTTCTGGTAAAAGGGAGACCCGAGAATTATGAAAGGAAATGGTTTAATGGCCATTGTTGTATGCAGTCCGGCGTGAGGAGACAGTAATGTACTAAGAAGAAGCAGACTTGAAGGAAGAGTGAATCAATGAGTCATGAAATCCTCAGGAAGACCTTAGTAATGGAATGTTAATGCTTTTAGACTATAGTAGATTATCTCAAAAGTCAGAGTTTTCTGCTCTGTGCTGTTGTGGTAAATCCCTTGAGCTGCAGAGATACTTTGAAGAAGCCTTTTTCTATGGCTGACCTTCATATTCTGCTGTTCATTTTATTTGTTTTGAAGAAGTCAAGATATATTTTGTCTGATTAGTTTACAGCTGAAATTAAAATACTGAAATCACCAAGGGAATCTTTTGTTGTTGTTGATATTTTACAAAAGGCTCAGTTCCAATGATTATTTCAAGCAGCCATTTAACCAAAGTGTTTCTAAAACACACCTTGAGCCTGTACCCTCCCTGTTCTGTTATTTTTCTACGCTGGAATTGATTTGTTCTAGCTTTAAAAATAAATAAATAAAGAGACAGAATAAACAAAAAAGGGGGTAGACAGCAAAACTTTTCCCCCCAGTTCTCTCTGTGTATTTTCCTCATCTTTACTTTTATTTGATAGGTCTGTGAAATAGAGCTGTAGACTGGCAAAGACTTTAAATGAAATTTCACACTTTGATGATTTTTTTTCAACTTTGATATATTGACAGCAAAAGGAGCTGCAAAGCTTTTATATAACTTGAGCAGTAACGCCAAGCAGCAGTCAAACGTCTCTCTGCATTTGTGTTTAACTGCAGAAGAAAAACATGTCCATGGGCAGTTGAGGTTCTTATCAACTCCCTAATCCCAGATCCCAGCAAACCTTGAGGGCATGCCTCAGATCTTGCTGAAATCATTGTAGACTCTCTCACAGTTTGCAGATTAAATATGCTATGTGTTCCTGGCTCCAACAACAGTTTTATGAGCTTACTAAGCTTCCTGTTTTAAGATCTCCCCTTTTCTGAAGTTTTTAGGAGCTGCTAAAGGCAATCCTGTCTGGGTTAAGTGGCTCTTGTTAATTTAGAGACACTTCAGATATTTTATTCTGTCTGTAAAAATAGCCCAAATTGTTATTTTTAAATTGGAAAGCTATTTATGTTCAATAGCAGCTACCAAGGGGGGAAAAACTTTAAAAAAAAGGAGATATGGTGCTTGGGCATCGACTGAGAAAGGGACACAGCATTGTAAAATTTTACATGAAACTTGATTTATTTGATGATAATGATTAATCTGCTTTAAACAGGGAAACTTTTGTTGGGAATTCAAGAACCAAACAAAATCTCATTATCTTGCTTCACAATGATTGTTTGATGGTTCTTCAAAAACGTCTTCTTTTCTGACTTTCTTTTAAAAGCAAGCAAACAAACAAACAAAAAGCTTGCTACACAATCAAGAATGAAAACGTAAATTGTAGCCATTCACACAGTTTGAAACTGATTTTCCCAGCACCAGATCAGGAAAGGGCAATTTTATTTGTCATTTCATTTTTGGATTTTTGTTTTCCTGATAACTATTGTACAGCCAAACTCCCAAGTTTTATTTCCTGCAATCATGTTTATGTATTTAACGTAAGCGTGGTCTGTTAAAAAAAAGAAAAGAAAGAAGGAAAATACCTATATCATTGTTCAACAACATGTGTCAAGTTATTCTCAAGGGAACTTGAGCCAATTTTGTGCTTAAAGGTTATTCAGTGAATGAAATTGTGAAAGCCCATTTGTCAAGGTACTGCATGATTTCGCTTAGTTTTCGGCCCCCAAATTCATTGTCTTCCTGGCCCAGTCATTAGTCATCAGTGTATTAGTGATGCCTTCAGGCAATGCTGCCCAACACTTCTTCACACTGCCATTGCTCTAACAGTGCTTTGCGGACTTGTAGAATTACTGCTCAGATTTCCACTTGGCTAGGCTTTGAGGTAAGTCTCCTCCCTGCCTTCTAGCTCAATCTCTAAGCTCCTGCTTTCTTTTGAAGACTGCCTTCTACATTGATTTGGAAGAGAATGTGTATGTGTAGAGACAGGAGGGGATAGCATTATGCTTAAGGACTTTATTGGAGTTTGTTTTGGTATTGTGAACAATATATAAGCATTGCACAAAACCTAAACTATATAGATTACTAAAATGTGGTGTACAGTTCTTTTTAAGAAGTTATTTAAAACTTTAGTGCAGTGTGATCACTTACATTTAGGGTGAGCCTGGGTAATAAAATAATATTAGTTGTTGTTTCTCAGTATTTGCTGTCTGATTTTATATGTGTTTACTTAAAATTAAGTCACACTCAGTTGAAAGGGACTTTCTGATAAGTATTCTTCCCAACCTTTCTATATGCCTACTTAGAAATAAATCCCATTCAAATCAGTGTGACATAATTCAAAGGAGAAGGTTTAAGTTGCAATCCTCTGTATACTAACTTGGTCATGTGGGTTAGTGTTGCATGTCTCAACGGCTTCCAGCTTCTAAGGTTCTCTGAAAATGCTTTATTCTTAGTCTGAGAAGACAGAGTTTTGTGCTTCTTGCAGAATCGATCAGTCTATAATTTTTCTTGTAGCAAAACAGATTTAAGTGAGCTCCTTACTGTAGTGTTGAGCAAAACAAACCAAAAAAACAAAGCCCAACCCCATCCTTTACAATGCTTTGATTCCTGTCTTACAAAATGGAAAGTGTAAACTCTGAAATGAAGTTTTAAAGCTAGAAGTGAAGAGCTTTATGTGCATGTATTTTCACAAATGGAATTCCTCTTTGGAATTTGTCATGCTTTTTACTGCAAAGGTGAAAAACATCTGGCTTTGCTTAAAATGTGAAACTATGTTCCATCTTTAACCAAAGTACACTGAGCAGGCAAGACGGAATTCCAGAAGTTGAACCCTATGACTTGGATGCAGACTTCCAAGATAACTTTGTATAACAGTTTGATTGATAAAACGTTGAGCGCAGGAGCCTCTGATTTACATATGCTGTATCAGACGGAGAAGGGCCAATGAAAACAGTTGTAACATCGCTGCTGTGTTCTAGACTGTTGTGTGTAAAAAAATATTCTTTGTGCAGTACTGATTGATTTAAATTCCAGGGTAATGGGAGTTGATGCCATAAAGCAATACATCACTGAGAATGGATAACAGGCCATAAGAAATTATTTGTGCCAATGGGATCTAATGGTTAATGATAAAAAGGAGGGGATATCTGTGACAGCATATGGCTAACTCATTTTTTGTTGGCAAAAATGACATGAGAAATCATACCAAAAACAACGATTGAAGTTTATTTTATCATACTGTTCTGATAAGAGAGACAGCAAATGTGAAAATACCTCCTTTTATCACTCTTTTCACTGCGCAAAAGTCATCACAAACATTTCTAGTAGTAATAAAAGATCACCTGAGAAAATTTTGTTTTATGAGTGCAGCAAAAGATTATGTGTGACCTCTTATGGGGTGTAGTTTTATCCTTTTGAATGACTGTGATTATTAAAGGACTGTTTTAGAACAAAGTTACACATTACTGCCCTTAAAGGGCTTCTGCATTTCTCTTGCTGCATGTTGTGCATGAATTCACATTGTATAAGGGGGGAATGTGAATTGCAGTTCTGCAGAAGAATTTAAAAGATACCATAGCCATGATTTTCCTCACCAGAGTATAGAATCAAGGTATTTTGTCCTTAATAAATGCTTACAGTACCATCATTCTTCCCTTACTTTCTCCCTGGAATTTATTAATGCAATGAAACAGAGTGCCACCTGATGGGATTCTGCAGGTGACATAAGGTGATTTAGGTACAAAACACACTGCAGAAATAATCCAATTTGATACCACTGTAACTGCCCAGTCTCAGTGCTAGGGAATCCTGGGAATTGCAGTTTCTGGCAGAGAAGGCTAAATGTCTCACACAAGTACAGTTCCCAGAATTCCCCAGCACTGAAATTTCAGGGCAGTTAAAGCTGTCTCAAACTGATTATTTCTGCAGTATGTTTTGGACCTTAGGTGGCTTAAAAATAGTTTCTCTGCATTTGTCAGATACACCATAGTTTAACAACTAACCAACTAATTGAAAAGCAAGTGTCTTCTACCTAATCCCTACTTTGATTTTGGCAACATTTATCAGTTTGTGGGAATTGTTCTTTATTCTACCTGGATGTACATGAGTAGAAGCATAAAGTCCAGTGGAACCCAAGGATATTTTGGAGGTGTTAGGCACGAAGTTGATAATGCTATATTGCTTTGCAACACCCAGGAGATTTTTTTATAGGATATGACACTTCTGACTTTATATCTCATATCCATATATTGTAATCTTCAACATTTTGCATGCTAGTATGTCCCTAGTGATTTCAGTGTCATGTAAACGGCATCTGGATGGTAAATTCTTACATGGTGTTTGAATTTAACTTACAGATGCTAGTTACCTTGTGATCCCTTCCAACTCTTAAGAGTATATCTGTGATTTACATTAAGTAGTTGGCCCTGACATATATCCTGATCTTGCATCTTGTCACATGTGACCGACCATGTGTCATTAGTTATGTTGAAGCTATTTCTCTCTTTGAGAAGTGATCTGCAAATAAATGAAAAAGACAACAAAAACCCATCCGATTCCCTATTTTGAGGTGTAATAATCAACTTCTGAGCCCCCATATAATTTTAAATGACTTACGACCCATGATTTGCCCAGTGCTGGAATGGGTATATTACTTTGTATCTAAAATAATTATAAACAGCTTTAATCCAGTATGGCCCCCTCAAAGATGCATAGCAATCATTAAAACATCTTGTAATAAAACAACCAGATTTAGAAAAATGACATCTTTAATATCTCATTTGTTTTTATGAATAGCCACTGATCATACTAGGTGTCAATAAGGTACTTAATAGTAATATTTAACAATTGGACTTCAAATCTGCACCTCCAGTCAGAATTTGCAATACTGTTTTATTTAAATACAGATTTTTAGACTTGGAAATAATAAGACAAAATTCCAAATAAATAACTGGCTAATATGTGTAGAAGTAGAGGAAACATGATATACAGTATGACCAAATACCGAAGTGTTGGGTAGATTGTAAAACTAGATAGAAGAGGCTTACTCCAGAGCAAATGCTGGTTTGCACCCACTAGGACCTGTAAGAAGCTATAGCAGGCTTGTAGAGTGCCACTTGTCAGGTTTTTTGTGGTACGTTCTACCACCAGGTGACCAAGTAGGAAAGAATTGTGAAGGCTTTCTACTCTTCCCCTTTTAGATCCTGAATGACTGAACACAAACATATATCAAGGATAGCTGTGTTGGCCATGCAGCAAAGTACAACAAAATCTCAAATCCACCAAACAGTGATATCCTTATAGGGTCAACTAAAACGCACAGAATACACCATGCAGGCTTTTGAGGCATCACTGGCAGCTTTGTCAGGCAAAGTTGTTAAAAATTCAAACAAGAAAAGAAATTTGCGGTTTTAGAGTCGCAGCCTACATTTTCTCTCGGTACTTCTGTTGTCAGTTAAGATAGTCTGGAGGGATAGCATTGCAGCCACAGGTCAGTCCCCTTCTTGGCCACGTGAGGACAAGGGCAGTAAAAGATACGTAATAAAACTCCAGCTCCATTAGCAATAGAAAAGTAACTTTTTTGAGATCCAGGGTGTTCTTGTCCTGTGCAAAGCCACTTGCCCCTTTCTTGGGCAGATAATACTGAGTTTCTCAAGAAGTCCCTATACTGTTACATCTGGAAAAACTGTTAGGCACAGTATAGGCTGTATTTCAGAGAGCCAGTGTGGTGGAGTATTGGACGGTGACTATGGAGACCAGAGAAACCCACTCGGTGACCTGAGGTTGCTCTCTCAGCTTCATAGGGAAGCAAAGGCAAACCGCCTCTGAAAACTGCTAAGAAAACCCTGCAATAGGTTCGCCTTTGGGCTGCCATAAGTTGGAAATGACTTGAAGGTGCAAAAATAACCACAAACAAATGGGCTATATTTCACAGTAAGCAACTGGCAAAACTGCCCCTTGAGTTAAACCTATGGGGTTGCCGTAAGTCAACAGGCAACTTGAAGGCACATACACACATAGGCAAATTTGCCAACTGAAGTCCTATTCAGCTTGGTGGGATTCCACACTACACTGTTACAGGGTTGTTATTCCACTTTAATTGATGTTGCTGCCTCCCGTGGAATGCTAGGATTTGCAGTTTGGAGAGGAGCATTGAGAATTCTCAGCTGGAGGGCTCTTTGGCCTCACTAAACTACATACTCCAGAATTCTACAGGAGGCAGCCATAACAGCTGAAGTGGAATAGCGCTGTAACAGTATAGTGTGATATTGACCTTAATGAAAGAGTTTCACCTTTGTTGGAGGTAGAAACCTCAAAGAGTTAAGTCCCACTCCATTAGTTCCCTTGTTAAAGTTTTGCCCCTATTGTGGCAAAATTCCATATCTTCTAATCCAGGAAACGTACTTAGCAGTAGCTGTGTTAGCCATGCAGCAAAACAGAACAAAATGCAAAATCTACAAAACAGTGATACCTTTACTGGGCTACCTCTATGGTACTTATTTCACAAATGCTTCTTAATATTGTGATTGATTCTTTCCCCCATTTTGGTATTATTTGGAATCCTAGATTAAGCTTGTTTAGGATTTACACACTTACCATTGATCAATCTTTTTGGTCTGAAGTGTTTCGAAATCTTCTATTATGTATGATGGAAAAAGAAAGTAACATGTAAGAAGAAATGTTTAGTCCATTTTCTGTGTGATTAGTTCGGCTCTTCTCAATTGTTTGTATATTTCTCTCTGATTATTGGTGGTGCTATATGGGTTTATGGAAATTCATTAGAAAATGGATTGGCAAGTGTGAATTCAGGACAAAGTTGTGATAATGTGGTTCAGAAGAAAGAAACCTACAGTTGTATCATAAGAAGTAACTTACGGTTCAGAAGTATCCACTGTCTCCATCATTTTCTGTTCCACAGTGGACAGGCAGTTGCCTCTGGATATTCATAGTTAAGAGTTTGGAAGTGATAGATTTCTCCTGTTATTTGTTCTCAACAACTGTTAGAAGCTGTCCTTGTTGTTGTGTGCCTCCAAGTAACTCTTTACTTATTGCATCCCTAAGGTGAACCTATCATTGGGTTTTCTTGGCAAAAGAATTTGCCATTCCCATCCTCTGAGGCTGAGAGAGTGTGACTTGCCCAAGGTCATCCAGTGTTTTTTTTTTATGTTTGAGCAGGGATTTGAACCCCGATCTCCAGAGTTGTAGTCCAGTGTTCAAACCATTACATGCTATACTGCCTCTATATATGGAGGCTTCATTTTCTTGTTCTTGCTAATTAATATCCCTTGCTAGGTCTACTTTTAATACATTTATCCAATCCTTTTCAAAGACCAACTAACCTAGTGGCATCTTCAGTTCTTAAGTCATGACATGTGGATGTTAAATGTGTGCTGCATAAAGTACTTTTCTTGTCAGTTAGCTTTATTCCATGACCTCAAGTTTTGATATTCAGTGGGGGGGGGGGGACCAGTTCTTGCCATTCTTACTGAAGTTCACATCTCATGCCTCCTTCTAAAACACTTTTTTTTGTTTTATTTTCAAGCCCCAGATATGTCAATCTCCCCTTATAGACAAGATTCTCCAAGCTGACAATAATTTTGCTTGCCTTTCTGGTATCTTTTCTAGCATTATATCATTCACACATTATTCTGACACCTGTGGGCTGTTACTTAATTAAAACTTGTGGAATGGCACACAGTGTAACTCACACTTGAATATGATCCAGAGAAACATTGTGGAATCCTGCAGTAATTCCAATTAAAGAGGTCTTCCAAAAACTTTTGTATAATACATGCAGCTGAGGAATGTCTTAATTATCACAGCATCTTCTGGAGAAGTGAAATGTACCAAATGATAAATTGTTTGCTTTGAATTCATACATTCTAAATGTTTTATCGTGCTACTATCTTGATGGTTGATAGTAGTTAAAGCACATATAAAATTCACTGAAAGGAACAAGACATGAACAAGAAGCTGTGGATTTTTTTAAAGCGAAAAAGCTTGGTTACTAATATCCTAGGCATCAGGAGGAGTAGAATTCTGTTTGTAGTTCGGAAAATTTCAGGGACATGATACAAATGAAGGAGTGTGTGCGCATGCATTTGTATGAATGTTCATCTATTTGCGATGTGATTGAAAGACAGTTTCAAACAATTGATCAATACCCCACATATATGCATTTTAACCTAGCATTTTGTAGCATGAACAAATAGTTCATAGGCCTTTGCAATACTAATATCACTCTACAGTCTTATGAGGTAAGAAGAAGACATCAGGGGAGCCTGAAAGATTATGATTTGAGCAGGACTGCCCTGTTAATTTATGTCTGAGCAGGCCTTTGAACCTGCTTTTCAATCCATTGTTAGAAGTGGGGACTGAGGGGCATTTCATACATTATATGGTAGCAAAAGCAGGCTTGCCTGGACCATAGGCTTAATACTTCACAGTGAACTGAAGCCTATATAGTTGTCTTCTATACTTACATGTTACTTAAATATGCAACATTGATTCTTTTAGCTGTATCCTTCAAAATACAGTATATGAACTAGACCTGCATGTCTGCCATGATTTCATTATGAACTTTATGGGATAAACCAGGTTGACAGGTAGTGAATGACTACTAAGGTCAGCCAGTGAGAATGATGTGATGGAGCAGGGCTTTGAATTTGGCTTATCCTAGGCCTCAAACAGATGGCTCAAAAGGGATGCCATTGGGATGTGTTAGGGATGGGTCGTGCATGTGAAGTACCCCCTGAACACGGCTGGAAGTTGTCCTGAGCATGGCTCTTTTTGAAAGAGCCAGCCCAAAACTGGTTGGAAAAGGAGCAGAAAAATCCATTTCTTTTCGGTGGGCCAGTTTGGTGCCGCAACCCCGCTACAAACTGGCTCTAGGTGGTCCCTGGGCAGCCCTTTTGGGCTGTCTGTTTCGCCCCCTAGTCTTTAATGAGCAATTATTACACTAACTCTCTGGGAAGGTTATGGTTTTGGTCTTTGGTTTTAAGTGAGGATGAGCAACCTGTGTCATCTAAATGTTCATGGATTACAATTTATATCATTCTGAGCCACTGGCTGTGCTGTCCAGGGGTTATGGAAGGTATAGTCCCACAATATTTGGAGGGCTACCCAAACTAGGGTTAAAGAATGATGAGGTAGAGGCCTAGGAAAAACATCTCCCTGAAATGTAGGAGAGATACTGCCAATTGGAGTAAGTAATATTGGATTAGATGGCGCAATGATCAGAACTGATACATTTGGCCCTGAACTGATACCCCACCCTATGGATAACAAGATCCATGGATACTCAACTCCCATTAAATACAATGGGAAAGGAAAATGGTGTCTCTAATATAAAATGGAAAATCAAGCTTTGCTATTTAGAATTTATGCTTTTTTTAAAGAATATTTTCTAGCCGTGGATGCTTGAATCCATGGATAAAAAATCCGTTGATAAGGAGGTCTGACTGTATAAGGCAACTTCATATTTATTAGCTTCTCCAGCATAGTGGATTGCTTTGCTTTGCTTTGATATTTTTTTATTGCCCCATCTTTCAGGTCTACTGTGCTTGTGCTCTAGTTTCCTTTAGTTTGAGACAGTATATATATATATATATATATATTGTTACATACTTATAATTAAATGTGTTAGTAAGTAAAACGTATTTCTTCAACCAGGTAAATGGACTTATACTTACAGCACGCACACAATATATTTTACTTGAAGTGAGGAATTACAGTTGGACCTCCTTATCCACAGATTTTTTTATCCACGGATTCAAGCATCCATGGCTTGAAAATATTCAAAAAAAAGTATAAATTCTAAAATCAAACCATGATTTTCCATTCCATGTTATGCTATTCTATTTAATGGGGTTTGAACATCCACAGATTTTGTTATCCACGGGGGATCCTGGAAAGAAACCCCAGTGGTCCCAAGGACCCACTGTGCACTAAAGGACTGGAGCAGATGGGCAAGAAAGAGCAACCTGAGTCTGCTTCAGCTGCAAGAGTATTGGGTCCGTGTTGACCGCATGGCTTGCTCTGAAAGGAGCCAGAATATTTCAGCTTCTTTTTGCTCCGGTCCAATGAACTGGAGCATGGCTTCAGGGCATCTTTGGGCTATGTTGGAGGTGTGTGTTATTTGAACGCCATGCCTCCAAAGTGGCTGGAAGCCACTTCGTTTTACCTATCTGCTCCAGGCCTGACACATCTTTTAAATGTGTGTTTGTTTTTACAAAACACAAACACGCACTTAAAAGATATGTTAAGTACAGCACACAAAATATATTTAACTGGTAGGAGGAGAAACTGTATGCAGTGAATGAAGTGGAGGAGTTATGATATGGCAACGAAGAGTATAAAAATCATTAAAAGTCTTTAAACATGTATCTTGTTTTATGGGCAATTCTGTTTTTCCAGGAAATTAATGTCATGATAGATTTGCATATATCATTGTTAAACATTTTTTATTCTTGAATCTAAATAAAATAGTTCTCGTATTATATTGTCTTGTGTGTATATTTTGAATACATTTAACTAAGGTGGAGTTTTCTTTATCTTTGAATATTCCCTGAGCATGGAGTAACGACTTTGGATAAAAGGTTCTTTATGCTTGAAAGAAACTGTAATTTTCTGATTGTTCTACATGGTACCCCTTGTGTTTTTTTTTTCTCACTTTCACATGGTTTTGCTCTATTGAAACAGATCCCCAAAGATTGCCGCCAGTAGTGCAGATCAAAGCAGAGCATATGAACACCCCAAATACCCAGAGTCATTTCTGAAAAAATTAAACATCCTCTATTTGCTTGCACACTGATCAGGGCACTCTGGATGCTGATAGCAATCAGCATAAACTTTCCCTACTGCTGATGTAATGATGATGAATGCTGTGGCACTGTTACTTCAGACAGCTCTTCTCAGTGGATGCAAACCACTCGTTAATGGATGGAATACAATTCCAGCAGTATCAAATAGGAATAGGGATAAGCGTTTGAGAGAAGACAGTCAGTAAAAAGGGCTAAGACAATAAACTAAAAGATGCAGAAAATATTTCAGATAGGAAACAAAGATGGAATTTTGTACTTCTTCCTTTGAAAACCCTGTAGTTTCCAGTAAAGGGGATCGAATCAGTGTAGCTCTAGCAGTCTGCCAACATCAACACATTCTTTTACATTCCTGAAATCCAAATTTTGGAATTCTTCAGGCCAAGCACATTCTTACTTGGCCGATGCTCCAACTTGAATGTGTGTCTATTGTCAGATCTAAATTTTCTGGGAAGGATGGCAACTGGTGTACCATCCTAAGCTGTTTAAAAGGTATTCCTGGCCACAGCTCAAATCCCGATCTATAAGTAGTGTTGGATCCAGGAGCAGTCCTAAACATTCAAAAGGAATGTTACTCCATGTGGAACAGGCAGAAGGCAAATTCCTGCTTTTGTTGCTGCTCCAGTGTGTCTCTGTCTTGAACAGAGCTTGACAAAGTTAGTTTTTTGAGCTATTTCATCCAGAATCCCCCAGCCAGCATGATCTGGATTAGGTTAAAAGACTCCAACTTCTTTACCAAAATAGAGCTAGTAAGAGCTAGTTAGAACGTTACTGTAGCTGGCCAGTTGATATATATATCCTGGAAACCTAACTTACTCAACAGAGTTCATCTTCTGTGGACAGAATGGTATTAGTAGTTTTCCTGTTCACAGAAGGGAAAAGGGGAGTGCATAGGAGACAACTCTGTGCTGGCTTTTAAAGTCTCTGAGATTTTCCCAAGAAATGGAACTGTCCTAGGTTCATTGGTTTTTGCATTTATCTACTATGTGTATATTTTGCTTTCTTGTCAAAAGTGTCCAAAGTAATTTCGAGTAATGGCTTGTAGTGTGAGAGACATGGTGAGGAAAGAAAATAAACATATTCCAATGCCAGCTGTTTCAGAAGCCAGACAGATGACCGTCCTAGTGAATCCCTGCTTTTTCTAGTACAGAATAGGGTACGGTTTTGCCCTGATGATTATGGGTCATTGCATCTTTGGATCTGGTGAGGACTCATGTCCCATGGAAAAGGATCTAATTATACCTCTGTTCATGTCCTGAATTTCAGAGAAACATAGAAAGCTGTGAAACACAAGGTTTCTGGGACAGTTAATGGTGAGACCTAACCTGTGTTTTTGGGACTGGGGTGCTGGTATGTATGCTTACCCCCATAGTTGCCTTGTTTGTCTATGGCCCTTGGATCTGTTTGAGAGCTCAGAGTGATATCATATACAGGATCCATCTTCTAACACGAGGGTGGGTCAGCAGTGAGCACAGATGTTTGGCTGACTACCAAGGTCAGCCAACATTGGTGGAGCCTTGAAAATATAATTTATAGGTGTCTGAAGAGGGAAGTGCCAAAAAGGAAGTAATTACTGTATGGATGTAACAAGGAATAATTTTATGTTATTTATTGCCTTAGTGTTGATTCAAATGACTAATTTCTTTTGCCTTCAATGAGCATGCACCAACAGATTGTTTGCATCGCCCTTCCAATTTACGCTACACTTGGTGTAAGCTGGTATTGTAATGTTTTGAAAAGCAGAGGTGCACCTGCAAGCAGGTTGCTGGTCTGGGAGGGATTAGTTTGAAAGTGGGGCTCAGATTAATTTGATGAATGGGCTCAAGCCTGCGGGGAAAATCGCAAAAGAATCAGGCATGGTTGGATGGAAAAAGACCATGAATGTTTGCTTTCACAGAGGAATGTTTATCCCTCTATTTTACCTATGAAAGTTCAGGGCTGTGTGCTTTTCTCTTGGCTGTGGTCATCATTCTTATGCATATGAAGACAGAGGACACTCAGGACAGTAACATAATAAACTAGTTTTCTTATGTTTGAAAACAAAGTTGAAGTGCTCATGTGGTATGAAAGAAGCTGATTGGAAGTTACTGATATAAAACTTTTAATTAAAAGTGAAAACTTTGGCAATATAAAGTTTCCTCTCCATCACCCACAAGGTGATGTTTGAAAAATCATCTTAGTTTTTGATTCTTTAATTATAATTGTTATGGAAATGATAATTATTTTATATGATTCAACTAAAAACAATAAGTGGAAAGGAATTAGGCTACTGATATTTAAGAGAAGGATGGCACAAAGTATTGATAACCCCTAAAGTGATAGCCATCCCTCTTTGTTAGGAACAGCCCAGCTTTTCTGGGACATGCCCAGCTTTTCTGGTAACAGTAAAACGCTGTCCCTGTTTTAACTCTTGGAAAAGCAACTGGAACGCTTTAAATATTTTTAGTAATGAGTCACTACTTTTTTTGAAATAAAAACAGCACATTTTGTAGTAAATAAAAAGTGTATATTTAAATGGAAATATACAGTGCTCATCTACAATTACAATGTAAGCAGCTTGTTTGGATTTCAAGCACCATAATATAGCAAGTGTAGCAAACTTTTGGTAATAAGAAAGAGTAGGTTGAGGCAGCACTAAAGTAATGTTAACTGGTATAAGAACATAAATATTTAAAGTCAAGGTATACTTCCCCTTCTTAGCTGAAGTATATAAAGAGGAAATGGATATGCATCCCTTACTCAAATTAAGGGCAAAAAGCTTTTTCCCCTGCACTGGCCTTATAGGCTCACTTGCATAAAACAACTTAGGACATTCATGCTTTAGGGGAAGCTTTGGGGTGTTATGAATATCACATTCACTGGCAGAATGACCTAAAGGATCCATTTCCAGAGTCAAGGCCTCTAGATACTGACTTTGAATTTCAGTGGAACTTCTGAGGAATTATCCATAGGATTGGGCTAAGTTGTGTAAATGAAACAAGTATGTTTTTCATAGAGTTTCCACTGTTAGTCCTCTAAAGAAGATTTTCAGCTCTTGAACTTGTTGATGGAACTTTAAAAATGTGCGGATATTGTCATTATAATGTGTCATTATAATGTGTCATTTACTGGCACTGTGCTTGGTTGTATTGGGATGAGGGGTTGGGAATCAGGGCTAATATGTGTGTCCACTGAACCTTCCAAGCAAATCAGAGCTTGCAGAAATTACTTTTTGAAAAAACAAAAACAAAAAATCCCTGAGTCCCCTAGCGAAAATACCTAGTGAGTATTCTGGGTAGTTCCTCCCCACAAGAGATCAAATAATTTTTAAAGCTTTGAAACAAAGGATATCATTTAAAAACAGAGACCCTTGAATAGGCCTGCTACTGGTTGAGATGTATCTTTATAAGTTGTTTAAAATTTCCATTGCTTTATAGGATTTATCACAAGGGAGGCTAAGTGCTCAAATCCTGTAAAGAAACTGGATTTAAATTCCAGGAATATCCTGCATAAGAAGGATCATTTTCAGACACATTGGGTGCATTGAGCATTAATCTGACATTAACCTGCATAGAAAGTAAAAAAGTGAAAAGCAGCTGATTTTGTGCCTTTTCTTTGTAGGTTAATGTTAGATCAATGCTCAGTGCCCCGATGTGTCTGAAAATCATCCACTTTTGCGGGATTTGTCCACTTTTTGTGCTGGTTGATTTTGGATTAATGTTCAACACATCTGGAAATGATCCCCGCTTTTGTAGATTTAAATCCCATTTCTGCACAGAATTTGGCCGATTCCTTCCCATGTGATAAACTCCATAGTCTATAGCTCCATAGGTAATATTTTGATTTTTCTGCCTTTGGTATTATTCAGTATTTTGAGTTATTTGATCTTTAGAAATAATAAATGAAATGCTTTTATCAAATGAAATGACTTTGTTTTGCTCTTCAATAAACAACACAGAATTTGGTTTACCTTTTTGGATTTTTAGTTGAGTGTGAGGATGTGAAGCTGTGTACTATCATCATTTCCTTCACTAGCCCTTACGGTTCTCTTCCCTCTGGCTCCATCCTCATTGTGGAAATAATCCAGTTTGATGCCACCTTAACTGCCATGGCTCAATGATATGGAATTTTGGGATTTGGAGTTTGCTGAGACATTTAGCTTTCTCTGTCAGACAGCTCTGGTGTCAGAACAAACTACAAATCCCAGGATTCCATAGCATTGAGCCATGGCAGTTAAAGTAGTGTCAAACTGGATTATTTCTGCAGTGCAGATAGAGCCTAAGTGAAGAATACATCCTTGCTTGAGGTAATAATTCAGTAGTGCTTGACATGAGCTAGCCTTAGAAATATTGGTTGGGTTTTTGGGGGCGGGGCGGTTACCAATTACCTCTGCCATTAACTCTTTGAGGAGTTGCAAATCGGGCAAGACAGTGGTGACAAACTCCCTCTTTGATTTTGCTTCACTGCAGGATAGATTAAAAGGGTGAATTAAGGGATTGATTAGGAAGACAGTGGAAGCCAAATGACTAGAAGCAAAAACGTGTGTAAATTTTGCTTAATTTTTTGCTAGTTGGCTCAGATTGAAACCAACATAATGCAGGCTGTAGATTATGCAGGACCCCATCTTGAAATATTGTGATGATCCTTCTGGTGAGAGAGCCAAGCTCACTGTTGAGGATGCTGTGGGAAGAGGCAAAAGAGCAGTCTAGGGAGCTGCTGAAAACATCTTCAGGCTGCCAGTTGCCAACCTAGTCCTGGCTGACTGCAGTAAATGTCTCTCACAGCACCTGAGTGTATGAGGTGGATTATATGGAAGCAGATGATTCTGTAGGTAAACTAGACCCAAACCCTGTAGGGCTTTAAAGATAATAACCAACACTTTGTACCTTGTCTGCAAACCAATTGGCAGCCAGTGGTGTGATTTTAATACTGGTGTAATGTGATCACTCCTGGTTGTTCCAGTAATCAATCTGCCATGCAGGAACTCCCAATCAAAGCATCCCCGACAGATGACCATCCAGCCTCTGCTTAAAGACCTCTAAGGAAGGAGACTCCACCACTCTTCGAGGGAGTGTGTTCCACTGTCGAACAGCCCTTACTGTCAGGAAGTTCCTCCTAATGTCCAGATACTCCTGGTATCAAAATGTCTACAGCCAACACTGACATTAATTATTACATTTTGTTAGTTTCATGTCTAACAGATCCCAATCACTGTATTAAAGCTTACTTGAACAGAGTGTTTTATGTTGAGTTATACACCAGAAATACCAATGTTATTTCCTGGATCATTGTTGTTGATTGTCAATACAAAATTGGCAGCAAAATATTCAGACCAGTTTATATTGTACAGATGTCAGAACTGTAGAAAGTTAGGTGGATCAGTCTAAGAGTTATAAAATGGATGTATGGTGAACAACAGTGAATGTCTCTAAAATTATATGGTGAAAGGAAGGATAGTAATACATGCTGTCTGTAGGAATTGCCATTTTATGGTTATTTAGAGAAAGAGATTCTGCTGTTACTTGCAATCATTCTCCACCCCCTTTCTCTCTGTCTCTTGCTAGTTTTGTACAGGCGCGGTACCCCAGAAACCCTTTGCAGAGCAACAGATCTAAAACAAGTAAAATGAATTGTTTATGCTATCAGCCACAAAGATGTAATTCACTGCAGTTTAGCTGGATTGATATAAATGTTGAAGTTTAAATATTTGGACTTTTCGGTCAAATGGATGATCAGTTCAGTCTCTCCTGTATAGTTCCAAACTGTGAAGAGATGGTTGGCAGAAAACAGTTGGCTTTTTGCCAGATCCCTTAGAAATGTTTCACAGTTTGCTTTTGGCCTGGGGAGAAGGGCCTGAGATAATCAAGCTTCCTATAGAAACTTAACGTTCCTTCCAACCCAGGGAAGGTACAACTCTAGGATTTAAATTGCTTGTTCTTATTGAATTAAAGTATGCCATAGGAATTAGCACAGAGCCCTAGAGTAGTATAGTGGATACAGTGCTAGATTTTTGCTTGGAGTACCTAGTTTTGAATCTCTCCCTAGTTCTTGGATGGATTTGGTCTAGAGTGCTGATCTTTGATTGGTAGGTCAGAACTCTCTACAGAGATGCACTCTACCTTAAGATGGGTCACAATGACAGTCTTTTCCATATGAATATATGGTAAATTTTGAAATGCTTTGTTCTCTTGCAGCGCATATTTGGGCTAAAGGTAAAGATAATAAGGCAAACAGAATAAGCAGATGAACAAAATAAATTTAAATCACTTAATGACATTGTATCCTAACCTCACTCTCCCCCAAACTACCCTGCCTCATAGGGTGGATCTCAGCTCTTTGGAGGAGGATGGGGTGAGAAGTGATCAATTGTTTTGCTGGTCTTTGTGAGATGGACTGTGGATTGCTCATGCAAATGTGCAACATACTCTTCTTTGGGTGAGAAGTGTGGCAGGGTTTTTTGTCTAGGTTTCTGCCACCTGCTTCCCCCTTCTATTTTGAAGTTTATGGCTCTCTTGTTTTATTCAGGTATAGTGTGAAGAGAGCTGAAGTAATGAGAAGTCATCATGGAAGCCCAGTCCCATAGCTCTACCGCGAGTGAGAAGAAAAAAGTTGAGAATCCCATAGTGAAATGCTCAACTCGAACAGATGTCAGTGAGAAAGCTGTTGCCTCTAGCACAACATCCAATGGTGAGTAACAGCAGGGATTTACTAGCAGCCAAACCTGCAGTAATTTAATGTGTGCTGCATTCCATGTGAATTGAGCTTTTGCACCTGGATTCAGCATTCCTTCTGAGCAAAAACTAAAGCTAGCAAACAGGCTAGTGTGCTGAGAGAAGAAGGGAATGGCAATGTGTGTAAGTAAGCCCTGTTCTGGCATCAAACCTTGTCTTTGTCATCGAAATTATCCAAATTAAGTTGTAAATAGTGATGTTATTTATTATGAGAAGTTCTTGTTGTGACATTTTGGAAAATAATAATGATTAGGCTAGAAAGTATTCAAAATACTTTGCATTGTGTCATAGAAATTGCTTACTCTACTCAGATAATTGGTTAGTATGAAATAGAAAAAAGTGGCCTTGTTAGGAATTAATGTCAGAGTTTTCTTTTATTTTCTTTAAAGAACATAAACCTGTCCATTGTAAACAGCCTCTCTCCTCAAATCTTTTCTTCCTAGAGATATTTAACCAGGGCAGAACAAAACAGTTAATTTAGAAGAAAACATGTTCATATTTAGAAATCTAAATACTTTATGTAGTTTGCAGAAATTTACTCAGGTTCATTTAGAATGCATTTGCTTTTGAGGTAATTTGACACACACACTTTCTAAAGTTTCCCCTCTTTCCCCCTTTTCCTTTCCAATTCGGTTGTTGTTTAAATCCTCCATTTATAGTAACAGAACCATTTTTGGTTCAAAAATCTACTTTTAGAAATATATGTAGTATCTTTTTTTCTCTCAAAAGGGAAATTGTCCGGTTGTTTTCTTTTTTTCTGTCAAAGTTCTGCTTCCTTCACATTCTTCCTTTACTACTGATGGTACCACCACCACCACCAGCTCTTCCTCCCTCCCCTTTCTTTATTTGTATTATTACTAAGTATTAGAGTTAGTTGCTGATTGCTGGTTGGCGGTTTTAACATTAATGGTTGGATCAAGATTAAGTTGTCATGCCTTAGTCCCACTGAAATCAATAGGACAAATTAGTGATTGCTGGCTTCAGTTGCATTGATTTTGTTCAGACTAAAACATGGGTAAGGGACTAAACAGACCGAGTGGGAGCGTGGTGTCCGCATGCTGCACACCCTGATGCTGCCCTGATGCCAACATTGCGGTGTCTGCCTGACCGTGCACTGGGAGGTGAAAGGGTGTGTCTTTGGAGCAGTGTTTAGATGTGCTGTGCCAAAGAAACTCCTAAAAGCCGCTGCAGCAGTGGCAAGGGCAGCTTTTCCCCACTTTAACTAGGAGTGACATTTTCTTTTTTTTCTTTTTTTATAATAATAAGTTTTATTGATTAAAAACACATCACAGTCTATCCAACAATAACTTAAAATATTACATACAAAACATATAGGTACAATGAGGTTATATAACTCATGATGATTTAGATTATTGATATTTTTCTTTTCGGCTTCTTCTTAAATGGTTTAATACATGCTCTGCAGAGTGGCATTTTCTGACCCTTTTTGAGCCAGCAAAGCACTGGATCAGGGCTGCGGTGTGTGGTTGCTGCTGGCCCAAATATTATTAATCCTGTGCTCCCAGGGGTGGCACGGAGCCACTCTGTTGGGGCAGTCTGTTTTGCCCCTATCTTAAATTGGATCTAACTGTAAATATATCATTTGAATTGATAGTACTGAAGATGGAGGAAATTACATTAGATTTAAGATGGATTTAGAATCGATAAACTTTTGAAGTTAAGCAAAGATATAGTACATAGATATACAGTGGTCCCCCGGGATACGAAGCCCCCGGGGAACGAAATCCCCGGGACCCGAAACCGCCGGGGCCGCAAAAAAGCCCCCGGGATCCGAAGAAAACCCTGGGATCCGAAACAGAAAAACTGCGCGGCCCCTTTAAATTTGTCGCGCGGTCCGTCCACTAAAGCGGTCCCCTGGGAAACGAAAATTTCCGGGTTACGAAAAGTAATCCGGAACTGATTACTTTCCTAACCCGGGGGACCACTGTATTGGACTACATTACAGGGATACTTCAGTTAACAAAGTCTCTAAAAGGAAAGCTTCTTTATATAAAGTATTTTCATGCCTGCCCAGTGGCGTCACTAGGGGTTTGGTCACAAACTAGGGGTTTGCTGACTCCACTGAGTGACACCCCAGAGAGTGAGAAAGGGTGTTGCATCCTTTCTTGCTTGCCCAGCAACCATGGCAGTCCCTTCCATTTGGGCTTTGGCATGGGTGCAATCACACCAAAGCCTGAAGGGATCTCTAGGGGACTGGCATTGCCCTCTGTGGTGGTGGTGGCTGCTGGGAGGGCAGTCCCTTCTGTTAGGCCTTTGTTGTGGGTGCTGGAGGCTGAGACGATCTTCCCCAACCCCACTACAACCCCTCCTGCACTGGTGACACCAATTTCCAGTATGCCACTGTGCCTACCCATCCTGCCTTTCTTCCTTGTCTCTGTCTAGCTGGATTTTTTTTTTTGCAGCATAATCATTGGGGGAATGGTGAATGAGAGTGAAGAAGCACAGAAACACTTCTGTAGTAAGCAAACAATAAATGTTGAGCAGGGAAAGAGCAGGATTTTACTCTAATAAATCCAACAGTATCTTGCCTTTGAAATCCCTTACATACCATGCATGAACAGTAAGACAGAGAGAAAAGGAGAGGGTTGACAAGCCTAACTAGCACACTCTAAAATGGAAATTATTAGAGCAGCCAAAGTTCCTGAAAGAAAAAAAGTTATGCCTGGATGTATTTTGAAAGAAAATGTGGTCACTACAAGGATCCAAAGGTTTTTGTTTACTTATGCAAGACTTACTTTACCTGGTTGTTTTATTTCACATGTGACTATCTCCAGTTCTGAATAAAAAGTCTGATGAAATATGTTCAAATTTCTCATGTTTTTTGTGGTGCAGTAAAGTATCCCTATCTTTCCATGCTGTTTCTGCCTCTTGTACCAAAGTTTCTGTTAGAGAAATAATGCCCAGGAATACATCTGCTTTGTTAACTGAGGTATACCTGTACTAAACTTCATTTAAATAATTATTTATTAATTATTTATTAAAATTTATTAAAAAATAATTATGTACTTTTTCCATAAGTACATAAAACATGATAATACTATTACATATTCATTGTATAATTGTTTTCTCCTGAGGAGAGGGATGGGGAGTGATGGGTGAGGAAGGGAGAATGATCACCCACTGAGGGTTCTCTGCTGCCTGACTTTCTCCTGAGGAAAGGACTGGTGGCTGGGGAGGAAGACGGGCGAATGCTTGCCTCTAAAGTTTCTGCTCCCGCCTATCTGCCTGCCTGTTTGCAGCCAGCCTGCTTGTCTCCTCCTCCTCCACCATCTGTGAAAAGAGAAGTGGGGCAATTGCAGACTGTTGAGGGCAGGTGAGCAATTCAGCAGGATTGTACTGAGCCTCAAAGTTTTACTCTCGCCTTATGCACGGGTCAGGGCAAACTCCATAACTATGGCCCCTAAACCTGCCCTTGACCTGATACATGAATTTGACTTACAGGTGAGTATATACACTAATATATCTTGAAAAGGAATAGGGAAGAGTTTAAGGACATATGACTGATACACAACAGTACTGCAGGAAATCTGTAAGGTGTTACACAGATGTGTTGCCAGGAAAGCTAGTTTCAGATGTTGGAGGATACCTGAACTTTAGTGAGCATGTAGTGGTACAGAGTGAATAACCTATAATGATCTTTACAATGTTGTGCATATATATGTGAACCAAAGTCTTGCCAATTCTCTGTAAATTGTGCCAGGGCCTCAGGATAGGGCTAGAGTTTGGTTAGTTTCATATAATCTTCATGTAACAATGCAGCAAATAACAACTGCGCCATGTTTATGCCACATGAAACACTTGCATTCTCACTTATGGAGTACTTTAAACATTAAGTCTAATGTAAAGGTTTTTGTTTGTGTTAGATGTATTCCCCTCTGTTGTTAACTGTAAACATCTATTGTCCTGAGCATGCTTACTTGAATTTCATTCACATTAATCAGATTTGCTTTCTGGCAAATGGTTGCAACCCAAAGCTCTTGTGTATGCTGTGGACATAAGACGTTCCACACAGATTTATGGAGTTTCACCCTTTCTGTAATCAAGTATGGGGCTGCTTTACTTGATCATGCTTCCATATGTTTAGTGATGAGAAGCCTGTTGTGCTCCTTAGGTCTTTTGTGTCATATAATTTCATTACATTTTAATGGCAGCCATAGGGAATGCTAGGAGAGTGCCAGGTGTAGATGGCTAGTGCTTAATAATTCTTAGCATTTACAGAGCATTTAGAGTGCTTAAAAATAATTGATGTACATTATCTCAGTAATCCTTATGATAACCATTTTTGGTCAATTAAATATTACAGATTCACATGGAAGGACATGGCTTGCACAACTATGTCCAAAACATATTCTCTTAAATTCATAGCTGCTGTGAAGTTTGAGTCCAGGGAGTCCCAGTCACCACAACACATTCATATGATCAGTGATCTGCACAGTACTGTTGCTTTCATTATCACTAGTACTTGAAGATGAACAGGGGTTGGGTTCTGAGTGCCAACCTTGCAAACAGCTTTGTTCAGATAGAAATAAACATATTTATCAGTCAGATGCTTAGATTAAGGTTAAATCACAGACTTCTGTTTATTTAAGGTAAAGTTACCAAAGAATGACTCTTCCTTACCTTTTTCATGCAATGAATATTTCTGAGGCATGCGCCCACATACAGAGACAGCTGGTGTTTATCAGGTTGGAGATCCTGTTAGCTGTCAAGCGTTTCCCTCGATCAGCCCGCCCAGTTTCAGGGCATGTGGTACCCATGTGTTAACATGCAGTAGTTCTCCATTCGGATGCCAAAGACATGATAAATATCTTAGGGTAATGTGGGGACCAATCTTTTTTGTAACATGTGAGGCAGTCCTTAGTAGCATAAAAGTACCTGTCAGAGTGGGGAACAAAATAATTGCTTCTAGATAGAATTCTTCTATTCAAGCTTTAATGCATTCATAGTTGTACAGTACAGTTGTAAACATATCTGCTCAAAAGAAAGCTTCACTGAGTTCAGCGGGACTTATTCCCAGGGATACAGGCATGAAGTTATATTAATATTTCATATTCTTTACTCTTCACCTATTAAACACTTAGTAGATGATTAAGTTACTGATAATTGTTTTTGAATGTTATGAAGCCACTCTGAGTCCCCGTTCTGGGAAAAGATCGGGATACAAACAGATATAATAATAATAATGATAATTATTATTATTATTATTACCTAAATCTAATTTAACTTCTGTAGAGAAAAAGTAAAATAGTTGGCCTGGATTATACATTTACAGATGTAGTTGTGTAAACCAGTTGTGCAAGAGGTTGTGCCAGCAGTTGTACAAGTGATTGTGAAAGAGCTTTGGCAACTAGATGCACAGTCCCTTACACAGTTGATTGTACAGCTGCTTTGCATACTGGCTTCTGCAGATCAAAAGTGTGTTAGTCATCACCTTAGTGCTAACTATGAAAATGTGCACCTCCCAGTGCATCTTTAGGGTTCAGGACCCTAATAAGGTAAAACTGGTGTCAGGATCCCATGATCCTGTTTTTGATTTTGAACCTAAGGGAGTTTTAAAACTACTTTGCAGTGAGGCCTGGTAGCTGTGACTATATGTCATTGTTAAAAGAGAGAAGTCAAAAATTGTATCATGGTAGCACAAGCCATTTGGTGTGATCTTAAGCAGGCTTTTGGACCTTGGCCAATATACTTACTTGGAATAACATAAGCTAAGGTTTGGGGTTATTGAGTGTGAGTTTCCTTTAGGAATACAATTTTGCACATGTTGATCAAAACACTCATATATCAGCATGCCTGAAGGCATAAGTAAAGGTCCTGATAGGTGCACTGAGCTACAGTTAGGTTAGACACATATGTACTCAGGAATGTGGTTAACAGCACCGTAAATTACCTTCAAGAAGGTGTTAATTTAAATTCATTACTGTATATATATAGTAGGCCCAGACTCTCAGAGGAAAGATGAAGTATTGTATATACTCATGTATAAGTCTAGAAATTTTAGTCAAAAAATTGACCCAACAAAACTGAGTTGACTTATCCACGGGTCAATGTAAATACTGTACATTTTAAAAGGAACCATTCTGTTGTGAAAGGTAAGAGCATAATCTGTCCTGCAATCACTGACTCCCCTCCCCCCTGTTCTCTTATCCATCCTGCCTTTAGTATAAGCACAAACACTTATGCCTGCTGAAATTGTGTAAATTCTTTGGCATTGTTTTCCTTTTCTTTTCTCCTAGATACTTTGCTTTGTTACATGCCCCAAAGGTTTACCCTCACTTTATCTATGGGCCATATCAAAATCCATAATTTGACCCCAAAACCTGCCCTTGATTTATACATGAGGTCGACTTATAGTCAAGTATATATGGTATACAAGGAAAACATTAATACAGAAGTATTTGAAATGTATTTTGAACTAACCAGCACACACACGCACACACACAAAATTTCCAGCAGCAAGGCAGAAATGTTCAGGATTTGGGAAACATCCCACCTTTAATCAAATTACAAAATTAATCAGATGTTTTGATTATTAATAAATAGAAATGAAAAGATATGTGAAATCTCCGAGACTGAAGGAGAGAAGAATTTCTGTTTTGGTTCTGTGTTTTCTTGAGTTGGACATTTTTTTTAGTAGGGGGCAATTCCTATAATTCCTGTTCCTGTTATCAGACAGGATGATCAGAAATCAGAAATCAGTTGGGGCCCAAATTAAGACATAAACCAGAATAAACCACATACCTAATTCTCTCCTCAACTGATATCTAAGGCAGCTTAAAAATAAGTAAATAATTGCCTAAACGAACAAATATCAGTTATTCGCATAGCTAGCAAATAGGATGACGAGCTTCAATCAATGCGGCTGGGCAACCCGATGCATGTTGTGGAGGTGATGCAAATCCGTGATAGTTGCTTTTCTATACACAAACTCTGCCAGCTTCATGTGTGGGATTGTTTTTCTTTTAATGTCTCCTTCCCTCACTGACTCAAGTGGAAGGGAATTTGTTATGCCAGCTCCAGGAATATTTTTCAGTTCAGTCTCATTTGGGGAATGGGATTGGATGAATGATGATGATGATGATACTACTACTACTACTACTACTACTAATAATAATAATAATAAAAATTGATTTGTATTTCCTGCCTCTCCCTACGGATCGAGATGGGATTACAGCAAGTAAAAATAGTACTGCAAAATATAGAATAAGATAATTATCTAAAAATACAATCAGTTATTAAAACAACTACAAAAATGCTACAAAAATGTAATGTCACTGTGGCCTATCCTTAGAATAGTCAGGTCATTGTTTAATCCACACTGTCGAGTTTGGAAGTGATTTCTTATGGTCGGCTATAACAGATCAGATGGATAGGCCTACCAGAAGAGATCCGTCTTACGTGCCTTCTTGAAGGTGTCTAAGGTGTTAATAAGATGGCTCTCTTTTGGGAGGCTGTTCCAAAGTCTGGGGGCCACAGCGGTGAATGATCTATGGAAGGTTATTTTCATCCTAGTGTTAGGATGCTTGAGTAAATTCTTTCTTGATGTTCTGAGAGTGTGGGGTGGATTATGCAGGGAGAGGTGTCTAAATACCTTAAAGACACAGGATCTTGTCTGGCCTTGGAAGCTAAGCAGAGTCAGCCCTGGTTAGTACTTGGATGGGAGATTGCCATTGAAGACCAAGTGCTGTAGGGTCTATTTCAGAGTAAGGAACTGGAAAAACCACCTCAGAGTATTCCTTGCAGAAGAAAACCCTATGAAAGTAATGGGGTCACTTATAAATCGTCAGGCAACTTGACGTTGAGTGAATGAGGTAGCTTAGGATTCTTTATAACGATGGTTGCCTGAATGCCCCATTTGTGATCTTGCTGGATACAGCAGTGATGGTGCAGCTTTCTGTTGCTCCACTGGAGAGGCTTCTGAGAAGCAGAGAATGCTTCCTCAGCTGCCCTCCCAGAGAACATTGGGTTATTCCATTACTTGAAGACTAATTCAATAAACAGAGGGACAATATTAACTGGAAGATCTGTAGCACAAGGGTAGCCTCTGTTTATTTGTATTTTGTTTGCAACTGTAGTGTAAGGTGAAAAAAATACTAAAGCTGGTTGTTTTCTCTATGTATAAGCACAGTGTTTATTTTTGGAGCTACTCCAGCATGTCTTGACATATGTTATAAAAAAGGCACATTTGATGTATCCACATTTGTTTAAAAGTCATCACTTAATTTAATTGCTTAATTGTCAGGTAATCAGTAGAAGAGATAATGGTTCTTCAGAAGTCCTTTATCTTTTTTTTTGACAATCCTAATATAAAATGGCAAAGTTTTAAAATGGTAAAACTATATGGAAAGGTTCATGGCAAAAGATATGAATCAGATAAAATACTACATGTGCGGTGCTGTCATATAGATGCACATTTGCATCAGTATTTTTTAAAAAACAAAACATTCCTGCACGTGAAGGCAAGACTAGCCATTTATGCCTGTGGCATGCTTACACATATGTGGATGATGGTGCCCATCTTTTCTGCCTGGTGTTGGAGAATGGGAGCCCATAGAGATTTTGTACATGCATCTGTTACTCTGTTAACAGTGTCCCTCACTATCATACTTGTGAGAGGATCATTGAAACAAGATGCGTGCTTTGCAAAGGTTTACTGAAATAAAGAATGCTTTCAATATTTTATTTATTGCTGCAGCTTGAAAATAAATATTTTCATTTTCGTATTTCATATTTTCAAAGTTCTCCAAACTGAAATGAAATGTCTGTCTTGCATTTTTATTTGCATTTTCCTGCTATTAATGTAGTTATTGTTGAGTGCTCTGTGCCAGCTGATAAAACATAAGCTTTATGAACATAGTAGCACTTTTTTGCCTTTGATAGAGAAACAAACAAACAAACAAGAAATGTAGATATTTACTGGAAGACATAGTCATATAAAATATTACTGATTTATGTGTGTTAGATTTAAAAAGAACAACAACGAAACAAGGTTAGGTTGTTCTGACCCTGCTAAATATGACTATTGGTGTGTTTGCCAAATAAGTCCCTGCATACATCTTCCACTTATACCTGCATCACCTCGTAAAGCTGTCTGGGTTTTTAAAACGGTGCTCTTTTTTTCTGGACGGAACATTTATTAGCAAAGATTGCAGGGCAATATATTACTTGAGTGACAGCTGTCCAAAGGGCACTGTCTTGTATAAGGGCTTTTTTCTCTGTGGCCTCAGTAGTATCTAAAAGGTATGATTAGTGAAACAGATTTAGATATTTTAAAGATTTGAGGCCGAAATTTTAATCTTGCAGGGCAGAATCCTGTTTTAAAATAACATTTAAAACTCTTTGAAGGTATGTGATGGCTGTTAGTTTAGATTAGTTTTTAATGTGTTAATTTTTTGGGGGGGGGAGGATATGTGTCAATAGCATTACGGTCAAATAGACATACTACATCGCTAGTTATCCTTTGCTTGGAACAAAGGAGGAAAGACGATCTGTCATGTTTTCCATATTTGCTTCCAGAAGCATCTAGTTGGCTACTATTAGAGAAAATGTTTTGGGCTATATGGATTGATATATCAAGGCAATTTCTATTCAGTAATTAAATTTAATGTGTGCATCCTATGCTTCCCATTTTAAACTAAGTGTAGTTGGTAATAATTTCTCTCCATAACCCATACTCCACTTCTATTAATTATCAAGTCTGACCCAATATCTTTTCTTCTGTATGAGGCAAAAGACTTAAGGCTTGAAACAGACTGCCCCTTTGCGCCACTGTCTCGGCGGCTTTAGAGTTCAGTGTTTTAATGCCACATGCTCTAAAGCCACCTGGAAGCCAGATTCCAGCTGCCTGGCTGCCCACATGAGGCTGGTTTCTGAACATCTTGGGAGTGTGGCAGTTACCCACTATAAGCGCCCAACATGCTGGGAAGCCCCTGTGGAAGAGCCACTAAAGATGGCGTTGGCTTTTTTGGCCAGTGCCGTGGTGGATTGGGGCTATGACGTGCAGCTGCCACGGCCCCAGTCTGGGTTTGTCAGGGGTGGCTTCAAGCCACCCTTGGGGCAGTCTGTTTTGCCCCTAAGATGGTTACTCTTTCCCTCAGTGTCACTGCCAAGCTAGCTTATGGGGTACAGAGATAGAGTAGGCTGCCAGGAATGCTCAGTTCCCTTCCAACAGAGGGAACCAACCAATGGTTTCATTACTGCCTTTTATGTATTCCCTGCACACCTGCAACCAGAGGTGACTGCTTAATTCTTCCTAACAGTAAGCTTGGCTCTGTTATGTATGGGAAGAGCAGTTTCTCATAAGAAGCACAGCAAGAGATGGTCTGTCTTGCTCAGACAAGTGGCCTTGCTCAGACTCTGGCCTTGGAGTATTTATAGAAGTCTGGTATAGTTACCTGGTCAACTTTGGCCTATTGTTAAGAAGTGTTGTTGCAAGTTCCTTTAGGCAGAGTTGGATGGTAGCAATTTTTCTGACATTTCTCAGTTCTCAGGTTCAGGTTTTGCTTTGGGCTTGAGATTCAGGCCCTGCTTACATTGAGGGGTTCCTACACTAACCTAAACAGCTTCTAAAAAGTCCTAAGCGGAAAGTCTTTGATGATGACATACAAAAGCAAAGCTGTCCAAAACTTGTTGGGAATATATGAAACCCTCTGGATTGCAACCAATGTGAGTAAGATTCATATGAATGAGATCTTGTAAGAAATAGATATCCTGGGCATGTATATTTCTCATCCACATAAAACTATTAATATCCTGGAGTTCCAGTTTCCTGGAAATCTCTGTATACCAAAAGCTGTGCCCTTATATAATATAGGCATTGCATTTGGCTAACCACAAATAAAGCTCGAGGGTTAAAATAGCACTGTAAGAGTTCAGAAGCTGCCAACATTTCCATTATAAAAATTTTAATTTCAGTTACTCGACCATTAAAATCTGCTCCAGGCTGAAACTTGTATAAAGAGTGAATGCTGGCACTGGTTCGAAGTTTAAAAACATGCACGCACAAATATGTTATTTTTTAAAAAAGAAAAAAAAATGTTCAGAATTTCAGAAATCAACTTTGTTGGATAATAGTAGAGCATTAGACTTATCTTAAAATTTGAATAAATGTTTGTAGATTATTCTTGCTTATGTTTTTTTTCTGTTTCTAATTTGTAAAATTTCCATCTAGAAGAAACATCCAAGAGCAGGGATTTTCCAAAGAAATGTTATTGGAGATACTGATGGAATGGGCTATGAATACAAAGGGTTAAATCCAATGTTGTTCCCAACTAGAATCCCATTGAAATGAATGTGACCTTTCTTACTGCTATGTCCCAGATTCATCCCTTCTCACTTGCTGCCACTCACTCCTGGAACCTTCTTCCCCCACACATGCACCTCATCACTTCTCTAACCACTTTCACAACTGAGCTAAAGACTATATTGTTTAGGGAAGCGTTCCCAGGATTGTGCTGTCTGCCCCAAGATGCTTCCTTCTAACTATGTATTAAGAACCCTAGCCCTCCCTGCAGTCATCTGCCTTGGTCCAGGCCCCAGAGGGAGAGAAGAACCACTGGACCTCATCCCCTTTCCCACCACCTTTCCCTTCTCCTTGTAAGCCTGAGGGCAGGGAACCGTCTAACTTATAAGATTGTATGTACAGCACTGTGTAAATTTACAGCGCTATATAAATAAGGGTATTATACAGATAACATGCTGATCTATGTCTTGAGCCAGATAAGATAAAATGATTTAATTCTCTAGATCTCAAAAGCTACCAAACATCTCCATTCTGCATCAGCTGAAGCCTCCAAAGACAGATGGACACTGGGCACATTATAACAGTCTTAGGTCCAAAACACATTGCAGAAATAATTCAGTTCAAGACTGCATTAATTGCCCTTAATCACAATAAACTACAATAAATTGTAGTTTATTGTGACACCAGAGCTCTCTGACAGAGAAGACTAAATGTCTGACAAAACTACAGTTCCCAGAATTCCCTAGCACTGAGCCACAGCAGTTAAAGCAGTCTCAAACTGGATTCTTTCTGCAGTGTGTTTTAGACTCTAGTCTAGGTGTAACCAGGGCATGAACAGCTGGAGAGGGATTACTCTCTTAGGGAAGGGGAAATCAGCCAAAGATGTTAAAATACAACCTTGATAACCCATACCAATAATTCCACCAATCAAGGTGTTCACCCAGACTTGTTCCTCAGAGGAGTGTAACCTCAACCAACATGGGTCTCACCTCTCCACCATAATCAGTAGGTTCTCTATCAACAGTATTTTTGTATGTGCTGCACCAGTTGCCAGTGTGTTTCTGAACACACTTTAAAATGCCGCTATTTACCATTAAAGCCCAAAATGTCTTGATACCAGGTTATCTGAAGGACTGTCTGCACACTTTTCCAAGCCAAGCTCCCCCCATTTTCACTTTATTTGTTAAATTGTAAAGCCTAGCATCAAATGAAACTAACAATATCCCTTTTCCCTATTATCACTCCCTCTCAGCAATTAATTCTCCAACAAAGAAGAGTAAAAGAAAAGAATGGTATAAAATTAGTTTTTCTCCAGACCTCACACTATCATATAAAAATAACATTATAATAATAGAGTCCACAATATTATAGATCAATCCCAATTATTCAAATTGGTCTCTCTGACTCACACAATTGGATGTTAACCCCTGCACAGAATATGATCAGAATCTTCTAGAACTACTAGGCAAGATTTTTGGTAGTAGCTCTGCCCACCCACAGCTCTATCCTTCAGTATTCCCATTCAGTACCTTAGTTCCTTTTTAGCTGCCATGGGATCAACACTAAGGACCTTACTTCTAGTTTCGCTTTTCCTAAAGGTTTGACTGGACTCACTTCACTTATGACTTCTTTTGGCAAATTCCTTTGGTTTTGCTTGTTTTCCTGGCTCTGACACTGTTTTGGACTGTCTGACTTTGCTTCTTCATGCCCCTTTAGTTTGATCAAATTGGATTGGTTTATGGACCTCAAACTGTGTTTAGACTATGACTCTTGGTATGATGGCTTTGTCTTCATTCTTTAAGAAGTGTCACCACTGTGGAGCGAAGCTTCCCAGCTGTGATGGGCATCCTCAGGTTCTGCTTTGCCTGGGTGAAGAATACTTGCATCCATCGTAAGGCTTTTATGCCTCAGGCTTGAAAAACGACCAGTCATGTCTGAAGGCTCTCTTGTATGAACAGGCATTGAAACCTTTGGAACCACTGATGGCTATTGTGTCGGCCCTGCCCCGGTCTGCTTTGGAACTGACTCTAAGTCATCAACAAACAAAACACTATCGCAAATCTGGCCCTTCTGAAAAGGCGACCAATCATTGTGTGTCGAAGTGCCATCATGAATCCGAGACCTCCTTGATACAGTCCAAGAAGGCTGCTTTGGTTTTGGGCCACAGTCCTGAGACGTTAGGTCAAAGGGATGTAATTCCAACACCATCTTTGCAAGCAAATGATGTTCCTCTCACACCAAGATGATCTGTGCTCATGAATCCTCTTCTATTCAGGACACTATAGCTGCAGCAATATTAGTGGCAGCTAAGCAACCTCTTCAGTTACAAGACCCTCATCTCAAACTGAATCTTTTCCAGTGGTCCAGGTGGAGATAGAGTCTGCCTATAATGGTAAGATTGTGGAATCCCCCTGTAAGGGAGTGACATCCCCATGACATCCTCTGAGACAAGAGCTTCGAATGGCATTGCCATTCTCTCTCCAGCTGGCACTCCTGTTTACATTCTGTCTCGTCCATGCTGTATTCTGCCTCAGTACTCTGAGTCTTCTTCTTCATCGAGATCTCCATCCCCTCAGTATTGGCGCACATTTGAGCCATGGTTTGACAGCAGAGAGGAGGTTCTGAGAAGACTCTAAAGGGACTGTAGATACCTTGAGACCCGTGGGAGACATCCTTCATGAGCCAATAGACATGGATTATGTCAGCAATGAGACACTACCAGATGCATGTCACTCACACTTATGAGGTCCTTTATCGCCACATTGATTGTGGCCATACTCACTGTTGATTGCCGTTTCCTACAAGATCTCTGGTTTTGCGATCCGAACCAGTTCAATGCACTAGTCACCCCTCCTCCACATGTGAACCAACTTCGCAACCCTGCAGAGTCAATCTGTGTACTGTATGAGAGAGAGAGGAACAGCCACTACCTGTCCCTCCATGGCAACAGAAGTCTTTACCTCAACCCCTGAATTGGTTCCTGTCCCATTCTCCCTCCATGTAGGTTCTGCAGGGGATTCAGAAGATAAACTCCTGGAAACATCACCATCGTGCTGTCTGGTAGAGCAAGAGTCAGCTTTTCTGATGGATGGTGTTAGAGCAGGTACTGAGAATGGCTAATACCTTAGATTTACAAGTGAAGCACATGGAGGCCTTGTATATCAGCACATTTAAACGAGAATTCCCGCTCTAGCTGCAACCCTCTTTTTGCCTCTTCCTTCAAACTGCACTTATTTTGCCATCCTACCCTGCATTTGTCTGGAATGTTAGTATCTGTGTTTTCATTGTTAACATATTGGATAAGTGGATTCCAGTTCAAATAAAACACATCTGTTTTAATTTTTCCTTTACTCAGCAAGATATTATGGGACAACTTTCCTATAATATCTATAAACCATATGTTTTAATACCATATAGATGATAAATAGTTGTAACCATCTTTCCATCCTTGAGCTATTATCATTTGAGTTGACCCAATGCAAAATATCACAACATCATTATATAAAAGAATGTTATTATCTCCTTCAAAAAAAACAAAAAACAAAAACAAAATAAAAATGTAGCAGTCATTGTTTAGGATCCTTTGCAATTGGCATCAACAATATGGAGGAAAGTTCTAGAATGATTAAATTACAGAATGGACTGACGATTGGGCAGCCTACCACATATGCCATTGGGTGGCCCTAGAACTACACCTTCTCCAGCCAAGATCTGATCCTGCACCTGTTCTGTACCATTTGTGCAATTAATTTTAATAAATTTTCCTGAATATGGCCAGAATATCGGATATGCTCTTAAAATTGTCCATTACAGAAAAGCACAAAACAAAGTTTTTCATGCAACCTTTTAAATCTGTTTTACTAATGCAGATGTGAAATGTGGTGATTGTGCATGAACTCAGTTGTCGTGTGCTATGTTGGAAAGGTTTGTGTGATTTGTTATTTTTGTCCATTATTCTCACATCATGATTACTGCACTGTTGTGACAATTATGTATTTTAATTATGCAGACTTCTTTGATTCAAAAATGTTTGTTTTGTTATACTTATATAAGTTTTCTATTTTACATTGTGAGATATTGTTGATCTCAATTACTTACACATAAATGTTTTCTTAATGGAACAGAGATCTTAATATTTTTTTAAACAGATGGTATAATTTGTAATACTTTATACTATTATTTCATTTATATAGCTTCCCTGTGATACTGGATTGGTGTAATCTTGATACTGGTTTGATGTAATGTTTTTGGAAGAAGGTTAAATCATTTTAATTTGGACATATTAAACTACTTTCATTTTGGATTTTCTGACTTTTTAAAAGTCTACTTGATGTTTTCTTGGGTTCGGACATACTAAGCACTTTTCAGTAGGTCTTAGGTAATACAGTGGGTCATTGTGAATATACATATGCACACATGGACAAATACACACACACTGGTATTTCATCTTGCTATTGTGTCTTCTGATTTTCCTGTGCACTTTTTGCTTTAGCTAAGCATTGTGAATGCTTTCATCTATTCTCCCTAGTTTTGATGAAGTGTATGACCCCTTTGTCCTGGCTGAAATGTTGCAGACGCTGCAGGTATTATCTGAGAACTGCTTCACTTATTTGACAGACAGGTTCTTCTTTTCAGTAGAGTATGTTTTGTCTAGTTTTTGACCCATGAACTCATTCCAATGTAATCTGATATTCCTAATTAACCTATTATTCTGCCTTAAAGGAAGAAAAAGGAAAGAAAAAAGATAATTATAAACATATGTAGGTTGTGGCCTTTGACTACCTTTATCAGACTCAAAATGTATTGAGGACAATAGTTTAATGTGACTGACTGAAAGCAGAAATTGCTATCTTCATGATGAAATAACTTGAAGCCAAGACTGATAAATTAGTAAAGGGAAAGAAGATCATTTATCCCTTTCATTCTTTTTAGATGAGAAGCCATGGGGCAGCTTTTTATGGGTAAGGGGACATCCAGCTAAGTTTGCTCTGTTGAAACCACATTTCATGTCTTTTGCTTAAATTTTTACAGATCTTGTTAACAAACCAGAAGGTATAAATAAGATTTTACCCATTTTCTAACCCCCTAGTAAAATATTTGGACTCCTGGTGAGAAGTCAAAGGAGTTTGCTAGCTATCTAAAATTTGTCTATGGTGTGCAATGGGACACCAATATGATACTGTAATTACTATGTGCCAGCACAGGCATTTGTTCACCTACATGTTGGCCTACCTGTCATACCCACCATGTACTAGAGAAAGAATGGGCCTGACAGACGTTTCAGAAGTAGATGACACTGCATGTAGGAAGTCATATTAAGTGGTTCATATGGATGTACATACAATCAATCTTTTACATCTCCAAAAGAAATGAAAATAAAATAAATTGTGATTTTTTTCGTGGTGTGTGTATGCCTGTGTGTAAGCCAGTGTAGTGTAGTGATTTGAGGTGTTGGCCTATGACTCGGGAGACCAGGTTTCAAATCCCATCTTGGCCATGTAACCCCAATGGGTGACCCTGGGCAAGTTACATTCTCTCAACCTCAGAGGACAATAGCAATAGCAAGTACACTTCTACACCACCTATCAGTGCACTTAAGCACTCCCTAAGCAGTTGGGTACTCATTTTAGCGACCTATGGAAGTCTACAAGACTGAGTCAATCCTGAGCCCCTGGCTGGTATTTAATTCACAACCTTGTGGTTTGTCCAGTACTGGCATTTAACCATTGCATCACCAGAGCTCCTCTGGCATACCCTCTCTGAAGAAACTTGCCAAGAAAATCCTATGATAGGGTCACCTTACGGTCGTCATAAATCAGAAATGACTTGAAGGCACACAACAGCAGCAGCAACAACAAATGTTGTTGGTTCATACAGGGAGTGCCTCATCTTAAAATTCTTGGGTGAAGGCCTCACCCTTGCTTAAACCAGGGCCATCTCTGCCTGCCTCACACATTCTGTTCTGGGTATGGTGTGTATGTACATAATTATCAGGCTTACTTTTTTGTCTGTGTTTCAAAAACAATTATTTTTTGAAACCTGAGATGATTTTGACTAGAACCAGACAATGCAGTATTTACCAGGCTGGTATTGGAAATGGCAACATGTCTGGCCCTCTCTGTGACACATCTGCTTTAGTGTTTATCCACCCTGACATCACCAGTGTTGCATGTTTGCAGAGAAGCAAACAATGTGGTGTCAGGAGACACATACATTATGGAGCTGATGGGAAGTGTTTGGGATAGGCTTTGTTTTCAGTGGAAAGGTAACTATGTATGTATCATACGTAACTTCTAGTTCTTTTCGTTGTCTCTGTGAAGCACACAAATGTGTTATTCTGTGCCTGCGCAGCAATTTCGGATCCTACTGGAATCACTAGGGAAGACTTTTTGGCGGTAGCTCCGCCCAGCCTCTGTATAGGCTCGGTGTCTTCCTGCCCTTTCTCAGTTCCTTTTGTCTGCCGCGTTAGCAGCACAGGAACTTGTCTTGGAATCACTCCTTCCTTTTGTTTTCTCTTTTGACCACATTTTGGCTCTGACTTCTCCTTTGGATTGTGATTTGGACTTGTCTCGGACTCTGATTTACAGTAAAACCCAGCTTGTTTTGACCACTCTTCCTCTAATGTCTACGCAGTTGTTTAAGAAATGCACAGAATGTGGGACCAACATACCCAGCCATGATGGACACTCTCAGTGCCTCTTTTGCCTGGGCGAGGGCCACCCAACTTCCACCTGCCCTCATTGTTTGGCCTTTACTCCGCAGGCCAGGAAGAACAGGGAGATGCAGCTTAAGTCATGGCTGTATGCCCAAATCCTTAAGTGTCCTGCCTCATCTGGGGTCCCTGCCAAAGCAGCTGCTTCCGAGGGCAAACCCTCATCATTGGCCTCTGGGATCCCTGCCAAGGCTACTGCTGAGGGCAAACCCGTTTTTTCTCCATCAGAGGTCCATGCCAAGGCTACTGCTGCTGAGGGCAAACCTGGATCAGATGTTCCTGGGTCACTAACCACAGAAAAATAGAAGTCTCTGGACCAGGATGCAGCTGGCCACCCATCCACACCAAAAAGGAAGAAGTCTTCAGATTCTTCCAGGTTCAACAAGAAATGGCACAAGGCCTTTCGAGACAAGGTTTCTTCTCTGTGTGCTGAGAAGAAATCCCGATCCTCCAAACATTCCGATCCCGATCATCGATCCCGAACTGACGGCACTCCTCAGCCCACCGACACCGAGTCGGGCTTGGTACTGTGTGCTCAAACCATTCCTAAGGCCCAGCCTTCTCCTCCATCTGAAGCAGGCTCTCGGACTGTGGCTATCCCTCTTGAAGGCCTATCTGAACCTTTTCAACTTTCAGAGGACGAACATGTGCATTCCCCCTACACTCATGTAGTCATTCCAGAACGGCTTTCCCAAGTCTCCGAGGTCGCCTACTCTGAGGAAGAAGCTGATAATGATGCTTCGTTCAGCTTTCTGGAGCCAGCCAAACGTGACCTGGGTTTTGACGGGGCCTCTGGCACCTACTTTCTGCCTCTTGACCCCTCTGAGGTCCGTGGTGGTCGCTTTGTTTCCACCTTTCACACCGTGGAACCTCAATTGCCTCCCTCAGCATCTCGAAGGGAGTCAGCTGTCGCTCTTTGACCTCAGCAGATCTTTACAACTTTAGCATCTCACACAATGTCAACTCATCCATGAGCGGTGTCCATATTGTCCATATTGGCAGATTACTCTGATTCAGGCCTCTCCCGGATTCGACAATCTCAGTCCTTGCTGTCACAGAAGCTCCTTTTCCTTCTGATGACATCTTCTTCTTTTCTTGAGCAGACAATCGACGTCCTCCACACCAATTCACAGGCACTGGATCCCTTCGATGAGAGGGTCTGCGATAATGTTCCAACTCCAACCTCGATCCCATTCCTCCAGTCTATGTCCAAGATTGTCAAGCATTTTTGGACTTCCCTGTCTTCAGCCCAGCCTTCTACCAAGAAGCTCAAGAATTTGTACCGCATCTCACCCTAGGAGGAGACATGGCTCTTTGAACACCCCCGCCCCAATTCGGCGATTGCGGAGTCCTCACAGCTCCATTTTACACCAAAGACAGCAATGACTCCCAACGACACAGAGGGTTGTAAACGGGACTCCATGGCTCACAAATCTTATGCTTTGGCAGTCCTGGACCTTAAAATTCAAAAGTATACAGCCTCTATGGCTGCCTATCAACAACACCTCTGGGAGAGGGCTCTACAAAAAGCGTACAGCCATGGCCATCCATTCTGAGGTCCATGCTTTGGCCTCCCAGCAAACTTTTTGTGCTTGACGCTCAGCGGATTGTTCAGCAAGACAATTGTCTGGGGCCTTGGCCCTCTGATGCCACGCCTGGCTGACTTAACTCATCTGACTTAACACCTCAGGCCAAACAAGCCATTGAAGAGCTCCTATTTGACTCATCAGATCTTTTCCACAAGGAGACAGACAAGAAGCTTGACTTCAAAAACAAGATGAGGAACACAGCCTGTAAATACAGTATGTCATCCTCTTCAACTTCTCACTCTCCTTTCTCTCAATGCCGGCTGGGATGGCAGCGATCTTCCTACCCCCTGAACCAGGCTAAACCAAACCAGCCTTCTGATTACCAACAATGGCGTTTCCCTCCCCAACAAAACGCCAGTTAAAACAGAAGTACAAATAGCCCTTCCATAAGAAAGATGCTGAGCAGGGCAAGCATTGCTTCTGAAAATTTCCAGCGCATTTCGTCTCTTCTCCTCCCTTTGGGGATTGTCTGGCCCATTTCTACCATTCTTGGGCCTCCATAACATCTGACTCCTGGGTGCTTTCCATCATCTGTAGGGGTAATGCCTGGAGTTTCAAGAACCTCCCCTGAGGGGTATCATCTTTACCACCACCCTGCAGACACCCATCTCAACGAAGTGCGCTCCTTACTCGATAAAGGGGCCATTGAGACTGTCCCTCCATCCTGGGCCCAACATTGCCTCTTTTCCAGATACTTTATTGTTTCAAAAGCCACAGGTGGCCTTCACCCCATCCTGGACTTATGGTTTCTGAACTCTTTCATCACATACAAATGTTTCTGTATGGTAGCCTTGGCCTCCATTCTCCCTCTCCTGTTGGAGTCAGACTAGTTTGCCACTCTGGACCTTTGAAATGCATACTTTCACATCATCATCAGGGAACATCACCGGGACTTCCTTGCATTTTTCGTCAGTCCCGACTGCTTTCAGTACTGAGTGCTGCCCTTCAGTCTCTCCATGGCTCCAAGGGTTTTTACAAAGTGCATGGCAGTTGTTGCAGCCTACCTTCACCAGCGAAACATCATCGTGTTTCCCGGCCTTGACGATTGGCTGTTTGTTGCCCCAACCAGACAGATGCTCATCGCTCATCTCGAATCTGCTCTGTCTCTCCTTCTGTCCTTGGGACTCATGGTGAACATGGAAAAGTCCACGCTTGTTCCAACCCAGCGGGTTCGCTTCATAGGGGCCATGCTAGACTCCTACACCTCGAAGGCCTATCTACCTCAGGACAGATTCATCAACCTCAGGTCTTCCGTCCAATGCTGCCTTGCCTCCAAGCGGGTCACTGCCCAATCGGCTCAGGTTGCCCTCAGATACATAGCGTCCACGATGTGTGTCACTCTGTGGGCATGACATTGAATGCGCCCATTCCAGCCCTGGCTCCTCTCAGTCTTCAACCCCCGATTAGACCACCCTCAAAAGTGGATTACTGTCCCAAGTTGGTGACTTGACCCACAAAATGTGTCTGCAGGCATTCTCTTTATGCCTCCACTGCCCCAAGCCTTTCTCACAACGGACGCCTCCAATACTGTGTAAATTTATAGCGCTGTATAAATAAAGGTTAATAATAATAATAATAATAATAATAATGGCTGGGCAGCTCATTTCAGTGCCCTCTCTGTCCACAAGAGATGGTCTCCCAAGGAAAGCCAACTCCACATCAATGCCTTGGGAATGCTGGTGGTCCAAAAAGCGCTGAAGGACTTCAAATACGCCCTCTGAAGCCAGGTAATCCTCCTCCTAACTGACAACACAGCAGTGATGTTCTACATAAACAAACAAGGCAGTACCAGGTCTCCCACCCTTCTTGACCTGATCCTGCAGATCTGGAACTGGCGCATCCGCAAAAACACCACCCTGCAAGCCATCCACCTTCCTGGGGAAGAAAACGAGATCGCAGACAAATTGAGCAGAGCTCCAGACTCCTGTCACGAGTGGCATCTAACCCCGACAGGTTGCCCGCCATCTCTTCTCTTTGTGGACTTACGGTTTCTGCCAGTTCTGCTCCAGGAACTTGTAAACTTGGTCCCGAAGGGATGCCTTTCACTTTTTTTGGGAAGACTCCTCTGGCTCCAGTCCGAACCCATTCCACAATTCCTCTTCTTCTGCCTTCCTCTTTGGAATCCCTTTGGAGGACTTTTGCAAGGCTGCGGTTTGGTCACAATCTCTGACCTTCATCAAGCATTACAATGTGGACTCTGTTGCTTTGTTCTCATTCCTAAGAGGACCCACAGTGCCTATGGAAATTACGTTGCTTCAATCATGCATCAAAAGGTCTTATTACTCAAGCTATTTTGAAAAATACTAGAGTTTTTATTCATGGCTCTTAGCAGCATTAAAACATGTCATCCTCAAATATGGGAATATTACTAGGTTTAGGAATGGGAGTAGTTTAGTAGGAATAGTATATGCAGGCCAACATTTGCTAATAATAGTGTTCCCTGAGTAATTGATTAGACATAGCAGGGAGTATTGCTATGCAGATTGTGATGGAAAAATCAGGGTCCCTGGCACAATATCCTGAATCTGTTCCTCACTTAAGTTTTCTATGCCAACCATAAATCAAGGTTCAGATTTTCAGAATGTACAGCTGCATTTTATGTATAAGAATTTTTGATTTTCTCTAGCAAAGAGTAGCTTCCAACCTACAGTGATACCAGGTGAAGCCATCCCAGAAGAGTGAAAATGTATTAATGAGCAAAGACAGCAGAGCTTCATATTTGTGAATGGAATGGAGAGTTGTGAAAATATCATTTGAGAGTATGCATTTTTCCTCTCATATTGGCAGTTTATATCTAGCATAAGGACTTGCAGCCAATTGTTGGCCAACTTTTGACAGTAGTTGGTTATGTGATTGTACAGACTTGTTGAATAAGATAATTGGTGAATACTTGTTAAATGTGCTTAATGGCCCTATAATTAGCTTGCAACCTTTATTAGTTGTATTCTAATAAAAGTAGTATTATAGGAATTCTGTATTTTTCTATTCAGGGCTCTTTACATAATTGTTCCAGCATTCTGTAAAGCACCTGAAGGATATAAATCAGATACTGCAAACTGTGTTACTCCTAATGTGTCTAAATACATTGATTCCAGCAGGTTCTCTATGCTGGAATTGTGGCATATATACTTTGATGCTAGCAACTGTGTCCTGCAGATTAAATCACTTTTTATATTACCTCTTACATGGAGGAAGTTGGATCTGGTAGTAGTAGGACTTTAGCCAGAACTTCCAGACCAAAATCTCTATCCATACATTCATTGGCTGAGTGAATGCCTCATTAGTTGTGAGTGAGCATAGGGACAAGCTTAATATCCTAAATAGCTTTATGTTTCCAATCTTTCTCAGACATACTGTACTAATTTAATTAATAAATCAGCTCTGCATAATTCTCTGCTATTCCACTGTCTAGCCCATGGATTGGCAAATTGTGACCTAAGGGCCATATGCAGCCCCAAAGGGCTTTTTGTGGCCTTGATACTCCACTCCCCCACTACGGAAAATGTAAAAAATCCCAAAGTTAAGGCTTCACTATCAAGCCCTAAAATATGACTTGAATGAAAACCTTCAGCTCCTTTAGGTTCTGGGGAATGCGGTGCATACAAACATATATTGTTTGTGGAGACTTCCCCAGCTTCGTGCTGATCAGATGAGTCATTGCTGATTCTTCATTCTTTCTTACTCATTATCCTAGGTGAGCACTCTGCCTTTTGAAATTTTCGGAGTTGAATATATCTGAGTGGGTGCGTGGGAGGAGAATGGACAGGGGCAGGTTTCTAGTCTGTCAGCTGTATACACAGTCAGCTTCTGCTGTAAACCCAGAAAGAAACAGTTCTCTTGAGCTCAGCTCAGAATCAATGATGGAATGTCTAAAGTGGCAAAAGTTATTCTGTATCAGGCTCATTGCTCTGGGAGCAGGATATACTTCAATAAACATTTTATTTATTTCTTTAGTGCATTTATACCCTACCCTTCAGAAAAAAATACTGTATATTTTGTATATAGTAGATCCCAGTTTCAACTCCTGGTACTTTGCTCCCCCCCACATTTTTTTAAAAAAAGCTCTTAAAAAACAACAACAGGGCCTTCTGGAAGGGGCAGCAGGAGGCAGAGAGATGCAAAATTTAAAAAAGATTGAACCCTTGGAAAAATACAGAAAATGCAAAAAAATACAATAATATCACAGGAACATAAATTGCATTACTATTTTTTCATTTTCCCCACAATGGACAAAAAGTAACAGAAGTGTAGTAGCTCTTGGCCAGTAATGGTGAACCTATGGCATGCGTGCTCAGAGCCCTTCTC